>CM028136.1:912568571-913771428 GCA_016271365.2 Neoceratodus forsteri
ACTGCAGGCAGTCTGACCTTGCCCCATCGCCATCCCCCTTACAGTTTGTGTTCTTCAGTCTGGATAGACATAACAAAAATATAGCACATGGTTGCACCTTGTGCATGCATTTCCATCCTAACTAAAAAGCTGCTGTACCACAGTTCAAAGGTAACAGAATGCTGCTGTACCCTTCTGTGGCACACCATTTTTAATTACAACAGAAACACATGCCACCTGCTATTTTACTTTCATCCCTCCACCCCTCCCCCCCCAAAATAAATACAACACCAACAACATGCTCCTATCACAAACTCTTCTCCCGTTTCATCGTTTTATAAAACAGAAACATACACCTCTCCAGTTTGGGTTCTGAGCACCTGGGTGAGGCTTTGTTTTTAAATAAGTCATTTAAATCCATGATTTCTTGGGAATGAAAAGAAAGCCTTTACCATGCACAACTCAGCTGAGTTTCCATCTTGGGAGTTTTGATGACATCCAGAACCTCTTAAGCTTTTCTCTCAAGGTCCTTATGATGTCACCAGAACCCCTCAATGGAAACACAGCCTGGTTGTACATGGTTGCCCATGCATTATCATCTACGACTCCCACCTTAGCCTAGCTCCTTCCTCTAGTCTTCCACGTATTAATATTGGTCTTCCTCTCTCCTCCCAAATTCAGGGCTCTAGGGGACGCGGGTACCCGCGTCATTTAAACACATTTTCCCCTTGGGTAGCGCCTAAATTTCAGCAGCAAGTCCCTGAGGGCAGCTCGTATTACAGAGCTCAGGAGTCAATTCTAGCAGCTATCTTGTACATGCTGGGAGGGTAGGCGTAACCAGACTGAACAGCGAGTGGGTCAGACAGCTGAAACTGGAGCCAAGAGCAGAAGAAAGGGGCATGAAGTAACAAACTGCATACTTCATGCCCCTTCTCTTACTATCGCTCCCTATTTCAGCTGTCTGAATCACTCGCGCTGTTCAGCTCCTTTACACCCCTCCTCCCAGCATGTACAATGGAGCTGCTGTGGAACGAACGATTTAACTTTTTTCTCCCGATCTGCAAATGGCAACTGCTGCGTAAGCTTGTTTTACTCTGCAATACTGTTCACTCTTCTGCAGTGCAAATCAAATACAGGGCTTTAAAAAAATCAGGGACCGATGTTTCAAAATGGTACTTCAGCTCAAGAAGTCTCCTACTGATAATAAGCATTTGCTAATAGAAAACAGGAGTGCAACCCATATCTGCCATTACTTTATGCTGTAAAGCACTACACTTTAGTATCAGGAATGCCAGTTTTAGGAGGGGCAAAGGACATTTTTGAGGCAAAATTAGGGACAGTTTAGAGATATGTTCTCAATTAGTGTGTGAATGAGTCCTGTCCTACTTCAGAATTGGCCTCCTCTTATTGTGTGATCCACCAAATCCTGTCTTGATACACAAATGACTGCTTACCCTGTGAGCTCTTCCTGTACTCTGTGGTTTGACCTGGAACTCAGGTTGCCAAATTGACCATGCTTTATTGGGGAATCAGCTTTGGTCTAGCCTGCCTAAATCTGTGAAGTACCTGCTAAAAACTAAGTTCCTACAGTATTTCAAATGAACTGTGTTAGGGAAAGGGAAATTGTTTACCAGGAAATGTACACTATGCCAAAGCTTGTTTCCAAGTGTGACCTGGGAACACACTGGAAGTTAACCTGACTTGCTCAGGGTCACACAGTATGCAAGTGGGAGCTGATGGGATTCACACCCAGGTCTGCAGGGTGGCAGCTCAGTGCCCTTACTTTAACTTAATGGCCTTGACACTTTTGTAGCCAGGTTGTCACAACTCTGCTTGACAGCCAGTGGCACTGCAGCAAGATAGAATTTTCAACTTAGCACAGGCAGAATGACTGAAAAACTTGTCATTGTCATATTTGCATTACAGACTCAGGAATAGCCTGCACAGTGTAAAAAAATACATGGGGAAAATAAAAGCACACTGGAAATGTACTTATCCAACTTGTTCCTTTCATTTCAGTGGGGACCCCCAAAAATTTCACAAGGACTCCCACATTTTAGCTCAGGAGCCCCATTTTTTCCCCAGAAAGTCTGGGACTCCTGAACAAAAAATCCTACCGAGAGTCCTGCAAATTAATCCCTGCAGTCCTTCATCCAGTCATAAAAAAATAAATGCCAGTTGATCTGGCTCTTTCCTCTCTTCTCCCATCTATTAATCCATACAATTTGTACCGAATAAAATGACTCTCACCCTGGACTGGTAACCTTCCCCTCTCACCCATGTACTGATCCATCTGTTAGAGTGAGCACGACAGACAGTTGGAAAGAATAAAATTCTGTGAGAATCAATTAAATGAAACTCCAAAGTACCTACAGCTCTTTAAGGAATACATCTGGCTGGCAGATGCTTCTGCCTCCAATAATTTCAAACACTACTTACTGGCTCCATGATCCAAACTGGCAGATCGTGTCACTTTCTGCACCTTTCGTAATGGTTTTGACACTTTCTTCTGGTTGCTTTTATCTGTTTTCTCCTTTGTTTTGCCACTTTCTGCAGAAAGAGAAAAAGGTGAGATGAAACTAGATCATTCTCAAATATGGTTTATGCAGCCCAAAACAGAATTAATGAATAAAGCAGCTACTCAGTGTAGCTTAACCACAGCTCTGTTTGTAGTTCTTCCAGCAACCATAACAACCCAACAGCTACAAAGCCCAAACATTTCACTGCCAAGCCATTCCCTTTTTGTTGCTGCTAACCATTCTCCACGGCCTGGAAATTCAGCTGCACTTTGGACTTCACTCAACATCAATATATAGCTTGCTTTTTTTGTGGGGGGTGTTGTCATTTGGTTTAGCAAGTCAAATATCGCTAGTGCTAGACATCCAGTGTTAAACCTACTGTATCATACACTTACAGTTATATGCGCCTTTCTTGTGAGCATCTCAAAGCACTGAAACACCACACACCACCAATCGGTAAAGCATTCATCAACTCTGGGGTGAATATGGTAGCCATTCTGTACCAGCACACTACACAACAGCTCTTTTCCTCGCCTGGTCTACTTGTAAACTGACTGATGCTAACCAGGTTAATCTGTTGGTTGGTTGGTTGGTTAAGTGAATGGGGGGAAGCTGACCAGGAGACGGGATGAAATTCCATTGGAGAACAGCTACGGGATCTTTGAAATCTAACAGAACAGGAAGACAGGACTTCAGGTTAAACCCCTGTCAGGCAAGGGAGCAAAAGAAAGAGGAAAGAGGAAAGAGAGACCACTGTGATTCGCAAAAGAGGTGATGAAAAAGGTAAAAGCTAAGAGGGTAGCATTCAGAAAGTACAAGAAGACGCAGAGGGAGGAGGATAGGAAGGTACATCAGGGAAAACGGAGGGAAGCAGGGAGGGCAGTAAGGAGCGCTAAGGTGAAAACTGAAGAAAGAATAGGCAAGGCTGTTGTCAGTGTCAGTGGCTCAGCAGGTAGCACACTCGCCTCTGAGGCCAGGAGATCAGAAGGCAGTGGATTCTATCCCCCACACCAAGCACTTGGGTTAATATCCCAATACTGACACTGTAGTGCAGCATGAGGGGGGTGCTGCACTCCTGAGGTGCCGTCTTTCGGAAGAAACAAACCGAGGTCCCGTCTGCCTGTTCTGGTGGTTGTTTAGGTGGACGTTAAAGATCCCATGGCACATCACGAAAAGAGTAGGGGAGTTTTTATTAGAAAACACAACAAATCATCTTGGTACAAATATAAAAGGATATATATATTATCGATACTCATTTAGCCCACCTCATAAAAAGTAGGGGAAATGACGTTTTTATTCAGAATTCAAAAGCATAACATAAAAAACACAATGAACAAAGTAATACACAAATATCATACACATTTCAAGAAACCACCCCCTATACGACTCCTCCTAAATACCCATGCATAATTCCCATATACACCAAAATTGCTCCCCAAAACTGATCAGTGTCTACATGACAGGTCCCATCCCTAAGACATTTACCTATCTTTATTACAGATTTACCAGAAATATAACATGCTTGAAAAAAGAAAAGAAACATGAAGAAAAAACAAACTTTAACCCACCCATCCTACATTTTTCCATAATCTAGAACTCACTTCTTGTCCTAAAGTACGACATTCATAATCATATATTTTATCTAGATCCGCTTGTATTTTAAATGGAACTTCCTGCTGAGAAATTTCTTTACTATGCAGTGAACGTAAACATCTAGCTTGCCACAATGACCATTTTAGGCATGCTAAAATAACATAAACAGTACTTTTTGTCCATTTCATCCAGGAAGCAGGAATTTGTCCTAGCACCAAAATGTCACAAGTCATATATTGAAAAAGATCTTCTCCCCACCAACCAGCAAGCTGCTTCCAGAAACCTTGGACATTCACGCAATCAAAAAACAAATGCTGCATGGTTTCCACCTGACCTTGACAAAGAATGTCTCCACAACCTCTTTCATTAACCTGTTTATGTTTTTGATTGCCCTTCACATTTAGCTTCTGATGTCCACATAGCCAAATTAAATCATGCATCCTGAGAGGGATTCTAGGGTCCAAAATACTTTCTAATAATACTTCTACATTGGTAGCAGCTGAAACCTGAAACAGGGGTTCTTCTTTGTACCATTTGTCTAACATAAATTCGTAAAAAACATTTTTTTCTTGACCCAAAAACCAACCTAACTCAATCTTCCATGTTCTTATATATTTTAAAGTAGTTTGCAAATACCTCGGAAGGGCTTTCTCTGAGAGATGCCATTTACCCTACCCCATGCCGTCAGAAAACTAGGTCCCCATAATTTCATAGTTAAACCCCCCAAACCCTCAGATTCTAGTACTACTGGAAGTATAGAAGTAAAGAAAAATTTTCAAAAAAAATATAACAAGGGCCTAAATCATATTTAACCCCCACCGTTTTCTGGGTCCTGTATGTTGTGTACTCTTTTTACTGGAGTCAGTCTACTACCACACAAAAATAGAAAAAAAAAGACCCATAATTTTAGTATGCATAACAAATGCAAGTGGATAGATATGGGAAACATATAAAAAAATGGGGGCTATATATGCTCTAAGTAGATAAACTCTCTTGCTCCGAGTCATTTTCCAAGAGAGCCAAGATTTAACTTTAAGATTAGCCTGATCATATACCACTGTCCAGTTTTTCCCTTCAGATTCCCGTGAATCAAAAAACAGACCTAATATCTTAATTTCCTCAGTCATCATAGTAATGGGGAATCCCTCTACAATTTGTGCTGTACCTAATACCAAGACCTTACTTTTTCCAACATTAATTTTAATACCAGTAGTAGCATAAACTGACTCCAGAATTTGTATAATCTGTTTACCTGATTCTAAATCAGCAATTGTAAAAATGCAGTCATCAGCATAGGCTGCAACTTTCTGGAATACAACCGCATTCTTATTTATAATGGCTTTAATGTTTGTAGCCCTTTTAATATTCCGAAGTATAGGATCTAAGCCAAATACATACAGTAATGAACTCATCGGACAGCCCTGTCTAACACCATTTTTTAAATATATTGTTATGCCTAGATGCCCATTAACCAAAGGGGTGACCTAAGCTTCAGTATACAATGTTTGTATAAATGTCAAAAAAGTTTCTGGAACTCCATAATGCTGCAATACCGCCCAGATATGTTCCTGCTGTACAGAATCAAATGTGTTTCTCGATCACTAGTCAGCAAATAACCATCTAAATTCATGTTTAGGCCTTGTTCCACCACTTCTCTAACAAAAACCAAATTTGGTATAACGTTTCTACCAGGAACTGTGCAAGTTTGTGTAGGAATTATAACATGTTTTGCAATTTTTGCTAAGCAATTAGTCAGAATTTTGGTCATAATTTTATAATCGGAGTTTAGCAAACTTAGGGGCCTCCAATTTGTTATGTCCTATGCGTCCCCCTTTTTATAAAGAAAGGACATAACACCTTCTTTCATGGTAGGAACTAGCCTATTCTCTTTCCATATGGCTGTAAACAAAATCTGTAACCAAGGGGCTAGTACATCACTATAGCATTTATAGAAATCATTAGATATGCCATCTATTCCCGGAGTGGTTTGGGGCGTCAGTTTAGTAATGGCATTCCTAACTTCTAAAATCGTAAAAGGAACCACTAAACTTTGCACTTTTCCTAATTGAGGTATGTCTAAATCTTTGAAAAATAATTCTGGACAACTCACCCTGTCCTTTTGAAAAGTAGCTCTAATGTGTTCTTGAATTAACACTAAAAGACCATTATTATCTGTTATTACAGACCCAGAATTATCTTTCAGTCCTGGCATTAATAGGCGTTGTACCCCATGCAAGCCTAATTCGTATGGATTTACCTGCTCTTTTGTACCCCTAGTTTGATATTTTTGTTGTTGAGCAGTTCTGTTTTCAGATACTTTCAAATATGTATACATTTTTTCTTTAATAGTCTGCAATTGTAACATAGTATTATTTGAATCAACTGAATTCGATAATAGTTGCATGTATTTTGCCCTGAGCTCCAAGTACTGAATGTAATTATTTTTAGCCCTTTTACTAGAAATGCCTATGTAGAGATGTTTTAGATCTCTCTTTATATCCTCCCACCAATCTATGGGGCTAAAAATACAGAAACGAGATATCAGCTCTCAACATAAAAAAATATTTTATAGAATCCTATATAACAGTCTCCTGTAATATAGCCACATTCATCCTCTAGTACCCTCTACCTATAGGAACCTGCTGCCAAAAACCTAGATCCAACTTAACGGCCACATGATCTGAAGATTCTAATGGAACAACTCTTACATCCTGACAAGTAGCTCATTTAGACACAAACCAGAAATCTATCCTAGTGGATAAATGACCTTTATAAAAAGTGTGAGTTGGAATCTGCTTTAATAAATCATAAGCATCACAAATTATTGGTATTTAATATTGTAAGCAAAGAATTAGTGTCGCTATATAATTTGGTAGTAACCCTCCCCCAATCCCTTTTTGATAGGCCGTAACTGAAGTCACCTCCCCATACTACTAATTTAGAGGTGTGTAAATAAGGTTCCACTCTCCTAAAAAGAGAAAACCTGTCTGTCTTTAATTGAGAAGCATAGATATTAATAATCCTATATGTCTTATTACCCAAAACAACATCCATTATCATGACTCTCCCAGGCGGGACATCAAAAAGATGCAATACTTGTACCTGTATATTCAAAAATAAGATCCCTAAACCTGAACAAGGTTCTTCTCCTAATGACCAAAACGAGACACCCGAGCGCCAGTCCCTTTTCGCATTTTTCACCTCTATTAATGAATGTAACCTTGTATCTTGTAGTAAAATTACATTACTTTTCCCTTCTCTCATACTAGCAAAGACGACCTGCCTTTTTTCCAAGGACGTAATGCTATTCACATTGATTGTGAGGAGAGAAATTTTGTCAGACATGAGAATTTAGAGGAAGGAAAGAAAAGGCTGAAAGAAGAACAGAATATGCTAAATCATTAACCACAGTCATCTTCACTTTTTTTTTTTTTTCCTCGCTTTCTAGGTTTGGGTTTTTCCACAGGTTCTCCTTCAACACGAACATCTGCCTGTGAAGAGCCGATGGATGATTAATCCGAGTCATGACTTTCATCTTCTCCTTGTTCAAATAATAATACATAAGTTTTGTACTGGCAGACCATTCAAGATCTTTGCCTCGTTTGGGGAATCCACAGGGGTTTTCCTGCTTTTGATCTAGTGACTCTCTGAAAGGATTCATCGTGCTGAACTGTAGGGGGAGGCAGAGGGTTATCCCCTATTTCTACCTCCATTTGCCGTACAGAGACTGTTCTTATGATATCCTGCTTACAGGAATCAATCTCAATCTGGGCAGGGGGATCACCTAACGCAGTGGGATCCTCTGTGACCAAGGAGTTTACGACTTCTTCAATGTCAATTGTAGGTCTCATTTGTGCAAACTGAGGATTCAGTACCACTTTATCCTGATTGATGTTCACTGTGGGAGTAACTGTATGGGGTAGAGGTGCTTTAGGGGGCATTGTATCCCTATGTGAATTTGTATGTAGTAATTCCAACATGCGTAGCTTCTCTTTTTGTGCTGCAGTGACATAAGCGTCTTGTTCAGCACAAATAGCTAGGTCTCTGCTATTGTGAGAAGCCCAAGAACAGTTCCAAAATGTGTGACCCTGCTCATCACATAGGTTGAATCTCAAAGGTTGTTGACACTGTGCTCCAAAGTGCCCTATTTCACCACAAAGGCCACATTTCTGTTTGTCACATACATTGCTTAGATGCCCGACATCCCCACATTTGAAACACACTCTGGGTTGACCCCGATAAAAGATCACTCCTTGGTCTCACCCAAAAAAAAAAAAAACAGTTTGGAAAGTGCTTTGTCAGGCCTTGTTCAAAGTTTGTTACCTGGTATTTCCATCCTCCAGTCCATAATTGTTCATCATCCAGGATAGGTTCTGGGTATCCTTTTACTGTGCAACGTTGTTGCAACCAGTAAGTGATATCTGCACATTTACCCCTTCATTTCAGAACAAAACATTTTCTTTGTTAGGGGTTTGGTCAAGGAAATAGCTATAAAAGGTTTCCATAAAGGAGAAAGTTTTAATACCTGGTATTGTTTCCAGAAGCAATCTAATCCAGCAGGGTGCTTAAAACTTGTATCAAAAACCGAATCCCCTGGTATGTGTATGAGGGCATATACCTCATAAGCATAGTTTTTCATACTATCTTTTAACAAAGATCTCCCCACAAAATGTCTATCAGGGACGTCCGTGGCATTGCCCCTATATTTCAAACGTACAGCGGTTCGCCTCATGGCAGGTTCTGATAATCATCTGGCATTAGGGGGAAACAGCTGATCTCTAACTCTATCATGCCAAACGCTGGGGGTCAAAACAGGAGTTTCAAGGCCTAGCTGCCCATTAGAGGTGGCAGCATCTTGATTATTAAGCAAAGAATTAGTCAAAGCTTCCTCGTAAACAATCACTGGAGGATCTGGTATACCTGGTACAGAAACATCACCCTCTATTTTTTTTATAGCTACCAATAAATCATCTGAGGTATTTTGCTGGGAAATAGATTCTTGTGTCAAAGGATTAGGTTGGCCTGCAGTTAGAAGAGAGCCACTGCTCAATTCAGGAGTAGGAGCATTTAGAAGAAGATCCAACTGAGGTTCTGAATCACCTTTTCCGGAGAGATTAGCACTCCATCCAGCCCCTGAAACATTTTTCACCCACCCAGCCGCGTTAATGCAGCGGAAGCCCATTCAGTAGAACCAGGGGAAGACTCAAGTGACTTGATCATCAAAAGTAGTTTGAACCTTACCCGAGGATTTCGCATCAGAATGACAGTACTGAAAGCATAACTTTCGATTTTGCCCTTCTCCCTCCTTACCATTTAACTTCCCCCCCTCCCTTGGAGACCCCTATGGAAAATGTTATTGGGGACAAAGAGGTTGATTCATCGTTATTTAATTTTCCCAAAGATACTTTACTTACCTGTAAGCCTTTGTCAACTGACTGTGAAGATCTGTCAGTGTTAAATGGCTGCTTATTACTCCGCTCCTCATTTACTGGAAATACATCTATTACTTCTTCTGGTAACTGTGCGGTTGCTAAACTAGGAGAAACATCAGTTAAAACAGATATTGGCAGCTCTTCTGCCTCTTCTAAACTGATTACGTGTACATCAGCTCTCGCATTACTCATGACCATTTCTGGGTTCTGAGCTACGCGTAGCTCCTCCTGCCTTCGTAATTCGTTCTGCAACAGAGTCCTTGTTTCTTCATAGCCCCTGCTCTGCCAAATCCATTTGCAGATGTATGTCTGCCGTTTTATCCTCTAAAGCAGGCTCTTGATTTAATGTCTGTGCTCCAGTTCCTATTAGAGGAACATTCTGTGAGGTTAAACCATCCATATCTTCAGTGGCTAGCACGTATGTATCTTCTTTTACCGAATCAACATCCATGTTGGTGTCCAGAATAGGGAGGGCTGAGGAGCAGGCTCGCTCCTCAGCCACCCGCAGGTCCTTCTTCGTCGAAAGCTCGTACACTCTGTCCGCTCACTAACAGTAATGCAGTGCCCTCTAGCATCAAGAGTAGGGGAATTTCCCTGGTGTCCTGGCCAAATTTATTTCATTCACTAGAAATACAACCAACAACTTAATCTGGTTTAGTTTCAATTTGTTACCATCTGTATCATCACCCCCGGGTCACCCCTGAAAAAGGGACTTCTAGTCTTGGTAGGCTTACCTGGTCAACAAAATTCAATAAATCAATAAATAAGGCAGTAACAAAAGGGGACCAGGCATTTTTAGGTAGGTAAGGGAAAAAAGGAAGACCAAGGGTGGGATAGTAAGATTTAGTGTTGCCACCTATCAGATGTTTTACCTGATGATCAGGTTTTCAGGGTCCCTATCAGGTAATCCGGTTTTGCTCTGTGCTGGTCAGGTATCTGAGCCATTTTGAGTGCTCACATACTTTTGAAACAAATCTTGTCATATCATTCATTGTTTCAGCTACATGTCCAGGTTACAAACAAGTTCTGTTGTCAATATACCCCCTTGTTTGAGAAAGCAGTCAGCCTGGGAGGTGTAAAGTATGGCCAATAACATCATTAGCACTTACTTAACCCAATCCTTTCCACTGCATCTTAAACTGGCATTGCAGCAAAGCTGCCCCCACCTTTTGTAACAGTAACAGAGCCAGCAGTCTTCCACTTTCATTTGCTGGTAAACATTTTCATCAGTAACAGAATTTAGGCATTTTTAAATGTTTACATTTGTTTCCCTCAAGAAAACAGTATGGTCACTTCTTTGGCTATGAAACAGTACTGTGGACATGAACTGGAAATAGAGTCAGAAAAAGATATAAAGTACACATTATAGGAAACAATTTATTTACTATGTATTATTATATACCATGTATACTGTGGTATGCTATTTACAGTATTTCCCTTGTCTTCCACCAGATCATATCTGTAAATGAGATTTCTTGTATCTCTGTATGTTTATCTAGTAAACCAATGTCAACAGATAAATACAGTACATAAATAACTAGTAAAAACACAGGAAAGTAACTTTAACAGGTACAGTACAGTATCTTAACATTTTTGTTGAAGTGCTGCTTTAAGTGGTGTCTTTTGTTGATATAACAAAGGGACTTCTAGGTGGAACAATGCATGATGAGTCATGAAAAGGGGTGGGGCTAGGGGCGGAGCTTATGATCAGGTTTTTGCCTCAACCAAAGGTGGCAACCCTGGTAAGATTAAGAAGAGGGGGAACAGGAAAAGGCAGACATCCTAAACAAATTCTTTTGTTCAGTGTTCAAAGAGGAAAGAAATGGGGAGGGGCCACAAAAATGTAACAGGAGCATTGGATGCAGGGAGGTGGACACTAATCCATTTTTGGTAGAGGAACTCCTAAAGGGACTCACAAATCTGAACACGGACAAAGCAATGGGGCCAGACGGGGTCCACTGAAGTGTACTGAGGGAGGTACTGGCTGTACCTCTGACAGTCCTATTTAACAGTTCACTGATAATATTAGTGGTCATAGAGGACTAGAGGAGGGCAGATGTAGTCCCTATGACGTAGACAGCCAGTTCTGAGTGCTGTATAATATTTTTTTTAATATAAAATGTATGACTGACTGTCTCTGCTGAAAAATCTGATGCTCTAGGAGTGACCTCACCACCCCCAGTTTTCAGCTGACAGATGTTAAGGAATGCTGACAAGCATGTGAGTTCACATACTCAGTTTGTAGATGCAAGGTGCTACGTAAGGCCTTAATTAAGGATCCTGTCTGTCTGAGTTAATTACAACCATAGTTGCTATAACATATCCATTTTATGACGCAGGAAGGAAAACACAGGTTATTACATAGAAGTACGAAATCATAAAAATGCTCCTATGAAGCCTGTGTGAGGAGGATGCAGCATGGATCAAAAGAGATGTCATTTGAAACATGAGTCATGCTGAAGGATTGCAAAATTGATACTTTAAAAAGCCTACTTTTTTTTTTATTACATATATTTTTAAATATACTCTGACAGAGGAGGAGCTAGCTGACCTCACACAGAAATGAGCTGGCCAATACAGTTATTTAAGGAATAATTCTGTTTTACAGACACACATTTTTACCTAGACTCTGACCAGGAAGATTGGTGAGCACTTAAGCAAGTATTTAGAGACTAAGTACTGAAGTAGGAATTTGCACTGTTTAAACTTTGTTTCTTTTAAAAGATTTGTATGTCTTTTGATATAACAGTTCTGTATTTTGTGTTTTACATATTTTTAACTATTTTTAGTAGAATGCTTTTTTAGAATTTACTTGGTCTGTCTTTGACTGTTTTCAGCTGTAAGAAAAGTATATGGTTATTGCAGATACTAAACATAAGCTTGAAGGGTGGTACCAAACTGGAAAGAGAAGCATTTTATATCTGAGGTCTTTATTAATGTTGTTAAGGGTTCATCTCTGAATACCTGGTTAGGTGCCCATAGGCAAAGATATCTGGCCCCCCCCCGAAGACAGATATATCTGAGCCTGTGCATTGGGTGTGCTAGCAGGAGGTTAACAGTTTGAATCCCTCCAGAACTTGAGACCAAAGGTTGATCCGAACTCACAAAAACAGACAAGAGGGCTACCTTGTTTGTTACACTGTTCACAAGATTGCACTCAGAGACTGGCACTTTGGGAGTAGAGGGCCTGACCTGCTGAGTGGGTTTGTGACAGTCCCAATTCACAAATGTGGTAGCAGGGAAGAGGCAAGCAATTATAGGCCAGTCCGCCTGACTTTGGTGGTAAGAAAGTTAATGGAATCAATGCTAAAAGAAAGCACTGTGGAATATCTTAAATCTAAGGAGTTACAAGACCCAAGGCAGCATGGATTCACGGGGGACATGTCAAACAACTTTGATAGAGTTCTTTGACTGGGTGACCAAGGAACCAGATCACGGTGGAGAAGTGGATATGGCCTGCCTAGAATTCAGTAATGGAATTTGAGAAGTTATGTGGGTCCTTGCTATGGATAGGAAGCAAAACCTTGTTTCTGTCTCCAGAGACTGTGAGCCCCAGGTCAGAAAAACAATGGGCACTACACTAGCTGTAGGCTTATTACCAGGCAGTTGGGATCTGACAAAATCTACATTAGTTAGCCCACAGTCTAGCCAAGCACCGGTATGTCTCCCACAAGGAGTCATGCCCAGAGGGAGGCCCACCTTGGGTCAAGGAGGAATAGGTCATGGTTCCCGAATCCACACGATTACCAACCAGATATGGAACACTCCTCATGAAACAATATGGTAATGACATGAGGTCCCTGGACAAATGGGAACCTCTGTGGCACAACTCCAGGTGGAGGGTAGGCCACCGTCCTGAGGAACTTGAAAGCAATAGGGCATATGGACGGCAGAGCATTTATGGGACCCAGGCACTAAGCATTTAGACTCCTTTCAATGGCTAGCAAAGCGTTGGAGTTTACCCTGCACAAATTTTTGGCGGTACCTACAAATCAGCTACGTATTTACAGAAAAGAAAAAAAATTACTCACATAGTAATCTTCTTTCTTCCAAAGGGTCCTTTAGCATCAGTAACTATAGCAGTTTGCTGGCTAAGTGCAACTGCCCCGGAGGTATGCCTTTAAGAATTAGCATAATGAGCTTGGGCATCAGCCAATCAGAAAAAAGGAGGGGAGTGTGCTGAGAGGGAGCAGCTTGAAGGGCTTCAGAATTTTTTCGAAGATGATGGGCACATGCCCTGAAAAGTGAACAAACAGGATTCAAAACACATGCAAATGTCCAAAACCTGAAAAACAGATAACCTGAGCACGAAAACTCTAATAAAAACCAAAATTTTGGTAATAAAACAGAACAGAGTCCTTCTCCTAAAAGGTGAACTGGGGAGGAAGGGTGGGAGCTTACTGATGCTAAAGGACCCCTTGGAAGAAAGATTACTATGGTGAGTAATTGTTAATGGTTTCTTCTTACCCCAGGAGTCCTTTAACATCAGTAAGTATAGCAGACTACCGAGCAGTACCAGCGGGAGGTGGTCAGAGAACCAACTTAGGGAAGAGGCTCTGCGAACCACCCTGACAAATTTGGCATCAGATCTGGACTGCACATCTAAACTGTAGTGCTTAATGAAAGTGTGCACAGATTTCCAGGTAGCTGCTTTGCAGATATCCAGAAGGGGTATGTCCCTTGCCGCTGCCACAGAGACTGCAGTGCCCCTGGTAGAGTGGGCCCCGAGCCCCACAGGAGGTTGATGACCAGCTTTTTCATAGCAGAATCTAATGCAAGAGACCAACTAACAGGAAATAGTTCTCTTGGTAGCTGGTCTTCTTCTGCCTACATCCCCGTAGGTGAGGAACAACTGAGTGGAAGAGCCCCCTGGACTGCCTAGTATGCTCTAGGTAGTAAAAGAGAGCTCTTTTGACATCCAAACTGTGGAGCTTTTGCTCACCAGGAGTGGATTTCTCAGTAAAGAAGACGGATAGAAACATAGACTTTGTCGGCAGATAAGGACCGCTTGGCCCATTTCCCTACCTACAGGATAGGCCGCAGATCCTAGTTAACCAACAGCCTATTTTTTCCTACCCCCACAAGAATTGCCTTATGTCTGTCCCATGCATTCTTGAATTCTCCCACAGTTTTAGACCCCACAACCTCCTCAGGAAGGCTGTTCCATGCATCCACTACCCTCTCTGTGAAATAATACTTCCTCACATTGCCCCTGAACCGCCCTCCTCCTATCTTTAAATTGTGTCCCCTTGTTCTTGCAAGTCTCTTTTTTCTGAAAGATGCTACCCTCTTGGACTTTGTTGATTCCACTGAGGTACTTAAAAGTTTCTATCATGTCCCCCCTCTCCCTTCTTTCCTCAAGGGTATACATATTAAGCTCCTTTAGTCTCTCCTCATACGGCTTCTCTTGCAGACCCTGCACCATTTTAGTTGCCCTCCTCTGGACTACCTCTATCCTGTCTATGTCCTTATGGAGATGGGGTCTCCAGGACTGGACACAGTACTCAGATGGGGTCTCACCAACTGTCTGTACAGAGGGATAACAACTTCCTGTTTTCTGCTGCTGATGCCTCTCCCTACAGCCCAGTATACCCTCAGCCCTCCCTACTGCCTTCTCACATTGCTTGCTAACCTTAAGGTCATCTGATATGATTACCCCCAGATCCCTTTCCTTTTTGTTGTTGTTACTACCGCCACCCATTGTGTATTCTTCCCTGGTTCTTGTTTCTCAGGTGCATTATTTTGCACTTCTTTGCATTAAACCTAGCTGCCATACTTCTGACCATTCCTCCAACCTTGCCAAGTCCCTTTTCATCCTTTCCACGCCTCCTTGTGTATCAACCCTGTTGCAGATCTTTGTGTCATCTGCAAAAAGGCATACTTTTCCTTCCAGTCCCTCTGCAATGTCACTGATGAAGACTGATGGACCCAATACTGAACCCTGCGGTACCCCACTAGTAACCCCTCTTTCTTCAGAGTGGACTCCATTTACAATTACCTTCTGTGTCCTGTTGTCCAGCCAATGTTTTACCCAGGCTACCACCCTTGGACCCACTCCCAGGCTGGTTAATCTGACTATTAATCTTTTGTGTTGGACTGTGTCAAATGCCTTGCTAAAGTCTAGGTAGGCCATGTCCACAGCCCCTCCCTGGTCTACTACTTTGGTCACCCAGTCAAAGAAATCTATTAGATTTGTCTGACATGACCTTCCCGCTGTGAACCCATGCTGCCTTGGGTCCTGTGCTCCACTGGCCTCTAGGTATTCAACTATTCTTTCCTTCAGAAGTGACTCCATCACTTTCCCTACCACAGAGGTCAGACTGACAGGTCTGTAGTTTCCTGCCTCTGTCTTGGACCCACTTTTGTGAAGGGGAATCACATCCGCCTTCCTCCAGTCCTCGGGTACCACACCATCCTCCCATGATTTATTAAAAAGAGTAGCCAGTGGTTTCACTAGTTCCCCCTTAATTCTTTTAGAATTCTGGGGTGAATTCCATCAGGACCCATTGCTTTGTCCACCTTCAGTTTTACGAGTTCTTGCAGAACCCTTTCTTCTGTGAAAGGACTGGGATCGACCTCCCTATCAAGAGTGCTTAACAGACTGGTTAAGGTGAAACTCTGAAACACCTGAGGCAGAAACTTCCTATTTGTCCTGAGCTCAATGTTATCTTTGTGAGGAATGATGTAATTAGGCTTAGTGCACAGGGCCTGCAACTTTGAAATCCTCCTGGCAGAGGTAATGACCACCAGAAAGACAGATTTCCAGGTCACAAACTTGATATGTGCTGTGGCCATAGGCTCAAAGGGTGGTTGCATGAGCCTGGCTATGCAGAGATCCAGGCTCTAAGGAGGAACCAGCTCCCTGACTGGAGGCTAGAGGTGCAAGAGGCCTTTGAAGAACTGTTTGAATATGGTGTGGGAAATGATTTACTTTTTCTTCCCCACAGAAAGATAGGCAGAAATTGCAGCCAGGTGTAGCTTGAGGGAAGAGGGTTTCAAGCCTAATGCCTGCAGATCTACTAGGTAATCCAGCAACTGAGGTTCTGAAGCTTAAGAGGACTGACCTTTTTGCTCTTGCACCAGAGGAAGAACAGTTTCCATTTGGCTGCATAAGTCTTTTTTGTGTTAGCTTTTCAAGCCATTCTCAGGATCTTAAGGACCTGCTCCAAGTACTGAGAGGATGGAAACTCTAACTCCTTAAGAATGAGGCCTTGAAGTGAAGAGAGTGTGTGTCTGAATAATGCACTCCTGTCTGGGGAAGGGTTAGCAGAGAGTGAGTTGATGGCAGGCGAATGGGCCTGCTGTAGGATAGTGAGAGAAGGAGAGGGTACCAGGCTTGCTTGGGCCAATCAGGAGCGGTTCCACTATGCCGCGGTGACAAGAAATTTGTCAACCGTTGGCACAGCGACAGCACTGGGGGAACAAGTGCTTTCTGTGGGGGCTTTGCCCTCCACACTAAGGATTACTAACTCCAGTCAGAGTTAGTTCGGGAAGGGGAGGGGAGCAAACACCCCGGCGGCGACAGTGTCTCAATACATGGAGACCATCACAGCAAACTGCTGAAAATGTCGCTGTGATGGTCTTCATGGTATACCATCTGGAGCCACCAGCATCACTGGTGCAGGCTGTTGTCAGAGTTTCAGCAATACCCCAAGTGTCAGGGAAAAGGGAGGGAATGCATATAGGAACCTCCCTTACCAGTACAGTTCAAGGCACCAAGGGGAAGTATTCTCGGGACTGGGGGCCTTCAACAGTACTGAGGAAGCTGGAAGTTGAGGGAAGAGGCATACAGATCCACTTCTGGTGTGCCCCACCGCCTGAACACTGCGGCTAGTACTTACTTGTTCAGAGTCCCTTCGCTCTGGCCTTGACTGATGCGACTTAGATCAAGGGGCTGGGGACTTATACAAGAGAAGGCTGAGGGAGTTGAACATGTACTCGCTGGAGGAGAAGATGGACGGGGGTGGGGACATGAAAGGAATAAACAAGACAGGTACAGAGGGGCTGTTCAAAGTAAAGGAGGGGAGGGACACCAGGGGCCATTATATGAGACTGGAGGGAGGAAGGTTCAGGAGGGAGATGAGAAGACACTTTTTTTTTTTTTTTTTTACAGAGAGGGTGGTAGCTGGGTGGAATGCGTTACCTGCAGAAGTGGTATCCAGTAGAACAGTGGACTGTTTCAAAAGGGGATGGGACAGGACAAGGGGGAGGGTCAATAGAGGGGAAGGGTGGAAGGGAGAGGCAGCTGCAGAATAAGGGGTGCTAGCTGCACATTCAAGCAGACTTAACAGACCTCTAGGCCTTTATCTACTGGCAAATTTCATAAGTTCGTATCTGCCAGGGTATTGTGCTTCCCTGGTTGGTGAACAGCTGAAAGGCCGACTCCTAGGGAGAAGGCGAGAGACCAGATTTTCAGAGCCTCCAAACAGAGTATCAGGCAAAACATTGCAGTGGTGTTATCTGTTCAGATTTGTACAGTCTGTCCTTTTATGGCAGGAGCAAACGCTTCAAGAGCTAGAAAAATTGCTCCGAGTTCCAGAAGGTTTATGTGTAACTGTGACTCTTGGAGAGTCCAGGTGCCACTTACTGAGGCACTGTCCAGATGAGCTCCCCAACCCCAGGAGGGAGGCATCTGTGGTGATCACCTTTGTGGGAAGCGGAGCTTGGAAGGGCATCCCTTGCTGCCACATTTGCAGGGTTCTTCCACCAAAGCAGAGCCTGAAGGAACTGCTCTACCGCAGGTATCAGCTTTGAAAAATTGTTGCGTCTTTGAGATCAGTGAGCTCTGAGATAGGCTTGCAGGTGTCACATCCTGTACCCGACTCCTGGGACCACTGCAGTCATTGAACCCATGTGTCCCAAGAGCCTCAGGAAATGTCTGGCTGGTCTTGGCTGTCCCTGGATGAAAGAATCTGCCACTGAAAGGAAACTTTGAATTCTCTCATGTGGGAGGAAGGCATATCCTTTCTGGGTGTCCAGCTGAGCTCCTATGAAGGTGAGTAGCTGGGTGGGTTCCAGGTGAGACTTCTTTAGATTTATTAGGAATCCCAGAGACCCCAGAGTGTGCTCTGTAAGGGAAACAGACTTCCTGACCTGACAAGGAGACTTTGCCACTAAGAGCCAATCGTCTAAATAGGGGTAGACAGAGACATCCAGCTTCCTGAGGTGTGCTGCTACCACTGCCAGGCACTTGGTAAAGACTCTTAGGGCCGAGGACAGGCCGAAGGGCATTGCAGCGAACTCGTAGTGGCCCGAAGGGAGTCTGAATCTGAGAAACTTCCTGTGAGAACACCTTATGGGTATATGGAAGTAAGCGTCCTTTAGGTTCAGGGAGGCTAGCCAGTCTCCCTGTTGTAAGGACTGTATGACTAGTGACAGAGTGACCATCCTGAATTTGGGTTTAACAGATTTTTGTTTAAATATCTGAGATCCAAGATACGTCACCACTCCCCAGTTTTCTTTTGTGTCATAAAGTACCTGGAGTAGAGGCCCTTGCCCTTTTCGTGGGCCGGAACCATCTCCACTGCTCATAGAGCTAGAAGTTTTTTTTTTTGCCTCCAATTCCAACAGTAGCACCTGTGTTGGGGTTAGAGGTTGACAGCGCAGAGCAGAGGAATTTCCCCAGTGCTCTGGTCAAATTTCCCCCCATACACTAAAATTACCACCAACAACTTAATCTGGTTCAAGATCAGTTGGCATTCATCTGTATCCCCCTCCTCGGGTTGTGCCTGAAAATAGACAGAATTTGTCTAGTGCACTTACCCAGTCAACAAAATCTTGAAAACAAGGAAAATTGAGACACCCCTCTGAGGCAATGATGCTCAGTCAGCGGAGAAAAAATTCTGAAGCCATTCAGGTTGCTCCCTCTCACCACACTCCTCTTTTTTTGATTGGTTGATGCCCAAGCTCATTATGCTAATTATCTTAAAGGCATACTTCCAGGGCAGTTGCACCTAGCCAGCTACCTGATACAGTTACTGATGCTAAAGTACTCCTGGGGTAAGAAAGGCCCCCTCCTGCCCCCACCTGGACAGGACACCTTGAGGAAACTCAACTCCTGGATGGAGAACCCAACTCACCTCAGGGGTTGCATTTACTGTTCACTCCTGAAGCCCTGCTGCACCACTCAACAAGCAAATAAAAAAAAAAAAAAAAACACCTAGGAGACTGAGCTTCAGACCACCTTTTCAGAGGAGAAGTGGTCTGGTATGATTAAAGAGGCCCACTCCAACTTTAGGGGTCCCATTACCAACTCACTCAGAAAAAATTCTTCATAGATGGTACTGAACTCCAGTAGTCCTTAAAAGAATAGGCATGGATGAGTGCTGGCACTGCCCTGTAGATGTGGGCAGCCTTACACATATCTTATGGACCTGCTCCACTTTGCAGCAACTGTGGGGACAGGCACATGACTTCTGCAGCAGAATGGTGGGTCATCAGGACCGCAACCACCCCTTGTTCTGGCTCTTGGAGGGGAGGCCACTTCCATCCCAGCATCCTGCACAGGCAGGGTACGATGGCTGATGACGGTGGCTTTAAAAGCGAAATGGCAGATTCTACTTCGATGGAGAATAGATCTACCACCAGTCCTCTCTGAGTGGCTCAGCATATAAGACTTACTCACCCAGCAGCAAATAATTTACCCAGGTAATATGAAATATGAGGTCCATTTTTTTTTTTTTTCCTCCTGCTCCTCCCTCGCTCGCTCCCCGGTGGGCCACTCCTTCGGGCCACCTGGGACCCCCGCCAGCACTCTACCCCCCCCGTAACCCAATGTATCCCTTCAGATGGGTCCCCCTCCATCAAGGCGGAATGTGCTGGCGGAGAACAGGCAGCGCAAACCTTCTTGGCCCGAAGTGCTGCTGGGGTGAACCGGGCTGGTCCGGGCTTCATGGCGTTGGGGGACCACCAACAGTCATCCAGTTGGCCAGGGAGCCATTTTTTGTGGTTTTCCCCTTGGAAGCGCGATGTCTGGGACATCAAGGCAAGAGCGGACATCCGACACGCTCCATACGCAGTGGGACCTGACATACTGCCATACCTCCAGCCTCTGCAAGAGGTCGGCAGACACTAGGCCATGCACCACTCTCCCTCCGGGAGATGGCAAGCTGTCGTGGGATGCTTGAGATATCTCCCCCAAGCCAGCTCTCTGACACCCAGGTATATTCCCAAACCCAGGTCATCGGCGCCACAAGCAGAAATCCAATTGCTGCACCGGGGGGGGGGGGGTCCATTTTTAAACATAACCCTGGGGTAAAGCAAATGTGTGAATACAATGAAATCCATTTATCTGAACCCCACTTTTCTGAAACTCTCAGTTATCCAAAACTTAGTCCTATCCCTTACATGTAACCTGCATTTCAAACTTGCAGTCCTGAATAGCTGAGCTATAATGACAGCACGATCAGTGCTTGGTATATGCTGGCAGTTAGCATCTCATCTAGCATCTCATTAGAAGAACCATCCCCATAAATGCTGCTAAAACCCCCTGTTGTCAACTCCAATCACCTGCCAATAGGTCTAGTACAGGTTGCCTTTTCAAATTAAAATTCGCCATTCAGTGCTATGCTTGAGCAGCTATTTTTCAGAACCTAAGACGAAATGACTGAAAGGCCGCAGGCAGTCCAGTCCCCCTTTTTCTCCCCCTCGTTCACGCTATTCAGCCACAGTACAGTGCTGCACAGATCCCGATCCCAAGACAAGCAGACTTGGTAATTGTCTGCTCCCAGTGCTGTAGCAGATCACATTTTAAAATGTTAATCCCTCTCACAAGCTTATGGCTTTAGTACAGTGCTGCGCAGAAACTGACCCCGAGACAAGCACTTAGTGAATGGCTGTGGCCAGCCCTGTCCCTCCCTCCATCTCTCTCCCCCACATTCATGCCATTAGTCAGCAGTGCCAAACATAACTGCACCCAGACACATGCAGACTTAGTGAGCATTTGATGCTTTGCTCACATGATTTAAAACTGTTATGTGTTTGCTTTTAGTGTCATAGCTGATTCATGGGAGGGGGATATGGAAGTAAACCGTAACCACACACCCGCTTACAACCTACTGCAATACTGTAGCAGAGCATAACAGATGTTTACCCTATATTACAGATACAATCATTTAATTTATATTTATAATGTTTTAAATGTTAGAATGTTCTGATGTTGAAACGTGTTGAACCGCGCTTATCCGACACCACGCTTCTCCAAATGTTCTTCATGTCCCCCAAGACATTTGGATAAATGAAGTTTTACTGTATATGAACTGTATGGTAACAATCTGTGTGATTTACTGACTACCCTACTAATCTCTTGTTTAATCCTTTTTTTCAATGTCTTAGAATGAACCACAACTGATAGCTAGGGCACACTCCTCATGAAATGCCTTTTATAGATTGTTATAGAGCAGTTCCTACTATGACCACCACCCCCCAGTGTGGTTGATAACCGACCTGAAGAGGAGTCCGCAGACAAAATGAGGCATTTAAATTCCTTCTGGTGAAAAAGTAATTTCCCTCGCAAAACTGATTTTCAGCATAGCACCGAAAAAAGGAACGACATCCCGGTCCGAAAACCACGCCCCCCCCCATGCAGCCCTGTTTTGTGATGTCAAAAAACAATGGCTGCTTGAGTGCGCCCCATTGGCTTCTATGGGAGTGATATTTCCAGACATTTTTATACTACTTACTGTTGCGATTTTTATTAATTAAAGTGACTCATCGACCAATATAACATCCCCGAAACCCCAGTAGTAAACTTACCCCACGACAGCTAAATGGGCACACTGTTGCATATTTGCCATCCTGTACATAGGGGAAAGGATCATAAATCAGTACCCAGGAGTCCTGTCACACCATCCCTTCCCCTTCTAGCTAAGTTGTTCTATCACTCCAGCCGCTTTCCGCTTTTATTATGATGTCACTGTTTGGAGGAAGAGAGCGCCACAGAAAGTAACAGCCACGTCTTTTAACATACTATTTTTAGTATGTTATCTGATCGATTCAAGTCAGAGCACCATTTGACTAATTACATCCTTGTTAGTCGAATGGTCCTTTGACTTGAAACAAGTGGACCATTAACATACTAAAAATGTCAAAGGGGCCAAGGATAAGAAGGTAAACACCAGTCCATTCACAGAGGATAGGGTTCTAGAAGAACTAGTGAAGCTAAAGGTGAACAAAGTCATGGATGCAGATGGCATACATCCCAGGATCCTAAAGGAAAGGAGGACTGAACTGGCAGCCCTGTTCAGTGAGTCCTCACACACTGGAGTGCTCCCAGAGGACTGGAGAATGGTAAACGTTTCTCTTTACAACAGCGGTAGTAAATAAGAAGTGGGGAACTACAAGCCAATTAGTCTAACTTCTGTAGTCGGAAAGATAATGGAGGCACTCCTTAAAGAAAGAATAGTGGAACACCTGGAAGCAAATGGACAGGTGGATGCAAGGCAACATGGGTTCTCTGCAGGACGATCCTGTCAAACAAATCTGATAGATTTCTTTGACTGGGTGACAAAGGCAGTATACCCGGAGGTGTAGTTATTGCCTGTCTCAATTTCAGCAAAGTCTTTAATACGGTCCCACATAGGAGACTGGTAAACAAGCTAGGCAGCATGGGGTTGAGACACAAGGTGAACTGGATTGGAAACTGGTTAAAGGACAGAAAACAGAGGGTAGTGGTGAATGGAACCCAATCAGACAAAAGGGGGGCACCTCAGGGGTCAGTTCTGGGGCCAGTCCTCTTCAATGTCTTCATCAGTGACATTGCAGATGGGCTGGAGGGAAAGATTTGCCTGTTTGCAAATGACAACAAGATCTGCAACAGGGAAGATACTCCACAGGAGGTGGAAAGACTGAGAAAAGACCTGGAACTGCTGGAGAGATGGTCAGAGGCATGGTAGCTAAGGGTTAACACAAAGAAGTGCAAAATCATGCATGTGGGGAGCAGAAACCCTGGGGCAAGCTATAGGTTGGGGAGGGCTTCTGGCAGTAATTAAGGAGGAGAAGGACTGAGGGTTATAATCACAGATGACTTGAAGGCTGCTAGGCAGACAGCAAAGGCGGTGGGAAAGGCCAGTGGGATGTTTGGGTGTACTGGAAGTGGAATCACAAGCCGAAGGAGGGAGGTAATAGTTCCACTGTACAAGTCCCTGGTGAGACCTCACCTTGAATACTGTGTACAGTTCAGGAGACCACACCTTCAAAAGGACACTGACAAAACAGAGATGGTGCAGAGAAAGGTGACCAAAATGGAGAAGGGATTACATCACAAGCTTTACGAGGAGAGAGTGCAGGAC
The DNA here is from genome assembly GCA_016271365.2 of Neoceratodus forsteri. Lineage (NCBI taxonomy): Eukaryota > Metazoa > Chordata > Ceratodontiformes > Ceratodontidae > Neoceratodus > Neoceratodus forsteri. The sequence goes on from CM028136.1 coordinate 912,592,383, forward strand.
TGCAATTTGTACATGCTGGAACAAAGGAGAGAGATGACATGAAAGAAACATTCAAGTACCTCAAAAGCATTAATAAGGTGGAAGGGGACAACATATTCCAGATTAATAGTAGTGCCAGGACAAGAGGACACGACACGAGACTGAGGGGTGGCCAAATAAGTGGAAATGTCAGGAAGTTCTTTTTTTACAGAAAGCGTAGTGGATGCATGGAATAGCCTGCCCCATGAGGTGGTGGCAGCCCATACAGTGTCGGGCTTCAAACATGCATGGGATGGAAACAAAAGAATAATAGAGACAGGATGAAACAGCTAAAGCCAATGACCAGACAAGGTCACTGGACGCTTCATTAGGCAGCTTAAACGGGCAGACTAGATGGGCCTAGCAGTCCTTATCTTCGGACAGCATCTATGTATCTATGCAAAAAAGGTATGTTAAAAGACGTAGGTGCCACTTGCTATGGAGTGCACCCACGCGCTCTTCAGTGACATCATAAAACGTGAAACATGGGGGTGGACCACTTATACCAGGAAAGGGAAGGGATGGTGTGGCAGTACTCCCTGACACTGATTTACAATCTCTTCCCCTATGTACAAGTCAGCAAATAAAAATAGAACAAAATGCCCATTTAGCTACTGAGGTTAAGTCTACCACTGTGGCTCAGGGGGAGGGTTTCAAATATACCATGACAGGTGCTCTATAACACCCTAGATTGTTTAACCAAGCCATTCAGACCTCTCACACTGTATGTAATAATTCTACCTTCTATTATTTTCATTTAATATTTTCACTTCTCCTGTCCTTGTTGTCATGGAGCACCAGTTGCCCTTAGTACTTTCCTCATTCCTCGTTAGCCAAACATTGTTAAATGCACCTACAAGACAAACTAACTGATACCATTAGGAACTTTCAACTGTACAACCAAAACTTTCGAATACTTCAGACAGTTACATTTACAACCTGCCATTCTGCCTGTGCGGTGTTGGATGGCAGGTTGTGGCCTCCTCCTGGGTAACCCTGCGCACTCTTGGAGCTTTTTGAGATACCCTCCATTCTCCAGACTCCTGACAGCTGACAGCTCTGTGGATAAAGCACCTCCTCCTCATACAGTGATCTAAGAATCAACCCCACCCCCACCCCGACCCATAATAGGGGTCAAGAGCCAGACCAGAGTTGGCCAATCATCACAACAACACGGTCCCAGTAGGTGCCTTGGGATTTGCCTGTATTATAATTTTTCCAAACTAGGAGACTAGGGCCTTATCCTATCCTTCTCGTGTCATCCTCAGCCATTCTGGTTGAGGCCTTCTTCCCCTTTATTTTACCTTCTGCGCTATTTTATCACTTGTTGTTCCCTTAAGGTTGGGTTGGGACAGGGAGTGAGATCGGGCCACCACCCTCAAGAGCCCAAATGACTGGGTGTCAATCGCAAGGCTGGGCTCCACTTCCCTACTTCGTTAATTCTCTTAGTCCCCACTCTTACGGCACCCAACATCAATCCTTGCCAGGCCTATTTTATCGCACCACGCCAAGGGCCAGGGGCATTGTTGCAATTCCTGCTACACTGTCTGTGAGGGGAAAGTAGCCATCACCCCTCACCCCTCTACTGACCGTGAAACCGGCAGTCTTTATGTCTTGTACAGCATGATATCCCTGTGGATATAGTCTGCCAACTTTTAATTAAAGAGGGCACACTACTTACCGCCACAGCCCTCGAGATGCACATTTAAGTGTACTAGGTTGAGTTCTCTGGCATTGATTTCCGAGGACCACAGCTCCCGCCAGGGACCAGTTACTAAACTTCTACTCTGTTCTCCAATGATGACAGCCTTCTCTCTCTCTCTTCTCCCAACCCCCGACTCCACACATATTACTAATATTGCTAAGGCAGTGCACCTTCAACTCTTCCCCCTTCCCCAGTTGAGATGCATACATGGCAGGAACAGGGGTGGAGAGTGCAATCCACCTCAGTGAGTGGCTGCCACGGTGGGAAGCAGCCACAAAAGATGAACCAGCCAGATCTATTGAGGGGGCAATTACATTGTGCGGAGTCCCAGCCCCAGGCTCAAATACTACCTTCAGACCCCTCAGTGTTTTGGTCCAGACTGTCCCCCTTCCCAACCACCACACATCTGTTGCAGTGGATCACCCCCAAATACCCCAAACAGTGAACATTTCCGTTCCATGTGCACACTTGGTTTAATGGTCTTGCCAATAATACTATCAATACCACTGGGCTAGGGGCCTTCAAATCCAGGCTCCGGAAACACCCTGGTCGCTTCCAGCATCTATAATTGTCATGGATAATGTCTGTGTAACACCGCTCCCCTATATCTAGCTCCTTACACAATGCAGTTGCCCTAGTTTGGCCTCTGCCCCATCCGCTCTCCAGCACCTGACAATGCCTCCTTCCTGGCTGCTTCACCCCCCCTCCATATCCTTACCTACCCCACCTCTCCTCCCCTCTCATTTTCTTACCTCCCGCCTTTGCCCCTCCCATGTCTTTCTCCCACCCCCGCTCCCCCTCTTGTCCTTTTCCTTTCCACTTTACCCTCTCCCTGTCTGTTCAAAATTAATTTGATATCCTTTACCCTTATTTGTGTAACAATTTTGTCTATTGTTATGTGATACCAATTATCTTGATGTGGAACCTTCGTAAAAGAGCCCTGGGCTCAAAAGTAACTGTAAACCTAGAATTGAAATAAATAAATAAATAAATAAATTCTAACAGATAGATTAAGCAAGCAGACTGAACAAAGGATATCAAGACTATTAAGTGAAAGCCAGCCCACTGGTGCAGCTGTAGCACTACTGCTTGCAACACTGGTGATCTGGGGTTCAGCAATGAGCCTAGAGCGTCACAGGGCCAGACTGGGTAGGATTAGCGTCCCATGGATAGCTTTCATCCTCCAGGGTGAGGGGGCCATGAACCCCGGCACCCTAGTGACATCCAGTGGAGGCTGGGTGTACAAAGGCTGGGGACGACGCAAAGAGAGGGCAAAGGTGGCACTGGACATCTGTGGGACATGCGTGGGAATGTGCATGTCTGTGCACTGACATCACTGTATGGCTACACCTCCAGGGGGAACCATGCAAACAGAAAACTCTCCAGCAGGTTCAGAATGAAGCTCAGGATCCATGGGCCATCAGTACCACCGAAACATCTGCACAAAAGTCTCAGCCAGGGCTTAAAGGGAAACTCCTACAAAGTTCCAAAGTGCAGAAATGCCCAATTAGGGCTTTCAGCATCAAACAAAAATTTTCTTTTACCTGCTACTTTCTGATTTTAATTGTAAAGACCTGCTCCATCCTTAATGGCTGCAGAGCTGCGGGCAACCATCTCATGCACCACGGGTGGCTTCGGCCGCAAAGGTTATGCTAATTAGGAATACCAGCTTGCCATTACTTGGTAGCCTTCATTACCATAACCTTCGTGATGGAAGCCAACCGAAGAGCGAGATGGTTCTCATGCACTGCAGTCATTAAAGATGGAGCTGGCCTTTCCAATTAAAATTGGAAAGCAGCAGGTAAAAGAAAAATTTTTGATGCTAAAGGCCCTAATCAGGTGTTTCTGTAGCAGCTGCTCTACTTTGGGGCTTTGTAGGAGTTTCCCTTGAAAGGGTGATCACGCTCGCTCCAGGAGAGGAGCCAGGCAGCAGTGGGAATACCATGGTGAGGTTTGAAGGGATCTGGGAGCAGACAAGGGGGTAAATCCCTGCCCTGTACAGGAAAGCAATAAACAGAATGGAAAGGGAAAAAAACTACCATTGAGGGGGTTCTCTGAGCAATTTTTTCTTTTCATCACAGAAGACTTTTTCTGGCCACCCATAGGTACTGTAGTTTATTTCAGGCACCAGTCTCTGTTCACAGAACATCATCTGGTGCTTTAGGACAGTTTTTGCCAGAGACACATCATGCCTTCTCATCTGCGGCTATGTCCCAGGTGGTTTGTTGGCGGTTCCTTTTTTTTGTTTCATTTTGTTTTTGGGCGACAGGCCTTTTTCCGTAGGGCTTTACCTGGTAAAGAATACTGTGTCCAGTTCTGGAGTCCTCATCTTTGAAAGGACAGAGACAGAGTTGAAGCAGTCCAGAGGAGGGCAACTAAAATGGTGCATGATCTACATCAAAAGCCCTATGAGTAAAGACTGAAGGACCTCAATATGTACAGACGGGAGGAAATGAGGGAGAGGGAGATATGCTGGAGACTTTCATATACCTCAACGGTATAAATAAGGTTAAAGAGGGAAGCCTTTTTCAGAGAAAAGGATGCACAAGAACAAGGGGTCATGCAATGAAACTGGAGGGGGGCAGAATCAGGGGAATGTAAGGAAACACTTCTTCACAGAAAGAGTGGTGGATGCCTGGGGCAGCCTCCCTGAGGAGGTGGTGGGAGCACAAACTGTAATGGGATTTAAGAAGGCATGGGATAGGTATAAGGGAACCTTAAAAGCAAGTGGGGGGTAAAGGCGGAAATCAAGCACAGTCAACGGTGCAACAGTAGATAGGTAACATGGGCAGACTAGGTGGGCCAAGTGGTCCTTATCTGCCATCAAATTCTATGTTTCTATAAATGTGGCAGTGGCATCTGGGTTTCAGGTGGGGTGTACATTTTGGGTGGAACTGCCAGCCTCTTAAGTGTGGGCTTGGTTTCGGCAAGTGTTCGGAAGAAATGAAGGCCATCCTTGAGAAAGATTTAAAATTGTGCAGGTGCCACTACATGCAAGTTTGTTTGAAACTGGTGCTTCCTGATTGCCAACAGTGTTCTGCATTTTTGAAGGGTTACTGGGGTACGGTCATGCTCGAAAAAGAGCCTGGCATCACAGAACGTCATCTCTCTCTCTTTTTGGCCCAGGCCGTCGAGAGTACTTTTGTCTTTGTTCTGCAATCAAGGAATTTAAGGACTATTGAGTGAAGTTTTGTTTTGGGTCTAAAGCTCTGTGTGCACTGATAATGTTTAGGAGCTCGGCTGCTGGCCACTCTAGTATTTCTTTGAAGAACTCAGAAGGGCTCCATAGGTCCCATTTCTGTGCCTTCAGGGACTCCATGAATTTGCAAACTGCACCATCGGGAGCGGAGCTCCAGATCAACAAATTTGTCTGTGAGCTCCTGCTCCTGGCGCTTTAAGTATCTGCCTGTTGTATCATGATTGTCAATTGTCTCCATGCCCTCGGTCAGGCCCGACACGAAGTCTGTTCTTTGCATGACTTTAGCCAGGCCACACATTGCCCCCCAGTGGCTTTCTCCAACTTGTCCATGGTGGAACTAACCTTGTATAACTCAAAGAAAAGCCTTCAGGAGGTGATTGTGAAAGTCTCTCTTGTCTCCTCTTCGCTGGTGTCACTCAGATGACCCGAAGCTATGTGCCCAGGTGTCACTGGTCTCTACCATCAGGCATCACTTCATACAGTCGAGAACCAATTCCTTGGGTTTTAATTTGGCCAGCATCTCTACAGAGAAACTATGGCTTTATTCACCACTGATCAGTGTTTTTTTAAGGGTGGATTTTAATAGATTTTGTAGCCCACAGATTGCAGCCAAATTCTCTCATGTCTTCATGAGCTGAACGCGGAACCTGAAGTCCCTTTCGCCCTTCTAATGAGCTGCTTTTCACTAGCTTTTCCTCCCTACTGGTCCCATTTTGCTCCCCTTTGTACACCCTAAAAGCTTTCCTTTTGTTCCCAACATCATCTCCTATGAGTCTATCAAGTCATTTTGGATTTTTAGTGCGGTTTATATGGCACCTTTCGTCCAAACTGTATACCACAGAGCTTTTTAGCCCATGACGCGCTACAGTCATTAGATGAGGATAGGGAGGGTTGAATGACATGGCAAACAGAAAAAGTAATTTATGGAACAGACTTCCATCTGAAGTAGCTGGAAAGAACAGTTCCTCACCGTAATAAACTTCACGCTGGACAAGCTGGATACTGTACTACACGACTAAAGATGAGAGCTTCGTCCCATGAATAAAACAAGGGTTAAATAAAATTAGGCCTCCACTACGAGTCTGGGGGCTACTCGACGCCCTACCGGATTCTCTCTCCCCCACCACCATCCCCCTCCCCCAGGACAGCCTCCTACTGTAGCCTTAACATACGGTGTCAAATGCAGTGTACCTTACCAGAAAATCAAGACGTAGAAAAGACTTAGTATAAAAACCTGGGACACCTCCCCCGAGTTGTAACACAGGGCTGGAGGCACCCCTAGGGTAAGAGACAGTGCATTGTGTTATCAATAAGATAACTGATGTATGTTATTGTTTAGATTCAAATGACAATGGCTTCTGGCACCTTACAGAACATGTGGTCTGATTTTAACGTACACCAATGGAGCATTCTGGCTTTGTAACGGAAACTGGTTCAATAAAAATATCTTCAAAAAATTAGACTTCAAGAGAATTTCATCCCCTGTGCCACACCTGGATAGATTAGAGGCGGCAGAGGGATGAAACCAGGCAACAAGTAGGACACTTAACAGGCTGATACAGATCTGGGGCTTAGTACACCCCTAAGCGCTGGGTTAATGGTCAACTCAAAGACTTTTCATATTACTCAGACATAATTGCTGTTCACGTATAGATATGCTCTCTCTCTCAGGTGAGTGGGCCTACAATATAGACTAATGCCAGATTTCCCCAGGTATTCTGTCAGACCACGCCCCGTGAGGCTACGTCTGACTTTGGTCCCGGCATTGCGCAACTCCCATTGGCGGTTTAATCCATGCCTGCTCAACAACATAGAATTTAAAACTTATAATCAGGGACTCCATTAAGGAGTATTTGGAGCACAGTCTAACGGAGCAGACTACCCATTTGGTCCACTGGGTTGCCCGTAAGGCTGTCCTAAGGGGCAACATCATATGGTTAGCCGCCTGGGAAAAGAGAACACTTTCACAAGAAATAGAGCAACTCCGGAGCGATATAGCAGACTTGGAATTCTAACACAAGATCTCCTTCCACCCAGAAACTAAAAAGCAACTGGATATCCACAGACAACAGCTCGATAGGATTCTAACACAAAAGTTAGAGGGGGCTTATAGGAGAGTCAGACAGCTGTATTATGAGGGGGGATCCAAGCTGGAAATCTGCAAGCAACTAACCTACATGCCCAGTTAGCTACTAGGCTTATCCTTGGAGTTGAAAATCCTGAGGAAGATAATAAGGTACAGCATAGGCCGGAAGAGATTACCACCGTTTTTGCAAATTATTACAAGACATTGTATATGCAGGAGTCTATTCCCGAAGTTGAGGGCCTTATGGAGGATTTTCTCCACCGTACAGCTCTCCAGAATCTCTCTGCTACCTCGAGAGCATATCTGGAGGCAAACATCACTCTGGCAAAAATCAGAGAACAGGTCAAGTCCTTGAGGAATAGTAAATCTCCTGGACTAGACGGCTACTCCTCAGAATTTTATAAAGAGTTCGGAAATCTTTTGCTCCCTCTTGTTTTGGAGGTTTTCCGGGAAGTGGCGGGAGGAGGTGCCCCCCCAGGATCATGGGATACAGCCCTCATATCAGTGCTGCCGAAGGAAGGAAAGGACCCTTTAAAGTGCGGATCTTATCGACCCATTTCCTTATTTAATGTTGATCTTAAGAGTTTTTACAGGCCTTCTGGCCACTCACCTGCAGAAGGAAGTACCCTTTGTAATACATGAAGATCAGACAGGGTTTATTTCCAAGAGATATCTAATGGATAACATCCAGAGACTCAAACATTATCTCCTCCCAGGCGAGGTGCCCAGATTTTCAACTGGCTATCTCCATGGATGCTGAAAAAGCTTTTCACAGGGCGAATTGGCTATTTTTAAAACTGTCCATGGAAAAGTTAAATTTTGGCCCTAAATTTCTATATATCTCCCAGCTATATTCCCATTCTAAAGCCCAAGTGAGAGTGAACGGTATGAGCTCCACCCCCTTTGCCGTCTCCAGAGGAACTAGACAGGGGGTGCCCCCTCTCGCCACTTTTATTTGCGATCAGTCTGAGTCACTGGAAGCAGTTTGCTAAACCCTAGAGATAAGAGAGCAAAATGGTGGGGGACTTGAACAAAAGATCTCTCTTGATGGGGTCTTTAAGTTAAGGAGGGGAGAGTAACCAGGGGGTACGGGCTAAGAATACGGGGGGGGGGAGGGGGGCTGAGGAGACGCTATTTCAGAGAGAGAGTGGTAGCAAAATGGAACACCCTACCAGAATGGGTGGTATCATGTAAATCTGTGAACAGCTTCAAAAGGGCATGGGACAAGGAACAGGGGAGAGTGAGGGTGGGGGATGGCAGTGTGATGACAAGGGGAGGGGCAGCTGCAAACTAGGGGTGTTGGCTGCACACTCGAATAGACTCAGATAGACCGGGTGGTCTGTTTCTGCTGGCACATTCGTATGTTCGTATGTTTACGCTGATGACTCCATTTTTTATCTATCCTCCCCACAGACATCCCTCCCTCCCTTAATGACCCTTCTGTGGGAGTTCAGTGTGATCTCCGGTTACAAAATTAACCTTTCTAAGTCAGAAGCTCTTAAGAGTGAGTGGCACCCCTCCCCCGGAGTCCTTTCAGCGCATCTTCCCGTTTAAGTGGGCCCCTCAAAATTAAATCAGATATTTGGGCATTCAAGTACTGGTGGATATGGCCCGACTCTTTCCAGCTAACTATGGGAGACTGTGGAATTTGACTGAACACAATCTGGCACGATGGCCCCTCCTACCGCGGACAGTGGGTCGCATAGAAGTAATAAAGATGAATGTTCTGCCCTGTGTTCTATTCCTCTTTCAGAGCCTCCAACTCCCAAGGTCATTCTGGACCAGGATGGATAAAGCTATCTCCCTTTTCATATGGAATCATAAAAAACCCAGAACCTCAAGGTGGATTCTGCAGTCTCCAAAAGAGGCGGGTGGCCTGTCACTACCAAATTTGTTCTTATATTATTTAGTGGCGCAGGAAGCCGGCCTAATGACGTGGGCCAAGCAGAGAATCACTTCCCAGTGGTACCAATTAGAGTATATAGCTGTGGGAGATAGGTCTCTATTCTCTGTGGTGCTAATGGATTATCCTCGAGGGTATCAACACCAGATACAAAACAGATGGGTACGACATGGTCTCACTGTTCTAAAAAAAAAAATTTACAAGCTTCTGGGTTCAACACCGGGATTGGGACCCTTGTCCATTATAAGGTTCAAACCCACATTCATGCCCCCTCTGTTAGATTCAGGGTATGCCTTGTGGGCTTCCAGAGGGATTACTAGATTCACACAGTTTTTAGGGGAGAGAGAGAGAATTGTATTTCATTTCAAAGAGCAAAAGAGAAGTTTCAGTGGTCGAATGTGGAGAATTTCCGCTTTATGCGGATAAGGCACTATAAATTCAGAGGACTACCTTCTCTGTCTATCACATCCCTACTCGAGGTGGGAAGATTTTTTATACGGAGCTGTGACCATAGAGGGCTCTGATAGATACATTTCCTCTCTCTATAGGCTCCTGTCCTGGCAGACCCCAGGCCCACTCGAGACAAGCTGAAGGGCATGGGAAAAAGAGGCAAACATTCAGGTCACAGAATTGAACTGGCAGCAAAGGCTAAAATGGGGGTGGAAGGTAACTTCATCTCTAAACTGGCACGAATTCTTCTGGAAGGTAATGGCCTTTTTTTTTTTTTTTTTTTTTTAAGAGTCCCTGTGGTCACTAAACACTTCTCAGCGGGGGCAGGGGATTTGTGTTGGAGGAGGTGTGGACAGCAGGGTACATCTTTTGGAACTGCCCAATCCTATATCAGTTCTGGGGAGACATCAAACAGGCAGTGCTGTCTATTACAGAGGTAGATGTTCCTCTGCAGGGGGAGAAGTGGATATTGGGCATAACCACAATAACACATCTTGGGGGGGGGGGGGATGTAAGGAAGGTAGCCTTAATTCTGGTTTCGGTTGCATTAAAATGTATCACAAGTACTTGGCTCTCAGAGAAACCCCCAACCATTGTGGAGTGGGTCAGAAGAATGAGGAAGGTGGTTCTAATGGAATCTATTACAGCCAAACTGCACTTTAGTTTTGAAAAGCATGCTGAGAGGTGGCGGAGTTGGGAACTCTGGTCTCAAAACTTCAGGTAATACCTCGTACAAGATGAGAGAGAGATGCAAGTGATGCGTTCACCAAGATATGGAGGAGGATCCTGCTCATCCTGCCTCTTGCTAGCAGGACCGACTAACACTCAGGGTGGGAGTCCCAGAAAGAGACCTAAATTTAGTTCAGCCATGTCAGTACTTCCCTTTTCTTCATTTCCTGGGGGGGAGGGGAATGTTAGATACAACTCAACTGGGGGCCAAGTTGGTAAGGCCTGGTATTTAGGAACAAGACTTGTTTGTTTACCTATGTTTTAAGGAAAAAGAAAATATATAAACTTTTTCCCCTTACTTCTTTTAACGTGTGTAAACCAGTTACTTAGAATTTTTCATTACTTAAGAGCATGTGGGATTAACCCTTCCATTATAAGTTTATTTTTTTTTTTTTCATTTACTGTGCATGCAGTCCGTATTAACTTGCAAAGGACACCTGAATGGACTACTACAGGAAGATGGACAATTAGAATGGGTTATTACCCTCCAAAATGGACTATAACCATGTAGATTTATTGCTTATGCCTAGTCTTGTACCTTACAGGTGTTAGAGGTAGAGGTGCTCACTATTGTGTACACTATTGTCTGAATGCTTTAATAAAGCTGATTTTCAAAAAAAAAAAAAAACTTTCTGAATTCAATGAACTGGTTTAGGTTTCTGAGGTCCAGTACAGGGCACAGATATGTCCATTTGAGAACCAGAAAGTATCTGGAATAGAACCCTTTGTTTCTGTCTTAGGAAGGAACAGGTTCAATAGCCCATTTGTACACAGAAACATAGACTCTGACGGCAGATAAGGACCGCTTGGCCCACCTAGTCTGCCCATTTCCCTACCTACAGGATAAGCTGCCGATCCTAGTTTAGCAACAACCTATTTCTTCCTACCCCCCACAAGAAATGCCTTACGTCTGCCCCATGCATTCTTGAACTCTCCCACAGTTTTAGACCCCACAACCTCCTCAGAAAGGCTGTTCCATGCATCCTCTGTGGAAAAAAATAGTTCCTCACATTGCCCCTGAGCCGTCCCCCCTTTATCTTTAAATTGTGTCCCCTTGTTCTTGCACATCCCTTTTTCTGAAAGATGCTACTCTCTTGTACTTTTTTTGATTCCACTGAGGTACTTAAAAGTTTCTATCATGTCCCCCCTCTCCCTCCTTTCCTCAAGGGTATACATATAAGCTCCTTAAGTCTCTCCTCATGTGGCTTCTCTTGCAGACCCTGCACCATTTTAGTTGCCCTCCTCTAGACTGCCTCCATCCAGTCTATGTCCTTGCGAAAATGCGGTCTCCAGATCTGGACGCAGTACTCCAGATGGGGTCTCACCAACTGTCTATACAGAGGGATAACAACTTCCTGTTTTCTGCTGGTGATGCCTCTCCCTATACATCCCAGTAGTCCCCCAGCCCTCCCTACTGCCTTCTCACATTGCTTGCCAACCTTAAGGTCATCTGATATGATTACCCCCAGGTCCCTTGCCATTTTTGTTGTTGTTACTACCCCCCTAAATTGTGTACTCTTCCCCTGGGTTTTTTGTTTCCCAGGTGCATTTATTTTTTTATACTTCTTTGCTCTGAATCCAAGCTGCCATACTTCTAACCATTCCTCCAACCTTGCCAAGTCCCTTCTCATCCTTTCCACGCCTCCTTGTGTATCAACCCTTATAAAGACATTAAAAAGGACTAGACCCAGTACTGAACCCTGCGGGACCCCACTAGTAACCCCCCTTTCTTCAGAGTGGACTCCGTTTACAACTACGTTCTGTGTCCTGTTGTCCAGCCAATGTTTTACCCAGGCTACCACCTTGGGACCCACTCCCAGGCTAGTTAATTTGTTTATTAATCTTTTGTGTGGGACTGTGTTAAATGCGTTGCTAAAGTCTAGGTAGGCCATGTCCACAGCCCCTCCCTGGTCTACTACTTTGGTCACCCAGTCAAAGAAATCGATTCGACTCGTCTGACATGACCTTTCCGCTGTGAACCCATGCTGCTTTAGGTCCTGTGCCCCACTGGCCTCTAGATACTCAACAATTCTTCCCTCAGAAGCGATTCCATCACTTTCCCTACCACAGAGGTCAAACTAACAGGTCTGTAGTTTCCTGCCTCTGTCTTGCTCCCAAGCAACTGAACCTCCTCTAGCAGAAGGGACAAGTGGCACGGTGGATAATGACAAGGGACAGAGGGTGAACTGGAGGGGCAGAGAGCAACTCCAGTGCATGCCCCCCCCCCCAACTTCCAGGACTCACTCGTTATTTGATATTACGTGGTATAAAAGAACAGAAGAAGGCCAGAGCCCATCGAGACTGTTCCCCACACTATGCGGGACATTATTTATCTATTATCCCTCAACCAAACATCTAATTTGTTTTTAAAGACAGTGGCACTAGTTGCCTCTACCAATTCTTGTGGCAAGGTGTTCCATACAATGGATGCTCTTATTGGAAAAAAGTTTCCCCTTTTGCTGGTTTTATAAGTTTTTACTTCAAGCTGTTTATTATGCAGTCTCGGAACACGTCTCCTTCTGGAGAGTGTTAGACCACATTTTTCCATTAGATCTGGAGAACTTATTAAATTAAGAACCATAAACATATCACCTCTTAATCTTCTAGTCTGAAGAGAGAAGAGACCAGTAGCTTTTAATCTGTTCTGATAATCCAAGTTTGTTAATCTTTGAATCATTCTAGTTGCTCTCCTTTGAACCTGTTCAAGAATTGCTATGTCTTTTTTTTTGGTTTGGATTCCAGAAAGGGGAGCCATAGTCTAGATATGGTTAATGTATGCCCTATACAATCGTGATCGTCCTCCACTTTGACAGATGAAAGGAGCTCTGTCCCCACATTTGCATCACAGGATGCAACAGTGGAGGAGGAGGAAGTGGGAATTCAGAAGTTACTAGAGGACAGCAGATGCAATGCCCTGACTGATGTCCCTTGCATTGGCACTGGTGAAGAGAGGACCCGGGAGTGAACCACTGCCAAAGTTTTCTGCACAGGGCTGTTGATGGAAGGCACTGCCACCATGGGGAGCAGGTCTGCAAAACAAGTCCCCACCACACCTCCTGGTGGGTTGAGGGATCAGAGGTTTGGGTGACCTGGATTCTGGATGACAGACGCTCACAGAGAGCATTTTCAGCATCACTCCCAAACAGACTGGAGCCTCTAAAAGAGGCATTCAGCACAGCCTGTCATACAGTAGAAAATCCAGCTACCCTAAGCCAGGAATATTTCCCCAATGCATATACCAGAGGCAGTAGCCCTGGCAGAAGCATCATACGTACGGTATAACGGATGCTTTCCAGTATCCACACCAGCTGAGGCAGTTTTCAGCAAGTAGGCCTTGGCAGGACCATCAGGCAAAGCCTAAATCGTAGAACAGATTTCCACAGGAAATTCAGATATTTAATCATGTATGCCTGGTAGTTTGCAATTCTTAGGTCTAAGAATGCAGAGGCATAAGTTATTCTGCCCATAACATCCAGCCTCCTCAATTCTTTGTCAGGAGGCAAAGTGCTTATGTGTCTAGGAGCACTAGAGTGCTCATGAGTGGCTACGATAACCACAGAATTGGTTTCAGGCTGGGAAGCATAATAAGGCTTAACAGACAGAGCAGGATACTGATTACCAGCCTTTCTAGGTACTGTAGGCAGGTAACAGGGCTTATACCAAACAGCAAAAGTAGTATCTTCTAAGGTAAGATATACAGAAGACATCATAATGGAGGATACAGTGGGAATTTCCAAAAACTCCATCAAGTTTTTCCTTCATGGAGTCTTTAATCTCAGCTTCAAATCCCAAGACATCCTGGATTTGTCTGAGTAAAGCCTGAAAAAAGGGATCCTCAGGAGAAGATCTGGGGGTACACACCAGAGAGTCCTCACTGCATGAGGAGGCGGTAGAACTAGAAAGAAACCCCCCTCAAGTAGATCACAGTCCCTTTCATCATCCTCTGAATCCTCCTCCCTACTAAGGAGATCAGTACTGTATATTCTACCTCATCTGGATTGACGATGGGAGCATGGGAGTGGTATAACAGAAAGCTATGGAAGATGAAAACAAAGAGGCAGTGGTTGTAGCGTTGTTGGAGATCATCCAGAACCCAGGAGGACAGACTGACTTTGATACTCACTATGGTAAGTAACAAAGGGCAATCATCCATAAGAAAGCAAGATTCCTGCCGGCCAGTCAGCACAGCGGTTGGATTTCTGCTTGCGACACCAGCAACCTGGGTTCGTGAGCGAGCTCAGGTCGCTGGAGGGCCGGCCGGGGGGGGGGGGCAGCTTGAGCATCTCATGACTGCTCGCTGTCTGTGGGGAGGGAAGGGCTGCGACCTGGTGTTGAGCGACCGCTGGTGGAGGCCAGGGGTAGGGCAACACGTCGGGGTCATTGCTGGTTGGTGAATGACAGACGTCGGCTCTTGCCTTGACATCCGGACGTCACACACCTCAAGGGGGGAAAAAAAAAATCAGGACATCACTCGCTGGCCGCTGGATGAAGGCTCTCTGTTCCCTGAGGGCCTCCAGCACATTCCCAGGGCCTCCTGTTCCTCGGCAGCATCCCCGGGCCCTAGGAGTATGTGCTGGGGTCATCGCTCTCTCCTGGTGCCTTCCCCCTCGGAGGAGGGGGACCCGCGCGGCGAAGGGATACACCGGGATATCACGTGGGTCGGCTGCAACACGAGGATCAGAGGAGGGCTGGGTAAGGACAGTAGGGGCTGGGAGGGAACTTGTAGAGCCAGAAGGAGAGGTGGACCAGCGAGCACGGGGTGGAAAAATAGAATAAACAAAACAAAACAAAAAAAGAAAGCAAGATTCCTGTCCAGGGAGACTGCTACTGGAATGACCTGATCAGCTAAGCTTTTCTGGACTGTACACAGGCTTCCTCATCCTGCCTATCTGAAGACTGTGAAAGCAGTTTCATTCGCTAAATGAGAGGAGTTCTCATTTCTTTTTGGACAGAGTGTCCTCTATTTGTACTGGGATCTCACCTAGTGGGATGTCGCAGCCCAAAACGGTTAAGCCAATGTGACAACAGCATTCAATTGTCGTAGGGAAAGTTTAGGCTAGTGATGACGGATGAGGTGGGTGAACTGATTTCAGAGATGCAACCAACATTTTGCGAACTGGATCCAGGCCTGACTAAGCTACAAGTGATAATGGGCAGCTAGGCCTGGTGTTCACAGAGATTGTCCAGTGCTCCCTGTAAGAGGGGATTTTCCCAACTACACTGAAAAATACACTGGCGAAGCCACTTCTGAAGAAGCAATCTCAGGACCCGGACGTCCTGATGAATTAGCGACTTGTTTCTGACCTCCCCTTTTGGAGTAAGACTATTGAGAACATGGTTGTGCTGCAGCCTGAGGCACACCTCACTGCCTCTGGCACCTATCAGCCTCTCCAATCTATTTTTAGGCCAAGGCATAGCACAGAGACCACACTTTGTCAGGGTGTACAATGACTTGCTCAGGGCAAGAGATAGGAGATAGCGGTCAGTTCTCCTTGTCCTCAAACTCTCTTCAGCATTTGGCACCGTGGACCATGGGCGGTTAATGGATCAGCTCATGGAGTATGCAGGACTCACTGGCAAAGACATGTTGGTTGAGTGCTATCTCACTTGCAGGACACAGAGGGTAGTAGTGCTGGGAAGTTTTCCTCACTTCCTGATGGTCCTACCTTGTGGGGTACCCCAGGGTTCGGTCCTTTCTCCCATGTTGTTTGCGGTGTACATACTGCCCCTGCATAGTACGGAGTTGGTTTTCACTGCTACGCAGATACTGCTCAGTTCTACTGGTCTTTTGCACCTGGGATGCTTGGCATGGTCGATGTGTTTAGTAAGTGCCTGGCTGAGATCCATGACTGGATGTCATCAAGCCGGCCGAGACTCAACTCTAACAAAACTAAAGTACTGGTGATTGAGCCGGGTTGTAAGGAGACAGCAGCAGCTGTCAAGAGAGAAATGGGGTTTCGGCTCAGTTCATCTGGGCTTGTGGCTGCTGCAAAGGTGAAAAAATCTGAGAGCCACTCTGGAAGAGAGGCTGACATTTCAGGCTCAGGTGTCAATAGTTGTCCAGAATGGCATTTACCATCTAATGAACGTCTGCCAGGTTACATCTCTTATTCCTCCAAGTGATCTGGCCACAACAATGCACGCGTTTGGGGCCTCAGAGCTCGACTACTATAATGGTCTATACTTTGGAGTCAGAGGAGGTACACTGCGGCAGCTGCTTCTAGTGCAGAACACAGCTGTTGGGTTGCTTATTGGCCTTCTGAGGTCTAGTCACGTCTCCACAGCACTACATGAACTGCACCAGCTGCCAGTTAAGTGGCCTATCTCCTTTAAAAGTTGGGTTTTTAACTTACAAGGCCCTATACAGTCTGGGCCTAGGTTACCTGTCTGATTCTCTTGCACGCTCACAGAGCCTCACACCGTCTCCGCTCCACTGAAGAGAGAGCTTCCATGTTATTCCCAGGGCCAGACTTCAAACCTTGGGGGAACAGGCCTGTGAAGTGGCACGCCTGGTCCTATGGAACGAACATCCGTGGAAGCCTTTAAAAGGGATCTTAAGACTTAATCTTTCTGCACAGGCCTATGGGGAGTGAGGGTCCCTTTGTTAGGCTGTCCCCAGTACTGACTTAGTTTATGGTAGACATTTACTTATTATTAGAAAGTTAGTTGTATTTACTATTGTGTGTATTATTTTATGGTATTATTAATGGTTTTGTTTTATGCTACCTCTGTAATTTGTAATGGCACCCTGAGCCTCAGGGGAAAAAAAAACAGTTCATGCCCAGCTGGCCACAGAGATATAGAGTTGAGGACTCCTAGCAAATGTGCAGCGTGGCTTCAGCAAGCACCAAATCAATGGCTCAGCCCTAACCAACTTTACAAATGACATTCCCCCCCTTACCCCAACAATTCCCTTGTGCCCATCCCATGCATTTTTGAATCCCACCACTATTTTTGCCCCCAGTTCCTCCACTGGAAGGCTGTTCCAGGACTCCACCACTCTTTCTGTGAAGAAGTATTTCCTCACATCTCTCCTGAATATACCTCCCTCCAGCTTCATAGCATGTCCCCTTGTTTTAGAGCACATTTCTCTGACAAATGCCTCCACCAGCACCTTATTAACTCCCATGAGGTATTTAAAGGTCTCTATCATATCCCCCTCTCCTTCCTCTCCTCCAGGGTGCACATAATGAGCTCCTTTAGCCTCTCCTCATACAGATTGTAAGGCAGACCCTTCATCATTCTGGTAGCCCTGTTCTGGACTGCCTCTACTCTGTTTACGTCATTCCTAAGATATGTTCTCCAGAACTGGACACAGTACTCAAGGTGGGGTATTATCAGGATCTATATAGGGGCAACACCACTTCCTTCTTCGTGCTGGTGATATCCCTACCTATGCACTCTAGCATCCCACTAGCCCTCCTGATTGCCTTGTCACGCTGCCTGGCCACCTTCAGGTCATCCAATATGATTACCCCGAGGTCTCTTTCCTGCTTGGTCATTGTCAATATCACTCCCCTCCATTTTGTACTCCGCCCCTGGGTTTCTATGGTCCAAGTGCATTCTGCACTTTTTTTGCATGAAAACCCAGCTGCCATACCGTTGCCAGCTCCTCCAGTTTCTTCAGATCCCTGCCCAGCCTTTCCACCCCTTCCCCCGAGTGTCCACTCTGTTGCAGATCTTAATGTCATCTAAAAAGAGGCAGACATTCCCTTCTAGCTCCTCTGCTATGTCACTTATAAAGACATTAGAGAGGACAGGTCCCACCACTGACCCGAGGTACCCCACTGGTCACCCTCCCTTCCTCGGAGTGAACTCTGTATACCACCACCACCCTCTGTCTCCTATCCCCTACCAGTTTCTCACCCAGGTTGCCACCTTATTACTCACCCCCAAGCTACTCAACTTGCTTATCAGTTTCCTATGTGGAATGGTGTTGAAAGCCTTGCTGAAATCCAGGTAAGCCACATCCACTGCTCCTTCCTGATCTAGCTCCCCTTGGTCACCAAGTCGAAGAAATCTATCAGACTTGATTGGCAAGACCTTCTCCTTGTCCCCGTAAATCTATGCCGACTCATATCCTGTAACTAATATTGCCATTGGGTGGCACTCACTCACTGCTGCTCCAGCTTGCACTGCCACTTGTAGTCACTTAGGCAGCAGTAGCACAGTAGAACTCACAGCTCTCGCTCCCAGAGGACAGCCTATGGGATGCTCAATCCTCCTTTCCCGGCCTGCCCCTGATGACCAGGTCTCACTTTTAAACCCCAGTTGCCAGCGTCTTGAGCAGTCCAAATACATTGTTTTTGCTGGCTAGTCCTCGTGGTCAGGAAAAGCTGCATGTACAGAAACAAGACTGTTTCATGGCAGCTTTAATTTTTGCCTTTTTTTTTTGTGTTTGTTTAGAATGTTTGGTATGAAAGGCACACTGAGCTGAAGCTCATTTCCAGGTGCATCCAAGGAGCACGGGGAGGTTTAGTAACTTTGCTCAAAGTCACACAGAATGTCTATGGAGACTGTGGGTTTCAAACCCAGGTCAGCTGCATCTCCAGAAACACAAATTAGTGCTCTAAACTCCAGACTACACTGAGTTAGAACAGAGGGCCAAAACCACAGAGTGACATACTGAAACTGGCAAAGGCACTTCTGAAACATTTAGAACATGGAAACAGGATCTTAATCTAAAGAAATATTGTTTACAGAAAGCTCTGTTCAGGAGACTAACAATCCTTGCAAGGAAGTTAATTCATCACACGGCAGAAAGTCAGAAGTATTTGACACTGGAAGTCTGCCCAGCACAAGTTACAGGTACAGTAATTAAAATAAACCTGTACAAAAAAAAAAGGAAATACAGGAGTTAAAAGCTGGTTCTTTCAGCTAAATTCTCTCTCTATCTCAATCCTGCTCAAGGATTTTGTCAGTCTTGAGTGCTGCCAACAGGAAATAACTACCAAACCCTCGCCATTGCCAGCACCTGCTCCTGGAT
Source organism: Neoceratodus forsteri (assembly GCA_016271365.2). Lineage (NCBI taxonomy): Eukaryota > Metazoa > Chordata > Ceratodontiformes > Ceratodontidae > Neoceratodus > Neoceratodus forsteri. Next base: position 912,611,459 of record CM028136.1, read on the forward strand.
TGAGAACAGGATTAGTAGTCAAAATTAACTGCTTCCCTCCACTAGTCCAATAAGACTTGCGACTCACAAAATCCCGGGGGGGGGTTCAGGGGGAAGAACCTGAGGGCCAAAGAACCCAGCTGGTTCAGTTCTGGGCTCACCCAGGCAGTAAGGGAAAAGAGGTTAGCCTACAGGAAATTCAGGAAGACCAGGAGAGGTGGACAGGACGAACTACTTAAGGTTGGCTAGTGTGGCAAGTAAGGAAGTCTGGCAGGCTAAGGTACAGAAGGAATTGAAGATAGCTGAGGGATTTAAGAAAGGGGAGAAGGCTTTTTTTTCACTATGTAAGCGAGAAAAGGGACAAGGAGGATGGGACTGTTAGGCTTAATAAAGGAGAGGAGTGGGCGGAGGAGAACGGGGGAATAGCAGAGATACTAACACTGAAACATAGACTTTGATGGCAGATAAGGACCGCTTGACTCACCCAGTCTGTCCATTTCCCTACCTATAGGATAAGCTGCAGATTCTAGTTAACCAACAGCCTACTTCCTCTCACCCTCCCACTATAATTGCCTTAGGTCTGTCCCATGTATGTTTGAATTCCCCCACTGTTTTAGACCCCACAACCTCCCCAGGAAGGCGGTTCCATGCGTCCACCACTCACTCTGTGAAAAAATATTTCCTCACATTGCCCCTGAGCCGCCCCCCCCCCCCAGCCTTTAAATTGTGCCCTTGTTCTTGCACATCTCTTTTTCTAAAAGATGATACCCTCCTGGACTTTGTTGATTCCCTTGAGGTACTTGAAAGTTTCTATCCTGTCCCTCCTTTCATCAAGGGTATACATATTAAGCTCTCTCAGTCTCTCTTCATATGATTTCTGATGCAGACCCTGCACCATTTTAGTTGCCCTCCTCTGGACTGCCTCCATCCTGCCTATGTCCTTGCGGAAATGGGGTCTCCAAAACTGCATGCAGTACTCCAGATAGGGTCTCACCAACTGTATGTACAAAGGGATAACCACTTCCCTTTTCCTACTTGTGATGCCTCTCCCTATGCATCCCAGTATCCCCCCAGCTCTCCTTACTGACTTCTCACATTGCTTGCCCACCTTTAAGTCATCCAATATGACTACCCCAGGTCCCTTTCCATTACTGTTGTTGTTAGTACCTCCCCTGCCATTGTGTACTCTTCTCCTGGGTTTTTGTTTCCCAGGTGCATTACTTTGCACTGAATCTAAGTTGCCATATGTCTGACCATTCCTCCAACCTTGCCAAGTCCCTTCTCATCCTTTCCACCCCCCTTGTGTATCAACTCTGTTACAGATCTTTGTATCATCCACAAAGAGGCATACCTTTCCTTCCAGACCCTCTGCAATGTCACCTATAAAGACGTTAAATAGGACTGAACCCTGAGGTACCCCACTAGTAACCCCGTTTTCTTTGGAGTGAGTTCCATTCACTATTACCTTCTGTATCCTGTTGTGCAGTCAGTTTGCTACCAGGCTACCATCCTGGGACCCACTCCCAGGCTGGCTAACTTGGTTATTAATCTTTTGTGCGGGACTGTGTCAAATTCCTTGCTAAAGTCTAGGTAGGCCATATCCATAGCCCCTCCCTGGTCTATTACTGATACCATTGAAGGAGGACAAATCACCAGGCCTGGACAGAGTACATCCAAGGGTACGGAGGGAACTAGCAGAGTAGCTTGCAGGGCCACTGGAGGACCTATTCTATAGTTCACTGGAGTCACGCATGGTACCGCAAGACTGGAGAACAGCACATGTGGTGCCCCTCCATAAGAGCAGCCTCAAGTACGACCAAGGGAATTAAAGACCAGTCATAGTACGACCTCAACTGGATGGTTGGTAGGATATCTAGAGGAGAATGGTCTCCAGGATGCGAGGCAGCACGGATTTATAGGGGGAGATCGTGTAACATGAATCTGATCCACTTCTTTGACTGGGTCACTAAAACAGTAGACAAGGGCCAAGTGGTAGACATCCTCTATCTGGAGTTCAGCAAGGCCTTTCACCCTGTGCCCCACAAGAGGGTGGAAACTGGCAGATCTCTGGGTTGGGGGAGAAGATGACCAGCTGGGTGGGAAATGGCTGAGGAATAGAACCCAGAGGGTGGCAGTAGGGGAGAGTTACCTAGCACCAAAGGGGTTACTAGTGGGGTCCCACAAAGCTTGGTACTGGAACCAGTGTTGTTCAATGCCTTCATCAATGACATTGGGGATGACATAAAAGAGCAGCCGACACCTTCAGGAGAACTGTACAAAAATGAAAATTACGTACCTACCGTAATTATTGATTTTCACCATTCATCACTACTGGGTACAGCGCCGGAGCTAGGACCCCACGGGAGACTTTTTTTTCCTATGGGCGGAGTCGACGCAGGGCCGGTGCCGCCCTCAAGGCTGACATTCTACATGGCGCTCGCAAGTTGGCCGTTATCTGTCATCGACTCCGCTCTAGCCTCAGTTCTGAGACGCCTGAGAGTGTAAGAAAAGGGAGGTGGGGTGGGGCAAGGGAGCCCAAGGGATAGATAAAAGGAAAGGATATAAAAACCAGAAGGAGAAATAAACGACAGAGGAGACAGGAAAGAGAAGCTAGGTTCGGGAAATTGGAGAAATGGGGAAGGGGACTCAATCTCTGGAAAGGAGGAGAAAGATTAGGAAAAATAGAGGGATAAAGGAGAGGAGGGGAAGAAGAGAGGACTGCACCCCTAGAGATGGTCCTTGACCCCAGGGCTTTAGCAAAAGATGACAGGCCAAAACATCTGGACTATCTAGTAGGTTAAGAGCTGCCAGGAGGCAAAACCTGGGTCTAAATGAGCAGCATTACCCCAAGAATGGCCAAACCTTAAGAGAGGGGGTCAGAAATAGGGGTGTCTCTCTCGCTCTCTTCCTCCCCCCAAATTAAGGGAAAACCTAAAAATGCTAGGAAGGATATCCAAACTTAGGGCAAGTAAAACAAAAGGTTTTCAGGTAAAGGGAAAAATGGGGGGAGGTCCCCCCAATCCCTCACCTCACTCCAGAACAGAAATGAGGAGAAGATAAGGCTAATGAAGAGGGAGAGGACCCTCCCCCCTCCTCCCCAAAATAATAACTCCTTACAGGAAAAAACTCCTCCCTGTTTGTCTCCAGGATCCCCTTCCTCCTAACTGCAAGACAGAGGACAGCGAGCAGAAAAACAACAGGGAGATGCACTGGAGGGAGGAGGGAGCCCAGAGACTGTGGCCCCAGGGGGAAGGTGGGCAGGATTTAGTGATGAATTTTGATGATACACAGAAAGATCAATAATCACAGTAGGTACGTAATTTTCATATCTTATCTGTGTCAGTCTTCACCATTCATCACTACTGGGCGAGTACCGAGCCCCTCGAAGGAGGCCCTAAACTTTGCTAAGGGACTAGGTCCCTTAGCCTCCAGTGGGTGAGACACTGGAGGAGAGAACCCTTACAGGCCTGGGGAGGCCTGAGACTGGTCCAGGTGAGACGGGAAGCCCCCAGTGGGGGAGGGAAGGCACCACAAAAGCTGCCGTCTCACCCTGTGAGAGAAGAGGTGGGTTCTCCGGTATGCGAAGGAAATCACCCTACGCCGGGCCAAGGGTGACAACCAGGATAAGCGAAGCCATGCCAGCCGCCTAATGCAGATCGCTGCCCCTATAGTTCTGGAGGCTACCTCACTGGCATCGTAAGTTGCCCTTGCTTGGTGCCTTGCTAGCTCCAGGCCCTGAGCAGAGAGAGGGCAATGGCTTGCCTGGTTTCCTCCATATCAGGCATTGAGGCTAGGAGTTGTGCCAGCCTGGACCACAAGAACCTATCATAGGAAGCAAAGTGGGCCTGATGAGAAGCAATGGAAAGATGGATCTGTGCCGAACAGAAAACCCTTCTCACCCAAAAATCAAAGTCCGCAGAGTCAGAGTCTGGGGGTCGGTCATGGTGGGGGGCGCGAGGCCCAGAGTGGGTGTCCAGGCAGGTCAAACCCGAACAGGGATGAGGCAAGGAAACTGGAGACCTGGGGGGCGCAATACCACTGGCGTAAGTGAGGGACAGTGGAGAAAGGATATAGCCAAAGCTGATGTGACGCTTCCTGGAAGGGAACAGGCCAGGTGGGAACCACCAAGTTGGCCACACTGTACTCGCCTAAGAAAGCGCGAGTCACATGCTCGGGATAGCTGACATGGACCAGGGTAAGATGGAGCTCATCCAACATCCTCGTGAAGAAGCGCTGATACAAAGAAAGATCAGACGTTGGGGAGATGTGGACAGACAATTCCTCTCCCTCTGAGGAGGAGGAAGAAGATGCAGGCGAGCTCCGAGATTCAGGATCCAGCTTCACTGAAGCATGGTGGAACACCTGCTGGTCCAGGGCATGGAGATAGGTAGACAGGGAAATGTGCAGCTGAACCTCTGAATTATTCCCAGGTGAGAGGTCCCCTAGGACCAGGAATGCCTGGGATAGCCGGGGATGGAGGCAGAGGCATGAGGGACAAGCCCCTAGCAGCAGAACGGCCTAGGTCAGGGCAGGTGGGCCTAAAGGAAACTCCCTGTAAGGAGGGAGACCCAAAGGTCCCAGCATCTAACAGCCGCTCAACTGGATCGGAATGGTCAGAGCTGTGCCCATATAAAGAAATCCCCCCATGAGGTGACCGGGACCATGCAAATCCCGGACAGTCCCTGACCTACGAAGTTGAAGTCCTTCTCGAGGAACGATCCAGGGAAGAGTGAGGGTCCACACTGCGGCTCCTCCCAGAACCTAGCCGGGCTCCTGTGAGGGCACGCTGCACCACACCCCGACCTCTCAACCCTTCAGAGTCTGAGAGTGACCTCATCTTCACAGCCACCAGCCTAGGTGACTGACAGCTCTGGGTAGACTCCAAAGAATCCACCCAGGGAACAGTACCCTCCCCTCCTGACGGGCCCCGGGCTATCCCAAACTTGGACTGTCCAAACACACCAGAGAAGGGGGTGCCCCATCCGGAGGCGCAGACATGCCAGTGGCCCCAGGCTGCCCAGTAGTGGCCATGAGGACCACTGCTGGCTGGTCAGTACCATTCACCCCAGAGTCTACTGGCAAAGACCGACACCCAGAGGGAGGCCGAGTGGGGGCAGACGTGCTGGACACAGAGGGATTGGAGGATTCCGAAGAATCCGGGACCCAATCCGGATCAGACCCAGAGTCATCCTCTGAGGAGAAAGACCCCGAGGCCCAATGCCAGATCACCCCTCGATCCCTACCAGTTCCCAGACCACAAGCCAGACCACCTTCAACCCCGGCACCACAGGCGGCACCGGCGACAAGCACAGCACCGCGCCCGAAGCCTCTACCCTCCTCAGCAGCACCAAATGGCACCAGGAGTCGAGGTGCCCATGCGCTCCCACCCGCACCACAGGTAGCGCTAGAGCAAAGGTCAGCGCCGCCCCCATCCCCAGTGTCACGAATGGCACCAGAGTTGGAAGCGGCGCCGACTCCAGTCACGGCGCCAGAACTAGAAACAGATCCAGAAACCGAAGCAGCACTTTCCCCGACGTCACCAACATCCCCAGCGCCGCGAATGGCACCAGGAGTGACAACACCACCAAGGGATGGCTTGGCGCCGACCACAAAGCTTCCCTCCAGCACTGCAAATGGCACTGGAAAGAAGGAAGGGTGCTGCCAGTCAACACCAAAGATGGTGCCAGCCCAGAGGGCCCTGCACACAACACTGAGGGAGCCTTCACCTCCGAAAAGGCGACTGCCATAGTGGTGCCTCCCGCCTGCCCCCCAAAAGGGGCAGACTGGACCTCCTGTACCACAGAAGGAGCCCCTGCCGCAGCAAGGCTGAGAGAGGCGGAGGCCCCTTCTTCCATGGACCGTATAGGACTGGGAGGGGACCCAGAGGAAGGGTCAAGAATCCTGGCCTTGGCCCGACTGCGAACCTGGCCCCGGAAAGTCGGCAGCGCATGTCCAACTTTAAACGAGTGGATCTCAAGAACTCAACAGTCCACAGAGAAACAGGCATCGCAGTTGTTCATGTCATGGGCCGGGCCAAGGTAGGAGAGACAACGATCATGCTGGTCCATCACGAAATAAAGGCGGCCACAGGGGCACCGATGCATTGGTGGCCACCCCGCCTTCGACGATTTTTTGCCCCTGGGACAAGACATGACCGCACAGCAAACAACAAACAAAAACAGTACTCGATGTTGCTATAAAAAAAATGAAACTGTCTTACTGGACAGAAGCGACGTCAAGCAGGACGAAACAGAACCGAGAAGCTTCGTACACTAGGCCGCGAACAATAACTAGGTCGCACATGCAGTTGCTTGTAGAAGTCTCTTCACAAGGTCTGCATTTGACGGAGAGAAGAAGAACTGAGGCTAGGGTGGGTGACGACAGATAACGGCCAATCCTTTGGCTGTACGTGGAAACTGACCTCGGGGTGGCATTGGCCTCGTTGACTCCCCTCATAAGGGGAGAAAAAAGTCTCCCACGCTGTCCTAGCTCCGGCGCTGTACCCAGTAGTGATGAATGATGAAGACTGACACAGATAAGATCATAATATTTAGACAATCTTTGCTCCTGAAGAATTTATCTGTTCCTGTTGCTTTCTCCCTACCTGAGATCATAATGCACTGCTTGTGACATCACAGTTACTCCCCCATGGCAATGGATAGTGATATCACAACAGAGGATTATTTTTTTATTTTAGTCTTTGGTAACTGGGTAAGGCCCACTAGGCACAAGTGCCTGTTTTCAGGGGCGACCTGGGAGCACTGGGCGGTTCAGGGACTTGCTCAGAGTCCCACAGTATACAACTAGAGGTTGTGCGAATCAAACCAAGGTCTGGTCTGCTGGATGTACCAAGCTCACTCACAGCTCGGTACTCTAACCTCTAGGCTATACTGCCTATTATTATGATAATTTATAATATATATTATGACTTGAAGTAGAGAGTAAGCTATAGAGGCAAATGAACTGTAAGGGATAAAGATGAAATATTTATGCAGATTTCCTCCGTAATAACTAATGAGGAGAATGAATCTACAGAATATATATGGTAAGCAAGAAAAACTGTACCTAAATATTATGTTTTTTAAAGTTCTCTCTGCGGCATCAGCAGCTCTTTAGGGGCAGAAGTGCTTTTTCACAAACACTACCCAACTCTGTGGAAGGGTGGACACAGCCAAAGGGATACAGGACCTACAGAATGATCTGAAAAAAGTTTGAGAGATGCTCCAGGATCTGGCAGCTTGGCTTCAATGCCAAGAAATGCAGAGTTATGCACACTGCAGCCAAGAATCCCAGGACAGAGTACTAACCGGGAAGGGGTCTGGGTATCACTAAATGGTGGAGAAAAAGGACCTGGAAGTGATAATCACCAACGACCTGAAGCAATCCACACAGTGCAAGAAAGCAGCAGCAAGGGCAAACAAGACGTTGGGATGTATAGCTAGAGCGATCAGCAGTAGGAGAGAGGTTATACTGTCCTCGTACAGGTCATTGGTGAGGCCATATCTAGAGTATGGTGTTTGGTATTTAAACTGCTGGAGATGGTCCCAGAGAAGGGCTACAAAGATGATTTGGGGTCAGCAGGGTAAGACACATGAGAAGAGGTTGAGGGCGCGGAACATGTACTCCCTGGAGGACGGGGGGGGAGGCATGATTGAGACCTTCAAGTACTTGAAAGGGATAAATAATGTGGATGAGGAGGGTCTCTTCAAGCTATGTGGCAGCCATAACACGAGCGGACATAGTCCTAAGCTGGTGGGGGGGGGGCTTGGAAGGGAGGTCAGGGGGCACTTTTCACGTAGAGGGTGATGGCCAGTTGGAATGCACTGCTTTAGGAGGTGGTCTCACTGAAGACAGTGGGCAGCTTCAAGAGAGGCTGGGATAGACATATGGGAAACGTAAGGGTCAAGGGTGGGTAGGATGGAAAGGATGAGAGGAGTGGGGGGGCAGGGTCAGTAGCACAGGTTCAGGACCCTACAATATGAGCAGACTATTTGGACCAAATGGCCTTCTTCTGCTGGCTTTTTCCTATGTTTATATGTACCTCTGGGATCAATGGTCCCCTAGGTGATACCGAATATCCCTCATTTGGAACCTGGTCCCTGTACCACTGTAGTGGCTGATGCCACAAGACCAAGTAACCATAAAAAAGTCCCTTGCAGGCCTCAACTGGCCTGCCTTGAAGAATTCTGCAGTGAAATCAGATTTGCAACCCTTGCTTGAGGAAGGAATACCTTCCACTGCAGGATATCTAGCTCCGCATTAATAAAGTCCTGAACTTGAACTGGTTCCATTTGTGCCTTTCAAAGATTTAAAGAGGAAGCCCAGGTCCAAGTGTCCTGTGTCAGCAGTATGGATGAATCTGCTTCCTGCTTTGTTTTTCCTGAGATCACCCCCAATCAACCCCTAAAATATATACAGCCAACCCCAATGTTGGCAAAAGAGGGGGAAGTGAAAGTCAAGGGGGCCCATTACCGCTCACAAAAATATCCCAGGGCAGCCCTGAACCCTGGTCAGCTGCACCGCAGCCTGTAACCATAACTACCAGACCACAGCGGCAAGCTCTGCAGGGGGCCACCTGCGTTCCTGTAGTTATCCACTTGCGTGGCAACAACTACAGGACTAGCGCTTTCATGTATCACACTGTAATCCTGGCCAATCTCCATGCAATTGTTGTCCGCACTATTCCCCCCTTGCTATCTTCACCGGTTACAGAGATCAGCCATTCATCCAGGCAGGGAAAAAACACCACACCCCTACCTTTATCAAATGTGCTGCCACCACAGTTAGGCACTTTGTGAATACTCTTTGAGCTGAGGTGAGGCTGAAGGGAAGGTATGTGAACTGGTACCAGCAGTTCCACAACCTGAACTTGAGGTATTTTCTGTGACTTGGCCTCACTGGTATGTGCAAACACCCATCCTTCAGACCCAGTGATCCCAGCCAGTCTCCTACTTGCAGAGATGGAATCACTGGGCCCAGTGTTACCATCTTGAACTTTTCTTTCTTCAAATGTTTGTTCGGGTATCTTTGTTCTAAAATGGGTCGCCACTCCCAATATTCTTGAGAGTCCAGAAGTATCCAGAATGAAGTTCTTTGCCCCACTTTTGCATTTGCTTGCAACAATTTTTTCACTTCCATCTCCAACATATTTGTTTCTGCTGGGGTGTGAGGCTGGAAAACTATGGGTTCTGTAGTTTTTGGGACTTTCCTGAACTACGGGGACAGACTCTGGCTCACTACTTCCAGGATCCATGTGTCTATGGTGACTTTTGTCCATTCCTGGAAGAAGTAAGCCAGTCTTCCCTCCACTGGCAATGGACAGGCAACCTGGGCAGACTTGTCAGGGGTTCTGCTTTGCCTGAGGTTTGAGGGCTCAGGTTGCAGCTGCACACCTACTACCCCTTCTACCCCTGTCCCTATAGTAGCCTCTTTATGGAAGGTACTCATAGGAAACATAAGCACAAGTGTAGTGTCCCCTACCCCTATCTCCCCCTTCATAAGGCCTGTAGGAAGTGGAAGCCTTTTCATTCTCAGTATTGCTCTTGTATGTGGTTTTGTACTCATCGACCTTTTTATGTATGCCTTTGCCTTGTCACCAAATAGTTTTCCAAATATGGGAAATCCACTATTGTTTTTTTGTGTGTCCTGGGATAAGTTAGTAGTTCTAAGCCAGGCAAACCTTAAGGACACAGCATGGGCCAGGACCCTAGGTGCAGCGTCATTTGTATCCACTGCCATATGGAACTGGTACTTTGTGGCATCTATGGCTGATCTTGCTGTGTCAGCCATATCCTGTGCCAAGTCAACAGTAGCCTTTTCACTCAGTGCCAGTACAGAATTGCACAGGGCTTTCTGATACTGGGCTGTGTAAACCAAGTAAGCTGCCTGTCTTAGCAGCAGGGGAAGCTGATGTACAGACTTGTTTGCCAATACTATCCAGTTTCCTGGAATCTTTCTCAGGAAGCTGGGAAGAAAGGGGCACTTTGGCCTTAACATAGGCAGCACTCTGGACCACTCCCTCATGATCAGCGTGGGAGTACGGGTACTCAGCGTCATGTTTGTCCACCTGATATTTCTTCTCGGTTTTCTTGTCTATACCAGCAGCTGACGTAGGTGCTGACAATCCTGCATGTGGCTTTCCCAAGGGATTTACAGATGGGCAACATCAACCTCCTTGTGGGTACTAAGCCCATCATATCACTGAATTCTACCTCACCTTCCTCAGTCTCATGGGAGGAGATGTTAAGGGTATTTACTACATGCCTTACGCCGCTATAGTGGGAAGTGTAGTTCTCTGAAGGCTGAGAAGGAGAGCCAAATTCTTGCTCAGAAGACCCTCCCCCCATCAGCTGGTTCTATGGGTTCTCCTTCCTCCTCATCTTCATAGTAAATTTCAGCCTCCTCCACCACAGGCAGTGGTAACAGAATCGAAGCGGGGGTGGGGGCAGGAATATTCATCAAATTCCCCATAGTCTGGAATGCCTGAAGGAATTGTCATGCCTTTGTCATGTCCGCTACGGAGGCATTTTATTTGTGTCCACTGGCGGCTCCTGTCCTTCTTCAGGAGGAGGGACAACATGTTTTTCTTTCTGTTTTTTTTTTTGTTTTTTTTGGCAGGCACTGGTTCCACTGTCTGCTCAGAAGCCCTTTAAGTCCAATAATATTATAACTTGCAATACTTGTAATGCACTTTAATTACTGAATATGATGCGTTTATTCTATTGTTGTTCTGTTTATTGTCAATGTAATTGTTCTATGGTGTGTGTCAGTATGAAATGTGTCTACGTGCAACTATATGTTTCTGTACTTGGCATGGAACTTCACTGAAAATGAGCATTGCTCAATTGAATATATCCATTATTCTTATGAATAAAAAAATGATCTACTACTACTTTTCTGGATTCTGGATTCCCCCTTTTGGCCGCCTTGAGTCCTGAACCATCTTTAGCGTCTCTAGCTCTCTTTTCTGTCCCCTCTGATAGGGACTGCTGCTTATGCTGAGAGGATGTACCCGCCTCTGAACCTTTTGGTGATATGCAGGGCCACTGGAAAATTGTGGAAAAGGTTACCCAAAACTGTGGAGCGTTTAGCAAAAATTGCGGGAAATTGCGGGGGTTCGACTATAGACCCTGAGTGTTTCACAATAAATATTTTAATGTTTACTGTAGCATATATTAGTATAAATTGCTAAATGAATATGCTGACACTTGAATGTGTTTAAAACACAAAGAAAAGTTTGTGTTCCTAAAAAGAATGCTATCGTAAGCATTGCCTATCTTCCAAAATTTAAAAGCATCTGCCTCGTACAGTGCTAAATAGATTCTATAAAGTGAGCCACAGCAAATCAATATTAAATAAAGCCAAAATATTTTTTTATTTTTCTTTTGTGTCTGGCTGTAGAATAATGCAGCCTAATCAGCAGCTGTTTACAGTGCTGTGCCAGCTATTCACCCACTTTGGTGCAAGAACAAAAAATAAGCAGACAGAGTGGTGAATAACAGAGTTTTAGTAAAATGTTGTTAAAGTGTTTAATGGTCATAATCTGTACCATAGGAACCGTACACTGTTTTTGAAATCTCATATTTAAACTTTAAATCTGGGGGTTATTGGGGTAGGCAGTATAATCTAGAGGTTACAGTAATAAACTGTGAATGAGTTGACGACATCTAGCAGACCCGTGTTTGATTCCCACAACCTCCACTTGCATACTGTGTGATTCTGAGCAAGTCACTTAATCTCCTCAGTGCTCCTGGGTTGTGCCTGAAAACTGGCACTTGTGCCTAGTGGGCCTTACGCAGTTACCAAAAAATGTAAAAAAAAAATGCCAATATATTTTTACTGCATCATACAGTAGTCAGGGTATCCTGTAATTTGCCTTTGTTTTACTCTGGCTGCAATGATTTTGTTTAAAGATAAATGTTCAGATACATTTTGTGTTTTATAAGCTTGTTTTTAGACTTTAGTCAGGTTTTTATTGTAGTCTTTGCATGTGAGCATTTAGATGGTAGATTGCTATGAGTAAGACCACTGTTACCAACTAGCTTATTCAAGTTTAAAATCTGACCATCCAAAAATCCTCAGCTGTGTGAATCAAAACTAGTCTGAATGAAAGTGTGCTCACAAGGAAAAACTTGCCCGGCCACTTACAGAAAGGCTTCATAGTTAGCACCCCATTTAAGTGAATGGGATAATTTGCACCTTTTCTCCCATCTTTTGTTTCAGCCTGTGTGGCAACAAAATATTTTCTGATAGACTGCATCAATACAAAACAAATGTTAAATGTTTAAGTGTACTTATGCTTGGCCAGTGGATGTTGAAACCAAAGAAGACAAGGATTCAAAAGAAATCAGAGTCACATAAAACCCTTGTCCTACCTTGCACTGCATTGTTTCGGCCAAACCCAAGTCTTTATGCAAAACTGTCAACATATTTGAGTGTATTTTATTTAAAATGTTAATACTTTTTACACAGTTCATTATAAAAACTCAAAAATCGCAAGAAATTGCGGAACATGCCAGTTTTTGCAGAGAATGGTGAAAACTGCGGTTTCCGCAAAAAATTTATGGGCACAATTTTCCAGTGGCCCTGGTGATGTGGAGGCAGATTGAAAAGCCATATCATCTTATAGTTTTGCTAGCCCTTTTCTTTTGTGTTTTAGGGCAAAATATTATACAGAGATCACAACTGTCAAAATAGCGGACTGGACCCACGCACTTTAAACAGAGCTCATGACAGTCTGCCTTTGCCAGGAGCAGAAAACAAAACAATTTTTAAAGCCTGTAGGTACTGTCTTGTTTTTGGGTCCATCAGTTATGCCAAACACTGATGAACCTTAGAAGACATTTCCAGTTCCCAACAGAATAAACCAAAATATCTAATAATCCCAATAAATGCTAAGAAGGCCTTAAAAGTGAAAAATGCTGTTCAGTTCCTCAAAAATTAAAAAAGTACAATCATTAAGTACCTCAAAAGAGGGCTCTTACATAGAAATAGTACAAATATCATCTCAGTTCCTAAAAATGAGGAATCGAGAATAATTTAAGTAAAACTGCAAAGCAACACCAAACAAACTACCATGGGGTGCAATCACCTACTACTACTCCTCACTACCTCTTTTGGCATTGCTGGTACCATACACGTCCTTTGTTTTGTTGTTGCACTAAAACGGTTTTGCCTTTTTTTTTTTTTCTCCCCCTCCAGCAAACGACACAGTGGCCCTCCCCTAGTGAAAAACTCATCTAAAAACTGCTGCCGAAATCTATCCTTAAGCCAGAGACTGCTCTGCAACTGACAACCTAAGCTGTCAGCAAGTGCCGACCCCCTGATAGATCTAAGGGCAGCTAGACTTAGAGCACCTATTCCAACTGATCCGTATAGAGATCATTCAACCATGCCTTACAAAGTACATGCTTCTGCCCCGCACCCCGATGTGCTCAAAACCAAAGCCGCCCTCTCCCTAACAGGGGGCACTTCTTGCCATAATCTACTCACTGACCCATGCCACCAACCAGGGGCTATCTGCATAATGACCCCGATTTACCAACGGTAACCCTATCTCAAGCATGCTTGCCTCTCAACGGCACACACGAGATGATAAAAAAGGGTATATGCTACTACCTGTTCTACTTTATGAGCAGGATGCATCGAAGGAACCTCGTCACCATACCCAATACTAAACTACTCAGCTTACTGGCAGCGCTAACACTCCTGGCAGGAGATACTCAACCCAACCCCGGCCCCAATACCACCAATATCTTGGTGGCATCCCCTCAGGACCCTAGCTGGGTGTCTGCCAAGGGTCCGAAAATAGCACATATGAATATGGACACTAACCAGAGGGAGAGCTCATAAAGCTGGGGATAGTGGAGGCAACCAAAACCTGCTGCAAAGCCCAGAGCAAGAAGGCTAGGGCTAAGAAACCGATCTGGTTGAGCAAGGTGGTCATGGAAAAGGTAAGGAGGAAAAGAGCTGCCTTTAGGAAGTACAAGAAAACAGGGAGGGGGGAGGACAGGGAGGAGTACTTGACAGAATTGAAGGAGGTGACAAGGGCAGTAAGGGGAGCCAAAGCATCTACGGAACTCAGGCTGGCACAAGGCATTAAGAAGGGGGAGAAGGACTTCTTTAAGTACATCAGGGAGAAAAGGAGCTGTAAGGACCACATAGTAAGGATTAGGAAGGAGGGGGGTTGGGTGGAAGCAGGGTGCGATAAGGCGAAGCACTAAATGAGTACTTCTGCTCAGTATTTACTAAAGAGAAGAGGGGGGTGACACCCAAGGTGGGAGAAATGGCAGAAGCAGGGTGGGAAGTGGTGACAGATGGGGAAATCATGGAGAGCAGAGTTCGAGAGGGTTTGAAGGCACTGAGGGTGGACAAGGCGCCAGGCCCAGATGGCATCCACCCCAGGGTACTGAAGGAGCTGGCAGAGGTCCTTGCAGGACCTCTGGCAGACCTATTAATACCTCACTACATTGAGGTGTGTACCTCAGGACTGGAGGATGGCTCATGTGGTGCCCCTCACAAGAGTGGCCCCAATGATGAACCGGGAAACTACAGACCAGTGAGCCTCACATCCATCAGGGTAGCTAATGGAGACTATCCTGAAGGAGGCTGGTGGCCCTCCTAGAGGCCCAAGGACTACAGGACAGCAGACAGCATGGCTTCATACGTGGCAGATCCTGCCAAACCAACCTGGTCGAGTTCTATGACTGGGTAACTAGGCAATTGGACAGGAGCCATGCAGTGGATGTCCTGTATCTGGACTTCAGTAAGGCATTGACTCAGTGTCACATGGAAGGCTGGGAAGAAGTTAGTAGGCACAGGGCGGGTGCAAAGCTGGTGAGATGGGTAGGAAACAGGCTGCAGGGAAGGCAACAGAGGGTGGTGGTGGGTGGGGAGCCTCACACCCAAGGGCAGTGACGAGCGTGTTCCACAGGGCTCGTGTTGGGACCAGTGTTGTTTGGGATATTCATTGCAGACATATCATGGGACATCAAGAGCAAGTTCAGTCTGTTTGCTGATGATACCAAGGTAGGTGCGGATGGATGACCTAGGGGGATGGCAGGGGTTGCAGGATGATCTGGCAAAGCTTGAAACCTGGTCAGACACCTGGCAACTGGGCTTTAATGCCAAAAAGTGCAAGGTGCTGCATTTTGGGATGAAGAACCCAAGGAGGAGTTACCAGCTAGGGGGAGTGCAGCCAGCCCAGACAGAGGAGGAGAAGGATCTGGGTGTGCTCATTACAGGGTCAATGAAAAACTCGGCACAATGTAGGAAGGCAGCTGCAAAAGGCCAACAAAATTCTGGGTTGTATTGCAAGGGGTATATCCTCGAGGAGGGAGAAGGTGATTCTGCCACTGCATAGGTCATTAGTTAGACCACACCTGGAGTACTGCGTGCAGTATTGGCTTCCGTATCTGAAGAGGGACAATAGGTTACTGGAGGGGGTACAGCTCAGAGCGACAAAGATGATCAAGGGGCTGGGGGACTTATCATACGAGAGGAGGTTGAAGGAGTTGAACATGTACTCACTGGAGGACAGGAGAGACAGGGGTGACATGATTGAAACCTTTAAATACATGAAAGGAATAAACAAGACGGGTACAGAGCGGCTGTTCAAAGTAAGGGAGGGGAGGGACACCAGGGGCCATGGTATGAGACTGGAGCGAGGAAGGTTCAGGAGGGAGATGAGGAGACACTTTTTTACAGAGAGGGTGGTGGCTGGGTGGAATGCATTACCTGCTGAAGTGGTATGCAGTATAACAGTGGACTGCTTCAAACGAGGATGGGACAGGACAAGGGGGAGGGTTAATGAAGGGGAAGGGTGGAAGGGAGGGGCAACTGCAGAATAAGGGGTGCTAGCTGCACATTCGAGCAGACTTGATAGACCTCTAGGCCTTTATCTGATGGCAAATTTCGTATGTTCATATGTAGCCTCAGACCTACAATACATGAAGTCCAAGCGTGGCTGGACCTCTACAAGCCTGATGTCCTAGCCATCTCTGAAACCTGGTTAAAAGCCCACATCCTTGATCACAAGATACAAGCACTGGGCTATAGCACCTACCGCAAGGACAGGGAATCCAAAAAAGGGGGTGGGGTGCTAATCTATACTAAGACTGACCTCACCGAGTCACCTCTAACCCTGCAGGGAAGTCTCCCTGCTGAGGGTGAAGGTATACTGATCCGCATAACCCAAGGACACACCAAGCAACTAACAACAGGTTGTGTCTACCACCCACCAAAGTCTGCCCTCCAATCACTCAAAGCCATCACGAATGCACTGGCCAAAGAGGTAGCTACTGGGTTAAGAATTTGTCATAAGTTCTGAATTGAGAGCAGGTTACAGGTTGTGTATTTGACCCAGACAGTGCCTAGCGGGTGGAAAACACAGGTTACTCACCTGTAACAGGAGTTCTAGGAATGGTATATGTTGTTCATCCACACTGTCTGGCAGGTTCTTTGCCGCTTTAAATCTTGCTGGAAGGTCTTCAAGCTGGCTCCTCCCACCCACCCGGGTGGTAAAACTTCCGGCTCCGCCCCATGATGCCAGATCTAGCCCGCGGAAGCCAGGCTGTGCGTCGAGGCCAGGTGGGTCGTGTGGATGAACAACATATACCATTCCTAGAACTCTGTTACAGGTGAGTAACCTGTATTTCTAGGGACATGGATATGTTGTTCATCCACACTGTCTGGCAGACTCCTAGCAGTTCTCCAGGAGGAGGGAAGGAGGCAAGGCGCACACCCCCTACTTAGGGAATAATGACTGGAGAACCGAGGCCCAAAAACCAGCATCCCGGCGTCACTCAAGGTCAATGTGGTAATGGGTAATGAAGGTGTGTGCTGACTTCCAGGTAGCAGCCCTGCAGATTTCCTGGATAGAGACGTCCCTGGAAGCAGCCACCGATGCAGCGGTAAGGCAGGTAGAATGAGCTCTTATCCCTCTGGGAGGCTCCATGCCCGCCAACCTATAGCAGAGATCTATGCAGGAGGTGACCCACCTGCCTCTCGTCCACTTGGCTGCAGGTCTTCCAGGTGCGGCTTCAGCGTAGGTGACAAACAGCTGGCGAACCTCTCCCCGAACTTCAGCCGTCTGCTCCTTATAATAAGACAGCGCTCTTCTAGGGTCCAGAGTATGGAGCCTATATTCGGCCTCTGAGGTGCGACTGGGGTAGAACACCGGCAGAATCAACACCTGATTAAGGTGAAGCTCAGACACCACCTTCGGAAGGAATTTCGGGTGGGGGCGCAGGACAACCTTGTCCCTGTGCAAGACCAGATAAGAAGACTCGATGGAAAGCACCTGGAGCTATCCCATCCTTCTGGCTGACGTGATAGCCACCCAGAAGTCAGTCTTCCACGACAGGTGAGATGTCACACCTGTGCATCGGTTCGAATGGCTTGCCTATGAGCTTAGCCAATAACAGCAGAAGATCCCACGGAGGTGGAGGTTCTCGCACCGGAGGGGATATGTGATCAAGGCCTTTGAAAAAGCGCCCGACCACCTTCTCCTGCACCACCAACTGCTTCCCGGCCCGCGCCCGGTAAGCAGAGATGGCTGCCAGGTGCACCTTAAGGGTTGTCGACCGAAGCCCAAGCTAAGAAAGGGACCACAGGTAGTCCAGAATGCTTGCCAGAGAGCTGGAGGAAGGGTGCAGGCCCTTGCCCTGACACCAAATGGAGACTCTCTTCCATTTAAAGGCGTAGCATTTCCTAGTCGACTCCTTAGGGGAAGCCTCAACAATGTTGAGGACCTCGTCGGAAAGACCCAAGGCCTGGAACTCTAGCCACTCAGGAACCAGGCCGTCAGGTGCAGGGATTGAAGGTCCAGATGGAATACCTTCCCCTGATTGACTGAGATCAGGTCCAGCGGGCTGGAAGCCGCCTCGGGAGCCTGGAGGTGAAGCTGAGGAGATCTGGATACCAGAACTGGCGGGGCCAGTCTGGGGCTACCAGAATCACCTGCACCTTGTCCCTCCTCACCTTGAGAAGCACCTAGTGGATCAAAGGAAATGGGGGAAAGGCGTAGAAGAGGCCCGGGGTCCACGGCCTCAAGAAGGCATCCCCCTGCAGTGAGCCCTGCTGAGGGGGCCGGACATGAAACAGCCTCAGCTTCGCATTCTCCCTGGAGGCAAACAGGTCCACCTGAGGCATTCCCCAGTGGGATAACAGATCTTGTACTACCTCCGGCAGGAGAGACCACTCATGGGACGCAGCTCCTATCTGGTTTAGGGCATCAGCCAGAATGTTGGAGGCTCCTGCCACGTGGATGGCAAAAAGATCCGCCTCCAGGCTGTGCACGAGGGACCAAATGCGGAGAGCTTCCCTGCACAGGGGCATGGAGCGCGTCCCGCCCTGGCGGTTTAGGTAGTACATGGTCGTGGTACTGTCCGTCTGGACCTAGACCACTTGACCCCATACAAACAGAGCGAAGGCAGTGAGGGCTAGATGAACCGCTCGAAGCTCCAGCAGGATGATGTGGCATCAGGACTCCCGAGGGGACCAGAGGCCGTGCGCTCTGTGCTCCCCCAGATGGGCACCCCACCCAATCAGAGAGGCATCGGTCGATAGAGAGGCCGTCGGCTCGGGGTGGACAAATGGGATGCCCTCCTGCAGATGAGCTGGAACGATCCACCACTGGAGAGCGTTCCACATCTCCTGGGTCACTGTCACTGGCTGATCCAAAGGACCGGAGTGCTGTGACCATTGGCTGGCCAGTCCCCATTGAAGGGGACGCATGTGCCAATGGGTCCAATGGACCACGCTGGTGCAGTCCGCCATGAGGCCCAGGAGGCGCAGGCAGTCCCGGGCAGGGCGCAATTGCCCAACTTGAAATGATTGGGCAAAGGAGGAAAGAACCTCAGCCCTGTCCGCAAGGAGCCATGCTCTGGCTCGCAGAAAGTCAAGCTCTGCCCCGATGAATTGGATCACCTGCTTTGGCATGAGTTCTGACTTGGCCTCGTTGATAAGGAGGCCAACTTGACAGCAAATCAGGAGGGTCAGATCCCTGGACCGCTCCACCTCCATTCTGGAGGAGGCTGCAATCAGCCAGTCGTCCAGGTAGGGATACACCCGGACCCTTCAGCGCTGTAGGAATGCTGTCACCACTGCCATGCATTTGGTGAAGACCCTGGGAGCTAGAGAAAGGCTAAAGGGCATGGCCCGGAACTCATAGAGGGACCCCTCTGCTCTGAAGCGGAGGAATCGCTGGTGGGACGAACGGATTAGGACGGGAAAAAATGCGTCCTGGAGGTCCAGAGAACAGAACCACACGCCTCGTTCCAAGGATGGAATGATCTGAGCCAGAGTGACTACCCTGAAGGTTCGAGACCTTAGGAACCTGTTCAGGTCATGCAGGTCTAGAATGGGGTGCCAGCCCCCCGTCCATTTCGGGACCAGGGAGTACCTGGACACAAACCCTGGGTCTGGTGGAGGATCCACCACCTTCCTGATCACCCCCTTTTGGAGGAGCAGGGCAATGTCGGCTTGACGGGCCGACAGAGAGGCTGCGGACCCCGTAACCCCCTGTGGGGCGACAGCTTGGAAGGGCGGGGCCTGCTCGAACTCCAGAGGCAGACCCTTTCCTACCACCTAGCGGACCAGGCAGAAAGAAAATGGCAGAGCCGTCCCCTCACAGTGGGAACCCAGGGGGAAGCGACGAGATTGGGGGTGACACCCCTCAACCCGTCACTGGGCAGGCTTGGAGGAAGGACCGGCCGAGGGACCTCCTGGGCCTTTTCCTCCCAGTTTCCTGTTAGAGGAAGCTGCAGGCTTGGCTTTGGGGTGCCAAGTGTGAGCCTGCTGGCCCTGAGGCTGGTGTTGCTGAGCTGGACGTGCCGCAGGGGCAGAAGGGCGAAAGGACATGTTGCTGTCGACGGCCTTTGTCCTTCTGAGCAGACGTGACTGAATCCAAGGTGGAATTGTACTTTTCGATTCTCTGGAGGAGGCCTTCCACTCCAGGGCTGAACAGGTCGGTCCCCAAGAAGGGGACGTCTGCCAACTTGTGCTGGGTATCCGCCATAAAGGTGACTATCCTCAGCCAGGCTCTGCGGCACATGGTTACTGCGGCCGCTACTGACCGGGCACAGGAGTCTCCGATATCAAGAGCCATTTGGAGCTGCTGTTTCGCCACTGCCCTTCCCTGATCCCGCACCTGCTTGACCGTAGTCTGCAGATCAGCTGGGAGATGAGGGATCACCTCATCCAGGGAGCCCATGAGGGCGTGGGAGAAGTGCGCCATCAGTACGGCCGAACTGGCCTGTCGGAGGCCGAGGGAGGACGCAGCGTATACCTTGCGCTCAGCATAGTCCTGCTTTTTGGACTCTGTCAGGGGGCTTGTCCACATCCCTAGCATTCCCGGAACGCGAAAAGCATTAGTAGACCAACCCTCTGCCAGAGGGTGTTCTGAGAAACCGGACAAAGAGCCAGTAGGGACCGCATACTTCCTGGCCGAAGGCGCAGGACAGGAAGCCAGCCGCTGCCATAGCTCCAAGGCTGGGCCAACAATGGCTTCAGGCACCGGAAAGGCCTCCGTGGGAGAATCCCTTCGGTCTAGTATCTCCGTGAGGGGATACTTGGCCCGCTTGGATACGGGCTCGAGCTGCATCCCGGTGGACTCCGAGATGAGCCGAAGCAGACCCATGAACCATGATGGGCTCTCGTCCATCAACTGCCCCCCAGAGGACTCCAGGTCAAGGGGCCTGGAAATCAGGGAGGAGTCGTCGTCAGACTCCGAGGAGTCTGCGAAGAGCTGCCTAGGGCCTGAGACACCCTCCACCTGTCGAGGACGGTCAGGAGTGAGGGTGACCGACAACCAGTGGGGCAGTCCCTGACCGAGAATCCTTGGTCGGAGTCCCCGATTTCGGTTATGGAGGCGGAGGTTCCACCACAATCAGTGGAGCAGCTGGTTCCTGCCGAACAACCTGCCCAGGCTTGGGCACCTCGACCACCGCGAGGGGTTGTTTCGGCCTTTCGGGTGACAGCCACTTAATGGCTGGGGAAGGTGATGGCGTCAGCTTGTTCCCGGACAGAAGGAGCTGCTGCATTTAAGTCCTCGTGAGCGAGGCGCACTTGCGCCAAGCCTCCTCCTCTCAGAGAAGGAAGACGAGGACGGCGCGGCGCCGCTTTCCTCAGTGCCAAGACTGAGACCGCCGTGTCGGCAGGATCAGCTGGACCGAGATGAGGTCCAAGACCGAGACCGTTGGTGTTTCCGAGGGTGGGTCTGGGAGGGAGCGGGGGAAACGCGCTCCTCCCTCAGCTCAGGAGCCTTGACCGGGGACTCCAGCACAGGAGGCTCAGGCAAGTCCTCGATTTCCACAGGGGGAACCAATGACGAAGGGTTGTCTGCTTCACCAGTCGACAGCCCATCTGATGGGTCGAGAAAAATCTCGACTGCATCGACGGGGGTCTCGGCCGGCTCACCTGATGGGGACATCGTGAAGCCAGCAGCCTTAGTCGCAACCTCGACTGAAGTCAAGTGTTGACTCTCCGGGGAAGGGGACCTCTCCCGCTCCCACAAACGTTGACGGTGGGACTTACCCTTCGAGTCCTTCTTTTTTGACCGAGAAGAGTGTCTTGATGGCCCCTCACCCTTCGTAGAGAGGGATTGGCAAAGCTCCTTAAAAGAAGCTGTGTAGGAGGATCCCAGAGAGAGCGGGATAAATTTTGTGACCGAGGAAGATGAAGATGTGGCCTGGGCCACCTCCTCCTCAAGGGCGATCATCTGCTAGAGTTGCTCAGCCGAGCCAGCCACCACAGAAACCACCCAACGGGACTCCTTGGACTTCACCAGCGGATAATGTTTCTCGGGGCGCCCAAGCTGGAGCCGGGCAGCACAGTCCTCAAGGACGTTAGCCGAAAAAGACCTGCAGAACTCGCAGGCCTGCGGGTCGTGGTCAAGTCTGAGGCGGGGCATTACGTGGAGTCTCGGATCGCTCTGGACATCTTCTGCCCAGATGGGCACCACCGAAAACCTGGAGTCGATTTGTCCATCGCAGCCGCGAAGGAAGAAGTAGACCGAAGTCTACAAAACTTAAGTTATTTTCGGGTGAACCGAATAGTTTGGATCCAGTCTAGACGCAGAGCGCTAAGGAGGGAACCTGAGCTTCCAAGCGGTAAGGAAGATCTGGCGTCATGGGGTGGAGCCGAGAGTTTTACCACCCGGGTGGGTGGGAGGAGCCAGCTTGAAGACCTTCCGGCAAGGAACCTGCCAGACAGTGTGGATGAACAACATATCCATGTCCCTAGAACTGTTTTTTCTTTTGTTTATCTCTGTATGCCTTAAAAGGCCAGGCCAGACTGTGTCAGGAAGTGCTTACATCACAGCTACTTATCAGCCAATAGCTTTGGAAGAATCTTACAGACCTGATAGTACTAATTTTAGCAGGCTCATCAGATAACCTAATATTCTTCAGGTGAAGCTACCTCTGGCTGGAAGCTGCAACAGTGGACTTAGGATTCGCAAGAAAGCGAGTTGTGCTCACAACAGAGGGAGGTGAACTTTACAGTTTACAATAGTCTTTGGTTTGAAGTAGATTCCTTAGGAAAGTTAATATTCTTCAGGTGGCGGATACTTCTAACTGAAGGGTGAAATAAGGAACTTAGAATTATCAGAAAAGGCAGTCTTTCAATCAACAGAGGGAGGTGGACCTTGCTTTACTTTTGTTACAATTGTTAAGATTTTCAGTGCAGAAAGAGTTTAAACCCACAGGGAGTGAATATTGTTTACTGTGTCTGTCCTTGTGCACAGCTGACATGTTTTAGATGACTGCTTTCAGAGCACAAGTCACCAGGCTGTTTTGGGGCTGGGAGGTTTACGTGTGTCTGACTTGGATGTTTGGATTTTTCTGTTTGATTAGCAGGGTATTTTCTCTGTCAAGTTGTGTCGGTAGGGCATCTTGCTGACAGGAAGGCACTGATCAAGCGGGTAGGTCAGAGCTTTTAGCTGATTGTTTCGTGAGGGCACAGTTTAGGCCCAAACCCTTCCCACCCCTCACCCTGAAATAGTTCCTTTATACCTGGGGTTCTGTCATCATTTCCTCAAGAGGGCAAGGTGCACATCACTGTCATATCCTCTCTAGCACACTGCACTGACAACATAAGCATACACATTATATAATATATATATTTCTATATAACAAACCAATCACACACAAAAAAAAAACTAAACAAGGTAGACACACATGTGGGGAGTAGTGCAATGTAATGGCTGTGGGGCAGCAGTCTTCTGGGAGTCTTTCTGGAGGCTGAGATGCTGCCCTGTTTGCAGACAACTCTCTGCCCTGAGGGAGGAAGTTGCCCGTCTTTAGGCCACACTGGACAGTAGTAAGGGAACCTCCCACCCAGGGAGCACCAGAGCCACCACCACTACCTCAGAGGTTGCGAAGAAAGTACAGCAGTTGGACCACAGTGGGCTCAAGGAGGGTAAGGGTGGTGGAACAGAGGCACACCCAGTCAGTTGTTCCACTCCACAATCCATACACCATTCTGGGGGAGCACAGTTCCCCCATGGATGCACCCACACAGGAGACTAAAGAGGTTGCAGACAACTGCCATAAGGGAGGCCCACAGGAAAGAGGCAGAGGGCACCACAGGGAAAGGAAGCAACTCCTGGTGGGGGACTCAATTATTACGGGAATAGAACTGGGGGGAGCAGGGAAAACTGAAGTAAGGTGCCTGCCTGGTGCCATGGCTTGGAGGGACAGGAAGCGCATCCTTAGGATCACGAGAACAGTTGCACAGGAGTCTGAGCTGGACATCACTGTCCACCTAGGGACAAATGACTTGGCTCATCATGAGATTAGAGCAGTGCAGAAGGACTTTGTAGAGTTGGGGAGGGGCCTAAGACAAGTAGCACACACAGTATCCTTCTCAAGAGGTGCTGCCTGTTAGTGGCATGGGTGAGGCGAGGGTACTCTGCACCATGCAGTTTAACAAATGGTTGAAAATATGGTGTGGAGCACAGGGGTTTGGCTTCACTGGAGACTGGGGCTCCACCTGGAGGGACACCAGCCTATACTGGCAGGACGGTCTGCATCTGTCCAGGAAGGGAACCAGTCTTTTGGGCAATCGGTTTAAATGCTTCATTGGCAAACTTTTAAACCAGTCAAGGGGAGGCACTGATAAACAGCAGGAAAATCCCAGCCTCCCCCTACAAAACAGGGTACTAAATGAGAAAAGACCAAGGTAGAAAGGTCAGTGGGGGATGCTGCACAGAAGGTAAAGCCATCAAAATGGACAGCAATGAGTACCAATGCCCGTAGTCTGGGTAATAAGCTTCCTGAATTAGTGGCCTTGATGGAGGAGGAACATCTGGATATCGTGGCAGTCACAGAAACATGGTACACACAGAACCATGACTGGGACGTAAACATACCAGGATATACTATCTACGGGGGATAAGAGAGGAGGAGGAGAAGTAGCTCTCTACATAAGGGAAGAAATCAAAGCAACAGAACAAAAGGGTAAACAGGGAGGAGAAGAAGCACTGTGGGTTAATTTGGAGGCAGACAATGGCGCCACAATCCGCACAGGGGTTGTATACAGACCCCCTCTCAGGGGGAGGAAATGGACAAGGAAATGATAGAAAGTATACTTAGAATGGCAGATAAAGGGGAGATGCTGCTGATGGGTGATCTGAATATGCCAGATGTTAACTGGAGTGCAGTTACAGCAGCCACTTCTAAGAGTGGGGTTATTCTAGATGCCCTACAGGGGGCATGCCTTAGACAACTAGTACTGGAACCCACTCGAGAGGGAGCAATTTTAGACTTGGTTCTCTCAAATGGCGATGGAGAGAGGATCACAGATGTAGAAGTGGGTAGCCATCTGGGAACTAGCGACCATCGAACAGTATGGTTCACAATAAACACAGCAATAGAGTCAAGCCATACAAAGGCAAAAGTACTGGACTTCTGGAGGGCTGACTTTGCCAAAATGGATGAGTGCCTAAGGAATGCACTAGCAAATGGGCAGGAAGGAGCGGTGGAAGAACAATGGGGAATAATAAAAACTGTCATCACAGAGGTAACAAGCCTTTGTGTGAAGCAAATAAACAAAACAAAACGATGTAAGAAACCACTATAGTTCTCAAAGGAGGTGGTAGTGAAGGTTCAAGAGAAAAAAAAAGCATTCAGAAAGTACAAGGAATCAAAGAAGGAGCAGGACAGAGAATTTTATCAGTTAAAGCAAAAGGAAGCTGGGAAGGCAGTCAGAAAAGCAAAGGCCCGAACCGAGGAAAAGATAGCCAACTCAGTTATGAAGGGGGATAAAACCTTCCTTAGGTACGTCAGGGAGCGAAGGAAGACTAAGGGAGGGGTAGTGAGGCTTAATAAAGGGAGGGGTGGGCAGAGGGTGACGGTGAAAAGGCAGAGATACTAAACAAATATTTTTGCTCAGTATTTACAAAAGAAGAGGAGGTACCAAACAAACAGTAGAAACACTCTGGATACAGAAGTTGATACCAGCCCATTTACAGAAGAAGAAGGGTTCTGAAAGAACTCTAAAAACTAGAAGAGTGGACAAAGCAATGGGGCCTGATGAGTTCATCCCAGAATTCTAAAAGAACTAAGGGTAGAACTAGTGGCACCACTGACTGCCCTCCTCTAACAAATCATGGGAGGATGGGGTAGTACCTGAGGACTGGAGGAAGGTAGATGTGATTCCCTTCACAAAAGTGGGAGCAGGGCAGAAGCAGGAAACTACAGACCTGTTAGTTTAACCTCAGTGATAGGGAAAATGATGGAATCACTTCTGAAGGAAAGAATTGTCGAGTACCTAGAGACCAGAGGGGCATAGGACCCAAGTCAGCATGGATTCACAGTGGGAATGTCATGCCAGATGAATCTAATAGATTTCTTTGACTGGGTGACCAAAGTAGTAGATCAGGGAGGGGCTGTGAACATGGCCTACCCAGACTTTAGTAAGGCATTTGACTCAGTCCCACACAAAAGATTAATATACAAGTTAGCCAGCCTGGGCGTGGGTCCCAAGATGACAGCCTGGGTAAAGAATTGGCTGGAGAATAGGCCACAGAGGGTAATAGTAAATGGAGTCCGCTCTGAAGAAGAGGGTTACTGGTGGGTACCGTGAGGTTCAGTATTAGGACCCGGTCCTCTTCAATGTCTTCATCGATGACATTGCAGAGGACTGGAAGAAAAGTATGTCTCTCTGCAGATGACACAAAGGTCTGCAACAGAGCTGATGCACAAGGTGGGGTGAAAAGGATGAGAAGGGGGCTGGCAAGGTTAGAGGAATGGTCAAGATAGTGGCAGCTTAGATTCAGTGCTAAAAGTGCAAGGTAATGCACCTGGAAACAAAACCCAGGGAAGTGTACACAGTGGGGGGCGAGATACTAACAAAAATGGAAAGGGACCTGGGGGTAGTCAGATGACTTAAAGGTGGGCAAGCAATGTGAGAGGGCAGTAAGGAGGGCTGGGGGGATACTGGGATGCATAGGAAGAGGCATCACCAGTAGAGAACAGGAAGTTGTTATCCCTCTGTACAAACAGCTGGTGAGACCCCACCTGGAGTACTGTGTGCAGTTCTGGAGACCCAATCTCCGCAAGGGACATAGACAAGATGGAAGCTGTCCAGGGAGGGCAACTAAAATGGTGCAGGGTCTGCACTGGAAGACATGAGAAGAGACTAAGGGCTTAATATGTATAGCCTCGAGGAAAGGAGGAGAGGGGGACATGATAGAAACTTTCAAGTACCTCAAGGGAATGAACAAAGTCCAAGAGGGTAGCACCTTTCAAAAAAAGAGGTGTGCAAGAACAAGGGGGCACAATTTGAAGATGGGGGGGGCGCGGCTCAGAGGTAATTAAGGAAGTATTTTTTCACAGAGAGGGTTGTGGATGCATGGAACGGTCATGGAGGCTGTGGAGTCAAAAACAGTGGTTGAATTCAAGCATGCATGGGACAGTCATAAGGCAATTCTAGGGGTTGGGGGTAGAAAGAAGTAGGTTGCTAGTTAACTAGGATCTGCAGCTTATCCACTAGGTAGGAAAATGGGCAGACTGGGTGGGCCAAGCGGACCTTATCTGCCATCAAATTCTATGTTTCTATGTTACTCATTTTGGGCGACCTCAACCGGGCCCAGGACCCTGGCCATGCCTCGATGTCTCTGACCCATGAAGCAGGTCTGACGCAGGTCATCTCTGAACCGGCCAGACTGAATTACAAAACTGGTAATCACACCACCCTGGACTGGGCTCTGGGGTCAAACCCTGCAAACATCCAGAGTGCGGTCACAATGGCAGACTCCTTGAGTAACCATTCCCCGATTTTCTGTATATGGAAGAACAGAGCACCCAAAGTCCAGCCAAGAATCCTTACTGCCCAAGACTACACCAAATTCTCGGGAGTACAATTCAATCACTACCTAAGTAGCCGGGACTGGAGCCCCATAACACTCCTCCCAACTCTGGCTGAGGCTTTGGAATACTTTCAGAACTTACTAAGTACAGCTGCCAACCTCTTCGCTCCTATGAAGAGACTGAGGGCAAAAGGCAGCTGTTATAAGGGGATCTCTCCATCCCTCAAAGCTCTAATGACTACTCGGGACAAAGCCTGGAAGAAGTTCAGGCTCTCCACCTTCCCGGCAGATCTTGTGGAATAAAAAGCTCTAAGAAACAAAGCCAAGAGAGCCATTAAACTTGCTAAAAGAGAGTACATCACACACCTCCAGAAAACTAGCTTAGCCAACCCTAAGCAATTCTGGAATCATGTCAATGACCTGATCAAGGGCAGCAAAAAGACTGAATCCAGCCCCATGGAGATCAACAGTCAGCTCACTACTGCCTCTTCTCTAATATCGCCTGCCCTTAACAACCACTTCACAGATCTGGAGGCCTACAAGACCGGCCAATCTTCCCTGACTTTGGCCGCAAGCTCAGCTGAAGTAACACACTCTGAACGACCCTCTTTCCACCTGAGACTGGCAAAGCGCACTGAGGTCCTAACCCTCCTAAAGATGCTGAAACCTAAAGGATCAGGGGGACCAGATGGAATCAACCCTCGGCTACTCAAGCCTGGAACCACCTCTTTATCCAGG
This sequence comes from Neoceratodus forsteri, assembly GCA_016271365.2. NCBI lineage: Eukaryota > Metazoa > Chordata > Ceratodontiformes > Ceratodontidae > Neoceratodus > Neoceratodus forsteri. The sequence goes on from CM028136.1 coordinate 912,639,486, forward strand.
CCCTTAACCATGCTCCTTAACAGATCACTGAGAGAAGGAGCAGTCCCTGACCACTGGAAAAACTATCCAACTATAGGCCGATCTCCCTTCTCTGCACACTTGCCAAGTTGCAGGAAAGGCTAATCTACAACCAACTCTGGGACTACTTGGAAGCTCATCAGCTCCTTGTTCCCCTCTCAACATGGATTCAGACCAAACCACGGTACTGACACTGCCCTCATTAACTTCTCTGACGAAGTGCTCAGGGCAATGGACAAAGGAATACACACAGGTGCAGTCTTTATAGACCTGTCCAAGGTGTTTGACCTTGTCGACCACAATCTTCTGTTACAGAAGCTGCACAATGTGGGCTTAGACCCCCATGCCCTCAGGTGGTTTGGGAGTTATTTATCAGGCCGGACACAGAGGGTCACATGGAAGAGGGCTACGTCAGAGCCACTACCTCTAAAACAAGGAGTACCTCAGGGTTCAATACTAGGCCCCCTCCTATTCTTCCTATTTACCAACAAATTAAGTACCTACTCTGGGGAAAGCTCGGTTGTACAGTACGCTGATGACACTGTCATCTACCGACCCTTGGGCAACGATGTGGCCGCTCTTGGTCCGCTCCTCCAAAAGGACCTCACATTCCTAGAGACATGGCTGTGTGAGAAAAGAATGGTACTTAATGCAGACAAAACCAAGGCAACGTTATTCGGGTCAAGATCACTGGGACTTGACAGGTCCTCATCCCTCCGACTAACCACACTCTCTGGCAAAAGTATTAATGTAGTTCCCTCCCTAAAATACTTAGGCCTAACTCAGTATCAGTCTATCACCTACAAGGAGCACGTGGACCAGGTCACCAGGACCCTACATCGTAAACTCGGTACCTTGTACCAACTCAGGGACCAGCTCATCCCTGAGGCCAGACTCTCCATTGCGACAAGTGTCCTGCTCCCTACCCTGACCTATGCGGCCCCGATTATACAGGGCATGGCAAAGCAAGAAGTATCCAGGATGCAAATCCTATACAACAAAATAGTTCGGCTTGCTACCCAAGACCACCCACGACATCACCACTGTGACACTCTGGCCCAGCTCCGGTGGCCCACATTGGCTGCTCGCCTCCAATACCCATTGCTTGTCCAGGCCTACAAGCTACTCAAACCCCCACGTCCACCAAGCATAGCCAGAACCATAGCCATTAAACACAACCCTAGGAATTTAAGGACATCAGAACGAACACTAATAGAAGTCCCCAGAGTAAGGACCAAAGTTGGCGGCAGATCCCTTTCTTGCCAAGCCCCCAGCCTATGGAACAAGCTCCCCCCCGGTCCAGGACACCTCCTCACTCACGAATGTCTGCACCAGGCTCAAGTCCCCTATACTGGCCACAAGTGCATGCCACTGCCACGGCTCTTAAGGTATCCCCTTTTTCAGCATCAAACCTTCCCAAAGGTGAGCCGACCATGTACCTCCCTCTAGTATCTGGACACCTAGGGACCAATGCTACCTCATGTATATCACTATGCCAAGTAGTACCAAGGCAAAACTGTGTCATGATGATAACCATGTCTGTAACCACCTTATGCTTGAACAACCTATGTAATTAAAAGTTTTTCTAGACTGTATTTTATCTTGTATTGTTATCCCGGGTCGCCCCTGAAAAAGGGACCTTCGGGGCTCAGTAGGCCTACCTGGTCACCCAAATTTAATAATTAATTAATTTACTTTTAAAAACTCTGAATTGCAGAAACCGTGCTACGAACAACCTCTCCGTTTCCTGGAAAGCAATCAGGAACAGGAAAAATGAAAAAAATGAAGTTTACACAATTAAAAAAAAAAAACACCCCCAACTAATGCAGAGTATTGAAAGGTTAACTAGAAACGCTATAAAATACAAAACAATAAAACATAAACAAGTCAGAAGTGTAGACAAGACTCTGGGGTGACTGTTCTCTTCGGATGGAGACATAAATCCGACATCAGAGTGCAGGAGGGAGCATGACCACACCGCAGAATTTGAATTTCATTCTAAATTCCATACTTTGCATAAAATTCTAAAAGCTTCAGGGCTGTTCATTCCAGAGAAATGGCTGCACTTGTTAAACTTAAGTGAGGGATTCCTGGGGCTTGAAAGGGCTAATTTGCCAATGTAAAGCAAAAAAAGAACCACTAGACTGACTTGATTAAGTGTTACTCACTGTTGCAGATCACCATACCCTGAAACAACCATGGTGAACGTGCTGTTAAACAACAAAAAAAAACTTCCTTTAGGACCAGAGAACACTCTGCCTACCTGCAAAGACAGGCACTGTGATAATGCTGCCAAGGTCTGCTAATGCTGCCAAGTCCCGCTCCTCTCGAGCGGATAAACGCTGTGTGTGGCGACGTCATAGGCATGCATGATGACAGTGCACAATTCTGTCGAGAAGAGTTGAAAGTTAATTCAACATCAAAGCTGCTACAAGTCTCCTCACTGCCTTGGTCTGCATACCCTGGCAACCATCAGTTTGCAGCTTGTTTTGTAAATAAGGCATCAGATCTTTGGCAGGTATTTGGGACTGGTTGCAGACCAACAACAGTATGGTACTAGGCAACACACTATGCACCCAGGGCTCTCGGCAGGATTTTTTTGCTTGGGAGTCCTGGACTTACTGGGAAAAGAAATAGGGGTCCTGAGCTAAAATTTGGGAGTCCCTGTGAAATTTTCGGGGATCTTCACTGAAATAAATGGAACGAGTCAGGATAAGTACATTTTCAGTGTGCTTTTATTCTCCCCATGTATTTTTTTTTTTTAACACTGTGCAGGCCAGGAATGCAGATATGACAATATCTAGGACAATGACAAGTTTTTCAGTCATTCTGCCTAAACGTGGAAATTTTAGCTTGCTGCAGTGCCACCAGCCCTCAAGCAGATTTGACACAACCTGGCTACTAAAGAATCATGGTCATTAAGTTAAAGTATTAAGGGCACTGAACTGTAACCCAGGAGACCTGGGTTTGAATCCCATCAGCGCCCACTTGCATACGGTGTGTCCCTGAGCAATTCACTTAACTTCCTTGTGTTCACAGGTCACACTTAGAGACAAGCTTTGGCTTAGTGTGCCTTTCCTGGCTAAACAATTTCCCCTTTCCCTAACACCGTTCATTTGAAATGCTGTAGGTACTTAGTGTTTAGCAGGTACTTCACAGATTAAGGCAGGCTAGACCAAGGCTGATTCCCCTATAACTCATTCTCTCCCGGTGGCCATTTTGGGTCAGGTTCAGCAACGGATGGTATTAGCGCCATATGGCGGCTACGGGAACAAAGGAGATAAGGCACTGCCAATTAGGAAATCTGCGCTCCAGGTCAAACCACACAGTACAGGAAGAGTTCACATGGTAAGCAGATTCATTTGTGTACCAAGACAGGGTTTAGTGGATCACACAATAAGAGGAGATCCAGAAGCAAATGATTTGACACCTTTTATTGGACCAACATAGATGTAACAAAAAAAAAAAAAAAAACAAAGTGCTTTAGCTTTCGGACCAACAAGTCCTTCCTCGGAAGCTTAATGACAGTTATTTAGAAAATCCCATACTTTTAACACCTAGATCATGCAGAAAAAAAACCCCAGAAAAAATCCCATTGATTCAAAATACTCAGTTAAAAAGTAACGGAAGAAAATGTCACAGAAGCTGAATAGTACCAGTTCACCTTTAGCTAAAAGGGCCTAAAGGTCAGATGTGCTTAGGGCATAACAACATGCAGGGAGTGCACTGCACATAAATTAAAATGATTTGAGACACTTTCAAAATAAGATTACTACTTGAGCAGAGAGCTCCTAAACCCAATTATGAGTGTCACAGTGTGTACAAGAATGCAGTTACCGAAAAGCAAAACCTACCTGGATTAAAGAAATACTAAAATTGTAAGTTAAAAACAAGCCCCACAAACTGTAACTACAGAAAGTATCTATATATGGCATACAGAGAGTAAACAGTAAAGTTAACTTAAAGTGAGCAATAGTTTTGCACTATATGGAATGTAAAACTTAGCTGGAACCATTGCCCAACTATACTCTCAAACTAGCTATTATGCCCCATAAAGCATAAGGCTTATAGTGTTGTAACAGGAGTTTATGAATGGTGATATAAATTGGCAGTATAAGTGCCAACCAAAAAACTGCTCGTCAAGGACAACCAAGAAATTAAGACCATGCAGCCTGATATGTACAGATTTCAATAAATTCTCAGTGTATAATATAACAATCTGATATGCTGAAAATGTCTAAGGAATCTGAATAAGAAATCATAGGAATTAGATAGTCTCACCCCCATATCCGGGTTGGGGGGATAACTAGTTTTAAGGAGAGACACACACACACAGGAGTCCTAATACACCAACATTCACATCAATCACTGCAATTGTTACCCAAAGGAATTAAACTTGTCATGAAATTCCAAGTAAAAGGGATCACATATCCTAAAATGTACAGAGTTCAAAATGTGACACTATATAACCATACTACTATCTGTGCATTAAATAACTCATTATGCTTCCGAGGATGGACTTTTTGGTCCAACAGCTAAAGCACTTTGTTCTTTTTGTTTCCATACAGTGCAAAACTATTGCTCACTCCAGGTAAACTTTACTGTTTGCTCTTTGTATGCCATATATAGACACCTTCTGTAATTCTATTTTGTGGGGTTTGTTTTTAACTTGTAATTTTAGCATGTCTTTAATCCAGGTGGGTTTTGCTTTTCAGTAACTGCATTCTCAGACACACTGTGACACTCATAATTGGGTTTAGGAGCTCTCTGCTCAAGTAGTAATCTTATGCCGAAAGTATCTCCAAGTTATTTTAATTTATGTGCAGTGCACTCCCTGCATGTTGTTATGCTCTAAGCACATCTGACCTTTAGGCCCTTTCAGCTGAAAGTGAACTGGTACTACTCAGCTTCTCTGATATCTTCTTGCATTATGTTTTAAATGAATATTCTGAATCAATAGGAATTTTTTTCTGAGGTTTTGTCTTCTGCATGATCTGGGTGTTAAAAGTATGGGATTTTCTAAATAACTGTCATTAAACTTCCGAGGAAGGACTTGTTGGCCCAAAAGCTAAAGCACTTTGTTCTTTTTGTTACATTTATGTTGGTCCAATAAAAGGTATCAAATCATTTGCTTCTGGATCTTTTCATACACGGACCAATACGGCAAAGACTAAATCTGTATAACAATAAGAGGAGATCAGTTCTAAAGCAGGGCAGGACTGGTTCACACACTGTACCATTTTATAACATTTGCCCCCGATTTTTAAAGCCCTGTCCTTGATTTGCACTGCAGAAGATTGAGAGGTATGAGAGTCTTTGTATTGAAAGGTAAAGCAAGCTCACACAGCAGTTCAGTCATTTGCAGACCAGAGCAAAAGGAGTTAAATTGTCAGCAGCTGTGTTGTACATGCTGGGAAGAGGGGCATGGAGCTCAACAAGGAATAAGGCAGACAGCTAAAATCAGAGCTCTGAAGAGAAGAGGCATGACTAACATATAATTTGCAGACTTCACACCCCTTCTCTTCTACTCTCTGCTCAGATTTCAGCTGTCTAACTCGCTCGCTGTTGAGCTCCATCATGCCCCACCTCTCAGCACTGTGCAAGAGAGCTACTAGAACAGAGTTTAAAGTACCAGCCACGGGGCTCCTGAGCTCGGTAATGCCAATGTCTCAGGGACTTGCTGACGAAATTTACGAGTGTCCCAAGGGTGAAAATGTGCTTAAAGGATGAGGGTACCCGCGTTGCCGAGAGCCCAGCGCACCCCTCCCTCTTTTGTTTTACAGAATCTGTTCTGCCTTATTTTCAGAAGTCAAATGCTACCCTTCAAGAAACTCCAACCCTGTTTTTTGTACAACAGCGTGACTAGAGAAGACACGTGTAACTGGGTCACCATGAATCTTATGCTTACTACCCCTGCCTGGTGGTCTCAAACCAGGTGCAGGGGGCCTGGGTTCTTGTTCTGGTGGAAAAAAAGGGGGGACTCCCTTCTCAGGTAGAAAATAAATAGCACGGTGCCTGCACCCAGAGTAAATTACAGTGGGCCAGTTGGTAAATGGGTTCAACCCCCTGGGATGCTGTACCTACCCACATCCCCCCAGTCACCCCACACATGGATTACCAAAACAAAGTTTCAATGTACATGCAATTAAAGACTATAGCTAAAAATATGCTAATAACGTGCTCATGAGACAGCTGTGAAAAAAGTTAACCAACATTTTAAATACAGGGGTAGGTACAGGGGAAAGAGGAAAAAGGATGTAGAGAATAAGCAACTTTTAACATTATGAAAACACCAATCACATTGTCTGCAAATCCAGAAACATTCCTGGTGCCCGCCTCCCACCAGCATGCATATATTTTTTTAAATTCATATTTTCTCCTTCTCTGTTGGAGCAGGCAGGTGGGCTTTCCCGCACCTGCCCCAACCGGACATCCCCCACAGGTTGCCCCCCTGTGACAGGGCCCGTGGAGAGGGATGCCGGCCTCCCCACCCAAGCCAACATCTAGATTGCCGGCGCGCTGAGCACAGCCCTCCAGCTCTGCCCCTTTTTTTTTTTTTTTTTTTGCCATTTCCTCCTCGGACCCATGCATGTGCAATGGGCGGGTTGACTGTCTCCACCTCCGTCCATTGGTCCACCCCATTCTAGCGTCATGCCTGTGCAGACACCCAGCCTCCGCTGGATGTCAGTCTACAGCATGGCACTGAGTCCCCCCACCCCTGAGGAAGGAGAGCTGTCAACAGACGTTCAAGCCTTCCTCTCCCCGCGGCCAACCCCGGAGTGACCAGAGTCCATTCCCGACCCGGGTTGCCAGCGTAGCGTGAGGCAAGACATCCAGCGCCTCAGCCCTCTGCACCACTATTGGAAAGATGCAGAGTATGATCTTTTCTGTGGGATCACATGTACAAAAGGACTTTACAGATTTACCTTTTAGATGAGACCAAGGTTCAGACAGTATCTAGTTATAAATATCTGGGAGTTCTTGTTGATCACCAGTTTTCTTTTTCTCAACACATCTTATTACAGACAAAAAAGGTGAATCAAAGACTGAGAGCCTTAAGAGGGATGTCAGGATGCCTGACTTGGGAAATTAAAACTAGATTAGTAAAACAACTATTGCTGCCTGTACTCGATTATGGACTTCCATTATATATGCATTCCTACCTGAAGTCACTGGGTAAAATGGATTGGATCTACTATAGAATGGGGAACTACGTATTACAGAATAAATACCGGGCTCATCGATGTTTGGTTTAAGAACTTGATTGGCTACACCCGATAGCACGAAGAAAGTATTTATGGTCAGTGGTATGTCATGGTTTATTTTATTCTAAGAATAAAACATTACATCCACTAAATTACCTAATATATTTGAACTTAAATTTAACATATTCAGATAGGTTAAGCAAAACATCTAGGGAAATTACCTATGACCCGAATTACAAATCGGATGGGGGATATAATTCTCCAGAATAGTCTAGCAAAGACTTGGAATGAATTACCATTTCAAATTACTGAGATTTCTGATTTGCACATATTTAAACTTAAATTGCATGATTACTTGAATGTTTGTTCTAACTGTTTTTAGTCCACATGAAGTTCTTTGCTTTGTATGTACTTAATTACAATAACAACAAGACAATAAATATGTGCCACAGGAATTTGTTGTAAATGGATATTTAATTCTCCAATAAATCAATCTGTATAAAAATAAACTTTTAAACAAACAAACAAACAAACCACTGGGTCGGCTTCCCACCAGCATATATATCAGACAGGTAATAGCCCACTTGTTCTAAAACATTATCCACTCCCTGACTGGTGCCAGTCTCCCCCCAGTGTCTACAAAGGGAGCTCTCACAGTCTCTCTGGGTACCCAGCTGGAGCAGTAGCAGGCCTGATGCAGTGCACCTGGTTGGTCGGCGTTAGTGCACTTTAACAAATATTTAGGTTAAACCCCACTGAATGGTGGCAACAGATAACTGATGAAACTTAGCAACTTCTGGCCAGATGACCAAACTCAGACATTTTGGTAGCAACTATGTACAATTCCCCGACACAGGGCAAGCCCGAATTACTCACGGTTTTGCAAAACAGACAGTCTCTTGGCTTGTTGGACTGATGGCTTTCAGACTGTAGATCTGGGGTGCAGGCTCTGGAAGATTGTGCCTTCTCTCTCTGCTTCTCTTGCAGCCTGGGCCTTCTCAGCAGCAAGCTCTTGCAGCTTTAACAGGCAGATACTTCTCAGCTACTCTTGCAGCTTGTCATCTTTTCTCTGCATCATCGCAGGACTGTAATAGATAAGTGCTGGGCACCAGGGCTACACACCTCAACCCCCACTTCCAGGCATCTAAACCATCAGGAGGAGCTTAAGGGTAATGCCTAGTAGTGACAGTACCTGGCTGATACCCCAGACTGTCCTCAGATGGCAGTTACTCTCTTTCTGGTATTCAGGAAACTCAGGCTGTAGCTGGCTTCAGCCACACAGCCTGCTGGCAGCTGTGGCTCTTTGTCAATTGGAACATAGTCTTTAGATTTCCCACTGAATGTTAGCAGGAAAGTCTCTCAGCTTCAGCTTTAAATGCTCACACAAACAGAAGACCGCTTTCATCTCACAAACTTTCCAGCTACTGGAATGCTCAGACTTAAAAAGGATGGCTTTCAACTTCAATCTTTAAATGCGCAGACCCAAACAGAAGATGGTGTTCATCCTCTAGCTTGAAATGCTAAGACTTGAACAGGAGATGGCTCTCATTTTCAAACTAACTTTCCAAATATTGGTGCTTAACTTGACATTTTGGCTGTGCAAGCCCCAAGTAAGCCTCCAACTTTTCTCAGAAATCGCAGCAGAATTTCCTCTCGTTCTGGAAACTCCCAGACAACTGCCTGACACTGGTCTTGGGAGCAACAGCGGAGCGCCCCCCCCTCAGTTGGGGGGACCAGCAGAACTCTGAACTCAGTTGGAAATGCCCTCAGGGTTTAGCGAGTTCAGGGCAGCATACCACTGGTGAAACAGGCTGTCCATCGATAAAATGAATATGCATTAGGCTCACTCAGTGCCTGACTGGTTGTCTATACTGGCGCCAAAATCACAGTCCTCACCCCACCTTCCTATTACTTGGTATGAAAGAACAGAAGAAGGCCAGAGCCCATCGAGACTGTTCCCCACACTATGTGGAACATTATTTATCTATTATCCCTCAACCAAATATCTAATTTGTTTTTAAAGACAGTGGCACTAGTTGCCTCTACCAAATCTTGTGGCAAGGTGTTCCATACAATGGATGCTCTTATTGGAAAAAAAGTTTCCCCTTTTGTTGGTTTTATAAGTTTTTACTTCAAGCTGTTTATTATGCAGTCTCGGAACATGTCTCCTTTTGGAGAGTGTTAGACCACATTTTTCCATTAGATCTGGTGAATTTATTAAATTAAAAACCATAAGCATATCATCTCTTAATCTTCTAGTTTGAAGAGAGAGAAGAGACCAGTAGCTTTTAATCTGTTCTGATAACCCAAGTTTGTTAATCTTGGAATCATTCTAGTTACTTTCCTTTGAACCTGTTCAAGAATTGCTATGTCTTTTTCTTGGTTTTGATTCCAGAAAGGGGAGCCATAGTCTAGATACGGTCTAATGTATGTCCTATACAATGGAATAAGGCATTGTTCAGTGCGATTAACAAAAGTGCGTTTTATTTGCCTCAAAAGTCTGTTGGTCATGCAAGCAGTTCTAACACAGTGATCATTTGATGTAAGTTTATTATTAACATATATCCCTAAATCTTTTTCACAATTTGATGAATGAAGTGGTAGTCCATTTATATGATGTATCGGTTTTGGATTATTTACACCGAAATGCACTACTAAACATTTGTCTTGATTAAACTGCATATGATTTTCATTTGCCCAAAGTGTTAATTTTTCCAAATCCTTCTTTAATACAGAAATATTTTCTTGATTATTAACTTTGCCCCCCAATTTAGTATTGTCTGCTAATTTAACCATGAAGTTATTTGACCCTGTTTATAAATCACTGATAAAGAGATTAAACAATGCTGGTCCCAAGACCGACCCCTGTGGTACACCACTTGTCACACTATCCGAATCAGACAAGATATCATTAATTCTGACTCTCTGAGAATGATTCGTCAACTAGTTTAAAGTCCAGTTGACCATATCAGGTGACAAACCTAGATTGTGCATTTTAGTAATGAGTTTTTCATGTGAAACTTTATCGAAAGCTCTACTAAAGTCCAAAAGAATTACATCAGTAGGGATACTCACATCAAGTAGAGTACTTATATTATAAAAAGATATCAGATTGGTGGTGCAGGAATACTTGGGAGTAAACCCATGCTGATTTGAATCATAAATTCCTAATTTTTTACAATCTTGATCTATTAGAGACTTCATTACTCGTTCCATTAATTTACCAGCCACTGAGGTCAGGCTAATTGGACGACAGTTTTGCACAGAACCTCTATTGCTTTTTTTAAATATGGGAGTAACTATTGTTGAACGCCAATCATTTGGTACAATGCTTTCTTGTAAGGATTTGCTGAAGATAATTGACAAACGTATAGAAATATTTATAGAGGTTTCGATCAGAAACCATGGATGAATGCCGTCTGGGCCCGGACTAGTAATTTTTTTAAAGTTTTTTGATAACCTGTATAATGTCCGTTGGATAGAACCTATGATAATCTACGTGGTGAATTTTAAATGTATACTAATAGGTGATTTCTGAGAGAAGACAGAACAAAATTACTTAAAGAGATTCAAGGTTTCTATATCAGACAGAGAAGAGCCACTGGTTATAATGGGACCAATGGTCCTTGATACACCTTTTTTACTATTTATATAGGAGAAAAGAGATTTGTGACAGTCTTTTGTATAAGCTAGTTTAAATTCTAGCTTATTTTTTGCCAATTTATTAGAAGCCATAACTGCTGTTCTTGGAGTTCCTGGCTCTCTACTGGCTGCCTGGCAGGTCAAAGGTGGCAAATATGGCTGCTGCAACATAGTTTAAATAATGTTCCCACTTTAAATCTTTTGCTGGCAAGCTAAAAAGTTTTAACAAATAATTGCCCCAGCATTTCGAAGCTGCCCCTCTACCCTAGTGTCCGATGGCAAAGTGCACAGAAAACAGGGCTCCCCCTGCCAGTCACAAGCACCAAAGTGCTGTTCCCCAGGTGACAGGCAGAACCATAACATTCATAGCAGCCTCGGCTGCTCTTAACGGAACAGTGCCCTTTACAGTAATAGCGCTTAATAGTAGGTACCATCATTCTATTAGGTAGATCTGGCAGTTAGTGCTGCTGATTTTGCTCTGTGATGTCATTTTCACATTTTTTGGTTACGAATGTACAGTATTTTTTAATAAAGTATTTCTTATTAAAGATAAAAGTGTGTACTTTGGAGCTTGACAAATGAAATGGAAAACAAGTGTTGTATCATTTGAAAAAGTGTGATGCACTCAGTTTATAGTGCAGTGAACCACTGCAAAATGGAGTCAAGTATGTAGCAGAAATAGCCACTCTCAGTTATGCATCTTGTTGCTTTCACGCCATACCTTTCATAACATACCTCACAAAGGAGTGAAACTGACTTCAAAGTATTTTGCAGTTTCTAGGCTGCAGATTTATAACATACACTTCAAATATATGATTTAAGTAAACAGGTATGAAAATACAGGTTACTCACCTGTAACAGGAGTTCTAGGAATGGTATATGTTGTTCATCCACACTTTCTGGCAGGTATCCTTGCCGCTTTAAATCTTGCCGGAAGGTCTTCAAGCTGGCTGCTCCCACCAACCCCGGTGGTAAAGCCCTCGGCTCCGCCCCATGACGCCAGATCTGGCCCGCTGGAAGCTCAGGTTGTGCGTCGAAGCCAGAGAGGTCGGGTGGGTCGTGTGGATGAACAACACATACCATTCCTAGAACTCCTGTTACAGGTGAGTAACCTGTATTTCTAGGGACATGGATATGTTGTTCATCCACACTGTCGGGCAGACTCCTAGCAGTTCTCTGGGAGGAGGGAGGCAAGGCACACACCCCCTACTTAGGAAATACAGACTGGAGAACTGAGGCCCCAAAACCAGCATCCCGGCGTGACTCAAGGTCGATGTGGTAGTGGGTTATAAAGGTATGTGCTGACTTCCAGGTAGCAGCCCTGCAGATATCCTGGATAGGGACGTCCCGGGAAGCAGCTACCGATGCAGCGGTATGGCGAGTAGAATGAGCTCTTATCCCCTGGGAGGCTCCATGCCCGCCAACCTATAGCAGAGATCTATGTAGGAGGTGACCCACCTGCTTATCGTCTGCTTGGCTGCAGGTCTGCCAGTTGCGGCTTCAGTGTAGGTGACAAACAGCTGGCGAACCTCTCCCCGAACTTCAGCCGTGCGCTCATTATAGTAAGCGAGCGCCCTTCTAGGGTCCAGAGTATGGAGCCTATATTCGGCCTCCGAGGTGTGATTGGGGTAGAACACCGGCAGAGACAACACCTGGTTAAGGTGAAACTCCGACACCACCTTCGGAAGGAATTTTGGGTGGGGGCGCAGGGCAACCTTGTCCCTGTGGAAGACCAGGTAAGGAGACTCGATGGAAAGCGCCTGGTGCTCTCCCATCCTTCTGGTTGACGTGATAGCCACCAAGAAGGCGGTCTTCCACGACAGGTGAGAGATGTCACACCTGTGCACTGGTTCGAATGGCTTGTCCATGAGCTTTGCCAATACCAACAGTAGATCCCACGGAGGTGGAGGTTCTCGCACCGGAGGGGAAATGTGATCAAGGCCTTTGAAAAAGCGCCAGACCACCTTCTCCTGCGCCACCGACTGCTTCCCGGCCCGTGCCTGGTAAGCAGAGATAGCTGCCAGGTGCACCTTTAGGGTCGTCGACCTAAGCCCTTGCTGAGAAAGGGACCATAGGTAGACCAAGATGCTTGCCAAGGAACAGGAGGAAGGGTCTAGGCCCTTGCCCTGACATCAAATGAAGAATCTCTTCCATTTGATAGCATAGCATTTTCTGGTCGACTCCTTACGGGATGCCTCAACTACACTGAGGACCTCGTCAGAAAGACCCAAGGCCTGGAACTCTAGCCGCTCAGGAACCAGGCCGTCAGGTGCAGGGATTGAAGGTCCGGATGGAACACCTTCCCCTGATTGACTGATAACAGGTCCGGGCGAGCTGGAAGCTGCTTTGGGAGCCCGGAGCTGAGGCTGAGGAGATCTGGATACCAGCATTGGCGGGGCCAGTCTGGGTCTACCAGAATCACCTGCTCCTTGTCCCTCCTCGCCTTGAGAAGCACCTTGTGCATCAAGGGAAATGGGGGAAAGGAGTAGAAGAGGCCCGGGGTCCACAGCCTCGAGAAGGTATCCCCCTGCAGCGAACCCTGCTGAGGGGGGCGGGCATGAAACAGCCTCAGCTTTGCATTCTCCCTGGAGGCAAACAGGTCCACCTGAGGTGTGCCCCAATGGGAGAACAGATCTTGTACTACCTCCGGCAGGAGAGACCACTCGTGGGACACAGCCCCTATCCGGCCTAGGGCATCGGCCAGGGTGTTGGAGGCTCCTGCCACATGGATGGCTAGGAGATCCGCCTCCAGGCTGCGCACGAGTGACCAAACGCGGAGAGCTTCCTTGCACAGAGGCATGGCGTGCGTCCCGCCCTGGCGGTTTAGGTAGTACATGGTCGTGGTATTGTCCATCTGGACCTGAACCACTTGACTCCATAGAAACAGAGCAAAGGCGGTGAGGGCTAGACGAACCCCCCGAAGCTCCAGCAGGTTGATATGGCATCAGGACTTCCGAGGGGACCGGACGCCATGCGCTCTGTGCTCCCCCAGATGGGCACCCCAACCCATCAGAGAGGCATCGGTCGATAGAGAGACCGTCGGCTCGGGGCGGACAAACAGGATGCCCTATTGCAAATAGCCTGGAACGGTCCACCACTGGAGAGCGTTCCACATCCCCTGGGTCACCGTCACTAGCTGGTCCAATTGATCGCAGTGTTGTGACCACTGGCTGGCCAATCCCCACTGAAGGGGACGTATGTGCCAGCGGGCCCAATGGACCACGCTGGTGCAGGCCGCCATGAGACCCAGGAGGCACAGGAAGTCCCGAGCAGGGCGCGATTGCCCAACCAGAAATGATTGGGCAAAGGAGGAAAGAACCTCGGCCCTGTCCGCCGGGAGCCGTGCTCTGGCTCGAAGAGAGTCGAGCTCTGCCCCGATGAAAAGAATCACCTGCTTCGGCTCGAGTTCCGACTTGGCCTCGTTGATGAGAAGGCCGATCTGAGAGCAAACCTGGAGGGCCAGATCTCTGGACCGCTCCACCTCCTGTCTGGAGGGGGCTGCTATCAGCCAATCGTCCAGGTAAGTGCGCACCCAGACCCTCGCGCCAAGAGGGAATGCTGTCACCACTGCCATGCATTCTGGGTGAAGACCCTGGGAGCAAGAGAAAGGCTGAAGGGCATGGCTCGGAACTCGTAAAGGGATCCCTCTGCTCGAAAGCGAAGGAATCTCTGGTGAGACGGACGGATAGGGACATGAAAGAATGCGTCCTGTAGGTCCAGAGAACAGAACCACACGCCTCATTCCAGGGATGGTATTATCTGAGCCAGAGTGACCATCCTGAAGGTCCGAGACCTTAGGAACTTGTTTAGGTCGTGCAGGTCGAGAATGGGGCACCAGCCCCCCGTCCGTTTTGGGACCAGGAAGTACCTGGACACAAACCCCAGGTCTGAGGGAGGGTCCACCACCTCTCTGATCACCTCTTTCTCGAGGAGCAGAGCGATGTCGGCTCGGTGAGCCGACAGCGAGGCTTGGAACCAGAGGCCCCGGGCGACGGCTCGGAAGGGCGGGGCCTGCTCGAACTCCAGAGGCAGGCCCTTTCCTACCACTTCCAGCACCCACCGGTCTGTGGTGATAGCGGACCAGGAGGAAAGGAAGTGGCGGAGCCGTCCCCCCACGGGGGGAACCCGGGGTGGAGTGACGAGGTTGGGGGCGACAACCCTCAACCCGTCACTGGGCAGGCTTGGAGGAGGGACCGGCCTAGGGACCTCCTGGGCCTGTGCCTCCCTGCTTCCTGGAAGAGGAAGCCGCAGGCTTGGCTTTCGGATGCCAAGCGCGAGCCTGCTGGCCCTGATGCTGCTGGGCCGGTCGTGCCGTGGGCGCAGACGGATGAAAGGGCTTGGATTGCGGTCTGTGGCCCTTGTCTCTCTGGGCGGAGGAGACAGAGTCCAGAGTGGCATTGGACTTTTCGATCCTCTGGAGGTGACCCTCTACTCCAGGGCCGAAGAGGTCGGTCCCCAAGAAGGGAACATCCGCCAACTTGTGCTGGGTATCCGCTGTGAAGGTGGATATCCTCAGCCATGCCCGACGGCGCATAGCCACTGCGGCCGCGACTGACCTGGCACATGAGTCGCCGATGTCCAAAGCAGTCTGAAGCTGCTGCTTGGCCACTGCCCTGCCCTGGTCCCGCACCTGCTTGACCGTGGTCTGCAGGTCAGCCAAGAGATGAGGGACTACCTCGTCCAGAGAGCCCAACAGGGCGTGAGAAAAGTGTGCCATCAGCACGGCCGAGCTGGCCTGACGAAGGCCAAGGGAGGATGCTGCGTAGACATTGCGCCCGGCGTAGTCCAACTTCTTGGACTCCTTGTCGGGAGGCTTGTCCACGTCCCTGGCGCTTCCGGCACGCCAGAAGACGCTGTCGGTAACCAACCCTTCGACTGAGGAGTGTTCCGAAAACCCGGACAGGGAACTGGTAGGGACCGTGTACTTCCTCGCCATCCTGGCCGAAGGCGCTGGGCAGGAAGCAGGATGCTGCCAGAGCTCCAAGGCCGGGCCGACAATGGACTCAGCCACCAGAAAGGCCTCCATGGGAGAACCCCTCGGTCCAATATCTCCGTGAGGGGATACTTGGCCCACTTGGATACGGGCTCGAGCTGCATCCCGGTGGACTCCGAGATGAGCCTAAACAAACCCATAAAGGACGATGGGCTATCGTCCAGCGACTGACCTCCGGAGGACTCCAGGTCGACCTGCCTGGAGAACAGGGAGGAATTGTCGTCGGACTCTGACGAGTCCGCAAGAAGCTGCCTTGGGACTGAGCCACCCTCCACCTGCCGAGGGCAGTCGGGAGTGAGGGTGACAGACAGCCTATGGGGCAGGCCCTGGCCCGACCGAGAATTCTTGGTTGGGGCCCCAAATTTCGGCTGTGGAGGCGGAGGTTCCACCAGAATCGGTGGGGCAGCCGGTTTCGGTCGAGCAACAGGCCCGGGCAGGTGCCTATGCTAGGGCGAGGGGTTGCTTCGGCCGCTCCGGTGACAGCCACTTGATGGCGGGGAAGCGGACGACGTCGGCTTGCTCCCGGACAGAAGGAGCTGTTGCCACATGAGGTCCTCGTAGCGCTGACGCAACTTGCGTCGAAGCCTCTCCTCGTCCAAGTAGGAAGACGAGGACGACCGGCGACGACGCTTACTACGGTACCGAGACCGCCTATGTCGATGGGATTGGCTGGACTGAGAAGATGTCCGAGACCGAAACCGAGAACCTCAACATTTCCGGGGAGAGTTCTGGGGCAGGGTGGGGGAGACCCGCTCTCCCCTCGGCTCGGAAGTTTCGACCGTGGACTCCGGAACCGGAGACACAGGCAAGCCCACGGTAACCTCGATCTCCGGCCGGGGAACCGGGAGGGTTTTCGGGCCACTCGTCGACAACCCGTCCGACGGGTCAAGAAAAATCTCGACTGCGACGAAGGGTGTCTCGGTCAACTGACCTGACGGGGACGCCGTGAGGCCAGTGGCCCAAGCCGAAGGAACGACCTAAGTCAAGGGTCAAGGGTCAACTACTCGGGGAGGGGGACCTCTCCCGCTCCCAAGAGCGTCGATGGAGGGACTTACCTTTAGAGTCCTTCTTCTTGGACCGAGAGGAAAGTCCTGAGGATCCCTCTCCCTTGGTGGAAAGGGACTGACAGAGCTCCTTAAAGAAGCTGAATAGGAGGATCCCAAGGAGAGCGGGATAAAGGCCACGGCTGAGGAAGATGAAGATGCGGCCTGCGCCGCCTCCTCCTCGAGGGCGATCATCTGCCCGAGCTGTTCCGGAGCCAGCGCGATGGACACCGTAACCGGGCCTTCCTTCGACTTTACCGTGGGTAAAGTTTCACGCCGTCAAGTTGTAAACGGGCGCGGTCCTCCAGGACGACTGAGAAGGAAGAGCACAGGTCGCAGGCCTGCAGGTCGTGCTCAAGGCCTATGCAGTAGACGCACGTGGAGTGCGGATTTGTCCGAGACATCTTCTGCCCGCATGGGCACCTCCGAAAACTGGGAATCGATTTGTCCATCACAGCCACGAAGGAAATAAATGACCGAAGTCTTAAACCTTAAACTTTATTTCGGGTAAACCGAAGAATTAGGAACCAGTCTTATACGCAGAGCGTTAAGGAGGGAACCTGAGCTTCTAAGCGGTAAGGAAGATCTGGCGTCATGGGGCGGAGCCGAGAGTTTTACCACCCAGGTGGCTGGGAGGAGCCAGCTTGAAGACCTTCCGGCAAGATTTAAAGCAGCAAGGATACCTGCCAGAAAGTGTGGATGAACAACATATCCATGTCCCTAGAATAACTGTTTCAAGTCAATTTTCTATAAAAAATATCAATTCCTAATACACTGTTCAAAACATCAGCGATCTTTATATTAAATTAAAACTTAGAATGTTTTTAATTAAAATCTGGAAAAAATACTGCAAAAACTTGCATGACACATCTGCTATCCTGAAAATATAAGTTATAAAATGTGCCGACCCCACCGGCGCAGTGGTAGGGCTACCGCTTGCAACGCCAGTGACCTGGGTTCGGGAACAGACTCAGGCAGCTGGAGGGCCGGCCAGGGGGAGAAGGATTGAGCCGCTCTCCTTCTCCAGGGAGGGTGGGGATGCCTCTCCCGCTGCTCTACCTCCACCTCAGTGACCACGGGTGGAGGTGTAGTGTGACAGCATGAACAGGGAGGGAGGATGTCGGCCGAGAGCCAGGACGACAGCACGTTGTTACGTGCCCCACCCCTTGACTCTCCAAGCGCATCGGCATCCTGAGGGAAGAGGCGGCACCACAAAAATGGCAAAACCCTGCAACGGATGCCTGGAGATGGGACCCGGCTTCCCGAGAGAAATCCACTACCAGGCATCAGGATTGGTGTATGCAACATACCTGACACACACTAATGGACTGGAGAAGACTATGGGGGGGTCCCTATCCCCCCCGGGGGGGCAAACCAAGGCAGGATGGGGACAGTTCTGACAGGCACCAGAATGGAGATACCTGGGAAGGACCTACAGGAGTGCGCACAGCCTAGGGATCCCCAAGGATAGGGTCCAGAGCAGTGAAGTAAGGAGGCATAAATAGAGAATATAAAAAAAAAGTTGTAAAATGTTTTTTTTTTCTGGGAAAAAAAAATAAAAAATGACCCAGATTCATCTGTTCCCCACTGGTAACAAGGCTAACACTGCAGTCCCTTTGATACTTGCTAGAACATTCAGCAAAACGCTTTTCTCCATTTGTAAACTAATGTTATAAAATTTTGTAAACTTTCTATGCTTTTGAGATTCATGTGCTACACCATACTGATTTAAAATTTATTTAAAACAAACTTTACTTAAGTGTATTTTCAACCCATACTTTTAAACACATAAAAATTAAGTTGACATGTTGTTGCTACATAAAAAAAATATTCATTATACAGTATTGAAACAAGCACTGTCAATCCTTAATGAGCCTGAACTTGGGGGATTGCTAGAGCATTTAAGAGGCCCTGAAGCAGCCCTCTCCCCCTCACAACACTGCCCAGCAGCACAGCCTGAACTTGGGGGATTGCTAGAGCCTTTAAGAGGCCCTGAAGCAGCCCTCTCCCCTCACAACACTGCCCAGCAGCAGAGCCTGAACTTGGGGGATTGCTAGAGCCTTTAAGAGGTCCTGAAGCAGCCCTCTCCCCTCAACACTGCCCAGCAGCGGAGCCTGAACTTGGGGGACTGCTACAGCCTTTAAGAGGTAAAGCCTCCTGCACTACAGCCTGCCCGTGGAGAACTTTTAAACGCTTTGGGGTCTGTTTTTCTGTCCCCACACAGTGACTGATTGTTTTTCCAACTGAATTACTGGACATTTCTGCACGGGGATTTGGGGTTTTAATTGTGTTACTTTAAGGGCTAGTTTGCTGACTGTCTCTACCAATAATCTAGCACTATTATCCTGTGTTTTAGAAGTTAGTGAATGCTGTATTTAGAGTGCTTACCTTCTGTAGGATTGTATAGAATCTGTAGCGTGTGTGTCCGCCATCTTGCGCATGCGCAGTAGCCATCTGTATCCTGACTCAGTCCCAACAGTTGGTGCATGCGCAGTAGGGTCCTGAACTAGCCTGCTGCATACTAATGTAATTCCTTTGTT
Source organism: Neoceratodus forsteri (assembly GCA_016271365.2). NCBI lineage: Eukaryota > Metazoa > Chordata > Ceratodontiformes > Ceratodontidae > Neoceratodus > Neoceratodus forsteri. The sequence goes on from CM028136.1 coordinate 912,658,927, forward strand.
TCCTTTCCCTGTATAGGCCCTGAAGCAGCCCTCTCCCCTCACAACACTGCCCAGCAGTGGAGCCTGAACTTGGGGGGATTGCTAGAGCCTTTAAGAGGTAAAGCCTCCTGCACTACAGCCTGCCTGTTGTGTAGCTCTTCCCACTCACCCACCCAGGGGTGGCACTTCATTTATTGCTGCTGGCAGGTCACGTGTCACATCACATGACCTACCCATCATTTTACTAAGTGTCCACTTTCCCATTTGCAGCTTATACACTCCGACCACTAGGGGTTGCTGCACTTTCCACTCTGGCACCACTAACCACTCTCCACTCCTTCCTAGCAACTACTGCAATCCCTGTCCACTAGAGGTCTCTGCAGTTCCCTCCTAATACTTTCTGCTGTCTTCTTTCCTCACTCCTTCCCTTCAACCCACCACTAGGCCCCTTGCAAGCCTCAAACCTTGTACCCCTTACTCCAAAGTCTGCAGCCCAACCACCAAGTCAAAGAACCAGGCCAATATCTACTTCTAATTTCAAGGTTTTAACACTTCCTTCTTCGAAACAAAAATACCTATCCTCTGTCCTGCTACTGTTCTCAAACCCAGTACCCTTGCTATCAGAGTCGGCAGCTCTACCACTTAACCATTGTATCTGGCTATCTTATCCTTACTTTCTAAGACTTTCATAGTCTCTGACACCCCCCCCAAAATATTTCACCATTTCTCTCTTGGTGCCACTGCAGGCATTGAACCCTGCACCCTTGCTATTTCACTCAGCAGCTCCACCACTCAGCTATCACATCAGACTATTGTTTGTGATAGGTTTTAAGACTCTAAAAGCCTCTAACCCTCATAGTCTGCTAAAATATTTTCTGAGTGCTACTGCACGCTCTGAACCTTGCACCCTGCTGCTGCAGCTACTGTCCTGGGACCTTTTCCGTCACCCTAGGCAAGCCTTGAACCGGGTGCCCTGTGCACTTGAGGCAGGGGCTCTACCACTGTACCAAGGTGGCAACTACACTTATGGGTAGACCTTTCACCCTCTTCGACCCATCTCATTACTGCTATCTGCAGACCCATCCTAAGATGACTGCCCACCTTCTCTTGTCATACCTCTCCCTCCTCCACCTTCTCACGTGGCCTCCATCTAACTCAGGTGTCCCCATGGCTCCGCAGGTCTCCTACTCTGGGGCCCCAGAGTCGCCTCCCTCCTTCTCTATCATCTCCTTGTTCCCCAACCTATCACACCCTCCCCCCAGTCCCCACCTACCTCCCCCCTTTGCGCCTAAGGGCAACTTATTGTACTAGCCTGCCCATCCTGTACCTCTTTGCCCACCCCTTGTGTCTCTAAGCTCTCCCACTCCTACTATCTCGCTCGATGCAAAAATGCCTTCCACGCCCCCCTGATCAGGGCTGTACTTCTCTTCCTACTCTTGTCAGGGAACATACATCCCAACCCTGGCCCAACCCCACAATAACTCCTTGACTAGATCCCCTGGGCTCCTTATTGCTTCTATGAATATCTGCAGTCTCCTTAAGAAATTTGACTCGCTCCAATGTTGGGTCACTGTCCACAAACCTGACATCATCTCCCTAGTCGAAACCTGGCTATCTAACTCTACCCCTGACTCCCTTGTCTCACTCCCTGGCTACTCCCTCTTTCGAGAAGACCGTGTAGGGAGACGAGGTGGAGGCTGTGCTATTTATATCAAAGACTCCCTTCCTGGTGTAGCCCTCCTAGTCCCTGTCCTTAACCTTAGGGCCCAGGCCCTTACCATAAAGCTTACCCCAACCCTCTAAAGGCCCCCTCTTTCTAACCTCCGCCTATATTCCCCCAAAAAATCAAACTCAGGCCCTGGTCCCTCTAATACAGTATCTCACCTCTCTACCACATTCCCCTGAGCATATTCTCATGGGTGATCTAAACATCAACTGGCTTAGCCCCGCATCCTCCTCCATCTGCGACTCCTTTACTGCTATTGACCTAATGCAACTTGTTACCCAACCAACAAGAATGAACCCCACACCGGGGTCGAGCACTCTTCTGGATGTAGTCCTCACCAACCGACCTAACCAAGTTTGCAATCTACAAGTCCTTCCGGATGGAATCAGTGACCACTCTCCTATTCTTTTCCGTTGGATTCGTCCCTAACCAAAACCCTTCACACAGGCCACCCTACGGCGGCGGTTGCGACCAGGTAGGCTGAGAGGCCTGAAGCAACTTCTAGCCCAAGTTGACTGGTCTCCCATTGAGACCGCCCCCAACCTTGATTCAGCCCTGGCCTTCTTCACCTTAATGTTTAACAAAGCTTGTGATATCTTCGCACCCCTAACCAAACTCCATTCCAAGGTACGCCATACTCCCTGGGTCACTCCTTCCCTACTCCAACTCCTTAGGCACAGGGATAACCTGTGGCACCTAGCCACAGAAACTGGCCACCCTGCCGACAGACAGGCTTATGCTGCTGCCCAAAATAAATGCACCTGGGCCATACGCAAAGCAAAGGCCGATCATTATCGGGCCTCACTCACCTCGTCCTGGGGGAATGCTAGAACCTTCTGGGATAACATCAAACAACTAAATGGTGGAACACACTCTCCTCCGCCTTCCCAAATCAATATTGTGGGTATTATCTCTACTGATCCTACCCTCATTGCTAACCATCTCAACAAATCCTTTACTGACCTTAGCTCTGTACTCCCTAGCAACTTTTTTGACCCCCCTCACTCTCCTAACCCTGCTCCCTTGCACGCATCTTTCCACTTCCACCGGGTTACTGTCAATGAAGTCAGACCGTATCTGACCAAGGCCCTAAGAAGCAACACCACTAGCAGTGACTCCTTGGACTCCAGACTCCTCAGCCTGGCATTGGACCAGGTCTCGCCCCAATCACTAGCCTCTTCAAAAAATCACTCTGTCTAGGGCAATTTCCATCAGCCTGGAAAATTGCCACTGTCACTCCCATACATAAGGGTGGAGACAGGGCCCTTTCCGGTAATTATCGTCCCATCTCAATCCTCTCACCACTCTCAAAAGCCTTAGAGAAAGTAGTATCCTCCCATATATCTGAGTTTCTTACCAAATACAGTATCCTCTGCCCTGAACAACACGGCTTCCGTGCTGGGCACAGCACCAATACCGCCCTCATCGAGTTTTCTAACTTCCTCCATTCCTCCCTGGACTCGGGCTCTCTTGCTGGTGCAGTGTTCACCGATCTGTCAAAAGCCTTTGACACCGTATCCCAACCTCTCCTGCTGGATGCACTCAGCCATGCTGGCTTTGCTGCAGGACCTGTCTCATGGTGCTCCAGCTATCTGTCTGCCGGTCCCAGCATGTAAAATCAATGGCACCCTCTCTGACCTTTGCCCTATCCATCTGGGGTCCCCCAGGGCTCTATTCTTGGGCCCTGCTCTTTCCCTTTATCTCAACACCCTGCCATGTGCCTGTACTGGTAAACTCCTCCTTTATGCAGATGATGCTGTTATCTGCCTCTGACCGTAACCCCACCACCCTCCAAGATTCCTGCAATTATCCTATAAAGACGCGGAAGCCTGGTTTAAAGAACAGACTGGTTATCAATCTTAAAAGACCAAATCTATGATCTTCTCCCACCCCCAAAACAAAGCTAGTAATTTCCATCTTCAAGTCTTCGCCAGCTCTATGTTCCCACTCGAACAAGTTTACACATACACAAATACCTTGGGATAACCTTTGACCCTGCCCTCACGTTCCATTCCCATATCTCACCTTAGCCTCCACCACCAATGTGGGTTGAGGAATCCTTTACGCCACAAACACTGTCTCCCCGATGCCCTCCAACGCAGTTATGTCCTCCATTCTCTCACTTGTTGACTGTAACACCAGTCTACAGGCTGCTGAGCAGACCTCGCTAAACAAAATCCCTCACCTTAAATAGGCCTGTCGACTAATCTTAGGTGCTCCTAGACTTACACATACCTGCCATCTTTACTCTCAGGCTAATCTGCTCAATCTTGATGAACGTCTTAGGTATCAAACCTGCATCCTTACAAAAAAAACTCTCCTTGGGCTCTCTCCTCCTGGTTTGACTGCCGTTATCCACTGTGTTAACTCACTAGCTTCAACACGGTCCTCCTTTAAAACCAAGTTGAAGGTACCTAGGGCAAGGACCTCTCATGGACAACAGGCTTTCCACTACCGTGCCCCTTCTTGGTACAATTCCCTCCCTGCCAGTATCTCAGACACCCCCACAATCTCTTGCTTTAAAACTACCCCTCGGAACCACCTTTTCACCACTCGCAGCTGTTGCTGTTTCTAAGCTATCTTGCTCACTCTCTGACAAAGCCCCCTGTTGGCTGCTCAAATCTTCTACCTTCTCTACCCTTGGTTCCTGTTACCTCCACTAAAACACACTGCACTGATATCCTATGTTTTTCTGATGTTCTAGTTATCTCCTGGAACAATGTTAAGTTCACCAACCCTGTATGTGGTAAACTGTTGATCTCATTTGTCCTCCTGTATCCTCCAAAAAAAAAAAAAAACTGTACACTGTTTCTCTGTACCAAGTTGTTATCACTGTATTTTCTTCTCTGTGACGAGGTACCTTTGTAAATGAGCCTCTGGCTCAAAGGTTGTAAACTGATGCTTAATAAATAAATAAAAAAATAAAAAATGTAAATGATATGCTAATTAAATGTATTATTTATATATCACAATACATATAACTCACAATTCACTTACCTTGCTTATGGTAATCTATACTGCCCGGGCTGCACAGTGTTACCCCGATCATAAGACAATATACCAAAACAGCTATACAGCAGTGAAATGTTCACTACTGTATGACTTTAAAGTGCAAGTGTTATGACATTTTATATCTCACATATAAGGTTATGTTAACTAGGATCTGCAGTTCATCCATTAGGTAGGGAAATGGGCAGACTAGGTGGGCCAAGCGGTCCTTATGTGCCGTCAAATTCTATGTTTCTATGTATATCGGAAGCTCTTAATGGTTTTTTTTTTATATGACAGTTCAGCCACTCAGACGTTTGTGGCATATCTCAAACATTAATCAAAATGTAAACTTAAAAGTTGGAGATATTTAGGTTTGCTTACTAAAACAAATTATTAAGGAAGTAAGGTTTACAGATGACCATGCTCTCTCTATTATATTACATCACATCAAATCATGGTAACCTGGCTGATTTCTACATATTCTAATTTGACTTTTTTATGAAAAATAAAATTTTTAGAGCTATGCATCTGTAATGTCTTATTAACTATTTATCAAATGGTATTAAATCTGTGATGGTCATTAGATATAAATAAGGAATAACAGGTTCGCCAGCAATGATGTATGTTCAGTAACAGGCTATCAAACTACACAGATTAGAAATTGGTAAATTTATTGCCAAACCTGCACTTCGGTGTTAACAAAAACGCCCATAACACAAATAAGCAGATATTGTCAAAAAACAGGCATCATTTTGAAAGTATTAAACAAGTTCATTATTTAGAAAACAGTTTCTGACCATCACTACAAAATTAGAGCTGGTACCTACTAACAGCCTCTTTCTTATAATTTTATAATGCACCCCGAGTGCCTCCAGACTCTACTTCCCAGAGGCATTCCTGGGGTACTGGGGCACCAAAGCGGACCAGACAGGAACCACCACAGCTGCTTTAACACCATGCACTGCAATGCTATCACAGAGTGCAAGCTGATCAGCCAGCTTGCACATTTCAGTAGGATCCAGCTTGAATGCGCGCGCACGCACACTGAACTGCGCAGGGATCAGTGAACCACTGAGGGGGCAGTTTAAATTTTGCTTCACTCCTCTGGTCTCCACAGTATCTATAAGCACAATAGGGCCAGCAGGAGCATTCAGGAGCCCCATACAGGACTGGGACTGATAGGACAAAGAGGTTGGGAGGCAGACATGGTAAGCCCCACCCATGGGGGGGAGTATTACACGTGCTTCTACCACCCCCCCCATGAAAAACGAGCAAAAACTGCCACACAGTGGCAGGATCCAGGGTAACTGAATAGTTGGCTGGAGGCCAGTGTGTGGTGACAACTAACTAAAAGGGCACAAAGCGCTACCCTATCGCCATACCATGCCACAATGCTAGCAAGCCAAAAAAGGAAAGGCATCAGCTCCAGACAGTTAAAAATCGCTGGGAGGGGGACCAATAAAAATCAAGGAGACAGCACAGTAAATCAACGTCAGCCCAGCCAAATACAAATGCCGGGGTGGGGGGGAGAGACTATCACAAAACCACACTGCAGCTGAAAACTTCTAGGAGGTGATCTGAACTGAGCAAACAAGGTGTTAAATAGATGGGCTACAGATGCAGCTAGATGCTAGAGAGAGAGAACAATGCAAGTAAATACAGGTTACTCACCTGTAACAGGAGTTCTAGGAATGGTATATGTTGTTCATCCACACTGTCTGGCAGGTTCCTTGCCGCTTTAAATCTTGCCGGAAGGTCTTCAAGCTGGCTCCTCCCACCCACCCGGGTGGCAACACTCTCGGCTCCGCCCCATGATGCCAGATCTAGCCCACTGGAAGCCAGGTTGTGCGTCGAAACCGGGGAGGTTGGGTGGGTCGTGTGGATGAACAACATATACCATTCCTAGAACTCCTGTTACAGGTGAGTAACCTGTATTTCTAGGGACATGGATATGTTGTTCATCCACACTGTCGGGCAGACTCCTAGCAGTTCTCCAGGAGGAGGGAGGCAAGGCGCACACCCCCTACTTAGGGAATAAACACTGGAGAACCGAGGCCCCAAAACCAGCATCCCGGCGTGGCTCAAGGTCAATGTGGTAGTGGGTGATGAAGGTATGTGCTGACTTCCAGGTAGCAGCCCTGCAGATATCCTGGATAGGGACGTCCCTGGAAGCAGCCACCGATGCAGCGGTATGGCGGGTAGAATGAGCTCTTATCCCCCTGGGAGGCTCCATGCCCGCCAACCTATAGCAGAGATCTATGCAGGAGGTGACCCACCTACCCATTGGGCCCGCTTGGCTGCAGGTCTGTCAGGTGCGGCTTCAGCATAGGTGACAAACAGCTGGCGAACCTCTCCCGAACTTCAGCAGTCCGCTCCTTATAATAAGCAAGCGCTTCTAGGGTCCAAAGTATGAGCCCATATTAGGCCTCCGAGGTGTGATTGGGGTAGAACACCGCAGAGTCAACACCTGGTTAAGGTGAAACTTGACACCACCTTCGGAAGAAATTTCGGTGGGGGCGCAGGACAACCTTGTCCCTGTGGAAGACCAGATAAGGGGACTCGATGGAAAGTGCCTGGAGCTCTCCCATCCTTCTGGCTGAAGTGATAGCCACCAAGAAGGCGGTCTTCCACGACAGGTGAGAGATGTCACACCTGTGCATCGGTTCAAATGGCCTGCCCATGAGCTTAGCCAATACCACCAGTAGATCCCACGGAGGTGAAGATTCTCGCACCGGAGGGTATATGTGATCAAGGCCTTGGAAAAAGCGCCCGACCACCTTCTCCTGCACCACCGACTGTTTCCCAGCCCACCCCCGGTAAGCAGAGATGGCTGCCAGGTGCACCTTAAGGGTCATCAACCGAAGCCCTTGCTGAGAAAGGGACCACAGGTAGTCCAGAATGCTTGCCAAGGAACAGGAGGAAGGATCCAGGCCCTTGCCCTGACACCAAATGGAAAATCTCTTCCATTTGAAGGCGTAGTATTTTCTGGTCGACTCCTTACGGGACGCCTCAACGACATTGAGGACCTCGTCGGAAAGACCCAAGGCTTGGAACTCTAGCCACTCAGGAACCAGGCCATCAGGTGCAGGGATTGAAGGTCCGGATGGAATACCTTCCCCTGATTGACTGAGATCAGGTCCGGGCGGGCTGGAAGCCGCCTCAGGAGCCTGGAGCTGAGACTGAGGAGATCTGGATACCAGAACTGACGGGGCCAGTCTGGGGCTACCAGAATCACCTGTGCCTTGTCCCTCCTTGCCTTGAGAAGCACCTTGTGGATCAAGGGAAATGGGGGAAAGGCGTAGAAGAGGCCCGAGGTCCACGGCCTCGAGAAGGCATCCCCCTGCAGCAAGCCCTGTTGAGGGGGGCAGGCACGAAACAATCTCAGCTTCGCATTCTCCCTCAAGACAAACAGGTCCACCTGAGGCGTGCCCCAGTGGGAGAAGAGATCTTGTACTACCTCCGGCAGGAGAGAGCACTCGTGAGACGCAGACCCTATCCGGCTTAGGGCATCGGCCAGGGTGTTGGAAGCTCCTGCCACGTGAATGGCAAGGAGATCAGCCTCCAGGCTGCGTACGAGTGACCAAATGCGGAGAGCTTCCCTGCACAGAGACATGGAGCGCGTCCCGCCCTGGCGGTTTTTATTTATTTTTTATTTATTTATTAAATTCTCGGATTACAAATACCTTTTAGCAGAAACTGCTCGTTTACAAAGGTTCCATGTCAAAGGACGAGGGTCAACATACATAAAGAGGTAGTAAAAGAATGCACAATAAACAACCAAAACAACTAAAAGAAAAAATAAAGATATTCAGTATAACATACTGTACTTTGAGATAATATTCATAAAACGAGCAGCTTGAGTAGGCAGCTGGCTGCGGTAACAATAAGAGATAGAGGGCACCATAGGCAGTTAGTATTGCAGGCATGCGACCGGGAGAGGAAGTTGGCAGGCTAATGGGCCACTGTCCGATGGTGGTGGAAAATGTCTTCCACCAGTGGAGATGTGAAGCAGGAAAGGAGTCACAAGGAAGGCCCAGTGCCAGAGGGAATGAGACTGGGAAAGGGCGGGCTGTGAGACATGAGTGAGCTGGGAGGTGTTTAGAGAGATCTCTGTTCAGAGAAGCAGTCACATTGAGTGGTAGAGGTGAGGTAAAGTTTGAGATTCCTTTTGAAGGGTCCAAGTGTAGCAGAGGAAAGTGCTTCTTTATTGAGGGAATTGAACCATTGAGCAGCTCTATAGATAAAGGACCATTGACCCATGGAGGTACGACACCTGGGAACCTGAAAGGTTAGAGATCGGGCACCACGTGTTTGTTGAGTGCCACTGTAGGTAGTAAGGAGTGAGCTAACACCAGGTGGCATGAGACCAAGGGGAATCTTTTTGGTAAGTAAGCAGGTCTGGTATTGTATTCTGCTGCGTAGGGGTAGCCAGCTGGCCTGTGCATAGAGGTCACAGGTGTGAGTTTGTCGGGCTGCACCAGTCAGTAGTCTACAGGCTTTGTTGACAGCAACTGAGATCCTGCGGAAGGCACTTGGTGAGGCAGAGCCATAGATGGCAAGGCCGTAGTCAATGATAGAGGTGACAGAGCTGTAGATGGCTAGTTTAAGGGCATCCGCAGGCATACAGTGCTTGTGTTTGTGTAGTAGTCCAATCCGTATATTGGCGGTCTTGGCAACAGTGTCAATATGCCGAGGGTAGGAGAGAGTACTATCCAGGGTAATACCAAGGTACTTGAACTCCTTGACATGTTCGAGTGGGTTCCCAGCGTGGTTCTTGATGGTGAGGACAGAGAGTTGTGCCTGCTCTGTTGGGTTACAGAAGGACATGGCTTTAGTCTTGCTGTGGTTCAGGACAAGTTTATGAGAACTGAACCAGTCTTCAATGCGACTGAAGTCGAGGCTGCAGCTGGGATTCAAGGACCGTAATGTCATGGTGGCTGGAAAACAGGACTGCATCGTCTGCATATAGTAATATGTTTTGGTGGCAGGCACTGGGAGATTGTTGATGAAGAGGAGAAGAATAGAGGGCCCAGAATAGACCCTTGGGGGACTCCGGAGTGGACCGGTTTCTCATCCGAGGAGATCCCTGCAATCCGTACACGTTGGATCCGATTATCAAGGTAGCTGGTGAACCATGGAAGGGCATCGCTGGAGATCCCAATGGAGGACAATTGCTTGAGCAGTAGGGGGTGGTTAACTGTGTCGAATGCCTTGGTAAGGTCTATAAATACTGCCTCTCCACAATTCCCTTTGTCAAGCGTGGCATGGATGAAGGTTGTAAATTCCAGTAGGGTGCTGTGCCCTTTTCTGAAGCCAAGCTGCTCTGGGCACTGTACATTGTACTTATCCAGGAATTCAACTAGTTGGTCCGACACTATTCGCTCCAGCGCTTTGGATAGTGGGGGGAGGAGTGAGATAGCTCTGTAATTGGTGTGCAGTGTCCTATCTCCTCTTTTGTGAACCAGTGTGACAGTGGCTTGCTTCCAGAGAGAGGGGAAATGGCCCAATCTAAGCAAGAGATTAAAGATCTTTGTAAGTGGTTCTAAGATTTCATCGAGGACTTGTGCCAGCAGTTTCAGATCAAGGTAGTCACCACTGTACCCTTGTTTGCCGATGGCCTTTTGAATGTATTTTCTAGCTACTTGTGGTGGGACCTCCTTAAAAAAAAACTTTGGGGTTGTATGTTCTAGTTGGGGGGTAACTTGGAAGGAGCTGGAGGGGAGGTCGTCGAAAAAATTTGGTGGAAGGACACTGTCCAGGTTTGTAAATGCATTATTAAAAGTGCTGGTGATGATACCTAGGTCGAGTGTAGGAGTGCCATGAAGGTTGAGCATATTGGGTGGTGCTTTAGGATCCTTGCCTGTGAGTTCTTTCATGTTGTTCCAGATAGTATACAGAGTATATATAGTATATAGATAGTAATAGGTTTAGATAGTACATGGTCGTGGTATTGTCCGTCTGGACCTGAACCACTTGACCTCATAGAAACGGAGCGAAGGCAGTGAGGGCTAGACGAACTGCTCAAAGCTTCAGCAGGTTGATGTGGCATCAGGACTCCCGAGGGGACCAGAGGCCGTGCGCTCTGTGCTCCCCCAGATGGGCACTCCAACCCATCAGAGAGGCATCGGTCGATAGAGAGACCGTCGGCTCGGGGCGAATAAACGGGATGCCCTCCTGCAGATGTGCCGGAACGGTCCACCACTGGAGAGCGCTCCACATCCCCTGGGTCACTGTCACTAGCTGATCCAACGGATCGAAGCACTGTGACCACTGGCTGGCCAGTCCCTACTGAAGGTGACACATGTACCAGCGGGCCCAACAGATCACGCTGGTGCAGGCCGCCATGAGGCCCAGGAGGCGCAGGAAGTCCCAGGCAGGGCGCGATTGCCCAACCAGAAATGATTGGGCAAAGGAGGAAAGAACCTCGGCCCTGTCCGCCGGGAGCGGTGCTCTGGCTCGAAGAGAGTCGAGCTCTGCCCCGATGAAATGTATCACCTGCTTTGGCATGAGTTCCGACTTGGCCTCGTTGATGAGGAGGCCAATCTGAGAGCAAACCTGGAGGGCCAGATCTCTGGACTGCTCCACTTCCACTCAGGAGGGGGCTGCAATCAGCCAGTCGTCCAGGTAGGGGTACACCCAGACCCTTCAGCGCCGCAGGAATGCTGTCATCACTGCCATGCATTTGGTGAAGACCCTGGGAGCTAGGGAGAGGCCGAAGGGCATGGCCCGGAACTCATAAAGGGATCCCTCTGCTCTGAAGAGGAGGAATCTCTGATGAGACGGACGGATTGGGACGTGAAAGAACGCGTCCTGGAGGTCCAGGAAACAGAACCACATGCCTCGTTCCAAGGATGGTATTATCTGAGCCAGAGTGACCATCCTGAAGGTCAGAGACCTTAGGAACTTGTTCAGGTCATGCAGGCCGAGAATGGGGCGCCAGCCCCCTGTCCGTTTTGGGACCAAGAAATACCTGGACACAAACCTCGGGTCTGGAGGAGGATCCGCCACCTTCCTGATCACCTCTTTTTCAAGGAGCAGGGCAATATCAGCTCGGCGGGCCGACAGCGAGGCTGCGGACCCCGTGGGCCCCCCGAGGGGCGATGGCTCGAAAGGGTGGGGCCTGCTCGAACTCCAGAGGCAGACCCTTTCCTACCACCTCCAACACCCAGCGGTCCATGGTGATAGCGGACCAGGTGGAAAGGAAGTGGCGGAGCCGTCCCCCCATGGGGGGCAACGGGGAGTGACGAGGCTGGGGAGACACCCCTCAACCCGTCACTTGGCAGGCTTGGAGGAGGGACCGGCCGAGGGACCTCCTGGGCCTTTACCTCCCTGCTTCCTGTTGGAGGAAGCCGCGGGCTTGGGTTTGGGATGCCAAGCTCAAGCCTGCTGGCCCTGATGCTGGTGCTGTTGGGCCAGCTGTGCCTCAGGCGCAGAAAGACAAAAGGGCTTGTGCTGCTGCTGACGTCGGCCTTTGTCCTTCTGGCGGAGGTGACCGAGTCCAGGGTGGCACTGGACTTTTCGATCCGCTGGAGGTGACCTTCCACTCCAGGGCCGAAGAGGTCGGTCCCCAAGAAGGGGACATCCGCCAACTTGTGCTGGGTATCCGCCGTAAAGGTGGATATCCTCAGCCATGCCCTGCAGCGCATGGCCACTGCGGCCGCCACTGATCTGGCACAGGAATCCCCTATGTCCAGAGCTGTCTGGAGCTGCTGCTTCACCACTGCCCTACCCTGGTCCCGGACCTGCCGGACTGTGGTCTGCAGGTCGGCTGGGAGATGAGGGATCACCTCATCCAGGGAGCCCATGAGGGTGTGGGAGAAGTGTGCCATCAGCACGGCCGAGCTGGCCTGGCGGAGGCCAAGGGAGGACGCAGCGTACACCTTGCGCCCGGCGTAGTCCAGCTTTTTGGACTCCTTGTCGGGGAGCTTGTCCACGTCCCTAGCGTTCCCGGAACACCGGAAAACGCTGTCGGTGACCAACCCCTCGGCAGAGGGGTGCTCCGAAAACCCAGGCAGAGAGCCGGTAGGGACCGCAACCTCCTGGTCAAAGAGGACAGGAAGCAGGCCGCTGCCAAAGCTCCAAGGCTGGGCTGACAATGGCCTCAGCCACAGGAAAGGCCTCCATGGGTGAATCCCCTCGGTCCAGTATCTCCATCAGGGGATACTTGGCCCATTTGGACACGGGCTCGAGCTGCATCCCGGTGGACTCCGAGATGAGCCGAAGCAGACCCATAAAGGACGATGGGCTTTCGTCCAGTGACTGGCCCCCGGAGGACTCCAGGTCAACCTGCCTGGAGAATAGGGAGGAGTTGTCATCAGACTCTGAAGAGTCTGCGAAGAGCTGTCTAGGGCCTGAGCCACCCTCCACCTGCCGAGGACGGTCGGGAGTGAGAGTGACCGACAACCTGTGGGGCAGGCCTTGAGCCGACCGAGAATCCTTGGTCGGTGCCCCCGATTTCGGTTGTGGAGGCGGAGGTTCCACCATAATCGGTGGGGCAGCAAGCTTAGCCCGAACAACCAGCCCAGACATGGGCATCTCGACTGCCGCGAGAGGTTGCTTTGGCCGATCGGGTGACAGCCACTTCATGGCTGGGGAAGGCGTCGGAGTCTACTTAGCCCCGGACAAGAGTAACTGCTGCCACATCAGCTCCTCATAGCATCGACGCAATTTGCGCCGATGCCTCTCCTCATCTGAGGAGGAAGACGAGGAGGAGCGGCGTCGCTGCTTACCTCAGTGCTGAGACCAAGACCGCTGATGTCGGTGGGATCGGCTGGACCGAGAAGAGGTCCGAGACCGAGATCCTCGGTGTGTCCGCGGGCAGACCTGGGAGAGAGCAGGGGACACCCGCTCCTCCCTCGGCTCAGACGTCTTAACCGTGGCCAGCTGCACCAATGGCGCAGGTAAATCCTCGGTTTCCACCGGGGGGGACCGGCGAAGACGGGTTGTTGGCCTCACCAGTCGACAAACCGTCCGACGGGTCAAGAAATATCTCGAGCACGTCAATGGCCATCTCGGCCGGCTGACCTGACGGGGATGCCGTGAAGCCAGCAGCCTTAGCCGCAACCTCGACCGAAGTCGACGGTCGGCTGTCCGGGGAAGGGGACCTCTCCCACTCCCACGAACGCCGACAATGGGACTTACCCTTGGGATCCTTCTTCTTGGACCACGAGGAATGTCCCGATGGCCCCTCTCCCTTCGTGGAAAGGGAATGGCAAAGCTCCTTGAACGAAGCAGAATACGAGGTACCCAAGGCGAGCGGGATAAATGCCGTGACCGAGGAGAAGGAAGGTGTAGCCTGGTCCACCTCCTCGAGGGCGATCATCTGTTCGAGCTGTTCAGCCGAGCCAGCCGCCGTGGTAACCGTCCCACAGGCCTCTTTCGACTTGACCGGCGGGTAGCGCTTCTCGGGGCACCTGAGCTTCAACCGGGCAGCACGGTCCTCCAAGACGTTGGCCGAGAACGAACAGCAAGATTCGCTGGCCTGTGGATCGTGTTCTAGGCCGAGGCAATAGACACACGTGGAGTGCGGATCCGTCCTGGACATCTTCTGCCCGCACGGGCACCGCCAAAAACTGGGAGTCGATTTGTCCATCGCAGCCATGAGGGAAAAGGAAGACCGAAGTCTTGAAAATTTTAAAACGAGTTTCGGACGAACCGAAGAATTAGGATCCAGTCTAACACGTAGAGCGTCAAGGAGGGAACCTGAGCTTCCAAGCGGTAAGGAAGATCAGGCATCATGGGGCAGAGCTGAGAGTTTTACCACCTGGGTGGGTGGGAGGAGCCAGCTTGAAGACCTTCCGGCAAGATTTAAAGCGGCAAGGAACCTGCCAGACAGTGTGGATGAACAACATATCCATGTCCCTAGAAACATAGGTTACTCACATGTAACAGTAGTTCTAGGAGTGGTATATGTTGTTCATCCACACTACCTGGCAGTGTCCTTTCCCTTTAAGAGCTTGCCAGAAAGTCTTCAAGCTGGCTCCTCCCTCCCACCCAGGAGATATATCCCTCAGCTCCGCCCCATGATGCCAGATTTTGCTTGCTGGAAGCAGTGGTTGTGTGACTGAGCCAGGTGAGACTGGGTGGGTCCATGTGAATGAACAACATATACCACTCCTAGAACAGCACAGGGTCATAATGTCGTAGACGAAACCGCAAACATCATGACCATGCAGCAGGAAACAGCGCACGGCAACACCCGAATAGTTTTCTTTTGTTTTGATGGGTGGCATTGCCCCCCCCCACACCCCCTATTATAATCAACTGGGGCAAGAAAAAAATAGTAAGATTCCCTAGCAGGGAATCAAACCGCGATTCCCCCAACCCACGCACTGCAGGGTCACGTGGGAGCGGCTCGACCAAGCACCCAACTGGCAGGGGCTACATCCACTTCCCCCTCCGTGGTGAGTGACAGAGTTGCGATACTATTGCATTGTTGATATTCCCCTGTTGTGTCAATCCCCTACGCGCTACCCACAATGCGCTCTTGCTATGTGCGGGTTAGTGTGCGTGATTGTGACCCGGTACCTCCTAGAAAGATCAGTAAAGCAAAGACTTTTTCCGTAACAGTAGACCTTCTAGGAATGTCTCTTGCAGTAAGTCATTACTTCTGGGAGTTCCCGATAGGTGGCACTCTAGCACGGCAGTCTCTTCTAGCAGTCTCCACACCAGGGGCTACCCACATGACCTCACTTCCTGGGCTGTGCCTATAAAAGTGGGTGGTCCCTGGTAGTCTCCGTTCCTCGCCGATTTCAGCTTGTGAAAGCGAGGGACCAAGGGGAACCGAGGTACCAAAGCCTCCCGACCCTATATCGTTTTCCCTGTTACAGAATGGCAGGGGGCCGGAGGGAGGGAAACTACTTACTGCAAGAGACATTCCTAGAAGATCTACTGTTATGACAAAAGTCTTTGTGTAACTGATCCATCTTCCACGGAATGGTCTCTTGCAGTAAGTAATTACTTCTGGGAAATTCCCAAGCAGTTATGTGGCAGTGGGGTGGGCCAGATATGGCATTCTGCCGTACATATAGTGTGGTCCTAGGACCAATAGGTGCTAAGAGCAGTATATCAGCATGAAAGGATAATTCTGTATTCTATCTGTCAATACTCCATTATAGTATTTGTTATAGGGTTATGGCTGAAAGACAAGCCAGACTGGCTCTTATTGGGCATAGTCAGATGAGTTAAGCAGATGTAGACCCGAGCAGGGTATGTCATACCAAAATACTGTGAGAATTCATAAGAAATTCAGCCATATAATGGAGTGATTGGTGGGTCTCAGTGGCATGCACTGGAAGAGACAGTATATGTTATTGAGGTCTGAATTTTGAACATTAACTCAAATGATACAATGTTACTATTTTGTATTGCTACAATGTAGCAAGTTAATTATTTTTGTTGTTGTTGTTGCCATGTCTGTTTCTCAAGTCCTCAGAAAATGTATGCATGTGAGCATTAGACACCGACGAAGGTGGCATCTAATGGGGAGTTAATGCATGGTTGGGACCGTTGTGGCACGAGGCTGCAGGCCGAGTGTATACAACAGTCCCAACCATGCATTAACTCCCCATTAGATGCCACCTTCGGAGAGGATTAATGCACTTGTAACATGGTGTGCACACGAGTTTGGATGACAGGCATGTGTTTGTAGTGCTGTGATACATTACACAATGATACCATTTCAATTAAGTAAAGTTTACTGTTACTTTCAGAAGTTTATGTCAACCTCTCTCAGATACATATGTCTTTTCAAAAGTTTTGCACATAACTACATACATGTATTACTTAACCACTGCTATAAGATTTTTTTCTATTTCTGCCGGCTGTTCATTTTTTATGCTTCTTAGGAGGACCCAGACTTCCTATTATTACTTGTTCACCTTCATGCTGTCTCTCTCATTTGCATACAGGTTCGCTGCTTACCACGATAATATTACTTTCTTTACCTGATACGGTCCTGTTTACACTACTCGCTCGATTATGGCACTCACATTTTCCCAATCTGTTTTTCGTCTTCCGTCTCTATCGATACTGCACGATAATTGAAGTCCACGCTGCCAAACACCGTAAACATCTGAAAATTCAATGTGCTTCCACTTCCTCGCTGTCTCACTGTGTGTTCCGTTCAGTTGTATGCCCACTCGCTGTGTCTCTCTTACACTTGTCCTACTGCTTCTCTAGCCTACCTACCTACTTGCTGTTAGAAAACTTGATCTCTTCCCGTTTTTCAGCTTTTCTGTTTCTCTACAGTGCTCATTTTTCTGCTGTGGCTACTTTTTGTATTTCACAAGCAACACAGCATTATTGTGCCATAATGCCATGTTGCTCTTGTATCAGCTGATGCTATTGCACCAGTTGTTTTCCTTGTTTGACCTACTGTTGTTTTTGCCATGTTACGATTTAGCATAAATAGGCTACATAAGTAGCAAATAATGATGTGAAATGAAACAATGCATCTATTTCATACTGCAATCTTGTGGCTCTTAGAATCAGCAGTATTCTTGCAATAAATATTGTACTCGTTTTAGGGGAAAGACATGGAATGCTACAAAGTGATGTTGTCAGTTCCATCGTGTTTTAGTAATCTCATTTGCAAGGGGGCCCAAGTATGTCAGGGCCTGCAACTTTGTTAAGTGTAAACCTGAAATGTTAGTATGTTTATAATATATATGTACTCACCATTGTTTCTGTGGCCTTCATCTATGGCCAGGTGAAGACTACATGTAGCAGCAGCAATTTGGTAAGAATATTATGTCCCATATTATAATATTATCAGGATATACTGATTGTTTCTCAGCATGCGAGTAGTAGCAGGCTCTGTTCATGGGAGGGACATAAGAGCACAACAGGCCTAGAGGCATCCCGATGGAATGACCGTAAGTAAGCAATAAGACACGACAGGGTGTGCGTTAGACACTTTAACACACGGCTAGGAGGCGTAGTGAGGAACGAGGCCACGCCGAAAAGGTCCAGCCTCCTAGCCGTGTGTTAAAGTGTCTAACGCACACCCTGGAGTGGCTTATTGCGCTTATGAAATGGCCATCTTTAGTGGAAATTGCATTTGGTAGGTTAAATTTGCAATTTAAAGTAGGAAAAAACATGTATGTTTGTGTAATTTTTAATAAAATAGTTCCTCCGCCTAAGTGTCCTGTGGGTTTTTTTTTTTTTGCACTTAAGGACTTTTGTCCTAGAAAGGCTTCTGTACTTTAGGTCTGGTTGTCATGGCAGTATTCACCTCACCCCCCCACACACACACACATGTTGTGTGAGACAAGAAAAATTCATCTGTTTTGTTTTTTATAATAATTTTATGTTAAAACTTGAAGATCAGGTGGGCTGGTACAGAGAGAGACACAGAGCGAGCAGGACGGTAGGTAAGCAGTGAGGGGGCTTGGTAGTTACGATTGCGTTTTCATTTTAAACACATCGCTGCTGTACATTCATCGTGAGTGAGCGAGCGGGTAGCTTAGATCGCATAATTTAATGTTAAAAAATTGAAGATCAGGTGGCTGCTACAGCGAGACACACAGAGCAAGCAGGACG
Organism: Neoceratodus forsteri; assembly: GCA_016271365.2. Taxonomy (NCBI): domain Eukaryota; kingdom Metazoa; phylum Chordata; order Ceratodontiformes; family Ceratodontidae; genus Neoceratodus; species Neoceratodus forsteri. The sequence goes on from CM028136.1 coordinate 912,677,165, forward strand.
GCAGGTACAGGAGGGCTGGCAGTACGATTGCGTTTAGTTTTAAAGACATCGCAGCTGTACATTCCCCGTCCTGAGGAACGATCATGAGTGAGCGAGCGGGTAGCGAGATCGCGGTTCAGTATAAAAAAATGCATCGTATGCAGTTCATGTGAAAACAGTGGTCCAATCTGAACAGGAGGTCACAGGTATTTCTTTTATTTGTTACAGTTAGGCTGGCACCACTTACGGCACAAACAAGATGGCTGCTTTTTTTTTTTTTTTAAGGTTCTGAGTGGGCAGCATCACTTATATCAATGCCCACTGCTGGACCTTTTTCCTGTGCATCAGACAGAATATCACATCCCTAGCAGCCAATCATAGCTCCTATTTCATGATGCCCATTTCATAATGGCCTCTAACAGTGATACCTCAAAAAGTGGCTAGATGTATAAAGCCTCGTGGGAAAGGCCTCAGTATAATTTCAAATCTAAGCCGTAGAAAAAGGTCTCCGAGGCCTAGAAGAGGAGACCGGGGCACAGTCTGAAGTTTTTTAATGAGAGGAAGAGGTGCCCGGCTGTCCTAAGGGGCGGCCATAGGTCGGTTTAGATGTGTTCCTTGTCATTCGTTCTTTGCCTCTAATATTATCTCTTTGGTTATAGTAATTTCCAGTTATGTATTAAGAATTATACTGAGGGCGTGGTTTGTAGTACATATACTGTACTGTTTTTAGTTGTCTACCTGAGGCTTGTAGGTTGTCCAGTATTGTTTGTGCCCCTGGGCCAAAGAGATGGTTGCCAGAAAAGGGGGCATTAGCCACTTTTTCTTGAATATCAGGTGCTAGCCCTGAGAGTCGGAACCATGCCTGACGGCGTACAAGAATACCGACTGCATAGGCTCTAGCCGAAGCGTCAGCAATGTCATATCCTGATCTTAGTAAATGTCGAGAGAGGGAAGTAAGTGTGTTTATTATTGATGTGAGTTGTTCTTTTTCAGGGGATGTAGGTAGTTTACTTATAATGTTCTCAGCAGAGGTGCCCACCGTACGTTAGTATTTCAGCATATGTCCCATGTAGTTAAGTATTCTAATATTTAATGTGTTTAGAGCAAACACTTTCTTCCCCATGTAATCAAAATGTTTAGAGTCTTTTCTGGGAGGTACTGTACTTGTAAATTTAGGTTTGCCAGTTCTGTTGTGAGCAGCTGCAATAACCTCAGAATCCGCAGTGGGAATATTTGTTAAATATTGATAATCAAGGGGAGCCTGATAAAACCCATGCGCTTTTCTAGGTAGCTCCTGTGCTGCTATGGGTTGACTCCATGCTTCAGTAAATACAGGTTACTCACCTGTAACAGGAGTTCTAGGAATGGTATATGTTGTTCATCCACACTTTCTGGCAGGTATCCTTGCCGCTTCAAATCTTGCCGGAAGGTCTTCAAGCTGGCTCCTCCCACCCACCAGGGTGGTAAACTCCGGCTCCGCCCCATGGCGCCAGATCTGGCCCGCTGGAAGCTCAGGTAATGCGTGAGCCGGGAGGTCGTAGGTCGTAGACTTAACAACATATACCATTCCAGAACTCCTGTTACAGGTGAGTAACCTGTATTTCTAGGGACATGGATATGTTGTTCATCCACACTTTCTGGCAGACTCCTAGCAGTTCTCCGGGAGGAGGGAGGCAAGGCGCACACCTCCTACTTAGGGAATAGAGACTGGAGAACCGAGGCCCCAAAACCAGCATCCCGGCGTGACTCAAGGTCGATGTGGTAGTGGGTGATGATGTGTGCTGACTTCAGGTAGCAGCCCTGCAGATTTCCTGGAGAGGGACGTCCTGGAAGCAGCCACCGATGCAGCGGTATGGTGGGTAGAATGAGCTCTTATCCCACTGGGAGGCTCCATGCCCATACCTACAACCTATAGCGAGATCTATGCAGGGTGACCCACCTATCATCATCTGCTTGGCTGCAGGTCTGCCAGGTGTGGCTTCAGCGTAGGTGACAAACAGCTGGCGAACCTCTCCCCGAATTTCAGCCGGCGCTCCTTATAGTAAGCGAGTGCTCTTCTAGGGTCCAGAGTATGGAGCCTATATTTAGCCTCCGAGGTGTGACTGGGGTAGAACACCGGCAGAGTCAACACCTGGTTAAGGTGAAACCCGACACACTACCTTTGGAAGGAATTTCGGGTGGGGCGCGAGGACAACCTTGTCCCTGTGGAAGACCAGGTAAGGAGACTCGATGGAAAAGCTGGAGCTCTCCCATCCTTCTGGCCTGACGTGATAGCCACCAAGAAGGCGGTCTTCCACGACAGGTGAGAGATATCACACCTGTGCACTGGTTCGAATGGCTTGCCCATGAGCTTGCCAATACCAGCAGTAGATCCCAGGAGGTGGAGGTTCTTGCACCGAGGGGATATGTGATCAAGGCCTTTGAAAAAGCGCCAGACCACCTTCTCCTGCGCCACCGACTGCTTCCCGGCCTGCGCCCGGTAAGCAGAGATGGCTGCCAGGTGCACCTTTAGGGTCATCGACTGAAGCCCTTGCTGAGAAAGGGACCATAGATAGTCCAAGAAGCTTGCCAAGGAACAGGAGGAAGGGTCTAGGCCCTTGCCCTGACACCAAATGGAAAACCTCTTCCATTTGAAGGCATAGCATTTCCTGGTCGACTCCTTACGGGACGCCTCAACGACATTGAGGACCTCGTCGGAAAGACCCAAGGCCTGGAACTCTAGCCGCTCAGGAACCAGGCCATCAGGTGCAGGGATTGAAGGTCCGGATGGAACACCTTCCCCTGATTGACTGAAAGTAGGTCCGGGCGAGCTGGAAGCTGCCTCGGGAGCCTGGAGCTGAGGCTGAGGAGATCTGGATACCCGCATTGGCGGGGCCAGTCTGGGGCTACCAGAATCACCTGCGCCTTGTCCCTCCTCACCTTGAGAAGCACCTTGTGGATCAAGGGAAATGGGGGAAAGTCGTAGAAGAGGCCTGGGGTCCACGGCCTCGAGAAGGCATCCCCCTGCAGCAGGCCCTGCTGAGGGGGGCGGGCATGGAACAACCTCAGCTTCGCGTTCTCCCTGGAGGCAAACAGGTCCACCTGAGGTGTTCCCCAATGGGAGAACAGATCTTATACTACCTCTGGCAGGAGAGACCACTCGTGAGACACAGTCCCTATCCGGCTTAGGGCATCGGCCAGGGTGTTGGAGGCTCCTGCCACATGAATGGCTACGAGATCTGCCTCCAGGCTGCGTACGAGTGACCAAATGTGGAGAACTTCCTTGCACAGAGGCATGGAGCGTGTCCTGCCCTGGCAGTTTAGGTAGTACATGGTCGTGGTATTGTCCGTCTGGACCTGAACTACTTGACCCTGTAGGAACGGAGCAAAGGCGGTGAGAGCTAGACGGAGCGCCCGAAGCTCCAGCAGGTTGATATGGCATCGGGACTCCTGAGGGGACCAGAGGCCATGCGCCTGTGCTCCTCCAGATGGGCACCCCAACCCATCAGAGGCGTCAGTCGATAGAGACCGTCGGCTGGGCGGGAATGAGGGATGCCCTCCTGCAGATGTGCTGGAACGATCCACCATTGGAGGCGTTCACATCTCCTGGGTCACTGTCACGGGCTGGTCCAACGGATCGCAGCGTCTGACCATTGGCTGGCCAGTCCCCACTGAAGGGGACGCATGTTCCAGCGGGCCCAATGGACCACGCTGGTGCAGGCCGCCATGAGACCCAGGAGCGCAGAGAGTCCCGGGCAGGCGCGATTGCCCAACCAGAAATGATTGGGCAAGGAGGAAAGAACCTCGGCCCTGTCCGCCGGGAACCGTGCTCTGGCTCGAAGAGAGTAGAGCTCTGCCCGATGAACAGAATCACCTGCTTGGTTCGAGTTCGACTTGGCCTCGTTGATGAGGAGGCCGATCTGAGAGCAAACCTGGCGGACCAGATCTCTGGACGCTCCACCTCTGTCTGGAGGGCTGCTATCAGCCAATCGTCCAGGTGAGGGTACACTGGACCCCTCAGCACCGCAGGAGAATGCTGTCACCACTGCCATGCATTTGGTGAAGACCCTGGGAGCAAGAGACAGGCCAAAGGGCATGGCTCGGAACTCGTAAAGGGATCCTTCCGCTCGAAAGCGAAGGAATCTCTGGTGAGACGGATGGATAGGGACGTGAAAACGCGCGTCCTGTAGGTCCAGAGAGCAGAACCACACGTGACGTTACAGTGATGGTATTATCTGAGCCAGAGTGACCATCCTGAAGGTCAGGGACCTTAGGAACTTGTTTAGGTCGTGCAGGTCGAGAATGGGGCGCCAGCCCCCCCGTCCATTTTGGAACCAGGAAGTACCTGGACACAAACCCCGGGTCTGAGGGAGGGTCCACCACCTCTCTGATCACCTCCTTCTCGAGGAGCAGAGCGATGTCAGCTCGGTGAGCCAACAGCGAGGCTGCGGACCCCAAGGCCCCCGGGGGGGCGACGGCTCGGAAGGGCGGGGCCTGCTCGAACTCCAGAGGCAGGCCCTTCCCCACCACTTCCAACACTCACCGGTCTGTGGTGATAGCAGACCAGGCGGAAAGGAAGTGGCGAAGCTGTCCCCCCACAGGGGGAACCTGGGGTGGGGTGACGAGGTGGGGCGGCACCCCTCAACCCGTCACTGAGCAGGCTTGGAGGAGGGACCGGCCGAGGAACCACCTGGGCCTTTACCTCCCTGCTTCCTGGAGGAGGAAGCAGCGCGGGCTTGGGTTTGGGATGCCAAGCACGAGCCTGCTGGCCCTGATGCTGCTGGGCCGGATGTGCCGCGGGCGCAGACGGACGAAAGGGCTTGGGTTGCGGTCTGCAGCCCTTGTCCCTCTGGGCGGATGAGACCAAGTCCAGAGTGGCATTGGACTTTTCTTTTTTTTTTTTTGTATAATCTTTTTATTAATTTCTTTTTTCCATAATACAGTAAAGCGAGGAAAGGTATCTCCACCAGTGCTTATTAGTCTGTTACATATTGCGTATCATAAGTCCCCCTCATTCCATCCAACCATTACTGGCAAATAATTCCATTATCGCACTAATAAGACTTATACATCAAGCATCACCTTAGTAAATCTCTATATTTTGTATCTATGATACTGATCTCAGTGGAGATGAGCCTAAGAAAGAAAGACAGAGAATAGAGATAGGAAAGCTCAGATAACAGTAAAGGTAAAGATATAAAAGAACTCCCTTCCCCCCTCCCCCCTCCAGTCCCACTCACACCCTCCCCCACAGCTACTCGAGAATTCACTTGTTCGGATACAATTAATTTTACTCTTCCACCTTTATCCATATTTTATTATTTCCTGTTCCAAGTGCTTCATGGAATTTAGATAGGGTGCCCACATATTTTCAAATTGATTTTCCTTCCCCTTAATCTTGTATGTCAAGCATTCTAATTGCAGCACATCCCATGTAAGATTCCTCCATTGTCGAATTGTAGGTTTATCTCCTGAAACCCAGGTGTTCAAAATACACTGTTTTGCCAATACCAGGAGTACTCTCATCCATCTCTTCAACCTCCCCCACTCTTCCCGATGTGTGCCATCCACCCCAAACAGTAATGTGAGTGGTTCTACTTTAACCTGATGTCCCGACTGTCTGTCAGCTCCTCGCTTACCCATCAGAAATCTTGGAGTATCTGGTACGACCAGAACGAGTGTAGATAGGTACCTAGGGCTGACCCACACCTTTGACAGACAGCAGACTGCTGAATTATACCTGTTCACTGCCACAGGTGGAGTGTACATCCTATGAACAAATTTATATGCTACCTCCTTATATTTGTTACAAAGCAGGAGGCCCTGATGCGTCCCTTTCATTAAGGCCCATTGCTCCTCAGAGAGTGTAACTCCCAAATCCCTTTCCCATAAATGTCTAGTTTTGTTTGTCATATCTGGCCCTTGGAGGCGGAGAAGAGACGTAGTTTTTCTAATCATACCGTCAGGTTTCTGTTTAAGCTGTTGTAGCAATTCTTCCACAATCTGTATTCTGGCATCGGGAGCTCTTTTCCTTTTAATATCCTGCATATACTTCCTCACCAGGAAGTACCTGAACATATGGTGTGCAGGCAGGTCCAGGTCCGCTCTAAGCTCTCTAAATTCCAGAGTCATTCCTTTTCCCCTTAAATCATTGAGGCACATTATCCCACTATCTTCCCATTTCTGGAACATGGGATCTCCTACTCCGGGGATAAAAAACGGATTCCCTGTGAGTGGCAAGATAAATGATTCTCCCTTTTTATGCCCAACAACTTTCTTAATTTGGTCCCAGCTATCCACTACTTCTTTCACTAAAATACTCGAAACCCGCTTGTCTCGCATCCCCCTACTACCTGCTTCTGCTAATAGAGACGACACTCTCACCCCCATTCCCTCCTCCTCCAGGTCTATCCAGCTAGCCTCTTTTGGCTTATACACCCAATCTTTAATGATCCTCATTTGTGCCGCCCAAAAGTATAACTTCATATCTGGGTAATTCAACCCTCCTTTAGATTGGTCAGCTTTTAACCTATTTAAACTAGCCCTAGGTTTCTTCCCCTGCCATATAAACCCAGAACAGTGTTTTTCAAAGGCCTTTATATCTTTTCCTGTCAGTCCTGTTGGCAGCATCTGTAGCGGATATAAAATTCTTGGAAGAATGTTCATCTTAAGCAAATTAAAACGCCCCATCCAGGACAAAGGCAGATTTCTCCATCTATCCATGTCCCCTTTTAACAACTTTAATAATGGGGTATAGTTCAATCTATAGAGTGATCTCAGGTCTACCTATCCTGATCCCTAAACAATGAGGTATGTACCCTACCCTCCTTAGGCCCCATGTATCACTTACCTCTCCTTCCTCTCCAAATAACAAGATTTCAGATTTCCCCAGGTTCAATTTGTAGCCTGAGAATGTAGCAAATTGACCTATAATTTCCAACAAAGCGGGCATAGACCTCGTAAGGTTTCTCACATATAACATCAAATCATCAGCATATAGGGTAATTTTATGCTGACCCCCACTTTTCCCTTTTAACCCCTGTACTCTTGTGTCTTCCCTAATGGCTATTGCCAGCGGTTCAACCGCCATTGCGAAAAGTAGAGGGGAAAGGGGGCACCCTTGCCTTGTCCCTCTATGAAGTCCGAATTGTTCTGTTATGTTCCCATTAACTCAAACTGCAGCCTTAGGTGTCCGATATAATGCCCTTATTTTAATGAAATTTTCCCCTAACCCAAACTGTCCCAGAACCGCAAATAGATATGGCCATTCAATCCTGTCAAACGCTTTTTCTGCGTCCATTGACAGTATAGCTGTACGTCCCCCCATTTTTTTTAGCTTGAACCACTATATTAAGGACCTTCCTAATGTTATGATATGAATGTCTACCCTTTATGAAACCCGTTTGATCTGGGTGAATCAATTCTGGAAGGATACCCTCCAATCTACTAGCTAAAATTTTAGCGAACACCTTAGCATCACAATTTAACAAAGATATAGGTCTGTATGATGAACATTCCATTGGGTCCTTATTCGGTTTAGGGATCACACATACCAAGGCGGAGCCATTTGAGTCCGGCAATTCTCCATTCTCTCTCCCCTCCTTAAATACCTCCCACATTACTTTTCCTCCTCTTTCAATAGTTTATAGTACTCTATGGGCAGGCCATCTGGCCACATGCCTTCCCCATCTTCATCTTATCTCTAGCCTTACTAATGTCCTCTCGCGTGATCTCCTTCCCTAGCATCTCCTACTGTTGCTTTGTTATTTGGGGCAGTTTATACCTAGTCAAAAACTTGAGCATTTCTTTTTCACTTCCCTCTCCACTTGCCCTATATAATTCCTCGTAGTATTTCTTAAATGTATCTCTTATCTCCCTATATTTAGTGACAACCTGGCCCTTTTATTTTTAATCCCCAAAATATGCACGATTTTCTTTCCTTGACCAGGTTCACCAGCAGAGGGCCTGGCTTATTTCCCAATCATATACTCTATGTTTCAGATAAAACATTTTTTCCTAGCTTCATCCATCAATAGGGTGTTAAGTGCTTGCCTGGTTATTGTCAGCTCTTGTCTAGCTTTGTTCACCTCCTTCTCTCTTGCCACCCTCCTTCCAGTATTCTCAACTCCTGTTGAAGGGTCTGCTGTCTTTTCAATCTGCTTTTCTTATAGTTTGCCATATATCCTATAATTGCCCCCTCATATCGCTTTGCCTGCATCCCACAGCATTTGTTTAGAAGTGGCAGTTGTGCATTAACCTCCATATAGAATTTAAATTGCTCCTTACATATTCCTGAAACTCATGTGATCCTAGCATATACGTGGGAATCTCCATGTCTGCATTTCTCCCTCTCACCCGAGAACGAAGACGCAACCACTCCTGCATGGTCTGAGATATGTATGGGACTATGTAACACGTTCCTGAGCTTCTCATACCAATCCGTCACATAAACGTGATCAATTCTCGACCAAGTTTTATGTGGATTTGAGTAAAAAGTATATTCTCTATCTTGTGGGTACGCTGTTCTCCAGATATCCACTAGGTTCAGTTCCGCCAAGCCCTCCGTCCATTTCTTAATACAAGGATCCCTGCGTCCCTTTCCCTCCGAGTGATCAAGGACAGCATCAGGTGTACAATTAAAGTCTCCTCCCATCACCAGGTTCTCAAACTGCTCCCTCATTAATATGGATAAAATAATATTGTAAAACTCTGGGTCCATAATAGCAGGTGCATACGCTGCACAAACGGACTTTCAGGCCATGGAGAATCCTGAGACAAATACGTATCTGCCCTCCTGGGGTCTGCAAGAACCCTTGTAGTCTGAAAGGGCAAATGCTTATGCACCAAAACTGGCACTCCTTGTTTCGTGGGCTGAACGAAGCAGCATAGCATGCACCCACCCATCCCTTTTTAAGTCTTGTATGCTCCCCTGGTGCTAGATGGGTTTCTTGCAGGAGAGCCACCTGCACCTGTGCTCTGTTCAGTGCCGTTAACACCGCACTCCTCTTAATCGGGGAAGAGAGACCATGCACATTCCAAGATTTTATTATCAGTTCATCTCCCACCATTGTCTTTTCTCATTATCCTTTATCCACCCACTATTATCCCGCCACATTATTCCTAACTTCCTCTCAGCCCTTCCCCTATTTTGCACAAGGTCAGGCTTCCACGTCCCCCACCAGATATCTGTGTCTCTGCTTTTCATACTTGCCCTCTTTCCTTATCCCTCAAATGTGAATCTCGATAGCACTTTAATTCCCCCTCTAAGAACCTTACCAAACCTCCTTTAACCCCCCTTTCCACAATGTTATTCCTATTCCCAACCATCGAACCTTGCTTCTTTTCCTCCCACCACTCCTTTTCCAAGCGTTTTTCATTACTCATTTCTGCCATTAAGGCAGCACCTCCCCAAATCTGCTAATTGAACAGCTACCTCCCCTTACCCCCCCCCCCCGAAGACCTTTCCCTCTATGGCCTACACAGGCCGATCCAAGTCATAACATATATACATTATAAATCTGGACCCCTTTTTCCCCCAGTCCCTCTTAGCCAGGATCAAATCGTAGTGATTTCTCACACATAGCCCCCCCATTTATTTGAGTCCAACATTTCAATTTCAGTCTCCTTCAAGTATGGAGCCTCCTTCTCACCAGCCACTCCGATCTGAGGCTGATGGAGCAGGCAGCGTGATTTCAAACACGCCAAGCCCAGTCCACCATGCGCCTCTGCAGCTCGTCGTCCCTACGGGTGCTCTTCCAGCCCTGCACCAACTCCAAAAGTTCTCTCTGTCCGTGTTTCAACAAATGCTTCTCCTCCAGGCAGTCTCTCTCAGATACCAATCGATTTGACCCGCAGCCTTCCGGATTTCAAAGTTTGCAAAATAAAACATATACAAACTAAAATATAGCCAGGGTTATATCCCCTTTCAAGAAGCAACAGTTAGTGTCTCAAAGTCCTTCTCTTTCTTTTCCACAGGCTCGTCTCATCCCACTTTCTTCTTGAGTTCCTTTATAAAGTTATTTGCTTTTTCCACCTCCTAAAACGAGTATACCGCTCCTTCATGCTTAATTTTCAGAATCGCTGGGTAAATCATGTAGTGCTCCACTTGCATCTCCCTTAACTGAGCCATTGAAGAAAAACATCCGCCTCTTCTTGAGCAATCTATTTGAGTAGTCCTGTGTAACATGAATTCTCACTCCATCTATCTCCACAGGTTGATTAATCTTGAAGGCTTTTATCACTGCCTCCCTGTCCTGAAAGTTATGATACCGGATAACAATGCTTCTCAGAGGTTGGCCTGGGCCTGGCTTAGGGAGTACTGCTCTGTGGGCCCTCTCGATCTTATGTTTTCCCTCTTTAGGTTGTAATTTCAGGATTTTTGGTAACTTCTCAGTGCAGAACTTTAGTATTTCAGAGCCCTCTTTCCCTTCAGGGAGCCCTCTTAAACGGAGGTTATTCCGTCTCACATAGTTCTCCTGGTAATCAAAAGCTTCCCTCAGCTCTTCCAGCTCTTTTTCTAAAGCGGATATTTTCTCTGGTAGGGGCTGTATTAAATCTTCAACTCGGGCTGTACGCTTCTCCACCTCCACTAGACTTTCACCGTGTGCTGCAGTTCTTTCTGCAATTTCTTGCAGTTTTGCTTCGATTTGGTTCTCCAGTTTTTCGAAACGGGGGTTTAGGGAAGCCAGTACCTGCATCGTCACCTCCCGCCTCAACACGACCAGCTCCGCCACCGAGAAGGAAATCGGGCCTGTTGGTTCCGCTATAGGCCCAGCTGGTTGTTTCTTAAGATTTTTCCCAGCATTTCTAGCAGGTTTCCCTGTTGCATTTGTGAGATATTCTTCCATCCTTATACTTCTTTCGGGCAAAAGTAGCACTGGGATCCAGGTTTTTTAATCTTTATAGCGAAAAAATATTATTTCTAGGTCTTCAGGGTACGGAGCTCCGGGAGAGTGTGTCCTGCTGCTTAGCTGCTCATCAGCGCCCTCCCTCAGCATTGGACTTTTCAATCCTCTGGAGGTGACCTTCCACTCCAGGGCCGAAGAGGTCGGTCCCCAGGAAGGGGACATCCGCCAACTTGTGCTGGGTATCCACCGTGAAGGTGGATATCCTCAGCCATGCCCGACGGCGCATAGCCACTGCAGCCGCGACTGACCTGGCGCATGAGTCACCGATGTCCAAAGCAGTCTGAAGTTGCTGCTTGGCCACTGCCCTACCCTGGTCCCGCACCTGCTTAACCGTGGTCTGCAGGTCAGCCGGAAGATGAGGGACTACCTCATCAAGGGAGCCCAACAGGGCATGAGAGAAGTGTGCCATCAGCATGGCCGAACTGGCCTGACGAAGGCCAAGGGAGGACGCAGCGTAGACTTTGCGCCCGGCGTAGTCCAACTTCTTGGACTCCTTGTCGGGAGGCTTGTCCACGTCCCTGGCGCTTCTGGCACGCCAGAAGACGCTGTCGGTAACCAACCCCTCGGCTGAGGGGTGTTCCGAAAACGGACAGGGAACCGGTAGGGACCGCATACTTCCTCGCCATCCTGGCCGAAGGTGCAGGGCAGGAAGCAGGACGCTGCCAGAGCTCCAAGGCCGGGCCGACAATGGCCTCGGCCACCGGAAAGGCCTCCGTAGGAGAATCCCCTGGTCCAGAATCTCCGTGAGGATCCATGCCCGCTGGATGAGGCTCGAGCTGCATCCCGGTGGACTCCGAGATGAGCCTAAGCAAACCCATGAAGGACGATGGGCTATCATCCAGCGACTGACCTCCTGAGGACTCCAAGTCGATCCACCTGGAGAACAGGGAGGAATCGTCGTCTGACTCGGAGGAGTCCGCAAAGAGCTGCCTTGGGCCTGAGCCACCCTCCACCTGCCGAGGGTAGTCGGGAGTGAGGGTGACAGACAGCCTATGGGGCAGACCCTGGGCCGACCGAGAATTCTTGGTCGGGGCCCCAAACAACGGCTGTGGAGGCGGAGGTTCCACCAGAATCGGTGGGGCAGCCGGTTTTGGTCGAGCAACCGGCCTGGGAGCAGGCGCCTTGGCTAGAGTGATGGGTTGCTTTGGCCGCTCCAGTGACAGCCACTTGATAACCGGGGAAGGCGACGACGTCGGCTTGCTCCCGGACAGAAGAAGCTGTTGCCACATGAGGTCCTCAGAGCGCCCGACGCACTTAGGCCGGGGCTCTCGCCCGAGGGAGGAGTACCAGGATGAGTGGTGACGCGCCCACACGGTACGGGACAGAGACCGCCTATGACAGCGGGATCAGCTGGATCGAGAAGTAGTCCGAGACCGAGACCTGAACCTCGGCTTTCCGAGGAGGGTTCTGGGACAGGGGGGAAACCCGCTCTCCCTTGCGCAGAGGGTTCAACCGTGGACTCCGGAACCGGAGGCACAGGTAAGCCAACGGAAACCTCAGTCTCCGCCGGGGGAACCGGGGAGTGAGGGTTTTCGGCTTCACCGGTCGACAGCCCGTCCGATGGGTCGAGAAAAATCTCGACTGCGTCGACAGGAGTCTCGGTCAACTGACCTGATGGAGACGACGTGAGGCCAGTGGCCGAAGCCGAAGGATCGACTGAAGTCGATGGTCGACTACTCGGTGAGAGGGACCTCTCCCGCTCCCAAGAGCGTCGACGGAGGGACTTACCTTTGTGGTCCTTCTTCTTGGACCGGGAGGAAGGCCCTGAAGATGTTGGTCCTTCTCCCTTAGTGGAGACGGATAGACAGAGCTCCTTAAAAGAAGCTGAATAGGAGGATCCCAGGGAGAGCGGGATAAAGGCCGCGGCCAAGGAGGACAAGATCTGACTCGCCGCCTCCTCTCGAGGCGATCATCTGCTCAAGCTGTTCTGCGAGCCCGCCACATGAGAACCGCCAAATGGGCCTCCTTGACTTTACCGGAGAGGTAACGTTTCTCGGGCGCCCAAGTTGCAAACGGCTGCACGGTCTTCCAGGGCGTGGGCGAGAAAGAAGAGCACAGGTCAAGCCTCGGGGTCGTGCTCAAGGCCCAAAGCAGTAGGCTGCGTGGAGTGCGGATCCGTCAAGACATCTTCTGCCCGCATGGGCACCTCAAAAACCGAGTCGATTTGTCCATCGCGGCCGCGAGGAAATAAATGACCGAAGTCTTGAAAACCTTAAAAGTAATTTCAGGTAAACCGAAGAAATAGGAACCAGTCTTATACGCAGAGCGTTGAGGTGGGAACCTGAGCTTCCAAGCGGTAAGGAAGATCTGGCGTCATGGGGCGGAGCCGAGAGTTTTACCACCTGGGTGGGTGGGAGGAGCCAGCTTGAAGACCTTCCGGCAAGATTTAAAGCGGCATGGATACCTGCCAGAAAGTGTGGATGAACAACATATCCATGTCCCTAGAATTGTATTTCTGAACATTGGTATAAAAGGAGGGACTGCCCAGATAGGTTCTTCTGGGATGTCAAGATATTCAGCCTCATCTTTACTTAATTTATCTTGTTCTGTTGTGGTAAACCCCATTATTTTTTGTATTTGTAACATAACTTCTGGGAATGAGGGGCCATCCAGTGGGGAAATGACCTTTAGTGGTTGTAATATTTCTTCGTCCCAGTATGATGGTACAGAATATGAGGACTCATACCCTTTTGTAGTAGGTGAACCATCATAATTTCCGTCTTTGGAATGTTCCGAAATTATAAGAGAATCTGACAAATACTCCTCAGAATATTCATGAGGAGGCAGAAATGGCGAGCCTGTTCTGATGGAGGCAGAGAGTCTGTGATTGAGGTTTGCCTCTGCGTTTCGTAGTATATGATCCTTTATTTTGTGCTGATGCAGCCCCATAAGTATCTTTTGATATTGATTTATGAAAATCTTCATGGTATTTCATTGTTAAAATTTTATAAGGATCTTCCATAAATGTATTACATGCTGGTAAAGGTGCTGTTCTATGATGCAGGGGCTGTTCCGTCAATGGTGGGATCAGGCCCGTCGACAGAAGAGGAATAAAAGCATGCCCCATTTATGTTGTAATGTGTCTTATTGATGATAGATAAGTGAATGCATGCGCCGTCGACGGTGGCAGACGTCTAATTGATGATGGAGGTTTAGGAGCATGTCCCATCGACGATGAAGCAAGTAGAGTGTGCTCCGTCAACGGAGGAGGTGTTTTCATTGATGAGGAAGTCTTGTGGAGTCCTCTTGTCGACAGGGGAGTGTGCCCCGTTGACGACGAACACAGCAGGACCTTCGTCATCGATGGTGCATGTGGTTTCGTCGACAGGGGAGCCAAGGAATGCCGTCCTGTCGACGATGAACGTTCCTTTCTGTGTGAAGTCGAACTTCTACGTTCTTTTGATGAAGAAATGCCTGCCGCCGATGAGGGATATGGACCATCGATGAAGAATGTTTTCTTGATGATACAAGTTTAGGAGATAAGACTGTTGAAGGACAGTCAGGCAGGACTTTAGGTGAAGGCATTTCCTTCCCTATTTCGCTTCTTGAAGAGAAATCTGAAGTTTTTGAGCCCTTTGATCAAGTACCCCGAGTCTATAACAGGGAAACACCCATTGTTAAGCTCTTGGTCGAGCACAGGAATATGGTGTCGTGTATAAAGCCCAGGCACCCCAAGCTATGGGTTCAATCCACGTCGTAGACTGCTGGCAGAAGAGTAAGCTGCTATCAGAGCTGAAGCCGGTGGGAAAATGAACGGAGACTACCAGGGACCACCCACTGTTATAGGCACAGCCCAGGAAGTGAGGTCGTGTGGGTGGGTCCCTGGTGTGGAGACTGCTAGAAGAGACTGCCGTGCTACAGCGCCACCTAACGGGAACTCCCAGAAGTGATGACTTACTGCAAGAGACCATTCCGTGGAAGATCTACTGTTACAGGTGAGTAACCTGTGTTTCTAGGGACGTGGATATGTTGTTCTAACCACACTATCTGGCAGACTCCTAGCAGTTCTCCAGAAGGAGGGAGGCAAGGTGCACACCCCCTATTTAGGAAACAGAGATTGGAGAACTGAGGCCCCTAAACCAGCATCCCGGCATCACTCGAGGTCAATGTGGTAATGGGAAATGAAGGTGTGTGCTGACATTCAAGTAGCAGCCCTGCAGATTTCCTGGCTAGGGACATCCCTAGAAGCAGCCACCATCGCAGCGGTATGGCAGGTGGAATGAGCCCTTAGCCCTCTGGGATGCTCCCTACCCGCCAACCTACAGCAGAGATCAATGCAGGATGTAATCCATTTGCCAATCATCTGCTTGGCTGCAGGTCTGCCAGGTGCGGCTTCAGCGTAGGTGACAAACAGCTGGTGAACCTCTCCCCGAACTCCAGCCGTGCGCTCTTTGTAATAAATAAGTGCTCGCCTCTGGTCCAAAGTATGAAGCCTGTGTTCGGCCTCCAAGGCGTGATTCGGGAAAAACACCAGAAGTCATCACCTGGTTCAGGTGAAACTCCGACACAACCTTAGGGAGGAACTTCGGGTTGGGGTGCAGGACAACCTTGTCCCTGTGGAAGACCAGGTAAGAAGACTCCACTGAGAACACCTGGAGCTCACTCATCCTTCTGGCTGACATGATAGCCACTGAGAAGGCGGTCTTCCGGGACAGGTGAGACATCTCACACCTGTGCTTCAGTTTGAATGGCTTGCCCATGAGCTTTGCCAAAACCAGCAACAAGTCCCACGGTGGTGGTAGTTCACGCACCAGAGGGGAAATGTGATCAAGGCCTCTGAAAAAGCGCCAGACCATCTTCTCCTGTTCCACTGACTGCTGACCGGCTCACGCCCGTTAAGCAGAGATAGCTGCCAGGTGCACCTTAAGGGCAGTCAACTGAAGCCCCCCCCCCCTTTGGAGAGAGACCACAGATAATCCAAAATGCTAGCCACTGGACAGGACAAGGGGTCTAGCCCCTTGCCATGACAACAAATGGAAAATCTCTTCCATTTGAAGGCATAGTATTTTCTGGTCGATTCCTTTCTAGACACCTCCACTGCAGTGAGGACATCTTCAGAGAGACCCAAAACCTGGAACTCTAGCCGCTCAGGGACCAGGCTGTCAGGTGCAGGGACTGAAGGTCCGGGAGGAGTATCTTCCCCTGACTGATGGAGAATACGTCTGGGCATGTGTGAAGACGCCTCGGGAGCATAGTGTGTTTGGGCAAGAAGCACTATCCCTTTGCTGGACAAGGAGGTTTTTTGTACGCCTTCCTTCCCTTTCTGGTCCTGCAGAGGGTGCTGCTCAAGCTCCAAGCAGAAGGAGCCCACATGGTTCTGATTGCCCCCTTTTGACCTCACCAAGTTTGGTTTCTGCTTCTTCAGCAGCTAACAGTGGAACTGCCGGTTCCTCTGCCCCTCTGCCACAATTCTCTGACTCAGGAGAGGGGCACACTGGTCCATCCAGGGCTGAAATCCCTTCACCTTCACATGTGGCACCTCAGGACATAGCTGCTTCACGATCTGGAGTTTCTTCCAGAGTGGCACAGGTCCTGGTAGAGACTACAAAGCCATCTACGCTGACAACCTATGCCATGAAGTAGAAGCGTTTCTCCATTTGGGCCACCTCAAAGGGTTGGGACCCTTTTCCTGTCCAGTTCCTCACGTCACGGAGTATCTCCTGCACCTCTATGACCTAGGCCTCAGCTACTAGTCTCTGAAGGTACACCTGTTGGCTGTTTCTGCCTACCACATTCTGGTGGAGGGCAAAACAGTGGCTCATATAGAGGTTTCCAAACCCTTCCTCAAAGGAATCCCATCTAAAACTCACGGTGCGCAGCCCCGCGCCACCTTGGGAGCTTAATTTTGTTTTGGAAAAATTGACTCTGCCACCATCTGAACCAACTGGTTAATGCAATATGTGCTACTTGTCCTGGAAAGAGCTCTTTTTAGTGGCAGTCACTTCTGCTCCAAGGATTTCTGAGCTTCAGGCCCTGATTTGTAAGGAGCCTTATTTGTAAGGCTCCATCAGGAAAAGGGAGGTCATAATTCCACTACACAAGACACTAGTGAGGCCCCACCTGGAGTACAGTGTACAGTTCTGGAGACCTTACCTACATAAGGACATAGACAGGGTAGAGAACGTTCAGAGGAGGGCAAAGATGGAACAGGGCTTGCATCACAAGTCCTATGAGGACAGGCTGAAGGACCTGAATATGTACTCCCTGGAGCAGAGGGAATATGACAGAGATACACAAGTATCTTACAGGGAGGAACAGGGTGCAGGAATACAGTATTTTCCAGTGAAAAAGATGTTCCGGGCCGGCCTGGTGGCACTGAGGGTTGAGACGCTGGACGCCACACCTCACGCCATGCCAGCAACCCGGGTTCGGGAACGGACTCGGGCCG
Organism: Neoceratodus forsteri; assembly: GCA_016271365.2. Taxonomy (NCBI): domain Eukaryota; kingdom Metazoa; phylum Chordata; order Ceratodontiformes; family Ceratodontidae; genus Neoceratodus; species Neoceratodus forsteri. Next base: position 912,694,418 of record CM028136.1, read on the forward strand.
CCAGAGGCTGGCAGGAGAGAGGAAGGAATAGAGCATCCCATGACTGCTCTTGTTCCTCTGGGGTGGGTGGGAAGGGCGCGCCGCGCTGCAGCGGCGACTGGCTGAGGCCAGCCACACTGCAGTAGCGTGCCTAGAAGGAAAGGGAGTGCGACAGGCATCAGCACGGACTTGCTTGGATGCCAATGCACATCCGGCTCCCTGGGACCAGAAAAACGGAAAATAGCAGGGCGACCGCTATAGCCGATGGCCATGCCATGAGCCCCGAACACTAGAGGTGCCTTAGTCGGGCAGTGGCCCACCCTGTGTAATGGAGTGTATCACATGTCAGACCAGGTCCCGGGGGGGGGGGTGGGGTGGGGGTGGAGGTCACGGGGCCCACTCCGCCAAGGAAAACATATTCTATGCTAAAGAAAAAGATGTTCCAGGACTAGAGGGCATGGAATGAAGTTGGAGGGAGGGTGATTCAGAGGAAACGTGAGGAAGAATTTTTTCACAGAAAGGGTGGTGGACAAGTGGAACACCCTGCCAGAGAAAGTGGTGGGGGCTGAAACAATCACGAGATTTAAGAATGCATGGGATAGACATAAGGGAATTCTGGAGGTCAGGGGTAAGGGGGCAACAGACTTCTAGAAAAACAAAGTGAACTTACAAGCTCAAATGGGCAGATTGGGTAGACCCATAGGCCATCATCTGCCGACAGCGTCTATGTATCTATGTATTTAATTTTTCAGAGAGACTGGGTAGCTCTTTGTACCAACCCTTAGTTCTTACCAAGAGTGGTGTCAGAATTTATGTTGAACCAGTCGATTCAACTCCTAGTGTATTACCCCAAGCATTCTAACCCGGGGAGGGGGGGATTCTTCATATACTGGATGTTCATAGAATCCTGCATTATTACACTAACAGAAAAACTGACCAACTTTTTGTTTCCTTTGCACCCAAGAGGGAAGGTGCTGCAGTTTCCAAACAATGCTTTTCCAAATGGTTGGCAAACTATATTTTCTGTTCCCAGAAATATGGTAAAACCCTCCCGGGGGAGGTTAAGGGGCATTCTACCCAGGGTTTTATTTAACTCTAAAAATTGATTAGCGTTTTGCTCATAAAAGTGCTAAAACTTTTTGAGGAAAGAGCTATGCATTTTCAATGTGTTTAACAAACACAACACTTCTAGAAAATCTATATAAATACTTTCTGTACAGTTAGCATCGTCCCAAGGAAAAAACTGCTAATCAATTATTTAAAACCCTGCTACCAGAAGCATGGCTGCCCCTACTGCTTGTTTCAAGAATGTGTCAGCCGCTGACATCTGTGTCACGGCTATTTGGAGTTCTGTCCACACTTTTACGAAGCATTACAGTTTGGACATTGCCTCTAGGCGCAGGGCAGGCTTTGGCTTAGCTGTTCTTCAGGGTCTCCTGTCCTGATTTGTCTGCCTTTTGCAGATTCATTCCTGCCTATCGTGTTTCAGTTTTTCTTCTGATTAACACTTCTTGGGACTCAATCCTCAATGTTATTACCTACAGCAAGAGGCCTCTCGAAGTAAGACAGTACAGTTACATAAGACCTTACTCTAACAGTATATATTTGAGAGAGGCTCTTGCAGTAGATAAGCTTTTCCTTCCCTCCATCCCCCAAATTTTCTTCATTGCTCTTTCTCTATGAGCTTATTCTGGGCTCCACAAGCCTCTTTTCCATTCTTCTGTCACTCCTCCTTGGAGGCCTTTGGTGTTTGAAGGCATTTTTCAGCCATGCAAAGGATTTCCAGCATTTGCTCAGAGTACTAAGAATCAGGATACTTCAAGAACTAGACCTTGAGGTCAAAAGACTATGCTGGGTAAGCTACCCCCACCTGAGGCAGAGTCAGGAGACTGTGGCTCGGTGGTAGGTGGACTGGCTTGCTGACCAACACAGCAAGGAGTATGGACTATCAGGGTTGCCTTGCCCAGTCTGGAGCTACCAGAATCATGGTGGCTGACTGTTTCCCGAGTTTTAGGAGAGTTCTGTGTATCAGAGGAAAGAAAGAGTAGGCGTACAGGAAATGGAAATGACGTACTTACCGTAATTACTGATCTTCTTGGACAGTCTCCATTACTCATTCACACTAGTGGGATAGCACCGGAGGCGCTAGGACCAAGCGGGAGCCTAAAATTTTCTGAAGGGTCAGCACCGAGACAGGACCACGCATGCACGGCGCCACGAGACTAGCTCGCACCTGTGAAGGCTATCTCGGCGTCGACCCTCCAACTGCCTCAGTACCTTTTTACGACTGAGGAGGTGCAGCGTAACTAATGAGAATAATTCATCCCAAGTTTCTGGGCCTGAGAGGGCCCAGATGGCCTTTGCAAGAAAGGTCAAAGAATAATGTTCTCACAGTCTGAACCATAGGACCATGAAGACCAGGAAAGAAAACGAGTGAACCCAGGGAATGGTGGGTGGGCGTGTGAATGAGTGATGGAGACTGTCCAAGAAGATCAATAATTACGATAAGTATGTAATTTCCATATCTTCCTGGACTAAGTCTCCATCACTCATTCACACTAGTGGGAGAGTACCGAGCTAAAACCAACAACCCTGAGTAGGGTGGTAGGAGATAGGGTTCACTCAGAAAGGACAGCCAAGGACTGTCCTGCTAGTAAAAAGAGCTGTCTTGTAAAGAGCAAGTATAACATAGTGCCTACAAGATAAGTGCTCGAGTTGTAACTCACCACTTTGCAGACGACTGCGATGTGCGCAAAATGAAAGTCTGCCAGGAAGCCTCAACCACTCTAGGACAGTGGCAAGAACCTGGCCTTGCAATTTGGTCTAGGACCAAAATTAATAGAGTCAAAGACATGTACTAATGTAACGTAAAGGGACCTCAGGAGCTGAAAGAGTCGGAGGTAAAGTCTACTGGTTCAGGGTAGACCGGAAAGTGCAGATGGAAACCCCCACTATCAAGTATGGCTGACCTGTAAACAACAGGTCCAGGAGCACTTGAACCCCTTACTTGGTGAGCAAGGGGGTGCCGGTGGGGTTAGCCCATCAAAGAGAATGGTCTCCACTTAGTCAAAGGAACATTCCTGATGGAAGGCCAAGCACGACTTAGAAGCCTCTCGTGGTGGTCTAGTAGAACCAGATCCTACCCACTGCATATTCCAAGGGAATCATCCTGCCCTTCCGTGTACAACTGTAGTAGCAGTCTCTGAACTCAGGGAAGGAAGGAAAAAGTGTACAGGAGGACGTGTCCACTGCAGAAAAAAACATTCAGACAGAAAAAAACGGGCTGGATTTCTAAGACAAATAGAGGCAGATGTGCATCGAGGAGGGACACAGCAGGACCAAGTTAGTTAGGGCTAACCCATTTGTTGAAGTGACTCAGTGCAGTGAGGCACTACCCACTCTGGCCTCCCTGAAGGGAGAAGGGACGAATTCTAGTTTGTTTGCTGAAAAACAAACATCATAACTCCATCACGCACTTGAAGAGAATAGCTTCGTGAGCGAATGGACCATGGAAATGGACCAGTGCACAGGAACTGAAGGTGTGAATATTTGAGAAGCTACCTCAAAAAAAAAAGACCTACTTGACTTTCCGTCAAGAAGGAGAAAATCACCTGTTAAGTTAGGCAAGCAAGGAAGTAGCAACCTGAGTTCCGACTCAGTGGAGAGTCGCTTCTGCTGCTGCAAGGCTCTGCTCAAGAGAAGAAAGTCTGATAAAAAGAAAGGGGAATTAACAGACTGGGCAGTCGCCTAGGTCTAGAAAATGTCTCTGAATGAGATAAATCTCTCTTAGAGAAAGAGATTACCCATACCGCCGCCGGATCGGACTCCCCCTAGGGGAAGAAGTAGTCAGGTACTCTTTACCATACTCTGGAACCTGACCAGATCCAAAAAGGGTGGGTATCGGGTAATTTCGGCTAGTGCTGTGAAATTTTTTTTTTTTTTTAGTCCAAGCCTAACAAGGCTTTCAGGCTGCTATTTCGCAAGGACTGTCTGGATACAAAATGATGAAGATGTTCTCCATCTGAGGGCAGAAGGAGCCTTAGTGTCCATACTGAATTCATGACCAAACTAATAATCACAGCTGGAGAGATGTTAACCACCTGTGCCGAAGAAGCCACCAAAGGAGCACTATCACAAGGGGGCTATATACCCCAATCAAAGGAGTGGAAGAGCCAGAGCGGCTCCCGACCATTAAATTAGAATGTTCCACAGAATGTAACTGTCTTGATGATTGAAAAAGTCTAGACGCAGAAGTGTATGATCCACAGATGCAGAGTGAAATACTACAGTGGACCCCATTACTGAGGAACTACTGAAAAGATTTTCCATCACGGACTCTGATGATAGAGGGGACGTGCCCTTCAGTATATAACATGAGTCGTCCGCTGTATTACTGACCAGAAGGACAGGGAAAAACCCATCTAGATGCACTTCTACCCTAGAAGAACCTCCAAGAGAGGTCTAGGACAGAGTCACTAGAGACTCCACCATCAGGAAGGATGTCGAGGAGCTTGGTACCACATAGGGAGCCAAGAAAGTGCTGAGCAGAATGAGATTCCGCTGGCAGAGCAGTACAGCAGAGTTGTATCAGCAGAAAACCGCTGGATAACACAAGATCCCACATAGACCGCCACTCACTGAGACGTGTGGAGAAAAAATAATCCTTAAAACAGGAGTTCATTCTGCGATAAACATCCTGCCACAAGTTCTGTGGAGAGGAAGTCCGAAAAGGAAAAATGTGTCACCAATTCTGCCATACAGCACCAGCATCACTCGTGGCACAGGAGGGCACCAAGCAGTGCTTATGCCAACCTGAGCGATACCCGAGGGCAGCTGCAGCAGTACCCACAGGCACCCCCTGCACCCATGTAGCAATGGCACCCGAGGGCACCGCCCGACACCCATGGTACCATGGCACCCATGACACCCATGGCAAGAATGGCACCCGAGGGCACCAGTGGCACCCATGGGCACCTGTGGTGACACCCGCGGCACCCACAGGTGTCCCCCAGTGCCACCCATGGTACTTATGGCACCAGTGGAACCCATGGTGCCTGTAACACCCATGGCACTCGTGGGCAATCACAGCACCACCAGCGGCACCCATGGCACTTGCAGGTGCCTGTGGCACTGCCCATGGGTGCACAGCGCCACCCAGACACCCGCGGCACCACAGACAGCGCCGATAACCAACAACAGCATCCACGGCACTGCACAGAGCGATGGCACCGACCCACGGCGCCAAGGCATGGCGCCGACCAAGGCACCGAAGCGCGGTGCCGATCAAGGCACCAAGCCACGGCTCCGAGGCACAGCACCGACCAAGGCGCCAAAGGAAATGCCAATGGAACTCCTGAGAAGGGGAGAAGGAATAAGGTGGTGCCCTTGCCAGCCCCTGCATGGAAAAGGGAGGGGGGTAGGCACGAGGGGTCGACACGATGGCAAGGCACCAAGAGGGCACCTCGCCCATCGTGATCCAATCGACTCGGCTCTGGTACAACTGCTCCGATGCCCAGAGGTCCCGAAATCAGGAACAGAACCAGAAAAACTGGAAAGTCAAACCCCCTACTCCATAGGAGCGGCCCAGAGGTGAAACTGCCCACCGGAGCTCCAACGAGAACAGAGATGGAGCTCAGAGTCAAGAATACAGCTGTTAGGAGCAGGGCCAAGAAGAACCCACCAAAGTGGGTTCGGGCCCATCGCCCCTCCCGACGAACAATCCTCATGCAGACGTACCAACGGGCAACCTCAAGCGGCACCAATTCGTCTTCCCCCAATGAGGAAGAGGAGCTCAAGGTTAAGCAGAGCTGGAACCCTGGAACTGCTAGATTTGAGCTTCGGAGAACTGTCCCCCCCCCCCCGTTAATTAAGGGTGGCAGACCGGACACAACCCCTCTGCCATAAAAACTTTAAAACAAAGTCCTCCCACCGTCCAAGGATGACTCCATTGATGGCAGGAAAGCATTTCTTTTTCTTCTTCATAATCATCTTCTTGTTCGTAAAAGAAGAAATTACTACTTAAAATACTAAATTAAACGTTAAAAGCTGCTGTCATCTAGATGAAAACAGACTCTGGCAGACCAGCGACGTCGACATCCAAGCGCACTCTACGGCGGGAGAAAAGGAACTGAGGCGGATGGAGGGTCGACGCCAAGATAGCCTACACAGGGGCGAGCTAGTCTTGCAGCGCCGCGCATGCATGGTCTTGTCTCAGAGCCGACCCCGTCAGACAATTTTAGGCTCCCGCTTCGTCTAGCACCTCCGACGCTATCCCACTAGTGTGAATGAGTGATGGAGACTTACTCCAGGAAGATCTTCCCTGTCCAGTCCACAGTCAGAGCATCTACTGGAAGTGTACCCCTAAGCTGGGGGTCTGCAACAGTAAAGTGGGAATGGATGGTTGAGGCTGGAAGCTTAGAGGTCCATCTCTGGGGTTCCCCACCTCCCGAATACTGTTGTCAGAACTTCACTGTAAGGTCCATTCATGATGGCCCTGACTGATTCGACTGAGGGAGTCCGCCAATACATCGTCTTTGCCTGGACCTTGTGTCACCCTGTTCGCTGATGTAGAACATGGCAATGGCGGTGCCTGTTCTGATCTGGACAGAGTGACCCTTCAGTTGTGGAGCGAAGGCCCTGATAGCCAGGTACACAGCTCTGAATTCGAGAAGGTTGATATGAAGAGAGGATTCCCTGGGGGACCAGGTTCCACTTATAGACTGGTCTGCCAGATGAGCACCCCATCCGAGGAGGGAGGCATCCGTGGTAAAAATCCTGGAGGGCTGTCTCTGCTGAAAAGGGACCCCTACACCCTGAAGTTTTCCTTTTCCTTCCACCAGTCCAGGGGCCTGAAGCAAGGTTCTTGAAACTGGAATTAGTTTTGAGAGGGAGTCCTGCTTTTGGGACCAGTGAGACCTCAGATGATACTGGATGTCCCTAATTTGAAACCTCGACCCACGGCTGTCACAGCAGCCATGTAGCCTAGTAGTCTGAGAGTGTCTGGCGGGCCTTGGCAGGCCCAAGGTAGAGGAATTTGCCAAGTGTAGGAAATGCTGGACCCTGTACACCGGAAGCATAGATTTCCCTTGTATGGTATCCAGTTGTGCTCCAATAAAGTCTAGTACCTGAACTGGATCAAAGTGTGACTTTTCTTTGTTCAAGATGAATCCCAGAGACTCCAGAGTACTTACTGTTAGTCTGAGAGCTTTGTTGACCTTGTCCATTATTAGCCAGTCATCCAGGTATAGAAAGACTGACACCTGTTGCCTCCTTAAGTGAGCTGCAACTACTGCCAGGCACTTTGTAAAGACCGTGGGAGCTGAAGTGAGATTGAATGGTAGGGCTGCAAACTGGTAATGGCTGGATGGTAGCCTGGACCTGAGAAACTTTCTGTGGGGCAGCCTTATAGGGATGTGAAAATAGGTGTCCTTGAGATCTAGAGAAGCTAGCCAGTCTTCCCTGCTGTAATGAATGCATCACTCGAGTCTGGGTGACCATTTTGAACTTGGGTTTCAATAGATGTTTGTTCAGGTATCAAGTCTAGAATGGGTTGCCATTCCCCATTTCTCTTTTGTGTGAGAAAGTATCTGGAATAGAGGCCTTTTCCCACTGCTTTTGCAGACAGAAGTGCTTTCACCTCTAGCTCCAAAAACAATCTTTCTGCTGGGGTTAGGGGTTTTGAAAGCTTGGCACCCTGCAAAGAGGGAAACGTTTTGAACTGCAGGGTCTGCCCCTCACCCACCACCTCTAGCACCCATTTGTCTGTGGTTATGAGGCGCCACTGGTGGAGGTAATGGGTCAGTCAGCCTCCTACAAGGGGAGGGGAGATGACCTGGACGTTGCAGGCAGGAAACTTGCTTGAACTGGATGCCAGGGGAAGGAGAGGAGCTGGACCTTCTCTGAGCTCTCCTTCCTATCCCCCTGAAATAGTCTCTCATCTGAGAGTAGTCTAGGGGCATGGGGTAGAAAGCCCTAGGATAGTAGCCCGTGCCTCCGTTTCCCCTGTTCTGAGATTTCTGGGAAGTAGAGGCCTTTTTTTTTTTTTTAAGCAGTACTGCTTTTCTCTCAACTCGGCTTTATTAGAGGATTAAGAAAAAGACATACTTTCCACATCAGTGAGAACATTCAATTCAAACAATTGGCAGCATTGCTTTGATAGGTGGTGGTTTTATATTACTCCACCTTTTTCATGTAGGCTTCAGTTTTGTCCCCAAAGAGAGAATTTTTCTTGCAAGGGAAATCCATGGCCTTGGATTGAGTGTCCTGCGAAAGATTAGTGGTTCTCAGCCAAGCATGACACCTCAGGGAGCTGGCCTGTGCCATGGTCCATGAAGCAGTGCCATTAGTGTCCACAGCCATATGGAACTGGTATTTAGTAGCCTCCAAGGCTGTCTTTACAGTTTCTGCCAGGTCTTGGGCCATTCTATCTGGGCCCTGTTGACTCATGACTAAAACAGAGTTCCAGAGGGCCTTTCGATACTGGGCTGCATAGGCCATATAGATGGAAAGGTGAAGCAGCAAGTAGGCTGTGGTATAAGATTTCCTGCCCATCGAGTCCGTTTTCTAGACTTCTTTTCAGGAGGTCGGGAGGAAAGTGGCACTTTGGCTTTGTCTTACAGTAAGCTACAGCCTGTACCACCCCCTCATGGTCTGGATGCACATAAAGGAATTCTGCGTTAGATCTTTCTAAATGGTATTTCTTTTCAATTTGTTTTTTATCTACTTTAGGAACAGAATTGGGGTTCTGGAGGAACTTAAAGGTTGCCCTAAGAAGGAATTTGTGAATGGGCAAAAGCAGCTTTTTAGCAGGATGGAGAGTCATCATGTCTAAATAGTCTGCGTCCTCCTCTTGATCAGCGGTGTTGATGTCCAGGGTATCCACCATATGTTGCACAAAAGTGAAATGAGAGGAAAAATCCTCCTGGCCGTTAGAGGAATTGCCAAATTCTTGGTTGGGGGATCCATCAGACTCTGTAGGTTCACCCTCAGGCTCAACATTACCATCACCCTCATATATAAAGTAAGCCCAGGAATCTGAAGTATGAGGGGCATTACATAAATTGCCCATAGTCGGCAAAGTCTGTATATACAGTATATATACATATATATATATATATATATATATATATACTGTGTATATACACACACACATATATATATATATATATATATATATATATATACAAGTTTTAGCATTTCTTTACCTGGGGGTGTGCTTCTTTCCTTTGCCCTTAGGTGGGGGTAATACATCTTTCCTTCTGTTTCTTTTAGCAGGCACCGAATCAGGAACCTGCTTATTAGAGCTTTTTTTTTTTTTTAAGCTTGGTCATTATTATTATCAGACTTGTTCTCTAGGAGGTCCTTAGAAGACTTGTCTTTAGTTTTACTGTGAGAAGACACCTCTTCAGCAGTTTTGTTAGAGGGGGAGGCAGACTTAGAGGCAATCATTTCCAAACTCTTAGCCCTTTTTTTTTTTACAATTTTAAATAAAATTTAAAGCAGAGCTCACAGTTATGGTCTGGACCTAAACAACTTAAACAAAGATCATGGCTGTCTTCCTTAGCCACTACCTTACTGAACTTCAAACAGTTTTTAAAACCTGCTGGTCCAGTTCTCTTTTTGGGTCTTTCTGACATGCCAATTTGTCAGAAAAACCACCAAAAATGTTATTCCCTGTTGAGAACTGAAGTGAAAATGGTCGGTTCCTTCAAAGAATGGAGCCGTGATAAAACGTTTCCCAAATAACAAAAAGTAAGCTTTTAGTAAGAAGAGAAAAGGGAACCACTAATGTTAAAAAATGTTTGGAGGTAAAGCCACGTTTTTGGTTTTTACCTCAACCTTGATATACTCCCTTCTTGTGTCCATAAACTGTATTCCGTTGGGCTAGCCCCCGTGGTTGCTCACTGGTTCAGCTCTTATATTCAGCACAGGCAGCAGTCCGTTCTTGTAGGTACCTCCCTCTCTACCCCCTCCCTATTCTTGACAGTGTCCCACAAGAGTCCATCCTGGGCCCCATACATTTCTATTTATTTATTAATGATCTACCCTCCGTCTACTCCCCCTCCAAGATTCATATGTATACGGACTACAGTGTTATTCTGTTCTGGTTCCTTTGTCTTCGATGTCACACCCCTCTTCAATGTGACTTCTACAAGGTGCAGTCCTGGTTCCAACAAAACCAACTAAAACTTAACTTAAAAAGGACAGCCTCAATACTCTTTGGTTCCAGGCAAAAACTGCTTAAATAATACCAACCCTCCCACCTTTACCACCCTCGACGGCTCATCCCTCCAATCAGTGACCTCATTTAAATACCTGGAAGTGTGGCTTGACAGCAGTCTCGACTTCCCTGTACACATAGACTCCATCTGCTTGAAGCTTCACCCAAAACTCGGTGCCTTTTACTGGCACAAAGACTGCCTCCTTTTGTCAACCCAGCTTGACCTAGTCACAAACTTTTCTACCTGTATATGACTACGCTGACATTGTCTACTACTCGGCTCCTGTGACCTCTCTTCCCAGGCTGGACACCATGCTTAATTCTTTCTGCCGCTTTGCTACCTCCTCTCACTCACCACTGCACCCTCTACTCCTCTCTCTCCCTTATGCCCCCTTCCCTTAGGGTACCAGCTGCATAACCTCATTTTTATCTGCAAATTCTGGTTCGGGTCTCTCCCCTCATATCTCAGCTCATGGCTTTCTCCTGTCAGCTGCTTCTCAGAGTACACCCTATGTTCCACGGATGCCCGAACTTTCTCCCTTCCGTTCCCTTGCGCTTGCTCAGGCCAAGCAGCTTTCTCCTCCCACCTCCCTCACCTCTGGAATCAACTTCCTTGGACCATTTGCCATGCCCCCTCCCTCTCTGCCCTCAAATCCCTTCTTTGTACACCTTCCACTGCTCCCTGCAACTGCCCTCCTGCTCTCTCCCTTCCCACTTCTCCCAAGCCCTACTCCCTCCTCCCTTACTATCCTGATGCTATACCCTGATGACCCCTCCCTAGGGGCAGAAGTCTCCCTCTCCTCTCTCCCTTTTCTCTTGCTAGCCTCACTGTTCAGTCTGTATTTTCCCTCTCTCTCTGCCATTACCTGTCACCTATTTCCTCTCATTCTGTACCTTTCCTTTGTTACCTCCTCTCCACCTCTCACTCACCACTGCACCCTCTACTCCTCTCTTTCCCTTATGCCCCTTCCCCTTAGGACACAGGTAAGTAGTTCAGTCTGAGTATTTGTTTCCTTGGCACTTTTTCAAGGGTCTATCTTTGCACAATATTTTACTGGATCTTATTAACTCTATTGCTCTAGTTCTTTCAATTGTGTACTAGTGCAACTTTAAGTGCTCCTGCTCCTTCTCATGTATGATTTTTCTTGGGCATGATTTTTATCCCCTCACTGTAACCCCTCCACTCTTGATTGTACATATCTGTGTTTTTTTTTAATTGTATCATACTTTATTTTTGGGGGGGATTGTTCTGTATTTGCTTTTGTTGTACCCTCGTTCTGTGTTTGTTTACCCCCGGGTTGCACTTGGAAACGAGCCTAGGCTCAGTGTACCTTTCCCAGTTAAATTTTAAATAAATAAATATATTTTTTACCTCAGCGAAAAGGTGGAAACTGCTAGAAAGAACCGCAAGTAAAGCGGGATTCATGGTTCCCTGGAACTGAAGGGAACCACGAAAAAACAGTAACAGTAGAAAATATCTCTAAAATCACTAAAGGTAGCACAAAAACTAAGAAATTAAACACTCCTAAAGAAAATAACTTTCTTCAAGCTAAGACAATACTCTGGGGCAGTGTTGCTCAGTCAGCGGAAACATAATTCTGGTGCCCTCAATTGCTGGCAGCACCCCCTCTTGCTCTTGCTCTTTTTTTTTTTTAACCAGGAGAGAGACTCTAAGCTGAAAGCTCATTTACAGGTGCGACCTGGGAGCACAAGGAAGTTAAGTGACTTGCTCAGGGTCACACAGTATGCAAGTGGGGGCTGTGGGATTCAAACCCAGGTCTCCAGGTTTTCAGCTTAGAGCCTTAAACCACTGCACTATACTGCCTCCTCACTAGTCAATTCTCTAGACTCATTACCACTGACTCCACCTCTGAGGCAGCTGAACCAGACTGGCATTCTGCATTTGTCAAGCATACTAATGGACCCCTTGGGTGAGAACGCTTTCCATGACAGAAAGCATAGCTCACAGGTCACAGCTAACTCAAAAGGAGCCCAAATACATTTCTCTAATATGAAATTTAAGTCCCAAGACAGGACTCAATTGCAGATGGGAGGCTTCAGATGAAGGATGCCGTGCCAGAAAGTACGGGACACTTCCAGTTGTGCCACCATATGGCCATTAACAGGCACATGAAAGACCAAAATGGCTGACAGGTGCACCTTAAAAGTAGAGCACTGCAGGCCAGAATCTGAGAGGGACAGCAAATACTCCACAATCTGATTTACAGGACAAGAGGGACCAAATGACAGAAAGCCACCCTCAGAGCAAAGCGCTTCCACTTCACAGAATAAGTGGCCCTGGTGGAGGGCTTCCTAGTGGCCACCGCCGGAACATCAGCCACCTTCTGGGCACACCAAACCTAGCCAGGGCTGTGTATTCAGGAGCCAAATATGGACGTGTAGAGACTTGAGGTCCGGATGGACCAGGGTCCACTGTTCCTGAGAGAGCAAGCGTCTGCACAGGGGGAGGGATACCGGAGGTTCCACCGCCAGCAGCTGCAGTAAGGGGAACCAGATCTGACGAGGCCAGAAGGGGACAATGAGGATCAGGATGGCCCTTTCCAGCTGAAGTTTGATCAACACCCTCTGAATTAGAGGAAAGGGAGGGAATGCTTAGAGAAACCTTCCTTTCCAAGAGAGGGACAACGCGTCTCACCAGAAAACTCCAGGCCCTGGAGCAAGCTAGCAGAAAAGCAGCAGTTTAAAAAAACCAAAAAAACGTAACTTTATTTTTGTTAGTTTAACTGTGTAAGGTACACATTCCCCATAGGCAGGCATACAGAAATATCAAACATTTCAGTAAAATGAATACAGCAGTTTACAGTCAGGATTTGATATGCCCTCTCCATGATACAGCACCGGGGCTGCAAAGTTAGTTACAATACTTCCAAACAACAGAGTAAGAAACAGCCACTACTGCCATGAGCAGAGATTGCCAACATAAGGTTATTACAAAATTGTGTGCCCTATGATATGGATAAAATATCCCCCAAACCAAAATAGGGCATTACCTTTATACGTAATTAAGCAGTACTCTGTCGGTGTTAAGTAGCCTAATAACTTGTAACAACATTAGTGTCCCTGCAAGCAGTAACTTTTAAAAGGTGACAGAAAGCAGATTTAAACATTGTAAAAAGTAATCCACAAAAAGTATGAAAGCATTTTGGCAAACGTCTGGACATACAAGTCTAAAATGTCCAGAACTGAGCAGTGTGCATGTCCAGGAATTTGGAGTCATGAAAAACAGACATCTCAATAAAGAGGGAAGGCGCCATAACTAAAAAGCACAAATATGCCATCAACAAACACCACTCTGAACAAAACTCCTCCGTGTCCTCACTTCCCACAGACAAATCCCAAAAATAACAGAATCAACATAAATAGTTAAAAGCATGAACTTTCAATGGCCTGGGGTAAAGCCAGACTGGAGTAGGAAGTCACAATACTGTCTTTAGCACAAACATTGCTGAACCCTTCAGAGGTTAATCCATCCTGGGGTATTGGTTTTAACTGAAACCTGGTTAGATGGTAGGGTTTTGAATACCTCTATAGACTGGGCAGATTTCCAACTGTATAGATTTGACAGAACAAAAAAAGGTGGGGGAATTGTGATTTATGCCAAGTGTAATTTAACTACCCATGAGGTAGCATGTCCTTTCCTTAGTAATGCTTTGGAAACATTGGCTATAGAGATAGAGGTACCATTTCAGAAACCTATATTGTTATTGGGGGTATATATAAACCCCCTAAGGTTGACACAAAGGTTTTTCAAGATTTGCAGGAATTTTTGTTTAGTTTTATAGGTTTTCATGAGTTATTTGTTACTGGTGACTATAATGTCGACTGGTTGGCTGCTGATGTGAACAATGAGCTGGTTGAATTTAAAATGGGACTGGGATTGACTCAATTAATCCTAGGACCCACTAGAATCAACCACAAAGAGAATCCTAAGAGATCCACATTGTTGGACATGAAGTTTACGAATTCACCCCAATTTTATTTACAAACAGGGGTTTCAAGAGAATCCTTCTCAGGTCATCAGGTTATTTATTCAGTTAGAAATAACATAATAAAGTCTGTTCCTGAATCTAAAATATTTTAGAGATGTTATAAACAGTTCGATTATATTAAGTTTATGACTGACGTTGAAAACAGATGGGATAGATTGGACTTGATCCCCACATCATCGGCTGCATGGGAATTCTTTTTAGAGGAATTCTTGAGTATCTGTAATAAACATACACCCTTGAGATCCAGGGTATCAAAACATAAAGGGAATGTATGGTTCTCGTCAGAGTTATATGAAGCCAGAAAATATAGAAATAAAAAAAAGGCAAAAGCTAAAAAAAAAAAAAAAAAAAACATGCTAGATCAGGATTGGGTCTTTTCTGTAGGCAAGCATGTAATTTGTATACTAAAAAAGTTAGGGTGGCCAAACAACAGTTTGTTCAAACTAAATTAGATGACAATTATAAAAGGAATCCAAGAAAAAGTGGGATCTGTAGGCTCTGTGGATGGGATCTATCCAGATTATGATAGTGCCCGGGAGTACAAACCAGCAGATACCAGCATAGTTACTGGATAAATGTGTGGGTTTGATTTTGAGCATATTACTCCTGAGGAGGTACGTACAGAACTTCTGAAGGTAAATATTTTTAAAGCTAAAGGAGCCAATGAGATCCCATCTAGACTACTAAAATATGAGGCCCCTTGCATAGCATACCCTTTAGCTCATATCTTTAATTTGTCAATTGTTAATGGAGGATGCCCAGACGGATGGAAGGTTGGTAAAGTGAGACCTATTTTTAAATCTGAGAACAACAGCGAGTTGCGCAATTACCGGCCCATCTCGTTGTTGCCTCAGATTTCAAACGTTTTTGAAAAAATTGTATCCCGCCAATTGAAAAGATTCCTTGAGGAACATAATAAACTGTCACCTTTTCAGTCAGGCTTCAGGGTGCTCCATAGTACACAAACAGCTCTGCCTGGGGTGGTAAGCGATCTCCAACTGTGTCTGGACAGGAGGTTAATGGTAGGAGCCTTGTTTATCGATCTCTCAAAGGCGTTTGACACCCTTAATCATGCGGTGCTCCTGGCCAGACTCAGCGAGATTGGCTTGTCCCCCCAGTCAGTTAAATGGTTTTCCTCATATCAGAAGGACCGTAGTCAGTTTGTGGAAGTAGGTTCTTATAAATCTGGTGTATTAAAAATGAAAAATGGAGCACCCCAAGGCTCTATTTTAGGGCCCCTGTTATTTAACATCTATATAAATAAGATCAAGATAACATTAGCTGATGTTAGGTGTCATCTGTACGCAGATGACACTATACTGTATGTAGCAGGGACCACGTTAGATTTAATTAATACAAGGCTGCAATTAGCTTTTGATGAAGTACAGACCTTTTTTAAAAAACATTACCTTACTTTAAATGCTAATAAAATATAGTCACTTCTATTCAAAAATAGGAATAATAAAAAACAGGATTGTTACTTGGAGATTAAAATCTTTGATGGTACTGCAATTAAGCAAGTTGAATCGTATAAATATCTTGGTGTCTGGTTAGACTCCCATTTGAGTTGGGACTTTCAAATAGATTTCCTTGTAAGAGATATGAATAAGATGTTTGACTAGAGAAGTCCAATTAAGTGTGGTTAATTCTCTCCTACTCCCGGTAATCGATTATGGAGATCTATTTTATGGAGGGACTATTGGATTGTATATAAATAAAGTAGATCAGATATTTTGTAGAATGGCCCATTTTGTGCTGGATGCACCCTTCAGAACTCATAGATATAAGTTATTTAAGGAGCTGAATTGGTATAAACCCTCAGTAAGAAGAAATTTACATTTATTACAATTTATGATCAAAGTATGTAATAAGGAGGTTCCTGGTTATATTAGTGACCTCTTTAAAGTTAGAAAAGTGAAGGAAGGCCTGAGAAGCTCTGTTGGAATTCAATTTGTATTAACTTATTATAATCTGAATATAGGAAGAACATCTGTCCCCTTTAGAGGAATTAGCTTATGGAATAAATCTCCCCCAGATTTGAGAAATGCCAGAACAAAAATTAATAATGTAAAATTATTGAAATGGTGCACATCTGGATTAAATAATAATATGATCTGCAATACCTGTTAGCACTTTATTATGGTTTTTGTGTTTGTTTTGTCTTACTATTTGTAAGTTTGGATTAGTGTTTTAATGTGCAACTTGTTTGTATTGACAAGGAACTTCATTGGAAATGAGCATTGCTCAATTGAATGTATCCTTTATTCTTAAGAATAAAAAAAATATTTACTACTACTATTTACAGTTACTCACTGGCCACAGAATTAGTATCCAAGCCTACTCCTTTAGCCCGAAACTCTTTCAATGCAATCCACCAGTTCTGCTGCCTCTCCAGGATCTGTGAACTGGTATGCCTTTTCCTCACAGGCAATGCGCAGACTAGCTGGCACTAAGAGGATGTGATGCACTCCCAGCTGTCGCAACTGAGCTCGGACCCCGTCAAAGCTTTTTAGACACTGCTGGGTTGCATAACTTATGTCTGGAAAAAGATTAACTTTATTGCCTTGCCAGCCCAGGGGGGCACCCTTTTTGGCTTGGCTAAGAATGACATCTCTGTCAAAAACAGTTCCCAGCACCACCAGCAAAGTACACAATGGTAGTTCACTGGTCACTGTGTGGCTTCTCCCTCCTCATGGGCTGGCCGGTATGCTTTTAGAATAGTAACTGAGGCTTCCACTTGTAAGGCATCCCGAAAGAAAGTAGCTAAATACTCTGGAAAATGTTCTCGCTCAACACCTTCAGGGAGCCCAAAAATAAGAACATGTGTGCATGGGAGCCATTTTCTAAATTTTCAAGTCAGCGACAAAGCACCACATTCTCTTTGGTTGAAACCGCTGTCACAGTTATCACCACATCTGCCAATTTTGATGCATTTTTGGTTTCTCCCTCCAAGAGGTCCATTTTTGTATCTAACACTTTAAGTGGTGAAATCCTTCACCTTTTGTTCCAGTCTCTGAATAGCTTTAAGCAGTGCAACATTCAAGGGCTGAGGTAGTGCTTCTTCTTCTGCTCCCTGGCTGGTTTCCTTGCTTTTGCCCTGCTTCAGGTCCTTGGGTTGGGCTCAGTTTCCTCCTACAGAACCCAGTCTATGTCCTCTGCTCATAACTTCAGTGTAGATAGGTGGGGAAAAAAGCGGCAGTTTTGCATTGAGTGGTGATGTAAAAAGGTCCATCTCTGGACAGCCCCATCGGTCAAACAGGTCTTCAACAACCAAGATTAGCAGTTCCCACTCATGCATCCTGAACAGCAACCAGCTTAGTTTGTCCACCAGGATGTTTTGGGTGCCTGGAACATGGACGGCTGACTGTTCTAGACCATGTTCTAGAGCCCAGTACCAGACCTTCATCGCTTCCAGACACAGACGGTACAAATGGGTTCCCTCTTGTTTGTTAATGTAGTGGACAACACAGATGTGTTGAAGTGGAAGGCTTGCAAAGCATACAGAACAGCCATCATCTCTAAGATGTTGGTGTGAAGGGCCGCCTCCCCAAACTGGACCACATCCCTGGAGTCTGATAAGGACCCCCAGCTCAACATCGAAGTGTCAGTGGTGAGGATCTGCTAAGGGAAAGGAATAAGGAAGGGAACTCCTTTTAACAGGTTAGCATAGTATAGTGCCATAGTAGCGTACAAGTAGTTAGCCATAGGCCATGTGACTTGCCTGTACTTTATCAAGGTATGCACATTTTTTATCCCCCATAAATCTGCCTAGGGGTGTCTTAAAGGCCACTACTGTTTCACACACATATCACGACATTCACTGGTAAGCTGTTCCAGGTTTTCACCACCCTCTGACAACCAACTTCCTCACTTTTCAGTTTATAAAATGCCCCCTTTACTTGGAAACAGTGTAATCTGTTATCCCTTCCTGCTGTCTTTAATTCCAATCCAATATATTCCAGGATGTCCTTATTGTGTATGACTCTATAGACCATAAATAGGTCCCGCCTGATTCTTCTAAACTAAAGCGAGTACAGGTTCAGTTCCATCAGCCTCTATTCATAAGGTCTACTGGCTAGGTTTCTAATTTTTTGGGTGTCTTTTCTCTGAGCACTTTCTAGCAGTCTAATATTTCTCAGTTTTGGGCTCCTAGTATTGCACACAATATTCCAAGTGCGGCCATGCCAGGGACCTATACAGAGGACCGAGTACTTCTCTGTCTCCGCTCACTATGTTCTTAAGAATGCAGCCCATTACCCTGCTGCACCTACTTACTGTCTCTCTGCATTGCTCATCCTGAGACATTGTATTCGTAGCAATAACTCCCAGATCTCTTTCATTCAGTGTTTTCTTTAACTCCCTCACATACATATAGTATGCTGCCCTTCTGTTCTTATTCCTATGTGCATTACTTTGCACTTTTCCATATTACAGCAGAATCTTTTTGACCGGTGATGAGACCAGAACTTGCTGTTCAAGGTTGTTGGTGCGCTGATCCCACTGGACCCTCAATGTCCTCTGGGGGATCCTGATGTGCAGCCTGGCTAGAAGAACCATTACAAAGGGGGAAACATGAGAGGGGAGTGACGTGGAGTGCAGCCAGATGAAATAGGCTGCTTCCCCCTTCTCAGCATTTCCCACTGATTGCAGGACTGGTTGCGGCGACGGAGACCGATGGCATCGGGGCCCCCCCACTCTGCTTAGGGACACAGGAACAAGTTCGAAACTGCGGGGTTGAGGCGCCGACAGCTTAATCTGTATGGCGGACCTCCCCCGTTGTAAATCTGTAAACAGACTGCGGAGTTTGAGAAAAAAAAAATAAAGAAACTAACTTTGCCACATTGAATCGACCGCTGAAACGGAGATTGTGAGACCTTCCTCCTCAGCCCACTGTTCCTGCAGACACCTTTGTCCTGATCCAGGATCCCAGGTCCCACTTGGCGCCTTTTTTCCCGGCTGGATATCGTTTAAGGCACCAGAGCCCATTGGCCGAGAGGGGTAGTGACGTGGAGTGCAGCCAGATGAAATAGGCTGCTTCCCCCCTCTCAGCACTTCCCACTGATTGCAGGACTGGTTGCGGCAATGGAGACCGACGGCATCGGGACCCCTCCCCCCTCTCTGCCTAGGGACACAGGGACAAGCTCGAAACCGCGGGGTTGAGGCGCTGACAGCTTAATCTGTCTGGCGGACCTCCCCCATTGTAAATCTGTAAACAGACTGCGAATTTTGAGAAAAAAAATAAAATAAAGAAAAGTACAGTTACGTAAGAACTTACCGTAACAGTAGATCTTTGAGAGAGGCTCTTGCAGTAGGTAATTACATATAGGACTGACGTCGGCAGGCAGCAGGACCCCACAGAAAAAATTTCTAGCTAGCAGTCCCTGGCGGGGACCGCCCCCACGTCAGGTGACTGGCATCAGGTGACACGTCGGTATAAAGAGGTGGTCCCAGGCGTCACGCCTTCAGTTCTTTCATACAGGCCCAGAAGGGCAGGACGAGAAGAAGCAGATATTTCCCTCAATGGAAAAGGAGCTGAAAAAGCCTAGGGGATGGAAGGCGGGAAGGTATTACCTGCAAGAGCCTCTCTTGAAGATCGTCTACTGTTACGGTAAGTTCTTGCGTAACTGTACTATCTTGCCGAAGGGAATACTTGCAGTAAGTAATTACATATAGGACAGAATCCCAAGCAGTCTGGAACAAATGAAAAGGCACCGGGAGGAGAAATACTCCAAAAGTAGCAAACAACCTTGCAAACCTCAAGATAGGAGGCCTTGCAGACAGCCCCAACCAAGCCTGCTCTACGGCGAGAGGCAATGTCCAAACTGTAATGTTTAGTAAATGTATGGACGGAAGTCCAAGTGGCGGCAGCACAGATGTCTGCCGCAGACACATTCTTGAAACAAGCCACAGAGGCTGCTACTCCTTGAGTGGAGTGACCTCTGACTTGGCCCGGTAGGCTCTTGTTGTACTTGTCATAACAAAAAGTGATGCAATGAGCCAATAACTTTGATAGGCATTGCTTGGAGACAGCATTGCCTTCCCTTTTGTGAGCAAAAGAGACGAACAACAGATCAGTCTTTCTGAGATCCTTCGTCCTATCGGTGTAGTATCTCAGAATCCTGTGGACATCCATGGTATGGAGCAAGTATTCTCCCTGGTTGGAGTACTGCGTGAAAAAGGCAGGTAATTCAATAGACAGATTTAAGGTAGACTCCGCTACCACTTTTGGGAGAAACTTAGGATTCGTGCGAAGAGCTACTCTTTCTTTGTGAAAGATCAGATAAGGGATTTTGCACATAAGGGCCTGGAGCTCGGAGATTCTGCGAGCAGAAGTAATGGCCACCAAGAAGAGCGTCTTCCATGATAAGAACTTCAAGTCTGCGGAAGCTGCAGGCTCAAAAGGAGGAAGGGTAAGTTTATCGAGAACATAGTTCAAGTCCCAGGGGGGAGCTGGAGTCCGAACAGGGGGTCTAAGATGAAGGACCCCTCTGAGAAAAGTCTTGGATACCTCCAATTGGGCAAAAGCTTTATCAGCGAAAGGGACGTGGTAGGCTGAAACAGCTGCTATGTGGACTTTCAAAGAGGAGTGACTGAGACCCAGGTCGAAAAGATGATGCAGATAATCAAGCAGAATGGCCACAGGACAGGAGAAAGGCTCCACGTTCCTGGAGGCAGCTCAAATGGAAAATCTTTCCCATTTCATAGCGTAGGTGGACCTAGTGGAGGGTTTTCTAGCCTCCACCAGAATCTCGGCCACCTTAGGAGAGACACCAAAGCGAGATTGGGCTAGGTCTGCAGGAGCCATGCATGAAGCTGAAGAGACTTGAGTCCCGGATGGACCAGGGTCCCCTGATCCTGGGTCAGCAATCCTCGAGATAAAGGCAGAGGAAGAGGAGGAACCTCAGAGTATTGTTGTAGAAGAGAGAACCAAATTTGCCTGGGCCAGAAAGGAGCGATCAGAATCATTCTCGCTCCTTCCAATGCCAGTTTCTGCAGCACCTTGGAGACCAGAGGAATTGGGGAAAGCATAAAACGAATCTGCCCTTCCAGTTTAGAGACAGGCGTCGCTCAGAAAGCGCCTCGCTCTGGTGACGAGCAAAAAACTAGAGACTTTGCATTTGGGAGGAGGTGAACAGGTCTATCTGTGGAGTCCCCAAGACTGGAAGATGCTTTTAGAACTTTTTGGTCCAGTTCCCACTCGTGTGGCAGGCAGGAGCAACTTAGCTTGTCTGCCAGGACATTGTCGACTCCCGGAACATGGATCGCCGTGAGGTGAAGGTTGTGAAGAGTTGCCCATTCCCAAACCCTCATCGCTTCCCTGCATAGCGGGTAGGACAGAGTCCCTCCCTGCTTGTTGATGTACCACACCACGCACATGTCTGTCTGGACGGCTAGGTGACCAGGAAGAATGTATTGGTGAAGGGCCTGGAGAGCATACAGCACTGCTCGAAGCTCGAGCACATTGATGTGGAGAGCTAACTCTAATTTTGACCATAAGCCCTGGGTTCGGTGAGGACCCAGATGGGCTCACCAACCTTCGCCTGATGCGTCCGTGGTCAGAGTCTGAGCAGAGGGAGGATGAAAAAAGGGAACCCCCCGGAATAGGTTCTCTCGAACCATCCACCATTGCAAGTCTCTTATCATCGGCGAGGAGATCAGTACCAGATGATCTAGGTCATCTACAAGTTGATCCCACTGAGAGTGGAGAGTCCACTGAGAGATCCTCATGTGGAGGCGCGTACGCGGAACCGTCGGGATGGCGCGCCATAAGCCCCAGGAGACGGAGCACCGACCTCGCCGGAACCCTCCTGCGTTCCGATAGAAGGGAAATCTGGGACGGGAGGGAAGCCCCCCTGTCCGGATGCAGGACGGCCCTGCACATTGTCGTATCGAGGATTCCCCCGATGAACTGGAGTCTCCGGGAAGGATCCAGGTGAGACCTGCAATGGTTGATGGTGTTACCCAGGCCAGTGAAAACCTGCTGGGTGAGGGAGAGAAAACGCAGGAGTTCCTCCCTGGACGGGGCCGCCAGGAGCCAGTCGTCCAGGTAGGGAAAAACCTGAACTCCCAAAGTACGCAGGTGGGCCACTACTCCCGCCAGGCATTTGGTAAAAACTCGGGGAGCCGAAGAAAGACCAAATGGGAGTGCCCGGAATTAATATTGGTCCCCCTGGAATGCAAACCTGAGGTACTTTCGGTGCGAAGGGCGAATGGGGATGTGCAGGTATGCATCCTGCATATCCAGTGCACAAAGCCATTGGCCCGGCCGAAGCACAGGCAAGAGGGTTTGAAGGGAGAGCATCCTGAACCTCTTGTATTCCACATACAGGTTCAGGGAGCTGAGATCGAGAATGGGTCTGAGATCTCCCGTCTTCTTTGGTACAAGGAAGAAATGGGAATAGTAGCCCGTCCCGTGAAGGTGAGGGGGGACGGGTTCTATGGCCTGCTTCGCGAGGACAGCAGAAATTTCTTCCTTGACCAAAGGAAGATGGTCCCTTAAGTAAGAGGATTTCAGAGGGGGGTGACGTGGAGGTTTCTGCAGAAACTCTATGCAGTGCCCCTCTGCTATGATCTGAAGCACACATGAATCCGATGTTATCCTCTCCCAACCCAGACGGTGGAGGGAGAATCTCCCTCCTACCGGTTCCTCCGGGGCGTCCGGAGGCGATGGGAGAGGGAAGGAGTCAGGTGGTGTGAGGCAGCGCCGCAGCTGGGGCACCCGCAGCTGTGGGGGCCCGACGTTTTGTGGCCCGCCTTCCCTGAGGTTTCGCCTGGGTCCGGCTGCGTCTGCGAAGGGGATGGGGACGGTACATTGAATCAACAGATTTAAGGGCCGTCCCCTTCTACTGCAAGTCAGTGATGATGTCCTTGACATCACCACCGAAAAGCACAGAACCCCTGAAAGGTGCTTCTTGGATTGCAGACTGCACCTCCGGGACCAGACCTGACACACGGAGCCATGCGTGACGCCGAAGACTTACGGCGAATGCAGAGCTCCGTCCTGCAGTGTCCACTGCGTCGTAGGTCGTCCTCAGAATGTGACGACTGGCCGAATGAGCAGAACAGACCAGGTCGGCTAACTCCTGCTTGACTTGGGAGTCAGGCAGGGAGTCAATCTTAGATTCCGCCTGGGTAAGGACAGCCTTCTGGTAATCCCCCATACGCGCTACATAATTTAGGGCCCGATACCCAGCGTGGAAGAAGCACAGATCTTCCTTCTATACTGATCCAGAAGGCGAGATTCCTTATCCGGGAGACTAGCTCAAATGTTTGAGGTGCTGACGCCGCCGTGAGCGTAATCACAACGAGTCTGCACGGGGTGAGAGTCTAAAAGTCTACACCCTCCGGAGCCTGGTATAGCCTGTTGGACTTCCGAGGAAGTGGGGCTAAAGCCGACGGTTGTTTCCAAATGGTGGAAACAAGGTGGGCATGAGGCTCGATCCAGGGTGGCACTAGAGTAGGGTCCATAAGGGGCAAGTCCAGATGTTCGGCGAGTTTAACCTGCTGAGGATCTGGTTCTAAGGAACGCCACTGATGGACTTCCTGGATCTTCCTGAGCAACTCCGTGAAGGAAGGATCCTCCGGAGGAGACTTCGGAGGAGTCCTCGGCCGGGCTTGGGCGGGAAAGCAAGCTTGTTGTCTTTCGGAGCAACCGTCCGGAGGAATCCGAGGAGTCGAGAGAAGAAGAAGAAGAAATTTGAACCAGAGTAAGACTCCTAGCTCGTCTAGGAGGAGGCAGGTTCCTGAGGGATCCTGGGCGCGTGCTGCCCCTCTCTGGATCCCGAGGCAGGCCGGGAATCGAGGCGGAGAGGAGTGTGCCGTCTGGGCGTCACAGGAGCCGGGTGGCACCGTCCGAGATGCGCTCTCGACTTCCTTGGTGAGCTGAGCCTTGGCCTCAGCCCACCAGGAGGCCAGAGTCTCCTGGAGATCCACCAGTGGCCTAGGGGGTGGTGGAGCAGGAGGAGGGGGATAGTTGTACGGATGAAATCCGTAAGGAGAGTATCCGTAACCCCACTGCGGGAATACCGGAGCTGGGTACTGCGGCGTCGGTGTAGTCAGCACCAGGTACTGCGGCACAGGATACTGTGGACCCAGGTAAATCGGCGTCGGATAGGACGGCGGATACCCAGGTACCGGAGGAGCTGCCGGAGCAGACGGCCCAGTAGGGAACTCCACGGGCGGATCGACCGTGATAGGCCCGTGGGGTGGAGGGCCTGATGGGAGAGGAATATCCCCAGCCGGCGTCGGTGGAGTCGGTGTTGGGGCCAGCATCGGCAGGGCCGGCGTCAGATCCGGCTCTGTAGGAGGGGGATCGGACGGCGGAAAAACATCCGGGCCTCGCGCCGAGCCGGAGGAAAAGTCCCGGGTCAAGCAAGGGGACACCAGGCTCCCGGATGGCAGCGAGGCTGCGAGGAACCTGGGACGACAGGCGGACAGGGTCTGCCGTAGGCTCCAAGGCCCGGCGCGCCGGAGGGGCAGAGTCTGACGGGGTCCTAGTCGGGCGGGCCGAGGATGGGAAGAGCCTAGTCGAGGGACACTGCCATCGCCACCCGAAGGTCGGGCGTCTTAGCAGCCTTCTCTCGGCGGACGGAGGGCAGCGTCCAGCTGTGGGGCGCCGCACCAGTGAGGCGCAAGCCTGCGGGCGGTACTGGGGCGAAGCCTCCATTTGCTCGGAGGCACCGGCGGCTCGAGCAGAACCCAACAGGCGGGCCGACGCCTCCTCCAAAGTCTTGGAGGCTGCCGTCGGGCGATGCCCCGGAGGGGACGTTACCACAGCCGCGGCTCCAGCCGGAGTCGCGGAGGAGGAGGCCTTCTCCCAGTGCCTTTCTTTGTCTAGCTTCTTGTGTCCTTCAGGGGAGGCTGACACCTGCCGAAGCTTCTTCAACTCCTTCTCCATTGGGACATCTTTTTGAGGAGATGGGCTTCTAGAGACTGCTGGCGTCGTCTGCGGGTGGCCACGTTGAAATGTAGGCAATGCGGACAGTTGTCGACCGCGTGGTCGTTGCCTAAACAAAAAAGGCAGAAGGAGTGACCGTCTTTGTGAGGCAGTTGGGCGCCGCACGAGTCGCACTTATTTTTTGAAGGGGACGACATATACTGACGTTCACCTGATGAAGAAAATACAAAATACTGATACTTTCGGAAAAAACGACTAAGCAACAGGACTGAGGCTTTATGAACTTCACCACGAGGCGCTGCACGAGCTGACGGCGGGAAAGAACTGGAAGGTGGGCATCTGGGACCGCCCCTTTATACCAACGTCGTCTGATGCCGGTCACCTGACGTGGGGGCGGTCCCCGCCAAGGACTGCTAGCTAGAATTTTTTCCGTGGAGTCCTGCCACCTGCTGACGTCAGTCCTATATGTAATTACCTACTGCAAGAGCCCTCTCGAAGTAAGATCTAACTTTGCCACATTGAATCGACCGCCAAAACGGAGATTGCGAGACCTTCCTCCTCAACCCATTGTTCCTGCGGATGCCTTTGTCCTGATCCAGGGTCCCAGGTCCCACTTGGCGCCTTTTTTCCCAGCCGGATATCGTTTAAGGCACCAGAGCCCATTGGCCAAGAGGGGGAGTGATGTGGAGTGCAGCCAGATGAAATAGGCTGCTTCCCCCCTCTCAGCACTTCCCACTGATTGCAGGACTGGTTGTGGCGACAGAGACCGAAGGCATCGGGGCCCCCCCTTCTGCTCTGCCTAGGGACACAGGGACAAGCTCAAAACCGCGGGGTTGAGGTGCCGACAGATTAATCTGTCTGGCGGACCTCCCCCGTTGTAAATCTGTAAACAGACTGCGGATTTTGAAAATCTCCTGCCCACCGGCCCCGTTCTTCCTGTGATTAAATAGAGGGTAGCCCCACCCTTGGTGAGCCCTACACCAATAGGAAGTGCAGGAGGAGGAGCATCGCCTGTGGCAAAACTATCTCAGCCTGTAACAATCACAGGCTAGCCCAATAAAACGTGTGACCTACTGTATTACTCCCTGCTACCTATATGGAACATTAATGGTCTAACTGTGTAACAAAGGACTACTTGGTTAAAGGCTGAAATCATATCTAAACTATATGTACCTAACAGTGTGCAAATACTGAAATGTGCACTCATAATAAATCAGCTAACCCAATCTCATTTTGCAATAACCAGTCAGTAACACAGCCACTGGGTTATGTCTAGCTGTTTTTCTTATACTGAACTGTTGCGATATTTGTTCTTTCATATTGGTGTTAGTAACCTATACTACTAAGAACCCTAAAGTTTACTGAATTTAAGGGTTAGAAACTTAGACAAGTAAAAGTTATTGAATAAATTCAACCCTAAGAAGCACAAGACAGCTGACTGTCCCGGTACCCTTCAGTACCTAGCCTGTTCCCCTCAAATCACCCTAAATCCTTTATTACAAGGCCAAGCTCTTGCTGCCTAATAATGCCACATAAGGTTAAAATGCCAGTCAAAGGGCCACTGAAGACTTGTATCTCGGGCCAGCTCAGGTCAAACAAGGGTCTCCCCCTTGCTGCCCTGTACATTGCCACAATACTCTGGGTTGACTGGCTAGCTGGTAGACAAGGCCCCACCGCACAGCCTCCTAACAGACGAGCACCACACCAGACCAGGCACTCTCATAGCCCACCCCTGGCTGACAACTTAGCCCTCCTACTGGCTGCCAAGCTCAGTAGGAGCGGGATTTGCTACAGGGCTATCCTTCTAATGACCCACAAACCTAAAAAAAACTAGGTTCCCTCCCCTGACCTATATTCTCCGCCTCCTGCTAACAGCCTTGTTACTGCGGGCAGGGGACATTCAACCTAACCCTGGCCCAGGTGTTGATAATACCTCTATCTCCACCTCTCAAGACCTAACCTGGACTGCACCCAGGGGCTTGAGGCTAGCACATATGAATATTTGTAGTCTTAGACCAAAAACTCACGAGGTACAAGCATGGCTAGCCCTCTACAACCCTGATGTGTTTGCGGTCTCCGAGACCTGGTTAAAACCATCGATCCAAGACCACGAATTTGCCGCCCCAGGATATGTCTGTTTCCGGAAGGACAGAATCCAGAAAAGGGGGGGTGGGGTTCTCATCTACGTGAAGGCTACCCTTATCTCTGCTCATATTAACCTGCAAGTAACACTACCCCCCGAAATTGAAGCTATCTTTGTACGCATCACCCTCGGCGGTGCCAAACACCTTAACGTAGGGTGTGTATATAGTCCACCAAAGGGGGCCCTCCAATCCCTCGAGTCACTCACAAAAAACCTAACAGTTGAGTTCGCATCTGAACTCATCATCCTTGGAGACTTCAACCTGAACTGGGCCAAAGAGGCCAGGTCCTCAATAATAGGTATGCTACAAGAGGCTAACCTTTCCCAGATAATCACCCTACCCACAAAGTTGAACTACAAAATGGGTAGCCACTCAATCATTGACTGGGTACTGGTGTCCAACCCTAAAAACGTTCAACTGGCTGGCACCATGGCGTATGCTCTCAGCGACCACTCGCCCACCTTCTGTGTTTGGAGAAACAGGGCGGTAAAGGTCCCGCCCAGAATACTCACTTCCAGGGACTACTCAAAGTTCTCCCGAGCACTATAATACTCTCCTGGGCAACTTGGACTGGAGCCCTATCAGAAGTCTCCCTACCTTGGAAGGGGCGGTTGACTTCTTAAACAGGTCTATACGAGGGCCACTGATCTCCTGACCCCAAATAAGACCTACCGGGTAAAGGGCCACTGCTATAAGTGGATTACCCCCCCCAAAGGCCTTGATGACCAGCCGTGACAAAGCCTGGAAAAAGTCCAAGGACACGGCTCTCCAAGCAGACCGGGTTATCTACAGAACCCTCAGAAACCAATGTAAACAGGCCAACAAACTAGCGAAAAAGGAGTATTTCAACCACCTCCAGAAAGCTAACCTCGGCAAGCCTAGGACTTTCTGGTCCCACAACAACGAACTGATGAAGGGGAATATAAAGTCTGCCACGGGCCCTATCACGGCTAATGGACAGGTACTACATGACGAGACACTAATCGCCGAGACCCTTAATACGTACTTCACAAACCCTGATAAACATCAGGCAGGGTCATCAGTACCCAACAACCTGTCTGCTCCGCCGGATCCTCGAACTCTTGACCGCCCACCCTTTCACTTGAGACTGGCTAAGGTAAAAGAGGGCCTGGCCATCCTAAAAACCCTGAAAACAAAAAGTTCAGGAGGCCCGGATGGACTCAAAGCTAGATTGCTAAAAGATGGCGCCACGGCACTCGCGCAGCCACTCACCTGGCTGATCAATAGGTCCTTACTTGAAGGATCTGTCCCGGAGCTGTGGAAGCAGGCGCATGTGATCTTGATCCATAAGGGAGGGCCTGTAGAACCAATTGAAAACTACAGGCCTATCTCCCTGCTCTGTACCCTGGCAAAAATACAGGAGAAACTCGTCTATGCCCAACTTAGGGAATACCTGGAGGCACACATGCTGTTGCCCCCATCGCAACATGGCTTTAGAGCCAAACACAGGACAGACACTGCCCTAACCAAATTCTCTTCTGATGTACTCAAAGACCTAGACTCTGGATCCAATACAGGGGCGGTTTTTCTAGACCTTTCCAAGACCTTCGACTGGGTGGATCACAGACTACTCCTCCAAAAACGTCTCCACATAGGCCTCGATGCCCACGCCCTCAAATGGGTGGAAAGCTACCTCTCTGGTCGCACTCAGAGGGTCAGGTGGCAGGATAAACTCTCCAAACCTCAGTCCCTAATGGATGGAATACCCCATGGGTCCATACTTGGGCCTCTTATGTTCTCGCTGTTTGTAAATGAACTGCACAAACACTGTGGAAGCAGCAACATAATCCAATATGCGGAAGATGCTGTTATCTACAAAACCTCTGACAACCTGGATGACCTACGCATTTCTCTCCAAAAGGATATTCACATCATGGAGAGGTGGCTCATTAAGAACAAAATGGTCCTTAACACCAATAAAACCAAAACTATGCTGTTCGGACCAAGAGCCCTTGAACAAGATAGATCACAACTACTCCAACTCTCATCTCTGGAGGGCAACAAGCTGGAAGTAGTCCCCTCGACAAAGTACCTCGGCCTCACCTTTGACCAAGGTCTCAAGTTCAAACAACATGTGGCCCAAGTCACTAAAGTAATCCATACTAAACTCGGATTACTATAGCGGCTCAAGGAACTGTTAACCCCTGAAGCTAGGACTGCTATTGCAGCGAGTGTCCTACTTCCTTTTTTATAACTTTCTTTATTTTAAAATTTTTTCTCACATATACATGACAAAATATATCACAGACATTCTTTTCAATGGGCTTATTCAAACCAATTCCCTCTTTTACCACAACTCCCAGGTAATTCATCACATATTTTGCAGAGTATGGCTATTAGCCCAAACATATATAGATAAAAGTTTAAACACAAAATAAAAAAAAAAATTAAAAAAATTAAAAATTAAAAACAGATTCGAACAGAAAATGGCTTAAAACAATCTACCAACTGTCTGTGTAATATTAACTGCTTCGTCTGAATCTTCCTCTAGAGAGTGCCCTCACCCGGAAGAGACTGTAGCTGTAATGACCTTTTAAAAAATGATGAGAGAAGAGGAGAGCAGGAGCTGCCAATCTACCCCAGCCTTCCCCGGTCCCAGATGAAGCTCAGCGATATCATTCAAGGAATACCAAATTATGTGATACATAAATCATCCTGTCCCCGAACCACCCCCCACCCAGTTCCAACTATGTTTTATCATGGCACGAAATCAGGCCTCACCTCTGCCATATATATAATCTATCTCCTCCACATAATCTCAAAGCTGGGAACCCTTTTATTGATATTAGCAGACAAAGCTTCCATTTCTATCATGCAGTTTTGCCACATATTCAGGGTGATGACCTTAGAGGAGTGCCAGTTACATGTAATTGTTTTTTGGGCCGCCAGTAATGAAACTTTCAAAAACCTGATTGTTAGGGAATCCTGCAATTCCTTGGGGAGGTTCAAGAAGAAATAACAGAGGGAGGAGATTTCCAAACTAGGTCCCAGTATTATCTGCAAGGCCTGTTGGAAATCTCGGAAGAAGGGCCCCAGGACAGGACAATCCCACAATATATGGACTAATGATGCGGGAGAGTGACCACAGTTTCTCCAGCAGTACGGAGAACCTGAGTTTCGATATTTCAACTGGTCCCCAGGGGATCGAAAATACTGAATAAAAATCTTCCATGAAAATTCCAGCCAACTGACTGCTGCTATCCCCCAATGTATTCTCGTTTGTATCCACACCCATAGTTCCTCGGGGATCTGAGTTCTCAAGTCTCGTTCCCAGGCTATCTTAATATACGAAATGGTATCCCCTTTCCAAGATATGAGTAACTGATACATCCTGGAAATAATATGGGATCTAATCAGGCCCCCCTCTACCACCCTCCTGAATATGTGTGCAATCTGAGGAGGTGGCAAACCCCCAATCTTGCCCTGCTTCACTAAGTCAGATATATAATTAATTTGGAAATATTTAAATCTGTCCTTCCATGAGATTCCATAACTGTGGACCAGTGATTCAAATGGCTGGATCTCCCTATCTTTTAGAAAATGCCAAATCAGGTGAAGGCCCTTCTTCTCCCAGCCCTTAAAACCTGCATCCAACTTATTGGGGGTAAATGCTTCTAGATGGGGAACAGAAGTCAACAAGCCCCTCCAACTCTTAGCGCGTTTATCCTCCAGAATTCTGTACCAGACCATCAAAGTGGAGGCTGTGTAGGGGTTGTCTACCTGTCCAATGATTGATCTACTTTTCTGTCCCAAGAGCATAGCGTTTAAATTTTCCTGCAAATCAGTTTCCCCTAGCTGTAACAATTTCCACTTGGCCATATATGTCTCATCCAGCCAGTAGAAAGCTGTACGTAACTGAGCTGCATAATGATGTAATTTAAAATTTGGCAGCGCTAGGCCCCCCTCTGCCCTCGGAATCTGAAGGACCGACAGGCGGACTCTAGGCTTTTGTGAACCCCAAATAAAGCGAGAAATTGTCCTATTTAAAGTTTGAAAGTAAGTGTCTGGGATCTGTATAGGTATTGTCTGTACCAAATATAGGAACTTAGGAAGCATTACCATTTTTATTGCTTCTACTCTCTGAATCAATAGTATAGGGATGGGGGCCCACTGATCCAATTCTGACTTAATTCTCTCCAACACTGGGATAAAGTTAATGGAGAACATCAGCTCCGGCCGCAAGCTCAGTTGTACCCCAAGGTATTTGATTCGGGAAACATCCCATTTAAAAGGGAATTTCTTTTGAATTCGTTCTGAAGGGTCATAACATGTTCTTAAGATTTCTGTTTTGCTCATGTTTATTTTGTACCCGCCAGTTGGCTGAATTCTGATAACCAGTCCACAAGGGCTCAATGTTTGCTCTCTGGGTTCCTAAGGTAAATTAATAGGTCATCTGCATACAATGCCAATTTGTGAGTTTCCCCTCCCACATCCCAACCCTGCACCAACTCCTCCTGTCTCAACATCTGTGCCAGGGGCTCCAAATATAAAGCAAAGAGGAGGGGGGAAAAGGGGGCACCCCTGTCTAGTGCCTCGATAAAGAGCAATGGAGGAGGAAACCCTGCCATTTATCTTTAGGTATGCCTTGGGGCTCGTGTAAATATTATTTATAATTCTAATGAAGGACTCAGAGAATCAAATGCCCCCATTGATTCATTCAGAAAGCACCACGCTACTCGGTCGAAGGCCTTCTCCGCATCTAAGCTCAACAGCATGCAGGGCTCCCCCGACCGAGCCGCTCGGTACAAGACCTGCAGAGATCTTTTGATATTATCCTGGGTCTGTCTACCAAGGACAAAGCCCGTCTGATCATAGTTGACCAAACTGGGCAGTATCCCTTCCAGACGTCTCGCCAGGATAGATGCATATAATTTATAGTCAATATTTAAAACAGATATTGGGCGATAAGCGTTACACTGCGTGTTATCTTTACCAGGCTTAAGAACACTTGATATAACTGCATAATTCCAGGAGTCTGGAAACACCTCCCCTGTCTGTGCTTCCCTACAAGCCTCCAAAAGGGGACTTTTAATTTCTTTTATGAAAAATTTAAAGAACTCAGGGGTAAAACCATCTGGGCCCAGGGATTTTTTGATTTCAATCTTTTAATTGCTGAAACTAATTCTGTTGCAGAGATGGGGAGTCAGGGATTGTTTAATCTCCTCCGTTAATTTTGGAAGTTTTAATTTCTCGAAGGTATGACCTGATTTGTTCTCTATCCAGTATCTGCTCCATAGTGTATAAACTAGAGTAGAAGTCCCGCAAGCTATTCAAGATTTTTTCTGGAGAACTTAGTATCTGGCCTGTCTTGGGGTCTCTAATCCGGGCAATTGTAGTTCTGGTAGTATGTTGTCTTAGCCGGTGGGCCAAGAGGCGCGTGGCTCTAGGGCCAATTTCATGATACCTTTGCCACAACACTGCAGTGCTTGTTCCGTTTTTACATCAATTAACTTTTGAATTTGCTGTTTAACAATTTGTATGTCTGACAACACTGTTTTGTTCCCCCCGACAGGCGTCCTTGTAGAGCCAATAGTTGGTTCTGGAGCTCCTCCATCTGCCGGTTTTGCTGCTTTCTAAAGTGGGCCTAAACTTGATACAGTCCCCTGAAACTGCTTTCATTGTATCCCAGAGTATTGTGTCCGACACCCTGGGGTACTTATTGTCTTGCTAATTTGCGATAGCCTCTTAGCAGCCATGTCTGTAAATTCTTTTACATTAAGAAATAATTGTTGAACCTCCAGAGAGACTGACCTCTGTGGACTCTCCAGTTCAAGCGCAGCAATAGCTGGGAGTGATCAGAGAGAACTGATGGGATGTGTTTACATTCCATCACTTGGTCTTGATGTTCTCCGGAAATCAACAGATAATCAATCCTGGCAAAGGAGCCATGGGGGAATGAATGAGTAGTGTGTATATTCTCGTTTATTTTTGTTGTGCTTTCTCCAGGTATCAACCCAGAAGGCCCCCTTTAGATGTTTCTTAATGAATTTCCCAGCCGGATTTTGTCGGAATACCTTGGTTTTGGACGTATCATTCTGCTCCCATATCTGGTTTAGATCTCCCCCTACTATTAGTAATCCTTTCTGCTGCTCCGTTATTTTGTGTAAAAGGAACCGAAAAATGTCACAGTGGAGCCGGAGGATGAGAGGAAACTAGAGTAATGGGATACCCTCAAGATTCCCTGTCACAATGGCCAAAGCGCCCTCAGGGTCTACATAACTGGTCAGTTTCTGGAATTGTGTTCCTTTGGCGACCAGCACTGCAGAGCCTCGTCTCTTCCCCTTCCCATAAGAAGCAGCTGTCACCTGATCATACCCGAACTTTCCCAACTTCTGATGTTCACTTTCATTTAAATGAGTTTCTTGCAGTAGAACAAAAGTGGGTTTCTGTCTTTTTATAACTGACATTGCTTTATGTCTTTTCACTGGGTTATTTAGCCCATTAACATTGTGAGAAACAATTCTTACAATGGTATTATCTTCCATTTCTCAGCTGAAACCATAATCCCAACTGTATAGTGGACCCCCCCACTCCCCTCCCCCACTATGTATATCCATGCTCTCCTCTCCCCCTCCCCAATTCCCTCCAGTGAAGTAACATTCTTTGCATAATTATACCCTGGGCTACTGCAGTGACCATCTTTAATTTTATAATTCTCAGCATCATGTATACACAGTCATAACAATAAATTCCAAAACTCCTGTGTGGTGGCACTAACCAATCGAGCCTTCCCCACTCAGATAAACTATTTACAAGAAAACTCCCAAGGTAGGAGAATAGTAGGTACCATTCTCTAATCATTCGAGTTTGCGATACTCGAATAGGAGGAAAGGGAATAATCAAAATGACTCACTCCTCCTGGACCTTAACCTTATCAGGTCCATGCCAGATGTCTTGGCATATCATCACCAACATCAAACCCATAGAAACCATATGGTATATACACAGTAAACCCTGTGTAAGCATTCCGGGTGTTCAACTCTCCTCCCCCCTTTACCCTCCTCTGCCGAAGCTGTAAAAAAGAGAACAAAGGAAAGTGATCCCGTACTTCCTCTATCCCCCCGAGCCCTTCATCAGCAATGGGAACACCACGAGGTCACTGGCGTTACCTGGGACCATATTAGGGTAATGTTTCAGATGATACTACACGTTCCCTTACTGCAACTCAATATAAAAACCTGGGGTGAGTTCCAACCCTTCCATTTTAAACTTCCTGGATTGCGATAGTTTGCCGCCCAAGAGGTGCTTGAAAATGTATACCCCATTGTCTTACAGGAAGGCTTACCCGGTCCAGTTCCATAACCTGTCCCGAAAACCAACTCCATAAGACACTGAGGTCCCCAGGTGTCCATACCCCCTCCTTCATTATATCACGCCTTATGATTACCCAAGGCGCATCCCACCAGTGGGCGTTCCAGCGTTTAGTTAGGCCGGCTGAGGGTGGAGACATAGTGCTGGCATACTTCTCAGCCTTCCTCTCGAGTAGCACAACTTAGCCACATTTCTACATTTCATCAGTCTCCCCCAAATAATAAATTCAGCGGTTACATGAACGAGACTGATGCCGAACCCTTTACTCAGTAAGGAGTCCCCATTAAATGACCTCCCTGTCTTCTTAGAACCCCACGTAAATTTCCTGTATCCAGCTTTCAGTTTCCCCTCCTCTAAAATCCCCTTTCCCTTGGGTGAGCCCTTGACTCCTGTGGGATCGTAACCTTAATGGTCAATTAAAATAATCTCATCTCCCATCAATCCAAGTTCCCCTTCATCGGGTAGCATTACAGACTGCTCGATCCCTCCATATCACCCTCCCCCAGCTTCCCCTCAAGGACCAAAACAGTTACCAACTTGGCCTCGTATAAAGGCCTCAAAGTAAGTTTCTACAAGTTTTTTGCGAAGACTGCCATGTCTACTCCAGCCATACAGAGTTAGATGCCAAGACAAGGCTTCTCCCGAACTCAAGTTCCAACTAATTTCGGGGTGATCCGACTTCAGGTGTCCTCCGTTCTCCCGGTTGAAGTCTCCTTGGGGGCCTGGTGGTGGGTGAGCTTGTGCAGCATCTTTTTGATATCTTGCAGTGAGTTTGCCGCCGCTTTCCTTCCTGAGCGAGAGGGGTGACGAATTCCGGCCTGACGCCATGGATTCTGCAGGGGGGCCGGCGGATCTCCACGGGTGTGGGCCTCGGATAATTCATGACCTTTGTTTCTCAGTGCTAGGAGTGCTTCTTCATACGTATGGTATAGTTCTGTACCAGCCTCCCAAAACACCCACAGGCGAGACGGATAAGGGGTTTGAAATCTAATATTTAAAGCTTTCAATTTCTGGAGTATCAGTGTGTATGACATCTGCTGTTGTTGGATTATAGGGGGGTAATCTTGATCAAACGACAGGCGAGCCCCGTTGTATTCAACACGCCCTTGTTTCCAAGCAGCCCGAAGGATTTGTTCTTTCTCCCAGAAGCTCGCAAATTTTGCAATGATCGACCTCGGCCTAGCAGATGCTCCAGTTGGTTTAGGCACCAACATTCTGTGTACTCTTTCAATCCTGAATTGAAACGCTGGGGGTAAGTCCAAAACATGTTTTAACAAGTCCTCCAAAAAATCCGTCATCTCCCCTACTTCCGTGGCTTCAGGCAGGCCATATATTTCAGATTATCTCTAAGTGAGCGAGCCTCTAGGTCTATGCACTTGGCGGTAGTGAGCTCTTGTTGATGTACTATAACTTCCATTGCTCGAGAGATTTGAATTAAGTCGTCTTCTGCTGTCGCAATACGTCCCTCCGCCGAGGTCATCCTGGTTTCCAACCCTTTAAGATCAGAGTGCAGCTTGTTGAATTCTTGCTTTGTTTCTGATCTAAACTGCTTAATTTCAGATAGAAGGGTTTCAAATCTGGATCGAGACAGAGTTTCCAGTTCTGTCTCCATGTCCCTGCTCGCCATGCTCGATGGAGACTCTCTCTCACTGTTCACCGAACTTGCTGAGCTCAATCCTCCTTGATCCGCCTGTGTTTTCCGTTTTTTTGAACGGGATCGCTTCCCAGCTGAGTTTCCACTATTTAGTCTTTACATTTCTACCCCAAGTTGTTTGCTCCGAGCTGTGTGGAAATTATTTGAATGTTGATATGGGGAGGGGAGTTGTTCTTCTAAGCTGCCATGATGTTGGTGACGTCACCGGAAGTCCCGAGTGTCCTACTTCCAACACTAATATATGCAGCCCTGGTCATTCAGGGTATCACAAAGCTGGAGTACGGTAAACTACAGACTCTATACAACAAGGTGACCCACTTTGCCACCTTATCACACTCTAGGAGCCACCACAGTGAGGCGTTAGCAAAGCTTAACTGGCCATCCTTCGAAGCTCGCCTCAGTTACCCCGTACTCTGCCTGGCGAAGAAGATAATTAGCCCCTCGCCTCCCCTGAGTCTTGGGGGACTCCTCACAGTAAAAAGAAACCAGCGCAGCCTTAGGTCCTCGGGCCTAACGTTGCTAGAGGTCCCCAACGTTAGGACTAAGGCAGGCCAGAAATCTTTCTCATATGCTGCCCCTTCCTTGTGGAAAAACCTCCCATTGGAGGTACGAAAAACCTCATCGGTGCCGTGCTTCTGCACCAGACTCAAGACTCATCTTCTATCAACAAGCGTATGCCAGTGCCACCGCACCTGACACTACCAAAACGACCACAACTAAAATATCCCCCCCCAACAATGTAGCACTAACTTTCCTCCCCTCTCTGAACCATCCTAATGCTCCTGAACTATGTCACCCAATGAATCCACAGTACTGTCTCACTAATATGTAGGACAAATGGAGAATGTAATGAATAACAACTTACCAACTAGATATATGTAACCCTTATAACTACTGCTATGTGTAAACAGCCGAATACTGTATACTCATGATAACCTGTATATGCAAATGTTCAACTGTTTATAATATCATGTACTGTTTTTCGCGGGTCGCCCCTGAAAAAGGGACCTTCGGGGCCCAGTGGGCCTAGCTGGTCAGCAAAATTCAATAAATAAAATAATAAATAAAGGCTGCAGCCATCAGACCCAAGAGCCGCATGAAGGCTCCAGCTGTAACATACCAGCTGTTTTACAGCAATTGGGCCTGAGCTACCAGGCAGTCCACCCTGTCTTGAGGCAAAAAAGCAAAGCCCTTGCGCATATCCAGTACTGCCCCTATGTACTGCAGGCACTAACAAGGGGTCAAAACTGACTTGGGCAGACTGACAGTGATTCCCAGGGCATGGAACAATTGCCTGGTACACACCAGGGTCCGGAACAGTTGCTCCAGTGGCTGCACTTAACTAGTCATCCAGGAAGACAGAGTCCTTCCCTCCAGAGGGCTGCTACCACTGCCAAACATTTTGTAAAAACCCAAGGTGCAGAGGACAAGTCAAAGGGCAATTTTCGAAACGGGTAGTGCTCCCCTAGAACTGGAACCTGAGGTACTGCCAGTGGGCAGCACACACCTTGATGTGCAGGTATGCATCTTGCATATCTAACCTCCCTAGTGCAAAAGGGGCAGCAAGTCCTGCAGAGTTACCATCCTGAACTTCTTGTGCTGGATGTAGTAATTCAGGTTTCAGAGGTCCATGATGGGCTGCAAATCCCCTGTGCATTTGGGGACCTGAAAGAAATGGGAGTAGAACCCTCTGTTTCTTTGATCCTGTGGAACTGATTCTATGGCCTGTTTTTGCAGCAACATGTGAAGTTCCCCTTACAGCAGTGGAATGTGATCTGGAGGGTAGGTGGACTAAGCTGGAGGCCACTCCAGAAGTTCTATGGTGTGACCTTGCTCTATGAGCTTTAGGACCCAAGCAGCTATGGTATGCTCCCACCACCCACCCAGGTGCAGGGAGAACTGACCCCCCACCACTGCACTGCCTCCTGCAGAGCTGGGGGGGCGGGGGGATCGTCGAGTAAGGAGTCATGCTGAGGTAGCACCTGTGGCCAGGGCCACACTCCCTCTTCTGGGGATGTTCCCCACAATGGAGGCAGGGTTGTTGCTGCCCTACATTTGCCTGGAGGTCTGGTACCTGGCTTGGGCCTATGGGAGGCATGACGAAGGGGCACCTCCTGGCCACCTTTTGGCTGAGTGGTATTGGGAATGGACCGACAGCAGTGTCCTGCCAGAGGCCTGCAGGTCAGAAAGTATGTCCTGCACATCCGCCCCAAACAGCTCACAGCCTCTGAAGGAGGCATCCAGGATGAACTGTTGCACTTCAAGGGAAAACAGCGACACCCTAAGCCAAGAATGCCTTCCCAGGCAGATGCCAACTGCAGCTGCTCAAGGGGCATCGCTAGCCCAAAAAATGGGGGTACATGCCCCCCCATCTTCTTCCCCACCCTGGTATTAAATTACAGGCTTTAAACCCAGTGGCGGCACCATGACAGCAACTTCTCTGGTAGCTGCCCCGCCCCCAAGTCTCAGTACTGCCCTCTCGCACTGCCGCTGCAGAGTCCCAGCTCTGCCCAATCTACCTCCAGACTCCTCTGCCTGTCAGTCAGAACAGGACAGACCACATCCTACATGCAGCGAGACAGTTCCGGTTGCAACTGTTACATAGGTCCATGGCTCTACTACATACTGGCGTGAATTCAGTGTTGTGGTGAGACCAGCGTCCAGGGCAGGGGTCGATATGGATATGGTGCATTTGCTGGCGGAGTGTACTACTGCAACACTGGTCGTGGGGGGTTGGGGTGTGCCTCTGGACTGGTAGTGTGAGTCATGAAGTGTTGGTCAGTGGGGATGGCGCATAGTGGGATGAGGGATCAGTCAGAGAAAGTGCAGAGTGACTGTGCAGCAGCAAGGTAAAAGCTTTGATTTTTTTATATATATATATATATATATATATATATATATATATATATATATATATATAAATATATAAAATCAGTGCACAGCTACTGTCCCTTATGTATCGAGAGGAGAATGTTTCCTTCAAACTCAGGGTTAACTCCTTATTCCTAATCTCTTTAATCCTAAATAGGTTTTATGCCTTGAAGTTGTCATGACAGAGGATCTTCTTGTCCTCACTGCTAGAGTGTTGCAAAATCCAACAAGGTCTTGTAGCTCTCAGCATCCCGATTAATTGTAAATGTTGCCTTGGGTTCAGCTTGGCAGTTCTGACACCATGTGAATAGTAAAAATATTAAATTAAAAACTTGTCTGGTGACTCAAGTGAGTGACATCCTATTCTCCAATCAGCTGAGATTTTATGAGGGTTTTTCTGGAGCAGCATACTCCTTCCAGTTGTTCTTTTTGATTACAGGCCTGGTCACACTAGAATCCAGCATTTGGTTTCTCTAAATACAACCCAGTCCTAATTTGAGTGCACTTTGCTTTGTCCCAGTGCAGCTCTCTGGCATGTAAGCTAACTGAAGGGCATGTGAGAACCAGGGTCACCATCTCCTCTGTACTCTCCTTTGTTTAGAGGGGTCTGTGTGGAGACAGCATTGAGGAGTTGGGAGTTAAATGAACTTGTAGCATCCTACACTGAGTGGATCAATTTTAATCTGTGCCAATAAATAAATGACAGATCAGGCATGACGCCCTGTTTATTGAAATGGTTATAACTCCTTTTATCTATGAATTTTAGCTATGGTTCTAGGTTTTTAGGCGTCTAAGGCAGGTGACAATATTATGATTACTAACATAATTTTTCAAAGACAGCCGTATAGGGGAATTTTCTGGACCTGTTCCTGAAAATAAGATCAGGGCATGAGGACTGAGTGGTGTTTTTTGTGGTTTAGTCTAGTTTGCTTAGTTATGAGTTAAGTAACACCAAACCCATCATTAAGCAGCTTTTAGTCATCAGATATACAGATTTGGATGAAAGCAAAGAAAAAATTACTCACCTTAGTAATGCTGTTTCTTCTAATGGAGTCTTGCTGTATTCTGACATATGCAGTTAGGTCCTGCCTTTCAACTGCCCCAGAGAACAAAGAGTTAAACTTTCTATGACTAGCATAGAATGTTCACCACGAGCTCTGTTGAAGCCCCTGTCTGCTGTTGTTTAAACTGCAACCATCAGATCTTTACGAGCAAAGACTCACTAGGTGTTCTGTGTGGAAACTGTAAAATTCTTACTAGCCAACTGGCAAATATACAAAAGGTTTTTTGGTTTCAAAGGAAGACTCAAGTCAGGAAACCCAAAAACAAAACACAACCTCTCACCCAAACCAAAAAGAGGGTGTAAAAAGGACACCCCTAGGGTGCCAACACTGCTCCTGCCCACCCACATATCCCAAAATCCAGGTTCAGAGAGGGAAGAGGGGGGTGTCAGAATACAGCAATACTCCATTAGAAGAAACAACATTACTAAGGTGAGTAATTTTTTCTTCAAACAGCATGAAGTCTTGCTTTATTCTGACATATGCAGAGTACCAAGCAGTACCTCCATGGAGGAGGGACAGAACCTACTTTGGAAACAGGCTCTGAAGTACTGCTGTGCCACACCGAGCATCACTCCTAGCCTGGATATCCAGAGAGTAATGCTTGGTGAAAGTATGGACTGTTTTCAGGTGGCTGCTTGACAAATTTCTAAAGAGAATATCTGCGGCAGCCGAAGCAGCCTGTACCTCTAGTGGAATGAGCCCTCAGGCCTGAGGGTGGAGTTCTACCCAGTTTTTCATAGCAGAATTGTATACAAGAAACAATCCACCTGGCAATAGATCTCTTAGTGGCAGGTTTGCCTTTACCAACTTCTCCATAGGTAAGGAACAACTGGAGAGATTCAAACCTGTGACCCTTGGTACGTTCTATATAGTAGCTAAGGGCTCTTTTAACATCCAAGCTGTGTAGCCTCCTCTCCCCCAAGGAGGAATGGTCAGTGAAGAAAACAGGGAGAGAAATAGACTGGTTGAGGTGGAAATCAGAAACCACTTTAGGTAAGAACTTTGTCAGTTCTAAGGACCACTTTATCTCTGTGGAAAGAGATGAAATCAGATTCCACTGACAGGGCTTGCAATTCACTGATACGTCTGGCAGAAGTAATGGCTACCAAAAACACAGTTTTCCAAGTCAAGTACTTAAGCTCTGCTGAGGACAAAGGCTCAAAGGGGGGTTGCATAAGCTGAGCAATGCAAACATTAAGGTCCCAAGCATAAGCAGGATCCCTAAAGGGGGGATTGGTGTGAAGCAATCCCTTGAAAAACTTACAGAATACAGGATGGGATGACAGAGAGGAAGACTTGCCTACTGACAGGAAAGCAGAAACAGCTGCCAAATGTACTTTAAGGGTAGCTGGTCTGAGGCCTAGGCCATTAAGATGGACCATATAATCCAGAACCATAGGCAATTCAACAGAGTCTTGAGAAATATTCTTCTTAGAACACCAAATGCTGAATCTTTTCCATTTGGAGTTGTAAGTCTTCCTGGTGGAAGACTTTTGAGAAGCCTTAAGGATATCCAGAACCCCTTGGGAAAGGTGCAGATCTGCAGACTCTAACTCTTCAAGAGCCAAGCCCTGAGACTGAAGATTCGGGTACCAAATCCTCCCCTGAGAGGATGTTAACAGGTTGTAATTCCTGGGAAGAGATAGGGGAAGGTGAACTGTTAGGGACAGCAACAAGAGATACCATGGCTGCCTGGCCCAGTCTGGAGCAATCAGAATCACTTTGCATGCTTGTGACCTTATCTTGACTAACACTTTGAACAGGACAGGGAAGGGGGGAACCATACAGAAATTTCCCTTCCCAGTTCAGAATCAGAGCATCCAGGGGGACTGAGCCCAAGACTGGGGGTCTCCAACAAAAGAGAGGAAGTTGGTGATTGTCTGGGGCTACAAAAAGATCTCTCTCTGGTGTGCCCCATCTCGAGAAAATCACTTTTAAAAACTAGAGGATCTAGGGCCCATTCATGATGGCCCTGGGATATTCTGCTCAGTGCATCTGCTAGGACATTGTCCTTCCCTGGGAGGTGAACTGCTATCAGAGAGATCTGCAGGGAATAGGCCAGGGTCCACAACCTTCATTGCTTCTGTGCACAAGGCCGTAGACCGAGTGCCTCCTTGCTTGCTGATGTACCACAAGGTGGTGGTGTTGTCTGTCTTGACCTGAACCACCTTGTTCTGTACAGATTTGGAAAAAGCTTGCAGTGCCAGAAACATTGCTCTGAGTTCCAAGAGACTGGTGTGAAGCAGAGATTCCTGAGGTGACCACAGTCACAGTCAGTTACAGATCCCCCAAATGGGCTCCCCAGCCCAGCAGGGAAGCATCTGTGGTGAGTATTACTGAATGAGACTGAGTGACAAATGGAACTCCTTGTCTCAAATTGTCCTGATCCAGCCACCACTGCAAAACTTGGATCAGGGTTCGAGTCACTGGGATTAGTTTGGCAAGGGAATCCTTTCTTTGGGACCAAAAGGCTCTTAAGGGGAACTGAATGTCCCTCATTTGGAATCTTGCTCCCTGGACCACTTCTGTGGAAGCTGCCATGTAGCCCAGTAGCTGAAGAAAATGCCTTGCTGGTCGAGACACCTGAAGGG
Source organism: Neoceratodus forsteri (assembly GCA_016271365.2). Classification (NCBI taxonomy): domain Eukaryota; kingdom Metazoa; phylum Chordata; order Ceratodontiformes; family Ceratodontidae; genus Neoceratodus; species Neoceratodus forsteri. The sequence goes on from CM028136.1 coordinate 912,737,179, forward strand.
TGAATGAAGAGGACAGTTCCATAAGGGTCCTCACCCTTTCCAGGGGAAGGAAGGCAATTGTCTTTACTGCATCCAGTTCTGCACCCATGAAGGTGAGGAGCTGTACTAGTTCAAGAACTTACTTTGGTAGGCTGAGAAGGAATCCTAAGGAAGTGAGCACTTGCTGGGTCACTTGCAGACGTGACTTGACTTGGTCTGGAGACTTACCTACTATGAGCCAGTCATCTAAGTATGGGAAGATGGAGATCTTTTGTCTTCTTAGGAAGGCAACTACTACTGCCAGGCACTTTGTGAAAACCCTTGGGGCTGATGTTAGGCCAAAGGGCATTGCTCTGAATTGATAGTGGCCTGAGGGCAACTCGAACCTGATATACTTTCTGTGGGAGCACCTGATGGGAATGTGAAAGTAGGCATCTCTGAGGTCCAGGGAGGCTAGCCAGTCCCCTGGCCTTAGAGAGGGAAGGATAATTCCCAGAGTTACCATTATGAACTTTGGCTTCAAAAGATGTTTGTTCAGATATCTTAGGTCCAGGATGGGCCGCCATTCTCCTGTCTTTTTGGGGGTTAGGAAGTACCTGGAGTACAATCATTTGCCCCTGTGTAGGGTGGGAACTCTCTCTATAGCTCTGAGAGCTAGGAGAGGAGAAACCTCTGCCTCTAGGGCAAGGGTCTCAGAGATCTGCAGGTGGAAAGGATCTGGCTCTCATCTTGGGAAATTTTTTGAAGCTGAGAACCAGTCCCTGGCTTACTACTTCCAGGACCCACTTGTCTGATGTAAGAGACTTCCAGCCCTGGACAAAGTAAGCCAGCCTGCCTCCTACTAGTATGGGAGAATCGACCCGGGCAGACCCATTAGGGTGTCTGCTTGGCAGGGGCTTTAGGCTGAGGGGTGGATGCAGGCCTGCTCATCCCCCTTCTGCCTCTCCCTCTAAAGAACCCCCTCTGTGAAAAGGAAGAAGAGAAGGCCAGAGCTTGGTAAAAAGGCCTTTGGAAAGGCCTGCCCCTGCCCCTGGACAGCCTGTGAGGAGTTGCTTGCCTTTCTTTGGCCTGAGCACTCCTGTAAGTGGGTCAAACCCCAGACAATAAACACAGGTGGTGTGGGGATCAGCCTCGGCAAAGACTTCCCTACACACACTACAGTGTTGAAACCCAGTGAGCCCGTTTTTTTCTTGGGTTTCTCAGACATGGCCAATCCTAACCAAAAATGTACCCTTTTTTCGGCAATCTGCCAGGCAAGACTCCCATGACTGTGTCACGGGTCCTGGAAAAAAACGTAATTAAATCCATTTTTTTTTTTTTTTTTTAGAACCGATACAGACCAGTTACCACACTCTAAAGTAAGCACAAGTTCTTTACCTCAAACTGATCGGTTCAGCCGAACCAATCCACAATTTACAAGTTCCACACAGAAACAGAACAAAAACCTATCTAGTACTCATGGTACCACAGACAGAGACTTGAACCGACTAAGCAGCAACAGCAATTCAGTAGAAACTGACCGAAAACCGACACTTCAGCCGACTTTTTGAACCGAGCAGCAGGAGAAATCTCCGGGCGACTGTTCAGTGAGGCGAGTAAAGAATCTGACGGTTGCAGTTTAAACAGCAGCAGACAGGGGCTTCAACCGAGCTCGTGGTGAACATTCTATGCTAGTCATAGAAAGTTTAACTCTTTGTTCTCCGGGGCAGTTGAAAGGCAGGTCCTAACTGCATGTGTCAGAATACAGCAAGACTTCATGTTGTTTGAATCATAATTTACATCACCAAGAAATGAAAATTACGTACCTACCGTAATTCTTGATCTTCTTGGACGAGTCTCCACCACTCATTCACACTAGTGGGATTAGCGCCGGAGGCACTGGGACCCATCGGGAGCAAACTTTTTGCTGGAGAGTCGGCGCAAGAGATGGCACCGCTGAGGGAATCCATGCGAGCAGCTGCTCGAGCGGCAATCACTATCTCGCCACGACCTCCAACCGCCTTCAGTAACCTTTTTACCAAGGAGGTGCAGCTAACTAATGTAAAGAGTAAATCTAACTTAAGAAACGGACATAAGACAGTCCATACGACCCGTGTAAGAAGGGTCAGCAAAGAAGTCTTCACGGCCTAAAGATTTGAGGGAGTGAAGACCAACACAGCGGTGAGCTCGGGGGATGGAGGGTGGGCGTGTGAATGAGTGGTGGAGACTCGTCCAAGAAGATCAAGAATTACGGTAGGTACGTAATTTTCATATCTTCCTGGACATAAGTCTCCACCACTCATTCACACTAGTGGGAGAGTACCAAGCTGATAATCCCCCAAAAGGGCGGCAGGAGAGCCAGAGCTCACGCGACTAAGATAGAAGTCCATTAAGGATAGTTCTGCCGAATGCCGCCTGGCATGAACATCCAGTGCATAATGCTTAACGAAGGTATGCACTGAGCTCCAGGTGGCGGCGTTGCAGATATCTGCAATTGGAACATTGCGAATTTCCGCTAGGGATGCCGCGACCGCCCTAGTAGAGTGAGCGTACACTCTACCTTCTAATTTAACTTGAGCCATGGAATAGCAATGTCGAAGGCATGCCACTAACCATGATGAGATGCATCTGATAGCAACAGGTTGACCCAGCCGGATGTCGCTGAAAGAAACAAACAGTTGCTGAGTCTTGCGAAAATTCTTGGTTCTATCTAAATAGAACCGCAAGGCTCTCTTAACATCCAAGGAATGAAGAGATCGTTCCCCTTCATTTTGGAAATTAGCGAAGTAAGAGGGGAAGTACCAGAGGTTGGTTTAGATGGAATTCTGACACAACCTTGGGAAGAAATTTAGGATGAGTACGGAGAACTACCTTGTCTTTATGGAATACAGTATACAGAGGGTCCGTAACCAGGGCATGTGTCTCAGAGACCCTGCGGGCTGAGGTAATGGCCACCAGGAAGGCAGTCTTCCAGGTAAGAAATTTTAGCTCACAGGTAGCTAGGGGATCGAAAGGTTTCCGAGTGAGCATGTCCAGCACCAGGTTAATGTCCCAGGCTGCAACTGGACGCTTAACAGGGGGTCTGGTATGAAGAATCCCCTTAAGAAATCTCTTCACCATAGGTAACTGAGCCAGAGTCAAGGAAGAAACCGGCTCATGGAACGCTGAGATGGCACTAAGGTGAACTTTAACCGTGGAGTACTGGAGACCTGAGTTTGACAGGTCCAAAGATACTCAGAACCTTGTCAGGAGGACAGGAAAAGGATTCAAGAGGACTTTGCACACCAGAGAGAAAACGTTTCCATTTGGGCGTGCGTTTTGGGTGGCTGGCTTCCGAGCAGCCAGAAGGATGTCTGAGACTCTACAAGAGACGCTGAACCGATTCACTTCTACCTCTTCAGGAGCCAAGCACGAAGGTGAAGTGATTTCAGGTTGGGATGGACCAACGAACCCTGAGTCAAAAGATTGATTTGCAAGGGAAGTGGTCTCGGAGAGGCTGCCAACATACTGTTGAGTAGAGGAAACCATAGTTGCCGAGGCCAGGAGGAGCAAAGAGAATCATTTTGGTCCCCTGAGACTCGAACTGAGGAGTACTCTCTGGATTAGAGGAAGCGGTGGAAAGGCGAAAAAGCGTTTGTCCACCGCAGCCTGAGCGCATCCTGACAGAAAATGCCAGGCCCTGGTTTCTGGAGCAGAGAGAGGCAGTTTCGTTGAGTGGGGATGCAAAAGGTCCAGGTCTGGAGTCCCCACTCTTGAACAGTGACCGAGCTACGGCTGGATCGAGAGACCACTGTGAGGGTCTGCCTCCGCTCTGCTGAGGTGATCTGCTAGGTTGTTTTGTATACCTGGCAGATAAACCGCTTGAATCAGAGACTTGTGCTCCAAGCACCACTCCCACACCCTCATTGCTTCCCTGCAAAGGGGATAAGAAGGAGCACCACCTTGCTTGTTGATGTAATACATCACAGCTTTGTTGTCCGTTTGAAGGAGAATGTTCTTGTGACAAAGGATATCCTTCAGAGCTCGGATCACATAGAGGACCGCTCTCATCTCCAGGACATTTATGTGGAGATGAGTTTCGAACTGAGTCCACACACCTTGAGTGTGGAGGGAGTGACAGTGAGCTCCCCATCCCATTAGCGATGCGTCTGTGGTGATGGAGATCTGATGATCCGGGGGAGCAAAGGGGAACCCTTCCAGCAGATTGCTCTCTTGAGACCACCAGGTGAGAGACCTTCGAAGGGGCTCCGTCACCTTGATGGGATAAGACTGGGGGGGAGGTAGGAAACCACTGGTGGAGAGCATCCATTGGGTGGTTCTCATGTGCAACGGGCCAGGGTACAGTGAACACCGAGGGCGCCTATGAGACCCAACATCGTTGCATCGAGAGAGCTGTAACCATTGGTTCTCCCGATGTAACGGGCCATCCGAAGGATATCGAGTCTTCTGTCCTCTGGAAGGAAAGCCTTCACGGAAGAGGTGTCTAGAAGCGTCCTTATGAAAAGGAGCCTCTGGGAGGGCAGCAGTTGTGATTTTTTCAAATTCAGCAGAACTCCCATGGACGTAAGAAGACGAGAAGTCGTTTGCACGGCTTCCAAAGTCCCTTGGCTGGAAGGGCTTGCTAGAAGCCAATCGTCCAGGTAGGAAACACTCGAATCCGATCTTCCTGAGATGCTGGCGAGAACTGCACAACACTTGTAAAAACTTCGTGGCGCCGAGGATAGCCCAAAGGCAGGACTCTGAACTGATAATGCTGACCCAAAGCTACAAACCTGAGGAACTTGCGGTGGGTGGGTTGGATGGAGATATGCTGGTGCGTCCTGCATATCAGGAGGCCAGCCAGTCGTGCTGATGCAGCAAGGGTAACAGGGTACCTAGAAATCATTTTGAATTTCTCCCTGGGAGAAATTTGTTTAACTTCCGAGGTCTAGAATGGGCGCATTCCCCAGATTTCTTTGGAACAGAAAGTAATGGGAGTAGAACCTGTGTTTACATGGATCGGGGCACCAGTTCTATTGCCCTGTTGTTTAGAAGGCCCTGGATCTCGGCGGTGAGGAGGTCTGACTGAGAGACCGACAACCTGGGTTGTCGTCTGGGAGGACAATTCGAGGGGGTTTCCAAGAAATTGAGAGAATAACCCTCGCGAATTATCCGAAGGACCCATTTGTCCGAAGTTATGGACTTCCACTGGTTGTAAAGTACATCAAGCGACCTCCACGGAGAGAAAGTTCCACCTCGGCAATGTGGATGGAACTTGGGCCAGCAATTCATAAGGTGGCGCTGGGGCTTTAGCCCCTCGCGCTTTCTGCGCCTCTTCTTTGAGGTTGGGCAGGTTGGCTTTTAGGAAGCTTCCTCTGCCTTGAAAGGACTGACAACTATGAAACTGACATCTGTTCCATGCCCCGAGAGAGGCAGGCGGAGGATCTGGCCAACAATAGCTGATCTAGTCTTCTGAGTGGCCTCTGAGGCTTGCTCACCTGAGGGCCAAAGATAGGAGCCATCAAAGGCAGCGCCATTACCTGCTGCTGAGCATCATTCGTGAAAGCCAAATGCAGAGCCAGGAATGGCGCGAGTACAAATACCTGGGCTGCTGAGCGAGGAAGCAGTGTAAGAAGCATCCATGGCGTGCTTTGACCTGTTGGTTATTGGACTCAATACCTCTAATAACGGTCAGAAGAAGCTCTGACTTGGAGTCTGAATCTGGAAGAGCTTCAACCATTCTTTTCATAGAGTGCCACAGGATATACTCATACTGAGAAAAATAGCCTTGATAACTGGCAATACACATACTTAGAGTGGAGGCAGCAAAGACTCTCTTACCTAATGTATCAATCTTACAAGACTCTTAGTTAATAGGTCGAGCTGTAGTAGTTTGAGGAAGAACGACCTTGTCATTCTCTGCCAGGACTACAATAGGATCCGCAAAGGCTTGGGATGCCAAAAAGGGACGATCCTTGGGAGCTGAATACTTCTTATCAATGGATTTAGCCACTGAGGGAATAAGAGCAGGATTATTCCAAACTATTTGAGACAGCGTCTCGAAGGAAGGCTGGATCGGAGGAGTCAAATCCAGAGGGATCTCCAAGCATGGAGATACTGAGTCTTAATATCTTCCCAGGATCGATGTCTGTAGTCTGGAGAGAGTGGATCTCAGGTTCTTCAACAGAGACTTAAGGACAGGTCCTCAACCACAGGCTCTGTACAAGAAAGATCCTGTTTCTCACTTCATCACCCAACCGAAGGTCTGGGTCAGCTCAACATCATCTCCTGATGGCCCAGGAAGGAATGTTTGGACAGGAAAGTGAAAATTAGGAGGGAGGAAATGAGAAACAAGGAGAGTCCCGAGGGCCCCAGCGCCGAGGAAGACAGCAGGTTGAAAGGCACCACAGAGGGGCATGGCGCCCGAGGCAGCACATAGGCGGCACCATAGCGTCCCAGCGCGCCGCGAGCGCACTGGCGCCGCTGATGGTGCCACCCGACCAACAGCGCCCGGCCGGCGCCGCCAGACCAACAGATGGACCACCGGGCCGCAGACGGCGCAAGACAGCGGCACGAAACAGCGCCCGAGACCAACAGACCCTGTCGAAGGCACGGGAGCCCAGGAACCTGGAAAGCTAGAGAAGGAAAAAACCAGGAGATAAGGGCATCGGTGTGGCCCCCTGCGCCGCAGCCATGTGAGGGGGAACACCTAAGCGCGGAGTCGCTGGCACCGAAGAAGGCGCCGTGCGACTAGGAAGGTCCAACCGCCCTACCTGATCGCCGGAGGAGCCCGAGGGCTCCGTGGCAACCGAGCCAGGCAGAAGAACCAACCTCCGAGCCCATCGCTCCATAAGAGCGGCCCACTGATGAAACTGCTCATCTGGAGCCCTACCTATAGGCGGGGAGGGGCTCCGATGTCGAGGACGACGGTCACCGGAAGTTGGCGACTCCAAAGAAGGAGACCGGCAACTAGCTATGATAACCGATCGTCGACGCGCAGACATACCAGAGGGCGACCTCGAGTGATGCCTTCTCTTTTTTGACCTGTGGGCCGGGGAAGAGCTCGAGGTCGAACGGTGCCGAGAATGCGACCGTTTATTTTTATGCCGGCGGGGGGACCGCCCATCCCCCCGGGCATCGGACTGACCATTGTCAGAACCCGCTGAGGAAGAGGAGGCTGACGGACCCAGCCCTAAATGAACAGCTTTCATCTGAAGTCTCCCTACCGTCACCTGACCTGCTCATGGTCGACTCCGTCCAGTAGGCCGAGACTTCTTCAAGTAAGTTAAATTTAAAATATTAGAAAAATTTACGAAAATAGAATAAAATTAAGCGATACTACTATCGTGATAATGTTACAAAACAATAAACTGAAAACTATCGCTAGTTTGAAGTTTGACTCGACAGGCGGCCGTTGTCACTGAAGCGCTTTCGGCGGGCGGGAAAAAAGAACTGAAGGCGGTTGGAGGGTCTGCCGCCGAATAGTGATTGCCGCCGAGTCATGCTCACAGGAGCTGCCTCGCAGCGCCATCTCGCGCTGCACCCTCCAGCAAAAGTTTGCTCCCGATGGGTCCTAGTGCCTCCGGCGCTAATCCCACTAGTGTGAATGAGTGGTGGAGACTTATGTCCAGGAAGATAAACAGGTTACTCACCAGTAACAGTAGTTCTAGGAGTGGTATATATTGTTCATCAACACTTGCTGGCACGTACCTTGCCGCTCTAAGATGTGCCGGAAAGTCTTCAAGCTGGCTCCTCCTTCCCACCCACCCAGGTGGTATAACCCTCGGCTCCACCCCATGACGACAGATCATGGACGCTGAAGCCAGGTGTGTGCATGTCGGCCGGGGAGGTCGGGTGGGTCAGTGTGGATGAACAGCATATACCACTGCTAGAACTACTGTTACAGGAGAGTAACCTGTTTTTCTAGGATTGTGGATATGTTGTTCTATCAACACTTGTTGGCAGACTCCTAGTAGTTTTTCAGGAGGAGGGAGGCGAGACACACACACACACACACACACACACACACACACACACACCCTACTTAGGGAAGAGGGACTGGAGAACTGAGGTTCTAAAACCAGCATCCTGGCGTGACTCAAGGTCGATGTGGTAATGGGAAATGAAGGTGTGTGCTGAGTTCATAGCAGCCCTGCAGATTTCCTGGATAGGGATGTTCTTAGAAGCAGCCACCGACGGAGCAGTATGGCGGATGGAATGAGCCCTTAGCCCAACGGGAGGCTCCCTACCCGCCAACCTATAGCAGAGGTCAATGCAAGATGTAATCCGTCTAGCTACTGTTCACCTTGACTGCAGGTCTGCCAGGTGCAGTTTCAGCGTAGGTGACAAACAGCTGGCAAACCTCTCCCCGAACTTCCGCCGTTCGCTCTTTGTAATAGGCACGCGTTCGTCTCAGGTCCAAAGTATGAAGCCTGTACTAGCCTCTAGGGTGTGACTGGGGTAGAGCACCAGCAGAGTAATCACCTGGTTAAGGTGAAACTCCGACACCACCTTCAGAAGGAATTTCAGGTGGGAGTGCAGAACAACCTTGTCGCTGTGGAAGACCAGGTAAGGAGACTCAATGGAGAGCACCTGTAACTCCCCAGTCCTTCTGGCTGACGTGATAGCCACCAAGAAGGCGGTCTTCCACAAGTGTGACATGTCACACTTATGCACAGGTTCGAATGGCTTGCCAATAAGCTTTGCCAAAACCAGCAGTAGATCCACGGAGGTGGAGGTTCACGAACCGGACGGATAAGTGATCTAGGCCTTGGAAGAAGCGCCAGACCACCTTCTCCTGCACCACCAACTGTTGACTGGCCCACGCCCAGTAAGCAGAGATGACTGCCAGGTGCACCTTTAGGGTCGTCGACCATAGCCCATCCTGGGAGAGGGGCCAAAGATAGTCTAAAATGCTAGCCACTGGGCAGGACGAGGGGTCCAATCCTTTGCCCTGACACCAGATGGAGAATATCTTCCATTTAAAGGCATAGCATTTTCTGGTCGATTCCTTACGGGACGCCTCAGCAACGCTGAGGACCTCGTTAGAGAGACCCAAAGCCTGGAACTCTAGCCATTCAGGAACCAGGCCATCAGGTGCTGGGATTGAAGGTCCAGGTGGAGTACCTTCCCCCGGGTGACAGCGCAGGTCCGGGCATGCTGGAAGCCGCCTCAGGAGCCTGGAGCTGAGGCTGAGGAGATCTGGATACCAGAACTGGCGTGGCCAGGACTTCTAGTGACATCACCGATGTGATGGCAGCCTAGCAGCAAAGCTTCTAATCCCCTAGGCAAGAACAACTCTCCCAGACTTACAAAACTTGATCACTACATTAAAATATGAGTAAATCTAATAACGGGAGCACAGCAGGGAAGAGGTCTCATCCAAGGAGTCCGAAACAATCCCAGAAAACGAGCAGACTGCAGCAGATGAGCTCGGAGGCCTGTGGTGGGGAATTTCCAGCAAGTATGGCGAGCTGTGACACAGAGGCAGAGTTGAAGACTCTGTCTCGCTCATGATTCGAGATTTTACTGTCTGAAATCAAGCAGTTTCATTCAGAGAATAAATCAGAGTTTGAGAAGCTACAGAACAATCTTACACAGCTGGAGACAAGGGTACATAAAACAGCAGAGAGGATCTCCACAGCAGAAGACGATATTCAGCACCTCTCTCATGCGGTGGAATTGCTCACACAACAAGAGCAAACATCAGCTAAATGCCTGGATTTGGAGGCGCGAGTCAGAAGAGATAATTTGAGAATTTATGGCCTCCCGAAGTAGGCTCAAGTTGGAGAGATGACTGATTTCCTTAATGACCTACTGAAACATGCCCTGGACTTGCCACAGTCTTTCTCTTCCAAAACAGAACGAGCCCACAGGGCTCTGATCCCTAAATCACCTTTAGCGGCAGCCAGACCAAGATCCATAACTGCAAAATTCTCGAGTTTCCATGATAAGGAGACTATCCTGTGTACAGCATGGCGCCAGCAAAAGTTGGATTACAATCGTTCACGACTGTTCTTCAATCAAGACTACCCCCACAAATCCAACAGCATCGCCTTGAATATGGCCCTATTCTGCGTAAGCTAAAAATGTTAAAATTAAATTTCAAACACCTTACCCTGCTCATTTACGAGTGCGATGGGAGTCAGGTATGGAGTTGTACCATACAGCAGAGGGAGCCCTGCAGGCGCTGAAAAACAAAAGCCACAATCTCCCAGAAGCTGCTTCCCACTCGACTGCATGGTCTAACCAGCAACCACAATGGCAAGAATCCGCACAGCACAACGCCAGGAGATATGGGAAAAAATCTGCCACAGCACGATGCAAGATATCAAGGAGATACTGCATCGACTAACCCAATCTCGCCGATGATCCCAAGCCAATTCTGATTATGAGGACACTTGAAACAGGGGATTGATAAATCCTGAGTGTGGTTCTTTGAATACTCCGTTGTTCCCCCCCTTTACCGTCTGACAGAGCCATTTGCAAGGCCTAAAGCGAATTTGGGTTGGGACAAAACCTCATTGTGGAACACCACCAGATGTTTATTAAGCTTCTGGGGCCTGGAGGAAATACCCCCCTACCCCATTACAGTACATCCAGGTTTCAGATGTGGGTAAACCCACAGGAGGCAGGTAGAGCTGTAATATATGTAGTTTCAAACAACATGAAGTCTTGCTGTATTCTGACATATGCAGTGATCCCCAACCTTTAAACTGCCCTGGAGAACAAAGAGTTAACTTTCTATGCAGAGCATAGAATGCTGAGCTCCAGCTTGCTTGAAGCCTCTGTCTGGAGTGTTTCAAACTCAAACCGTCAGATTCTTTACTCCGCCTCACTGAACGGTCACTCCAGAGATTTCTCCTTCAGCTTGGTTCGAAAGTCAGTTAAAGTTTCAGTTTTTGTCAGTTTTTAAACTGAAAAAGTTATCCGCATAGTCGGTTCAGTCTCTGTCTGTGGTGCTGTGAGTACTAGATACAAATTGTTCTGTTTTTCTGTGTGGAACTTGTAAAAGTGCGGGTCGGTTCAGCTGAACCGGCCATTTGATAGTGAAATCCTGTGTTTTTAACTTAGTGTGTGGTTACCGGTCCTTATCGGTTCTAAAAACAACGTGGAACCAATAAGGGAGTCTTGCCTGGCGGTTGCTATAAAAAGGGTAAGTTGGTTAGGTTGGCCATGTCTGAGAAACCAAAGAAAAAAACTGGGCCCACTGGGTTTCAACACTGCAGTGAGTGTGGGGAGGTCTTTGCTAAGGCCGATCCCCACACCACCTGTGTTTATTGTCTGGGTTTTGACCACCTCGATTCAGACTGCCAAATATATAAAAATTTTCCCAAATCTACCCTTGAGAAGAGATTAGGCAGCCTGAGAGAAAAGGTTGAGCAGTCCGCTGACCCAGATGGCCACCCCGGTTCGGTTCCGACCTAACCAGAAGGAGTGCCCTCTGACCAGGGCGATACTTCATGGGGCAAAAGGAGAGCCGATTCCGAGGGATCGGTTCCGACAAAAAGAAAACGCAGGGATAAATCGTCCGGTTCAGATCCAGAGGTTCATGTTCCGACCACCGAAGAGATAGCCAGAGCGATTCAGATTGTGGAATCGCTCCGCCTGTTTCCTACCGATCTGGCACCTTCTGGGCAGGGGTTCGGTTCAGTTGGTTCCCCCGGTTCAAGATTATACCCTCGAAAATTTTTATGAACCGGAGTTTGAAGAGGAAGGGGAATTTGAGGATGATAATGGTGAAAGTGAGGGTCTGGATGTGCCTGTGGAACCATCTTCCCAGACAGACCTTCAGGTGTTTCCCCTCCTAGGCTTTCTGAGTCCCCTTCTCACTTTATGTTCTACAGAAAGGTGGCTGAAACCCTCCAGCTTCCTATGGAGGATCAAGAGGAGCCTGATTATGTAGACATGATGGACATCCCAGAGTCCAGGAGACTGTCTATTCCCCTCCACAAATTCTTTGGGAAACGGACACAAAAAATCCTAAAGTCTCCTAATACTATACCTCTTGTGGATAGAAGAATGGACAAGAGGTATACACTTTCAGGCTCAGACACGGAGTTCTTACACCAGCAATGCAGCCATGTTGGGGTAGTGCAGACCGCTGCCTGTGACAAGGCAAATATTCCCTTGGCTTCACACACCCTAGACAAGGACTCCAGGAAGATTGATGCCATGGCAAAGAAACAGTACATGGCATCTTCCTTGGGACTCAGGCAGGTGAATTATATGGCCTATACAGCCAGGTACCAGAAGTCCAGGTGGGACACTGTACTGGCACTGGCTAAACAGGCCTCCCCCCAGCTAGCCAAGGAGCTGGAGGCGGTGGCTGCAGATGGGATTGAGGCACCTAAAGTTCAGTTTCATGCCGCTGTGGACTCTAATGATGCATCATCAAGAGTCATGGCTACATCTGTGGCTCTTCAGAGAATGGCTTGGCTCAGATGTACTAGTCTCTCGCAGGATACGCAGGCTAAGGCCATGGATTTTCCTGTAGTGGGTAATTCTCTGCTTGGGGAGCAGACAGAGAATTACATGAAGAAAATGGATGAGTACAGGACCACTTACAGGAGAGCTCAGGCCAAGGAGAGGCAGGCAACTCCTCAAAGGCAGCAGTCTAGGGGCAGGGGCAGGCCTTTTCAAAGGCCTTTTAACCAAGCACAGGCCTCTTCTTCCTTTTCGCAGAGGGGGTTCTTCAGAGAGAGAGGCAGAAGGGGGATGAGCAGGGCTGCATCCACTCCTCAGCCTAAAGCCCCTGCCAAGCAGACACCCTGATGGGCCTGCCCGGGTCGATTCTCCAGTTCTAGTAGGGGGCACGCTGGCTTACTTTGTCCAGGACTGGATATCCATTACATCAGACAAGTGGGTCATGGAAGTAGTAAGCCAGGGACTGGTTCTCAGCTTCTGAAAATTCCCAAAGATGAGAGCCAGATCTTTTCCACCTGCAAATCTCTCAGAAACCCTTGCCCTAGAGGCGGAGGTTTCTTCTCTTCTAGCCTTAAAAGTCATGGAGAGAGTACCTCTCCTACACGGGGGCAAAGGACTGTACTCCAGGTACTTCCTGACCCCCAAAAAGACAGGGGAGTGGTGATCCATCCTAGACCTAAGATATCTAAACAAACATCTTTTAAAACCAAAGTTCAAGATGGTAACTCTGTGAATAATCCTTCCCTCTCTAAGGCCAGGGGACTGGTTAGCCTCCCTGGACCTTAAAGATGCCTACTTTCACATTCCCATCAGGTACTCCCACAGAAAGTACCTCAGGTTCGAGTTGCCCTCAGGCCACTATCAGTTCAGAGCAATGCCCTTTGGCCTAACCTCAGTCCCAAGGGTTTTCACAAAGTGCCTGGCAGTAGTAGTTGCCCTTCTAAGAAGGCAGAAGATTTCCATTTTTCCATATCTGGATGACTGGCTAATACTGGGCCAGTCTCCAGACCAAGTCAAGTCTCACCTGCAAGTGACCCAGCAAGTGCTCACTTCTCTAGGATTTCTTCTCAACTTTCCCAAGTCAGTTCTCAAACCAGTCCAGCTTCTTGCCTTTATAGGGGCAGAACTGGACACACTCAGAGCAAGAGCCTTTCTTCCCCTAGAAAGGGCAAGGGTTCTTATGGAACTAGCCTCTTCCTTCAGCCTTCGTGTATCTCGACCAGCAAGGCATTTCCTCCAGCTCTTGGACCACATGGCAGCTTCAACAGTAGTGATCCAAGGGGAAAGATTTCACATGAGGGATATTCAGTCCCATCTGAGAGCTTTTTGGTCTCAGAGGAAGGATTCCCATACCAAACTGATCCCAGTGACTCTGACCTTGATCCAAGCCCTCCAATGGTGGCAGGATCAGGACAATTTAAGACAAGGTGTTCCTTCTGCTACTCAGCCTTGTTCAGTGGTCCTTACTATGGACGCTTCTCTTCTGGGTTGGGGGAGCCCATCTGGGGTCCCTCACTGCCCAGGGGCTGTGGTCCCCCCAAGAATCCCTTCTCCATATCAATCTCCTAGAGCTCAGGGCATTTTTTCCTTGTCCTAAAAGCTTTCTCTCAGTCAGTACAGAACAAGGTGGTTCAGGTCAGAATAGACTACACCACCACTATGTGGTACATCAACAAGCAGGGAGGCACTCGGTACACGGCCTTGTGCACGGAAGCCATGAAGTTGTGGTCCCTGGCTTATTCCCTGCAAACCTCTCTGATGGCAGTTCACCATCCAGGGAAGGACAATGTGCTAGCAGATGCACTGAGCAGGATCTCTCAGGGCCATCACGAATGGTCCTTGGACCCTCAGGTGTTGAAAGTGATTTTTTCAAGGTGGGGCACTCCAGAGATGGATCTCTTTGCAGCCCCAGACAATCACCAACTCCCTCTCTTTTGTTGCAGACCTCCAGTCGTGGGCTCAGTCCCCCTGGACGCCCTGATTCTGAATTGGGAAGGGAAGTTTCTGTATGCCTTCCCCCTTCCCACTCCTGTTCAAAGTTTTAGTCAAAATAAGGTCTCAACCTTGCAAAGTGATTCTGATTGCTCCAGATTGGGCCAGACAGCCCTGGTACCCCCTGTTGCTGTCCCTAGCAGTCCATCTTCCCCTGTCTCTTCCCAGGAATTACAACCTGTTAACATCCTCTCAGGGGAGGATTTGGTACCCCAATCTTCAGTCTCTCAATCTCAAGGCATGGCTCTTGAAGAGTTAAGAGTTTGCAGATCTGCATCTTTCCCAATGGGTTCTGGATATTCTCAAAGCTTCTTGAAAGCCCTCCACCAGAAAGACTTGTAATTCCAAATGGAAGAGATTCAGCATTTGATGTTCTAAGAAGCATATTTCTCCAGATACTGCTGGATTGCCTATGGTTCTGGATTATATGGTCCATCTTAATGGCCTAGGCCTCAGACCAGCTACTCTCAAGGTACACTTGTCAGCTGTTTGTGTTTTTGTCTGTGGGGAAGTCTTCCTCACTATCTTCTCATCCTGTGTTCTGTAAATTTTTTAAAGGATTGCTTCACACCAATCCTCCTTTTAGAGACCCTGCACCTGCGTGGGATTTGAATGTTTGCATTGCTCAATTTATGCAACCCCCTTTTGAGCCTATGTCTTCAGCAGAGCTTAAGTACTTGATTTGGAAAACTGTGTTCTTGGTAGCCATTACCTCTGCCAGGCGTAGCAGTGAATTGCAAGCCCTGTCAGTGGAACCTGATTTGATGTCCTTTCACAGGGATAAAGTGGTCCTTAGAACCAATAGAAGGTTCTTGCTCAAAGTGGTGTCAGACTTCCATTTAAACCAGTCTATGTCTCTTCCTGTTTTCTTCACTGAGCATTCTTCCTCAGGAGAGAGGAGGCTACACAGTTTAGATGTTAAAAGAGCCCTTAGTTACTACACAGAGCGAACCAAGGGTCACATGTTTGACTCCCTCTAGCTGTTCCTCACTTATGGAGAAGTGGGAAAGGGCAAACCTGCCACTAAGAGATCTATTGCCAGGTGGATTGTGTCTTGTATACAATTCTGCTATGAAAAACTGAGAAAAACTCCACCCTCAGGGGTGAGGGCTCATTCCACAAGAGATACAGCTGCTTCCCTGGCTGCTGCCAGGGATATCCCTCTCAGAAATTTGTCAAGCAGCCACCTGGAAAACATTCCATACCTTTACCAAGCATTACTCTCTGGATATCCAGGCTAGGAGTGATGCTCGGTTTGGCACAGCAGTACTTCAGAGCCTATTCCCAAAGTAGGTTCTGTCCCTCCTCCACGGAGGTACTGCTTGGTAGTCTGCATATGTCAAAATAAAGCAAGACTTCATGTTGTTTGAAGAAAAAATTACTCACCTTAGTAATTGTGTTTCTTATATTTATTTATCAAGTCTAGGATTACAAATACCTTTGAGCCATGGCTCTTTTACAAAGGTTCCACGTCAGAGAAATACAAATTATGGGGAACATAAAGACAGGTATTACAACAATGTGGACATTGCAAACAGAGTACAGATTAATACAGTTCAAGGGTAGCATCGTAACAAGGCAGCCAGCGGCATTTGTCAGAGAAAACAGACAACAGATAAGAAGTGCCAGAGTCATAGGGAGAGGGAAGAGGGTAGGGGGGAGAAGGAATGTAGGAAGGGTGGCGAGAGGGTGAAAAGTGCAGCATTGGGTATACCAA
Source organism: Neoceratodus forsteri (assembly GCA_016271365.2). Lineage (NCBI taxonomy): Eukaryota > Metazoa > Chordata > Ceratodontiformes > Ceratodontidae > Neoceratodus > Neoceratodus forsteri. The sequence continues at coordinate 912,753,251 of CM028136.1, forward strand.
GATGTGAGGGAAGAATCCAGTGAGGAGGGGAGGAGAGGAGGGGACAACTAGAGCAGAAAGGGAAGTGGAGAAACAAGGTTAAGTTGGGCAGTCACAGGAGCTGCTGGTAGTGAGATAGTCCCAGAGCCTAGTTTTAAACATACCAATAGTTGGGGCAGAGGAGATGGTTGGGCTGAGGCCACTGAACCAAAGTGGTACTCGATAAGCAAAAGAGCGTTGTCCCTGTGAAGTGTGACAGTGGGGAACTTTCAGTAGCTGTAGCGTGGATCTCCTAAGGCATCATTTGTTAATTCAGTGTTGTAACAGAGTTGAGACCCCAGAAGGTGCAAGGCCAAGGTAGATTTTTCTGACCATGGAGCAGGTGAGAACCTTCATGCGGTTTGATAGTTGGAGCCAGCCGGTCTGAGTGTACAGGTCACATGTGTGGGTGAGACGGTGAGCACCAGTGATGAGCCGACATGCTTTATTTAAGGCAGTTGAAAGGCATCTAAGGCTTGTGGTTGTGGCTGAGCCATAAATGATAAGACCATAGTCTATTACAGAGATCACAGAGCTCAGGACTGCAACCTTCAAAGCTTCTGGCATGAGGTGTGGTCTGTGTTTGTAGAGGAGACCAAGCCGTGTATTAGCAGCTCTAGCTACATTATCTACATGAAGTCCATAGGAGAGATTAGGGTCAAGCTGTATCCCCAAGTATTTGAAGGACACCACCTGATCTAGAGTGTTCCCCTGGGTGGTGGAGATAGCCAAGTGGTGTAGCTTGTGTGGGTTATGAGAGCTGCAGAAGAGCATAGATTTGGTTTTCTTGTCATTGAGGACCAGTTTATGATTAAGAAACCATGTCATGTCTCTACAGAACTGAAACCAAGTTGAAGGTTGTGTTGAAGAGTTGCAGGATCTTTGTGAGTGGAGAATACAATAGCATCATCAGCATATAGTATGATCTGCTCAGAGCAGTGGTAAGGAAGGGAGTTTAAGAAAAGGCTAAAAAGGAGGGGTCCCAGTATGAATCTCTGTGGGACACCCGAGCGAACAGGCAGGGTGTTAGAAACAGCGTCCGCAATTTTTACTCTCTGTGACCAGTTTTCTAAGTAGCTTTTAATCCAGAGAGAAGAGTCAGGTGATAGCCCGGCATTCAGTAGTTGGTGTGTTAGTAGTCCATAGTGTACTGTATCGAAGGCCTTGGAGAGGTCAATGAAAACGGCCCCTGTGAGAAGGCCATTGTCAAGGGATTTGTGCAAAGCTCCAGTGAACTCAAGAAGGGCTGTGGTGGTGATGTGACCTTTCCGGAAGCCATGTTGTTGTGGACAAGGTATACTGTATTTATCCAAGTGGTCGGTAAGTTGATCAGCCATGGTGCACTCAAGTGCCCTAGAGAGTGGGGCAGTATGGAGAAAGGGGGATAATTTGAGTGAATCATCTTGTCCCCACTTTTATGGACGGGTCTCACGGTGGCTGTTTTCCATAGGTCCGGGAATTTTCCACAGCTGAGAGAGAGAGGTTTAGGATTTTTGTTAATGGATGAATTACCTCATCGAGGGTGAGCAACAGAACCTTAAGGTCCAGGGTGTCGCTACTAGATCTAGATTTAGAGATAGCTGCAGTAATATAGCGGTGAGCTTCATTCAGCCTTACCTTCCTGAAGTAGAAGAGGGGATGGTTAGACTGAGGGGCTAAGGTATTTGGGGAGTAGGCCCTGTTTTGAAAAAGTCATGGGGTAGAACAGCACTAAGGTCTGAAAAAGCCATGTTAAAGATGTTTGCAATCACCTTAGGGTCAAGGGTTGAGGATCCATCAACCATTAACATGGCGGAGGAGGTTTTTGGCTGCTTCCTGTGATATCCTTGATATTGTCCCAGAAAGCACAACCATTTCCCCATGTATTGGTGAGGCGTCTTTGTAATAGGTGGATTTCATTAGCCTTATGGCTTTTTGTGCAGAGCATTTACGTGCTTGTTTGTAATTTTGGATGTCCAGTTGTTTGCCAGTGGCCCTGGCAACTGCCAGAAGAGTGATCCCTTAGTTTCAGCTGGGAGAGAAGAGCTACGGTGACCTATGGGTTAGAGAGATTTTGTTTTAGACTTTTAGCAGGGGCAAAGAGGTCGCAGGCTTTGTTGAAAATTGAGATGAAGTGATCAAGAGCCAAGTTAACATCTGTTGATTCATAGATGGGTAGCCAGTCTTGTAGAAGCAGGTGGTGTTTGAGATGTGGAAGTTTTCTTGCTGTATTCTGACCTCCCTCCCTCCCCTCCCCTCTCAGAACCTGTTTTTGGGAAGTGGGTGGGCAGGTGTAGTGTTGCACCCCAGGGGTGCTCTTTGTTTTCACCCTCCTCCTTTTTTGTTTGGGTGTTGATTTATTACTGTTATTTGCATAAGATTGGTTTTTGGGTTTTGGGTTTCCTGTCTTGAGTCTTCCTTGGGAATCCAAAACTTTTTACTGCCAGTTGGCTAGTAGGAATTTTACAATTTCCACAAAAAATTTTTAGTTAGTTGGGCTTGTAAGAATCTGACAGTTTGAGTTTGAAACACTCCAGACAGAGAATCCAACCAAGCTGGAGCTCAGCATTCTATGCTCTGCATAGAAAGTTAACTCTTTGTTCTCCGGGGCAGTTTAAAGGTTGGGGATCACTGCATATGTCAGAATACGGCAAGACTCCATTAGAAGAAACACAATTACTAAGGTGAGCAATTTTTTCTTTATGCTACTGAATATCTACCTCTTACATCTGAATTGGAGGAAGGGGGGCCGATGAAGTAGATGACTCCGCAGTATACTCAGCATGTAGAACTCGAGAGTCAATGCTTTGTCCTCTGGCCCCGAGCTCGGCTCTGCCATACTGTGTGTATGTATTTATCAGTTCTTAAAGCAGAAAGGGCAGCCAATAACACCAGAACTGAATTTTTGCGAGAGCTTTTTGGACTTCTGGCTGCACTACTCTGCAATCGCCCATTCATAGAGTTACAATTTAAACAAAGTGTCCAGTAATGCTTGGGGAGTGGGGAGTGATAGGTCTGATTACTCGCAGTGCTTCCCTTTGGAGTGCTGGGCTGCTGGACTGTTGTTGCCCTGATCTTGGCGGTGGGAGGAGGGCCGGAGACAGTCCTCAGCTTTGGTAGAGGGGACCTCAGAGTTCCTTCTGCCCACATCGCCGGATCTCGCTGATGTCTTTAGGCCAAGATATCAGGCCTAGGCCCACTTTTGCTAGGGCCTTAGAAGAACGAACCCCTACCAAGGGTCCACCTCCTCTACCTCCAAATTACCTATTTGGGGGCTTCAGGGAACGAAGTAAACAGTTCCCCTGCCTTGGGGGTCACACTGTATATAATTTGACCGCAGGGACGAGGTTATCCCCTGGTGGGGGTTGTGATGTTGTTATTATTGTGTTTAGCCGGATAGCAATGTTGGTTTCTTGTTGTATTAGATAAGGGCACTGCATTCTTTATATGTTGTGGTCTGATGGGAGGTGGGGGCATGGTGGGGATTGGGACACAGTGAAATTGAATTATGGGACCGAACGGGAGGGGGATGGGATATAAGGGTTATTCTTCATTAATTCTTCATTCTTTTTAAGTGGGACCTCAAGACCTATTTGTGGAGTCAGGCTTTTATGGTTTGAGGTTGTTGAGATTATTGATTTTACGTGTGTATTCTCTGATTTTATCATGTATTTGTACAGCGCCTTGGTGCTTGAAAGGTGCTTAATAAATAAAGTTTTATTATTATTATTAATTCTCAGACAACTGTGTATAGCTTTATCATAGGTTTATATGCTCAATTTGCAAGTGGCTAACAGGGACAAGATTAAAATTATTTCACATAATGTGACTGGGTTAAATAACCCGATTAAAAGATTTAAAGTCCTCTCGACTTTGAAAAGGCAAGCCCAAGTTTTGTACTGCTTCAAGAGACACCTCTATGGGGCAGAGCATAAAAAGCTGGCATAGCCTGGCTTTGCAGAGTAGACTGCTTCTTCATATGACAAGGACAAATGAAGGGGAACAGATGTCTTAATCCCTAGAGGATCCCCTTTTAAAAAAACTACCAGCTACTCAGACCCAGAAAGTAGGTTTATCATTGTAACAGGAGATTTGGGGGGCTCGCCCATCACCTTGTCGTCACTCTATATACCCTCGGGTTCCCCAGTTACAGAAGTAAAAGGACTTTTGCTCAAAATAACTGAATGTCAGAGTGACATTAGTGGTGGGGGGAGACCCTAATCAAACCTTGGAACATATGGACACCGCTAGACCGGCTGTATTTAGAAATAGCCCGGTCACCAAGCTGACCTGGGCCCATATGAGGGGGGCCTCTTGGGTGGATGTTTTGCACACAGTGCACCCTAAGAAACGGGAACACACGCACTTCTCTCCACCACAGGGGTCATACGCCCGTATTGATTTAACACCAGCACCAAACTGTTTGTGCACACACATACCCTCAGTCCTGTCTGAGCACTACGCAACTGATGCTGCAACTACATTTGGGGAGAGAAAAAACAAACATTATGGAAATGTAATAATTATTTGATAAATTTGAAAGAATTTACGGACCAGACCAAATTAGGAATTGCACAGATTTTTGAGGGAAAATGACACACAAGAACTTTCAAAGGCTACTCTTTGGGACACTTTAAAAAACAGTTTTACAGGAGAGATGGAATTAAATTTGCAGCTCACTTTAAGAGACAACAGATGGCATTGTGGGAAAAACTGCAAAGACAACTGAAAGAAGCAGAGACCCAACATGCAAAGGGAGACTAGTCTGCTTCTGGTAGGATAAACATTTTTAAACAACAGATACAAAAACAGATATTAAGACAGAACAGGCACTGCAGCACCTACGACAGAAGTATGGTGAAGTGGGCCCTAGGGCTACTAGACTACTGGCTCGTCTGCGCCAGCAGATCACCCAGTCCATGATGACCCAGATTAGAGACAGCCAAACTGGGAAGTTGATGCGCTCCCACCAGCATATAATGGAGAGCTTCAGGAAATTTTACCAAGATCTTTATACTCCCAAACAGAGAGCTGGAGATGCACAAATAAATGTATACTTATCTAAATTAGCACTCCCAAAACATAGCCCGGAGATCCAACATCGCTGGACAGGCCTATCACCCAGGAAGAATTAACTCAGGCATTTAAAAAATTGAAATCAGGTAAATCCCCAGGCCACGATGGATATACTTCTGAGTTTTTTTAAATTCTTCAAAACAGGGGTGGAGGACCCCCTGCTAGAAGCCTGCAGAGACGCACAACGGGGAGAGCGGATCCCAGACACCTGGAACTATGCGGTGATATCCAGCATCTCGAAGCCAGGTAAAGATATTTCCCAATATAAATCATATAGACCAATTTCAGTCCTTAACATCGATTACAAATTATATGCCAGTCTCATAGCTAAATGACATCAGCCGAGGCGGTGCAGTCAACGGAGGAGCCGACGGACGAACTGACCTGCCACAGATATACCAGACTTACCGTCCTTGCTGGGCAGCGGCTGGGCCTTGCTCGTCGAGGGCCTGGCATCGTCCGCGGAGCGTTCCCGCTCTCTAGATTTCTCCTTATGTTTTTTAGAAGGAGAAGACTATTCAGACGAAGAATGTCTAAGCCGATCCATCTTCTCCTCGAGGGAAGCCAGGCGGGCTTTTAGCAGATGGGCCTCCAAAGCCTGCTGTCTCCTCTTTTTGTGGTCTGGTTAAAGGTCTAGCAGTCAGGGCAGGAGGAGACTGGATGGTCCAGGCCTAAACAGAGGACACACTTGAGGTGACCGTCTTTGTGCGGGATCTGCGTGCCACAGGACAAGCACTTCTTCTTGGGAGAGGACATCAATAATTAACGCGAAAAGTTGGAAAAAATTAGAGAAGGATATTCCGACGCAAGACACTTTCACAATGATCGCTATATGGAAGTCTGCAATGCGACTGACTTGAGGCGATGGCGGGAAAGAACTGGAGGGTGGGTGTGGGGACCGCCCACTATATACAGTCACGCTGACGTCTGTCACGTGACTTCAGTTGGGCGGTCCTGTCAGGTATCACTAGAAAAGTCTGCCGTACGGCCAGATGCCAGGTAACGCCAGTCCTATATGTGATGATCTACTGAAGGAACCCTCTCAAAGATCGATCACATTTTACCTAATTTAATTGATTTTGACCAAACAGGTTTTGTGCCTGGTAGGCAAACCCAGGACAATATTAAGCGGACACTACATATTTTACACCATGCTGCCCGGTCGAGGTCTCCCTTCCTAATTTTGAGCTAGGATGTTGAGAAGGCCTTCAACCAGGTAGCATGGAATTTTCTCTACTTGACTTTGACCAACTTCAGCTTCTCAGGATCTTATATTAAAATTATTAACAACATCAGTTCTAAACCTAAAGCCTTTATAAAGATCAATGGCCAAGTGTCAGACGATTTCATTGTACAAAGGCGCAAGGCAGGGGTGCCATCCGTCTCCCCTCCTCTTTGCCCTTTACTTGGAGCCTCTGGCCCGGGCTTTGAGAGGGGAGGACAAGGTGCGGGGGATGGAGCTTGGTGGGAACAACAGCAACTGGCCTTGTATGCAGATGATCCCCTCATCTATTTGGGCGACCCGGAGCAGGCTCTCCCTTAACTGTGGAGTTGTCTGGAGGTTTTCGGTCAGCTGGCGGGTACAAAATCAATACTACAAAAACTGAGGTGTTAAGGATACATTACACCCCCTCGGACAGTATCCACCAGCAATTCCCCTTTAAGTGGGACTTAAGCCACCTAAATTATCTTGGGGTGCAAATATCCTGGAACAAATAAGTAAGGACCTGGAAAGATGGTCAATTATTCCCATTTCATTAATGCAAAGAGTACAGGCGGTGAAGATGGTAGTATTACCTAGATTTCTTTATTTAGCACGGGCCCTACCTATTGGCATCCCGCACCTCCATTATAATTCACTAACCAGGAAGATTTCCAGATTTATTTTGGGCCCACAAAAACCAAGGGTACACCTGTCAACTCTTCAACTACCACGGGGTTGTCTCTCCCCAATTTTAAATTATATCATATGGCTGCACAACTTAGGACAATTTCTTACTGGTTCAACAAGAGCTACGTAGCTAAATGGAAGTCCCTGGAGTTAGAGGAGGGGTGCCTTACCAACCTACATCGGGCCTTGTTGGCCAGCAAAAAGAAGGTGGTGCTCCCGGGGGACCCCAACCCGTATACAGCCCACAACTTGGATAACAACTTGGATATTTGGTACAAGGTCTTGGGAGATATCTCCTACTTGTGATCCCATACCTGAAGGATTTTGGACCTACAAAAATGGGATGGGGGATTTAAATTATAGGAAAAGAAAAACCTTTATGTGATCTGGCACTTTATAGGGGAAGAGGGGATCCTGTCTCTTCAGGACCTAATCACACAGTATGAGCTTACACAGAAGGATAGATTCAGGTATTTTCAAATCCTTGATTACATTAAAAATCTTTGCCCTAGGGTGGGGGAGATAGGCCCCCCTTCCCCCTCCGATATTAACTCTGTGCAAAGCTGTGGTGGAGGACAGAGCACCTCCGAATCACATTATTTCCTATATATACACAAGGCCCTATTGTCATGCAAAGGGAGTTCCACACAATTGGTTAAAGAGACATGGGCTGAGGACCTAGGGATTTTAATAGATGATGAACTGTGGAGTAAGGCACAAATGAAGTTATACAGGGGGCTATCAGCAATAGCTTGGATAGAATTTTCCTGGAAAATGCTGATCCGCTTTTTTAGGACCCGGCAGTGCAAGCCAAATTCAAGACATGTCGCACTGCACATTGTTGGAGACACTGTGGTTATTCTCCAGCTGCCTTAGGTCACATAATGTAGAGCTGCCTGGTCCTGGATGGGTTCCGAAGGGAACTGCAGCAAGCATTACGCACTATATTTAACCCTGATCTGGTGCTGACCCAGTCTATGTATCTCTTTATGGATACACCAGTGGGATACAGAGACCCAAATACAGAAAAACTTTTGAAGGTGGCCCTCCTAACGGCCCAAAAAGCGACCACCAAAAAGTGGCTCACTAAGCAGGATCCTGACCTCTCTCAATGGCATGCGGTTATGATTTCAATCTATAGGATGGAAGCCCTAACAGCCATGATAAGTAAGAGACAACCACAGTTTGAACTTTTATGTAGAAGATGGGTACTGTACACGTCATCAGTAAGCCCATACTTTGTACTTTAGAGAATTCTTGCAAACCAGATTACTGTCAAAGGAAATATGATCAGCTGTTATAAATGATGTCCCTTTGAGTTTTATCTGCTCTGCCATGTCCCTCCACTGTTGCCTCCCCCCTCCCTTCCTTTCCCTTGCTACCCGATTTACCCTTACTGTTCCCCTTCCCCCCTCTGCTTCCCTGCTTTTAGCATCCCGAGACTATAATCTAAAAACTGATAAACTGTGGAATAAGTGCCCTTTGTTTTGTCTATGTTTAATGTATTGTAAATGGTATGTCAATACTGTTGTCTGATGTATTAATTTGTGAAAAAAAAGACAAAATAAAGTAAAAAAAAAAAAAAAAAGAAACTCACTGGCGTGGCCAGTCTAGGGCTACAAGGATCACCTGCACCTTGTCCCTTCTGACCTTGATAAGCACCTTGTGAATCAAGGGAAGTGGAGGGAAGGCATAGAAGAAGCCTGGGGTTCACGGCCTCGAGAAGGCATCCCCATGCAGTGAACCCTGCTGAGTGGGGCAGGCATGAAACAGCCTCAGCTTCACATTCTCCCTGGAGGCGAACAGGTCCACCTGGGAAGTTCCCAAGTGGCAGAATACAGTGGCGTGCAAAAGTATTTTCCCCCTTCCTAATTTTCTCTATTATTGCATATTTGTCACACTGGATGTTTTCAGGTCTTTAGACAAAATGTAATATTAGATAAAGGGAACCTGAGTGAACAAATAACACTTTCTTTCTTTTTTTTTTTACAGGTATTTCATTTATTTAATGAAAAAAGTTAACCAACACCAACTGGCACTGTGTGAAAAAGTAATTGCCCCCTAGTTAAATCAACCCAATTAAAGGGATAATTAGAGACAGCTGATTGAACACAGCCAGGCTTGATTACAGCCAGCCCTGCTCAATATAAACCTCACTTATTTTGACCCTTACCATCACAGTCACGTTGCCAGCACAAAGATTCAACAAGCACATGATGCCACGATCAAAGGAAGTTCCTGAAAAGATCAGAAAATAAGTTGCTGCTATTCTATGGACAGATGAGTCCAAAGTGGAACTTTTTGGACGACATGGATCCCATTATGTCTGGCGTAAAGCAAACACAGCATTCCACAGTAAGAACATCATACCAACAGTCAAACATGGTGTTGGTAGTGTGATGGTGTGGGGATGCTTTGCTGCCTCAGGACCTGGACGACTTGCCATAATTGAAGGAACCATGAATTCTGCTGTGTACCAGAAAATTCTTAAGGAGAATGTCCGGTCATCTGTCCGTCAGCTGAAGCTGAAGCGTAGTTGGGTCATGCAGCAAGACAATGATCCAAAACACAAAAGCAAGTCCACATCAGAATGGCTGAAAAGATAAAATTGAAGTTTTGGAGTGGCCTAGTCAAAGTCCAGACCTAAACCCAATAGAGATGCTGTGGCAGGACCTGAAACGAGCAGTTCATGCTCGAAAACCTACCAATGTTACTGAATTAAAGCAGTTCTGCGAGGAAGAGTGGGCTAAAATTCAGCCACAGCGATGTGAAAGACTGATATTGAATTATAGGAAGCGTTTGGTTGCAGTCATTGCAGCTAAAGGTGGCGTAACCAGTTATTAAGTGTAAGGGAGCAATTACTTTTTCACACAGTGCCAGTTGGTGTTGGTTAACTGTTTTCATTAAATAAATGAAATAAGTAAAAAAAAAAACAAGTGTTATTTGTTCACTCAGGTTCCCTTTATCTAATATTACATTTTGTCTAAAGACCTGAAAACATCCAGTGTGACAAATATGCAATAATAGAGAAAATCAGGAAGGGGGCAAATACTTTTTCACGCCACTGTATATCTTGCACTACCTCCTGGAGGACAGACCACTCGTGAGACGCCCCGTCAATCCCACTGAGGGCATCAGTCAGCTGATTCAAGGCTCCTGCCACATGAATGGCAAGATCATCTGCATCCAAGTGGAGCACGAGGGACCAAATACGGAGAGCTTCCTTGCAAAGGACCACTTGACCCTGAACAAACGGAGCAAAAGCGGTCAGGGCTAGCTGAACTGTTCGAAGCTCCAGCAGGTTGATGTGACATCGGAACTCCTGGGGAAGGGGGGGACAGAGCCCGTGGGCTCTGTGCTCCCCGAGATGGGCACCCCGACCCATTAGACAGGCATCGGTCGTCAGGATGACCATCGGCTCAGGGCAGACAAACAGGATCCTTTCCTGCAGGTGGGATGGGACGAGCCACCTCTGGAGGCCGTCTCACATCCTCTGGGTCACAGAGACCAGACGGTCGAAATGACCCAAGCGCTGAGACCACTGGCTGGCCAGTTCCCACTGAAGAGAACGCATTTGCCAGCAGGCCCATCGGACCATGCTGGTGTAGGCTACTATGTAGCCCAGAAGATGCAGGAAGTCCCAGGCAGGGCGCAACTGCCCAACCAGAAATGATTGGGCAAAGGAGGAGAGAACCTCTGCCCTGTCTGAAGGGAGCCGAGCTCTGGCTCGGCAGCAGTCGAGCTCTGCCCCAATGAACTGGATCACCTGCACAGGCATGAGTTCAGACTTGGCCTCATTGATCAGGAGGCCAAGTTCTAGGTAAGTCTGGAGGGCCAGATCCCTGGACCGCTCCACCTCCAGCCTGGAGGGAACCGCTATCAGCCAGTCGTCCAGGTAAGGGTACACCCGGACCCCTTGGCGCCTCAGGTACACCACCACCACTGCCATGCATTTGGTGAAGACCCTGGGAGCTGAAGATAGGCCGAAGGGCATGTCTCAGAACTCATAAAGAGTTCCCTCGGCTCTGAAGCAGAGGAACCATCGATGGGACGGATGGATTGGGATGTGAAAGAACGCGTCCTGAAGGTCTAGGGAGCAGAACCACATTCCTTGCTCCACGGATGGTATGATCTGTGCCAGAGTTACCATCCGAAAGGTGCGTGACCTGAGGAACTTGTTCAGGTCATGCAGATCTAGAACAGAAAGTACCTGGAGACAAACCCTGGGTCTGAAGGTGGGTCCACCAATTGGCACACCACCTCCCTGAGGAGGAGCTGAGCTAAGTAGTCTCAGAGCCAACCATGAAGCTGCGGACACCAGATGCCTCCATGGGGCACAGGCTCGAAAGGGAGGGGCCTGCTTTAATTCCAGAGGCAGGTGTCAACCTACCACTTCTAGAACCCAACAGTCCGTGGTGACAGTGGACCTGGCGGAAATTAAGTGGCTGAGCCAGCCCCCCACGAGAAGTCCCAGGGGAGGCGTGACTGGATTGAGGGAGGCACCCCCCAACCAGTCACTGGGCAGGCTTGGAGGACGGTCCGGCAGAGGGGCCGCTAGGACCTTTCTCCCTGGGCTTCCTAAATGAGGATGCCACAGACTTGGCCCGAGGACACCAAGTTTAAGCCTGCTGATGCTGCTGGGCCAGTCTGGCTGCAGGAGTGAACGAACGAAAGGGTTTGCGGTTGTGACGCTTGGGGCCTTTGTCCTTTTGAGCAGATGTGGTGGAGTCCAAGTTGGCACTGGACTTCTCTCTGCGCTGGAGGTGGCCCTCCACACCAGAACCAAACAGGTCGGTGCCCAAGAAGGGGACATCTGCCAACTTATGCTGTGTATCCGCTGTAAAGGTTGAGATGTACAGCCAAGCCCTGTGGCGCATGACCACCGCGGCCACTACCGAACGGGCACCGGAATCACCAATGTCCAGAGCCATCTGGAGTTGCTGCTTAGCAACTGCCCTACCCTGGTGAATAGCCTCATCCAGGGAGCCCAAGAGGGTGTGGGAAAAATGTGCCATGATAATGGCTGAGCTGGCCTGACTGAGACCAAGCGAGGGGGCTGCATACACTTTCTTCCTGGAATGGTCCACTTGTTTGGATTCCCAATCCGTGGGTCTGTCCGCATCGTCCTTGTTGCCTGAACGCCGAAAAACAGAGTCAGCCACCAACCCCACACGCCGCAGGGTGCTCCGAAAAGCCAGACAGGGACCCCATAGGCACCACATATTTGCAGGACATGCAGGCAGAAGTCGCAGGACAAGATGCGGGCAGAAGGTGCAGTACAAGATGCTGGACACTACCACAGCTCCAAGGCTGGGCTCACAATGGCCTCAGCCACTGGCAAGGCCTCCACAGGAGTATCTCTTGTTAAAGAATGTCAGGTAGCTAATTTATTATATGCACATGTTTTAATGTACAAAGATGTTGGGTAACTGTATGCAAAGGGTCAAGAAGATGAGGCAAGAGAAAAGTGGGACTGCAAGCCTAAAATGGCTGGTAAATAAGTGAATGTTAAAGCAATGTAAGCTAGTATAAGAAGTGTAAAATGGTTTGAAATGAATTGTTAAACTGTATAAAATGGTACTTGTGACAACAGACCTACATAGAAACATAGAATTTGATGGCAGATAAGGACCGCTTGGCCCACCTAGTCTGCTCATTTCCCTACCTCACGGATAAGCTGCAGATCCTAGTTAACCAACAACCTGCTTCCTCCTACCCCCCACTAGAATTGCCTTATGTCTGACCCATGCATTCTTGAATTCCCCCACTGTTTTTGACTCTACGACCTCCTCAGGAAGGCTGTTCCATGCATCTACAACCCTCTCTATGTGAAGAAATACTTCTTCACATTACCTCTGAGCCGTCCCCCCTCTATCTTCAAACTGTGTCCCCTTGTTCTTGCACATCTCTTTTTCTGAAAGATGCTACTCTCTTGGACTTTGTTGATTCCCTTGAGGTAACTGAAAGTTTCTATCGTGTCCCCCCCCCTTTCCTCAAGGCTATACATCTTAAGCTCTTTTAGTCTTTCTTCATATGTCTCCTGGTGCAGACCCTGCACCGTTTTTTTTTATTGAATAAGTCGGAATTACAATCCTTTGAGTCACAGACTCTTTTGCAAAGGCTCCACGTCAGTTACAGGGGGGTGGAGGGTAAACAAATACAGAAAGAAAACATACAAAACAAGCAACATTCACATAACAGTACTGGAAACACAGTCCAGGCATTAACTTAGATTAACTGGTGACAGTAGTAGGCAGCATTCTGCCCTCCTCTAGACAGCCTCCACCCTGTCTATGTCTTTGCGGAGATGGGGTCTTCAGAACCATACACAGTACTCCAGATGTGGTCTTACCAACTGTCTGTACAGAGGGCCAACAACTTCCTGTTTTCTACTGGTGGTGCCTCTCCCTATGCATCCCAGTAACCCCCCAGCCCTCTTTACTGCCTTCTCACATTGCTGGACCACCTTCAGGTCGTCTGATATGACTACTCCCAGGTCCTTTTCCATTTTTGTTGTTGTCAATATCTCTCCCCCCCCAATTGTGTACTCTTCCCCTAGGCTTTTGTTTCCCAGGTGCATTACTTTGCACTTCTTTGCGTTGAATCTAAGCTGCCAAACATTTGACCATTCCTCCAACCTTGCCAAGTCCCTTTTCATCCTTTCCACCCCACCCTGCATACCAACTCTGTTGCAGATCTTTGTGTCATCTCCAAAGAGGCATGCTTTCCTTTCCAGTCCTTCTGCAATGTCACTTATAAAGACATTAAAAAGGACTGGCCCCAGTACTAAACCCTGCAGTACCCCACTAGTAATCCCCTTTTCTTCACTGTGGACTCCATTTACTATTACCCGCTGTGTTCTGTTGTCCAACAAGTGTTTTACCCAGGCTACCACCCTGGGACCCACTCCCAGGCTGGCTAATTTGTTTATAAATCTTTTGTGCAGAACTGTGTCAGATGTCTTTCTAAAGTCTAGGTATTCCATGTCCACAGCCCCTCCCTGGTCTACTACTTTGGTCACCCAGTCAAAGAAATCAATTAGATTTGTCCGACATGACGATCCTGCTGTGAATCCATGCTGCCTTGGGTCCTGTGCCCCACTGGCCTCTAGGTACTCAACAATTCTTTCCTTCAGAAGTGATTCCATCATTTTCCCTACCACTGAGGTCGAACTGACAGGTCTGTAGTTTCCTTCCTCTGTCTTGCTCCAACTTTTGTGAAGGGGAAGCAGATCCGCCCTCCTCCAGTGCTCAGGTACCACACCATCCTCCCATGATTTATTAAAAAGGGTAGTCAGTGGTGTTACTAGTTCTTCCCTTAGTTCTTTTAGAATTCTGGGCTGAATCCCATCAGGCCCCATTGCTTTATCCACATTCAGTTTTAAGAGTTCTTTCAGAATCCTTCCTTCTGTGAAAGGACTAATATCAACCCCATTATCCAGAGTGCTTCTATTGACTGGATTAGGTATCTCCCCTGCTTTTCCATTGTGAATACTGAGCAGAAGTATTCATTCAGTTTCCCTGCTTTTTCACTGTCGCTGTCTGCCCAACCACCTTCCTCTTTATTCAGCCTCAGTATCCCTGCCTTAGTCTTTCTTTGCTCCCTAATGTACCTATAAAAAGGTTTTATCCCCCTTCTTAACCAAGTTGGCCATCTTTTCCTCAGTTTGGGCCTTTGCTATTCTGTCTTCCCCGCTTCTTTCTGCTTTAACTGGTACAGTTCTCTGTCCTGCTCCTTCTGTGTTTCCTTATACTTCCTGAATACCATCTTTTTCTCCCTTACCTTCCCCGCCACTTCTTTTGAGAACCACAGTGTTTTTTTCTTTCGTTTTGATTTATTTGCTTCACACAAAGGATTGTTGCCTCTGTGATGGCGATTTTGATGTTTCCCCATTGTTGCTCCACACCACCTTCTTGCCTGTTTGCTAGTGCTTTTCTGAGGCACTCTCCCATTTTGACAGAATCAGCCATCCTGAAGTCCAGTACCTTCACGTGTGTGTGACTTGACTCTACAGCTAAGTTTATCATGAACCACGCTGTTGGGTGGTCGCTTGTTCCCAGATGGCTGCCCACTTCAAGATCGGAGATCCTCTCTCCTTCCCCATTTGAGAGTACCAGGTCTAAGATTGCTTCCTCCCAAGTGGGTTCCAAAACTAGCTGTCTGAGGCATGCCCCCTGTAGGGCATCGAGAATGGCCCTGCTCTTGGATGTGGCTGCAGCAAAGGTGCTCCAGTTAACATCTGGCATATTCAGGTCCCCCATCAGCAATGTCTCCCCTTTCTCTGCCATCCCAAGGATGCCTTCTATCATTTCCTTGTCCATTTCCTCTCCCTGAGACAGGGTATGTATACAACCCCTGTGCGAATTGTGGAGCCATTTCTAGTCTCCAGGGTGACCCACAGTGCCTCCTCTCCTCCCTGTTTACCCTTTAGTTCTGCTGCTTTGATCCCTTCCCTTACATAGACAGCTACTCCTCCTCCTCTTCCTGTCCCTCCTGTAGATTGTGTACCCTGGTATGTCGACATCCCAGTCATGGTTCTCTGTGTATCATGTTTCTGTGACTGCCATGATATCCAGGCATCCCTCTTCCATCAAGGCCACCAATTCGGGGAGCATTTTACCTAGACTACGGGCATTGGTACTCATTACCCTCCATTTCTGTATGGCTTTATTTCTTTTTGCCTCCATCCCTGTCCTTACTGCCTTTGTCTTTTTCTCCATTTACCCCTGCCCTTCTCCCTACTGATTGCGCTATCTTGGTGTCTACCTCACTAACTACCCTGATTTGTTTTTTTTTTGGGGGGGGGGGCGCTAGGTTCCTTCTCCCTTTCGGTGCCTCTCCTCTTGGCTAGTTTAAATGCTTCTGTCACCTAGGATCCTGGTTCCCCTCCTGGATAGATGCAAACCATCAGGCCTGTATCGGCCTGCATCCTTCCAGGTGGAGCCCCAGTTCCCCAGTGAAGCCAAATCCCTGAGCTCTGCACCAGTTTTTCAACCAGTCATTGAATCCCATGGTGCGTAGTACCCTAGCCTCATACATGCCACAGACAGGTAGCACTTCAGAGAAAGTTACAGTGTGTGCTACTTGTCTAAAGCCCCTCCAACTCCACAAAAGTACAGTTACGTAAGAACTTGCCATAACAGTAGATCTTCAAGAGAGGCTCTTGCAGTAGGTAATTACATATAGAACTGATGCCGGCCGGCGTCAGGACTCAAACGGAAAAATTTCTAGCTAGCAGTCTCTAGAGGGGACCGCCCCCACATCAGGTGACCAATGTCATGTGGCGTCAGTATAAAGGGGCGGTCCCCCATGCCTGCCTTCCAGTTCTTTCCAGCCAAAGGCCAAAAGGCAAGACGAGAGAGAAGCGGATACTTCCCCTCCTGGAAAAGGAGCTGAAAAAGCTTAGGGGGATGGAGGGTGGGAAGGTATTACCTACTGCAAGAGCCTCTCTCGAAGATCTACTGTTACATTAAGTTCTTGCGTAACTGTACTATCTTACTTTGAGAGGGCGCTTGCAATAGGTAATTACATATAGGACTGAGTCCCAAGCAGTCTGGAAGAAGGAGAAGCAAATGGGAGGAGGAAAGCTACTCAGAAGTAGACCCTCTGATTGTAAAGCCTTAGGAAAGGAGGCCTTGCAAAACAGCCAGCCCGAAGCCTGCTCCACAGCGAGAGGCAATGTCCAAACTGTAATGTTTTGTAAAGGTATGGACAGAAATCCAAGTGGCGGCTGCACAAATGTCAGCTGCTGACACATTCTTGAAACAAGCCACAGAGGCAGCGCCCCCTCTGGTGGAGTGGCCTCTAACTTGACCCGGCAGGGTCTTGTTGTACTTGTCATAACAGAAAGTGATACAATGAACCAACCATTTTGATAGGCATTGCTTAGAAACAGCATTGCCTTCTCTTTTATGAGCAACAGAGACTAACAGTTGATCAGTCTTTCTGAGATCCTTCGTCCTGTTGGTGTAGTATCTCAGAATTCAGTGAACATCCAAAGTATGCAGGAGGTACTCTCCATGACTGGAGTGCTGCGTAAAAAAGGCAGGCAACTCTATGAATTGATTCAGCGTCGATTCTGCTACCACCTTGGGGAGAAACTTAGGGTGGGTACGCAGAGCCACACATTCCTTGTGAAAAATCAAATACGGGATTTTACACATCAGGGCCTGGAGCTTGGAAATCTGTCAAACAGAAGTAATGACCACTAGGAAGAGAGTCTTCCAAGAAAGGAACTTTAGGCCCACTGAGGCTGCCAGCTCGAAAGGAGACAGAGTAAGCTTCTCTAAAATGAAATTCAGATCCCAGGGAGGGGCAGGAACCCAGATAGGGGGCCGTAAGTGATGGACCCCTCTCAAAAAGGTCTTAGACACCTCCAGCTGAGCAAACGTTCTGTCTGCAAAGGGGACATGATAGTATGAAATGGCCGCCATGTGAACCTTTGAGGATGAATGGCTGAGACCCAGATCAAAGAGGTGTCGCAGGTAATCCAGAAGTCGGCCAACAGAGCACAAGAAGGGCTCGACATCATTGGAGGCAGCCCAAATAGAGAACCGCTTCCAATTCATGGCATAAGTAGATCTGGTTGAGGGTTTCCTGACCTCCACCTAAATGTCAGCTACTCGGGGGGGCCCCGAATCGGGCTTGAGCTACGTCTGCAGGAGCCACGCGTGCAACTGAAGGGACTTGAGGCCTGGATGGACCAGGGTCCCCTGATCCTGGGTCAGCAAAAATAGCGACAGAGGAAGAGGAGGTCCCTCTGAGTACTGTTGTAGAAGAGAGAACCAAACTTGCCTGGGCCAGAAGGAGCGATCAGAATCATTCGAGCTCCTTCTGAACCAAGTTTCTGCAAGACCCTAGTAATCAGTGGAATCGGGGGGGAAGGCAAAGACGAATCTGTCCTTCCAGTCTAGAGACACAGCGTCTCTCCAAAAAATGCTGCGCCCTGGAGCAAGCGAGCAGAATACAGGAAGTTTTGTGTTTTGAGAGGAAACAAACAGGTCTACCTGTGGAGGTTTCCAGCGCAGGAAAATATCGTCTACGACCCCCTGATCCAGTTCCCATTCATGAGTTAGAGCAGATGACCAGCTGAGCCTGTCTGCCAGTGTGTTCTTGACCCCCGGGACGTGAGATGCCGTGAGGTGAAGATTGTGCTGCACTGCCCAATCCCAGACTCGCATCACCTCTCTGCAAAGGGGGTAGGAATGAGTTCCTCCCTGTTTGTTGATGTACCAGACCACACACATATTGTCCATCTGTACAGCTAGGTGACCGGGAGACAGATACAGATGCTGAGCCTGAAGAGCATACAGTACTGCCCTTAGTTCGAGCACACTGATGTGAAGAGACTTCTCGAGTTTGGACCAGGAGCCCTGGGTCCTGTGAGGACCGAGATGGGCTCTCCAACCCTTGCCAGAGGTGTCCGTAGTCAACGTATGCGAGGGGGGAAGGGAGACCGAAGGGAACTCCCTGGCAGAGGTTCTCCTGAACCATCCACCACTGCAAGTCCCGAGCCATGGGAGTGGAGACCAGGACAAGTTGATCTAGGTCGTCCACCCACTGATCCCATTGAGACCGAAGCGTCCACTGAGAGATTCTCATGTGGAGCCGAGCGCGAGGGACTGTCAGAATAGCAGCTGCCATTAGCCCCAGGAGGTGAAGTACTTACCTGGCGCTGACCTGCCTGCGGCTGGACAACAGGCTGACCTGGGCCTGGAGAGTGGCGGCCCTGTCTGGTGGCAGGAAGGCCATGCCAGCGGTCGTGTCCAGGATCGCCCCGATAAACTGGAGCCTCTGGGATGGGATCAGATGGAACTTGGCATGGTTGATAATAATACCCAGGCAGGCAAAGACCTGCTGGGTAAGGGAGTTCTTCCCTGGACGGGGCTGCCAGAAGCCAAACGTCCAGGTACAGGAAAACCTGCACCCCCTGGGTACACAGATAGGCCACTACCAACGAAAGGCATTTGGTGAACACCCGGGGCGCCGAGGAAAGACCAAATGGGAGGGCCCGAACTGGTAGTGGTCCCCCTGGAACGCAAAACACAGGTATCTGTGGTGGGAAGGGCGGATAGGGATATGCAGGTAAGCATCCTGCAAATCCAAAGCACACAGCCACTGTCCTGGTCAAAGAAGGGGCAGGAGGCTCTGCAGCGAGAGCATCCTGAACCTCTTGTACTCCATGAACAAGTTCAGGGAGCTGAGGTCGAGAATCGGCCTCACGTCCCCTGTTTTCTTCGGGACCACAAAGAAATGGGAATAGTACCCCGTTCCCTGAAGAGGAATGGGGACGGGTTCTATCACCTCCTTCAGCAAAAGTGCTGAAATCTCTTCCTGGACCAGAAGACGATGTTCCAGAGAGTACGCACCTGGGGAGGGTGTTGGGGGGTTCAGAAGAAACTCTATTGAGTGTCCTTCTGCGATCAGCTAGAGCACCCAGGAATCTGAAGTTATCCTCTCCCAACCCGGGAGGTGGAGGGAAAACCTCCCTCCCTCCTACCAGTTCCTCTGGAAGGCCCAGAGGCTGTGGGAGAGTAAAGGAGTCAGGTGGTGTAGGGCAGCGTCGCAGCTGAAGCACTCGCTGCTTTTTTGGGCAGAGGGGGCTTGGCAGCCAGAGGGGCCTGGCGTTTACTGGCCCGCTTTCCCTGGGGTTTCACCTTTAGCCGATTCCGCCTGCGAAATGGACGGCACTGCGTATGATGGAGGTGGTAGATGGAGTCCACAGACTTAAGTGCAGTCCCCTTCTCCTGCAGTCCGGTGATGATGTCCTTGACATCACCACCGAATAGCACCGAACCCCGGAAGGGCGCGTCCTGGATAGCGGACTGCACTTCTGGGACCAATCCTGACACCCGGAGCCAGGCATGATGCCGTAAGCCTACGGCGAAAGTGGAGCTCCTACCAGCAGTGTCCACTACAACGTATGTGGCACGAAGCATGTGCCGACTGGCCGAACGTGCAGAGCGGACAAGGTCAGCCACTTCCTGTTTGACTTGAGATTTAGGAAGGGAGTCCAATTTGGATTCCACCTCACTAAGAATCGCCTTCTGGTAATCCCCCATTTGACCGACATAATTAAATGCCCTAATTCCCAGAGTGGAAGAAGCAAAGATCTTCTTCCCACACTGGTCCAGAAGATGGGATTCTTTGTCAGGTGGAGACGAGCTCAGATGTTTCGGGTTAACTGTCCAGCCATGAGCGGCGCTAATCACAACCGAATCAGCTCGAGGGTGAGAATCTAGAAAGTCAACACCCTCGGGAGCCTGATGTAGCCTGTTCGACTTCCAAGGAAGCGGGGCTAAAGCCGACGGTTACTTCCAAATAGTGGAAAAAAGATCGTCATGAGGCTCAATCCAGGGTGGCACCAAGGTAGGAGCTGTCTCAGGCAGGTCCAGATGCTCAGTGAGTTTCTTATGCTGTGGATCCAGCTCCAAGGAATGCCACTTGTGAACCTCCTGGATTTTACGCAGCAACTCCGTAAAGGAAGGATCCTCCGGAGGAGACTTCAGAGGAGTCCTAGGCCTGGACTTAGATGGAGGGCGTGGCTCGTCGTCCGGCTCACAGCAACCATCTGAGTCATCTGAGGTGTCAGAGGAGGAAGATGATGAAGAGGAAGACTCCCTCTCCCAGCGTGGGGGAGGAACAGACCCCTTGAAAGATCCTCAGGGAAGCGTATCCTGCCCCGCCCTGGAACCAGAGGGCTCGCCCCTGGTGTCCGGAGGTGGGGAGGGAGTATGTTGTCGCAGACGTACGGGAGCCGGAATCGGCACCATCGTCATGAGAAGACTCTCCACCTCTCTGAGCCTTGGCCATAGCCCACCAGGAGGCCAGAGTCTCCTTCAAGTCCACCAGCGGCTGAGGGGGCAATGGAGGAGGAGGATACGGGGATTGACTGTACCCGTAAGGCACATATCCATAACCAGACGGCAGGAAACCCGGCATCGGGTATTGAGGCACCGGGTACTGGGGTGTTGGATACTGTAGAGCTGGGTAAGACAGCGTGGGATACGACGGGGTCGGATACCCAGGAACTGGGGGGGTCTGCTGGAGATGGCCCGGCCAGAAGGCCCACGGGAGGAAGGCCCGGTGTTGGAGCGGCATCCAGGAGCAGGATGTTGTCTGGCATTGGCAAGACCGGCATCGGAGCCAGCATCCGGGGAACCAACATCAGGTCAGTTGGCCCAGCAAGTGGACGGCCTGATGGGGGTGCAGCAGGAACCTCAGCATCACCCGGGGATGGAGGGGAAAAATCCCCGGGTCAGGCTAAGGAGACCCAGGGTCCCCTGAGGGCAGCAAAGGCTGCGGGGAGCCGGGAACAGCAGACATGAGAGGGTCCGGCATCGGCTCACCTGCTGTGCGGGCGTCGGGCAGGCCGATGTCCAACTTATCAGCGGAGTCCAGGCGGACGCCAGAAAAGCAGACATCTGACTTACTGGACCCATCGCCCAAGGCAGGTCGCAAAGGAGGAGCAGCCTGGTCAAGCGGAAGAGGGGCAGTGTGCCGCCCCAAAGAGTCGGGCGACTTTTTGACCGTCTCCGTGCGATCGTCAGAGGAGCCGACGTTTGGCTTACCGGAGCTGCTCGAACCAGTAGGTTGCACGGTGGCAGCTTTACTGGGAGCTGAGGCCTCCAACAGCCCAGAGGCTCCCGAGTGCGAGCCAGACAGGCAGGCCGACGCCGCCTTGGAAGCCTCCAAGGTGGCTGTCGCAGAGCGGTCCCCCGGAGGGGACGTTACCTGTAGCACGTCGAATCCCAAAGAAGATGTGGTGGATGAGGAGCCCTTATCCCGGTGCTTCTCCTTGTCTTTCTTCTTACGATGGCCTTCGGGGGAAGTGGACGCCTGCCAGAGCTCTTTTAACTCCTTCTCCATGGAGGACATTTTCTTCTTTAGTAAGTGGGCCTCCAGGGACTGCTGCCTCCGTCTGTGGGTGGCGGTGTTGAATTTAAGGCAGTGCTGGCACTTCTCCACCTGATGATCCGGGCCTAGACAGAAGAGGCACTGGAAATGGCCGCACGAGTCGCACTTATTTTTGTGCTCGGAAGGTGTAGGGGATGACATGCACCGACGAATGCCTGACGATTTAGTCGAAGAATCGAAAAAAAGACAGTAAAAACTACCGATGACAGAGCTGACGAGCGCTGAACTTTACCGCGAGGCGCTGACACAAGCGAACGGCCTTTTTGGCCTTTGCCGGGAAAGAACTGGAAGGCGGATGTTGGGGACCGCCTGACGTAGGGGTGGTCCCCTGCCAGAGACTGCTAGCTAGAAATTTTTCCGTTGGGTCCTGACGCGGGCCGGCATCAGTCCTATATGTAATTACCTACTGCAAGAGCCCTCTCGAAGTAAGATCTCCTGTTGCACTGCTCTGATCCCATTCTCAGCCAGGTCATTCGTCCCTAGATGGATAATGACATCCAGCTCACTCCCCCCTTGCAGCTGCTCCCACGATCCTGAGGATTTGTTTCCTGTCCCTCCAAGCCATGGTGCCAGGCAGGCACCTTACCTCCCTTTTCCATCCCTCCCCCCCCTAACAATTGAGTCCCCCACCAGGAGTTGTTTGCTCCCCCTGTGGGGTCCTGTGCCACCCTCCCCATTGTGGAGGTTCCCAGCAACCTCCTTGGTCTCCACCTATGCTATATATATATGGAAGTGGGTGAGAAGGTATAAGTTGTATTTAAAACAGAGGTCCTAAGCAAAATTAATTTGCTGGACTTAACCAAGAATATTTTGTACAAAAACATGTTTTCCTCTGTAACATTAAGATCATTGTTAAAAAAATAAGGCTACATAACCTGTGTCAGCAAAGATAGGAATGTACTTGACTAGTCTGTTGTCTGGGCCACTTCCCTATTTAATGTTGTTTATGTCTAAAACGTATAGCATAAAGCAAGAGTCAGTGACTATCCACTATGTTCTTATCTTGAGACATTGGCTTTTCTGCCTTCCTAGACAGGTTATTTTTTAATAATGTAAGTTCCCCTTATGACCTGTGACAAATTATGTTTTCTATCTAAATCAAATGTCAAATGAAACTTTTTATGCAGCAACTGCTGACACACATACCTTGTGATAAGTGTATCCTGGGCCCCCATCTCATGGCTTATTTGAGGACTTATTGTTTTTGCCTTTTTTGGCTAAAAGGTTTAATGACTTAGTGTTTTTTTTGTTTTGTTTGTTGTTTTCAATTGTTTAACCGGGAGTAGCACACTAAGCTGAAAGCTTGTTTACAGGTGCGACCTGGGAGCACAGGGAAGTTAAATGACTTGCTCAGGGTTGCACAATATGCAAGTGTGGGCTGTGGGATTCAAACCCAGGTCTCCAGATTTGCAGTTCAGAGCCTTAGACCACTGCGCTATACTGCCTCCTTTGTTTTTGCCTTTTTTGGCTGGGTACTTAGCCTGTTTCTGCACAGGTTCCACCTCCATACCCATGGATTTGGAGATGAGCAGACAAATTCCCATCACCGAGGTAGGGCCCTCGTCGATAAATAGAACCCCCCCCCCCCAAAAGGACTCGAAGTCCACTGGACGGGAGACCATGCAGGAGTCCTCAAAGTGGGCACCCACCCGTGACGCTCTCTACCCACCTTGGGCGATCGGGGGAGAGAGTGAGAGTGACCGACAACCGATAAGGCAGGCCTTGGGCCGACTGAGAATCGTTGTTCAGAGCCCCAGACTTCGGGTGCTCGGGCGGCGGCTCCACCCGGATCGATGGAGTAGCCGGCTTTGGCTGAGCCGGCAGGGCCTTAGCCAGCACCTCGGTGACAGCGGCCACGGCTGACACTGGTTGCTCTGGCGAAAGCCACTTAATGGCCAAGGTGGAAACCAAAATTGGCTTCGACCCGGACAGAACCAACCGCTGCCACATGAGGTCTTTGTAGTGCTGATGCAACTTGCGTCGGAGCATTTCCTCACCCGAGGAGGACGAGGACGAAGAGCAGCGGCGTCGCTTCCTATGGCGTCTGGAACGAGATCACCGGTGAGGGCGAGTCCTGTCCAATGCCAAAGTCAAGGAATGAGAATGAGACCTTGACCGTCGGCAGGGAAGATGGGGGATCTCAGAAGGAGCTGGGGAAACCCGCAGCTCCTCCTGGTCAGGTTCCTTGGTGGGCGGGTCCTACCCAGTGGGCTGAGCGGACCCGTCCGAGGACACCGGGAGGACCGGCATCCAAAATAAAGTCGGTTGGATCGAGCGACAACCCGCCAATCGGCTCAAGAAAAATATCAGTTGCATCGACACGCGTCTCAGACGACTGGTCTGACGGGGTTACCGTGAAACCAGCAGCCTCGGCCACGACTTTGACCGAAGGCGAAGCAGGGGTTTCCTGCGAGTGGGACCACTCCCGGTCCCAAGAACGTCAACTTGTTGACTTTACTTTTTCCTTCTTCAATGACTCCTTCCTGGAGCATTACACATGCGACCCCGAAGGACCCTCTCCCTCAGTACAAAGAGAGAGACTGGCACAACTCCTTGAAGGAAGCTGAATAGGAGGATCCTAGTTGAAGTGGAATGAAGGCCAAAGCCAAAGAAGAGCCCACCACGGCCTGAGTCACCTCCTCTTCGAAGGCCTTAAGCTGTTCCAGCTGCTCGGTGGACCCTGCATCAGTGGAGACCACCCAACAGGCATCCTTTGATTTGACCAGCGGGGAACGCTTCTCCAGTCGCCTCAGCTGCAGCTGGGCAGTGTAATCTTCGAGCATGTTCGAGGAAACGGACCGCCAGTGATTGCAGGCCTGCGGATCGTGGTCCAGTCTCAGGTAATACAAGCATGCAGCGTGAGGATCTGTGTGAGAGACATCTTCTGCCCACAGGGGCACCTGTGAAACCTGGGGGCTGATTTATCTTCCATCTCGGGAGCGAAAGAAGAATGAACTCGAGAGTGTTTAAGAATTAGTTTTGGAAGCGAATCCGAAGACTCAGAAGCCAGGGCCTACTACACGCGGGAGCACTAAGGAGGGAACTTGAACCTTCCAGCGGAAAGGAAGATCTGGCATCATAGGGCGGGGCCGGAGCCGAGGGTTATACCACCCAGGTGGGTGGGAGGAGCCAGTCCGAAGACTTTCCGGCACATCTTAAAGCGGCACGGTACTTGCCAACAAGTGTGGATAGAACACCACATCCACGATCCTAGAATAACTATTTCATTGTTGTGTGGTTTAATACTTTTGGAGAGATAATACATAATAGTGTCACCACCTACAGGGGCTATAGCAGCCTGCTATACATATGGCCTTCTGGTTGGGGACAAAGAAAGTTATTATACCGTCAAATGCTCGATGTAATGAGAGAGAGAGAGAGAGATGCTTAGTGTGTAGGAAAACCTGTTTCTAATAAAGAGAACTCCACCCCACCCTAGTCGGGTTATCAGGTTTATAATGAGTATAATCAGATGGGGGTATTTCACTGCTAGCAACTGCACAGTTTAACCAAGTTTTCAGTTATAACAGGGTTGGAGTGGGCTGCCCAGATTCTTATGTTGTACAGTTTCTTAAACATACTGTGGGCACTGATGGACATGCGTTTTATACTATTAAATGAAGCAAAGTCTGTGGGGGTTAATCACTGGATACCAAGAAGACCTGGGTTTACTTCAACATTGTCCAAGCAGACTAACAGTAGGAAAACAGTTTTGTTATACAACTGCTGTGAATCAAGGCACACCTTCTTGTGGTGAGTTGAAACATTATTTTAATTCAATATAGGATTAGGCAGAGATTTATTTACAGATGACAGGCTGGCAGTGAAGTCTAGAGGTTAGAGCAGCATGCTGTAAATGAACTCAGTGCATTCAGCAGTCATGGGTTCGATTCCCAGAGCCTCTACTTGCATACTGTGTGATAGAGCAAGTCACATAACCACCCCAGAGCTCCTGGGTCACTGCTGAAAACAGGCACTGCACATAAGCTCATCAGTTTCTTTAGGTTTTGCAAATGTGGCCCTTTGTTAAGATACCAAACCTCTATTTGCATTTCTGCCTGCTGCTTCCCAAGACAGCCCCAATATTTATGTTTAAGTCTACTATGAGCCAATTCAGCTTCCCGTGTATGTAGGGTATTGCTCTGTACTAAGTTAAACTATTCTAGCAAGCTGGATTTGGGACTTTTCCTGTCTGGACCTACTGTATATACATGTTCTCCCTCAGAAACGCACTTTTCTAAATCTTGTAACTCAGTTCCCATTTTTCAAACATGCCACCAGAGGAGGGAGCCAGCCACCAGGAGAGACAGAGACAACAGGCTCAGCAATTCAGACACTGCAGTGAGCAGCTGTGGCCTGGAAAAGCATTATGGACAGCAGCCTGTTTCTCTCTGTGTGAGTAGGTCCACCAAACAGGAAAGGAACTGTCTGCAAGTAGGGCCTACTTCAGGGTTTTGGGGGGCCCCAGTGACAAAAGTGATGGAGCACTTACTCAAGCCAGACTCACCTTGTCCTTCACTTTGTGCAAAATGTACATTTTATTTTCAATATAACTAGTTATATATTTGTCTTTTTTTTTTTTGTGGGGGTAGCAATGTTAGTGTTAGGTTCCCACCGCCTATCCAATGCATCGCTGTTAATCAGCCTCTGATTTGCTGGGATACACCTTAGCAAGTAATTTCTTACTGTTATGACACCACATGAGAAGGCTCCACAGAGCCTAGTAATGCCCTTTGGCGCGGTCTGACTTTAAACATGAATAATAATAAAACTTAAAGTGGTACTCTAGATATGGTTGGTGCCTAAAATCAGCTATGCTTGGAAGGAAAGGAAATACAATAAATATACTAATTGGTTAAAAGAAAGGAAAAACAGAGGAGCAGGACAGCTGAAAGAGTGACAGTGAGAGAAGGGAGCAGAAGCCAGGGGATGAAGGGACACAGAATTATTGATCACAGGGTATTTCTGTTTCACCTACCCCCAAAATAAACAGCAGCAAAGTCTGCTGGCAGTGCTTGTCACACAGTCCATGGTGCTTTTTGTTTGTGTACAGTACGAGTATGATGACCTGATTTAAAGATTGATTAATTAAAGCAGTCCTAGAATAAGTACTATGTTCCCTCATTCCCTGGCTGTCCTGCTGTATTTCATGGTTTCAGCTATGAATTCCTATGCTTATCTTGCTGGAGATTTCCTATAATTTGCTTCTAAAATGCACCATTTGCCTCCAAATTCTTCAAATTTTTTTCCAGGGGACAAATCCCCCTGGACCCCCCTTTCTGGAAAAAGATCACTGATGGGGGCATGTGCCCCCACTTTTAGAATCCTGCCAATGCCCCTGAGCTGCTCTAGCAGAGGCATCAGTGTCACTGTAAGCAGACCTCAATAGGTGTTTGCCCACATCTGCTCTAGACTGGAGGTTTTTGAGCAATTCTCGTCTCTGAGGCCCACCAGAAGGTCCTGGGCGGCAGCTTTGGCCTGTCTCCAAAGTTTATTCCTAAATTCGACCATGTGAGCAATATAATTGAGAACCCTGATGGACATCGTAGCAGAGGCAAAGGTCCGCTTCCCCATAAGGTCCAGCTTACTGGACCCTTGTCCAGGGGAAGAGAGCTAAGGTGCTTGGGCTTCTTGGACTGATCATTGGCAGCATCAATAACTACGGAATCTGCCTGAGGTTGCTATGCAAAGAATGCCCTCCCCCAAGGGGCCCGGTACAATTTGTCTGCCTTTCTGGGCATGGCAGAAACCAAATTGGGCCTGTACCAGGCAGCCATGGCGGCATCCTCAAAGGTCTCTATCAAAGGAGAAAGGATCAGAGGAGGAGGAGAATCTGGCAGATCCAAGTCCCCTGTCAGGCATTTCCTAGCAAGATCCTGCTCTTCAACCTCAAACCCCATCGCAGACCAACTGCTTCATCACAGAGATGAAAGAGGGTCACGGGGAGATACCTGGCCAAGTCCTCACCCACTTGAAAAAAACATTGGGGTAGAGTGAGGGGGGGGGCTAGCAGCTCCCTCATCCTCATCTGCCCCTTCATCCTCATCATCATGAGGGAGAAGGTCAGGGTGGTACTTGCCCTTATCTCCAGGCTCTGAAATGGGCACTGACAGTGTCAAAGAGCAAGGGCAAGCAGGGAGCTATGCCATGGATGGACTGGGTGTGGGGGCAGGCTTGGGAGGCCCTGATGGCACCAACACCAAAGGAGGAGCAAGGTGGTGCATGAATTCCCGGAAGGAGTATAGCATAGCCTGGAGATCAGCAACAGAGTGCCCTGCACCGCTGATGGGGGAAGCAGTGGACCCTGCTTCAGCAGCATGGCTGGAGTGGGGAATGGGAGGGGTTAAGGCCCTGGTGTTGGCCCCATGGCCTGAGCAGTCATCGTGGAAGGTTGAACCCCCAACAACGACATCTCTGCCTGCGGTGACACTGGAGGAAATCGGGTCCACAGCGTTGGGAAGTAGGCCAAAGAGAAGGCCGAGGATGGCGCCAGGGTAAGTGAAGCCCTGGAAGCCACCGTAACAGGGGCTGGGAGGTCGGCGGGCCAGAGCAAAGGCTCGACATTGAGGAGCCTGCACCGGCCAGCATAAGACTGGTGGTAGGCGCTGCCACAACGAACCCTGCGGAAGACGGGGTGTGGGTGACACAGGGGGTCACTGCCACAGTGGATGATGACCTCACTGCTGCCAGCACCTTAAGTGGTGACCACAAATGAGCCATGGAGGACCTCTCCTTGTCCTGGTCCTTATCCCAGTGTTTGTGCTTCTTGGCCATCGTGTGCCCAGCTTTGGAAGAGTGAGAGCCCATGGATGAGGCTGGGTAAGCAGAGAGAAGCTTCATCCCTGGAGCTCCTCCTCTATGCGGGCGACCTTCTGTTCCAGCAAGAAGGATTCTGAGGCCTTCTGGTGTGGTCTCTCGGTAGCTTGGCTGAATCTGCGCCATACCTCGCAGGCCTTCACATCATGGTCCAGGCCTAGGCAACAGTCGCAGGTGTCATGGTCATCCTTCTTAGGGATCTTCTGCCCACACCCGCAGAGACGGAAACGTTTTTTCGGAGCCAGCCAGCATATGAGGAGGCCAAAAATCAGTTTATAAAATAAAGCGATGCGCTAACTAGGGAGAGAAAAGAAAGAAAATCAAAATTAAAAGTTTTGGCAGTCGAATGAAATGACGGTGTCTCTGTGTAGTCCAACGTGTGATGTTCGACAGTGGGAAAAGAACTGAGGGGGGCATTGGGCTGCCACGTTTATATGGGAGGACTGTCAGTGTGCGACATTGTCGAGGGTGGCCCCTAGCAGACTGCTAACTAGAAAAGTTTGTGTCATCCTAGTGCTTGACGGCTGTAGTTCTAGAGGTGTGGCCTGCTGCAAGAGATACCCTCGATGAAGATCAGCCCATCCTCAACCTAACTATCTAACTAAGCCCCATCAGTAAAAAGGAACACAAATCTTTTACTTGTTTGAGGTACCATGGTAAAAATACCTGTAGACCTATTGTGATAAACACCCAATGGCCAGTGGTGTCCATCCAGGCACTGAGGCAATGGAATGGAAGTCAGTTAGCAGGTTATCCAATCTGAAAGCCACAGCTTAAATGGCACAGTTTCTAAATTTAGGGGTGCTCCCTTCAACAGGTAGCCCCAACCTGCCTCAGAGTCACACAACTCAGGAAAACAAAATAAACAGCTGAAGTCAGAAATCTTACAGAGAACTCTATCTATGCTGCTACCCCTACCATGGTACAGCTGAAACCGGGTGGCTGATGCAACTGGAATCCTCCTGCCCTCAGGGTTCTATGTTGAGGTCACAATTTTGGGCTGTACCACTACCCGAGTTGGGAAGCACATTGCCCATATGTAATTATTCCCCAATAACAACATGCATCAATACAGAAAGGCAGTTTTCTATTTTATTATTGTGTTTCAATGTAACAGTAAAATACAGTACATTCTTTTTAATAATTGCTTTGTTTGTGTAATTAAATTAGGAAGCTTCCACATTTACTTTTTAAACTGACTGTAAAAAGAATTCAATACCAGTATAATTCTGGTATTGTCTTATTAGGCAATCCCAACAACCAAGGAACCAAAGGTATTTAATTGAAAAAATGTAAATTTATTTCTCTATCTTTTCAAAAGAAATGCATTTCTTTTAATAATACATTTCTACATTTCCCAATGTATGTTTGTAATACTGTTGCCCATCTGTGCACTTTTTTAATTAGCCTTTTTTTTTGCTTCCCAAGAAAAATCTGGATCATAAGAAAACATCACCTGCAAAGGGCAAAACGTATTCCTGATCAACCCTCTGCCCTGCATTTCAATTCACTGAGTACATACTCCCAATACCATGAATTGATACAACAAATGTGACATCAGATTATAAACCCTTATATTATAAATTGGGTTCAAAATTGGTTACACGATAGAAATCAATGTGTGAGTATTAGAGAGGGGAACAGTCCGATAGCTTGGGGGTGACTAGTGGGGTGCCTCAGGGATCAGTGTTGGGCCCTTGTCTTTTTAATCTTTATGTATCATCACTTCAAATAAAACAAAAATCTGTATGGATGCAAAAGTTTGCCGATGACTGTAGGATCGGTACAGAAATAAATATTAGACTAAACACATCAAATTTACAAGATACAATAGATAATATCGACACATGGTCAAATAAATTTAAATTGACATTAAATATAGATAAATGTTTTATTATGCATCTGGGTAACAGAAATCCTAAACTACCCTATAAATTAGGAAATATACCATTAAAATTAACAGATGAGGAAAGAGATTTGGGCATAACAGTATCCAGTAATATGTCCTTCTCATCACACTGTCAAAATATAGCCCAAAAAGGTAATAGAATCTTAAATTGTATACTGAGGCATATATCATCCAGAAGTAGGACTGTTGTCATGCCTCTGTATATATCCTTGGTGAGGCCCATTATGGAGTATGGAGCACAGGTGTGGTCACCCTTTAAAAAACAGGACTCAATCCTGTTGGAGCGGGTCCAGAAAAGAGCAACAGGAGCTATCCTCAATATGGTAGGAAAAAATTATGCAACCAGATTGATGGAGTTGAATATGTATTCCTTGGAGGAGCGAAGAAAGCGAGGTGATATGTGCTTAGTTTACAAGGCTTGGCAAAGTGATGATCTTTGGGACATCACTGGGTTAGAATTAAACAGTAGTATGTACAATACTAGGTCACACCCAATGCAGTTAATAGCATCTAAAAGAAAGTACGAAGTACATGGTGGTTTAATCAAAGGGTGGTGCATGACTGGAATACACTACCGTTGGAGGTTGTGGCCAGTCAGTCTATTACTGAGTTTAAATCTAAATGGGACAGGTATATGAACCAGATTAGAATTTAGGAGAAAATGGCGAGCATATAGGACGAAAGTCCATCTGGCTCAGTATCGTTCCTATGATTCCTATGAATACCTCTCACCAGCATTACTTACTGCTTATTTTTGCCATGGCTTGTAGTTATTTCCGGTTTCCTAATTTCACTGCAGTATATCCCAGTCCGTATAGTTAATTTTACTTCAGTATTTCATATCTCCCTGTATACTGTTTTTGTTTGCACTGACTGCACTTTACCACCGTATGTATTTTTTCCCAGCACCCCTCCCCCGGGTTGCACCTGAAAATGAGCCTTGGCTAAGTTTGCCTTTCCCAGCTACCAATTTTCAATAAATTAAAATAAGAACGAATGTCCAGGATGGTAGGAGCACAAACTGGCAACGAGAGTGACAGAACTGGAAGGGGAGGAATGGTGGGCTACTAAAAATAGCGGCAAATCAATGGCAATGATGCATGACATATGCTGCTCATCACCAATGTCGGCAGATCAGGTGTCCGCCTCCGCCTCCCAGTCATATCATGACTGCGCCATAGAGCATTGCTGTTCCTTTCCCTTGCCCGGTCAGGCATTGCTGCAGGAGAGGATTTACCACTGATTTCCATAGCCACCCTCCTTCCTTACTAGCATGTGAATGCTACAATTTCCTTGAGGTTACGAGCAGGATGCTATCACTTACATATTTTAGTAATACATTCTAGCACATAGTAATTTAAGGTTGGGATGGGACTCTAGGCCCATCAGATCTGCCCCCTGCTTCCTAAATAGGGACCAACAAGTATACTAAACAAACATACTAATTTATAGAGATTAATACATTTACAAAATTAAAGGTTCTGCTTTTTTAAAAGATGTGAACATTTGCTCTCTCAGTAGAGCTGGTCTTCCTATACAGGAGTATACATAAAGAAACAAGTGTTTTTTCTTTACGGCTCCGTGGCGCCAGGCGATAGGGGATTGCCTAGCATGCTGGTGGTGGGTTTGCGCCCGAGCCCGGGACATCAGGAGCGGAAGTAAGCAGGGAGAGCTCAAGGGCATCCCTTGGGTGTCTCCTCCCAGGGAGAGGGCTGTGGATGCATCGCCCTTCAGCAGCTCCTAGTGGCTGGTTTCAGCCTTGCACATTGTGGCGTGGGTGCCCACATGCTGCAAGCGCAGGTAGCAAGGATGTCGTGGCATGCATCAAAAAGGGGCGGGGGCAACAGAACAAGGAAAATGGCTACCCATGTCGGCAGCCCGCCTCCCCTGGCCATGAAGCTGGGAAGCCCCAAGTTGCCCCCTGCCACCCGATCAAGATGCGAGGGGGTACCGAAAAGGGTACCTCGATCTCCCCTCCTGGATTCCTTCTACAGGTTGGGGGTCCCCAGGTGAAGGGGGCGGTGGGGCAACGGACGGCAGAATGGGGGGAGCAGTGGAGGGTGAGACTTGGCCACCCTAGAGTGGGCGGCCGGGGTAGGAAGGGAGCATAAACAGAACATGCCAAAAAAAAAAAACGTGTTTTTTTGGCAGAGTAACAAAATCCTGATTTTGGTATTACACCAAATATGGCTTTCCGATCAACACTTCTGGATTACACTTATTTGGAAGAGTGTAATGTCCCCCCCAAAAAACAAAAAAAACTCTAAGCTGACCCACATTAGGAGGGCCGTCCCTTATTTTTCCCTTCAGAATTGCTGTGGTCTACATTCATCCCACATGGAAGAGGTGCTGCAAAGTTAAGACTTTAAAGCAAAAATTCATATTACTCCATGTTGCTAAATCAAAGTTCACCTTTGTACAAATAAAGGCACCAGTTTCCGTTGTTCTGATCTTGTTAGATGTTAGACAGTGCGTCCCGTATTTTGACCAACTCCCAAAATGGGGGGCACATCATCAAGCATGAGGATATACACACAGAACACTGTGAAAACTCCTGCCGGTGGGTGGGGGACATATGAGAAGAGATTGAGAGAGCTAAACATGTACATCCTGAAGGATAGAAGGGAGGAGGAGGAGACATGACTGAGACATTCAAGTACATGAAGGGCATAAACAGGGTTAATTCAGATGGCTTGTTTAAATTAAAAGGGGGGAGGGTCACCAAGGGACACAGCCTGAAATTGGAGGGAGGAAGATTCAGGAGAGAGAGACGGGGAGGCACTACTTCACGGAGAAGGTGCTGTCTGGTTGGAATGCGCTGCCAGAGGAAGTAGTGGCACTGCGGACAGTGGGCAGCTTCAAGAGAGAGTGGGACAGGGCCAAAGGGAGGGTCAAAACTGTAGAGTGGGTGGGGGAGAGAGGTCAGATGGGGAAGGCACTAAGTTACAAGGGGGAGTAAGGGGGGGGCAGCTGCAGTTTAACAAAACAACGTGCTGCATACTCGCGCAGACTAGACAGACCAGATGACCTGTATCTGCTGGTAATTTTGTATGCTCGTATGAGAGCAAACATACATTACAGTGACAAAGGTTGAAGTACGCCACCATGATTTTTATTCAGTTTTTGTTGACCGGGTAAGTACACTAGACAAATCCTGCCTATTTTCAGGCACGACCCGGGGAGGGGGATACAGATGAATGCCAACTGACCTTAAACCAGATTAAGCTGTTGGTGGTATTTTTAGTGAATGAGGGAAATTTGGCCAGGACACTGGGGAAATTCCCCTACTCTTTCCGATAAGTGCCATGGGATTTTTAACATCCACCTGAACTACCACCAATCCAGGAAGATGGGACCTCGGTTTAACGTCTCATCCGAAAGACAGCACCTCAGAAGTGCAGCACCCCTCTCATGCTGCACTACAGTGTCAGTACTGGGATATTTACCCAAGTGCCAGGTGTGGGAACTGAACCCATGGCCCTCTGATCTCCCGGCCTCAGAGGCGAGTGTACTACCTAGTGAGCCACTGACACTGAATGATTGCCTAGCCACTCACCACAGCTGCAATATGGAAAAACTCAAACCTGGCCCATTTGAGCCCCACCACCTTCCACCTAGCCCCACGTCACTGCCCCACCCAACCCCCCAAATAAAAACATATCCATTACCATGAAACTGATCCATATCATCTTCATCTCTTCACCAGAACCAAATCCAGAATCTTGGCCCATTAGTGGTTTGCTGAGCAGAGATACCAGCATTCGGGCCTGGTGGAGAGACAAAGAAGATGACACTCATGCTGCACTGGACCAAGACTTTAATTCCATGGTGATGGATTGGGGGTGGGGCTTGAGACTGGTCGGAGAGGCTCAGATGGACAAGGGATGGGTTTTTTCATATTGCAGCGGTGGCAGCTGGCAGGGCAGAGGGGGTGAGAGTCTCGTAATCACAAAGGGGATTTTGGTATTCCGGTGGAAATTTAAAAACAGGCAAGTACTATGATACCATAAAAAAATTCTAAACATTTAGAATTCACACACACCCTTCCCTCCCAATCCAGGATTTCAGGCCTGTTCTTTACCTGCTGGTTTGAGCACGAGGTCCTGGTAAAGCTCCCTGCTGATATTGTGAAATTCCTGTTCATGCCACACCTTCCCATCAGGGGTTCGGATTTTGGTTTCAACAGGGTTAAACCCTAGGATTGAAGCAGAAAGCTGAATCTGTTAAACTCATACATATAAAGGACAGATACAACACTTACTGCAACTCTAGATCTTTACCTTATAGATGGAGGTGGTAAGACCCCATAGGGATCAGAATGTTTGGGGTTGGTGGCATCAGTACCTAGCACTGCTGTGCAGCATAATCCTGATGTCCGCAGGGTATACAGCGGTGATTTTTTTCTGTTTGTTTTACTATATGTTATTGTATTTCAAGATCTGTGTGCAATTATTCTACTGCTGTTTCATACAGGACACCAGTTGACACACTGGAAATGAGCTTACGCTCAATGATATTGTGTACACCACCAGTTCTAAATAAAATGTACTTACTACAGTTCTAAACATTATTACCAGGCACGGAAGGGCACACAAAGTTTTGGGAAGTGGAAGAATATAGAATTTCCTGGAGAAAATCATTAACATAGCTATGAGGTAGTGGAGGGGAGGGGGCAAAGAAGTTCTACAGCACATATATCCAATCAGATTACCTGGGATGGGAAGAGAGTAGAATGTTCCGCAGATATACTAAATACAGTATGCTTGCAGGGGAGCAGGCAGAATCCATAGCATATGTATAGGAGAAAACAGAGGGAATAGCAAAACTGGGGTGAGTAATTCCTTCAGTACCCTGAAGCAGGCATACTGCATATACTTTACCTTTGTAAGTTGGTGCAGGAGGAGCGTTTGCCACTTTCCGCACTTTTGTGGTTGGCACTGCTACTTCCAGGTTTATAGTAAGTGGTTGTTCTATGGAATTCATCACTCTCCAATTTTCACTTGATTCTTCAGATTGTTCACACTGTTTCCTGATCCGCTCCTTTAGTTTCTCCAGTTTGGCATCAGGCTGCTTCCTTTTCAAGATTTCAAGCCTGTGTGAAATGGAGCTGGGAGTGGAAGATGGAGTTGTCTCTGTTGGCCGCACCCCTTTTGAGTCCTTTTCATAACTAAAATTAGGATAGGAAACCTTACTGTTCTCTTCCAAGCCCTGATATTCCAAGATCCTTTCCTTATAAATTGCTTCAGAGTTCTGCAAGGCATCAATGGCTAGATGGTCATTGAGATATCGCACAATTGTATCATCTGCAGTAGAAGAATGGGAAAACTCCAACTCCCGGCTATGAAGGTCCCGTGTGTCCCGTTCATATACCATACGGCTCAGCCGGTCATCTCTACTCTGTGTTTCACTATGATTCAAGTCAGACAGCAAACGCTGGGCTTCAAGTTGACTGGAAGTTAAGTAAGATGGAGCCACTCCAGCAATTTCCCTAAAATGGGACAGAAAACCCAAAAAGTTAAAACCCCTAACCATTCCAAATCTCCTAGTACAGAAAGTAAATTTGCTTGAATACAGTTAGCACTTTTAAGACAACAAGAATGTTCAAGCTTTTCTCCAAGTGCATCACAGTTACCATTAATATCTCTGGCATCAGAAGTACCAGAACTCTGAATTAACCAAAAACAATTAAAGAACTGCACCAAAACTCAGCTTGATCAGAGTATATCCCTGCAAACAGCGAAAGCCATAGAACCCCAGTAGAAGCTGTTTATTTTAAATACAAGCTCCAATTCTGTTATTTTTCCATCTATACAGGCCATTTAGCAACCTCAGTGGGTGCATCTGATTTACACTCTGGTGGAAAGTCCCATTTTAGAACTCTGTGGTGTGGTTCATATCCCTCTCAACAACACAGGTCTAAAACAGAACATGGGTGCATTATGCCAACAGTGGAAGAGCTGAGCAAGGACATAAACTATACCATCCAGTTCTAAAATGGTACTTACTACCCATTTGTAAATCAGAAATACCTTACTAGGATAACTGAAAAGTCTGTAGGAATGGAAGAGTTAAGAGAGCGGGAACCAGCATTTGAAAATCAACTTTACGGGGAGGAGGGGGAATGGCTTACAGGTTCAGCGCAGTTCTCTTTTAATTCAGCTAAAAGGAATCCAAAAGTTGAGCACACTCAGTCTAGGTTTTGAAACTCAAAGGTTCTAGATCCTCTGACACTGCAGAAGCACCCTGGGGAAAGTATGCCTGCTTAGGATACATACATGTCCTATATTTAAGCTTACCCCTTTTCTGTTTAATTATGGACATTAATACGAAAACAGGATCACTATCCCTAGACTTCATCTGCTCTAGCTGCTTATCTACTAGATGTCACAATTCTCAAACAGCGACATTATACTGACTTCAACAGCAACAGACTGTCACAAGCAGAGGATTGGGATGTTGGGTATACTTGGGCAGCCAGAGCAGATTATGCCTAAGGGATAATGATCCTGTTCTCTTCTTAAAGTTCAGTTGTTCTTAAAAATAAAAAAGGGGGTGGGGCTAGTTACACTAAACATAAGCGGAACTGTGTCTCAAAAGTATGTTATTTTTTTGTAACCATAGTTCTACTATTAGTATTTAGTTCACAACAACGCACATAGTCTTTCACGGAGCACCTTCAGTTATCACAACAGTCTTCAAATTTGAAATCTTAACACCCAGTGGTTCTCTGGCTCCACTCCC
Organism: Neoceratodus forsteri; assembly: GCA_016271365.2. NCBI lineage: Eukaryota > Metazoa > Chordata > Ceratodontiformes > Ceratodontidae > Neoceratodus > Neoceratodus forsteri. The sequence goes on from CM028136.1 coordinate 912,790,597, forward strand.
ATTACACTCAGATCTGTGCAATGGAAAAAAAAATATGACGCAAGTCTTGGCGGGGAGTCATACGGATATGAAGTGTATACTAGTAGTAGAAGAAACAATTACTCACTGTAGTAGTAATAATATTTCTTCCAATGGATCCAAAAGTGAGGCAGTACAAAAACTGCATCGTCTCCATGCTGAGACACTGCCTCACAGGAGTAGCTTTTCTGCCCTGAAGTTGCCTGCGCTGATGCTCCCTCTAATGTTCTAACATCAGATTTGTGCTGCAGAGCAGAAGGGAGCAGTGCTAATATAGTTAATCTTACAATGCTTATGATAAGACTTCAGTAAACAAGCACAAAAACATTCTAAAACAGCAATTTATATGAAATGTGTAAACCATATTTACTGCTCAGACAGAAAAGAATATTTTTAACCATACTCAGTTTTGAACCTTCTTCCGATTAGATTCTAGAAGGGGAGGTGGAGATGGGATTGTATTGGTTCACTACTGGATCCAACAGAAGAAATATTATTACGATGAGTAATTTTTTCCTCTAACATGAGTTCAATAGTGATACCATACAAAAACTGCTGATTACATTATACATAGCAGTGCCTTGGGAAGCTGGGAAGTCTGGAACCTATTTAAGAAAAACATTTTGTAAGACAGCAGTCCCAAACCTTGCATCACTTTCGGAAAGTATGTTCAGACAGCAGACTCCGTGAAAGTGTGTATAGTTTTCCAGGTAGCTGCTTTGCAAGCGTCTGCCAAAGGAATGCCCCCTGAGGCTGCTACTAAAGCTCCAGTGCCCCTGGTGGAATGTGCTCAAAGACCTAAGGGGGTTGGGGGTGCTGCTTACCTTATTTTCCATAGCAGAACTGAATCCAAGAGGCCAGCCATCTTCAAATGGTCTTTCTTGCTGCAGGTCTGCCCTTACCAGTATCCCACCAGGTGACAACAGCTGGCTGTTGTCTGTCCTAATACCCTTTGTATATGTTTATATGTACAGTTACTGTATCTGCTGTGGTTATAAGAGAGCATTCTCAAGTTCTTTGGATGAGAGAACTGCGAAGCAAAGCTAAGCACTTCTGGCACATGAAGCACTTGAGAAGAAACTCCTGTAAGAGACAAGAAAGTACAGTTACGCAAGAACTTACCTTAACAGTAGATCTTCGAGAACAGCTCTTGCAGCAGGTTACACCATTAGGACTGAAGCCGGCAGGCATCAGGACCTCACGGAAAAATTCTAGCTAGCTATCTTCAGTGGGGACCGCCTCCGACGTCAGACGTAGTATATAAGGGGGCGGTCCGCCCGATTCCAGTTCTCCGCGGAGACTTCCGACAGGCTGACATCGAAATGGGAGACAGAGGATCCACCGTCAGCAGTCAAAAGGGAAAAATCCCTGTTAGTAAAGGCTTAAGCCATGCCTCCTCCAAGGGGGAAGGTGGGCGGGAAGGTACCTGCTGCAAGAGCTGTTCTCGAAGATCTACTGTTACAGTAAGTTCTTACGTAACTGTACTATCTTACTTCGAGACACAGCTCTTGCAGCAGGTTACACCATTAGGACTGATTCCCGAGCAGTAACGCTGCAAACATTCTGGGAGGAGGAAACTAGGAATTACATTCCAGGTCCTGAATCTAGGACAGGAGACCCTGTAGCAGCGCCAGGCTGAAGCCGGCTCTTCGCCGTGAAGCGATGTCCAGGCTATAATGCCTGATAAATGTATGTACAGAGCTCCAAGTGGCTGCAGCACATATGGCAGAGATGGAGACGTTTCGGAGTGCTGCAAAGGAGATGGCCACACCCCTAGTGGAATGACCCCAGACTGATCCCGGGAGGGGCTTTCGTTGGATATCATAACAGTATGAGATGCACTGGACAAGCCAGCAAGACATGGACAGTTTGGATACTGGTTGGCCCATCATCCTTTCAGAAAAGGAAACGAAAAGTTGCTCCGAACTACGAAGCTGTTTAGTTCTGTTGAGGTAATACCTCAAGCTGCGGTGAACATCCAGGGTGTGGAGCAGTGCCTCTCCTCTATTAGAGGAATTTGGGAAGTAGACCGGCAGGTCAATATCCTGATTGAGAGTGAGTGTAGAAACCACCTTAGGCAAAAATTTAGGATTCGTCCTCAGGGATACTCTGTTCCGGTGGAAAATTAAATAAGGCTCTTTGCACATAAGAGCGTGAAGCTCAGAAACTCTTCTTGCTGACGTAACAGCAACCAAAAACAGCGTCTTCCATGACAGAAAACGCAGCTCGCAATCCGCGGCAGGTTCGAAGGAGGGAAGCGTGAGTTGTTCCAGGACAAAGAGCAAATCCCATGGAGGCACTGGGTCCTTAATGGGAGGCCTAAGATGCAACACCCCTCTCAAAAATTCCCGAGAGGCATCTAATTGTGCCACTGTGCACTGTCCCACCGGAAGGTGGTAGGCTGAAATGGCACAGAGGTGCACCTTGATAGAGGAGTAGGCGAGGCCCGAACAGAAAAGGGAGAGCAGGTAGTCTAACACCGCTCTCACCGGGCAACCTAAAGGGGAAAGGCCGCGTGCTTGCGACCATAAACAAAAACGGCGCCATTTCATGGCGTACGTCACATGCGTTGCCGGCTTTCTGACTGCAGAAAGAACTTCTGCAACCTCTTGCGAGACCCCGTGACGCAAGATGGCTATGTCTCTAGGAGCCATGCATGCAGGTTCAATGAGCGTTAAGTCCGGGTGGACCAGTGAACCTTCCTCCTGAGACAAGAGATGGGAGCTGAACAGCAACGGGAGCGGAGGTTCCCGGGATAGTTGAATCAGTAAAGGGAACCAGATCTGTCTGGGCCAGAAGGGGCCACAAGGATCATGGTTGCTTGCTCCTCGCAGTTTGAGAAGAACTCTCTGGATCAACGGGAAGGGAGGAAAGCGTAGAGGAATCTGTCCGCCCAGGAGAGGGACAACGCGTCTCGCCAGAAAACACCAGGCCCTGGATCTAGTGAGCAAAAATTGGGCAGTTTTGTGTTGGATGGGGAAGCGAACAAGTCCAACTCTGGAGTTCCCCATCGAAGAAACAGATCCTCTGCTACCTCTTGAAGAAGTTCCCACTCGTGGACTCTGGCCTGGGAGCGACTCAGGCCATCTGCAATTGTGTTGTCCACCCCGGGAACATGTACTGTGATCAAATTCGCTCCGTGTCGGATTACCCAATCCCACACCCTCATGGCCTCCCTGCAAAGGGGGTAAGAGTGTGCGCCTCCTTGTTTGTTGAGGTAATACATCACCGCCGTGTTGTCTGTCTGAAGCAGGAGAGTACTCAGCGGGATTTCTGACTGAAAGGCCTGCAGGGCATAAAAGGACCGCCCTCATCTCTAGGACGTTGATATGGAGGTGGGCCTTCAGAGGGGTCCACGTACCCTGGGACTTCACCCCATCCAGGTGTGCTCCCCATCCTAGACCTGAGGCGTCTGTGGTGAGGATTACCTCCGGGGACGGCGCTATAAATGGGACGCCCGTGGAGAGTGTCCCTGGGTCTAGCCACCACTGCCAGTCTCGAATCACGGTGTTCGTGATTCTGACCAGATGCTGCATGTGGTCTTGCCTTTGATCCCATTGCACCTTGAGCATCCACTGAGTTACCCACATGTGGAGCCTTGCGAAAGGGACGGTAGGAATGGCCGCAGCCATGTGTCCGAGCAAGCGAAGGACCGACCTGGCTGGGACGGTCTTGTTCGACGAAAGCTCCCTGATGAGGGATCTGATGCGCTCCGCTCTGTCGTCTGGAAGAAATGCTCTTCCCTGAACGGAGTCCAGTACTGCGCCTATAAACTGCAGCTTCTGCGACGGTACCAGGAGAGACTTCTCGTGGTTGATTAGGATGCCCAGAGATCGAAACAGGTCCTGGGTGCTCTGATCGCGAATAACGCCTCTGAGGCGGCTATGAGAAGCCAATCGTCCAGGTACGGGAACACATAATGGCCCTGTCTCCTTAGAGACGCTGTCACGACTGCCATGCATTTGGTAAAGACCCTGAGTGCGGATGACAGTCCGAATAGGAGGGCTCGGAACTGAAGGTGGTGGTCGAGAAACTCGAAGCGCAGGAACCTCTTGTGCGCCTGAGCTATAGGGATGTGCAAGTATGCGTCCTGAATGTCTACAGACGCTAAGAAGGCATCTTGCTTCAGCATGGGAATGAGACCCGGAAGAGTCACCATGTGGAATCTCTTGTAGGCGACCGACACGTTGAGGTCACTGAGGTCCAGAATCGGACGGAGGTCCCCTGTTTTCTTTGGAACCAGGAAGAAGTGGGAATAGTATCCTTGTCCTCTCTGGTTCTCTGGGACGTACTCTATCACTCCCTTTAGCAAGAGCGCGAGTATTTCTTGCCAGATCAGTGACTTGTGCTGACCCGGGTACCGGGAGAGCAAAGGAGGCCACGAGGGTGGCTTTTCTGCGAATTCTATAAAGTGGCCTCTTCCGACCAACTGAAGAACCCACCTATCGGTGGTTATAGCCTGCCATCCTGGCAGGAAGTTCTCAATGCGACCCCCGACCATGATTTCCCGTTGATCCTGAGGGGCGGGGGCCGGAAAGGAGTCAGGCTGTGGCGGCTGGGGGTCCCGCTGGCTGGACCGGCTTAGGAGTACGCTGGCTTCGGCCTGCGGGTTGTTTCCCCTGGGCTCTGCGAAAGCCGGAGCCCCTTTGTTGTGGAGCGGGGCGGGACTGTTGTCTCTGCGTCCGTCCACGAAATCGGCTTTGGTTCCTACAAAAAGAACTAAGCTTGGGTCGGTACATGGCCTGGACCGACCTCACCGCCTTCCCGGTCTCTCTTGGAGTCTGGTAATTATCTTCTCTGAGGGTTTACCAAACAAAAATGTCTCCCTCGAATGGGGCATCCATGATATTCTTCTGGTCGTCCGGGGTGAAACCGGAGACGCGTAACCAAGAGTGTCTCCGGATGCACACGCCTGAAGCTGCTGCTCGGGCCGAGGAGTCCACGGAGTCATACGTGGCTGGTAGCACTTGGGTTCCCACGTCCGAACCCGTATGAAGGAGCTGAAGCATCTCCTCCTCCTGCTCACCTTCCGGCAGTTTCTCAGCCGCATCCAGACCCTGTTCCCAAAAGGCATTTTGGAACTGCACCATGTGGGTCAAATAATTCAGGGATCTGATGGCGCAGGTAGTGGAAGCATACGTGCGCCTACCCATGGCGTCCAGCTGTTTGGACTCTGGGTCCGGTGGCAGTGTGCTCAGATGCTGCGGTCTCTGGGACCGGTCATGCGAGGCTGTTATGACCAGAGAGTCGGCTTGAGGATGCTGAGTCAAGTACTGGTCTTCCCTGGGAGCCTTGTACAACCGATCAGCTTTCTTCGGCATCGCCGGGAGCGAATGTGGATGCTTCCACGCTGCCTTGGTGACGTCCACGAAAGTGTCTACCAAGGGTGGGACCACCACAGGCTTGGGGTCCTTCTGCCGAAGATACTTTGCAAGGCGTAGCCTTCCGGGGTCTAGCTCTTCCGCATCCCATCCCATGTTCTCTTGGATGTGTCTCATAATATCCGAGCGAAGGGTCATCGGAGGAGACTTTGGCATCTCGCGCGGATCCGGAGAAGGGATGGAGAGGGGAGATGGGGATCTGGATGTTGAGAACTCTGATCCCGTGTCCTCCGTCGAAGGCGATCGTCGGCGTCTTCTGGGTCTCTTAGGGCTGGGTGACCTGGAAGAGGATTTGGACGGAGGTCTCCATTTGTCTGGTCTCCCCCTTGGAGGTGTTCTGTGCTCCCGGGGAAGAGGCAGCCGGCCTGCCGACCCCGATGGAGAGGAGGGCGCAAGAACCGGAGGAGTAACCGGTGTAGGAGGAGGAGGAGGAGAAAGAGGAGGTGGAGTGGGAACCATGTCCTTCTTTATGGTGTCCCACCAGTAAGTAAACAGCTCCTTCACTTCTAACATGGAAAGGCCTGACGACGGTCCGGGCGCCGGTGGACGGTCGTCGGGTCCCGGCGTCGGCTCCACAGGGGGCTCGGGTAGTGGCAAGGGTTCCTTGGGCGTCTCGACAGGACCGGGGTAGCCCGTCTGGTCCTCGGGCTGAGTCAACTCCTCCTCAGTGATGGTCTCCTGACCGATATCGGTCGGAGGTGTCGGGGTCCTCTTCTCAATAGGAGCGGGCGCCTTACCCCTACCGGTGTCCGGTGATGCGTTGGCCTGGCCGGCGACGGTCGTCTGGCCGACGGCTCCGGGGACCTGTGGCGAGAGGTCAATGACGGATGCACCGGCGTCGGGTCCTGCGGCCTTTTCAGAGAGGTGAGCTCCTTGGTCTTGCGAGGAGGCAAGGAAGAAGACCTGACGTCGGGTTCAGAAAGGCGGGAACCCGACTTATGGTGATGGTGGTGATCCCCCGACTTGGCCAGGGCCTTGGAGGACAAGGAAGGCCTGGGAGTCTTGGCCTGGGAAGAGGATGAAGACTTTCTAACCGCAGCAGGGGGAGGCTGAGAGCTGGCCCGAGAAGGGGAGCGGTCGGACCTGGAACCAGAGCTGCGCGAGTCTGAGGCCCTAGACAGGATCTGGAAGGGGCCTTCTCCCTATGCTTCTCAGCGTGCTTGTGGGCCTTCTGCAAAGAGTCCCCCTTGGAAGACATGGTCTTGAGTTTTTCTTCTAGCAGGAATGCCTGAAGGGCCTTCTGGCGATGGATCCGGGTTCTGCTATTAAACCCCTGGCAAAAGGAGCAGGACCGGGTGTCGTGGTCTGGGCCTAGGCACCGGACGCAGGCCGAGTGCGGGTCCTTGAAGGGGATCTGCTTCCCACAAGCACATTTCGAGGAGTGACCGGAGGTCGGAGAGGACATCAGCAAAGAACTTGATAGTAGAGAATCGAATTTCCCATAGGAAAAAACTTTACCACGCGTCGCGCGCTAGAGACTGAACCGAAGGGTCGAGACATGCTGTGTCATCGGAGGAAAGAACTGGGGAATCGGGCGGGACCACCCCCTTATGTACTACGTCTGACGTCGGAGGCGGGACCAAAGTCGGGGGCAGTCCCCGCTGAAAATAGCTAGCTAGAATTTTTCCGTGGGGTCCTGATGCCTGCCGGCTTCAGTCCTAATGGTGTAACCTGCTGCAAGAGCTGTGTCTCGAAGTAAGATCTGTACATACAGACATATAAATAGTGTTAAAGATATTTGTTTAAAAAAGTTCATTTTCATTTAAATCAAAATATTTTAGTTTGCCGAATATTAAAGAATCCTTTCGTTGGGAAATGAATTGTGCCAAACGAATTTAGAATTTCAAAATTTTAGGACTATGTGCATGAGACACCCTCTTATGGTTATTATAGATCGAGGGAGTGCTCCCGATCAACTGGAGCTCTCCCAACCAATTGGAGCGCTCCTTTCCCATGTGGGTGAGACGCTCATTCTGTGAAGAGCATCTCACGCATAGATGCCCTGGAAATGGACACATTCCGTGAACAATTTTTTTTTAATACATTATTGATTGCTCTCGATCAATAATATATTAATATGTCCCCCGTCGCCACTCGTTGCTGTGTCAGAGTGGTTTCACTTGCCTTCAGCTTGAGCCAGAACAGCTCAGCTTCGCTTCGCTGTTCTCATTCCACCGAAGGCACGTGAAACCACTCTTGTACAGCAACTAATGGCTCCAGGGAACATATTACCATATATAAGAGTACCTGAAATGTTTAGATATGAACAGTCCTGACTGGCTAAGAATGATGTCATGATTTATAATTCTGTCAAGAGAGTAGGTAAGGGCTCTCCTGACATCCAAACACTGCAATTTTTGTTCACCTGGGCTAGAAGAAAAAATTACTTAACATAGTAATCTTATTTCTTTCAAGGGAATCTTACTGTATTCTGACTTCTGCAGTATGGCCTCACCATAAGACTGCCCTGGAACAGAAATGGTTAAAAGTACCTATGCTAATCATGGAATGTTAGGCTCAAGCTCGGTTTTCAAACCACTGTCCTGGGAATACATCCTGCAACCATCAGATTCTTACGGATCATGCAGAATAACAAGCTATCTAAACTATACTAATAAATAATTAGCACGTATACCCTTGATGAAAGGAGGGACAGGGGGGACATGATAGAAGCTTTTAAGTACCTCAAGGGAATCAACAAAGTCCAGGAGGGTAGCATCTTTCAGAAAAAGAGATGTGTAAGAACAAGGGGGCACAATTTAAAGTTAGAGGGGGGGCTCAGGGGTAATGTGAGGAAATTCTTTTTCACGGAGAGAGTGGTGGACGCATGGAACCGCCTTCCTGGGGAGGTTGTGGGGTCTAAAACACTGGAGGAATTCAAACATGCATGGGACAGACATAAGGCAATTATAGTCGGGGGTTGCAGGAAATAGGCTGTTGGTTAACTAGAATCTGCAGCTTATCCAGTAGGTAGGGAAATCGGCAGACTGGGTGGGCCAAGTGGTCCTTATCTGCCGTCAAAGTCTATGTTTCTATGTTTCACCCAAATACAACCAATCACCTTTATTTAAAAGTGTGGGCAACATTAAGACTCAAGTCACTAAGCCCAAAAACAAGAACAACTCATATGTTTCAAACAGCATGGACAGCTGTGCTGCAGTGCCCACAGGTCTACCAGGGGAGGTAGGGTGGGAGCTCAGAATACAGCAAGATTCCCTTGGAAGAAACAAGATTACTATGGCAAGTAATTTTTTCTTCAAACCCCAGGAAATCTCACTGTATTCTGACTTCTGCAGACTACCCAAGCAGTACCTTTGGAGGAGGGCAGAGAACCTATTTAGGAAACAGGCTCTGCAGGACTGCTGTGCCAAACCTGGCATCACCTTTGGCCTGGACATCCAAACAATAATGTTTGGTGAATGTGTGGACTGTTTTCCAGGTTGCAGCTTTGCAAATGTCCACTAGAGGGATATCTCTAGCAGCTGCAATACCCCTGGTTGAATGGGCCCTGAGGCCCGCAGGTGGTTGCTTACCCTTGTTGCCATAGCAAAACTGAATACAGGCTACGATCCACTGAGCAATGAATCGTTTTGTGGCAGGCTTTCCTTTTCCCACCTCTCCATAAGTGAGGAAAAATTGGGTTTGATCCGGTCTGTGACCCTTTGTGTAGTCAAGATAGTAGCTGACTGCCCTTTTCACATCCAGGCTGTGCAGCCTATGCTCACCTGTGAATGGTCTGTGAAGAAAACTGGCAAGGTAATAGACGGGTTGAGGTGGAAATCTGATACCACCTTGGGCAAAAATGTTCTGTTAGTTCTCAGAACTACTTTGTCGCTATGGACAGCAATATAACCAGGCTCTGTAGACAGTGTCTGGCGCTCACTGATCCTTCTGGCAGAGGTAATGGCTACCAGAAACCTGCAGACATGGACTCACAAAGGGGCTGCATAAGCTGAGCAATGGAGATATTCAGATCCCACATGGGGGTAAGTTCCCTGCGTGGTGGATGTAAGTGTAATAACCCCTTAAAAAATTTCTTGAACACTGGTTTCGAAACCAAAGAAGATGCCTTACCTGCTGATAAATAAGCTGAAACAGCTGCGAAGTGCACTCTCAAGCTGGAAATACTTGAATCTGTGGAATGCAAATGGGCCATATAGTCCAGGACTACAGAGAGGCTGGCCTGGGCATGGTCCATGCCCTTACCCCGACACCAAAAAGAAAATCTTTTCCATTTAGAGGCGTAGGTTTTCTTGGTAGAAGGCTTTCTGGAAACTCAGTATATCCATAACTCCATCTGCGAGGTGCAAATCTGCATCCTCCAAGTCTTCAGGAGCCATGCTTTGAGTCTGAGGGGATAGCAGGTTGGGATACATGATCCTGCTCTGTGAGGATGACAGTAGGTTGTACCTCCTGAGGAGACTGATTGGCTTGGCTAGTGACAATGATAGGAGCATGGAGTACCACGGCTGTCTGGCCCAATCTGGGGCAATAAGGATCATTGAGGCTGGCTGAAGCCAGAGTTTTAGTACTTTCAGCAAAAGAGGGAAAGGAGGAAAAGCATACAGGAAGCTCCCTTTCCAGGCCAGCAGAAGTGCAAACAGAGGAACTGTGCCCTTGACAGGGGGCCTGCAGCAATATTCTGGAAGCTGGTGATTATCTGGGGCTGCGAACGGCTCCACCTCTGGGGTGTCCCATCTCCTGAAAATGGTCTGCACGACCTGTTTTTTCAGTGACCACTCGTGGTGGTTCTGACTCATCCTGCTGATGGCATCCTCCAAGACATTGTCCTTGCCTGGAAGGTGGACAGCTAAGAGGGAAACATTCAGGGAGCATGCCAAGGCGCAGATTTTCATTGCCTCTGGGCAGACAGGATGGGCCTTGCGGTCCTTATTTGCCGTCAAGTTCTATGTGTCTATAGGGGAGTTGACCTTGTTCCCCCTTGCTTGTTTATGTAGTACATGGTGGTTGTGTTGTCTGTTCTGACCTGGACCACCTTTCCTTGGACCTGACTGGCGAAAGACTGAAGAGCCAGCAGAACTGCTCTGAGTTCCAAAAGATTTATGTGGAGAAGAGATTCTTGCCTTTTCCATTTACCATGAGCAGTGTGGTCCCCCAGATGTGCTCCCCACCCTAGGAGGGATGCATCTGTCATGAGTACCAGAGAGGGGATCTGCTGCAGGAAGGGCACTCCTTGTCTGAGATTGCTCTTTTCCTACCACCATTGCAGGGCTTGGAAAAAAGTGACTGTGACTGGAACCAGCTTGAGAGAGTCCTTTCTTTGGGACCAGTGTTCCCTTAAGAGAAACTGAATGTCCCTCTTTTGGAACCTGGCCCCTGACACAGTTGCTGTGGAGGCTGCCGTGTGGCCTAACAATTGCAAGAAGTGCCTTGCTGGCCTGGAGACAAGGTTTGAAGGAATCTGCTACCTGGGTAAGGTTGTCCACCCTTTCTTGAGGCAGGTAAGCCGTCCCTTTTTTTGTATCCAGTGCTGCCCCTATGAATCTGAGCAGTTGAACTAGTTCCAGAACTGACTTTTTGTGGTTCACCAAGAACCCCAGAGAGGAGAGTGTGTTTTGTGTTATTGGCAAAGCCTCTTTTACTTGCTGGTATGACTGGCCCACTTTGAGCCACTCATCCAAGTAGGAGGAATACTGACACCCCTTGTCACCGTAGGTGTGCCACTACCACGGTCAAGCATTTTGTGAACACCCTTGGAGTGGATGTGAGACCAAAAGGCATTGCCCTGAACTGGTAATGTCCTGAGGGTAACCTGAACCGGAGGTATTTTCTGTGTGACCTTCTGATTGAGATATGAAAGCAGGCATCCTTCAGATCCAGGGATGCTAGCCAGTCTCCCTGTCTTAGAGAAGGTAATATGGTAGCAGGGTAGCCAGAGTGACCATCTTGAATTCTGGTTTTGCCAGATGCTTGTTTAAATATCTGAGATCCAGAATGGGTCGCGACTCCCCTGTTTTCTTTACTGTGAGGAAGTATCTTGAATACAGTCCCTTTCCCAACTGGTTGGGAGGAACTGGTTCTACTGCCATAAGCAGTAGCAGGTTTGACACCTCTGATTCCAGTAAGTCCGTTTCTGAAGGGGTAGATGATCTGAAAGCCCTTGACCTCAGCCTTGGCATTGCCTTGAAGTTGAGGACAAGTCCCTGGCCCACTACTTCCAGGACCCACTTGTCTGTGGTGATATTTTCCCACTCCTGGAAATAGTGAGCCAGCCTGCCCCCTACTGGAATTGGGGAGGAGACCTGGACAGTCCTCTCAGGGTGTCTGCTTGGACTGTGCTATTGGCTGGACACTGGGACTAGTGCGGCCACTGCTCCTGCCTCTAAAGTATCCCCTAGGCTGGTACTGGGGAAAAACTTGAGGCTGGAAAAAGGGCCTATAAGGAGTTCTATCCCTGCCACCCTTTGTATGGTGCTTCTGGGGGTTAGCAGCTGCACTTTTGTACGCAGCCTTGTATTCATCCTTTTTTTTTTTTTTTTTTAATGTATGCCTCTGTTCGTTCACCAAACAGAGACACAGAGTCACAAGAGAAGTCCACTGCTTTGTTCTGAGTGTCCTGTGTGAGGCTGGTGGTTCTGAGCCAAGTGAACCTCCTTAGTGACACAGCAGATGCCATTTGTCTGGAGGCAGTGTCACTGGCATCCACTGTCATTCTGAACTGTATTTTAGAAGCTTCAATGACCCTTTTTGCAGCTTCCTCCAAGTCAGCAGCCATGGGAGGAGGGGCTGCCTTGGCAATCTCTAGCACCGTAGACCACATAGTTTTCTGGTACCTGGCTATATAGGCTATATAAGATGCCTGCCTAATAGCCAGGGAAGATCCCAGGTAAACTTTCTTGGCAATGGAGTCCACTTTCCTAGAATCTTTCTCTGGAGGGTGGAAGGCCAGAGGGATGCCAGCTTTGTCACAAGCTGCAGCCTGTACCACACCTTCGTGGCTAGGGTGTCCAAAAAGAAAATCAGCCCCTGTCTTTCCCATCCAGTACTTCCTGTCCACCTTTCTATCTGTAGGTGGGACAGAAGTGCGAGACTGCAGGACCTTCATGGTCTGTTTTCTTAAAGATTTATGAAGAGGGAGGAGCAACCTTCTTGATGGTGGGACATCCATCATTTCTTTGTAGTCCTCTTCTTCCTCATCGTCTATAGATTCTTGGGATGGGAGGTTGTGAGACTGAGCCACTTGCTTCATAAAAGCAAAATAGGAAGTGAAATCCTCTGTTCCCTCATCAGGGGAATCTGGCATATGAGGATAAGGAGAAATATCTGGGTCTATGGGTTCCCCAAAGTCCTAATCTCCATTAGCGGGCTCATCACCACATTCAGCGTCCCCAAAAGGCTCCCCAATGTGGTCTATTAAACTGGGGATTGCCTGTGAACCTGGAGTTTGAGGAACCGGTTGCTTACCGATCGGAATCAGGGACTGAAGAGATTGAATAACTAATTGCATTTGCGATGTCATCAGCCAAAGGAACCAAGGTTGGTTCCGATTCCTGGTGCTTTTCTTTTTTCTTTTAGCCGCCGCGAGCCTGCTCGTGCAGCCTTTATACACGGTTATTTTTTTAACAGAGCTATCGCCCCTGTCACAGGGCAGCCCCTCCAGTTCATCTGGCTGCTCTACGGCTTGATTAGCAGCCTTTTCATCCATTTTCCCTCCAAGTCGCTTTAGTCTTCTCTCTATGGTAGACTGAGGGGAAACTGGCACAAATTTCACAGTCTGTCTGCAGGTGGTCAGACCCCAGACATAAACAGATAAGGTGTGGATCTGCTTTAGCAAACAGTTCCCTTGTACTCTGTACAGTGCTGGAAACCTGTAGGTCCTGTTCTCTTTTTTGCTTTCTGTGACATAACCTAGATACCACACTTTTTTTTTTTTTTTTTTTTTTTTTTAAAGCAGTTGTAAAAACCGATAAGAAGAACCAGGAATTATCCTGGAATTTCAAAAGTAAACAAGTCCAGAAATTACCCCTGTTGAAATTAGACCCACAAACCAGGAATTACCGGTTAAAAAACACTAAAGCTAACCGACTATGCCGAGTAGGACATAAAGATTAAATTAAAATTTACAAGTAACACAGAAATAGGGCAACTGTCAGTTTCTTCCCAGTTAAAGAACCAAGGAGAAAACGACTACTTAGCCCTCTACTAAAAAATCTAAACAATTACTACCTGAAAATTAAGGACAGTGAAAAGAATACCAATAAAATAAAGTTTACTAGCTATAAAACTGAGAAAAATACAGTTTTTCAAGCGATGAAGGACAGCTCTCTGGAGACATCTTACTAAGGCAAACGGAGTAAATAATCTGATTGTTTAAAAGCTGTTTACCAAGGACAGTGATTTGAAAACCGAGCTCGAGCCTAACATTCCATCATTTGCATAGGTTCAATTAACCATTTCTTCTCCGGGGCAGTCCTATGGTGAGACCATACTGCACAAGTCTTGTATTCATCCTTTTTTTTAATGTATGCCTCTGTTTGTTCACCAAACAGAGACACAGGGTCACAAGGGAAGTCCACTGGAAGTCAGAATATAGCAAGATTTCCTGGGGTTTGAACTGGTGCCTGATGACAATCTGAACCTCAGGTACTTTCTGTGTGTTTGCCTGATGCAGATATGGAAGTAGGCATCTTTTAAATCCAGAGATGCCAGCCAATCTCCCTTTCTGAGTGTAGGGAGAATGGTAGCCAGAGTGACCATTTGGAACTTTGGCTTTATCAAATGCCTGTTTAAATGTTTGAGATCCAGTATAGGTCACCACTCTCCTGAATAGTAAAATCTGTGTAGCCTCTGTCTTGAGCCTAAGGCTCCTGCCCATGACTTACTTTCTTAATCATCTTATCTTCCTTTGTCCCCCTGTCCTCCTCTGTCTCTTTTCTGTCCCTCCTGCCCTCCACCAGTCTGTTCTTTTGTGCTTGTTTTGGATTCCCGAGTTAGCCGGCACCTTGCCTCTATCTGAGACTGCCCCGTGACTTGTCTTTCAAGTTGGTGCTCAGCTCTCTTTGTGTGTCTCTGTTTAGACCCCCCCCAATCTGCTCCTATTTAATCTGCTGTCGCCTTCCTTACAGGTGCCACTTGCCCCCTCAGGCAGCGGTCACGATCCAGCCATAGCACCTCTATGGTGCAAGGAGCCTGATCCACCTACCCCTCAAAGAGACAGATAATGTTTGACGCTTGAAAAATTGCCACGATTTCTCTGGGCTGTGTGAACGCTGAACCAGATCATCACTTGCAATCTGCTGTTTTCAATTTCAGCCCCTTCTCAGGGTAGCGCTGTTGGCTTCACGCCTGTGTAGAGCTCCCAGATTGGCTGGTCTCACTCACCTGAGACAGCAGCACCAGAGACATGTGGCTTAATGTAAGCCTGCATCCCTGTACTCTGCTTCTAATTTATATATTTTAATTTAGCTTGTTCTGCTCGGCCTGTGTAAAGTAACTTACCATCCCCCCCCCCGGCTGCAGTTTCTCTCCAACTGTATGTGGCCTGATTCAGTGCTAGCTCTGCAAACTTCCCCTTGATTTTTCGTGCCACCCCCCCAGCCTCCTTTAAATACACACAGTCTCCGCCCACTCCTATCTGATGTTTCAATTTATTGGTTACTTACTGTCAACAACTGCAATTCCTCCCTTCCTTTTTGCAACTAAGCCTTCTAGCAGCTTTATCTCATTCTGTCTTGCTGAGGCATACAATTTTGGTACTTTAGGTCTGCTTATTGCTGACTAGCATATCCTGTCTTGCTGACTAGCATATCCTGTCTTGCTAAGGCACTGTTTTACTTGAAAATTGTACTACAAATTACTGAACTGTGACCGATTTCACTAAAAACTGTGTTTGTCTAAAAATGTTACAGCCCCTTCGTGACTTTGTAGCTCTCTCCAGACTGCAAGGCGCCAAGGAAATCGCTGACTTTTCAGCTGCTAATTGAGCTGTTTTCACTCAGACTGCTAGCCTTTGTGTTGCCCCACTATTAATTCGAGCTCCTCTCTTCTTTATCTAGCCGAGAACCTGCTAGGGATCCCAGCTCTGACGCCATCCACATGGACCGCAGACACATGGCGGTCAGCGCTTCCGAAGCCGCCGCCTGAGACCTCCTCATTGGACTCCACCGCTTGAGAGGTACGGCAAAGAAAAAATTACTCACCTTAGTAATGTTGTTTCTTCTAATGGAGTCTTGCTATATTATGACTATTGCAGTTTGTCCCACCATTATAACTGCTCCAGAGGTGAAAGAGTTAACTTCCATGCCAGGCATGGAACTTGGAGCGCAAGCTCGGTTAGAGAAGCTCTGTCTGGAAGATTTCAAACTGAAACTGTCAGATCTTTACGAGCAAAACTCACTAAGGTTCTGTGTGGAAGCTGTAACCTACACTAGCCAACTGGCTACTTAAATATTAACATATTTTCCTGGTCCCAACACTAAGACTCAAGTCAGGGGACCAGAAAAATAAAATAATATGAGATAAGATAATATAAAACACAACACCCAAACACCCCAAAAAGAAGGGGTGGAAAACAAAAAATGGGCATCAAAAAGTGCCAACACTGGAATGCCCACCCCATACCCCAAGTAGAAGTTCTGAGAGGGGCAGGCTGGGGGGGAGGTCATAATATAGCAAGACTCCATTAGAAGAAACAACATTACTAAGGTGAGTAATTTTTTCTTCAAACAACATGAAGTCTTGCTATATTATGACTATTGCAGAATACACAGCAGTACCTCCATGGAGGAGGGACAGAACCTACTTAGGGAATAGGCTCTGAAGCACGGCTGTGCCAAGCAGAAGCATCCCTCCTGGCCTGGATATCCAGGGAGTAATGCTTGGTGAAAGTGTGTACTGTTTTCCAAGTAGCTGTTGACACATCTCTAAGATAGGGATGTCTCTGGCAGCAGCTAGAGACGCAGCTGTACCTCTGGTAGAGTGAGCCCTCAGGCCTGAAGGGGGAACCTTTCCCAGTTTTTGATAGCAAAATTGGATACAAGAGACAATCCACCTGGCAATGGATCTCTTAGTGGCAGGTTTCCCTTTTCCAACCTCACCATAAGTGAGAAATAGTTGGAGGGATTCGAACCTGTGACCCTTGGTACGCTCTATGTAGTAACTTAGGGCCCTCTTAACATCTAAGCTGTGCAGCCTCCTCTCACCAGAGGAGGAATGATCAGTGAAGAACACTGGAAGGGAGACAGATTGATTAAGGTGGAAATCTGAAACCACCTTAGGCAAAAACTTCCTGTTAGTCCTGAGGACTACCTTATCCCTGTGAAAGGAAATAAAGTCAGTCTCCACTGACAAAGCTTGTAACTCACTTATGCGCCTGGCAGAAGTGATGGCTACTAGAAAAACAGTTTTCCAAGTCAAGTACTTAAGCTCTGCTGAAGACAGAGGCTCAAAGGGGGGTTGCATCAGCTAAGCAATGCAAACATTAAGATCCCAGGCAGGAGCAGGGTCCCTGAAAGGTGGATTAGTATGAAGTAATCCTTTGAAAAACTTGGAAAATACAGGGTGAGTGGAAAGAGAAGAAGGCTTTCCTGCTGAAATAAAAGCAGAGACAGCTGCCAAATGCACTTTCAGGGTAGCTGGTCTCAGTCCCAAAGAATTAAGATGGACCATATAGTCCAAAACAATGGGCAAATCAGCAGATTCCAGGGAAATATGCTTCTAGAACACCATATGGAAAACCTTTTCCATTTAGAGTTATAAGTAGCCTAGTGGAAGGCTTCCTAGAAGTTTAGGATTTCGAGAACACCTTGAGAAAGGTGTAGGTCAGCAAATTCTAACTCCTCAAGAGCCAGGCCTTGAGGTTGAGTGATTTGAGATTCGGACACCAAACTCTCCCCTGGGCACAAGTTAACAGGTTGTGGTTCCTGGGGAGACACAGGGGAAGATGGACTGCTAAGGACAGAAGGAGTGGGTACCAGGGCTGCCTGGCCCAATCAGAATCATCTTGCAGGGCTGAGATCTGATTTTGACTAGCACCTTGAACAGGAGAGGGAAGGCATATAGAAACTTCCCTTCCCAATTGAGGAGAAAGGCATCCAGGGGGACTGAGCCCATCACTGGGGGCCTGCAACAAAACAGTGGAAGTTGATGATTGGGGCTGCAAATAGATCTATCTGAGGGATGCCCCATCTGGCAAAAACTATCCCCAGTACTCGGAGATCCAATGACCATTCCTGATGGCCCTGGGAAATCCTGCTGAGAGCATCTGCCAGGACATTGTCCTTGCCTGGGAGGTGAACTGCTATGAGGGAAGTGTTCAGGGAATAAGCCAGCAACCACAACTTCATTGCCTCGGTGCACAAGGCCGAAGACCGAGTGCCCCCTTGTTTGTTGATGTACCACATTGTAGTGGTGTTGTCTGTTCTGACCTGTACCACTTTGTTCTGAACAGATGTATTAAACACCTGAAGTGCTAGAAAAACAGCTCTGAGTTCCAACAGATTGATGTGGAGCAGAGATTCCTGAGGGGACCACACTCCCTGGGTGGAGAGGTCGCCCATGTGAGCTCCCCATCCCAGAAGGGACGCATCTGTAGTAAGGGTCAAGGAGTGAGATAGAGGAATGAAGGGAACTCCTTGTCTCAGATTGCTCTGATCCTGCCACCAGTGAAGGGCCTGGATCAGGGTTCGAGTCACTGGGATCAACTTGGATAGGGGATCTTTTCTTTGAGACCAAAAGGCTCTCAAGTGGAACTGAATGTCCCTCATCTGAAATCTTGCTCCTTGCACTACAGCTGTGGAAGCAGCCATGTGTCCTAGGAGCTGCAGGAAATTCCTTGCTGGTCGAGAGACCTGCAGAATGAAGAAGGCGGCCAGGGCCACTAGGTTCCTTACCATTTCAAGGGGAAGGAAGGCTCTGGCCTGCTTTGTGTCCAATTCTGCACCTATAAAGGTGAGTACCTGGACAGGTTCCAGAACTGACTTTGGAAGATTGAGAAGAAAGCCCAGAGAGGTGAGCAGCTGCTGGGTAACTTGCAGGTGTGATGTGACCTGGTCTGGAGACTGACCTACAATGAGCCAGTCGTCTAGGTAGGGAAAGACGGCAATCTTTTGTCTTCTTAAATGAGCAACTGCTACTGCCAGGCATTTTGTGAATACCCTTGGGGCAGAGGTAAGGCCGAAGGGCATTGCTCTGAACTGGTAATGGCCTGAGCGCAGTTCTAATCTGAGGTACTTTCGGTAGGAGCTTCTGATAAGAACATGGAAGTAGGCATCCTTGAGGTCCAGGGAAGCTAGCCAGTCCCCTGGCCTTAGAGAACGTAAAATCATTGCCAGAGTCACCATTTTGAATTTTGGTTTTAAAAGGTGCTTGTTCAGATATCTTGGGTCCAGAATGGGCCGCCATTCTCCTGTCTTTTTTGGGGTAAGGAAGTACCTGGAGTACAGACCCTTGCCCTGGAGAGGGGAGAAACCCTTTCTACAGCTCTGAGAGCCAGGAGGGTTGAGATTTCTGTTTCCAAGGCAAAAGTCTCTAGAGGATTTGCAGATGGAAAAGATCTGATTCTCATCTTTGGAAATTTTTTGAAGCTGAGAACCAGACCCTGGCTTACTACTTCCAGGACCCACTTGTCTGATGTTAAAGACTCCCAGTCCTGAACGAAGTAAGCCAGCCTGCCCCCTATAGGTAATGGAGAACCGGCCCTGGGCACTCCATCAGGGTGCCTGTTTGGCAGGGGCTTTAGGCTGAGGGGTGGGAGCAGGCCTGCTTGCACCCGTCTGCCTCTCCCTCTGAAGAACCCCTCTGAGCATAAGCAGAAGAGGAGGCCTGGGTTGGTAAAAGGCATGAAAGGCCACCCTCTACCCTGAGGGTCTGTGTCTCTGAGGGTGTGCCGCTCTTGGCTTGTGCACTCTATAAGTGGTTCTATATTCATCCATTTTCTTCATATAATTCTCTGTCTGCTCCCCAAACAGAGAATTTCCCTCACAGGAAAATCCATAGCCTTAGTCTGGGTATCCTGTGACAAACTAGTACACCTGAGCCAAGCCAATCTACGACAGGCCACAGATGTAGCCATGACTCTAGAGGATACATCATTAGAATCCACAGCAGCATGGAATTGCACCTTGGATGCCTCAATACCATCAGCAGCCACCTGCTCCAGCTCCTTGGCAAGCTGGCCAGGGGCCTGTTTGGCTAAAGCCATGACAGTGTCCCATCTAGATTTTTGGTATCTTGCCACATAAGCCAAGTAATTTGCTTATCTGAGTCCCAAGGACGCTGCCATGTATTGTTTTTTTAGCCATGGCATCAATCTTCCTGGAGTCCTTATCAGGAAGATGTGAAGCCAGGGGAATATTAGCCTTATCACAGGCTGCAGCCTGAACTACCCCAACATGACTGCATTGCTGTGAAAGAAATTCTGTATCAGGACCTGACAAAGTGTACCTCCTGTCCATCTTTTGTCCACAGAGGCACAGAATTAGGAGCTTTTAAAATTTTTATTGTTTGTTTCCTAAATGATTTATGTAAAGGAATAGACAATCTCCTGGACTCTGGGATATCCATCATTTCCACAAAGTCAGGTTCCTCTTGCTCATCCACAGCTTCCTCCAATGGGAGCTGGAGGGTTACAATTTTTTATAAAACAGAAAATGAGAGGGGACTCCAGAAGCGTGGGGAGATTCTAAAGGTCTGTCTGGAGATGTCCGGTTCAATGGGCACATCCAGACTCTCAAAGTCACATTCACACTGTTCATAATCATCCTCCCCCTCCTCTGGTTCATAAAACTCTTCTATATCATATTCTTGAACCGGTGGAACCGGCCGAACCGACCTTTTGCCAGATAGTGGCGGTTCGGACGGAACCGGAGAAAGTGACTGGACAATTTGTATTGCTTTGGCTATCTCTGCAGCAGTTGGAGAAGGAATTTTTGACTCCACATCTGCTGATTTTCTAGTTTTCTTTGCTGGAACTGGCTCCTCAGAGCCCGCTTTACGTTGGCCCGAGGAAGTCTCGCCCTGGTCAGAGGGCACTCCCTCCAGTTCGGTTGGCACCGAACCGGGCTGGCCATCCGGGTCAGCGGACTTTTTGACCTCTCGCTCCCTGAGCCTACCAACTCTCTTATCTAGGGTAGCTGCAGGAAAGTTCTTACAAATCTGGCAGTCTGAATTGAGGTGGTCAAACCCCAGACAATATACACATGTGGTGTGTGGGTCAGCCTTGGCGAAGGCTTCCCCACAGACACTACAGTGCTGAAACCCAGTGGGCCCGGTTTTCCTTTTGGGTTTCTCAGACATAATGCCAGCCTAACCAAAAACTTGCCCTTTTAACGGCAGTGCCAGGCAAGACACCCTTATCGGGTCCCAACCGTGTCACGGGTCGTGGAAAAAACCGTAATGAAATCCATTTTTTAGAACCAATAAGAACCAGGAACCGCACTCAAAGCTTTAGAATAAAGTTTTAAAACAACCTGATCGGTTCGAACCGAACCGATAAACATTTACAAGTTCCACACAGAAATAAACCTGTCTATTACTTACAATACCACAGACAGAGCTTGAACAGATCGGTTTGCGGTTAAAATAATAATAATCGCGGTTGAATTTAACCGAGAAAATACTGTTTAAACCGAGAAATGAACCGAGCAGTAGGAGGAATCTCCGGAGCGACTGTTCAGTGAGGCGGAGTAAAGAATATAAAGGTTACTCACCTGTAAAAGGAGTTCTAGGAATCGTATATGTTGTTCATCCACACTGTCTGGCAGGTTCCTTGCCGCTTTAAATCTTGCCGGAAGGTCTTCAAGCTGGCTCCTCCCACCCACCCGGGTGGTAAAACTCTCGGCTCTGCCCCATGACGCCAGATCTGGCCCGCTGGAAGCTCAGGTTGTCGGTGCGGGGAGGTCGGTGGGTCGTGGATGAACAACATATACCATTCCTAGAACTCCTGTTACAGGTGAGTAACCTGTATTTCTAGAGACATGGATATGTTGTTCATCCACACTGTCTGGCAGACTCCTAGCAGTTCTCCGGGAGGAGGGAGGCAGCGCACACCCTACTTAGGAATAGAGACTGGAGAACCGAGGCCCCAAACCAGCATCCTGGCGTGACTCGAGGTCGATGTGGTAATGGGTAATAAGGGTGTGTGCTGACTTCCAGGTAGCAGCCCTGCAGATTTCCTGGATAGGGACGTCCCTGGAAGCAGCCACCGATGCAGCAGTATGACGGGTAGAATGAGCTCTTATCCCTCTGGGAGGCTCTATGCCCACCAACTCATAGCAGAGATCTATGCAGGAGGTGACCCACCTGCCTATCGTCCGCTTGGCTGCAGGTCTGCCAGGTGCGGCTTCAGCATAGGTGACAAACAGCTGGCGAACCTCTCCCCGAACTTCAGCAGTCCGCTCCTTATAATAAGCGAGCGCCCTTCTAGGTTCCAAAGTATGGAGCCTGTATTCGGCCTCCGAGGTGTGATTGGGGTAGAACACCGCAGAGTCAACACCTGGTTAAGGTGAAACTCCGACACTATCTTGGAAGAAATTTGGTGGGTGCATGGGACAACCTTGTCCCTGTGGAAGACCACGTAGGAGACTCAATGCAGAGCGCCTGGAGTTCTCCCATCCTTCTGGCTGACGTGATAGCCACCAAGAAGGCGGTCTTCCACGACAGGTGAGAGTTCACACCTGTGCATTGGTTGAATGGCTTGCCCATGAGCTTTGCCAGTACCAGCAGTAAATCCACGGAAGTGGAGGTTCTCGCACGGAGGAAAATGTGATCAAGGCCTTTGAAAAGCACAGACCACCTTCTCCTGCGCCACCGACTGCTCCCGGCCCGCGCCCGTAAGCAGAGATGGCTGCCAGGTGCACCCTTTAGGTCCGACCTAAGCCCTTGACTAGAAAGGGACCATAAATAGTCCAAAATGCTTGCCAAGGAACAGGAGGAAGGGTCCAAGCCCTTACCCTGACACCAAATGGAAAACCTCTTCCATTTGAAGGCACAGCATTTCCTGGTCGACTCCTTACGGGACGCCTCAACAACATTGAGGACCTCGTCGGAAAGACCCAAGGCCTGGAACTCTAGCCGCTCAGGAACCAAGCCGTCAGGTGCAGGGATTGAAGGTCTGAATGGAACACCTTCCCCTGATTGACTGAGAGCAGGTCCGGGCGAGCTGGAAGCTGCCTCGGGAGCCTGGAGCTGAGGCTGAGGAGATCTGGGTACCAGAACTGGCGGGGCCAGTCTGGGGCTATCAGAATCACCCGCGCCTTGTCCCTCCTTGTCTTGAGAAGCACCTTGTGAATCAAGGGAAATGGGGGAAAGGCATAAAAGAGGCCCGGGGTCCACAGCCTCGAGAAGGCATCCCCTGCAGCGAGCCCTGCTGAGGGCGGGCATGAAACAGCCTCAGCTGCTTCTCCTGGAGGCAAACAGGTCCACCTGAGGTGTGCCCCAGTGGGAGAACAGATCTTGTACTACCTCCGCAGGAGAGACCACTGTGAGATGCAGCCCCATCCGGCTCAGGGCATCGGCCAGGGTGTTGGAGGCTCCTGCCACATGAATGGCTAGGAGATCCGCCTCCAGGCTGCGCACAGTGACCAAATGCGACAGCTTCCTTGCATAGAAGCATGGAGCTGCCCCGCCTCCCTGGCGGTTCAGGTAGTACATGGTCGTGGTATTGTCCGCTCTGACTCGGACCACTTGACCCCAGAGAAACGGAGCAAAGGCGGTGAGAGCTAGGCGGACCGTTCGGAGCTCCAGCAGGTTGATGTGGCATCGGGACTCCTGTGGGAACCAGAGGCCGTGCACTCGGTGTTCCCCCAGATGGGCACCCCAACCCATCAGAGAGGCATCGGTCGATAGAGAGACCGTCGGCTCGGGCCGGACAAACGGGATGCCCTCCTGCAGATGGGATGGAACGGTCCACCACTGGAGAGCGTTCCACATCTCCTGGGTCACTATCACTAGCTGGTCCAATGGATGGCAGCGTTGTGACCACTGGCTGGCCAGTCCCCACTGAAGGGGGCGCATGTGCCAACGTGCCCAATGGACCACGCTGGTACAGGCCGCCAGGAGGCGCAGGAAGTCCCGGGCAGGGCGCGATTGCCCAACCAGAAATGATTGGGCAAAGGAGGTAAGAACCTCGGCCCTGTCCGCCAGGAGCCGTGCTCTGGCTCGAAGAGAGTCGAGCTCTGCCCCGATGAACAGGATCACCTGCTTCGTCTCGAGTTCCGACTTGGCCTCGTTGATGAGAAGGCCGACTTGAAAGCAAACCTGGAGGGCCAGATCTCTGGACCGCTCCACCTCCCATATGGAGGGGGCTGCTATCAGCCAATCGTCCAGGTAAGGGTACACCCGGACCCCTCGGCGCCAAGAGGAATGCTTTCACCACTGCCATGCATTTGGTGAAGACCTGGGAGCTGGAGATAAGCCAAAGGGCATGGCTTGGAACTCCGAAGAGGGATCCCTCCGCTCGAAAGCGGAGGAATCTCCGATGTGACGGACGGATAGGGACGTGAAAGAACGCGTCCTGTAGGTCCAGAGAGCAGAACCACACGCCGTGTTCCAGAGATGGTATTATCTGCGCCAGAGTGACCATCTTGAAGGTCCGAGACTTTAGAAACTTGTTCAGGTCACGTAGGTCGAGAATGGGGCGCCAGCTCCCCCGTCCGTTTGGAACCAGGAAATACCTGGACACGAACCCGGGTCTAAAGGGGTCCTCTACCTCTGTGATCACCTCCTTTTGGGAGGAGGAAGCGTCTTGACTCGACGAGCCGCCAGTGAAACTCTGGACGAGGGCCCCGGTGTGACGGCTCAAAGGGCGGGGCCTGCCTCGAATTCTAGAGGTAGGCCTTCTCCCACCACCTCCAGTACCCACCTGTCCGTGGTAACAGCGGACCAGGCGGAAAGGAAGTGTCTGAGCCGTCCCCCCACGGGGGGAACCAGGGGTGAGGTGACAGGGATGGGGGCGACACCCCTCAGCCCGTCACTGGGCAGGCTTGGAGGAGGGACCGGCCGAGGGACCTCCTGGGCCTTTACCTCCCTGCTTCCTGTTGGAGGAAGCCGACGGCTTGGGTTTGGGATGCCAAGCTCGAGCCTGCTGGCCCTGACGTTGCTGGGCTGGAGGCCACAGGCGCAGAAGGACGAAAGGGCTTAGGCTGTGGCTTGCGGCCTTTGTCCTTCTGAGCGGAACAGACCGAGTCCAAGGTAGCATTGGACTTCTCGATCCTCTGCAGGTGACCTTCCACCCCAGGGCCGAAGAGGTCAGTCCCCAAAAAGGGAACATCCGCCAACTTGTGCTGGGTATCCGAGGTAAAGGTGGATATCCTCAGCCAAGCCCGACGACGCATGGCCACTGCGGCCGCCACAGACCTGGCACATGAGTCCCCGATGTCTAACGCAGTCTGGAGCTGCTGTTTGGCCACTGCCCTGCCCTGGTCCCGCACCTGCCTGACCGTAGTCTGCAGATCTGCGGGAAGATGAGGGACAACCTCATCCAGGGAGCCCAACAGGGCGTGAGAAAAATGTGCCATGAGGACGGCCGAACTGGCCTGACGAAGGCCGAGAGAGGACGCAGCATAGACTTTTCGCCCGGCATAATCCAATTTCTTGGATTCCTTGTCGGGAGGTTTGTCCACATCCCTGGCGTTCCCGGCACGCCGGAAAACGCTGTCTGTAACCAACCCCTCGGCCGAGGGGTGTTCCGAAAAACCGGACAGGGAACCGGTAGGGACCGCATACTTCCTGGCCAACCTGGCCGAAGGCGCAGGGCAGGAAGCAGGACGCTGCCAAAGTTCCAAGGCCGGACCCACTATGGCTTCGGCCACCGGAAAGGCCTCCGTAGGAGAATCCCCTCGGTCCAGAATCTCCGTGAGGGGGATACCTGGCCCGTTTAGAAACGGGTTCGAGCTTCATCCCGGTGTGAGATGAGTCAAAGCAACCCTAAGAAGGACGAGGGGCTATCGTCCACTGACTGCCCTCCCGAGGACTCCAAGTCCATGCGCTTGGAGAAGAGGGAGGAATCATCATCGGACTCAGAAGAGCCCTCAAAGAGCTGCCTCGGGCCTGAGCCACCCTCCACCTGCCGAGGTTTATCGGGAGTGAGGGTGACAGACAGCCTATGGGGCAAACCCAAGGCCGACCGAGAATTTTTGGTCGGAGCCCCAACTAATGGCTGTGGAGGCGGAGGTTTCACCAGAATCAGTGGGGCAGCTGGAATTGGCCGAACAACCGGCCTGGGAACAGGCTCCTCGGCTACAACGAGGGGTTGTTTCGGCCGCTCTGGTGACAGCCACTTAATGGCCAGGGAAGACGACTGGGTCGGCCTATTCCCGGTCAAAAGGAGCTGTTGCCACATGAGTTCCTCGTACTTCCGACGCAACTTGCGCCGAAACCTCCCCTCATCCGAGGAAGAGGAAGAGCGGTGACGCCGCTTGCCACGGTGCCGAGACCGCCTATGGCGGCGGGATCAGTTGGACCGCGAGGATGTCCGAGACCGAGACCGAGAGTCTCGACTAGGCCGAGGAAGGCGAGGAGAAGTGTCGGAAATCGGCACTCCCCTCGGCTCGGACGATCCCACCAAGGCTCCGGAACCGAGGCACAGACGAGCCGACGGGATCTCAACTCAATCGGGGAACCGGGAGAGGATTCTCAGCTTCTCCAGTCAGGACAACCCGGCTCAACGGGTCGAGAAAAATCTCGACCGCGTCGACGGGAGTCTCGGTCAACTGGCCTGACGGAGACACCGTGAAGCCAGTGGCCGAAGCTGAGGGGTCGACCGAAGTCGACTGTCGACAAGGGAAGGGGGATCTTTCCCGCTCCCAAGAGCGTCGACAGAGAGACTTACTTTTGCTCTTTTTGGACCTGGAAAAAGGTCCCGAAGAAGTTGGACCCTCACCTTTCGTCGAGAGGGTCAGACAAAGCTCCTTAAAAGAAGCCGAGTACAAGGCACTGAGAGAGAGCGGGAGAAATGCCGCAGCCGAGGTAGAAGCGGCCCGCGCCGCCTCCTCTTCGAGGGCGATCATCTGCTCGAGCTGATCTGCCGAGCCCGCCGCAGACACCGCCAACCGGGCCTCTTTAGATTTCACCGGTGGAATTTTTTCGGGCGCCCCAGTTGTAATCGGGCAGCAGTCTTCAAGGACGAGGTCAAAAAGAAGAGCACAAGTCGCAGGCTCATGGTCGTGCTCAAGGCCCAGGCAGTAGACGACGCGGAGTGCGGATCCGCCCTAGACATCTTCTGCCCGCAAGGGCACCTCCGAAACCGGAGTAGATTTGTCCATCGCAGCCACGAGGAGAAGAAGACCAAGTCTTTTAGCAAAAACTTTTGATTTCAAACTTTCAAGAATTAGGAACCAGTCTTAAACGCAGAGCGTTAAGGAGGAACCTGAGCTTCCAAGCGGTAAGGAAGATCTGGCGTTATGGGGCGGAGCCGAGAGTTTTACCACCCGGGTGAGTGGGAGGAGCCAGCTTGAAGACCTTCCGGCAAGATTTAAAGCGGCAAGGAACCTGCCAGACAGTGTGGATGAACAACATATCCATGTCCCTAGAACTGACAGTTTCAGTTTGAAATCTTCCAGACAGAGCTTCTCTAACCGAGCTCGCGCTCCAAGTTCCATGCCTGGCATGGAAGTTAACTCTTTCACCTCCGGAGCAGTTCTAATGGTGGGACAAACTGCAATAGCCATAATATAGCAAGACTTCATGTTGTTTGAAGCCGCAATTTTTTGCCCACCCACTCATCCCCCCTCCTGTGTCTATTATATAGACCCGTTAGCACCGCCCACTCCCATCCCTGACGAATCTCCTGCCTTCTCTTTCTTACTAAAACAATTTGTTACTGCCAGGGTTCTGCCAGGGGAATCCTGCAACCAGCAGCTGGCAAGCTACCCTTGTTATCAAAATTCCCTCATTTTTATTTATTTTATTTAAACAGCAGTTTGGAAAACCTTTGAGCCATAGGCTCATTTACAAAGGTACCTTGTCACAGTACGACAAACCAAAATACACAGTATAGCAGTACAACACATAAGTATAACAGTAAATTAAGACATAGATACAAACAAGCTGGTACAGGTAGGATGGATGCAAACAATACCAGAGTTATGTTGTCCTTAGCAGCTTAGTAATAAGCTTTGTCATAAGTATTGAGTACGGCTTTGACTAGTGGCAGTTACAGCATCGGGTGTTAATAAGGTGGTTACGTAAGGAAGTTTTGAAGCACGATATAGTTGGAGCTTCGGAGATGGAGGGGGGCAGTGTGTTGAACCAGGAGGGGGCCCTAAAGCTGAAGGCTCTTTGGCCGTGAGAGGTCCTAGCTCTAGGGACAACAAGAGAGGTTTTCCCAGAGGTCCGAGTATGAACTAGTGGGACAGAGCGGCGTATGGTGGTGGTCAATCCTGGTGGGGATAGCCCAAGGAGGGTCTTTTTTGTAAGGGTACAGGTCAGATATTTGAGGCGCTCGTCGAGATCAAGTACCAGCGCTTTAGCATACAGTAGACAGGTGTGTGTCATCCTAGGTGCTCCAGTAATTAACCTGCAGGCCTTATTCAGAGTAGTGCGAATTTTATGGAGTGCAGTCTGATCAGCAGCACCATACACCGGCAGTCCATAGTCCACTAGGGACAGGATAGAGGAGGTGACTGCGAGTCGAAGAGCCTCCGGGGGGAGGCAGTGTTTATACCGATGTAAGATGCCCAATCGGATATTAGTGGCAGTGGCTAGGGCAGCGATGTGTCCATGGGAGGGGTCAAAATGGATCCCTAGGTATTTATAGGAGCAAACTTGTTCGAGTGGGAAAGAGGACCCAGAGTGAATGAGGAGTTTGAAGTTGCAGGACTTGTTTTGGGGATGAGTGAAGAATATGGTTTTGGTTTTTTTAAGATTTATCACCCATCTATGTTCCTTGAACCAGCCCTCGGCTTCAGTGAAGGACTTCTGCAGCGAGTCCTGGAGGGCAATAGGGTTACAACTTGAGGCAAAGATGACTGCATCATCAGCGTACAATAGAATGTTCCCCGAGCAAGAGCGTGGAAGGGTGTTAAGGTACCCAACAACTGCAATTATGGCAGGCTCATGCCAATTCCTCCTCCTGACTGCACTGCGCATCATACCCCTTACTGGCTTATTATCCAAAAAATTTGAGACTGGGGGGCACACCACATCCTCATCTTGAAGACTGCTCGCCCAATCTGACTCTACACATCACATGTTATGCCAAGGCTCCTTGCCAACTGATCCAGGTGGTCTACCTTCCTTGAAGAGCAACTACTGCAGGTTTGTCTACGCCTCCTTCCTTATCTCTCATTAATTCGAGTTACTCGCACTGGCGTTACACAGCCAGAGTATTAGCCTCAGTGTCCTTAGGCTTGCATAAATTAAAAAACAAAGCTTGGCACCCCGGTTTCTCCTCCATGCCAAGCCAGAAAAAGCCTCGAGCTTATTGCCTTTCACTTGAATCCCTGAAAAAAATTGATACTACTCCTCCTCTTACTCTGCTCTGGCAATGTCGAGCTTAATCCAGGGCCCATAAATAAACTTACCTCCCCTTCTGAGTCACTATCTCTTAAAGGTATTAGTTTTATGCACGTTAACATGTGCAGCCTGCTGAAAAAATTCACCCTTATCCAGGACTGGACCCCCATACAATGCCAGATGTGCTTGTTATCTCAGAATCCTGGCTACGGCCCTCTACACCAAATAGCGTGACTAATATACCTAACTACCAGATCTTTAGATGTGACAGGCAATCCAGAGGAGGTGGGGTCACCATCTACATCAAAGATAGATTTGTGGCATCAACATTTAATTCTAATTCACTGGTAGCGGGATTTAAGTGCCTGGACATAAAAATCAACCTATCCCCATCGTTACCACTCTGAGTCATAGGATGCTAAAGACCACCATCTGCCGGTACTCAGCTCTTGTCCTATCTTACAACTATCTTGGACACTAGCCCCCAGGAAACAATTATCCTCGGGGATCTAAACTATGATTGGCTGTCAGAAGCCGGTCACCCGCTTAAATCTTTCTGCAACTCCCTTGGTTTCACCCTACTCAATGAAGAGCCCACCCGTATCAACAAAAAGAATACAGCCAAAAGTACCCTTCTGGATACATAGATACATAGACAGTGTCAGCAGATAAGGGCCTATGGCCCACCCAGTCTGCCCATTTGAGCTTGTAAGTTCAGTTTATGTTTTCTAAGAAGTCTGTTGCCCCTTACCCCTAACCTCCAGAATTCCTTTATGTCTATCCCATGCATTCTCAAATCCCGTGATTGTTTCAGCCCCCACCACTTCCTCTGGCAGGGTGTTCCACTTGTCCACCACCCGTTTGTGAAGAAATTCTTTCTTACGTTTCCTCTGAATCGTCCTCCCTCCAACTTCATCCCATGCCCTCTAGTCCTGGAACATCTTTTTCGCTTAAAAATAGTGTATTCCTGCACCCTGTTCCTCCCTGTAAGATACTTGTATGTCTCTATCATATCCCCTCTCTCCCTCCTCTCCTCCAGGGAGTATATGTTCAGTTCCTTCAACCTGTTCTCATAGGACTTGTGATGCAATCCATGCACCATCTTTTGTCCTGCTTGTGAATAAACCCCATTTCTTCTCCCACGTTGGAACCTTTGATGCGGATATTAGTGACCATTGCCTAATGACTGGAGTTTGGGCAGTCAACAAAGTGCCAACTATGGCAAAATTCTCCAACAAAAGGTCAACTAGGTCATTTGACCCAAAGGCATACCTACTTGACCTAAAAAACTCCCCCTTGTGGCAGAGTTTTTACCTTGCTAAAACAGTGGAAACTGCATATTCTGTACTACATAAAATCATTACCTACGCCATGAATCTACATGCGCCTCTGTCAAAAATACGCATAAAGGCTAGGAAATGTCATTGGTTCACTCAAGATCTCAAGGCTGCTCTACTGTCCAGGGATAAACCCTGGAAAACTGCCCGCAAATCCCAAAAAGAGGAAGAATGGCGCCTCTTTAGAACAGCCAGAAATCGATGCACCAAACTGATTAGGGAAGCTAAGGCCTGCTATTACCAAGCAGAACTAGATACTACAGCCAATTGTCCCTCAAAATTCAGGGCCACAATCAAAGAACTGGTGGGAGCCACATCACAAAATATGCTCCCTACAAAAATTACTTCTGACAATACAGTAATCAATGACAAAAAGAGAGATACTGCAGGCATTCAACACGCACTTAGCCACAGCAGGCTTAACCTTCGATAACTCGCCTGCATGTATACTGCGCACCCAACTTGGCATGACCCCACCAAATGTTGGTTCCATTAGTCAACATTTCTCATTCTCATCGGTTTCCCTCAAGGAAGTGGAAGACTTGATTCTCCACCTGGATACTAATTAAAGTGACAGCGCAGATGCACTTGAACCACACTTCCTAAAGATAGCATGCCAGCCGGCCCGTCGGCACAGCGGTTGGATTTCCGCATGCGACGCCGGCGACTCGGGTTCGGGAATGGACCAGGGTCGCTGGAGAGCCAACCGGGAAAGAAGGATGGGCGTCCTAGAGCTATCTCCTTCTCTGGGGAGGTGGGAAGCGCCTGGAGCATTGGCGGCCCTGGCGGAGGCCAGAGTCGCATTCGCCACCGGGCGCCGCAGACACCTAGGGAGGCGGGCAGATGCTGGCGCCATTGCACGACCCCGCCTCCCAAGAAAAATCGGAAAAGGAGTTATCAGCCGCTAATGAAGTCACCACAGCCCACTAGCTCCCAGGCCAGCCCCCGACTCCAGCCCGAATGTCTGCGGCATGCAGGGGAGAGTGCCGCAGCCCTACCGTGGGGGCAAGCCACGGTATCGGGGAGCTCAAGGCTAATTCGGGGAGTGGAAGTCCGTGACCGGGCCAAAATACAACAGGTGGCTGGCAGCTCGGAAGAGGAAAAAAAAAAAAAGATAGCATGCCACGTATTGGCAGTGCTTATTACTCATTTATTCAACCTGTCCCTAACACAAGGTACCTTCCCTCAAATATGGAAGATCGCACACGTTATCCTGCTATTTAAATCTGGAGACCCTTATGACCTTAATAACTATAGGCCAATTTCTCTCCTACCCACATTCTCGAAGCTACTGGACAAAATAGTAAATGGCCAACTAAGATCCTCCATCGACAGAGAAAAATGACTAAACCCCCTTCAATCCGGATTCAGAGTCAACCGCAGTGCAGTCTCGGCATTAGCTAAAGTAACCAAGGACTGGCAACTGGAGTTAGAGCATAAAAAGTCAGTATGTGCTGTGTTTCTTTACCTCAGCAAAGTATTCGACACAGTCGACCACGATCTGCTCCTCGACTTGCTAAAAACACTAGGACAGGATGCTACTTCTCCAAACTGGTTCTCTGAATATCTGACAGACAGATACCAGCAGGTGAAAGCGGATGGTGAAATATCTGCCCTAAAACTCTTACAAAGAGGTGTCCCTCAGGGATCCATATTAGGTCCTCTCCTCTTCACAGTGTACATCAACAACATTGATGAGGGAATCAAGGATGCAAGTATTCACTTATTCGCGGATGACACAGTGCTGTACCCGAGTCGTCCCACACCAAAAGAAGCTTGTACTGACCTACAAAAAGATTTCAACCTCCTGCAACTCCAACTAATCTATAAAAAACTGCTATCAAACGCTAAGAAAACTAAAGCCATGTTATTTTCCCCCACAAACTACACAAGTGCTACTGACTCCCTCCCCCCAATAACCACGATGCTGGGAGAATGCTTAGAGTACGTTCAGAAATTCAGACATCTTGGGGTCTGGATCGACTATAAACTCTCCTTCACTGTCCACCTGGAAGACTTGCTGAAAAAATTAAGGCAAAGACTTGGCCTTTTTTACAGGATGAGAAGACTTCTTACAGCAGACGCAAAGAAACGACTAGTCCAAGCCACGTTCCTGTCCTTAATTGACTAAGCAGACTTCATATACAGTAGCTGTGCGGCTTCCTATCTTGGAAAACTGGATACGCTCTAGCACAGAGCTATACGTTTCATCACTGACCTCCCCTTCTCTAACCATCATTGCACACTATATGCCGCCACAAGCTGGAGCTCACTTCACTATAGGCGCAACTTTAATGCAGCACTCTGGACACTTGGAGCCCTCAGTGGCCAACTCCCTCGATACATCGTTGACTGTCTGTCTCCGATTGTGCACAGGAATTGTTCCCTTAGAAGCTGCTCACAATTCCTGCTAAATATACCCAGGGCACTCACATGAGTCGGGAGAGCCGCCTTTGGATTCTCACTCCCATCAATATGGAATAAAACCCAAAAAAATACATAAGCTGAAAACCCCAGTAAGTATCCTTTTGTTCAAAAGGCTTTACCGTGATGGCATTACGGAAATTTGCAACTGCTTTACTAGACACTAACCTCCCTCCCACAAACGGCGGCCCCCCAGCTGAAATGTGTGCCTCTGCCTCTAGCATGCCCACCAACAGATCCATAGGACTTATTGCCGAACTCCCATACCTTATTCTTTGATGCTCTGAACAGCTGCAGCCTGATTCTAGCACATGCTACCACACTTGGGGATAATTATCGTCTTTCACCCCAAAAATATTCGGTCCCTCGTCCATACAACACCTCCCTCTGCCCCAACGTCCAGGACCCTCCCAGTTATGCCCCTGCTACTATATTCCTCCTCTTACACTTGGTACAACGGCAGCTTTTCTCCTCCATGTGTCGCCGCATTTTGGGGCAAAAATCGCTTTGTCGCCTTTTCGTACGGTCCTCCGCCCTCCCAATCCTTCACTCTGCTCTAACAATTGGGTCCTCTTCACTTGTGCCCCTATTCCCCACCTCTCCCTACATTATGCACTTGATATCTTCTATCTGGTATGCCTACCCTCTCCCTAACATTTCCCACTACAAAATGCACAGTTTTTGGACTTGGATCCAGCACAAGTTCATTATCCACAACTCCTTGTAGATCTATGTTCAAAATATATTACCTGCAAATGTGCATTTTTACTAGAATAGGAGCTATTTTTACTGTCTGTACTATTGCAACTTGTCTTTCTGTATTATTACTGTAGGACCACAGGTCCACCTTGTAAATGAGCTTGCTCAATGGTGCCCACCTGGATAAATAAAGATACTGATTGATTGATTTTCTTTAGAGTGAGGAAGTACCTTAAGTAGAGACCCCTCCCTTTTGGGCCAAGAACAGGCTCCACTGCTTTGTCCTGAACTAGCTTTGCTACTTCCTCCTCCAACAGAGTTGTTTCTGATGGGCTGGCAGTTCTAAAAAGCTTTGCTCTCAGTTTGGATATACCTTGAAACTGAGGGCAAGACCCTGGCCCACTACCTCCAGGACCCACTTGTCTGTAGTGATGGATTCCCATGCCTGGAGACAGTGGGACATCCTGCCTCCTACTGGAAATGGGGAGGTGACCCTAGCAGACCCCTCAGGGGGTCTGGTTTGTCTGTGCACTTGGCTGAATGCTGGAGCCAGCATAACTGCTGCCCCTTCTGCCTCTGCAGTACCCTCTCTGAAGTTGGTAGGCTGGCGATGCCTGATCCTGAAGGAAGAGTTTGCCCCCTTTGCTTTGGTACTTCTGGGGTATTGCTGCCTTTTCCTTTGCAGCAGCACTCTTGTAAGCCACCTTGTACTTCTCCACCTTCTTCATGTAAGCCTCTGTTTGCTCACTGAAGAGAGATGTGGGCTCACAAGGAAAATCCAGTGCCTTTGTCTGGGAGTCCTGGGGTAAGTTAGTGGCCCTCAGCCAAGCAAACCCCCTCTGAAACACTGAGGTTGCCATTTGCCTGGCTGCAATATTATTGGCATCCACGGCCATTCAAAACTGGCACTTGCAGGCCTCTATGCCACTTTTTTCAGTATCGTACAAGTCTGATGCCATGGGTCAAGGGCATGCCTTGGCTATCCCTAGAACGGTGTTCCAAAGACCCTATTGGTATCTAGACATATGGGCCATACAAATTGCCTGTCTAATGGCCAAAGAGGCCCCCAAATAGGACTACTTGGCAACAGAATCCATTTTTCTGGAATCCTTTTCAGGTGGGTATGATGCCTGGGGAATCCCTGCTTTGTCACATGCGGCAGCCTGCACCACCCCTTCGTGACTGGGGTGTCCAAAAAGGAACTGTGCTCTGGACATGGCCACCCAGCACTTCCTGTCCATCCTCTTGTCCACTGGGGAATGGAAGTGGGGGTTTGTAAAACTGTGGATGTCTGCCTTTTTAGGGATTTGTGGCTGGGCAACAACAGCCTCTTTGTTGCTGGCACATCCATCATTTCTATATAGTCTGGTTCCTCTTCCTCCTCTGTGGATTCCTGGGTGGAGAGGTCCAGTGGTTGTTCCACCTGCTTCACGAGGGCAAAATCCACAGCTCCCTTTCTCAAGGGAGTGAAGGCACTGAGGATCAGAGGATACATTAGGCTGAAGTGCTCCTCCTCCTCCCCCAACATAAACTTCAGTAAACTGCTCAAGTGAACCGGGAAGCAAGGAGGAACCCAGGTCCTGAACAGAGGTCTGTGAACTGGGACCGCGGTACCAGTTTGTAGCCCCTGGAGAATCCTTATAGCGCTAACTATTTCTTCGGCGGCTGGAACCAACGAATTTGTCGGTTTCGGTTACTTAAGAGTGTTTTTCCTTCCTCTTTTTCTTTGCAGAACTTGCTGGTTCAGCGGCAGTGTCTGCAGTTCTCTTCTTACCCGAGGAACCATCACCCTGGTCAGAGGGTTGTTCAACCAGTTCCTTGGGTGTCTCCTTCTGGGAGGTGGAAAGCTTATCCTAAGCTGGGTCAGCAGCCTTTTCGGACATTTTTTCCCTCAGTCAGTTAAAACGCCTATCAAGCGTCGACTGAGGAAAATTTTTACAGATTTCACAGTCTGCCTTCAGAAGGTCAAACCTAGGCAGAAAACACAAACCAAGTAAGGATCTGCTTTAGCAAATGGTTCTTTTCTTGGGTAGTGACATAACCAGTAAAACCCTTAAAAAGTGTTTTTCTGCAAGTCAGAAGCCCACACAAATAAACAAAGGTTTCTCTTTTTTTTTTTTTAATGCGGTCAGTTTAGCGACCGACGAAAGAACCGAGAGTTACCCCAGTTTCTCTCCAAACAGACAAAAAAAATGAAATAACCGGCCCAGGGAAAGTTTAAACACAGAAATTTACCTTTTAAAATGTAAATAAACATTCCGTTCACTCCTGGTTAAAAGAAACGAGAAGAAACCGAAAAACTTACCAGAATAAAACTAAATCTAGACTAATCTACCTGTAAACTCAAGGACAGTGCTTTAAAAACAAATAGAAATAAATTTTATGTAAAAAAAAAAAAAAAAAAAAAAAAAAAGAAAAAATCTTCAAGAAAGATGAAGGAGGGCTCTCCGAGACGTCTACTAGGCAAGCGGAGTAAAGAATCTGATGGTTGCAGGATGTATTCCAGGAACAGTGGTTTGAAAACCGAGCTCGAGCCTAACATTCCATGATTAGCATAGGTTCTATTAACCATTTCGGCTCCAGAGTAGTCTTATGGTGAAACCATACTGCAGAAGTCAGAATACAGTAAGATTTCCTGGGATTTGAATATGATGTGAATAACACAAGTAAAGTAACTTGACCAATTAAGGGCTCGTCAAAGTACAGTTACTTAAGAACTTAACGTAACAGCAGATCTTCAAGAGAATCTCTTGCATCAGGCCACAACTATGGAACTATAGCCGCCAGGCACTAGGACCAAACAGAAACATGTTAGCTAGCAGTCTAGCAGGGGGCCACCCATGACAACATCATCAGTTGACAACGTAACTTCCATATAAAAGCGGGTGGCCCCGTGCCCTCCTCAGTTCACCCACCGGAAACCATACACTAAGGATCTCCTCATGAGGAACCGAGGGAGAGCTAGAGGTTCCATACACTATGCAAGGAGAACCATCCTGGGGAAAGACAGCGATAGAGAGAAGCACCACAGCAGATGAAGGGTGGGAAGGCATGGCCTAGTGCAAGAGATTCTCTCGAAGATCTACTGTTACGGTAAGGTCTTGTATACCTACCATCTTCATCAAGGATATCTCTTGCATCAGGCTACACCTATGGAACAAGTCCCAAGCAGTACTGACAGAGACACAGTCTGGGCGGCTGGAGGAAATAAGCCTAAGACAGGAGGCCCTGAAGTACAGCCAGGTCAAACCCTGCCCTTCTCCTAGAGGCAATGTCCAGACTGTAATGTTTAGTGAAAGTGTGGACAGCACTCCAAGTGGCGGTGGCACAGATTTCAGCAGTTGACATATTCCTGAGACAGGCAACAGAAGTGGCCATACATTCTGGTGGAGTGGCCACAAACCACCCCAAGAAAATCATTATCGTACTTCCTATAACAAAAAAAATATGGTGCAATTGGCCAACCATTTGGACAAGCATGGCTTAGAACTGGTACGTCTTCTTTCTGAGGGGCGAAAGAAAAACAGCTGCGAGAACTTCCTGCAGTCCCTCGTAAGATGAACATAATATCCAAGCATTCTGTGTACATCTAAAGTATGGAGCAATGCTTCCACTGGACTGGCATGCTCTAGAAAATAAACAAGCAGTTAGATGGCTTGATTCAGAGTAAACTCAGACACCACCTTTGGTAGGAACTTAGGGTTGTATGCAAAGACACCCTGTCTTTGTGGAAAGCCAAATAAGTAGACACACATCAGAGCCTGAAGCTTGGAAATCCTTCAAGCAGAAGTAATAGCAACTTATAATAATGCTTTCCACGACAGAAAGGGGAGCTCACATGTTGTGGCCAGCTCAAAAGGAGCCAAAGTAATTTTTCCAACACAAGGTGCCGGATTGCTGATGGGAGGCTTCAAGTGAAGAATGCCTCTCAAAAATGTACATAACACCTCCAGTTGTGCCACCATACATCCATCAACAGGCACATGGAAGGTGGAAATAGCCGCCAGGTGCACTTTAATTGAGGAATGCTGCAGGCCAGCATCTGAGAGGGACAGCTAGTACTCCAGAATCTTGTTCACTGGACAAGTAAAAGGGGTCCAATTGATAGGAAACCACCCACAGAGCTATGTGCTTCCATTTCATGGGATAAGTGGCACTGGTAGAAGGTTTCCTAGTGGTCACCAGGACATCAGCCACCTTGCCAGGTACCCCAAATCTAGCCACAGCTACATCCTCAGGAGCCAGGCACATAGATGTAGAGACCTGAGGTCCAGGTGGACCAGAGAGCCCTGCTTCTGAGAAAGCAAGCCTTTGCACAAAGGCAGGAGTACTGGGGTTTCCACCACCAACTGCTGCAGTAAGGGGAATCATATCGGACAAGGCAAGAAAGGAGCGACAGAAGTCATGGTTGCCCCTTCCATGTGGAGCTTGAGCAGCACCCTCTGAATTAGTGGAAAGGGAGAAAAGGCATAGAGGAACCTCCCCATCCAGGAGAGGAACGTGTCTCGCCAGAAAACTCCAGACCCTGGAGCAAGCAAGCAGAAACGCGGAAGCTTGGTGTTGACTGGGGAAGCAAAAAAGGTCCAACTCGGGACAATCCCACCTGCCAAACAGGTCTTCTACCACCAAGGGCAGCAGCTCCCACTTGTGCATTCTGGACTGCAACCTGCTTAACAGGTCCGCCAGGATGTTTTGGACACGTGGAACATGGATGGCTGACAGTTCTAAGCCGTGTTCTAGAGCCCAGTACCAAACTTTCATCACTTCCCTGCACAGTGGGTATGAATGGGTCCCCCCCTTGCTTGTTTATGTAGTGAACTACGCTGCTGTTGTCTGTCTGCACC
Organism: Neoceratodus forsteri; assembly: GCA_016271365.2. Classification (NCBI taxonomy): domain Eukaryota; kingdom Metazoa; phylum Chordata; order Ceratodontiformes; family Ceratodontidae; genus Neoceratodus; species Neoceratodus forsteri. The sequence continues at coordinate 912,828,712 of CM028136.1, forward strand.
AGCAGAGACCTTGGGGATAGTTGGGCCTGGAAAGCTTGCAGGCCATACAGAACAGCTCTCATTTCTAGGATGCTGATGTGGAGGGAACTCTCCACAGCTGTCCACGTCCACTGGGTTTGGCGAGACTCTACGTGAGCTCCCTAGCCTATTCCCAATGCATCCGTGGTGAGGATCTGGCTGGGGAAGGGATGAGGAAAGGAACCCCTCTGAGCAAATTGGTGGGGCCCATCCACCACTTAAGTATCTGCTTCACAGGCGATGATACTAGTACCTTCTGGTCTAAATCATCAGTATGTTGATCCCACTGAACTCGTGTTCACTGGGGGGATCCACATGTGCAGACTTGCCAGGGAGGTCGTAACAATGGCTGCTGCCATCAGGTCCAGCAGTCTCATGAATGTCCTGGCTGTGACATACCAGTTGTTGTAAAGCTCTTGGGCCTGTGCATTCAAGCACTCTGCCCTGTCCCAAGACAGAAAAGCTGAACCCTGGGTGGTGTCCAGTATGGCCTCTATATACTGGAGATGCTGACGAGGAGTTAGAACCGACTTGGGCAGACTAATCATAACCCTTAGTGCTTGGAACAGTTGACTGGTGCAAGCTAGGGTACAAGACAGGTGCTCCCTGGACTAAGCTTTGAGCAACCAGTTGTCCAGACAGGGGAAGATGTACAGTCCCTCCCTCCTGAGGGCTGCTGCAACCACCGATAAGCATTTGGTAAACCCATGGTGTAGACGACAAGCCAAAGGGCAATGCTCTGAACTGGAAGTGCCACCCCCTTGAACAGGAATCTGAGGTACTTCCTGTGGGCGGCACAGATCTTTGTGTGCAGCTATGCATCTTGCATGTCTATGGAGCATATCCTGTCTCCCTTGTGCAGAAGAGGCAGCAGACCTCGTAAGGTTACCATCCTGAACTTTTTGTACTGGATGTAGAAATTCAGGTTTCTCAGGTTCCGGATAGGTCATAAATCCCCTGTGGATATAGAAACTGGAAAAAAATGGAAATAGAACTCTGTTCCACTGGTCTGCAGGAACTGGCTCTATGGCACGCAAGTTTCCTCCAGCAGCACTGGAATGTGGCCTGGAGGGTAACTGGAAAGAACTGGAGGTAGATCTGGAGACATTCCAGAAGTTCTAAAGTGTGGCCTTGCTCTATGAGTTGTAGGACCCATGCATCTGTTGTGAGCTCCCCTACCACCAAATCCTGCAGTATGGGAGGGTGGGGGTCTGGCATGGAGTCAGGCTGAGGTAGAACCAGTGGCCAGGGCCGCTACCCCACCCATGGGGACCTTCCAGTAGTGGAGGTGGGGTAGGCAGGGTTGTTCACGCGCTGCGCTTGCTGGGTGCCCCGCTTTACTCTACATACATACATACATAATGTCAGCAGAGAAGGACCTCAAGGCCCACCCTGTCTGCCCAATCTGGCACCAACTAAGGCTTTGGTCTGAGAGAGGCCCTATGAAAGGGCACCTCCTGCCCCTTTGGCTGTGTGTGGTACAACAAATGGATAACTGTAGTGTCTTCCCTGAGGCCTGTAGTTCAGAAAGGATGTCCTGAACATCTGCCCCCAAAAGTCTGTAGCCTCTGAAGGGAGCATTCAAGATGTACTATTGCATGTCAGTAGCAAAACTAGACACCCTGAACCAATGATGCCATCTTAAGCAGACTCCCACTGCGGCTGCCCTAGCAGAGGCATCTACGACATCATATGCTGATCTCAAAAGGTACTTACCCACATCTGTCACGAACTGGAGGGCTTTATGCAGCTCCTGCTACTGCAGGCCCTCTGGAAACATCTGAGCTGCAGCTCTGGCATTCTTCCAGAGTGTTCTGGAATCTGGCCACAAGGGTGATGTAATTAATGATTCTGAGGGCCAGCATGGAAGAAGCATAGGCTCTCTTGCCCATAAGGTCCAGCTTTCTGGACTCCTTGTCCAGGGGGAGGAAGCCGAGATGCTGAGTCCTCTTGGACCTGTCATAGGCCACACTGATCACCACTGAATCTGCCTGTGGTTGCCCTGCAAGAACAGGCTTCCCAGAGTGAACCACGTACAACTTTTCTGCCTTACTGGGCATTGCAGGGATCATATCTCGCCTGTACCAGGCAGCCATCATGGCATCCGCAAATGTGACCAGCAGAGGAGGAATGATCAGTGGGGAGAATCTGACAATTCCAGATATTCTGTCAGATTTCTCGTAGTAACATCCTGTTCCCCAGCTTTAAAGCCCATGGCTGACTGCAGCTGCTTCACTGCAGATGAAGGAAGGGTTATCGGGAGGGCTCAGGTATAGTTCTGGAGTCCTCTCCCCTGAGGAGACAGTGAAGTAGATGAAGAACTAGTGCCATCACCCTCTTCCTCCTCATCCTCGTCCCATGGAAGGAGATCAGGATTGTCCTCATCAACTGGCACTAATCAGGGCACAGACGATGGCAATGACCAACAGCGGAAAGGGTGTGTCACCATAGAAGACATCGGCATGGGCACAGGCCTAGTAGGTCCTGGCATCGATGGGCCCATGGGGAGCAGCATTGCAGTGCATGAACTCCCAAACAGAGGAAAGTACCGTTGCATATGAATTTATTGTAACAGCAGATCTTCCGAGAAGAGCTCTTGCAGCAGGTAACACTATTAGAACTATGCCACAAGGCACTAGGACCCCACAGAAAAATTCTAGCTAGCAGTCTAAGGCGGGGGACCGCCCCCTGATGACAGCCCCACCCCCGACATCACCAATGGTATAAAGGGGCGCTCCGCCCGGCACCACCTCAGTTTGCCCACTGGAGACCCGGCTAGCATAAAGAATGAGGAACCGAGGAGGTTCCAAAATCCCCCAGAGAGAAGAAAACTGAAATTACCAAAGGGGAAGGTGGGAGGGAAAGCATACCTGCTGCAAGAGCTCTTCTCAAAGATCTACTGTTATGGTAGTTTTTACGTAACTGTGCTATCTCACTTCGAGATACAGCTCTTGCAGCAGGTAACACCATTAGGACCGAGTCCCAAGCAGTACAAGGCTAGAATCCAGGTCAGAAGGGTGGTGGTTACAGGCAGACATAAACCACCGGTACTCCTAAGAGAGTAATCCCTGGAAAACAGCTAGGCCAAAGCCTGCTCGTCTCGTTGAAGCAATGTCCAGACTGTAGTGCTTAAAGTTGTGGACTGAACTCCAAATGGCAGCTGCACAAAGACCAGTTGCTGAAACATTCCTTAGGGATGCAAAGGAAGTGGCAAAACCCCTAGTGGAGTAACCTTTAACCGATCCTGGTGAAGGTTTATCGTACTTTTGACAGTAGAAAACTATGCAAGTGAACAACCATTTAACCAATGTCTGCTTAGTCACTGTTGCCCCTAACATTCTTTGGACAAAAGAGATAAACAACTGATCTGTATTTCTAGCAGATCGAGTACGATCTATATAGTAATGAAGAATTCTGTGGACGTCCAGAGTATGCAACAAGGTCTCCCCTTTATTAGAGTGCTCTGAGTAGTAGACTGGAAGTTGAATGTCCTGATTCAGAGTGAACTCAGACACTACCTTCGAGAGAAACTTAGTATTAGTACACAGGGATACCGTGTCCCTGTGAAAAATCAAATAAGGCTGTTTACACATCAGAGCTTGCAGCTCGGAAATCCTCTGAGCAGATGTAACAGCAACTAAAAACAACACTCTTCAGGATTCAGGTGCTCCCCAGCCTGCCCTCAAGAGCAAGGATCCACGATTCCCTGAGGGGGTTCCATCTTCTGCACGAACATTACATCCAGGAAGGAGGGGTCACCGGAGACCTTGGGGAGTCTCTCCATGTATCCAGGGATGGGAGAGACAATTCATCCTCTGAGGAATCACAGGAGGAGGCACCTCCAGAGAATGCATCCGAGGATGTATACTGGCATCCTCTGGAGGAAGATCGGGATGATGGGTGGCGACCATGCCTCCGTCGTTTGGGTGATCTATGCCCATTGCCCCTGGAGTTGGACGGACTGGCGTCGGGGGTGATGAAGGCAAGCATGGGGTGTCCTTGTCCCAGTGATGGTGCTTCCCACTTGATTTCTTCTCTCTGGGGGAGGAGTCCTTAGCAGAGGAGGAAGAAGAGCTACACCCCAAGTGGGTCTTTTGCATGGAGGCCACTTGCTGTTCAAGGAAGTATGCTTTCAAGGTCTTCAGGCAGCGTATCAGAGCCCTCTTGTTGAAGCTGAGGCAGTGAAGGCAGTTGTCCGGCCTGTGGTCGGGGCCTAGGCAAAGCAGGCAGGCCGAATGGCCGTCTTTTGCCAGGATCTGCTTGCCGCACGCACACTTCGATATCAGCCTTCTGTTGAGGAAGACGGTCGGGTTAACATATACAACAAACTCTTATTTCGAGGTAAAAAAAACAGTAGAAAACGGTACCTGCGAGAAGCGCGAAGATTGCGGTCGACTGGAAGCAAGAGGCATCCGTGGAGCCGATATGCACAGGTCGATGGCAGGAAAGAAAACTGAGGTGGTGCCAGGGGACCGCCCCTTTATACCACTGGTGATGTCGGGGGTGGGGCCGACATCAGGGAACGGTCCCCCGCCTTAGACTCTAGCTAGAATTTTTCCGTGGAGTCCTAGTGCCTGGCAGCATAGTCCTAATGGTGTTACCTGCTGCAAGAGCTCCATCTCAAAGTGAGATCACGTGGTCTGGAAGTTGACAGTAATAGACGTCAGTAAAGCACCCTGCAGCGTCAACAGCAGGGGATGGGGCCCCAGCATCAGCAGTACGGCCTGCAGCATTGATGAGAGGGGCAGAGGCCCCGACGGCGTCGGTACAACCTGCAATGTTGATGAGAAATGCTGCAGTCCCAGCGTTGACATGGCCTGGGGTGTCAACGGAGGAGGCTGAGACCCCGGCGTCGACAGGACAGCCTGAGGCTGAATCCCTGGCGTCAATCAAATGGTCAAAGATGTCGATGGGGGATGAGACAATCCCAGCGTCAAGTGACCACTGCCATACAGAACAGGACTGGTGGAACTCCCTGCCTGTTGCCCCTGAATCTAAATGGGCCAAAACCAACCCTGTGGCGAAGGGATCGCCACTGAGGCAGTCGACAACCGAGCAGCGGCCGGCGCTTAAAGCAGCAATAGAGAATGCACCAGAGAAGCCTTGTCCCTGGGCCTTTCTTTATCCAGGTGCTTGTGTTTGCCAGCAGATTGGTCCCGATCTTTAGAGAAGTGGAAGCCCATGGATGGAGCTGGTGAGGTGGAGGAGCTACTTCTCCATGTGGATGACCCTGTGTTCCAGAAGGAAGGATTCTAGGGCCTTCTGACAGCGTCAACAGGTGGCCTGGTTGAATCCGCAGCAGACCCTCGCAGGCCTTCTTGTTGTGGTTGGTGTCAAGACAGTGGACGCAGGCGTCATGGTCATTCTTGGGGATCTTTTTGCCGCACCCGCAGACTTTAAAGAGTTTCTCAGGGTCAGCTGACATAAAACAACAGAAAAAAATCACTTTAAAAATAAAGTGATTAACAACTAGGGTGAGAAAAATAAAAGGCAAAATCGAAGATTTGGTGGTCGACTGAAGCGGCAGTGTCTCAGTGGAGTCTGATGTGTGATGGTCAACGGCAGGAAAAGAACTGAGGAGGGGTGCAGGGCTGCCCACGTTTATATGGGAGGGACATCATCAGCTGACATCGTCATTGTGGACAGCCCCTACTAGACTGCTAGCTAAAAAGTTTGTGTGGTCCCAGTGCCTGGCAGCTATAGTTCCATAGGTGTGGCCCGATGCAAGAGATATTCTCAATGAAGATAATTTTTTCCTTCATATTTGTGCAGCCTGGGCCATTAATCTCTAAATGTTTTTCTCTGTTCCTTTTAAAATCCACAGGATGTTAACTTTAATCAGGTTCCAAAAGTCAGTCTGAAAAAATTGCCCAGAGACATCTTACAGGTCATAACCCCAGTCATGCAATGCACCATGGGGGCTGGTGATGTAAAGCTGCGATTTGCTTTATTTTCAGCTCAGTTCCTCTTAGATTTCCCCCAGAGGTTGGTAGCTTATACTTCAATACCTGTGTTGTTCTTCCAGTTCTGGTGCAGATTAAATTTAACAAGCATTTGTCAATGCTGAATGTTGGTTGTGTGCACTGGCATCATGGGGGGGTGTTTGAAAATTGCTTCAGTGAAGGAATCGGTGTATTAACATTCAAGAATGCAAAGTAGAAGTGAAAATGTTGGGCAATGTGTCTAGTTTTGAAATAGCTGTGCCTCAAATTTTCAACATACCGTTCTTATGACCCCACCTCATGAACAAGTGCAGAGAAAATTTTCAACTCCTGGTCAAAAGATGACTTCATGCAGTGACTGCGGAATCACCTTTCGGGATGCAAAAACATATTTTGGCCAGGATCTGAGAAATGGCAACTGTCACATTCATGAGGTGCTATGAAGTGGCTACATTGAAAAGTTGGGGTCAAAATAATGAAAATGAACAAACTTAAGTTAAAGAGAGAAGGGGGACATGATTGGGACCTTCAAGTACTTGAAAGGGATAAATAAGGTTGATAAGCAGAGTCTCTTTAAGCTAAGTGACAACCATAACACGAGAGGGCACAGTCTTAAGCTGGAGGGTGGGAGGTTTAAGAGGGAGGTCAGGAAGCACTTTTTCACAGAGAGGGTGGTGGACACTTGGAATGCACTGCCGGAAGAGGTCATCTCGTTGAAGACAGTGGGCAGTTTTAAGAGAGCCTGGGACAGGCATAGGGGAAGGTAAAGATCATGGGTAGGGAGGATGGGATGAGTGGCGAGGGAGGGCAAGGACATTAGCTCTAGCTGTGGACCCTGCAAAACGAGCAGACTTGATAGACCAAATGGGCCTTCTTCAGCAGGCTTCTTTGTATGTTCGTTTTTTAATATTGTTACACCAAATTTTTGACACAGTCTTTTTATTACCCCACCTGATGAACAAAGGCAGAGTACAATTTCAGCTCCTGCCCAAAAGGTGATTTCACGCAACAGCTGTGAAATCAGCATGAAATCACCTTTCAGGATGCAAAAACACATTTTTGCCAGGATCTGAAAAATGACAGCTGCCATGTTCGTGAGGTACTGTGAAGAAATGGCTATACTGAAAATTTGGGGTCAAAATATTGAAAATTGCCAAGGTTATGAGCCTGTGTTTGCAAATTTCAACACAGGCTCATAACTTTGTTTTTTAATATTTTTACACCAAGTTTTCAACACATAACCTTCTTATGACCCCATCTCGCGAACAATGGTGGAGAAAATATTCAACTCCTGCCGGAAAGGTGATTTCGTGCAGTGACCGCGAAATCACCTTTTGGGACAGATTAATCACTTGCATTGTTCATGAGGTGGAGTCACAAAAAATGTATACTGAAAATTTGGGGCAAAGATATTTAAAAATGGTAAAGTTATGCCACTAAGTTGAAAACCCTATTGAAATACACTGATGCCGAAAACCCCACTGAAATACACTGAACAGCTTATCTCATTTCGCGGTTGGGCTTTGAAGAGTGAAGACGTGCCTGCAATTCAGAAGATCACGTGACGGACCTCCGGTGGGTAAGTATTGGGTGGGGGGCTGGTGGATCCTGATTGGGAGGGTGGGGGTCGGGTAACAGCACAACAGACAACGATGGATGTTTTTCTTTTACGGGGAGATGAGTGACAGTTTTCTTTTTTTCCAGGGACAGTTTTCTGAACAGATGAGAACACTGGGGGACTGGGCACCCCCGGTGTCTGTATACTGTTGGGAGTGGGGGTTGCACAGTGTACAACGATGGACGATTTTCTTTTTTTCAGGGAGAGTCTGCAGAACATTTTGAGGACACTGTGGGATTGGGCACCCCCAGTATCACTATTGTACGGTAGGGTGGTGAGTGCTTAGAGGGAGGAAAAACAGTGCTCGTCATCCCCTGACTTGCGCTTCCGAGCCTTACTGCTACTGCGTCGGCTCTGTCCTTTGAAGTGAATGACCAGACTAGCCCCCTCAGAAAACCAGTGTCATCAGGACACTGCCTGCTGATTTGCCTGCCACAGATCAGCCCGTAGAGAACCACACTCTCCATTGGACCCCCCCACACCCTTCTCTAGCAACTCTTATACCAACATGTTCGCGTGCGCGCACGGCAAACATAAAAGGTGCTTTCTTCTTTCACAGGAGACTGTAAAGCATGTGTGATAAAATGTTTCAAAAGAGTCTGTTTTTTTTAGTAGCTTTAACTGCTTTTGATCCAACTATCATGACCCCATTGCATTCACTCACTGTGTTTAGAACTGTGTGCTTCTCAGCATTCTATGCAGCTATGAAAAAACAATTTTGAAAGCGGTCTGGTTGTTTTAGGTATATTTAATCTGCTCTTTGGTCACTTGCTCAGATCAAATTTTACTGTTTGGTGTCTACGTATGCATTGCCTATGTGGCAGAGCTGACCAAAACTGCAAGCTTCTCCCTCTGGCAAAGACAAACATTTTCACTTAGTATACACTTATAAGAATATTATCAGGTCAGTACTTTACAAATGACCAAAATAAAATTCCTGAAGGAGGTTTCATGTTGGAGTTCAACTGCTCTTTGAGCTGATAAGCGAATCTGCACCTAACTGCAGACAGCAGCCATTCTTATAACTCACTGTTTGGCACAATGGATTTTCACAGCTATATTCAATGCAGATACAAATATAATTTGAAGCAGTTAGTCTAGCTACTCTAGTTCTAACTTGTCTTTGATTACTTGATGTGATTTTAGTTCAGTGTTTCAGAAGGCAGCATCTATGTGGGTTATTTTGGTACACTATGCCTGTCCCATGCATTCTTGAATTTCCCCACTGTTTTTGACTCCACGACCTCCTCAGGAAGGCTGTTCCATGCATCCACAGCCCTCTCTGTGAAAAATACTTTCTCACATTATCTCTGAGCCGCTCCCCCCTCTGTCTTCAAGTTGTGCCCCCTTGTTCTTGCACATCTCTTTTTCTGAAAGATGCTACCCTCTTGGACTTTGTTGATTCCCTTGAGGTACTTGAAAGTTTCTATCATGTCTCCAATTTATCACTTCCATCCCAACCACTCTCTCTCTGCAGCCATGCTCCAGAGGATTTTTGGTACTGCGTAGTGTGACATGTAAGCAGCCTGCCTTACTTGCAGGGTAGCGGAGGTGTATAACCCCCCCCTCCCCCCAATATAATCCAGCTTCCTAGAATCTCTCCCAGGTGGCATGGAAGCGAGTGACACCTTCTATCTCTCACTTGCAGCTGCTTGCACAACTCCCTCATGGTCAGAGAGGGAATATAAAAATTCTACTACCTGCTTCTCCACTTGATATTTCTTTTCTACTTTTCTTATCAATGCCAGGAGCTAAATTTTGGAGTTCCAAAATTCTGCTAATGAATTTTCTGAGGGATCTGCAAATGGGTACTGTGAGCCTTTTTAACAAGGTCAGTTCCAGTATACTCATAAGGTTGGCCTCTTCTGTATCTTCCTATGTCTCAGTAGAGGGGATATACAGAGTCTCAACCAGGGGCCTTACAAAACTGGAATATGAGGAAAAATCCTTATTCATGCTTGCTGCCGAACCAAAATCCTGTTCAGGGGTTGTTTCAGGTGCAACTGGTTCCCTTTCATTCTCATCCTCTTCTAGCACAAGTTCAAAAAACCCAGAGGCTTGTGTGGGTGGGGGGATCGTACCAAGGTTTCCCCATAGGCTAAAGGCCTGGAAGAATTGCCACATTTTTGTAATGTCCTCTGCTAGAGTCCTAGCTCGCTGTGCCTCTGCTGGCTCCTGGTCCTTTCGGGGGTGGGGGCACAGTCAGATGCTTCTCTTTTTGTTTTTCCTTGGCGGGTACTAACAGCACCAGAGCATCTGCAGTCCTTTTGTGATTACAGAGAGCAACTAGAAAACACATGACAGGATACCTAGTCTGTTTGCTTCCACAGTTATAACCAAAACACAAACACATGAGGTCGTCTCCATTTAACACAGTGGTGCACCCCAACTATAATATTCAGTCACAGATTTAAAAATTCCTTCTGCCTTCCTCCATGTGGTATGCAACATACTGGGGGACAAGCATCTGGTCTTAATCAGACATGTCATGAGTGAAAGATTAGCTTACTTTATTTATTTTTGCCAGGGAGAAGGCATGGACTTGAGGGATTCAACCAAACCTAATTACTCATGTAAACAAATGTAGACAGAGAATCGGTAAACTAATTGTTTAGTTCAATGCTAATGTTAAAATCAATACTGTAGCTTTATTGAAATCTGTTTTAGTTAGTGTTCATTTTATGTACTTAATTTGATTCTATGTTTTTCCTTTTGTTTAAAAAATCAATAAACTTTTTAATGGAAATGTTGTGTGCAATGCTGAGTAGTTGTTGCCTCAACTCCTTAGGTACTACCAGCTGTCTGCACACCTGCCAAACTAGCTCCTCTAGCTGCAACCTGGGGCAGGATCTGGAGAAAATGTGGTCCCGAGGCAACCATACGTGTAAGCATTAAGCCACAACAAAGGAGGGTCTACTGGGGAATTAATACCTGGTTGGGTGGTTGGAAGCACTCAGCCACTGGTCAGCTGTTGCTATTGCTCCAATGAAAAGTACTTATTTATTTGTGTCTAACAGCAAGCCTGGGGAACAGCTGGTATAGCGGCCACCATGTGACCTAGCATTCGTAGGCATGCCAGGGCTGATGTCTGCCAGTATGATGACACCGTCCGAGCCTGGGACAGAAAGCGTTGCGTTCTGTTTGGTGGGAGAAAGGCTTTTCCCTGTTCTGTGTCCAAGATTGCTCCGATGTATTGGAGCCTTTGACTGGGTCATGGGGATGACTTCAGCAGGTTCAGAGTGATTCCCAGTTCTCTGACGAGAGTAAAGGTGTCTGCGAGAGTTCCTAGCAGTTGAGCCCATGTAGGTGCTGTGAGAAGCCAGTAGTGTAGACAGAGAAAGACATAATAGCCTCTCCTCCTGAGGGTCACAGTCACCACCGCTAGGCACTTAGTAAAGACTCTTGGAGCAGAGGACAGGCCGAACAGCAGGACCTGGAAATGGTAATGGTGTCCCTGGAAGAAGAAGAGCAGGTACCTTCTGTGTGGCTGGTACACTAGGATGTGAAGACATGCCATCCTGCATGTCCACAGAGCAGAGGCAGTCCCCTTGGTGAAGAAGGGGAAGTAAGCCGGGCAGGGTGCCCATTCTGAACCACTTGTACTCAACGTATTCGTTCATATTACTAAGGTCTAGAATGGGGCAAAGATCCCCAGTCTTTCTGGGCACTAGGAAGAAATGGGAATAAAATCCCTTTTCCCTCTGACTCGCAGAAACCGGCTCTATGGCCCGCTTCTGAAGAAGTGCCTGAATTTCCTCTTCGATTGAGGCAATGTGTGACAGGAGGCAGTGGGAGGACATTGGTGGGTTGTCCAGTGGCCTCTCCAGGAATGCCAAAGTATGTCCTCTCTCTATGAGTTGGAGGACCCATTGGTCGGTAATTATTTTGCTCCATCCCTCCAGATAAAGGGAGAAGTGACCCCCCACCGCCTCTCCCAGGGCCTCTGCTGGGGGCGGTGGGTCTGGCAAGGAGTCAGGGAGAAGCCCCTGGGGTGGGCAGGATGGTCTAGGAAGTCTTGGTGGTTCTGGATGAAGAACCTCCAGGAGTTTGGAAGGCGGCCTTACATTTGTAACCCCCTCACTGCTGTTGCTGCTTCTGGTTGCAGGACTGCTGACCAGAGGACCTCCAAAAGGACTGCTTCTTGAAAGGCTTCTGGTTAACCATGTACATTTTTTGTATGGACCAGATAGCCTTTTAAGAGTCTTGGAGGTGGGTGAGTAACCTCTCAGCCTCATCTTTAAAGAGTACCGAGCCCTTGAAAGGGGAGTCCAAGATACCAGCCTGAAGGTCCTGGGTAAACCCCCGATACCTTGAGCCATGAGTGGCATCAAATATAGACACCGGTGGCTGCTGCTCTGGCAGCTGTATCCGCGGTATCATAGGCAGCCCTCAAAACATGTGCATCTACATTGGAGCCAGATTTCAGTAGGTCCAGGAGTTCTGTCTTCTGAGGCAAATCCGGCAGGGCCTAGGCGAACTCCATGCCTTTTTCCCCACAGGGCATTTTTAATTGTACCATGTGGATAAGAAAATTTAAGGACCTTATGGAGCAAGTAGCTAAGGAATAAACCTTCTTGCCCAGCTGATCCAAATGTCTGGACTCTTTGCCGCGAGGCTGACAACTGAGGTATTTAGGCCTCTTCGACCTATCATGGGTCACGGTAATGACCACAGAATCAACCACTGGATGTTCCGCAAGGAAAGGCTCATCCTGAGGTGCTCTATACAGCCTGATTTTTTCGATATCGCTAGAGAAGATAAGGGATGCTTCCCAGTTAGCCTAGTGAGATCCTGGAAGGAATCCACCAGCGGGGGGACCACCAAGGGTTTCGGTTCCTTCTGGCGCAGGTACTTGGTGAGCCTACATCATTCAGGATCCAGGTCTTCTGACTCCCAGCCGTTAATGGCCTGGATATGTCTCATGACGTCCATGAATGAAGGATCGTCAGGAGGGGGAGCTAGGGGTGTCCCGGTTGTCTGGCATGGGGGAACAACCACTGGGCTCAGAGGCTCTGGAGGAGGATGAAGATGAGCTATGACTTGAATCCTCTGAATCAGAGGAAGAGGAAGAAGACTCATGCAGACATCTGCTAGCGGAGCAATACAAACAATGGCCTGACGACCAAGATAAATGTCTATGCCTCCGGCCTCTGTGGTTGGACCAGCCCCTTCACCTGACACGGTGTGTGGAAGGATTTTTTGACTGAGGGGTAGGCTCCCTGGGTTCTGGTTCAAGTTCGACTATGACTGGCTAGGAAGGCCTGCGGTGGGGGTATGGGGGTTAGACCACTGATTTCATTCCAAAAGAACCGGAAGAGGTCCTTAACCTCGCTGAGAAGGATCAGAGGACCCGAAGGGCCAGTGGGCACCTGGGGCTGCGGATTGGCAGGCATCAGTGCAGCTGACGTCGGGCGTCCAGGTGTCTGGTACTTGGGAGCAGGGACCACGAATGTCCGATCCCCTGTCGTCAGTGTGGGGGAGTATGCATATCCATCGGCGATGCTGGTGACGACCGAGGGGGTCGCCAGGTTTGACGCTGGGTTGTCTAACGTCAGAGAGGTGGATGTTTGCCGGCGATAGTCCAGGGACATGCCTAACGCCAGCTTAGCAGGAGCCCCGGGGGTGACATTGTGGAGTGGGGCAGAGATGCTGCATAGCCTGCTGAGGCAGGCATATGCTCCTGGCGTCAGTGGCCCTTGTCTGAAGACACAGAGACCATAGCCAACGCCGGGGTCAGACGATGGGTACCGACCTGCTGCCCGGAGGGCCGGCCCCGCCACATGAGGAAGAACCCATGGATTTAGATAGTGCCTTTACCTTCAGGGGCTGCAGGGCCGAGACCAAAGTCCTGGACCCAGTCTGACTTCCAGTCGACGTCAGCAGTAGGGCGGGAGGTTTGTCCACCGGCTGCCCGGAGGAGGTGAGGATAAGCCAGACAGGATGGTCTGATCCCCCATGAGAGGAGGAAATGGAGGCGTCTTCTTCTTGTGGGAAGACTGAACGGGAGCATGTTCGGGTCTTTTCCCTGTCCTTGTCCCGGGGATTGTGCTTCCATTAAGTCTTCTTCTCCTGGTGAGTCGTGGACAGCGTTGAAACACCCGAAATGGAGGAGGAGGAGGAAGAACTTTTCCCCGAAGATTGCTTCTGCATTGCAGCAAGTTGCTTTTCAAGAAGGTGGGCTTTAAGGGCCTTCTGGCTGCGATGCCTAGTCTTTTGGTTAAAGCTCTGGCAGTGCAAGCAGCCCTCAGTGTCGTGATTCAGGCCCAGGCAGAAAAGACAGGCCGCGTGGCAATCTTTGGATGGTAGTTGAGCACACACACTTACATTTTCGCCACTCAACAGAGGAGATCGGTGATGAACACAAGCAGAGAAAAGAAGAAAATTATCACTATTTTACGAAAAATTAAAAGAAACACAGGTAAATATGCAATGGTGGTTGGCTGTAGCAGGAGGCGTCCATGGAGCTGATGTGAATGGGTCGACGGAAGGAAAAGAACTGAGGTGGGACTTGGGACCGCCCCTTTTGTACCACTGGCTGACATCGGGGGCAGAGCCGACCTCAGGGGCAGTCCCCTTTGAAGACTGCTAGCTAGAAGTTTTCCGTGGGGTCCTGGCGGATTAGTTCTTATGGTTATTGCCTACTGTAAGAGCTCCAACTTGAAGTAAGATCAAGATAAACCTGAAACTGTGTTTCATCAGGAAACACGTCTCAGATGTGGAGCATGCGAAATTTAATTGCTGAGGTTTTCAAACAGTAGCGGCTTTTTCACAACGGTCAGGTTGCAGACATGGAGCTGCAATACTGGTCCCACAAGGGGTTCCTTTTGTCATCCAGGAACAGATTACTGATACTGAAGGCCGATTTGCCACAGCTACAGGTGAGCTATATGATGTGCAGGTCACCCTAGCAAGTATACATTTCCCGCTCAGATCTGACAAGGTAGTAGCCCAGATATTTTTTTAATAAACTGCTGCTGGTGATGCAAGGTCTGCTAATTATGGGTGGTACTTAAATATTACCTAGTCCCGAGCACTAGACACCTCAGGCCCTACACTGGACAGAACCTCCCCTATGCAGAAATACATACATAAAACCCTGGTCCATTTGGGAATTACAGATGTCTGGAGACATTTTTTTCCTACTGGTCAGGATTATATTTACCATGCTCGCAGAACAAGAAGCTCAGCCTGGTTCCATTACATATTCACCACAGTGAAGAACACAGATACTTTACAAGATATATCACGTGGACTTGTACTGTTGTCGGAACACACCCCGGTCTATGCGAAATTTAACTTAGGAAGACCCTATCATACCACTCAGTGGAAACTTAATTTGGCTCTACTCAGAGACACTGAATTTCAAAAGTTTATGGAACAGAAGGTTCACAAATTAAGAAGGATAATATCAATCAAGAAACTTCACCCCCTATCCTCTAGGATACAATTAAGACTGTACTTAAAACAGAGTTTATTGTATATTCATCCTGCAAAAAAGAAAAAAGAAGCCTGCTTGCTTGAACTCCAACGGACAATCCAAACCTTGCAGATGTTTGTACATCAGGGCAGCACAATGGCAGGCAGACACTTACAGCAAGTTAAACAAGACATCCAGAAGATGGCAGGACAGAGGATGTATAGATGCAATTTCAAGACTTGAAAGGTAGGACGCTGAGGATGGGGGTAGTATACAGACCACCAGCATAAGGGGATGACCTGGATAGAGAGTTAGCTGAGCAAATTAGAACTGTCTGTATGAAGGGGAACACAGTGGTGGTGGGGGACTTCAACCTACCTGGGATGGACTGGAGCACTCCAACCACAAGTGCAAAGGAGCAGGTCATACTAGAAGCATTTCAGGACTGCTTCCTGGTGCAGTTGGTACACAAGCTGACTAGACTGGAGAGGACTCTGAGCCTGGTACTATCAAATGGGGAGGCTGTAAGGGATTTGGGGATGGAGGGCCATCTGGCTGAGGGTGACCGCCACTCAGTGTGGTTCACGTTCAATATGGGTTGGGGAAACAGGGGGCATGGGAACCAGGGTGATTTTTTTTTTTTTTTGAGCTTTTTGGTCCCTGCCTCCTCCCACCAACTGGCGATGGGGACACATGTGCTTTTACCGATTTTCTCCCCCGAAGCCCTGGCACACAGCCATGCAAGCGTGTGGAGGCATGCTATGCACCCTGTGGCTCCAGCTCAACCCCTTCCACCTCCTGATTCTTTGCCACCCGCTCACCACCTATGCTACCAACCGGACCTCCACCAGGTGGGAGTGGAACTATGAGGGGGGGGCACCAACTGACCCTCACCACCCTCAGGACAGGAGAGCTGCCCGCCGTCATGCTCAATCCTGCTCCATCCTCCCCACATGCCGGCACCCGATGACCCAAGGTCGTTCCCAAACCTGGGTCCCGGTGTACCAGGTACGGTCAACAACCCTGCGCCACAGGCCGGCTCCAGGGTGATTGATTTTAAGGGGGCAGATTTTAAAAGGATGGGGGAAATTTTGGGTAGGCATCTGGTGGGAATTCAATCAAGCATGGATGCTAGTCAAAAATGGGATATTATTAAAAAAACGTCTGACAGAGGCTACTGGGACATGTAGAAAGACACTGAGTAAGAAGGGAAGGGCAAAGAAGCTCAGTTGATTGACTCAGGAGGTCATGGAAGTGGTGGGGGCAAGAGAAAAGCATTTCCTTGACTAAAGAAATCGGGGAGGTGGGGTCAACAAGGATGAGGATATGATGAAGTCCAGGGAGGTTACCAAGCTAATCAGAGTACCCAAGGCTTCAAGAGAGCTGAGACTGGCACAGGGTATTAAGGAAGAAGAAAAGGACTTCTTCAGATACATTAGCAAGAAAAGTAAAAATAAAGACCAGATTGTGAGGATTAGGAAGGACAGAGGGTGGGTGGAGAAGGGGGAGGATCAGGCAGAGGCATTAAATGACTACTTCTGTTCTGTGTTCACGAAGGAGAAGGGGGGCAGATACCTCAAGGGAGGGGTGCAGTGGGCAGTGGGAGGAGGGGGTCACTGACATAGGGATTACAGAGGACAGAGTTCTGGAAGGATTAAGGGCACTGAGGGTGGACAAAGCACCGGGACCAGACTGCATTCACCTAGGGTACTTAAGGAACTAGCAGAGTTCCTGGCAGGATCACTGGCTGACCTGTTCAACACCTCCCCGGACACAGGATGCGTACCACAGGACTGGAGGATGGCTCATGTGGTGCCCATTCACAAAAGTGGCCCTAGGGATGAAATCAGGCAACTACAGACCAGTGAGCCTCACACCAATTGTGGATAAGCTCATGGAGACAATCTTAAAAGAGAGGCTAGTAATCTTTTTGGAGGACAGTGGTCTCCAGGATGGTTGACAGTATGGGTTTGTCTTGGGCAGATTCTGCCAGACAAACCTAATTGGGTATTATGACTGGGTGACCAGGGAACTGGACAAGGGCCGTGTGGTGGATATCCTGTATTTAAACTTCAGCAAGTCCTTTGATTCCATACCGCATGGTAGGCTGGGGGGGGGGCTGGAATACATAGGAGTGGGAACAAAGATGGTAAAATGGATCATCAACTGGCTGAATGGAAGGCAGTAGAGGGTGGGGGCTCATCACCGAGGGAGGTGACGAGCAGGGTGCCACAGGGAACGGTACAGGGACCGGTGCTGTTTGGGATATTCATAGCCAATATCTCACACGGAATCTGGAGTAGGATCAGTCTGTTCACAGACAATACGAAGATGGGAGGTGTGGTAGATGACATCGAAGCATGGAAGGGGCTGGAGGAGGACCTGAATAAACTAAAGGAGTGACTGGAAACATGCAGTTGGGGTTCAGCGCCAAGAAGTGCAAGATACTGCACTTCGGAGCTAGGAACCAGGGGAGGATCTATCAGCTAGAAGGGGTACAGCTGTAAAGCATTGAGGAGGAGGAAAAGGATCTGGGGGTGCTTATAACGGGCAACATGAACAACTCAGTTTAGTGCAGGAAGGCGGCAGCAAAAGCCAACAGGATGCTCGGGGTGTACAGCAAGGGGAAATCGCCTCCACAAATAGGGAAGTGATCCTTCCCCTGTACAGGTCTCTGGTCAGGCCACACCTGGAGTACTGCATGCAGTACTGGCGCCCATTCCTGAAGGACATCAAATTGTTGGAGGGTATACAATGTAGGGTGATAAAGATGATCCAGAGATTGGAGGGAAAGTCCTACGATGATAGTCTGGGCGAGCTGAACATGTACTCCTTGGAGGAGAGGAGGAATAAGGGGGATATGATTGAAACCTTTAAATACCTTACGGGGATAAACAAGACTAATACAGAAGGGATTTTCCAGATTAGAAGAGGGAAGGATACAAGGGGGCATCAACTGAAATTGGAGGGGGGGGGAGATTCAGGAGGGAAATCAGGAGACATTTTGTCACAGAACGGGTGATAGACAGGTGGAATACTCTGCCCGAGGAGGTGGTATCCTATAGAACAGTGGGTGGTTTTAAGAGTGGCTGGGACAGGGTGGGGGTAATGATGAAGAGGGGGTGGGGCAGCTGCAAGTTGAGAAGCCAGCTGCACAATCGAGCAGACTCTAGACCATGAGGCTGGTTTCTGCTGGTGCTTTCATATGTTCGTAAGATACTAGATACTAAGGTAGAGAGGGTCTGCTGGCATTGAGAGTAGACAAATCACCAGGCCCAGACAGACTACATCCAAGGGTACTAAAGGAACTTGCTGAGGAGCTGGCAGGGCCGCTAGCAGACCTATTTAATAGTTCACTAGAATCAAGCGTGGTACCACAGGACTGGAGAACAGTACATGTAGTGCCCCTTCACAAAAAGAGACCCAAGGATGATACAAGGAATTACAGACCAATCAGTCTGACCTCCATTGTAGGCAAGCTGATGGAGACCATACTAAAGGAAAGGTTGGTGGAATATCTAGATGAACATGCTCTCCAGGATAAGAGGCGGCATGGGTTCATAGGGGAAGATCATGTCAAACAAATCTGAGAGGAGCCAAGCAGCAGACATCCTCTATCTTGATTTCAGCAAGGCCTGTGACTCTGTGCCCCACAAAAGGTTGATCAGGAAGTTGGTGGATCCTGGAGTTGGGGAAAAGATGATCAGATGGGTGGAAAACTGGCTGAGGGACATAACCCAGAGGGTGGTGGTGGGGGGAGAGTTATCTGGCACCAGAGAAGTAACCAGTGGTGTCCCACAGGGCTCTGTGCTGGGGCCAGTGTTGTTCAATGTCTTCCTCAATGACATTGGGGATGGCATTAAAGGCAAAATGCGCCTATTCGCAGATGACACCAAGCTTTTTGGGACAGTGGACATAGCTGAAGGGATAAGGGACCTACAGGAAGATCTGGAAAAGCTGGGGAGGTGGTCCAGGATCTGGCAACTTGGCGTCAATGCCAAGAAATGCAAAGTTATGCATATTGGAGCCAAGAATCCCAGGACAGAGTATTACCTGGGTGGAGTCTGAGTATCTGCATCAGATGAGAAGGACCTGGGAGTGATGATCACTAGTGACCTGAAGCGCTTCATGTAGTGCAGGAAAGCAGCAGCAAAGGCAGACAAGATGCTGGGATGCATAGCTAGGGGGATCAATAGTAGGAGAGAGAAGGTTATACTGCCCGTGTACAGGTCACTGGTAAGGCCGCATCTAGAGTATGGAGTGCAGTACTGGTGCCCACACCTCAAAGAGGACATTAACCTGCTGGAGACGGTACAGAGGAGGGCTACAAAGATGATAGCTGGTCAGCAGGGCAAGGCATACGAGGAAAGGTTGAGGGCACTGAACATGTACTCCCTGGAAGACAGGAGGGAGGGGAAGAGAGAGAGGGGACATGATTGGGACATTCAAGTACTTGAAAGGGATAAATAAAGTTGATAAGGAGAGTCTCTTTAAGCTGAGTGGCAACCATATCACAAGGGGGCACAGTCTTAAGCCGGAGGGTGGAAGGTTTAGGAGGGAGGTCAGGAAGCACTTCTTCACAGACAGGGTGGTGGACACTTGGAATGCGCTGCCAGAAGAGGTCATCTCGTTGAAGACTGTGGGTAGCTTTAAGAGAGGCTGGGATAGGCATGGGGGAGGTAGGAATCATGGGTAGGGAGGATGGGAGGAGTGGGGAGGAAGGGCAGGGACAGTAGCTCAAGCTGTGGACCCTGCAATATGAGCAGACTTGATAGACCAAATGGCCTTCCTCTGCTGGCTTCTTCGTATGTTTGTATGTAGAACGGGCACTCCTTTATCTTAAGCACTATCACTATGAGGGGGGCACGGGGGCACGCAACTTGGCGTGAAATCTTTGAGCTAAATGTACACAGATATGTGTTCAACAGCTCTTTGACACAGATTCCAGGACCCTAGTTAAACAATCCTCAGCTTTTCGGACAGTGCTACCTAAATACTACCAACAGTTATATGTAGCAGAGGAAACAACCTCCCTGGAACAAACATAGCTACATAGACAGTGTCGGCAGATAAGGGCCTATGGCCCACCCAGTCTGCCCACTTAAGTTTGTAAGTTCAGTTTATGTTTTCCAGGAAGTCTGTTGCCCCTTACCCCTGACCTCCAGAATTCCTTTATGTCTATCCCATGCATTCTTAAATCCCGTGATTGTTTCAGCCCCCACCACTTCCTCTGGCAGGGTGTTCCACTTGTCCACCAACCGTTCTGTGAAGAAATTCTTCCTCACGCTTCCTCTGAATCGTCCTCCCTCCAACTTCATCCCATGCCCTCTAGTCCTGGAACATCTTTTCGCTAAAATAGTGCATTCCTGCACCCTGTTCCTCCCTGTAAGATACTTGTATGTCTCTATCATATCCCTCTCCCTCCTCTCCTCCAGGAGTACATGTTCAGTGCCTTCAACCTGTCCTCATAGGACTTGTGATGCAATCCATGCACCATCTTTGTTGCCCTCCTCTGAACCTTCTCTACCCTGTCTATGTCCTTACGTAGGTAAGGTCTCCAGAACTGCACAGTGTACTCCAGGTGCGGCCTCACTAGTGTCTTGTATAGTGGAATTATGACCTCCCTTTTCCTGCTGGTGATGCCCCTGCCTATGCATCCCAGCATCCTATTTGCTTTACCTGCTGCCTTGTCACACTGTTTCCCTGCCTTGAGGTCATCAGAGATAAGGGCTTATCTACAGAATCTCCCTCTCCCTACTTAGGGGAAGATAAAGCTCAACAGTTAATGGCCCCTATCACAGAAGAGAAAATAGGCAGAGTGATTCAGGACTCTAAAACCCAGAAGTCCACTGGCTCAGACAAATACCCCACTGAACGTCATAAAAAAACTCAAAATCCAACAATTACCCTTGCTCCTATCCACATTCCAGGCAATACAAGGAGGAGAAAAAAACCAACTACCTCCAGGAGATTTACAGTAATGTCCACAATCCCAAAACCAAATGAAAACCCGTTATGCTACCTTGTATACACCTTTATCTACATTAAACTATGGTTACAAAATCTTTATGTCTATACTGACACACAGAATGGAAAATCTACTCCCCTGCCTGACAGATCCAGATCATGTTGGGTCTGTGCACTGTAGACAGGCACATGTTAGTGTCAGATGCACTTTGTTATTAGACCATGCAATCAGATTCAGGCAGTACTGCGTAGCCTAGATGCCAAAAAAAAAAAGGCATTTGGCATGGTGATCTGGCCTTTTTTATGTGCTACCCTGTCAAACGTTGGTATCCTGGAGAAATGTAGCCAAGTTCTTCAAGGCATCTACGCACCACCCCAGACATATCTGCAGCTAAATGGTTCTATTTCAGACCCTTTCTCATTGGAGAGAGATACAAGACAAGGGTGTCTTGTCCCTACTGCTCTTCACTCAGTATCTCAAACCCTCAGCTATAGAACTACGTACAACACCCCACATATCAGAGATTCTTTTGGGGGGTAGAAATTACAAGTATCGCTATTTGCGGATAATATACTGTTGACCTTAACCTCCCCCAAGGAATCAATTCCAGCAGACTGGGATACCTTAAAATCATTCGGTGATTTATCAAGATACAGGCTAAAAATGCTCAAGACAGAAGTCCTGCTGTATAATTATACACTATCACGAAACCTGAAAAGTACAGTTACGTAAGAACTTACCTTAAAGGGGAAGTAAACATTGGCAGGATAGCTCAAATTGTGAAAGCCCACGAAAAGATATTTCAGATGAGGTACTGAGCTGTTTTATAGATGTCAAGAGTCCTGAGATATTAATTTCTAAATCACCTGTAAATCAAAATAAGGCAGCAGCCATTTTATGGAATCTTGAGGCAGAAAGTAATGTCACTGAGGGGCAATCTGTAATTAACAACATACAGCTTGCCCCTCAGTGACATCACTTCCTGTTTTAAGATTACATGAAATGGCTGCTGCTTTTTTTCGATTTACAGAGTATTTAGATATTCTCTTCTCAAGACTCCTGACACCTACAGGTAAGCCTGATACTCCTTTGAAAGATATTTTCATTGGCTTTCTCAATTTGAGTGATCCCTGCAATGCTCACTTCCCCTTTAACAGTAGATCTTCAAGAAAGGCTCTTGCAGTAGGTAATAACCATTAGGACTGGAGCCGCCAGGCACTAGAACCACACAGAAAACTTTAGCAGTGTCTGGTGGGGGATTGCCCACCCAATGTCACATGATGGATGTCAGCGTGATGCTATATAGGGGGCGGTCCCTGTGCCCGCCCTCCAGTTCTCCCACTGGAGACTTAAGAAGTTGCGACAGGAGACAGGAATGAGCTCCTGGAGCAAAAAAAAAAAAAGGCTAGAAAGAAGTAGCCTCAGAAGCAGGGGGAAGGTGGGAGGAAAGAAACACTGCAAGAGCCTCTCTTAAAGATCTACTGTTACGGGCAAGTTCTACGTGAATAATACTATTACTTCTGGACAGGGCTCTTGCAGTAGGTAAAACCCATTAAGACTGAGTCCCAAGCAGTGGAAGTTAGACAAAGACTGAGAAACACGGGAGGTAGGAAAGGTCTGAAGTAGGTACAGAATTAAGACAGGAGGCCTGAAGGACAGCTAGTCCAAAGCCTGCCCTGCACCTAGAAGAGATGTCCAGACTATAATGCTTAGTGAAGGTGTGGACAGAGCTCCAAGTGGCTGCCGCACCAATGTCCGCAGCAGAAACATTTCTGAAAAAAGCAACAGATGCAGCCATGTCCATGGTTGAGTGCCCTTTAACTTCCCTGGGAGTGCCTTGTTATACTTCTAATAACAAAATGTAACCACCCAGTCCCCTGGAGTTACTAGAACCCTATCAGTATTAGTGTTAGGAAGGTAGCATGCAGCTGGTAGGGAGCTCACTAGGGGCTTCTTACACAATGACATCATTGTTTACTCAGCTAGCCTGAGAGAAAAATGATTATGTCATTCGGAACTCTCGCAGCAGCATAACCCTTTCCTGTGTGCAGCTGCTCTGGGGAGCTTAGAATGTTCAGTTAGAGTTGGAGTCTGAGTGTGGAAGTGAGAGTGGCAGAAGGTTTGCCAGTTGGGCTCAGAGTTGAGGGCCCAGAACTTCTCACCCTAGAGTGGAGTACAACTTCCAGCTTCCAGTGAAGTGGTGGAGACCGTTCTACAGCAAGATTTCCTGATTTCTTCTCCTAGCGAAGTGGAAGGAACTGCTTTTCCTCAGTGGGTTCAAGGGGCAATCCCTGAAGATCCTTTGTGTGTTTCAGCTGCCTTGGAAAAAAAACTGGAGAGACTGTTTTGACCTGCTACCCGAGAGGTGTCTTTTTGTTGTTCCATGTCCAGTGGACGGAACAACTAGTTCGTGAATACTGTTCTAAGGAGATGAGTTCTCCACATATTTAGGGGAATAGTTTCTGGGGTGCATGTACCCATAGATAAGGCTACAACACACCCATCAGTACCCCTAGTTCACCCAGGAGAGTGAATTTCTGTAAACTGTTCGCCCAGGAGAGTGCAGTTTGTACTGTGGTCACCCCAGGGAGTGACAGGAATGGAAAGTATGGGACCGCTAGCAATTCAGTGGGAAATGGGGGGTTTCAATGGTGTAACCCTGAAGGAATGGCAGAGACTGTCGGTTGGGGCAAAGAGTGGGAGGAACACCATCTGGATGCTTACAAGGTGGGGCTTACTGGTTCATAAAGGGCACCAGTTTTTACCACAGTGCTGCAGGTTTAGGTGTATGGCTGAGTTTCACATAACTGCACCTATTTTTCTAAGAAGAGTTCTGAGTGTGTGGCTTAGTTTCACAATATGTGCACTCACGGGAGGAAAATGTTCGGGTGTGTGGCCAGGTGTCCACTTTATGCACCACTGGGAAATGGGAAGAAGATGTTCTTTTGTGTGTTCTCCAACTGTACTGCATGCAAGGAGTTTTTGTGAAATGTACCTGTAATGCCTTGACCGACCCATGGGGATCCACTACTGCTTTAGTTTTCCATCTGTTAAATAAAGCCATACTGCACAATCCCCAGTAATTTCTGGACATTCTGATTCTTGCTTCTGGTTGTTGGATTTACTGGGGCCCCCTCAGCAGTTTAGATCTAGCATATGCCTAGCAGCCTCCACCCTGTACTTGGGTTATAATTCTGACATAAGGTTCATGTGTTTTGTTCTTGTACCCTAACCCCCTTCCTCTACAAATGAGCCAGGTATACATTCTAACGCCAAAAGTGGTACCAACCTTTGAAAAGTAAATGGTATGCCAATATGTGGGTACCAGTGTCCAGATTTTAATGGGGGGTTGCTTATTTGTCATAGTTTGGGGGTTACAAAAACAAAATGCAGTTTGCCAACCATTTGGACAAACACTGTATGGAAACTGCAACACCCTCTTTCTTGGGCGCAAAGGAAATGAAAAACTGATCCATTTTGCAAACGGATTTATTCCGGTTCATATAGTAACGCAAAGTTCTGTGCATCTCAAGAGTGTGCAGAATGGGGGGCGTGGCTAGCAGCCGAGTTGAGAAGCAGCACTCTCCTTCAGCTCTACACTCGTTCTACCTTATTTGGAGGAAAACATCGCTAAAATTGCTATATTATTGCTCCAAAGTACTAGCATTAGTTTGCCGACATATAGAGGATCGCAGAAATATAAAATTTGGCAATGTACGAGAATGGGTCGGCCTAAAACCACGACAGAAGGTGAGGGGGCCAGACAGAAGGACTCTCGTGCAGGCCCCCGAAAAAGAAAAGGATCCTCTTGACAGTAACCTAAACCTGCCATCCAACGCTGCATTGCTGAAAGCAATTCAGACAATTGACAAAAAGATGGACGAGTTCACTTCAAGGATTCAAGTTATAGAGACAAAGATTCAATTAGTGGAGGACTCTGCTCAAGGAGCCAGCAAAACAGTGGATAAAGCGCTATCAGTAATAACTGGTCTGGTAAAAGAGAATACAATACTTTGACGGCGCTTAGAAATGCTTGAAAATGGGGCTCGGGCATCCCACATAAGGATCCTGAGCTTACCAGAGGAAACGGAGGGAGATGCCTTGGATAGCTTTGTTGAAAATTGGTTGCCTGACTTTCTGCATCTGGACTATACGATATCTGTGCTGCGGGCTTATAGAGTTAAGGCCAGAGGGGCCAGACTCTACATGGACTCTGCCCATCCATCTGCTAGAGCAGTCCTGGTTGTCATGGGGTCGGTTAAAGAAAGGGATCATGTCTTAACTAAGGCATGTAAACAGGGTCCTTCTAAATGGGAGGCAGTACCTATCCATATTTTTCCTGATTTGAGCTATCCCATGAGGCAACGTCGCAAAGCCTTTGATGGAGTCCGAGCTAAGCTTCGACACATTGGAGTCCACCATATTCTTCTGATGCCGACGAGTCTCAAGACTGACTATGGGGCGAAGACTTATCACTTCTCGGACCCGATGGAAGCAAGCAAGCTGGTCGCGAAGATCGAACTGGACTACAAAGATCGAGAATCGGAATCTGACTCAGGGGAGGAGGATCATACTTGAATTCAGTCGGATAAGTAAAATATTATTTTGAAGAGTGGCTGAATGGACTTGGACACGGATAGAACTAGAATTTCTGTAGTGTTGTACTGTTTCTAGTACATAAATTTACACATTAGAATGTTTGATATTTTATCCCTCAGCCGTAACGCTGTACTATACGGGGTATTTACTCTGGGTTCCTAATGTGAGGCAGTCAGACGGCACTGCGGTGGTATGTTGAGTCCTTTAAGGGCGCTCTATATATTGATCTATTAAACAGTTTGTACTAGTTCTAGTAATTGGGGCCTTTAGATAATTTGTTATCAGATTAGTGATGTTTGACCTCAACTGTTTTATAGCTGGTGTGAAGGGGGCGCGGGGGGGCTCAGTGCCTACCTGGTCTTTTTATATCTATGTAGTAAGATGGGGAAGGAACACCTATTAAAAGGGGTGGAAATTTCATTACCAGTGTAATCTGTATACATAGTTCCTCACTCATGGCAGCATGTAGCCTTTGAAATACACTGCATTTGGAGGTTTGATTATATCTAAGTTGGAAATCCTCTTATGATGTACCAAAATTAGGAGTGTCAAAGATATTGTTCTTTAATAGATTTTGTATTTTAAGTTGAAGATGCACTGTCCTATGGGCCATACTTGTATTTGCTGAATACAAAATCAATAAATATAAGTTTACAAAAAAAAAAAGTGTGCAGAATGGCCACCCCTTGGTTAGAGTGCTCAGGATAGTACACTGGTAAGTGTTATCATCTGATTCAAAGTAAACTCAGAAACTACCTTTGGTAGGAACTTAGGATTTGTATGCAGAGCCACTCAGTCTCTGTGGAAAATCAAATAAGGCTCCTTATACATGAGGGCTTGAAGCTCGGAAATCCTTCGAGCAGAAGTAATGGCAACTAAAAATAACGCTTTCCAAGAAAGATAGCGCAGGTCGCAGCTCACAGCCAGTTCAAAGGGAGGCAAAGTGAGCTTTTTGAGAATAAAATTCAGATACCGTGGAGGAACAGGGTTCCAGACTGGGGTTTTCAGATGGAGAATTCCTTTCAGAAAGGTTTTGGAAACCTCCAACTGAGCCAGGGTTTTTCCATCCACCGGAGCGTGGTAGGCAGAAATGGCAGACAAATGGACCTTCAGGGAAGAGTAACTAAGGTCAAGGTCAGAGAGGTGTAGCAGGTACTCCATGACAAGTGGGACCAGGCAAAAGAAAGGGTCGCAACCCTTGAATATTGCCCAAATGGAGAACCTCTTCTATTTCTTAGCGTATGTGGTTCTTACAGATGGCTTTCGAGCCTCCACAAGGACCTGTGCAACTCTGGAAGAGACCCCAAAGCATGCAGCAGCTATGTCAGCAGGTGTGACGGTCAAGGGACTTTAGACCTAGATGTAGTAGCTTGCCCTGATCCTGGGTCAGCAGGCCCTGGCAGAGGGGTAGAGGTATGGGACGTTCCACCAACACCTGCTGGAGCAGAGGGAACCAAATTTGGTGAAGCCAATGAGGGGCGATCAGAATCATGTGAGCCCCTTCTGCCTATAGCTTCGTTAGTACCCTCTGCAGAAGCGCGAAGGAAGGGAATGCATACAAGAACCTCCCTATCCAGCAGAGAAACAGTGTGTCTCGCCAGAAAACACCAGGCCCAGGAATGAGAGAGAGATGGGGAGACGGACAGATCTAGTTCTGGACGACTCCAAAGATCTAAGAAATCCTCAACTACTAATTGTCTCAGTTCCCACTCATGCGCCCTTGCCTGAGTGCAGCTGAGACTGTCCACAAGGACATTGTGAACTCGAGACGTGCACTGCCATCAGCTGGATGCCGTGCTGAACTGCCCAATACCACACTCACATTGCTTCCCTGCGAAGGGGGTACGATCATGTGTCTCTCTGTTTGTTCAGGTACCACACCACACTAGTATTGTCTATCTGGACAAGGAGTGTGCCAGAGTGGAGGAGGGACTGAAAGGCCTACAGCACTGTGCGCATCTCTAACACACTGGTGTGCAGAGAGCTCCTGCTGAGACCAGGATCCCATAGTCCTGTGATCCCCCAGGTGAGCACCCCAGCCCTGGCCAGAAGCATCCATTGCCAGGGTCTGAGTAGGGTACAGAGACTGGAAAGCAGCCCCTCAACAGAGATTGCTCAGATCCTGCTACCATAGGAGGTCCAGACGCATGGGGCTGGATATCAGGATTCTGTGATCTATGCCGTCTGATCTCTAGTCCCACTGTACTCTCGGAGTCCACTGCATAACTCGCATGTGGAGCCTGGCTAGAGGAACAGTGGGAATAGCTGCAGCCATGAGACCCAGTAGGCGTAAGACGGTTCGGGCCATGGTCCATCGGCTAGTTGCCACTTGGTTAGCCTGTTATCGTAAGGCCTCCACCCTGTCCATGGGGAGGAAGGCCTGACCCTGAACTGTATCCAGCACTGCCCCAATAAATTGGAGGCACTGCAAAGGAATAAAGTGGGATTTGGGATAGTTCACCATAATTCCGACCTGCTGAAAAAGGTCCAGGGTGATGGACAAAGAGGCTATCAGGCTGTCCCTCAATGGCACCAACAGAAGAAAGTTGTCGAGGTACAGGAACACATACAGCAGTGTAACACCACTGCCACCACCATTAGGCACTTGGTGAACACACTTGGCCTTTCCTAGGCTCCCAAGGGGAGTGCCTTGAACTGAAAATGTTCCCCCTGGAAAGTAAACTGGAGGAAGCGGTGGTGGGAGGGAAAGACTGGAATATGCAGGTAAGCATACCACATATCCAGGGCACAGAGCTAATGTCCCTGGTGAAGGACTGGCAACAGACCCAGCATGCAACATCTTCTGTACTCTACGTACAGATTGAGCGTGCTGAGATCCAGGATCAGACGGAGGTCCCCCGTCTTTTTTGGGGACCAGAAAGAAGTAGGAGTAATATCCCCTTCCCACCTGGTTCCAAGGAACAGGCTGTATGGCGGATTTTTGCAGAAGAGCCTGCATTTCCTCTCTGATGAAAGGAATGTGATCTTTTCGGTTGAGAGAGACCTGCAGAATTTGTTGAAGGTCTTTCTGTGAATTCTATGGTGTGGCCTTGAACGACTATCTGAAGGATACACGAGTCTGTGGTGATCACCTCCCATCCTGGTAGATATTTTCTGAATCAGCCCTTACTGGTTCCTCCGGAGCCGACAGCGGAGGCTGGAGGCCCTGCCGCAAGTCAGGCGGTGGAGGAGGGGTGGGTGTGGCCACTGCTGAAGGAGCTAGACGTTTGGTCTGACGTTGGGGACGGGCTATTGACTGTTTGACACTTTTGCTGGTGCTAAAAAGGCTGCTTAAGCTTGGAGTTGGAATGATGCATGGACTGGACAGACCACAAGGCTTTGCCACGGTCCTGTAGCTCAGTTATGATGTCTTTGATGTCACCCCCAAAGAGAACTGGACCTCGGAAAGGGGCATCCTGAATGGCCACTGGGACATCTTGGGCTAATCCAGATACCTGCAGCCAGGAGTACCGACGCATGCTAATAGCAGCAGCGGGTCTCCGGTAGAAGCATCTATGGCATCATATGTATGCCTGAGGGGATAACAGCAGGAGATTTCTGCTGCCCTGACCGTTTGGGCAATCTTCGGTTTAGCCTCTGAGTCAGGCAAGGCCTCCAACTCTGACTTAAGTTGACCTAGGATAGATTTCTGGTACACGATCATGTGTGCCAGATAATTCAGGGCTCTGAGGGCCAATGTGGAGGACGAAAAAAACTTTACGTCCAAACTGGTCTATTTGCCTCGACTCCTTGTCAGTAGGGAAGGTGCTCATATGCTTTGGCTTAGCTGTATGATCATGGGCTGCATTAATGACCACAGAGTCTGCCTTAGGATGAGAACTGAGGTGGTCTTTGCCCTCACGGGCTCAATATAATCTGTCAGTCTTCTTAGCGATAGCGGCCACCAACTAAGGCTGCTGCCAAACCATGGAGGCCAAATCCTCATGTGGGCCTATCCACGAAGTAATGAGAAATGGTGACAACTGTGGCATGACTAGGTGCTCCACCAGTCTCTTACATTGAGGGTCTTGGCCCTCTGTCTTCCACCCATTCGACCTCTTGAATTTTCCGAAGGATCTCTATGAAAGAGGGATACTCTGGGGGAGGGGTCTCAAAGCCCAAAGCGGAGGAGGTGGAAAGGTCCGAGTCCGATGAAAGGCTTCTGTCCGGGGACAGAGCCCATGGAAGAGGGATCTCCTTAAAGGAGACCATGAGGCCCACATCATCTGCTACCAGGGTAGGGCCAGAGGCCTGGCCCGAGGTAGAAGGACATGATTCCACTGGTGGAGTCCTCATTTAAGAAAGGACATAGATGTAATAGAAAAGGTTCATAGAACGGCAACAAAGATGGCACAGGATATGCAAGGGGAAACCATATGAGACCAGATTAAGAGAATTAAATCAGTATCTGCAGGAGTTTAGAAGAGAGATGGGACATGATAGAGATATTCAAGTAAATAAAGAGGATAAATAAAGTGAGGGAATGAAGTCAATTTAAAAGGAAAGAGAGTTAAAACAAGAAGTCATACTTTAAGATTGGAAGGAGGAAGATTCAAAGGTAATGTAAGAGGGTGTTATTTCACTGAGAGGGTGGTTGAACCATGGAACAGATTACCTGAGGAGGTGGTAGGTGATGAAACGGTGGAGGGATTCAAGAGAGCATGGGATAGATATATTGGGTTGGTTGGAGGACAGAGGATAGGCTACTTGTGCACCAGTGACAAGTAGGGGAGGAGGGAGATGGGCAGACTGAATGGGTCAGGATGGTCCTTTTCTGCTGACACATTACTATGATACTATGAAAGGGACCTGGGCGTAGGTTCCAGCTGGACTGGTGGGGAGGCTGTGACTGCTGACGTTGGTCCAATTCAGAAACCAGCAGGGTCTTGGTCTTTCTCCACCAAGACTGAAGCGCAGCCCTAAAGTCCACCTGAGGATGAAGAGGTGAAGAAGGGGGTGGAGGACGCTGGTATGTGGGTGGGTAGCCTGGAAAGTGATAACCTGGTGTTGAATAACCAGGCGTCAAGTAATTAGAGCCTGGCGTCAGATACCCCAGCATGGGGTAATCTGGCATCTGGTACTCTGGCGGCAGACACCCTGGAGAGGGATAGTGAGGCGCAGGGAAGTCTGGGAGACGGTCGAGCAAAGGCTGCGATGGCAAAGCCGAGGGTCCTGATGGAGGCCCTGATAGTGGATAACCAGGCGAAGGCCCTGATGAAGGGGCCAAGGGACCTGACAGGGGCCCTGTCAGAAGATGGGAAGGGCCTGGAAATATCAAGTCTGGCACCGAACCTGCCGGTGAAAGTTCTAAAGTATGGGGTGGGGCAACAGGCCCAGATGGGGGAGTCTGCGGCGCAGGAGTCATCAGCTCTAGAGAGAGGTCTGGCGTTCTGGCTCCGACACCTGGATGTTCCACCAAATCTGGCTCAGGATGATCAGGCGAGCCAGAAGTCTCCACCAAAGCAGGCAGAAGAGGATCCCGAGGGGGTGAATCCTCTGGGGAAGGCTGCAGCTGAAGCAGCAGCAGGTGCTGATCTGGCAGATTGACATTTGGCCTGTTATTGGGGCCCAATGAAAGCACCGTGGCTGGGCGGGCGCCAGAGGAACTGGCGTGCGGCTTATCAACCTGGGCTGGGCGGTCATCAGAGGAGCCGACGACCAACTTATCAGCCGCACCACCAGACTTAGACTCAGGGGTTTTGAAGGGTCTAAGAGTGGCAGAGTTCTCCGGAACTCCAGAGACACCTGCCTGAACCACAATCAGCTTAGGCAGTGGGACCAAGGACTGCCCCTTGGAGGAGGAAGCAGACTTGGCCAGTGGAGTATTACCCGCATTAACGGGAGGCCAATCAGTGTCCGCTGCTCCTGAAAGAGGCTGCGGGCGGGAAGGAGGCAGATTATGGTCCCGGTGCTTCTCCCTGTCCTCCTCCTCCTTGTGGGACTCGGAAGAACCACCCCCCCACCCCCGGTGAGGAAGACGATCCCCGCAGCTCCTTCTCCATGGAAGCCATCTTCAGTTTAAGAACATGGGCTACCAGGGCCTGTTGCCAGCGATCCATGTGGCCTGGCTGAAATTCTGGCAGGCCCCATAGTCCTGAGTCGTGTGCTCAGGTCTCAGGCAGAAAGGACAGAGGGAATGGCCATCCTTATGAGGGAGCCGAGTGCCACAGGAATTGCACTTGTTCTTATGCAACTCGGAAGGCGTAGGAGAAGACATGCACGAAAAAGATTTACTTTTCTAGAAATTCAGAAAATAAAGGGCTACACTGAGATTTGTCTGGCAGAGGAATACCCTCGGGATTAGGTTTTCTGTTCTACACTTGCCTAGAGAACAAGGAGGAGTAAATCTCACTAATCTTATGCCGTATGTATTGGCAACCCAGCTGTGGATAGCATGTACCTGGCTAGTGTCGTACTGCCAACCATACTGGAAACAACTTGAATTTGTGTTAAATGGTATCTATAACCAGGACAAATGCCGACTTGGTAACCCTACTGGATGTCTTCTGCTGTCCAAATTTCACCAGTGGCAACATTCCAACAATAGTTGATTATTCAAAAGTCCTTTTTATTCCCAGTCCACTGATCTCACCTTCAAGCTATAGCCACCATTCTCCCCTATTGGATTATGCAGATATCATATAATTGTAATTCTGCAACTCAAAATAAAATAGACACTCTTTACCACAGAGCCTTGTGCTTTATAACAAATGCACCACCTAGGACGCACCACTGCAATCTCTGTCAAACAGTTGGCTGGACATCCTTAGCCACAAGGCGGACACTTCATATTGGCCTCTCAACAGTGAAAACGTTCTGGAACAAATTGCCACAATACATCTGCTCACTTATGCACAGGTCGCACAGCAAACGCCTATTAAAGCACTCTGAACTTATTCTCTTGGACTTACCCAGAGTGCGCAAAAATCACGGCTAAGGTGCCATTAATTTTGCTATTCCATCAGTCTGGAACAGAATGCAAGCTAAATTTAGACACACTGGGCTTGTCCCTGTCAACAGTTTCAAGACGCTGGCCAGAAAAGCCTTTAACGTAGCTTGTCACTGTCCCAAGAGCTAAACACCTTCCTAAGAATCCTACCCGGCCTCCTGCTACCAGCCTCCATGTTCCCCCCCTCCTTACCCACTCTAGCATCTTTGCTTAACAATCCGGCTACAAACACTCAGGCTCCCCAATCCCCCTCTTACCCCTACCCCTCCTCTACGTCCCCCCCTTTATTCCCCTCCTTCTTCTCTCTGCCCCCGCCTCTCCCCAAACATTCGACTGCCCTATTTATGCTGTGGATTCTGGTTCCCAATACCGTGCACTTCAACCTACCTGCAAGCGCCTCTCACGTGCCCAATGGTTATATCCTGAACTATGCCTTGAAACACTGTCCACTACCACTCATGCTCCTAACTTCAGTCATCTTTACTTTGTTACCAGTGTATGTATTGCTCTGAGTCACAATTTTACATGTATTGCACTTAGCTACCTCCACTGACAAACTGCCACTACTGTCAGCACTTTCTGGATTTAATGCCTCTGTCGCTATTCTATGACCCGTTTTGTATAATTTGTATATTTTTGCCCTTTATCATGATACCCCCTAGATGTACCTACCCTAGTTGATTTTACAGTCTTCGAACTGTGTGATCTTGTAGCCTACAAACTGCTTATGTACTACCTTGTAGTGATCTTATCTCACTGTAACCCGTTTGTACAAGCTATTTATGTATGCAACTGATTGTGTAAGTTTTTGATTATGTAAACCAGGACCTCCTTATGAATGAGCTTGCTCAATGGAGTATTTCCTGTACTAAACTTGAACTATAGCATTCGATACAGAATAAACCCTCTAACAGCCTAAACATGGCTATGCAGAGACTGGGCAGACTAGGACTCATATGTCTTTTAACTCCTAGACTCCCAGGGGATCCTCCCATTCTCTGCATAGCATGCTAGCTACCACCTCCCAGTCACAGATCACCATCTGTCCTTGTAGTTTAATCTTACCTGGGTGAGAGGGTTGAGGGCTTCAACCAACTACCAGAAAAACTCCCTAAACTTATCCAAATACAAACAGCTTACCTTCGAGGCAAAACCCAGACACATTTCATAGGCCATTTATAATGAGTCACTGCAAGAGACCTCCACCAAAACAACTGCTTCTATTCTGCAAAGGTGGAATACAGAACTAGACACTAACTATGCCGATGCAAGAATCTGCATGCCTCAATCACATCCCTCCTTTCCCTCCTGGCCTCCAGTTTTGACATGTTAAGGCCTGTTAAACTTTCCTCATACAACATCCCCTGCTCTATGTGTGGAACATTATCAATACACATATCCTGCCTTCTAACTGAAGGAAATTCAGTTTAGTATTTAAGCTCTGGGAAGATTTCAAATTGGTGAACTTGCCCAAACCATAGCTAACAGCAGTGGAGCCACTAACCTGTATGAAGCTAAAGGTTCCCGAAACTCCACTCGGCTGCTTTTTTTAACATTGCTTTCCAAGGTGGTGGTTTGAAGTGGACTCCGGGATGCTTTGTCCTTGCGTGGCTTGTTGCGACTTGAGGATTTCATGGTTGCAATGGAAGCAGAGGGCTCTTCTAGATACCTACCATCTAGCAGGAGCAAAAAAATTTACTGTAGTAATGTTTCTCATAAAGGGTGAATTAGTGAGTCATAAATTCTGCAGCATCTCAGCCTCAAGTTGTTGCCCCAGTGATAGGACTTAAGAATGTTTAAATTCAAACTGTGCTGTGTGGTCAAGCACCCCTGGCACTCTTAAGTCACATTTATAGCTAAAAAACAGAAGAGAGCAGTGACCACATATCTAGTCTATGCTATGTATTCTTATGAAATGTAAAACCAGTAGAAGAATTACAATCACTACATGATAAACTGTCAAAACTGCAGTTTGCAATTCTGAAAACAATGCTCAAGTAATAAAAATATTGTTTGTGTAATATTTGACTGAATAGTTCTAAAGAACCCTTTTATAATAAGATTCTACAAATGGAGGTTGGAAGGGTATATATGACTAACTAATACACCCTCACGGGAGTGTTCTAGTGATGCCATGCACTATGGAGACTCCAAGCAGTACCTCGATCTGCATAAGGAAAAATGTTCTGGAGCACTCAAGTGCCAAATCTTGCATCAATCTGGATGTGCAGACACTATGGAGAATTATAAGTCTAATTGATTATTAATGAGCTGAACTAGCTCACTGATTGGCTGCCGTGCCGGTCTGAAATCTCTTAGGAATGACCGGCATGGCAGCAGCACTCGGCTCACGTGCTGTACGCCAACAGCAGCAGCCCGTAAACAAAACTGTTTTCGGTCCTCAAACACCAAAAGAAAAAAGAATCATTATTGCGATTAGACTTATTGAAGAAGAAGGCAAGTACTGTAGACCAGGTAACTGCTTTTACACACTTCTGAGTGGGGTATACCCCTTAAAGGTGACAGGAAACAGTTTTTACACCTCTGGATGCCATCCCATTGTTCTTTTATTGGCTACCCAGTATTCTGATATGTTTTTGACCTTTTTTGTTAACATAATATTCTAATTTTGTTGCTTTTGTAACTACCCTGAATCCCTCTCTCCTCAGCAGTTGCTGCTCCCTCTTTTCACACTGCCTGAACATTAATAACACCATTCCAGGCCATTCAGATGAATAGCATGGAATGGGAGTTCATGATTTCATAGAATATCTTAGAAATATGAAAATCTAGAGCAATAGCTGGTGAGGAGAGTGAAATTCCAAGTACATCTGATGGCACCCCAAAGCTTGATTATTTATCAAACAAATCACCAAAGCATATCAGAATACTTAACTGGCATGGTAAGGAACATAAAAGGGCAGTTTATGTAAAAATTACTTCCTATCCCCTTTAAAGATCATACAGTGACAGATACAGCTCTAGTGGTGTACCTTTAACCCTACAAGTGGCTCCCTGTCAGCCTTCTCATAGTACAACCGTATGCAGTTAAGAGGCAATCCAGAAACTGACTGCCTTTTTAGCTACTGGTTTGCCCTCAACTACCTCACATAAGTGACAAGCAAATGTGAATTAGTTCTGGACTTCTCTGCCCTTGGCATGTAGAAACTCAAAGTTCTTTTGACATCTGGACTGTGCAGTTTCTCCTCACCTACTCATACTAGAGTGAGGTTTTGGGAAACATATAGACATTATTACAGAATGCTTCATGTGAAAAGAAGACAATACCTTTGGTAAGAATTTTACATATGTTCAGAGTAACACTATCATTATGTATTTTATCCACATAGTAAAAATGTATGCAGCATGCTTGCAGCTCGCTGACCCTCCTTACAGAAGTAATGCTACTGGGAACACTGTTACTTGAGTTTTGCAGAAAACATAGGTTCAAAGAAGGATTCAATTAGTTGTGAGAGAACAGAATTTAAATCAAGTGAAGGTACAGGTTCCCATCACCAGTGGATACAAGTGGTTCACCCTTTGAAAAATCTCTTAAACAATGACTGTTTTTTTTGTCTGCTGATTTGAAAGCTGACACAGCTTTCAAATTAAATGAAGGAGGATGGTTTTAGACCCTGGGACTGTAATCGTTTCCATTTGAACACAAGTTTTTCATTGCATGCCTCCTAGCAACTTTCGAAACTTCCATAACCTAATTCAACAGATCTGGACTAGGTAGGGGTGTATCTTGGAATAGTGGGGAACCTGGTATTTCACTCAAGGAAACCTATTTGGAGGGGGATGGGACCACACGTCATTAGGGCCGGCATCTTTGGGAGGGTGGTGGGGTGCACAGGGTGTGGGGCGGCCATGATAGTGGACTGGGCTTGGAAGTTCAGTGGTTGCCCAGTGTGCCACCAGCTGGCACAGCTTAGGGAGGAGGTTGAGGGGATTAGGAGACAGCTGGAGGAAGGGGGGGGAGGTATGGTTGGGGAATAGGACACGGGCTCTTCCACAGGGTTGCACCAAGCATTAGGGGTGGGGGCACAGGGAAAGGAGTGCAGGAGAGTACTCTGGGGTCACACAGAGACCCTGACAGATGGGGCCCAAAAGGAGGATACTACCAAGGAAGCAGGCAGTTATCTGGAGACCCTCACAGAGGGGGGCCAAAGGGAGGACATTCTCAGGGAAGTAGGCAGATGGCTGGGGCAGGACAGAAGGAAGCAAGGGGGGCTGGGGTGGATCAGACCTTAAGCTCAGTAACTGCTTCAATTCTCTTCTTCTGCTTGAGGATGAGGGGGATGACGTAATCATAACAGGGGCGGCTGGAGATGGAAAGGGAGTGGAGGGCAGAAGGCAGGGACCGGATAGCAAGAAGAACATGGGGGGGGGAGACTTGGAACATGGGAAAATGGGGGAGCGATGGATCAGAGCAGGAGGAGGAGGGGGTAGAGAGAGGAAAGCGCAAGGAGAAGGACCAGTTGGGAGGAAAGGGCAAAGAGAGGGACCAGAAGTACAGTACAAGGAGGATACAATAAAGGCAGCTGAGGGTTTATGCCAGGGGAGCACGACAGGCAAGGAGAGGCTGAACGGAGATGGGAAGGAAGGGAGGACGAGCCAGGCAAGTTTAGCAGATGGGGTGGGAAGGACCAGCCGCAAGCAGTGATTGGGGGGGGATAACGGGTACAAAAGGATACTCGGGAGGAGGAGGGCATAGGATCAGAGGAGGGTGGCCAGGGTAAATAAGGAGGTGGCGGCAGGGGGCACCCAGATAGGGGGAGGAGCAAGGAGCCAGCTGGGGGGGGGAGGGGTTGGTAGAAAGGATGAGGGACATGGAAGGGGGGGAAATGGAGGAAATGGGGTGGTCAGAGTGATCCTGTTGGGTGATTCCATGATTAGGGGTATCAAATGGGATAGGCAGGGGGAAGTCTGCTCGGTTAGAACAAAATGCTTCCCTGGACTACTGGTGCACAGGGCCAAACATGAGGTATATCAGCTGGCAAAGGATTGTAGAGGTTCCCCGGATATACTGGTCCACCTGGGTACAAATGACATTGAGGGAAATAGTGAGCTACAGATACAGGCAAGGTTCAGGGAGCTTGCCAGGGTCTGCCATGACATAGGATGCGCGATTTCCTTCTCGGAAATCCTGCCGGTGCCAAGGGCTAGTGCGGAACACAAGAGGAAGATTAGGGATATAAACCAGTGGCTCAGGGAGTAGTGTGGGGCCAGAGGGTATGGGTTGATGGGGGACTGGGGGGAGACCTGGGAGGATAAGGGGCTAAATGCTAGAGATAGGCTTCATCTCAGTTTGGAAGGAAGGGAAATACTTAAGTTGAAAATAGAGGGATTCGTTGGTGAAAGATGGGGTTTAAACTTGTAAAGGGGAGGGAGGAGAGAAAAGGCTGTCGAAGGGGAACCGATAAATGAGGGAATCTGTCTCCACCCCACCAGGGAGCTGGAGAAATGCAGGAAAAGGCCGACTGGTAAGGTGCTGACCGGGGGAAGACGGAATCCCCTTGGGAACGCGAGCAGGGGAAATTGAAATATACAGAAAGGTTGGAAGGTAGTCCTGCTAAATGCCAGGAGCTTGGGCAACAAAATGCCTGAGCTCCAGGTCATGCTAAATCAGGCAGAGGCGGATGTGGCAGCAGTCAGAGACCTGGGCCACCGCAGGTCACGACTGGGACCTGAACCTGGAGGGTTATACCATGTTCAGGAAGAACGGAGGGAGGGAAGGGGAGGAGGTGTAGCAATAATAGTCAAAAACTGCATTGGCACAGGAGGAGGAGTGGAGGAGGCAGAGGGGACTGTGGAGGCGATCTGGGTCACCTTGATAACGGGGGGCAGAGAGTAAAACAGGAGCGGTGTATAGACCACACACGCTGGCGGAGGAGCTGGAGGAGAGTCTGATGGCAGATGTGGGGAGACACTGCAGTTTGGGCAGGGGAAGGGTGGTGGTGTTGGGGAACTTAAATATGCCAGGAACAGACTGGGACACTATGACATCCTCAGTGGCTAGGGAACAGAGGCTGTTGGATGTTTTTCAGGAAGTGTTCCTAACTCAGCAGGTGGGGGAACCAACCAGGGAGACGCAGATCATGGATGTGGTCCTGGCAGACAGTGGCCAGACTGGGGGCCTGGAGGTAAGGGACCCGTTGGCGGGGAATGACCATGCCATGCTCTGGTTCTGCCTGGACCTAGGAGGGGTAGAAGGCTGCACAAAGATGGAGGTAACTGATTTCAGGGGAGGTGGATTTCAAGGAAATGGAAAGGATCCTTGAGAAGCATTTGGATGGGACTGGACCAGACATGGACGCTGACAGTAGGTGGGAAATCATCCGGAATGGGGTGCAGGATGCTACCAGCACCAGTACAAGAGTAAGACGAAAATGCGGTAGGGCCCGTAAACCCTGCTGTTGGACCAAGGAGGTTCAGGAGGTGGTGAGGGGAAAGAAGGTGGCTTATAGGCATTTCAAGTGCTCAAGCAGTGAAAGTGATCAAGGGGAGAACGAGCTGATGGCCAAAAGGGCCACTAGGGTGGTGAGGGCGGCTAAGGCAAGGAAGGAGCAAAACCTAGGCCAGGGAAATCAGGAGAGGGAACAAGGGGTTCTTTAGATACATTGGAGAAAAATGGAGAGTGAAGGGGCAGGTTAGCAGGATTAAAACGGGGAGGGATGGGCACAAGACCCAGGGGAGCAGGCTGAGGTACTAAATGAGTACTTCAGCTCTGTTTTCACGAAGGAAAATGGGGGGCTGCATCACACATGGGAGGAGATGGTGAAACTGAGGAGGGAAGGGACCCTTACTGATCAGCGGGTCTGGGGAAGGAGGGGCCATCACTGGCAAAAGGGGGGAAGGCAAAGCAGGGGAACGAGGTAGCGGAGGTGGAAATCATGGCAGAGAGAGTGAGGGATGCCCTCAGGTCCCTTAAGACGCAGAAAGCACCAGGGCCGGATAAAGTACATCCCAGAGTACTGAAGAAACTGGCGGATGTCCTAGCAAAACCCCTGGCGGAGCTTTTCAGCATCTCTCTGAGAACAGGCTAGGTGCCCCAGGGCTGGAAGGTGGTGCACATAGTGCCTACATACAAGGGGGGGTTATCAAGGGAGGTGGCAGGGAACTACAGGCCCGTCAGCCTGACATCGGTGGTGGGCAAGGTGATGGAGGGCATTGTCAAGGAGAGGCTGGGGGGGGACCTGAAAAAGTCGGGGTGCCTGGACGATAGGCAGCATGGATTCGTCCCAGGGAAATTGTGTCAGACAAACCTTGTGGAGTTCTATGACTGGGTGACAAGTGCCTTGGACCTGGGTAGACCGGTAGATGTCCCCTTTCTCGACTTCAGCAAGGCGTTTGACTCTGTTCCTCATGGGGGCCTGTTGGATAAGCTGGAAGAATTGGGGTGGGGAACCAGATGATCACATGAATAGGAAATTGGCTCCAGGTCGTGGTTGGTGGGATAGTCTCATCCCCAAAGAGGGTCATTACTGGGGTCCCTCAGAGATCGGTCCTTGGGCCCTTCCTGTTCAACGCCTACGTCTCTGACATAAGGAAGGGTATCTGGAGTGAGATGAATCTCTCTGCGGATGACTCAAAACTAGGGGTGGTGGAGGAGGGGAGGGTGGCCCTACAGAGGGACCTGGAGGCTCTGGAAAGGTGGTCTAGAAAGTGGAAGCTGAGGTTCAATGCAGGGAAGTGTAAGGTACTGCACCTGGGAGGCAGAAACCCGGGCCAAGTGTACACCCTGGTGGGGGGATGCTACAAATCTCAATGGCTGAGAGGGACCTGGGGGGGGTGATGGATGTCAAGATGAACAACTGACACTTGTAGGAGAGCAGCGGCCAAGGCCAACAAGATGCTGGGATTCACTGCTAGGGGGATCACCTCCAGAAGGAGGGAAGCGATACTCCCTCTGTATAACTGCTTGGTGAGACCACACCTCGAGTACTGCGTGCAGTTTTGGAGGCCACACTTAAAGAGGGACATCGAACTCCTGGAGAGGGTCCAGAGGAGGGCAACCAAAATGATCTGGGGCTTGGGGACAGGACCTATGGGAGAGGCTCGAGCTAAATATGTACACATTGGAAGAGAAAAGGGACCGGGGGACATGAGAGAGGTCTTCAGGTACATGAAGCAGCTAAATAGGGAGGAGCAGTCAGGGTTCTCGGAAGGAAGGGGTGGGCAACTAGAGGGCATGGGTGGAAGCTGGAGGTGGGGGGAGATTCAGGGGAGAAAGGAGGGGGTGATACTTCACAGAGGGTGGCAGAGCCATGGAATGCGCTGCCCAGGGGGCTGGTGGACGCAGACACGATGGAGGGGTTTAACAGGGGGTGGGACAGGTACAGGGGAAAGATACAGGAAGCAAAGTCCTGTGCAGCGAGAATATCTGGGACTGGGAAGGGAGAAGCCAGAGAGGGTGTGGGGGGCAGTAAGATCAGCTCCCAGGGTGGGGGCTGACCAAACAAGCAGACACGAAAGACCATTAGGCCTATTCTGCTGGCATTTTAGTATGTTAGTAAATACACTTTTTTTGATGAAACTACAAAATAAAAACCCAAATGGAGAATCAGCCATTACTGGAGTTCACTATGGAGCAACTGCTCTCTTCAGACAGAGAAACAGATCTGATCAATAGTAGAGTGGAGTGTGGATGCAGAGTTTAAATCTACATTCGAAATTCTAAAATCTGCCTAGGTTCCATTTCATTCTTGGCCAACTTGACTGCATAAAGTGTAAATACTCAATGAGCGATTCCTGGAGTTAGAAGCTTTTTTTTTTGTCTGTCCCTTTTAACAGGGGCTGCTGCTTATGAGAAGAACAACCCTCTGACATGTGCTTTCCGCCATCATTCAGAACTCATTCTGAGCCTTTATTGTGTTTTGCTGATCTACAGGCACAATTAGAAGCCATACATTCTTCTCTTTTTAAAAGCTCTTTTTTGTGCTTTAAGGCAAAACATTCTACAAAGTTCACAATTAATAAAATCATGAGCTAGACCCAGGAACTTTTAAACAAAGCTCGTGGCAATCTACCTTTTGTCAGAAGCTAAAAACACTTTACACAATTTTTTAAAAACCTGTGGAACCTGTTCTCTTTTTGGGTCCATCATTCATGCCAAACACTGATAGAACCTATAAGCTTCAATTAAATGATACCCAATCAAAAAGCCATAACTAGACATTTTTATTTAAAAAAAGATACAGTTTTTGTAATAAAAGTTAAGCTATTAACATTTTATATACATCTATAGATTTTATAGGCTTTCTGTTTTTTCCCATAACCCCCTCGGCATATGGTCATATGTACCGTGGAGCACGCACACCATAAGTCGGCTCAGCCCCTTCCGCCCGCACCTCGTTAACCCACGGACCTCCACCCAGTGGGGCGGAACTACGAGGAAGTGGCAACATCCCACCCCACCATCCCTGGGAGAGGAAAGCAGCCCGACGACTCGTTCAATCCCGCCCCACATATATGGCACCCTGATGGCCCGTGGTCGCTCCTCGAACCCGGATCGCCAGCCAAGCGGGTAAGGCATCCAGCGCCTGAACCCTCAGGGCCACCAGGCCAGCTTTGCTATTAATATTTTTTAAAACAGAATGTGGTCGGTTCCCTCAGGCATTATCAATTGGCCTTTGCTGGTTACTGGAAGCCAATCAGGGACCAGAGAAACTGCAAAAAAAAAAAGAAGCTAATGAATAAAATAAATACTCTAACTAATGCGGTATATTCAAGAAACTAATAAACTTAAAATCACAAGCAATATATAAAAACTGTAAAAAAAGAAATAAATACATCGCTGAAGAGACTGGAGCCGACTTCGGGTGGAGAAAACAAATCTGACATTAGAAAAGCAGGGGGAACCACAACCACCGTGCAGAGTTTGAACTTGTATTCTACATTCCGTAATTTGTACCAAGATCCATCTCCAAGGTAGCACACTCCTGCAGGCTGATGCCACATGTAAGGCATCTCACTGATGTACTGCTGTTGTCTGAATTAACAGATTACTCCGCAGAGCTACAAGATATCTTAAATGTATTTTAAAATGCATACTATGAATGATATATAACTGTGAATATGTCTTCTCAAACTTTTTTAATTTTAATTTTCTGGTGTCTCTCTATCAATCTTCACTTACTTAGTCAATTATGAAATGCTATTACTACTCACCCTTCCTGCTGATCTTCCTAGTTGATGTGCTTCCTGAGGGTTTCTTGGGGTCCATCACAGAATCGAGCACAGCACTGCTGGTGGGAGCAGCTTCCAATCTGTTCTCTATGTGACGTAGCTTTAATAAATACATAAAAATAATTTTGAAACAACAACCCCTCTCCCCTGTATGTACACATTTGGCAAGGTGGCTATTACCAGCTTGCCTGGCTACCAAGTCAGTATTTAAGGTCAGAACCGGGCTGTTATGTCTAGGTGTCTAACTTACACAAGCAAAATCCCCTCATTTTTAGGTGTGGCCATTAAGTTGTTTCATCTTTGGCAATTTCTTAGCTGAATACAAATGTGATCTGTGAAATTCGAACAAGTTCAGAAACCCAGAAGTCAGTCTGCTGTACAGCTTTAGAGACTCTGGGGCTTAATCCATGGCAGAAGAACTACACAGACTTGCGGCTACAAGAGCCAACTTCCAGACTGGGATCCAATGTAGAACTAAACTGACTGAAACTTTGGGAGTGAGTGGATTAAACTGCACTTTCCAACTCCAGAGTTACAAACTCAAGAAATTATATGACCATAGCTGTACATAATCTGCTAAATATGAAAAGCAATTCACACAACAGATTATTTGCTTCTTCAGACAACTATTAGCCACACATCAGTTACATTTGTTCATCAACATGAATGGGATTCTACGAAGGACATTCTTATCCCTAGCTTGTGGCTGATTCCCCCCCACCACCACCACCACTCCGATTTTTGGCTGGGAAAGGCACACTGAGCCAAAGCTCATTTCCAGGTGTGTCCAAGAAGCATAGGGTGGTTAAGGGACTTGCTCAGGGTCACACAATATACAAACCAGGTCTGCTGGAAGTACCAATCTGTTCAAAATCTGTTGCTTTAACCTCTAGGCTATACTGCCAGCCGCTATAAAAAATACAATTATCCTGCAAATTAAACTACACATACAAAAAAAGCAACTAGCAAAAAAAGGGAATATGTTACATCCTACTTAATAAAACTGTTTCATTACTTCTAAACTGGATAGGGAAAGCATTACCCCCCCATCCCCTCCATGCACTAATGCCACAACCCCAGCACACCTTGCATTCCACTGATAGTTCCTGCAAAGCAGGTGCTGCACAGAAACATAAGGAAAGTGCAGATGAAGACATGGGGTCCATCCAGTCTACTCTGAAATCCCACCTTGAAACTGTTCACTGGTCATTCACCCCCCAACCAATTTCTTCCCCACATTAAGTCCTTTGATACCAGGCCAATCAGTTTTGAACCCAGCAATGGTGGCCCAAGTTGACCATCGTGCTAGGCAGCTATTCAACTTATCCTCTGTCACACAGGTGTTAAGACAATATTAGGCAAAAGCTCAGTTCGTCGGTTGTTCATGTACTAAGTGAAATTTAACACTCAATTCTGTCAATGTTCATCCAATAGTCTAATATTTGGGGGGAGTTCACCATCTCACGGCTCACTACATCTCATGGGAGCACATTCCATTCTGTCCCAACTCTGCCACATTCAATTTTTTCTCTCTCCTTTTCCATTTTAAAGAATACGTTTTCCTTACTGCTGCTTTTCTTCATACTTTTAGGACCTCTAATATGCTGTCCGAGAAGTTCAAACCAGAAAACCAGCTCTTGAAGAACAACAACTTCATATACAGTGTTCTGTGATCTGGGTACATCACCTGCCGTGTGACTGGGGCAGAAGACCATCTTAGTGGCAGTGAGATAGGGTCAGCAGCAGTGAGTAATAGGTCTGCGTGGTCCAGTCTGGAACTATCAATATCATTGTTGCAGACTCCCTCTTCAGCTTCATCAACACACGAATTAGAGGGAATGGAATAAAGGCAGACAGAACATTCCCACACCCCAAAGAGGCAGAGTGCAGCCTCTGGCACAAGCCCCGGGTGGACTGCAACAAAATTTGGGCAGCTTCTTGTTCTCAAAGGAAACAGACAAATCT
The DNA here is from genome assembly GCA_016271365.2 of Neoceratodus forsteri. Classification (NCBI taxonomy): domain Eukaryota; kingdom Metazoa; phylum Chordata; order Ceratodontiformes; family Ceratodontidae; genus Neoceratodus; species Neoceratodus forsteri. Next base: position 912,873,379 of record CM028136.1, read on the forward strand.
GTCTCTGAAACACATCATCTCCTGAAAACTGTGGTCAGCACCTGCAGATTCAGTGACTGAGGCTGCGTTGGCTCATTCTGCTCAGGGAGTCTGCCAGGACATTGTCTCTGCAAGGCAGATGGAATACAGTTATTTTGGCATCTACTGAGTATACCAGATTCCGTATCCTCATTGCTTCTGTGCATAGTTGACTGAAACTGATCTGTTCCCACGCTAGTTGGAGACCTTGCTGAACCACGATTTGTACAGTTCCGGGAACCAGAGAAAACCACCTTTTTTTTGTTGTTGTTGTTTGTTTTTCTGTTTTACAAACACAAAACTTAACTAATGCACAGTATCGAAAAGTAAATAAAACTTTTCAAAAAGTAAATCACAACAGCCAACTTGACCCATAGGACTAAAACGAGACGCCAGGATGACTACTCTTTTCCAAAGGAAAAACACCTCTGACATTAGACCAGCAGGGGGAGTGTGACCACAGTACAGAGTTTGAACAGACTCTGAGGAAAACAGAAATGAGGTTGTTGGGGAGTCAGCAAAGGTTATTAGACAAGGTGTGCAGTATCTTGAATGTACCAATGCCAGCTCTGTTCGGCGTCCTAACAAAGTTTTACCCCAGCAGGGTTCTAGAGCCTTGGCCCCAACATCAAACACATGAGAAGATGGATTCTTTGAAAATGTAACTAGTAATATTTTAAATCAATTTTTTTTCCCTTCAGGAGGCAGAAAACAGTATGAAGTATGCAGAGAAGTGGAAGTGCATCAAAATATATTTAAAAGCTGGCGGCTCTGGAGCTGGACAACAAGGCACTCTGGGGAATGGTATAAGTGATGGGGCACAATCCCATCCCCAGATCTGAAACTCTGTCTTTCCTCTGAACCCCTGGTTAAGGAATTCCCATTAGCTTGAGCTTCACCTGCCAGTTCATAGTATCATAATATCAGTCAATACAAAGCTTAATTGAACTTGCGTCCATTTGATTGCTATCTACCCAATTTATGTTAAATTTAGAACTCATATTTTATTTTTGCTATAAGCATCTAACCTTTCTTTGAAACTTTCTAGTGATGGACTTTCAACTACTGCTATTGGAAATGCGTTCCAATGCGGTATTACCCTTTGACTAAACCAATATTTACGCTTCTGCAATCTCCACCTTTGTAAATCTATCTGCAGATTATGAGTTCTGGTTCTAGTTCTACATGTCTTTAGTTTAGCTTCATGTCCTAAATCTGCTCTCAGACTATGATCCTGAAAAGTTTTATAAACTAACATCATATCCCCTCTCCACCATCTATACGCTAATGAGTAAAGATTTAAACTTCTCATCCTCTCCTCATGTGTCACATTTTCCAAACCCTTTACTGCTCTAGTAGCTCTCCTCTGGACTCTCTCCACCCTTTCAGCCTCCCCCCTCTTGTACAGCACCCATACTTGAGAACAATACTTAAGTTGTGTTCTCACCAGAGACCTATACAAGGGCATCAAAACCTCTTTGGCCCTACTCTTAATATGCCTTAAGATGCAGTTTAATATTCTATTAGCTTTTCCTATCATCTGGTCACAATGCATTCCAAAAGTAAGGTCATTTTTAATAACACCCAGGTCTCTCTCAGCCACACATTGTTTAAGCATATTTGTACCAATCCTATATTCATATGTCATATTCTTCTTTCCAAAATGAAGAACTATACACTTTTCCCCATTTAGCTAAAGTTCATGCTTTTGTGTCCAAAGCTCAATGTAAGAAAAACTCTTGCAGTTTATTTTGGTCTTGTGGTGATTTTACTACACTTCCCATGTGGCAATCTGCAAATGTTGTAATCCAAATATTACCTATTTTGCACTGTAGGCTGGATATGTACATATTGAACAAACATGGTTCCAAAACCGATCCCTGTGGGACCCCACTTGACATTGTAATCCAGTTAGATAGTACACCATTTACAATAACTATCTGCCTTCTATTATCCAACCATGCTTTTATCCAATTTATAATATGTGTCTGTATATTTTGTTCGTAAAGTGTTCCAATTAATTCAGGATGTGGTAGTTTATCAAAAGCCTTTGAGAAGGCCAGTTGCACAATATCCACTGAGCTCCCCTCATCCAAAGCCTTACTCAATTTTTCATAAAATTGTAATATATTGGTTCGGCAAGATCTTGTCTTTGTAAAACCATGTTGCTTTTGGTCCAGATTTTGGTGTTGTTCTAGTATTAGGAGAATATGTTCTTTAATTATTCCTTCAAGAATTTCCCCTAAAACCGAGGTCAAACTTACTGGTCTATAATTTTCTGGAGCGTCCTTTTTTCCTTTTTTGTAGACTGGTACAACATGGGCTTCCCTCCATTTATCAGCCACCTCCCTACTGTCCAATGATCTCTGTAATACATATGTCACAGATGCAGCTAATTTGGTTGAAGTTTTAGCAACTGCTCTAGGATGGATATCGTCCAGCTCCGGTGATTTATTCTTATTTATTTTTTTTAGTCTCTGTTACATCCTTTATATCTATTACAATTTGATTTGCTCTTGATTTGGTGTAACTGATATCTTTAGTCAACTGTTCTTTATGATTAAATACTGAACCAAAGTATTTGTTCTGTATGTTTCCCCATGTCCTTTTCCTTTACTATTTCCCCCTGCTCATCCATATAAGGTCCTATACTATGTTTATTTCCTTTTTAGTTGTTTATATACGAAAATAAACTTTTATAATTATTGGTACTGTTTTTAGCCAGCTGCTCCTCAAATGTAGCCTTAGCCATCCATTCTATCTTTTTTTACTTTCCTTTGGTAGTCCCTATATGTAGAATGATTAATTTTGTTTTGTTTTAAATGTTTAAACATTCAGTTGCAGCAAGAAAACAATCGTATTGGCAGGGTATTAAATGACTAGTATACTGTAGTAACATGCAACACAAACCACGGTAATTATAACCATTTCCAGAAATATGTAGCAGACTATTTATTGACTGATCAACAGTTTGATAATCATCCTATGCCAAGTGTTATACACGTGTTCACGGGCAATTGGCACTTTCACACATGAAACTTCTAATAACATTTTTCGGCTTAAAGGAAAACTCTGGTTTAGATTTAGAAGACAAAGCCACTTTTTTCCTCCCGCGGCAAAGTTGTTTAATTTAATTTTTAAAAGTCTGCTACACGGAAGTATGGCAGACGCTCAGGTGGCTCCATTTACTGTAAAGGTGCGGCGCTGCACCATGCGCTTCAATGCATTTCCATTGAAGCACACGTTACAGCACCGCATTTTTATAGTACAGCAATTTACATGCATTTTAAATAGCACAACTTAATTTCTATAATAAACAGCCACCTTGTACTTTTTACCTTTATCAAAAATACGTAGTGCCATGGTATTTTCAACATTTACAGGTTTTTATATATACATTAAAGTATTTTATGACAGTGCTATTACATACTAAATCCAACAACGATAAACACAGCCTGTTTTACATCAGCTCAGAGATCACCACAATAACCTCCCTGTACAAGGACCTCAGAGGGAAAAGGAAAATTAAAGAGGACACTATAGCATAGTCAAGAAAGGTAAGGGGGTGCCCATAGGTGGCCAACCTTATGGACTAGAAATTATAAAGGATAGATTAGGCTAAGAAATAGAAAAACTGTTGCAACAGATTTAAGATAAGGTTGGTCCTCAAGAGTGGCAGGAGCTCCCTGTCACTGGCGAGACGATCCTTCCTTTTTCTCCTTGTCCTTCTTATGGGGCCGAGAGATGTGCATGCCCGTGGGGCCCTCTCCCTTGGTAGGAAGGGACTGACATCTCCTGAAGGAGCCTGAGAAGGTGGAGCCCAGACTGAGCGGGACGAAGATCGACATAGAAGAGGACCAATCAGCAGCCCGAGCTGCCTCCTCTTCAAAGGCCTTCATATGTTCCAACTGCTCAGCGGACCCGCAGCCATGGAGACCACTCACCAGGCTTCTTTGGATTTGACCGGCGGGTTCCATTTCTCCAGTCTGCCCAACTGCAATCGTGCGAGATGATCATCCGAAACATTTGGATGAAATGTGCAACACAATTTCCATGCCTGGGTGTCATGATTGTGACCCATGCAATAAACATGCAAGGCATGCGGGTTGGTCAGAGACATCTTTTGCCCGCACAGGCAGCTGAAGAAACTGGGCGAGAACTTGTCCTCCATCACAGTTGAGATTGCGAATCGATTAGGAGAACCTCTAACGAGACTAAGTTTGGGTAAATCCATAGATTTAAGCGCCAGGGCCTACAGTAATGCGTGAGCGATAAGAAGGGAACCTGAATCTTCCAGCAGAAAGGAAGATTTAGCGTCATGGGGCACAGCCAAGGGATATATGGGTGGTTGGGAGAAGCCAGCTTTTAGACCTTCTGGCAAGATTCTTAAGGGGAAAGGACATGCCAACAAGTATGGACAGAACATATCCACAATCCTAGAAAGTTGTTAAAAAAAAAAAAAAAAAAAATGCTCTTCACTGAGACACATAGTAAGAATACTGTAGGTCAACCCCATTCAACTTACACAATGCACAGGGCACCCCACTGGAGCAAGTAAAAACTTTTGGATACTTGGGGATCATCTTAGACGACACCATGTCATACAAAGAACATGGACGTCATTCAGACTGAAAACAGGGAGCGGGGAGCACTTTTCAGACAAAGACTGAATCTATCCAAGGAAACAAAACACTTGGCAGAATCCAGCTCTGTGCTCTCATTCATCGATTACAGTCTCCCAATTTATTGGTCAGCCATGGACACGGTCCTAGATAGCGTCAGGGTGCTGCTCAATAAAGCATGCCCTTTGTAACTTGCTCCCACAAATAAACACACACCTGCAATCTATATACCCTTATAAACTGGCTGGCTCCCCTTCTGACAGGTTATGCTACCAAACAATCTTACTGGCGCAGAAAGCACTCCTAAGCCTTAAACCATCTGCCATTAGCTCCCCTTATGAGGTCTGTTCACAATACCTACACCCCACGGAGCATGGTCAGGAAGGCTCTAGCAATCCCACCATGAAAAACGAGCCTGGGTCAGCACTCCTTTGCTAACCGGGCAGCCATGTGGCTAAATGAACTCCCCGCCACTATAACCACTCTACCCAAGATTGCACAATTCAAATGGGCCCTCAGGGCCAATACTGCGCAAAACTCAATTTGCCACTGCCCTGATCCAACCTGAACAGAGGAGATATTAGCACTCTCCTGATCATACTTGGTTACCTGCTATTACCTGATCCTCCCCCAAAATGAGTCAATTATTATAATGTACTATGTTGCACAGTTACCTTACTTACAAATTGATTGTATTATAGTGTACCATACTAATCTTATATACACCTAATGTAACCATGAGTAGCCCTGCAACAAGGCTCCACTTGAGCTGATCAAATATGTATCTGTGCTGAACTTGTACCATGTATTGTCTACTGTATTGTTTTCTCATACGACGTGGAACCTTTGCAAATGAGCAATTTATGCTCAAAGGTTGTTTTTGGATTATTTTCAATAAATAAAAACTCCAAAGAGGGTTTCTAATGACATAAGCCATCACAGCAAAGCTCAGCATTCCTTTTTTTTGTATAACATAAATCACTGAATGAGTTTAAAACTGTTCCAGATAAATGAACCTTTTCCTCGTAGCAGAATGTTATGTGAAATCCAACCACCACAGTTCACCTCAGCATGCTGAGAAGGCAATATACTATATATAGAACAGTGTGTGGGTAACCATACACAAAAGTGTATGGGTAACCATACACAACAAGGCTGTGTTTACATCGAGGGTCTGTGACATCATTAGGAACCTCGACAGCAAAGTTCAAGAGGTCCCATGATGTCATCATAAACCCGAGTAGGCAACACAGCCTTGAAGTGTATGGTTACACATATACTGTTTAATATAGTACATGGTTGCCCTTGATTCTCCACAGATTTCAGCTGCTCAGGCCATGTATTTAAATTGCGGTAAAAAAAAGGCAAACACAGAGGCTGAAGAAAGAACATGTAATCAGTGACTGCGCTGCATTTCTCCAACTACTGATGTGCTCCCCCCACTGCCTTCTCAAATATTTATTTATTTTGTAATACATTTCCACACACACAAATTTTTTTTAGAGAATCAGGGTAGTTTAGTTAGGAGGCCAACTGCTAAGGCCATTCTTGCCATGGTTTGTGATTTTCACTGAGTTGTCCTTAACGACCAGCTCTGTCTAGCGGCTTTCAGAGCAACTGGGAAAGCCAGTGACAGCACGCGCTCATTCAAAAAACAGAACAGTAGTTGTACTGTCGATGTGACGTCAGAATGATAGTACAACAACTTTTTTGACCTTTGAACTGTCGAACACTATTTTGAGAGCTGCTGAAATCTGGGGAGACTCGAGGGCAACCATATACAATAATAAAATTAATTCTCGTAGGAAAACGACACTTTTAAGGTGACCGGCAAAGTCTAGCCAGTTAACAGAGTTGTCAGAACAATCACACAAGTCCAGACTATCAATCAATATTTTATTCATCATCAAAGTGTGAATGAATGGGATACTCAGCTGAGCAGAGCTTATTTTCAATGAGACTAATAAAGGATCACATTACAACCACTGTGTATGGAAAAAAAAAAAAAAACAACAAAGCAGCATTCTGGGAAAAGTAGTTATTAGACCAATATTCTTCTCCATCCACTACAAAGGGGAAACTACAGACTCCAGCAGCATTGTTTTCTGCAAATAGTTCCTAGACTTCCTGCTGTAGAATGCTACAGCTTCCTTCACCTTCTACAGCGTTGCACAACAACTGCACATAAATTAACTGCTGAATTGTTATCCGTAGAAGGAAACAAAAGAGTCCTTTGCCCTTTCCTGCTTTGACCACGCCCACCACTCTGCTAACAGAAAATCTGCTTTTAGCTTCACTAAGCAGCCTTAAAAAAGGATACTGAGGCTGCTGAATGTGCAAGGCAGGCCACCAAAATGGAACATTTCATACCTTTATACTGAGTTTCTTGAAGTCTTCCATGCTCTTCCATCCACTCTGCTGTTACATTAGGAACAGCGGCCATGTGAAGGTAGCCCTACTAGACAGAACAGCAAAGACTGACAGCTGGGTGGGGCTCCCTAGTTACACAGCCTGATGTGATGCCATTCATGCCAACTGCCTACTGCCGTACTAGGACTCTACAACCAGCCAAAAGATAACACAACCTGTATGAACCATAAACATAACACTAACGGTATACAGTCAGAAGAGATGCAAGTCACAAGTGGGGTACCTCGGGGATCAGTCCTGGGACCAGTCCTCTTCAATATCTTCATCAGTGACATTGCAGATGAACTGGAGGAAAAGGTTTGTCTGTTTGCAGATGACACCAAGATCTGCAACAGAGTAGATGATCCAGATGGGGTGGACAGAATGAGAAGAGATCTGGATAAACTGGCAAAATGGTCGGAAGAGTGGCAACTGGGTTTTAACACAAAGTGCAAGATCATGCACATAGAGAAGAGAAACCCTGAAGCCACCTATAGGCTGGGAGGGGAGTTGCTGGAAATCACAAGGGAAGAAAGAGACTTGGGCATCATCATCACAGATGACCTGAAATCATCCAAGCAGACCACTAAAGCAGTAGGTAAGGCTTGAGGGATGTTGGGGTGTATTAGTAGGGGTATCACAAGTCATAAGAGGGAGGTAATAATCCCTCTTTACAAGACACTGGTCAGGCCAGGGGTCAATCTTAACTTTTGTTTGCACTAGCCAGCAGGGCAAGTTGATTCAAAATTGCACTGGCCTGCAGATGATTGCACTAGCCCTTAACTATTATGGTAAATTTTGATCACTTGTGCAGGAAACAATGCAAGCAAAGCCAATAAATACTCTGATTATTGTACATTTATCCTGCTCCCACATTGCTTCCAGCTCCCAGCAGAAAAAAAAAAAGACTGCAGTGCCATCACAGTGAGCCCCTCCATTGTTTTGTACCATATCCTCTTCTCTTTCTCTTTCTGCCCCCCCACATCAAACAAAGAGAAGATATCACAACAGCAAATGTTCAATCAAGCAGTCCTAGCTCTGCGCACACGACAGCTGACATCATCATGCACCTCACCACACTGTCACCACCACCCACGTAAGCATTAAGCCACGACGGAGGTGTGCTCTAATGCTGGATTGATGCATGGGGGGGGCGGTGCATGCCCGAGGCCCATGGCCGAGGGATACCACCCGTCCCCCCTGCATCAATCGCATTAGAGCACACCGACGGAGTGGCTTAATGCTTTTGTAACATGGCCCACGACTGCTGGACGGATTCTGAGCCATGCAGTGTGACAGGGACAGAAGAGAACGCGGAGGCGTGGAACTTTTAACATATTTTATTACAGTAATACAAACACATGTAGTATAGCTTACATAGATACTGGTGTGCTCAACTACGCCTGCTGCTGTAGTCGCGCTGAAAGAACCACATAACAGTTGTGTGATGTCCTCCGTTTTTCCATGCGGCTGTTCCACCGTAATTGTGCTCGGAGGTCTGCATGTGTGATTTCACGGGATCGGGGCGCAGCGGCCGGCGCGCGGGGATCTCGGCACGCTACTTCCGGGTCCCGCTTGGATTGCCGCCCGGGTGCGTTGCAGCACAGCTCGTCTCTCTGCTAGGCTGGGCGCAGTCATCTCCACTCTCGCTCTATCCGGCCATGCACAGCCCACCGCGCGTTCCTGCCACCACTGATCGTCTACCCACTGCTCCATTTGCGCTGAACCCAGCAGATCGAAATACGCTGCGCTCCCTTGCATCCCCCCTCACTGTGCCCACTGTGCTGCTCGGCTCACTGTCCGCCGCGGGGTCCCTCCCCAGACCACCCCACCCCCCGATGTTCTGCCACTCTCCTCCCCGACTTGACGCTCACAGGAGCCGCTCGTGGCGCGACTCGTCTCACTTCCAGATCGCACCCAGTGCTGCTAGGCAGGGGGTCTGGCTGCGAGCGGTACTGCCGAACGGGCACGGCATATACCATGCGTTAATACCCGCTTCGCCTGCCGTTTTGTGACCGCCCTACGCCTATCGGCTCGCTCCCTCACAGGCACACTATTGATGCCATGTTACAAAGGGCAATAAACAGCGTCAGGCAGAGAAAGACGCTCTCGGTCCCCACCCTACAGTCAGCTGGAAACCTGCACTTTTGAAAGTTTTTGTACAGTCTCAAGTGAGCCAGGAGCACATTTAAGATTTCTTTTGGGGGGTCTAGACAAACCTAAGGGGCTTGGGAAATAGAAAACTATGAGATTTTTATTTTGTAAAAGCATTGATTTTAATATGCTCTGCCCCAACAATAACAGATTTTTCTTAAACATTGTCCTTTCATCAGCCCAGGGGAAACAGTACACAGGCATAACACTATACTATTTCTATTTCTGTACAGAATGATCTATGCACCCCAGGAATGCCTATTTCAAGGTTTCAAATTACATATTTTATCAAAGTTTATTTTTGTACCATACATGATTCAAAGCTTTGTTTTTAGGCTGAAAGGACATGCTGAGTGGGATAAGGGTGGAAATGTATGGATGGTGATGGCTGGCATGGTCCATTTAGAAGAGCTATGGACCCCCTACACTTGCCAGTAATGGCAGCTATGGATGGTCACTTCAGAGCCTAGTCTGCAGTGGTGTCCAGGTAAAGAACAGAGTTAAGAGATTGGGAGGGGAGAGGGAAGTTATGGTGAGACTGTGATAAAACCCACAACCTGCAGGGCTGATCCTGTATACCTCTGCATTTTGTCACTGAAATGTTGGATACAAACACTCAAAATGTAGAGAAATGAGGGGCACTGGTCTTAATAATATTGGACAAATTGTTAGACACATTCAGAAAACTGGAACCTAGTGACTTAACAGCACTCTACCCTTGATCACACCCTGAACACTAGCTGAAAGTCTTAACGGTGGAGTGATAATGACTCACATTAAGTCTTTTGTGGGACCCCTCTCTTGAACTTCCAGATAATTTGTGGGTTGTGGGTTTTATCACCCCTGACACGGGTGCCTCTGCTGCTTCGAGCAGCCGGGCGGACCCCTTCTGTCCACCGGCTGCCTTCCTCGCTGCACTGCCCGCTGATCACCAGACTGAAGCTTCACCCTTGACACGGGTGCCTCTGCTGCTTCGAGCAGCCGGGCGGACCCCTTCTGTCCGCCGGCTGCCTTCCTCGCTGCACTGCCCGCTGATCACCAGACTGAAGGTACGTGCAGAAACTAGACTGTCCAGAATCATCGACTCTGCCTGCTGACGGGCTGCTGCAGTTCTTTAATTCTTTGCTACTGCTGTTTCCTCTCTGGACCTTAAGCTAATGTTATATTCTGATTGTGGTACTTGTTAATTCTCTCAAATTGTCTTGTAAATCCTAACCAATGAACCTAAGCCTGTTTACAGCAATTTTGCACTCAAAGGGTAGTTTGAAGTGCAAGTTCATTTAGGCTGCAGGTCTGTAGATTGTAAAATATTACAGCTCTCTTTGTTTCAAGGTCCAGTGGTAAGCTACCCGGACCAGAGAGTAAGTTTAAAGTAATACAGTTTTTTCTGTTTAGACCAGATTCCATTTGGGTCACAGTTGTAAGCTTTGCCCTGCAAATAATTCAATTTCTCTTTCACTTTCTGTCCTTCTGTCTCCTTGCTGCTTGAATTTTTACGCCCACCGTCCCATCCCCCACCTCCAGCCTTTATTAAATACTCTCCTTCCCCCATCAGCACCACCCCTAGCAATGTTCATCCTCCCCTCTCTCTAATATTGCAACTCCTCTTAAAGATGCAGAGTGCAGCTATTAGGCCTAACAGTTTGGTGACCCAAGGTGGTACCGTCCCAGCGGGAAAACTGTATCGGGGCAAACATGGGACTCATTGAGCTCCCATCAAAGCTAGTCCTGTGCCAGCTACTCATGGGCGCACTAGCCACTATAGCCACTGTGAGCCTTTCTGTCTCCTGGATCCCCTGGATCTATGGGCCGGCTGACCCCCTAAAAATAGCTCCATGGTGTACATATGTCCAACCAGTGGAGTCGGATTTTACCTTCTCAAACATTATAGCAGAGGGCTCTCCCTGACGTGGTCCTGGTGGTCTGAAACTAGTACCTTGGAGACCTCTCATAAGGTCAGGCGTTATGGACGGAGGTCACAGAACAAGAGAGACCCCCCTTTAAGGCATCTACTCTGGCTCCTGCTGATGACACCTCGCTAGCGAAGGACATTGAACTAAACCCAGGACCGCCACCCAGTCCATACCTGCAGGCGGGCTGGCCAGTGGTTAAAGGGCTGAAGGGGCCCCATCTAAATGTCAGAAGCCTGCTCCCAAACCTAACGGAACTTACGTGTCTGGGTAACTTCGGCACAGTCCTACAACATTCTTGGAATTACAGAAACCTGGCTGAAGCCTTCCACCCCAGCTCAGCATGTGCCTTCCCTGGTTACGACCTTATCCGCTGAGATCGTCCGGGAAGTAAGAGAGGTGGTGGCATCCTGGTCTACTACAGGAACCATCTAAACCTGTCCGCCCTCCCTGATCAACAGACCATGCAGTCCCCCTGTGAGGCTCTGCACACGGTACTGTTACTAGGGATGGCAAAAAAGATTCACATTGTATTTGCATACAATCCTCCAAAAGGAGGCGTAGAGGGACTGACTGGTCTCCTTGGTGCAGTTGGTGCTGCAACACGGCAGAATGAGCTAATCATTCTGGGTGACCTCAACCTAAATTGGTTGGGTGGCAATGCCAAGGCCTTTGAACCCTCACTTACCGGTCTCTCTCTGACTCAGCTTGTCAAAGATCCTACCAGATGCCCTACTAGTGGTGCTAAGGGCTCACTCCTGGACTGGATCCTGACAAACAGACCAGATAGGATCAGCTCGTCGGGTATCCTACCGGACTCTATCTCTGATCACTCCCCGGTGTACTGTGTCTGGAGGGTACCATATCAAAGAATTCCCCCAAAAATTATCCAGATCAGAGACTACTCCAAGTTTGATCTGTCCTCCTTTCAAAATGACATCAAGTACACAGATTGGGGGGCAGTTTGGAATGCTAACGACCCCGCATCCACTGTCAGTCACTTTCTTTGCTCTCTAAGGGCCTTGCAGGAGAAACATGCCCCCCTCATCAGATGGAGGGTGAGGGGAATGGCTACTAAATGGCTTCATGGTAGCCTCCTGGCACTCAACACTAGAGATAAGTGCTGGGCCAAGTTCAAGGTCATGGCTGACCTAGCCATCTTTCCGAGATACAGACAACTCAGAAATGAATGCAAAAAGAACATTAGGATTGCCAAAAGTGAATTTTGCAAATATGCTTTACTGAACTCGGCTAGGGATCTTAGAAGGTTCTGGAGGAACATTAAACAAGTGGTGAGTGGTACACAGAGCACTGAGTCCACTGACATGATAATCGATGGTTCGAGCTGTAACAACTCGGAAACATACTAACATACTAACATACTAAAATGCCAGCAGAATAGGCCTAATGGTCTTTCGTGTCTGCTCGTTTGGTCAGCCCCCACCCTGGGTGCTGACCTTGCTGTCCCCCTCGCCTTCTCTGGCTTCTCCCTTCCCAGTTCCGGATATTCTTGCTGCATTGGATTTTGCTTCCTGAACCCTTCCCTGTACCTGTCCACCCCTCTTGAACCCTCCACTGTCTCTGCCTCCACCAGCCCCTAGGTAGTGCATTCCATGGCTCTACCACCCTCTCAGTGAGTAGCACCTCCTCCTTTCTCCCTGATCTTCCCCCTCCAGCTTCCACCCATGCCCTCTAGTGGCCCCTTCCTCCTTCCTTGAAGCACCCTCACTGTTCCTCCCCTATTTACCCTCTTCATGTACCTGAAGACCTCTATCATGTCCCCGGTCCTTCTCTCTTCCAAAGTGTACATATTTAGCTCTTGAGCCTCTCCTCATGGGTCCTGTCCCCCAAGCCCCAAATCATTTTGGTTGCCCTCCTCTGGACCCTCTCCAGGAGGTTAATGTCCCTCTTTAAGTGAGGCCTCCAAAACTGCATGCAATACTCCAGGTGCGGCCTCACCAAGCAGTTATACAGGGGGAGTATCACTTCCCTCCTTCTGGAGGTGATCCCCCTAGCGATGCATCCCAGCATCCTGTTGGCCTTGGCTGCTGCCCTCCTACAAGTCTCAGAGTTGTTCATCTTGACATCCACCACCACCCCCAGGTCCCTCTCAGCCATTGAGACTTGTAGTATCCCCAGGGTGTACACTTGGCCTGGGTTTCTGACCCCCAGATGGAGTATCTTGCATTTCCCTGCATTAAACCTCAGCTTCCACTTTCTAGACCATCTTTCCAGAGCCTCCAGGTCCCCCTGCAGGGCCACCCTCCCCTCCTCCCCATCCACCACTGCCCCCAGTTTCAAGTCATCTGCAAAGAGACTCATCTCACTCCTGATTCCTGTCCTTATGTCAGATACGTAGGCGTTGAACAGAAGGGGCCCAAGGACTGATCCCTGTGGGACCCCACTAATGACCCTCTTTGGGGAAGAGATTATCCCACCAATCCGGTCCTGGAGCCAATTGCCTATCCATCGGATCATCTGGTTTCCAACCCCCATTTCTCCTAGTTTATCCAACAGGCCCCCGTGAGGAACAGAGTCAAATGCCTTGCTGAAGTCCAGAAAGAGGACATCCACTGGTCTACCCAGGTCCAAGGCACTTGTCACCCAGTCACAGAACTCCACCAGGTTTGTCTGACACGATTTCCCCAGGATGAATCCATGCTGTCTGATCGTCCAGGCACCCTGACTTATCCAGGGTCCCCCTAGCCACTCCTTGACAATGCCTCCATCACTTGCCCACCACTGATGTCAGGCTGACAGGCCTGTAGGTTCCCTGCCAGCTCCCTTGATCCCCCTTGTGGATGGGCACTACATGCGCCACCTTCCAGTCTTGGGGCACCCACCCTGTCCTCAGAGATGGTGAAAAGCTCTACCAGGGGTTTCGCCAGGACATCTGCAAGTTCCTTCAGCACTCTAGGATGTAATTTATCCGCCCTGGTGCTTTCTCCGTCTTAAGGGCTGAGGGGCTTCCCTCACTCTCTCTGCTGTGATTTCCACTTCCAGTACCTCTTCTCCCTGCTTGGCCCTCCCCCACCTGCCAGTGATCCCCCCCAGATCTGCCGATTGGTAAGGGTCCCCCTCCTCATTATCTCTGTCTCCTCCTATGTATGATGCAGCATCCCCATTTTCCTGGTGAAAACTGAGGTGAAGTACTCATTTAGTACCTCAGCCTGCTCCTCTGGGTCATGTGCCCATCTCTCCCCTGATTTAATCCTGCTAATCTGCCCCTTCACCCTTCGTCTTTCCCCAATGTATCTAAAGAACCCCTTTTCCCTCTCCTAATTTCCCTGGCCAGGTTCTGCTCCTTCCTTGCCTTAGCCGCCCTCACCACTCTAGTGGCCCTTCTAGCCAACAGCTCATACTCCCCTCGTTCCCTTTCACTCCTTGAGCACTTGAATTTCTTATAGGCTGCTTTCTTTCCCCACACCACCTCCTGGACCTCCCTGGTCCACCAACAGGGTTTTTGGGCCCTACCGCATTTTCGTCTTACTCTTGCACAGGTGCTGGTAGCATCCTGCACCCCTCTCCTGATGATTTCCCACCTACTATCAGTGTCCATGTCTGACCCAATTCCATCCAAATGCTCCTTAAGGATCCTTCCCATTTCCTTAAAATCCACCTCCCTGAAGTCGGTTACTTCCGTCTTTGTGCAGCCTTCTACCCCTCCTAGGTCCAGGCAGAACCAGACCGTGGCATGGTCACTCCCCGCCAATGGGTCCCTTACCTCCAGGCCCCCAATCTGGTCACTGTCTGCCAGGACCACATCCAGTACCCGTGCCTCCCTGGTTGGTTCCCTCACCTGCTGAGTTAGGAAAGCGTCTTGAAAGACATCCAACAACCTCTGTTCCCTGGTCACAGAGGATGTCATAGTCTCCCAGTCTGTTCCTGGCATGTTTAAGTCCCCTAACACCACCACCTTTCCTCTGCCCAGTCTGCAGTGTCTCCTAACATCTGCCACCAGACTGTCCTCCAGCTCCTCCGCCAGGGCAGGGGGTCTATACACCACTCCTATTTTTACTCTCTTGCCCCCCCTTGTTATCAAGCCATCGCCAACTCTTTCAACCATTATTTTGCGGCTCTGTCGGAGTACACCTCGTCGTTCCCAAATGATGATGGTGTCAGTGGCAATCAGCCCACTGCACCATCTTCACTCCGCCCGCCTTTTCTGTTCAGGGCAGTGGTAGTTCAAGAGGTGCAGAAACTGCTAGCAGGACTCTCCCCCTACTCAAGTGCTGGACAAGATGGCTTGGAACCCAAACTCCTCAGTCTTGGTGCCCCCTGGCTGGCACCTCTGGTGGCACACACTTTCAATCTGTCCCTGGCAACTGGAGTTATCCCAGACATATGGAAGGTTGCCAGGGTAGTCCCAGTCCTTAAACAAGGGAACCCTAAGCTGATAGAGAACTATTGCCCTATATCTATCCTGTCGGTGGCTAGCAAACTACTGGAGAAAGTTGTAGCAGGGCAACTCTCAGAGTACTTACAGGCGCATGACATAATGACTCCTGTACAGCATGGATTCAGGAAGGGGCATGGTACCTCATCAGCCCTAGTTACTGTTACATCATGGATCAGGGAGGCCATGGACCAGGGTAAACTCTCAGGGGCCCTCTTCACTGACCTCTCAAAGGCGTTTGACCTGGTCGACCATGCCATGCTGTTGACTCAGCTTAGAGCAATTGGTCTTTCCACTACTGCTCTTAGCTGGTTCGACAACTACCTATATGGTAGAATGCAGCAGGTCAAATTTGGCAAAGAGCTTTCGGGTCCCATCCCAGTAATGGTAGGGGTCCCCAAAGGCTCTGTCCTTGGACCAATGTTCTTCTCCATTTTTATAAATAACCTCTCCGAAACCGCAGCCCACTGTAAACCAATTCTCTATGCAGACGATCTGGTTATCCTGTCTCACTCCAATGAGGTGGTGGTCATTAATCAACAACTGAGTGAAGACCTTATAAACATTCAGGTATGGATCTTGAACCACAAGCTTGTCCTTAACCTTAAAAAAACCCAGGCCATGCTCTTTGGGTCCCGGGCAAAGATTAAGGCCGCCCGTGTGCCGTTCTGTGTATCCGGCAAGGGAGATGTCCCAATCCCTAACACGGACAACTTCAAATACCTGGGAGTAATGCTGGACCCACAGCTCGACCTTGGCCTTCATATTCAGAGGATATGTAAAACAGTCAACTGTAAACTGGGTCTGGCCTACAGGGCAAAAAACAACCTCACACCAGCCGCGTGTGCTGCCCTTGTGAGAGGGATGCTTCTCCCCTCTTTGTGTTATGGGCTCCTGCTGTTTGCTAGCACCACTAAGGCCCATCTCTCCAGGTGGTCGACTGCTTATAACAATATCTGTCGCTTCGCCCCATCGGCCCCACGGCTCACTCATCACTGTGAGCTCTACAACAAGCTACACTGGCTCTTACCTACAAAGTACATTGATTTTGTCCTTGGTTGCTTCACTGGTAAGGTCCTCAACATGGGTACCCCTCCAGGGGTGGCAAGCTTGCTGGCCCAATCTGCCCCCTCGTCATATCACCTTAGGTCTCAGGGGTCTGCCACACTCAAGGTACCTGTGACTAGGACCAAGATGGGTGAAAGGGACTTCGCAGCATGTGCCCCTAAACTTTGGAATACCTTCCCAACCCAGGTCCGTGCTGCCCCTTGCAGGGCAGCCTGCGCTCTTCCCTATGGAGCCATCTTAAAAGTGCATCGGCCTGCGGATGTCAAAAACCCCCATGACATATGTTTAGCACTTGCACCCATACAAAACTGCCGGCCCTTAAAATGTAGTATTTCTGTACTGCCCCAAACTTGATGCAAGATGTGTAATCTTACCTGTAGTCTCTTGACGTGTAACCTGTTCCTAATCATGGGATGTGTAATCTTACCTTGTAGTCTCATGATGTGTAACCTGTTCCTAATTATGTGATGTGTAATCTTACCTTGTAGTCTCATGATGTGTGACCTGTTCTTAATTATGTACCATGTTGTCCCAAGTGTGTAAGTATGTAATTTCCTGTACTCTCCCGGGTCGTACCTGAAAATAGGCAAATTGCTTGTCTAGTGTACTTACCTGGTTAACAAAAGCTAAATAAATAAATTGCAGCTCTTAATGAGCTGTTAATCACACCTGGCTATCTGGAACACAGAGAGATTAGCATGAAGACTAGAGAATGCTAAAGTAGAGACATTTTTAACTTCACTAACAGCCATGAAAATTTGCACTAGTCAAGGCGGGCTAGTAGAGAGTTAGTTGAATTAGCCCTGGTCAATTTGCGCTAGTGTTTGGGCTAGTAAAACAATGTTAAGATCGACCCTTGGGTTAGGCCCCATCTGGAGTACTGCGTGCAGTACTGGAGACTGCACCTGGACAAGAACATTAACAAAATGCAGGCAGTCCAGAGAAGGGCAACCAAAATGGTGCAGGGACTGCATCAGAAAACATATGAGGACAGGTTAATGGAGCTCAAAATGTATACCCCAGAGCAAAGGAGGGAGAGAGGTGATATGATTGAAACATTCAAACATCTTAAGGGCATTAACAAGGTAAAAGAATCTAACATATTTCAATATAAGAAAAATAGCAGGACAAGAGGACACAGCATGAGAATAGAGGGAGGCCAATTAAGCGGTAATGTGAGGAAATTCTTTTTCACAGAAAGGGTGGTGGATGCATGGGACGGCCTACTTCAGGAAGTGGTGGATATGAATACAGTGCAGGGCTTCAAACAGGCACAGGATTGGCATAAGGGAGCAATACAGATGAGTATGAATAGATAGGCCACTGACAGAGTACAGGCCAATGGCACATTCATAAGGTAGAAAAAACAGGCAGACTGGATGGGCCTTGCGGTCCTTATCTGCCGTCAACTTATATGTTTCTACCCCCAGGGGTCCATATTGTGCCCCTGAGCTAAAACTATATTACACCCAAATAAAATGGGATGGTCAAGGAATTTTTTTAGGACATGGGAGACTCAGGGAAACTCAGTTTTCAGGTATTGTGTTTGCTTTGGTTGTGGTTCTTCTACAATTTCGGAGTTATTCATTCTGACTCAGACCCCCGATCCCTCAATGTGGCTTGCAGTGTGCTCCCTCCCCCAGGGCATATACAAGGCCCAGGTTTCTTACCCCCAAATTAAGTACCTTACATTTCTTGGCATTAAATTTCAATCACCACCTCCTTGACCACCCCTCCAGGGTATCCAGGTCCCCCTGGACTGTCTCTCTTGCTTCTTCTCTATCCACCAGTGCTTCCAGTTTGGAGTCATCTGCAAAGAGACTCAGCCTACTCCAAACCCCTCTCCCTATATCCGAGACATAGGCATTGAACAGGAATGGCTCCATACTGAACCTTGGGGGACCCCACTGATTGCCTTTCTGGGGGAGGAGACTGTCCCACCGACCATTACCCTCTGTATTTGCCCTGAAAGCCAATTTTCCACCCACTTGAGCACCTCTCCTCCCACCCCCATCTTCCCCAGCTTTGCTATCAGCCCATTATGGGGTACTGAATCAAACGCCTTGCTGAAATCCAGGTACAGGACGTCTACCAGCCTATGTCTGTGCAGGGCCCCCGTCTCCCAGTCATAAAACTCTACTGAGGTTGGACTGACACGATCACCCTGTGACAAAGTCATACTGTTTATCATCCTGGTGCCCTAACCTTTCCAGCTGCCTCCCAAGCCTCTCCTTGATAAAGCCCTCCATTACTTTGCCTTCCACAGACGTTAGGCTGACAGGCCTATAATTCCCCATCTCCTCTCTAGATCCCCCTTTGTGGATAGGCACTACATGAGCCACCTTCCAGTCTTGGGGAACCCATTCTGTCTGCAAAGAGGTGTTAAAGAGTGCAGCCAGTGGAGCTGCCAGCTCCTCCGCTAGTTCCTTCAAAACCCTCGGATGTAGCCCGTTCGGCTCCGGCGCCTTATCAGTTTTTAGCTTCCGAAGGGCCTCCCTCACCCTATCCACTGTGATTTCTCCCCCCAAGTCCTCACCCTCATGCAACCACCCCACCCCTTCTGGGTCTGGCCCAGCCTGTACCCTAGCCTCTTTCAGTCCTCTGGGCTCAGACTGACCTCTCGCTTTTGTTGGCTCCTCTTCCCTCTCATCAGGCTGTAGGGATCTCCGGTCTCCCTCTGTAAAGATTTATGTACAAATAATATAAAGCACTGCATTAAATATTGCAGAGGGACAGGATAGACCAGAGATAAAGTTGGATCTGCGGTGATACTTATATGCAGGGAAAAATGGGCAGACTAGGTGGGCCAAACGTTCCTTATCTGCAAGTAAATCTATGATTCTGTGTTTCTGTATAAACATTATGTTAGATACAGAAGCACTTTTTTTTTTTTTTTTTTACACTCCAATATTTTCTCTATGCCCCTAATTACTATCAATAACATAGCTCCGATTTAAGGGTACCAAAAATGAGTGGAATTCCACAGAGATGGAGAGGATATTCATTAGGAACCAATGCCTGCTATGATTGGCCTTCCAGGTAGTTTGTCATCTTTTCTCAGTTCTAAAGGAAATATGAAGCACACCTACGGAGTAGGAACACCTAACTGAAGATACAAAAACTAATTAAGGGGCGAGTTCTTACACTTGAGCACCTTAAACATTACAAAGAGCCCCAGATAAATGAGAAATGATTAGATTAATACCAGTAAACTTTAAAACAGACCAATTTAAATATAGGGAACAGTGAATCACACACTAAAGGGGAAGAGGAAATTGTTTAACCAGGAAAGGCACACTAAGCCAAAGCTTACTAGGTTTTAAGGAAAAAAGAAGGCCGAGGCCCATCTAGATTTTCCCACACACAATGTGGACAAATTAGAACATATGTTTCTGGGTTAACCAATTGTCAAGACAATTTTTAAAAACATCTACACTAGTAGAATTGACCAGTTCCTGTGGTAATTTATTCCATAGTCTCGGTGCCCTAACTGAAAAGAAATTTAGTCTCTGATTGGTTCTTACTTAAGTAACAATTTTATTTATTAGCTTTTGGTAACTGGGTAAGTGCACTAGGCAACAGTCCTGCCTATTTTCAGGCACGATCCGGGAGAGTACAACAAAACAATACAGTGATGACATCAGCAACAACACAGTAAAAAATAATACAGTCACAAAAGTATGGGAGGAACACACAAGATATAAGCAGCTAAACAGTACACAATATGTTATAACAAACAAAAGCTAGATGCAACAATATAGGTAACGCCTGGATGTCCTCAAAACAGAAGTATAAGGGAGGAGACACACAGTTAGTTACAGATTCCAAGTGCATAGACGTGAGAGAACAGTGACCGCTTAAAGGAGTGGTGGGAGGGGGAGAGTTTAACTGGGTGGGAAGTGAGTTCCAGAAATTAGGGGCAAAATGAGCAAAGGCCTGTTCACCCATTCTAGTAGCCCACGGCTGGACTGATAGCATGGGGACAGATGAGGACCTGAGCGAGCGGACACGTGTGATAGGGGTAAGCAAGTCCCCCAGGGAGGACGGGCTAGAGGGTCTAGTGAGTGAGTCGCTAAAGCAACCTAGAGAGTAAGAATGAAGGTCTTTGGGAGATAGTCAGTGTAGGCCTGAGTAGAGCCAGCAGTGATGCATCAGTTGGGGGGGCAGATAAGGCGAACCTACATATATTGTTGTAGAAGTGTCCCATTTGCTGAGCACACTAGTATTGATATTGAACAGAACAGGGAGGGCATAAAGAAGTTGCGGGAGAAGCACGCCTCTTGCTACTGCTAGCCTAGCAGAGG
Organism: Neoceratodus forsteri; assembly: GCA_016271365.2. Classification (NCBI taxonomy): domain Eukaryota; kingdom Metazoa; phylum Chordata; order Ceratodontiformes; family Ceratodontidae; genus Neoceratodus; species Neoceratodus forsteri. Next base: position 912,894,260 of record CM028136.1, read on the forward strand.
GGTGAGAGAGTACCGTACACGATAGGCTGCACCAATTCTGGTATTAATGGCCCGGCAGACCTCGTTGATATGCAAGGAAAAATCAAGGGCAGGGTCAAGTTTGACACCAAGGTATTTAACAGTATTCATAACCGGCGTCCCCTGCTGACTGCAGACAAGGAGTTTAGAGGATTCTGAGTGAACTTTTTTAGATGAACCGAACAGCACAGCCTGAGTTTTACCTATATTAAGGATTTGCTGGTTAGCAGAGAGCCAAGATTGGAGAGACTGAAAGTCCCGAGTGAGGGTATGGTTAATGACAGCAACAGATTTGGCGGAATGGTAGAGCACTATATCATCCACATACATGAGGTGGCTGCTGTGAAGGGAGGTACTATGAATGTCATTTAGGAAGAGGGAAAAGACCAGAGGACCGAGTATCGAACCCTGTGGAACACCACGGGCAATTGTGGTAGGGGAGGAAAGAGTTTTTCAGTAGGAAACCGCCTGGAAGCGGTTATCCAGGTAGCTACTAAACCAGGATAAGGTGGAGTCGGAAGCACCAATGTCACTTAACTTGGACAGCAGAAGCGGGTGTTGAACCATATCAAAAGCTTTGGATAGGTCAATAAACACTGCACTTGTAAGCAGGTCCTTATCCATGTTGCTTTTAATGTCACTCATGAGAAGGGTAAGGGCTGTGTTAGTGCTATGTCCCACCCTAAAACCATGTTGGGAGGGAGACTGAAGATTATAGTTACAGAAATGCTCAGCAACCTGTCGACGGACGAGTTTCTCCAGGAGCTTACTAAGAGTGGGGAGTAGAGAGATTGGGCGGTAGTTGGGCAGAAGTTTAGCATCTCCCTTCTCATAGTCAGGGATAGTTCTAGCGGATTTCCAGATGAGAGAGACAGTAGCAGGCCTTATAGAAAGGTTGAAAAGCCTTGTTATGGGCCTAGCAAGCCAGGCCGCAAACAGCCTGATAATCCATGGGTGCAATCCATCAGGGTCAGAGCGGCCGCTAGAAGGAACAGTTTTGAGTAGGCCCAGAACTTGCTGGTAGGAGAATGGATCCAGCACCAAAGACGGAGGAGTAGGGGAGCTGGGAGGAGAGGCCAACCCCGGATTGAGGAGCGTGGGAGAGGCCAAAGTAGGTAGAGAGGAGAAGAGGGAGTCGAAAGTATTAGCAATGGTGAATGGGTGGTTACAGTGCACATCATTAATGAACATATTAGTAGGGGTAGTAGGTTTCTTGTACCCAAGAATTTCCTTGATTTGAGACCAGTATTTTCTTCAACATGTGTTGGAGGCGTTTAGTAGGTTCCTGAAGTAGGAGCTTTTGGCCAGGCGAATCTCCTTTTTACATTTATTACACAGAGTTCGGTAGGCGTCAAAGTCAGTGGGGAGATGGGAGGACTTAGACAGACAATGAGTTGTTTGTTATGGCATCTCGGTACAGTTCGCCTCACAGTTAAGCTGAGTGAACACTTATTCATGAGTTCTGGATTTTTCATCAATTTATAGACTAAGAGTAGGTCCCCTCTAGTTCTTCTATTTTGTAATGAACTTAAGCCTGTGATCTGAAGTCAGGTATGATAGGGGCTGTTTCGTAGTCTCTGGACCATCCTGGTTACCAGTCTTTGAATCCTCTCAAGCCGATCAATATCTCCCTTTAGATAAGGGCTCCAAAAAGGAGACCCATAATCTATGAGTGGTCTGATACATGCCCTATAGAGAAGTATTAGGCACTGTTCGGTTCTTGTAACAAAGGAGCACTGTATTTGCCTAAATAACCCAGTTGTCGTATTAGCTATTTTTAGACAATGGTCTGTAAGGGACAGTCTGGAATTTACCAATATGCCCGAGTCCCTTTCCTTATTAGTAGATTTAATTAAAATTATTTATATAATAAGTGTTTTATGGGTTATGTGTCCCAGAATTTAAGACCACACATTTATCAGCTTGATTCCAGGTGCGACCTGGGAGCACAAGGAAGTTAGGTGACTTGCTCAGGGTCACACAGTATGCAAGTGGGGCTGTGGGATTCAAACCCAGGTCTGCAGCTCAGAGCCCTAAACCTCTGCGCTATACTGTCTCAATATACTAAAGAGATTTACATGTCTGAATCAGAGATTTATTTAAATAAATTAGAGCAGAAAAAGAGACAAGGCGGAATTAACGAGATGGAAAATAAAACTAATCACAGCACTGCACTCCACTGAGTGGGTGAAAGAGAGGCATTGCTTGAATTTTACCATAAAGTTTTGTTTGATAATACTGGTATATTAAAAGATATTTGATAACATGCAACAGAACAAGCCACTTTATATATTTTATAGCACACGAGGCTTAGGCAGGGCCATAGAAATAAAAAAACACTGGGAGTGTAAAAAAAGGTACTTCTGTATTTGACCTAACGGTTATACAGCATTTAATGAAGTGATTTATACGATTTGTACATAAATTATGAACAAGGACCCCATATATATATAGGTACTGTGTGTCTGGAGGTTAATATGATTTATTTCATTCAAAAATGTGAAGATATTATTAGATTACATAAACTGGGGTTGCACAGAATAATGATGAAAAGAACACATACAGATGATAAATATTTATATATGTTGTTTTAGCAAGCAAAGATTCACCGAGGAAGTACATTCTGCATGAAACCTTACAATTATGTGTTCGATAGTTGAATAAAAAAATACACTGGAACTACAAAAAAAAAAAACGTTTGGGGGGCTGAGTGCCTCATTTCCAACTTTGGACAGGACCTAGTGAAATGTCCCATTCCCTGCTGTCCCCATGTCCTTCCATCCTCCCAGCTGTTACACTAGGGATGTGATTAGCAACCAAGAAAAGCTGGCCGTCTTTGGGCCGGATCCTACTGTTGCTGCCTTACCTCCGTGGATCACATGAACAACATACAGAAGAACCTTTCTTCCTGGCTTGACCAAAGGCCACCTACACACAGAGAATGGCTGGCTAACACACTGGAATATCTCAGACTAGAAACGCTAATACATGACATGAGGAATGCACCTCAGGCCTACATCAAAAAGTTTAGTTACTTGGATGCCCTCATTACCATCACAGATATACAACAATGCTCTCATGAGAACACCCAGCATACCCCATTAGAACATTTTTTTAATCAATATGTTTTTATTGATTCTGAAGTTATTATCCAGGCAGATACATCTGCATAAAACATAGCATACATAACAATCTTAAATGGGAAATTTTAGAACATTTTTACTCCAGCACCCTCATCCCTCCACTAGCCCCTGGAAAATACCCTGCCAAATCCAACCCAACTCTTTTCATATCCAAGGTGATAACTCACTCCTCCAAGGTTTACTTCCACCAGTTAATATTTCTGAGATAAATACATAGACCCAGGATCAGCTGGCCTGTGAGAGACACCGATTCTTATAGGAAAAGTTACCCAATATATGTTATTGCCTCCTGTGTTTGTATGTTTCTGTTATGCACTTAAAGAACTCAGAAGTTATAAGACAAGTACACCCTCATATCTTGTAAATGCTATTTTCTTGTCAGACAATTCTTTTCAAGTAGCTGTTGGGGATAGAGGCGTTTGCTATAGTTTGTTTTCACTGTTCACATCAGCCCCTGTAAACAGCCTGGCAGTCTATTTTTTGATTATTGAAATGTCATTGTAACAGAGAGCTGCATTAGCATATGAGAAAATAATAAGGGCAGATATTCAAACTGTGTCCAGAAAGGGTACAAGTGATTGCGCCACGCAACTGAGTTGCGCCAAAGAACAAATGTGCTATATTCAAACGAGATGCGCTACCACTCATCTCGTCTGCATATGGTAGGAAATCCCCACAGCACAGATGGGGGCCGCCTCTGATGCTCCGGCGCATCCTTATGCCCAGTCTGAATACCCAGAATGGGGATGCACTGCACGCAAATTCCAGATATTCCGATTGAAACATATAAATGAGGCCATTAGCCATGCAAGGCACAAATGGGGCCATTAGCATGTCATTATGACCTCATTTGCATGTCTGGGGCAGGGATGCGCCTGACAGGATGCACCGGGAGTCCAACAAGCAGGCCCCGATCGTGCCCACGATGCACACGTATGCATACCCCCCATGGTACTCTAGAGGTCCCCCTCCCAACCCCATTAGGGAAATGAACAATAATCCCCCTCGCATCCCCAGTAGTCTAGTGGTACCCCCTCCGTTCACGATCCTGTCTGTAAATAAAATAACATCCCTAGCCATCCCTGGTAGTCTAGTGGCACCCATCCCCCCACAGCCCCATTCGTAACATGAACGATAATACCCATTAGTACCCTGGTAGTCCAGTGGACCCCCACCCACTGTGGCACCCCCCCAGCATGGCCCAGTAGCTGGCGGGCAGCACAACCCACAGGCACACTGCCACGGCTACCCAACAGAGCTGTCATGGAATAACAGCTTACAGTAAGCACTACAATTCCATTGGTCGACACTGTCGACCAATGGGCTTGCATTGTGTACTTTGTGAATGAAAGCTTACAGCACACAATGCAACAGTGTCAACCAATGGAATTGTAGTGCTTACTATAAGCGGTCATTTCATGATAGCTCTGTCAGCGGGCAGCCACTGCAGTGTGCGGATGGGTTGTGCTGCCCGCCGGCTACTTGGCCATGCTGGGGGTGGGGGAGCGTGGTGGGGGAACCCCTCAGTGGACTACCAGGGTACTAACGGGAATTATTGTTCATGTTACAATCGGGGCTCCGGGGTGGGGGTGTCACTAGACTACCAGGCATGGCTGGGGATGTTATTTTATTTATGGACAGGATCGTAAAGGGAGGGGAGTGCCACTAGACTACCAGGGATGATTGGGAATGTTACTTATGGACAGGATCATGAAGGGCCGGGGGGTACCACTGGACTACCAGGAGGCTGAGGGTTACATTTATTTCACTCACGGACGGGGACAGGGGTGGGTATCCACCCAAAGGCTGGCGGTTGCTGTGTTGCACTGTGCAATATGGAAGCCAGCCTGTGGGTGGCTAAGACCTGCACCTGGTTTTCCAGGCATAACTCTGTGCGGCACATCTCCGAGATATGTGAGCAGCTGCGCCACACATCTCAGCTGAATACTGCAATGTGCCGCATATGCAGAGGAACGCCCCCTCCGGATGCGCCGCATACATTATCTTTGCGCTGTGGTGCATCTGGAGTTGCGTGGTCATCTCCACCTTTGAATATGGCCCAGGGTTGCATTTTGGAGATGTGCCAGTGCAACTCAGTTGCGCAGGGCGCATCTCCTTTGAATATCTGAGCCAACATGTCAGCACCCTTTAGATTCTATAGCATCTCAGTCTGCTGACTGAGAATTCAATAAAACAAACTGCAGCAAGGTGTGAAATACCACATTTACTTTTCATTAGCTGTCTTAGCAGTAATGCAAGTTTTTTTCCTTCACACTGTATTTAATCTGTGTTTCTAGAGATTTTTTTTCAGGTTATGTGTACTTTCAGTATAGAGATACATGGTGTAAATGGGTGCTGTAGCATCACTTTCTCATATGCCGATGCAACTTTCAGAGACAATGAGATTTCAACAAGCAGAAGATGGAGAGCCCCAAGTTGATGTGAACAGTGAAAACAACCTAAAGTAAACACATATATCCCCAACAGCTACATGAAGAGTTATCTGCTGACAAGGAAACAACTAACATTTACACGATACAAGGGTGTACTACTCCATTTAATAGCAAATAGGAGATCTCATACCGTAGAAGGGTACCCCCCACCTCGACTAACCTAGGGAAGCCAGTACTACCCAATGTGACCATTCCTTTGGTTGCTGGGTGTACAAGCTATCTGAATGAAGTAAACATCAAGGTTGGAGGGTCCCCTGGGGGGTGGAGTAGCTAGGGGACCTTCCCTGGAAAAGTTATGCTACTAAATGTAATGAACTATTGTTCTGCACAATGCTTTATTTTATGTATGCTGGCTGAAAAACTCAAAAATATAATTAAATAATAAAGCCTTCCTTCCAAAAGCTGCATCTGCCAGTGCAGGAGTGTCAGGGAAGCAGTGCCTCATAAAAGTATGCACCAGCTTCTGAGGTTAACGGGGGACTGGGATGATGTTTTTAAAAAGGGTATGACATGCTCAGTTAACAAGTTGAGGGCAATCCATTATAATTTCCTTAATAGCACCCATTTCACCCCTGTAATGGCTCACAGGATTGACCCTACCAAACTGAATATATGCTCAAAATGTGCTAGAGACACTGGCACCTATTTCCATATGATGTGGTCATAGGGTGCAGTCTTTTTAGCAGGAGGTGACAGCCCTATTGGCCGGGGCTATGGGGTGTCCTGACATCCTAGATCCCATAGACACCCTGTTGGACATTCCTAGAGGTGGAAGAGGAGAGCATGCTTTAGACCGTTCCCTATGCTGTTCGGGTATTGTGGTTGGTAAACAGGTGCTGGACCAGAATTGGTGGCTGAGGTGGTTCCTACTGTGGCTCAGTGGGCACAGTTGTTACTTCCCTGTATGAAACTTGAGCATACACAATACCTAGCTAGGAACCAAACAGATCAGTATAATCGAGTGTGGGCCCCTCTGGAGGCAGTTCTGGGCACTTCATGGTTTCCCACCTATTAAAGAAGTAGAGCGGGGAGATTAAAACAAAATCATTGCCATTCCAACTCTTTCAATCTGTTTAAAAATTGGATAACTTTGGATGTGGCTCATTCCCCTAAGCAGTTCAGTACTTTTTATTTATGTAGATATGCCTTTATTAGTATAAGCTATTTCAAGCCTGTGAGAATAAATGTTCAAAAAGTTATATAGAAACATGATGCTGCCGAAAGAAAAAGACCGCTAGGTCCATCTAGTCTGCCCAGTTGTTTCAGACCTGTTTTGACACTCTAGTTGCTCTTTGTAGTCAGGGCAACCTTGTGTCTATCCCATGCATTCTTGAATCCCACCAGAACCTCTAGGGGCAGACTGTTCAAGGCATCCACCACTCTTTCTGTGAAGAAAAACTTTCTGGTGTTGGTAGAGAACCTCCCTCCTTGCAGCCTGAGGTCATGCCCCTTGGTCCTGGAGCCCTTCTTGAAGTGAAAAAGTTCCTGTGCCTGTACTTTATTAATGCCTTTTACGTACTTGAATGTTTCAATCATGTCCTCTCTCTTTCTTCTCTGCTAGAGGGAGTACATATTCAGTTCCCCAAGTCTTTCCTCGCAGGACATGTACTGCAGACCCCGAATGATTTTTGTTGCCTTTCTCTGTACTGTTTCCCCCCGGTCAACGTCCTTCATTGCTCGAGCAGGCCACAATTTTGTTGTTGGATTTGAATGTACCAGAAACTTGGCGAGCTCCACCAGATACCTTACTGAATTGTTCGTACAAGACTGGTGATTTCCCTGGGCACACAAACTTTTTGCACTTCCTGAGGTGAGGCCTCCAGAATTGGACTCCATGTTCCAGGTGAGGCCTGACCAGCGATCTATTCAGTGGTAGTACCACCTCTTCCTTTCTCTCCCTGCTCGTGATTCCCCTCCCAGTGCAGCCCAGCATTCTGTTGGCCTTCAATGTTGCCTTCTCACACTGCTTACTAACCTTCAAGTTGTCTAAGATTATGATTCCAAGATCTCGTTCCTGGTTTGAGGCCACCAGTCTTTCGCCTCCAAAGTAATACTCCTTTCTTGGATTTTTCTTTCCTATATGCATGACCTTGCACTTTTTGGCATTAAATCTCATCTGCCACACTCCAGACCATTCTTCTAGTTTCTTGATGTCAGCTTCCATCTTACTCACTCCTTCTGAGGTGTCCACCCTGTTACATATCTTGGTGACGTCTGCAAACAGACACACCTTCCCTTCCAGTCAGTCAGTGATGTCTGCTATAAAAACACTAAAGAGCAAAGGCCCCAGTACTGAGCCCTGGGGCACCCAGCCTTCCATCGATTGCGTTCCATTAACCTGTACCCTCTGTGTTCTGCCTTGTAACCAGTTTTGTACCCATCTGACTACTTCTGGACTAACCCCTACGTGGTCAAGCTTCTTTACCAGCCTTCTGTGTGGAACAGAGTTGAAGGCCTTACTAAAGTCTAGGTAGAACACATCTACTGCCCCACCATCGTCCACTATTTTTGTAGCACAGTCAAAAAACTTGAGCAGATTTGTCTGGCAAGACCTACCTGCTGTGAAACTGTGCTGTTTAGAGTCTTGTTGGCCACTAGTTTCGAGGAATGCTATGATCCTCTGTTTGAATAGTGTTTCCATACTATAGACGTGAGGTTCATCGGTCTGTAATTACCAGCCTCTTCGCAACTGCCTGATTTGTGAAGTGTAACCACTATTGCCTTTTTCCAGTCTTAGGGTACCACACCGCTCTTCAAGGATTTAATGAATAGAAGTGCCAGATGGGCTAATTCTGCCCCCAGTTCCTTAAGGATTCTGGGGTGCATCTCGTCTCATCCCACGGCTTTGCCTGCTTTTAGTTTATTTAATGTCTCCCGTGCTTTGGCTTCTGTAAAGGGACTCTGGCCTACCCTAGTCCTGGGGTGTTGTGTTTAAGGGCTGGGCCATCCCCTGGGTCCTCTTTGGTAAACACCGAGTAGAAGTATTTGTTGAGGATTTTGGCTTTCTCTGGGTCATGTTCGGTGCATTTCCCTTCTTCAGTAGCAATCTTTACTATCCCCTTTTGCCTTCCACGTTCCCTAATATATCTAAAAAAATATTTGACTCCTCTCTTTGCCCCTTCTGCCATCTTTCCTCTGTCTTGGCCTTTTGCCCGTCTAGTACTTGCATCATACAAAGTCTACATACAATGTATGGATCTTCCTTTTATTTTCTGTGTAATCGTGGAACTATGATTCAACATTATTTGAATTAAGTTTGTAACTGCTGACTTTTGAAATAAAGTTTACAAAAAAAAAGTATGCACCAAGGACTATGTAGCCCCTGTAGATCTCAGTTAGGGAGGCTAGGGCACACTCCATCCAAGAGGCTGCCATAGCTCTCGGTGGGGGACCTTTATGCATAGGCTTCCCCCAGACCTTGCAAGCCTCCTCCATATATCTCCTAAGCCATCTGGAAACAGTAGATGGAGAAGCCCTATTACCTTTTCCTGACCCGTGTACTAACACAAAAGGGGATAAGGACTTATGCCAGTCTTTAATTTTATGACTGTAGTTCCTAACCGCTCTACACACATCCATGGCATGAAGGCATCACTCCTTCTTGATAGATATGTTAGGACACAAAGAAGAGAGGACCGCTCCCTGACCGGAGAGGAAAAGGGAGTGGACTCTGTACAAACTCTGGGCCTTTTCTCAGAACCAAATACAAACAAATCCCATGCGCTCTAGAAACAAGAGGGGTGCTGACCATATAAACTAGGATAAACCAAACACAAATTCAGTCGCACTCTAAACAGAAGAAAAAAGTAAACCAAACACTGTCTCTGAAGCAAATTATTACATATAAAGTTAAGAGAGCACAACACTAAACCCCAGCGCTTCACCTCATAAACTAGAGGCTCTCATTTATGAGGCAAAGCACTGAGGTTTACTGCTGTGCTCTCTTAGCTTTATATGTAATAGGTCATACAAACATACAAAGAAGCCATCAGAAGAAGGCCATTTGGTCTGTCTAGTCTGCTCGTATTGCCGGGTCCACAGCTTGAGCTACTGTAAATGCCCTCCCTCCCCATTCTTCCCATCCTCCCTACCCATGATCCTTACCTTCCTCCTTTACGTATCCCAGCCTCTGTTAAAGCTGCTCACTGTTTTTAACGAGATCACCTCTTCCGACAGCGCATTCTAAGTGTCCACCACCATCTCTGTGAAGAAGTGCTTCCTGACCTCCCTCCTAAACCTCCCACCCTCAAATTTAAGACTGTGCCCCCTCATGTTATGGTTGCCACTCAGCTTAAAGAGACTCCTTATCAACCTTATTTATCATTTTCAAGTACTTGAAGATCCCAATCATGTCCCCATCTCTCTCTCCTGTCTTCCAGGAAGTACATGTTCAGTGCACTCCACCTCTCCTTCTGTGCCTTACCCTGCTGACTGGCTATCATCTTTATAGCCCTCCTCTGGACCGTCTCCAGCAGGTTAATGTCCTTTCTGAGGTGTGGACACCAGTACTGAACTCCATATTCTAGATGAGGCCTTACCAACGACCTGTACAAAGGCAGTATAATCTACTCTCTCCTACTACTGATCCCCCTAGATATGCATCCCAGCATCTTGTTTGCCTTTGCTGATGCTTTCTTGCACTGCGTGGAGTGCTTCTGGTTACTAGTGATCATCACTCCCAGGTCCTTCTCCTCCTCTGATGCAGATATTCAGACTCCACCCAGGTAGTACTCTGTCCTAGGATTCTTGGCTCCAATATGCATAACTTTGCATTTCATGGCACTGAAGCCAAACTGCCAAATCCTGGACCACCTCCCCAGCTTTTCCAAATCATTCTGTGGGTCCTGTATCCCTTCAGCTGTGTCCACTCTCCCACAGAGCTTGGTGACATCCATGAATAGGCACATTTTGCCCTTAATGCCATCCCCAATGTCACTTATGAAGACACTGAACAACACCAGCCCCAGCACTGAGCCCTGCGGGACCCCACTGGTTGCCTCTCTAGTGCCAGATAACTCTCCCCCCACAACCACCCTCTGGGTTCTGTCCCTCAGCCAGTTTTCCACCCATAAGGCCATGTTTTCCCCAACTCCAAGTTCCACCAACTTCCTGATCAACCTTTTGTGGGGCACAGAGTCACAGGCCTTGCTGAAATCAAGATAGAGGATGTCTACCGCTTGGCCCCTCTCTACTGTCTTAGTGACACAGTCAAAGAAGTCAATCAGATTCATTTGACACATTCTCCCTCCATGAACCCATGCTGCCTCGCATCCTGGAGGCCATGCTCCTGTAGATATTCCACCAACCTTTCATTTAGTATGGTCTCCACGAGCTTGCCCACAATGGAGGTCAGACTGACTGGTCTGTAATTCCCTGGATCATCCTTGGGAACCCTTTTGTGGAGGGGCACTACATGTGCTGTTCTCCAGTCCTGCGGTACCATGCCTAACTCTAGTGAACTATTAAATAGGTCTGCCAGTGGCCCTGCCAGCTCCATTAATACCTTGGATATATTCTGTCCGGGCCTGGTGATTTGTCCACCTTCAATGCCAGCAGCCACTCCCACACTCTATCCTCCTCTATTACTACATCTGTACCCCCGCTTCTCTTTTCTCTCCTGAAGGCACTGGTCTGTCCTTCTCCCTGGTGAAGACAGAACAGAAGTATTCATTTAGTACTCTGCTTCCCCCCATTATCCTCCATCCTCCTCCCCTTTCTTAAGCCTAATAATCCCTTCCTTGTCCCTTTTCTCACTTACATAGTAATAGAAAGCCTTCTCCTCTTCTTAATTCCTTCAGCTATCGGCAGATTCTTCTGTGCCTTTGCTCGCCAGATTTCCTTACTTGCCTCACTAGCCAATCTTAGGTAGTTTTCCCTATCTGCCTCTCTCTTGGTCTTCCTGACTTTTCTATAGGCCAGCCTCTTTTCCCCTTACTGCCTGGGCAACCCCAAAACTGAACCAGCTGGGTGTTTTTTCCCCATTTGTCAGCACCAGATCAAGAACTGCCTCAGCTCTCGTTGGTTCTGTGATGCCCTGAGTCAGGAACCCACTCTGCAGTCCTTCCAGGATCACCCGACTCCTAGCACATGTTGTGGATGCTATGCTCCAGTCCACCTTGGGCACGTTGAAGTCCCCCACAATTACCACCTGTCCTTTCCCCTCAGTTGCCAATAGTTGTGAGCTCAGTTCCCTGTCCCTCTCCTCATCCTGATTGTGTGGTCTGTAAACCACCCCCAATCTCACCTTTCTCCCTCTATTGGACCTTAACTGAACCCATAATGCCTCCACCTCCCCCCCTTCCTCAGACTCCTCCTTTGTGCAAGTTACTCCCTCCCTAATATGAACTGCCATCCCTCCCCCCTTCCCAACTACCCTGTCTTCTTTTTATTTATTGAAATGTTTCACAAGGAAGGCACGCTGAGCAACAAGTTGCTAGTCTCCCGCTACGACCGGGGGTGGGGGTGTGGGGGGTAGGGAATAATGGTATATAATACAGAAAATGTTACAATGTTGGAATACAATTTGCTTACTTGCATACAATGAGAGCAGGAGGGATTACAAGTGTATAACATTGGCTAACAATACAACAGTTATGTATAGTACATATGAAGACACATATAGCAAACTGGCAACAGTTGGTAACAGTTAACAACACTGGAACACATATAATAACTTAGCAACAGTATGTAGCGCTAGATGGTAAGGTGACCCAATAATAAATTGGTAGCCATTAGTGAACATAGATATTCAAGATTTACAGTGACTGGAGTAAAGAGAAGAAGAATGGGAGGAGGAGGGTGCAAGAAATTGCGGAGGGTAGAATGAAAGAAGGGAACGGAAATTTACGGAGAGACGCAGACAGAACATGATTTTCGAGGCAAACAGAGACAACAGGGTGGACTAAAGTGCATATAAGAGGGGTAATAGGGTAGGTTATAAGTGCTTAATTGAGTGTAGGGGTAGGCCAGTGTTAGGCTATGTTAACCGGAAGGGGGCAGGAGGAGAGGTAGAGTGTGGCAGGGTGATGAGAGACAGAGAAAGAGGTATTGTAAGTGGGCGGTATCCAAGGGAAGGGGGAAGAGGAGGGAGAGAGTTGAAATTCAACAGTGTCCTGTTATCCCTATCTGGGCATGGCAGTGGACAGTCCTACTGGTAGGAGGTGATAAGAATTATTTATATATAGTGATGCAAGAGAGGGGGGTGTTGGGGAGGGATGTTGTGGGAGGAGGTAGCAGAGGTAGTACCCCACCAGTGTGCTGGGTGACCCTGCCTGCACAAGGCAGTGATCTAGCAGTCACTGAGGGAGTGCAGTAAAAGGAGAAATTGGGAAATGGGAGTAAAGTTGTTGCCAACCGTGTGCTATGGATCCTGCCTGCACAAGGCAGCGCTCATGCTCACAGGAGGGAATAGACTAAGGGTAGAGAAAGAAGGGGGAGGAACACTTTAGGACCAGGAACAGTAGGGGACAAGGAGGAGCATGATCAGAAATAGGAGTAGGCATATGAGCCTCAGCAGAGGTCAACTATAGTGGGGGGGGTAGTACCCCACCAGAGTGCTGGATAACCCTACCTGAACAAGGCAGTGATCTAGCGGTGACTGAGGGGGTGTAGTAAAAAGGAGAAATAGGGGAAAGGGGGTGCAGTTGTTTCCCACAATGCGCCATCAATCCTGCCTGCACAAGGCAGTGATCGAGCTCACAGGAGGGAGATAGATTAAGGGTAAAGAAAGAAGGGGGAGGAACACTTTAGGGAGAGTAGGGGACATGGAGGAGCATGATCAGAGGGAACGTGGAGTGGTGGGGAGTAGGCATATGGTAATATGGGCTTCGGGGAGATGGCGGGGGGATTAGGGAGGGTCATGGCAGGCAGGGGGGCAAGGCAGTTCTTGGGGGCAGAGTTAATGGAGTAGCAAGACTATGAGTGGCAAATCTGAGGGGGAAGTGAATTCCAGATTTTTGGGAGGTGATAAGAATAACCCAATTGGCCAATAAGGGTGGAGCGACATGGGACCACCAGGGTTCATGAGTCGGTAGATCTTAGGGAGTGGGAAGAGGGGGGCAGTTGTAAAGGCAGGGGACAGACAGGATGGAAGTTCACCCAGCCAGTGCTTGGAGGTGAATTTTGCGCAGTAAGAGAGACATCAGTTTGTCAGAGAAGGGAAGGATAGGTCATGATAGAGATCACAATGATGAGTGTGGAGGGGTGCATCAAGGACAAAACAGCAAAAGGAGTAGAACAGGGTATCTAGTCTGGCCAGGGAGAACTTGGGGGCAGCAGTGTAGACTACATCACAGTAGTCGAAGATAGGTAGGATCATCTTCTGGACAGTCTCAAGCCTAGCCATGGGTGGGATGCAGGCGTGGTTCCTGAATAAGGCACTGAGCTTGGAACGCATTTTTTTCTGAATAGCGTTGATATGATCAGAGAAGTTCAGGTGTTGGTCCAGCCAGACACCTAAATACCTGAAGGAGGATGTGTCCTCGAGTAAAGTCCCATCAAGGGTGTGGAAGGAGGGTAGAGAGGGAAACCTGGTAAGTCTCTGCCTGCTGCTGAAGTTCATGGAGACAGTTTCTTTGGTGCTGAGAGATAGCTGGTGGTGTGCAAACCAACACTGAACTTTGTCGAAGTCGTGCTGAAAGTAGGATGCAACTACGGTGGGGCAGGAGCTAGACGCATACAAGACTGTATCATCAGCATGCATGTGAATGGAGAGCAGGTGGACAGGAGATCATTCAGAAAAACAGAGAATAGTATGGGGCCCTAACATTGATCCCTGGGGATGCCAGCTCTTATTGGGAAGGATGGGGAAACTGCGTCCGAGATCTTGACTGATTGGGTTCTGCCAGTGAGGTATGCCTTGAACCAGTCTGTGGCTAAGGGGGATAGCCCAGCTGTTGACAGGGTGTCAAGGAGAAGGGAGTGGAAGACTGTGTCGTAGGCTTTGGCCAGATTGACAAAAATGACTGAGGTGATTTGCCCCTTGTCGATTCCCGTGAGGACAGAAACAGTGAGCCGAAGAAGGGAGGAGGTGGTGGTGGAGTGATTTTTCCTGAAGCCAGATTGATAAGTTTATATCCAGAGGTCGCAAAGTCCCAGTCCTGGTGTGATGTTGCCAAAGTCTCAGTTACTGCAGCTGTGTCCACCCTCCTGTCTGCTAATAATGCCTGCAGGTCATCCATCGTTTCCAAGACTCCGCGCATTCAGAGACACCACCCTCCACCTAGAATCTGACCTTTCTTCTCTTCCCTCTATTCTTCTATTCACATTTATCCCCTCTCTGTGCACTTCTCCACGTACCCTTGTTATGTGTTCCTCACCCCCTCCACCCTTTGCTGTGTTCTCGCCCCTTCCACCTCCTCCCTCCAGAGCTCTTTCATCACTGTGGGGGGAGGTTCACTGACCTCTTCGTCTTTGAGTCTGTGGGCCTGCACGCCCGTTGCCCTCAAGTAGTTTAAATTAAGTGTAGTGGTTATGTATTCCCCCAGTTTGTCCCAGAGTACCCTCAAACCTCCCTACTGAGATGTAGCCTGTCTAGTGAAAACAGTCCTTTGTTTGACCAGATCTCCTCCCAGTCCCCAATACACAAACATCTCCTCCCTGCACCATTTCCTTAGCCAGTCATTAAAATCCTCTATTCTTTTCCTGGCTGTGCTGACCCTTGGTACTGGTATCACCTCTGAGAAGGCCAGCGAACTTCCTTTCTCCCTGCAGATCTTCCCTAACTCCCTGAACCTACTCTGCACTACCTCAACCTCCTCCCCAGCTAGGTCGCTGGTTCCCAAATGTATATATTAGGTTTTCCTCCAACCTCCCTTACTAATTCCCTTATTCTTGGGCCCACCTTCCCCGCTGTCATCCGGGGTATACAAACCACCCTTCTGCTTGCATTTGGGTCTCCTTTCCTTCCCCAGTGAATACCCCTAAATATGGAGTAACCTATGACTGCTCCCTCCCATCTTCTGCACCCGTGCTCCCCGTCCTTCCTTTCTTACCTTCTGTACTAGCTGCTTCCCCACCCAACTGCTCCCTCTGCACCCTGGTGAACTTATCTCCACATCCACAATTTATCCCCTTAACTGTTTTCCCATCTCCTATTCTGCCTCTCCCTTTGACTATCTGCATCTGCTTTTAGTTTTCCCTCCCCTTTTTCTTTCCTTTTCTCCCCCCCTTCCTCCACTCCGTTTTGCCTGCCTCCTCTTCCCTGCCCACCCTGATTAATTCCTCTCCCTTCCCTGTACTCCTACTCTCAACGTGGCTCAACCTCACCTCCAATCTCTCCTCCTGCTTCCCTTTCCCTCCTTCCAGTCAGTGATGCAAATCTATTTAATAAAGGCACCCTTCTGAATGTCCCACCTCTGATGCTTCAGAGACAGTATATGGTTTATTTATTATTTTCTTTTGTTTCGGGTGCTAATTGAATTTGTGTTTGGTCGGTTCTGAGAACCACCCCAGCCAGCGAAAAAAACAAAACACTAAATGGTTCCAAACATTTCAGGGATCATGATTCACTCAGCCTGCATGCCATAGTTATGCCAACCAGGAAAACCACCTTCCAGGTGAGGAACCACATGTACACTTCTGACAAAGGTTCAAATGAAAGACTTATAAGTGCATTAATAACCAAGTTGAGATCCCAGGCAGTGATTATCTCCTGAACCCCGTCTCCTTTCCAAGGAGACTTACCTCAGGAACCTCAAGATATGAAAATGAGCCAAAACTGGACCAGACAGACCATCAAAGAGAACTGCTGACAAGGCAGAGGCCAGGACCTGGAGGATTGAAGGGGCTAATCCCAAGGCTCTCCCTGACTGAAGAAAGTTCAGGAGCAGGGGCACACCCATCATTACTGGGACTCTGAAGTGACCCCGTACCCACCTAGAGAAGGTGTTTCATACTTCACAGCACACTCTGAAAGTGGACAACTCTTTACCTTAAGAAGGGAGGTCCATCACCTCTTAAGAATACCACAGGGCCAGAAAGATGGTCCTCTCAGCTTCCTGGCAGCACCAGCAGATGTAGAATCAGAAGGTCTCATTTCTCTAACAGCATTATAGAGGGAGATGCTGCCAGGTCCAATAGATCTGAAAACCATAGCCTTCTGGTGCAGTACGGAGCTATCAGGATTACCTTGGCCTGATCTGTTCTGATATTCTGAGGGACTGCTGGGATCAGGGGAAGAGGAGGAAATGTGTACGCTAACGTCTGTGGCCACATGAAGGAGAAGGCATCCATCCTCCAGGCTAGGGGATCTGGAAACCTCAAGGAGAACTTGGTACATGCCAACTGGCTCTGGGGCAAAAAAGTCTGCCACTGGCCTCTCCAGTGCCCACATCACTTGGGTAAAGACTTGAGAATGCAACTGTCACTCCTTGTGTGTCATGACCTGCCTGCTTAACCAATCGGGCTGTAGGTTGTCTCATTCTGAAGGTAAGTCACCTGAAGGAAAAGAAGGTGGGATTCTATACATACATTCAGTGAGCGAACCAGGACTGCAATAATCAGTCTGCTCCTTATGGACCCATGAAATACTAGATGTGCTGGGTGGATTGCTTATGTTTCTAGATTGATCCCTCTTCTTTTTCCATTCACCACTGATCACCTGCCTTGGGCCCACCTCTTGCCCATGCAAGCTTCCAAGCCTTGGAGTCTTGCATCCATCTGAATTAGAACTAGGGTTGGGTCCTGTAGTGTAATGTCTTTCAAAAGATTTAACAGCCACCATTGCATATCCAACCAGAGGTGATCTGGGAGGGGGGGCACTGTTATCAGGCAACAGTGGCACCCTGGCCAGAGGAGCCATCCCTGGAGGACTCAGGAATGGAAGAAGGCCCAGGGAATACAATCCATATAGGACATCTTCCCAGGCACTTGGGAGTGCCAGGGAGAGGGTGGGACTGTCCACCCCCAGAAAGGTATTCAGGCTGTTCCAGAGTCTCTCCAAATCTTATCCTCTGAAAGTAAAACCTTTCCCAAATTCATTAGAAACCAGCCCCCTAAATGCAGGAGAGAATGGCTAGGAGACAAGGAGCTGTCTTGTCCAGTTGATCAGGAACCCATGGTCCTGAAGCATCTGGATTATTGCCTGAATGTCCTGCTGAGCCACAGTCCCCTACTTGGACCTGATCAACCAATCATTCAGAAACAGATGAACTCATTTCCCCTGCTAATGGAGATTGGCTACCAGCATCACCATCATTTTGGAAAATCCCTGGGAGCCACGAACAGGCCAATAGGGAGAGCTACAAACTGGAAATGGTCCCTCACTACAAACTCTGCGCTATGGGGGAGTGCATATAGGACTTCTTTAGATCAGTGGATGCCAAAAGTGGCTGCACCACCTGAAAGATGGACCACAAGCACTCAGTCCTGACACGGGTAATCTGAACCTACTGTTCAAGTACTTGAGGTCCAGCACCGGTTGGAACCCCCTCCCCAGTCTTCTCGGGGACCACAAAGAGCACGGAGTTAACCTGTCATCCCCACCGGGAATGGGAAATAAGAATAATGGCTCCCATATTTCCCGCAGCTTCATAACTGACTGCATAATGGCAGCTGTTTTCAACACATTGCCAAGGACAGGAGACTGCCAGAAGCAGTCCCAAGGAAAGCAAGAAAGAGATGGAATAACCTCAAGTCATGATCTCCCTGACCCTTTTATCCAACACTGTGCTGACTAAGGAATATAGGAAAGAGTGACCACTCACCCACTGTATTGTCAACATTGTGCTGACCCACTCCTTAGCAAAGAATCTGGGTTTCCCTCTACCCTCCCTGTGGAAAGCTGCCAGAGGAAGTAAGCAATGTCTCAAAAGGAGGCTTTGCAGTCCAAGCAATTCCATGTCAAAGCTCTCCCTCCTGCTCTGTAGGCTCTACAGGTTCGAAGTAAACTGAAATCCCGTTTTCTCCCAGAAAGGAATGGGAATGTTCACCCCTGGAGCTCCCTGACTTATTTAAAAGGAAAACTGGTTGATGTCTGACAGCTCATTAATGGAGTCATTCAAAGGCTCTCCGAATTGCAGAAAACTATCAAAGAGCAGGTGGACTGGTTAGCCCTTACATGCCTGGTCAATGGACCTTGGGCACAGTCAGACATTCCTCCAGACTAGCACAGCCGACAATATCTGTCTACATGCCAGGGTGACAGTGTCCTCAAGAAAGGTGACCACCCTTTTCAAGGTTCAGGTGAAGCTTCCAGACAGACTTTTCTTTGTACTTGTATCTGTCAAGTGCTTAATGCATGTCTTGGGGCCATTTCTTGGAGGCTCAGTTCATAGGACCTTCTGGTCCTGGAGTCCATCTGATTGCTGAAAGGATCCTTGGAGGCCAGCGGGCCCCTGAGGGACAGATATGACTTCAGAATCAGTGTTTAGAGACCTGGGTCTTGACTGGGCACCTGAAAACAGGCTCCCAAGTTGTCTTTAGCAAACCTATAGATCTGCAACAGGGAGCAGGGCACAGACATTTTCCTGTCTTTATCGAACTCCACCTCTACGAAAGCACTTGGTGAGGCTTTCATGAACCATCAAGAGCCAGCCCTGCAGCTCCCCAATGGGAACTACTTACCACTGGAATCAGGCACTGTCAGATCCTGAGGTTTAAGATTAAGGGACACCTCCATGTGGTGAATCAAATTAGATCATTCAATTGCAAGACTCTATACCTGCTTCTCTCCAAATCAGATAAAAGGTCCAACAATACTGACTATCATCTCACTGGAGGCCTTAAAGGAGGCAGAACAACAGCGGAACCACAGTCTACTAGGGGAGGATTTCTAGCTCTTCAAGGAGTATGGTGCCACACTGGGATCTGAGCTTTAATCCCACTGGTCAGAAAAGGCCACTAATTGGCTCAACATATCAAGGACCAGGAGGCCCTTCCTGACCTAGCAGTCCTTAGCTAGCTGGAGTCTCTTATTTTTGAAAGACTTCGGCTTAGCAGGCACTGGAATAGACAACCCTTATGGGATTGCAGAAAAACCTTGTTGAGAAACTCCATGGCTCTCAGCAGCAGGACTGGGGAGGGAACCCATCTCCTCATCATGAACCTCGTTAACTACTACAGCTGCCCTTAACTCTGGCTGTCCTACTTAACCAGCTACATATACCTCCACCAAGTTCACGTCAGTGTCTTTGGCATCTGTGCAAACCTGACAGAAAGACCCAACGCTGGAGGCCTTTAATGGTGCAGCTGCACTCCATACACTTGTGGCAGCATCATTTAACTGAAGCTGCTATCCTCTTGAACAGGACTGAGTGCCGCCACATAAGGAGAGCCAAAAGGGAGAGAACTGTCAATGAAACACCACTCTCCCCAGTATGACTAGGACAGTTCAGTCACAACAATCCTGATCGCATCAGCATTGACTGTGAAACAAATGGCTGACTCATGGCTTTATGCTGAGCCCAATCAATATCTTTATTTAGCGAGGCGGAACACCACTGAGCAGGGCTCATTTACAAGATGGACCTGGTAGTTTAAACAACAAGTCACAATACAACAATTTGCAGTAGCTGTAGCAGCATTAGCAGCCTATGTACAGTCATTACAAGTAAGAAAGGCGTGGCTTGGCATGGTGGTGTACAATAATTTACAAATAGCAACGTAAGGCTTGACAATGAGAACAGAACAAGACAACATAATTTACAGGCATGGTACCAAAGGCAGTCAGCATACTGCTATGTGCGAGTTCTATGCAAGACAGGTCTCTGACAGACAGCAGAGAGGTAACTGCGATACCCGTGGGCGGGAGCCCAAAGACCACCTACAACTGCCTGCAACTGTTGGTGCTCCACCAACAAGAGAAGTATACCGGAAGAAGCCAGAAAAATAGCAAAACAAAAAACTGTCTAACCAGGCCCAGCTGCCATGAGCCCACTCCGGTTGTGCCTGTCAAAGTGGAGGAAGCATCAACTGGCACAGATGGTGGAGCAACAGGCTACATAAGCTACGGAGCCCCGCCTACCTGTCAGTCTTTGCTTCTCTGTCTATTAGGGTACATTTTAACAGCTGGGAGGATGGAAGGAGATGGCACTGAATAAGGGGATATGGAGGATAAAAAATATGCAGAGACTGAAGGCCCTTAACATGTTCACCTTTGATAAAAGCAATCGGGGGTGGGGGGGGCATAATCCTGGCATTCTATACGCTAAAAGCTAACAGCGAGGTCGAATAGATGGAAATGTTTAATCTGGTGTGCTCCAGCAGGACAAGGGAACAAACCCTGAAGCTCAAAGGTGATAAAATTCAGGGATAACCTTAGGAAGCACTTCTGCCAGGGGGGAGAGAACCTATGGAACAGCCTATCAGCAGAAGCAGTGGACATGGAGACAGTACAGGTTTTCAGGGTAAGAATGTTACCTTGTTGGAAATGTTCAGAGAAGACATTCAGGGATAGCTGTAATTTGACCAGCCACTGAGTCAATATAATTGGAAAGACAGAAGCAAAAAAGAACATTAAAACCTTCAATCCTCTCAATAATTGGATTACTAGTTCTTATTTTTGGCCCCTGTGTGGACAAACTTATAGAGGGCTGCAGACAACAAACTGACTACTACCCTAAACTAGAACCTGAGGGCAACACACTTAAGGGTACAGTAGCAGACACTACAAATGCTCCCACCTATGAACTACCACCTCAACAACTCTCACACTAGGCACTGCCAGTGACAACTACTGCCTCCCTGCTTCAGCACCTTGTCTCCACTAACACCACTAAAAACCACAGGCGTATTAAGGACTAACCTACTCGTTTAACCTGTGCATCCCTGACTCGTTACCTCAGGAAACTAATCACAATTCTGCTCTAAAAAAAAAAAAAGTACATAGTCATGTGGGGAGTACTGCAATGTAATGGCTGTGGGGCAGCAGTCTTCCGGGAGTCTTTCTGGAGGCTGAGATGCTGCCCTATTTGCAGACAACTCTCTGCCCTGAGGGAGGAAGTTGCCCGTCTTCAGGCCACACTGGACAGCAGTAAGAGAACCTTCCCCCAGGCCAGACTTGATGGTAGGAAGGGACCCCCATCCAGGGAGCACCAGAGCCACCACCACTACCTCAGAGGTTGCAAAGAAAGCACAGCAGTTGGACCACAGTGGGCTCAGGGAGGGTGAGAAGAGTGGAACAGAGGCACACCCAGTCAGTTGTTCCACTCCACAATCCATACACCATTCTGGGGGAGCACAGCTCCCCTATGGATGCACCCACGGAGGAGATTAAGGAGGCTGAGGACACCTGTCACAAGGGAGGCCCACAGGAGGGAGGCAAAGGATGCCACAAGGAAAGGAAGCAGCTCCTGGTGGGGGACTAAATTATTAGGGGGATAGAACTGGGGGGAGCAGGGAAAACTGAAGTAAAGTGCCTGCCTGGTGCCATGGCTTGTAGGGACAGGAAGCGCATCCTCAGGATCACAAGAACAGCTCTGCAGAGTCTGAGCTGGATGTCATTGTCCACCTAGGGACAAATGACTTGGCTCAGCATGAGATTAGAGCAGTGCAGAAGGACTTTTTAGAACTGGGGAGGGGCCTAAGACAAGTAGCACACACAGTAACCTTCTCAGAGGTGCTGCCTATAAATGGCATGAGTGAGGCAAGGGTACTTTGCACCATGCAGTTTAATGAGTGGTTGAAAAATGGTGTGGAGCATAGGGGTTTGGCTTCATTGGGGACTGGGGTTCCACCTGGAGGGACACCAGCCTATATTAGCAGGATGATCTGCATCTGTCCAGGAAGGAACAAGTCTTTTGAGCAATCGGGTTTAAATGCTTCATTGGCAAGCTTAAACTAGTCAAGGAGGCACTGATGAGCAGCAGGAAAATCCCAGCCTCTCCTACAAAACAGAAGGTACTAAATGAGAAAAGACCGAGGTAGAAAGGTCAGTGGGGATGCTGCAACAGAAAGTAAAGCCATCAAAAAATGGAGAGCAATGAGTACCAATGCACGTAGTCTGAGTAACAAGCTTCCTGAATTAGTGGCCTTGATGGAGGAGGAACATCTGGATATCGTGGCAGTCACAGAAACATGGTTCACACAAAACCATGACTGGGACATAAACATACCAGGATACACTATCTACAGGAGGGACAGGGAGGGTAAAAGAGGAGGAGGAGTAGCTCTTTACATAAGGGAAGGAATCAAAGTAACAGAACAAAAGAGAAAACAGGGAGGAGAAGAAGCACTGTGGGTAAATTTGGAGACCAGCAATGGCACCACAATCCACACAGGGGTTGTATACAGACCCTTCTCAGGGGGAGGAAATGGACAAGGAAATGATAGAAAGTATACTTAGTATGGCAAAAGGGAGATATTGCTGATGGGTGATCTGAATATGCCAGATGTTAACTGGAGTGCAGTTGCCACAGCCACTTAAGAGTGGGGTTATTCTAGATGCCCTACGGGGCATGCCTTAGACAACTAGTATTGGAGCCCACTCGAGAGGGAGCAATCTTAGACCTGGTTCTCTCAAATGGAGATGAAGAGAGGATCACAGATGTAAAGTGGGTAGCCATCTGGGAACTAGCGACCATCGAACAGTATGGTTCACAATAAACACAGCAATAGAGTCCAAGCCATGCAAGGCAAAGGTACTGGACTTTAGGAGGGCTGACTTTGCCAAAATGGGTAAGTGCCTAAGGAATGCACTAGCACATGGGCAGGAAGGAGGGGTGGAAGAACAATGGGGAATAATAAAAACTGCCATTACAGAGGCAACAAGCCTCTGTGTGAAGCAAATAAACAAAACTAAACGATGTAAGAAACCACTATGGTTCTCAAAGGAAGTGGCAGTGAAGGTTCAAGAGAAAAAGAAAGCTTTCAGGAAGTACAAGGAATCGCGGAAGGAGCAGGACAGAGAACTGTATCAGTTAAAGCAAAAGGAAGCTGGGAAGGCAGTCAGAACAGCAAAGGCCCAAACCGAGGAAAAGATAGCCAACTCAGTTAAGAAGGGGATAAAACCTTTTATAGGTACATCAGGGAGCCGAAGGAAGACCAAGGGAGGGACAGTGAGGCTTACTAAAGGGGGAGGGTGGGCAGAGGGAGACTGTGAAAAGGCAGAGATACTAAACAAATATTTTTGCTCAGTATTTACAAAGGAAGAGGGGGTACCTAGAACAAACAGTAGAAACACACTGGATACAGAAGTTGATACCAGCCCATTTACAGAAGAAAGGGTTCTGAAAGAACTCTTAAAACTGAAGGTGGACAAAGCAATGGGGCCTGATGGGATTCATCCCAGAATTCTAAAAGAACTAAGGGTAGAATTAGTGACACCACTGACTACCCTGTTTAACAAATCATGGGAGGATGGGGTGGTACCAGAGGACTGGAGGAGGGCAGATGTGATTCCCTTCACAAAAGTGGGAGCAAGGCAGAAGCAGGAAACTACAGACCTGTTAGTTTAACCTCAGTGGTAGGGAAAATGATGGAATCACTTCTGAAGGAAAGAATTGTCAAGTATCTAGAGGCCAGAGGGGCACAGGACCCAAGGCAGCATGGATTCACAGCAGGAAGGTCACGCCAGACAAATCTGATAGATTTCTTTGACTGGGTGACCAAAGTAGTAGATCAGGGAGGGGCTGTGGACATGGCCTACCTAGACTTTAGCAAGGCATTTGACACAGTCCCACACAAAAGATTAATATACAAGTTAGCTAGCCTGGGAGTGGGTCCCAAGATGACAGCCTGGGTAAAAAATTGGCTGGAAAATAGGACACAGAGAGTAATAGTAAATGGAGTCCACTCTGATGAAAGGGGGGT
This sequence comes from Neoceratodus forsteri, assembly GCA_016271365.2. Classification (NCBI taxonomy): domain Eukaryota; kingdom Metazoa; phylum Chordata; order Ceratodontiformes; family Ceratodontidae; genus Neoceratodus; species Neoceratodus forsteri. Next base: position 912,918,621 of record CM028136.1, read on the forward strand.
TACTAGTGGGGTACCGCAGGGTTCAGTATTAGGACCAGTCCTCTTCAATGTCTTTATAAGCGACATTGCAGAGGGACTGGAAGAAAAATGTCTCTTTGCAGATGACACAAAGATCTGCAACAGAGTTGATGCACAAGGTGGGGTGGAAAGGATGAAAAGGACTTGGCAAGGTTAGAGGAATGGTCAAATGTATGGCAGCTTAGATTCAATGCTAAGAAGTGCAGGTAATGCACCTGGGAAACAAAACCCAGGGAAAAGTACACAATGGGGGTGAGATACTAACAACAACAAAAATGGAAAGGGACCTGGGGGTAGTCATATCAGATGACCTAAAGGTGGGCAAGCAATGAGAGGGCAGCAATGAGGGCTGGGGGATATTGGGATGCATAGGGAGAGGCATCACCAGTAGGAAACAGGAAGTTATATCTCTCTGTACAGACAGCTGGTGAGACCCCATCTGAGTACTGCGTGCAGTTCTGGAGACCCAGTCTTCGCAAAGACATAGACAGGATGGAAGCTGTCCAGAGGAGGGCAACTAAAATGGTGCAGGGTCTGCAACCGGGAGACATATGAAGAGACTAAAGAAGCTTAATATGTATAGCCTCGAGGAAAGGAGGGAGAGGGGGACATGATAGAAACTTTCAAGTACCTCAAGGGAATCAACAAAGTCCAAGAGGGTAGCATCTTTCAAAAAAGAGGTGTGCAAGAACAAGGGGCACAATTTTAAGATAGAGGCGGCTCAGAGGTAATTTAAGGAAGTATTTTTCACAGAGAGGGTTGTGGATGCATGGAACGGCCTTCCGGAGGAGGTCGTGGAGTCAAAAACAGTGGTGGAATTCAAGCATGCATGGGACAGTCATAAGGCAATTCTAGGGGATGGGGGTAGGAAAAAGTAGGCTGCTGGTTAACTAGGATCTGCAGCTTATCTAGTAGGCAGGGAAATGGGCAGACTGGGTGGGCCAAGCGGTCCTTATCTGCCGTCAAATTCTATGTTTCTATGTTTCTATTTCCGAGAATGTGCACCTCAACCTGGGTCCTGCGAGAACTGGCAATGCCAAGGGCATCGGCCACCTCAATATTGTGTCATTAAACATTGGTAGCTTTCAACCTAAGCTGCCACAGTTCCAGGCCTGGGTCACACAGATCAAGCCTGATGTTATTGCACTGAGATCTGGCTCTCCCCCAAAACCCCTGATGCCACTATCTCCTTAGAGGGCTACACCACCTACAGACAGGACAGGCTGTTTAAACAGGGAGGAGGTTGTCTGGTCTACCTCTGCAATGAGATCAAGGGTCAGATACTACCGAACACCATACGATCCAGTGATATGCAGATACTCTCCATCAAGCTATCAGTCAGCCTGCAAAACAAGACACTGGTACTTTCAACAGTCTATATAGCACCAGGCAAGCAAACCTCAGGGATAGCATAATTCCTTGACAGTCAAAGGCAAATTAATAAAAACTGGGAACAACTAATTGTTGGAGATTTAAATACCAATTGACTATCTAATAGCACAGTCACCTCCAAGGATCAAATTGCAGGCCTCTACTTAACCCAAATGGTTACACAAGTCACTAGACATAATTACAAAACGGGCACTAGTACACCAATTGACTGGTTGCTCCCCACCTGCCTTGGGTATCTATACTCTCGGACTCCCTCAGCGACCATTCCCCGGTGATGTTCACGTGGTCAAACAGGTGTACAAAGCATGCCCTACTACTCACCAAAAGAGGACGTCTTAGGAAGGGGCCAGTTGGAGTCATTCAAGCAATACCTTGGTTTGATTGACTGGTCGGCGTCAGACAGAACCCAGAATGTCAACCAAGCCCTGAATTACTTCTGCTCTATCTTCATAAATACATGCAATATATTTGTCCCCATCAAGAAAAAGAAAGTTAGAGGAAACCAAACTCCGTGGCTTACTGACCCACTCCTACAGCAAATGCAACTTAGAAACAACCTATGGCATAAGGCTAAAGCCACAGAGAAACCAGCCGACCTCACAGCCTACAAGGCAGCCAGAAACCGTTGCACAAATCTTCTTATTAGGAAGGCAAAAGCTGATTAACAAAGAGCTGCTGGGCAGGACCTGGGACAATGGTAAGGACTTCTGGAATACAGTGAAATCCCTTGCAGGAAAGAATCCCAAACCTCCTCCAGACCTGATTATTACACCATCAGGTACACTGCATGAGCCAAGAGACACTGCCGACGCCTTTAACTCTGCATTCACAGACCTTAGCACTGTATTACCCAGCCAATACCAAACCCCGCTACCGTCCAAACAGCCTCCTTACACCAGCTTGCCCCCTCCAATAAATAACAGGACTTTTCCCTTCTACTTTAAAACACATTAACATAACTGATGCTCTGAAGTATGTCAGAAGGGTACTAGGTGAGACAAGGATGGGCAGCGACCAAGCAGACAAGATGCTTGCCCCTTACATTGGATGAGGCCTCACTGCCCCTTACAAAGATTTTCAACAAATCCCTTAGTACTGGAGTCATCCCCAACAAATGGAAATCTGCACTCGTTACCCCGTATTCAAGAACAGCGACAGGACTAATCTATCAAATTACAGGCCTATATCCATATTGCCTCCCCTATCAAAAACACTAGAAAGGATCGTAGAGGACCAGTTTACTGAGTACCTTGAAAAACACAATCTTCTATGTTCACAACATGGCTTCTGAAAAAAGCATAGTACCCAAACTGCTCTAGTAGGCTACAAGAGTCTAATTTATGACGCACTGGATACAGGAATGACTGTGGAATCTATCTTTATAGATTTCACAAAAGCGTTCGATAGTCAACCATCGACTACTCCTCAATAACCAGCTATCCACTGGCCTATCCCCAGATACAGTTGCCTGGTTTGCAAGCTACCTCTCGGGCAGAACACAATGCATAAGAATTTCCGGACAACTCTCTGAACCAAAGGAAGTAACTCTTGGTGTACCCCAGTGGTCCATACTCTCTTCAATCTGTTCATCAACTCCCTACCATCCACCTGTCCGGCTCAAATGGTACTCTACGCTGAAGACACCATAATCTCGGTACCTGGAAAGGACCTGGCAAAAATAACCACGGATCTCCAACTAAACTTCCAAATACTTGAATCATGGTTTGAGCAGAACAAGCTCCTGCTTAACTACAAAAAAACTAAGGACATGATTTTCACTGTGCCCCACAATAAGAAAAAACTCAGGCCACTGATTATCAAAAGCCACAAAGGTGATTCAATTGAACAGGTATCCACTTTCAAATACCTGGGGATACTTATCGATGATACCCTCACCTCACATACTGAGCACGTCATTAAATCAGCGAACACCAGATTAGGAATACTGTACTGCCATAGGAAGGCAATGACACAAGATGCCTTGAAACTTGTCACTTGCAGCTCAACACTATCCATCATAGATTATGGTCTGATGATATACGGGGCAAGCATAGATACATCTATGAAGAGAATCAAAACCCTACTAAATAAGGCCTGCAGACTAGCCCTCGGGCTCCCACTTCAACAGAGGTTAAAACTGCAAAAGCCTGTCTGCTAGGGAAGAAATCGCTCATTGGTCAAATGTCCAATTCCACCGCCAATCTCTTTAAACTTGCTGCAACCACCAAAAACACCAGAGCCATGGCTAAGGGATTGCTACAGGTGCCCCTTAAGTGCACTACATTTGCCCAAAGATCACTAGCATTCCGTGGTCCTAAATGGCTCAATGACCGCTTGGCACCCCTCCATGAAATCAGCAAACTGGACCCGTTCAAAAGGGCTCTCCACTCCTGTCTTGCCCAAGAAATCAACTGTCTGCTGCAACTGATTCCTGGTCTTCTTGTTTACTTTTGCACCTTTTCTTTCCCTCTCTCCTTCCCCAAGAAACTACCCCCCATCCACTAAATTGCCTTTCCCTTCTATACCTCTCCTTTCTCAATACCCCCTTATCTGCTGACCACCACGACTTAATCTATCTCCCCCTGCTCTAATGAAACTTGTAACATGGCATTAATTCTGTGCACCAAATGCCGATCACCGATAGGCGCAAGAGGGTCACGGGACAGCAGATGGAGGGCATTAACCCAGCTTATATGCCGTGCCTGCTTACAGCATCAAGAACCAGCCAGACTCCCCAGCCTAGCAGCACTGGGTCCTGTGGGGAAGCGAGAGGAGGGGCAGGTCGGGAGTCCCACTAGCAGTCCGAGGTCTGAAAGGGAGACGGGGGGACGAGAACCCACGGTGCACACCCGCATGAGTGTCTAGCTGGGAAGCGTGACAGGCAATGCAAGACAGCGCGGCCTGATTTTCATTGGTAGGAGGGGCGGCGATGGACAAGTGGGTGGACAAGCAGTGGTGGGCCGCAGGAGCGGTGGGCACCACGGCGTACAGGATACTGACCGGGGGAGCCGCTGAAATGTTGGAGCAGGCACAAGTGAGGAGACCGAGGAGAGAGGAGCAGGACCGCTTTGCGAGGGGCCAGAGCAGCCAGCATATATGGGCGACAGTAGGGCACCATCTCAGCTTGCAGAGGTCTGTGCAATGTGCAGCCAGCTGGGAGTGGGCACAGTCAGCAGTGCTCCAGAAACCACAGGGGAGCTGGGGGAACCACGGCCGGAGCAGGGGGAGCGGGAAGAGGTCCCGAGGGGTCAGTGAGGCAGACAGCCAGATCAGGAGACACCAGCAGCTGTCGGCCACAGGGCTGGATGCCCTGGAGCGTAGCAAGGTCGAACGTAATACAGAGAAAATGACTACATGGGCATACAATGTCTTCTCAGACTGGTTGGATGAGAATTGCATGACCCTGGACATTGCTACAGTCACAGTTCCAGACCTCGCAGAGATACTGAGGCACTTCTATGCCACGGTGTGGGTGGAGGGAGGCGAGGAGTACAGTGTGAGCTCCCTGGTGGGCATCAGAGCTGGCCTGAACCACTACATAAATGGCATGGAGGTCAGACGCCACATGAATATTATGACAGATCCAGCTTTCAGAACTGCTAACAATGTATTTCTGGCAGTGCTTAAGAGGTATCGGCGGGCTGGCAAAGACGTGGCAGCACATTTCCAGATGATAACCCAGGAAAATCTGCGCCGGATCAGGCAGTGTGACACCCTTGCCCCCCGCACAGCGTACGGCCTTGTTAGGCGTGTCTGGTTCGAGATACAACTTGGCCTGGCACGCAGAGGGCGAGAGGGACTGAAGCAGCTCACACAGGCATCCTTTGTGGTTGACAGAGATGCAGCAGGGCAGGAGTTCCTCGCACTGGGGTTTAATGAGGCCACGAAGAACCATAGCAGCGCCATTGAGACAAACAAGCAGAGCCTCCGGGGGTTCTCTATGCACAGCCGGGCAGCGTCCTCTGTCCAGTGGCCCTCTATAAGGACTATGTCAGGAGACACCCTCAGGGAGCCCTCGCTTTCTATCTGCACCCCCTGCACCTCCCCCAAGAAGAGCTGGACAAGCAGCAGGTGTGGTTCTCACGACAGCCAATGGGCAGGAATTATCTTGGGGAGATGATGTCCCAAATCTCAGACGATGCCCGGCTGTCACGCAGGTATACGAACCACAGTGTGAGGAGCACCGCCGTGCAGATGCTGACAGAGGCTGGTTTCGCATCACGTGAAATAATGTCAGTTACAGGCCACAGATGCGAGACCAGCCTCCGCAACTACTGGTCCCCAACTGTGTCCGACCACCAGAGGTGGTCGCATATCCTCTCTGCAACGGACACCCCGGACTCCAGCACCGCCCCCAGCCCACAAAGAGAGCAAGTGTGTACTGCAAGCCCTCCCACCCTGAGAGTGCACAGCGGAGCACAGACACGCAGATAGCTGGAGCAGCAGGCGGCGACAACAGTGGCAGCTCAGGAGGCCATGAGGGACGTCCCCACACCAGCCACCCCAGGGAGCAGCAGTCCATGGCCGACGACCCAGCACCCCGACCAGCAGAAGAGCGACATCCCTAGAGCCGGGCAGACCTACTGAGAGCGACCATGCCGAAGCGTGCCACCGACCCACCAGGATTCCACTGCAGCACCTTCACCGTCCATGGCATGGTGAACTTCTTCTATGGAACCGGCCCGCCGGCGATGGACAGCAGAAGCACCTAGTCAGAGCAACACACCTCAGGGCACACCGGGCATCATGGAGAGAGCACCTGGAGGACGCCGCCGCTGGACCACTATCCCAGAGGCAGCAGGAAGTGACAGCGCCCGACATGCACAGCTCGACTCCACCTCTGCTCGGAGCGGCAGAACCGTGCACCACAGACCTCCCACGGAGGGTATGACCAGAATACCCGCACCGAACTCAGCAGAAGAGGCACACAAATGTTGGCTGCCCGCCTCCACGCCAATGTACGGACATTCGCTGATCAGCACATCAGTATGTATCCAGTGTTGTAGACCGTTGTCTGAAAGTGCAGTAAAGGTTTTTAATGTTCTCACCGCCTCTGCCTCTTATTCTTGATCTCGGACAGTGGGCCCCCTCCACATCCCTCCACCGATGTGCGGCCCATGTTACAAGCGCATTAAGCCACTCCATTGGTGGCATCTAATGCGATTGATGCATGGGGAACCGGGGGGGTGGCCCTCCCCCACCGCCCCCCCATGCATCAATCCAGCATTAGATGTCACCTTCGCTGACTTTACGCTTACTTACTCCCTCCTACTCCCACTCATGATTTGTCCCCCTCATTACTTTGCTGTGCACCACAGCTGCCCACCTGACAATGCCTACCCAGGCTGCGCCTAGCTCTCTACCCTTCCCAAGCCCTCCTCCCCAGCCCATGGAATCTAATGCACTTCTTGCTCCAGCTCACTCTATGTACCGCACTACCAAAGTGCCGCCATAATTACCACCAGCACTTTATAATTGCACCTACATAAATATGACTGCTTTTTATTCTCTTTTTATCAGACTGTTGTAATTGTATTAATCCTTCATTCTTCATCTTGTAATTCCTTTGTGTTTCACGTATTTATCTTGTCTTATTATGTCATGGAGACTTTGAAAAAGAGCCAATTTTTGGCTCAACAGTTGTAATCCGAAATTGTAAATAAATACATAACATTTCTACTTACCAGGGGAATCTCTAAAATTTAGTACACGTTTCCACAGCATACTTAGTAGTCACTGCTTATGAAGCCAGAGGGGCAGACCTGATGGACCTAGAGTCCCTTCAGACCTTAAATGACTGTGCTACTAAGTAGGTAGAATAAATATATTAATGGATTATGGATTTTGATTATTTATGTTAGACTGTGCTACTCAGGACCTCAGACTCATTTGCAGCTCTAGGGTGACTTTTTATAACAGACCATTTCCCCTGTTGACTACTGACTGGGTTACACCCCAGAAGAAAAAACAGCAGCTAACAGAAGAATCACAATACTTACAGCAGCTTTTGTCTGGGTAAAATTGTCCCATGTTGTGGTCAAATCTAAAATGAAGAAAAAATGGTCATGAGGCTTTTTAGTGGCTCCTTACAAAAACGTAATGAAAAACTTGGTTAAACCGAAGTCAACAAGATGTAACCTAGCACCCATGACTCCCCGTGGAGAGGAGTTACTGGGCTGTTGTGTGTGTGTGTGATGTTTTTGTTTATGCCCCCTCCATTCTCCTGTGCTCATGCTCCTTCAGGACACCAAGGCACCCTAGCTGCGGTTGTCCTTTCTTACCTGCTCCCGATGCCCAGACCCATCCCCCATCAAGACGTGGATTACCCCACAGGTGGGGACAAGAGAGGGGTGGACACTCGACGTACTGCATGCGGCAAGACAAGTAGGAAGGATCCAGAGCAGTGCTTGGCGTTCCGTCATCCATGTGTGCAGGGGCCATTTTCCTCATTTTCTCCTCTGGGACACTGGCACACAGAGGGGAACTCAAGGGAGTACGCGCATGCAGAGGCGTCCTGCTCCCAGAACCTGGCCAACTTCCGTCCCTTCCCCTGGTGCCCCGATTGCACTTTCACCTGTGGTCACCCAAGTGGCAGTATTACAGCAGGGGTGGCAACCCTCCTTCTCCAGAGAGCATCCTGTAGGACGCCTGCTCCCTATGGACAGCTCGCAATGACCCAGAGCTCACTCCCAAACTTGGGTCGCCGGCGTCATAAGTGGTAGCGCTATCGCTGCACCAACGGGCCGGCTTTGGGCTGTTCTAATTCTTGTTTTAAAAGATTTCTATTTTTTCAGGACTACCTTCTTTTCTGTGTGGAGCTATATGGAATAAAAGATAGTCACATGTGCATTATAAAGCTAAGTAAGCTCTGATGACATCCCAAACCAAGACAGTGAAGCTCAAATGGTTCAACAACAACTTGTTCCTTCTTTCAAAAATGCAGTTTGCTTTTCAAAAAAGAATGGGGAAAGTTGCTTACTGTATACAGAATACTGTAGGTACTGTGATACTGATTTTCTTATTTAATGCATAACAATATGTTACGCAGCTTTTCATTGACTGAGGTCACCCCTGTAGCTCTGGAGCACACAGTATTTGGCATGAAAGTGTCTAGCATGGACAGTGTGCAAGTCATGATGGTCGTGAGGACATCACCACACATCTATGTAAAGCCTGATAAGGTGCATCAAGAGGGCTGCCATTCAAATTAGTCTGATGGCGTGGGAGTGAGGTGATTTCCACAATGGAGCTATAAAAGTAGTGTGGCTACATGTAACAGAACTAGTATCAGCATTAGCTGGCGAGTGTGGCAGTGTTATTCTTTGGAAGCAAGAAATACTGTATTATGTATTATAAAAAGGGTCTGAGAAATGGAGCTTTCTGATTGGCTGCAAACATTCTAACAGCCTTATGTTAATCTTTTATTAACATACATGTAGAGCTTAACCATATACTAAACAAGGTTAAACACTGTTTAAATTTTTTTTTTTTTTTTTATTATAATAGCAATAAGGCACTCCCAGGGATTATGTTAATGGTCAGTTAATCACCCTCTAGGGGCATGTGGCACTCTGCTACACCTCGTGCCACAGTGCACCCCTAGAAGGTGATTAACAGACCATTAACATAACCCCTGGTCATGCCTTATTGCTTAAATAATGTATTTACTGTTGAAAGAATGAACACGTTAAGCACTAAAGTAAAATGTAATTATTCATTCTTCATTTAGGACCACTGCCTTGATAAAGCTGTGGACACAAAGCGAAACTCTGGCAAGTTTCTATGTGGCCATTGATGAGATGGACTACATATTATGAAATAAAGAAGCGTTGCTGTGAAAACTCTTTGGCACTAGCTGTAGGGTCTGCTACACTTTGGATTTCTGCTTTAACACCCTCATCAGACCTCACCCCAGATACCAGGGAGGCTGGGTGGTTATTTCCTGCTTTAGTATTGGAAACCACCCATGATATCAAAACTGTTACTTCTGATACCAAAGCATACCGTGAAACCATGATTATGACATCCCTGGGTGGGGGTAGGATGTTCTGATGCCCAGAAATGGCCCAATCTATGTCTGGCATGTCCTAGGTCCCAGGACAAATCCCCATGCCCAGCAAAATGGCTGAGCTACACAACCTCAGCCAACATAGCAGTTGTGCCAGAACTGCAGGCTGTGTGCTGAGAATCGCACAAATATCAAAGGGAGCTGCCATGTTGCCAGCCCAGTGGTGCCGAGGGCTGAGGTGCTGGTCGCCACACCTCGCGCCATACCGACGACCCAGGGTCTGGAGCGACCTCAGGTATTGGGAGGGCTGGCCAGGGGGAGGAGGATTGAGCATCCCAAGGACTGCTCTCCTCCGGGGAGGGACATCTGCAGACATGCTGGCTACTGGCAGCGGCTAGGGATCACTGCAAGCTGTGGTGAATTGGAGGGGTCAGCTCGGGCAGACGTCAGACGTGCAGTGCGTGGAAGTGCGCACTGCAGCATCATTAACATTCTTGCAAGCCTGAGCCATGGGGAGGGACAGAAAAAGGACAAAAAAACTAGACCCCAATCCACCAGCGTGAGTAAAGGACAGCCTCCGCGGCACTCCAGTAGATGCCCCCAAGGTGCTCCCTCTGGTCCCGACTCCCCGAGAGTATTCTGCGCTGTGCGGGTGCGGGACGTGACCTAGGTGGGTGAGAGGGAGAGGAGGTGAGCTTGGGCACGGCGCCCGGTGCAGGGGCCGCCAGAAGCAGACCTGAAAGGGGAACTGCAGGACCACCCCTACCAAGGAGGTAAGGCAGCAAAATAAACAAAAAAAAAAGGAACCTGCCATCTCAACTTCTTCTATATCTTCATGCCTTCTTGTATATTCCAAAACTGCAATGTAGCACTGAATATTCTCCCAACACTTTTCCTGGGTCCCTGACTGACTGCAGAGGATATCGGGTTGAAAAGCACCTGCATACAAGGACAGTGTTGAGCAAGTATCTCCTGGCTGGGAGATCAAAGAGGCCAACCCCACATTTTGCACGGTGGTTACAGAGAGAATGCAATCACCTCAACACTATGTTACCTTGTCTAAACTCATGGTTTCCCTGGACAGATACTGGCACTCTCGAGTCTCCACACTGGTCTTCTAGGTGTTGATGGCTACCAGCTTCCAATGCCAATTCAGGCTGAAGAGCAACATATTTTGGAGAGGGCCAATCAGGTCAAGATGGCTGCCATAGCAGAGGCGTAGGGCAATGCACTCAAAAAGAAACTCTCTCTCACCAGCTGTAGAGATATGCTGCCACAAGCCAAAAGGGCAGCAGACAGAGGCTGAAAGGGAATGAAGTCAAATTGGGAAGATAATATCCAAGTTCTGGGCTGCCATCAGTTGAGTACAGCGGAACTGCATTGCAATGCTGCCCAGCATTGGAGAGAGGGATGAAGACTGGCATCATGAGTTTATCCTACCTCTGCAGAAACCTTAGAGCAGAGATCCAGCTGATACCAAGTGACCAAAGAAATTTGTTTGTGCCAGTGATCCAGGAGAATAGTGACAACCAACACTTATGAATTATGCCTGCTAACATGGATATTTTTAACAGTAACCAGCACTACATGAATCTTCTATACCTACAATCCTGATCATTACAGACATAACCAGCCCTTCATAAATCCTTTCTTTCTGCCATCACAGCGATTAGAGACACACCCAGCACTACATGATTATCTGCCCACAATCCTTGCGATCTGAGAACGCAAACAGGTGATTAAGTGTATTCACTGGTGTCAAATGCTTCAATACTTAAAGCAGCAGTACTAGATAATCAGGAAGTGATTAATTTCCAGTTTTGTGGTGCCACAGTAGATATGGCTGCTGTCTGATTTTCAGCCAAGCTCCCCCTTCACGTCGCATCATGTCTTTTGTTTACTTCAGTGGGATCCTGTGCTACACATTCCCATTGTCCCTGTGTAGTACTGCGAGTCATGCACATGTGCGGTTGGCAGCAGAGTGTTCTAGTTCAACATGGAAGGTGGAAGAAATGTAAACAAAGAAAAACAGAGCAAATTACAGGTCGATAGTACAATGAAAACAAGAAAGATTACCAGGTAAATACTCAACAGAGCACAGGGAACAAACTGTTGCCAAAGATCGATTTTTGTTAACTAGTACTGCTGCTTTAAGATTTATCTAGGCCACCAACGGAAGTATCAATATGCAAGGCAAAAAAATAACCAAAAATAACATGGTCTCCCTGGAGAACTGCTGGTGCTACCTTAATCTGTTTTTGTTTGTTTTGGACACTCGAGTTACCCACAACATGCACAGGACCACAGGACTGGTGGGTGTGACAGCATGAGTGCTGGCGCAATGACGGACCAGGGCTTTCTACTTCAGCTCCTGGTTTTCTCTCAGATGATGCCACCGTGCAATGACAAATGCATGCATGCTTGTCGTCTGGTGGCTACCACTCAGGCTGTCTAGATGCTCCCATTGTACTGTCACTAGTGGCAGTCAAGTAGCAGGATACAGCATCCCCATTCCCACAGAAAGGAGAACAATCCTTGGGATGCTCAACCGTCCTTCCCCCCAACTAGCCCCCAGTCAGCAAAGCCCGATTCCGAACCCGGAGCCTTAGCATATTGAGCAGTAGTGCTACCAGGCCAACACTGCATCTTTTTTATTCTCATTAAACATTTCAGTTACACTTCGTATTTCACAGATACGTGAATAAGACAAAATGCCCCATACCTCGAAGGGTGTCCTTGCTGTGCTGTATATGCCCAGGTTCAAACAGTGGCACATCCTTGGATTTGTTACTCCACATTTTGGTAATCTACACAGAAAACAAATTAAGATGCAATGTAACAAGCTAAAAAGGAAAAAGCATACTCCACATACTGTGAGTATCGGTACAGAATTATGGGTAAAGATCTGACTGCCAGGGACTACGGTTCTGAAATAGTCTGAACAACCTTCTCGACTAAACGGCGATTCCCACCATGACAGGGTTGATGTACACTGGCTGGCAGTGTACAAAAGCTATACCATCAAGTGTATAAACAGAAGCTTTGAGTCTCCAGTGCTAGCAATCTGGCATCTTTCATGAGCACCTAAATTAACCACAAAACATTAAAAAAAAAAAAAGAAACCATGCAACTTTTAGCAAAGGTAAAAGATGGTTGCAAGTGCTTAACAAAGCTCTAACAAGACAGTACTGTTAATACCAGGAAACCGAAAGTGCAAAAAAAAAAAAAAGTATATTTGTCACCCAACATCAGCATACCGTTACAACCCTATTACATTTTTATTAAAGGTCACAAACATCTTTTTCCCCAATTAAGTTACCCCTGTCCACTATCATATTACCAGTGTTGGTGCAGCTGCACCAGTTACTTCAGTCACAAGAGCAAGTGTGTGGCCACCCAAACTCACTCTGTGGTTCAGCCAATTGGGGAGGGGGGGGGTTGCACAAGTAACAAGGCCTGCACCCTCCACTCAGGAGCAAAGTGCCTCATCAACACAATGCACTTGACCCAAGGACACAAGATCAAATTCTGGAAGTCCAGAGGTGTTGACATGTCCTGCTAGTGTGAGTGGGCATCAGGCAGCACTTCGTGCTTCCTGAAAAGAAGAAAGAATTTCCATAGTAATGCTGTTTCTTCTAATGGGTCCAACAGTGAGCCAATGGTGCTGTGGAATTGTACTCCATTCAAATGCTGCTGTGTGCTGATGTTCCCTCCAGTGTTCTAATGCCAGATTTGTTCTAAAGAGCAGACTGGAGATGTACTAACTAGCTACCTGTGACCCTGAGCAAGTCACTTAACCTCCTTGTGCTCCCAGGTCGCTCCTGTAAAAAAGCTTTCAGCTTAGTGTGCTATACCTGGTTAAACAACTAAATAAATAAATAAAATAAAAAAACTGCAATGCATACAGCAACCTACACAGCAAAAAATAATCAGGCTTAAAACAGGAATATTTTTAAGTAACCATACACAGTATTCTAAAAGACATTTAAAATGCTCAGGCAGAAAAGAGTATTTAAAATCATACTAAGTTTAAGAAGCTTTTTCTAATTAGGTTCTAGAAGGTGAAGTAAGGATGGTGTAAACACTGTCTTACTCCTGATGCCCTTCGTCTAGCGGTCTCCTCCTCAGTCCTCTCCCTTCTAGACTATGGCATGCTAATCTATAATGCGGCCAGCTCCTCTGCCTTATCCAGACTACGGCTCTCCCTCAACAAAGCCTGTCATCTCATCCTGAGCTGTGATAGTCTAACCCACATATGCTCCCCTTACAATGCCACAAACTGGCTTAACCTTGATAACAGAATCAGGTTTCATCCTTGCCTCAGGGCCAAAAAGATTACCCTTGGTCTCGCCCCTCCCCCGGTCTCTCCCCCCTCTAATCCAATGGACACCAGCACACCCGTAGCTCAAGCAAGCAACTCCTCGTGGTTCCCTGCTGCCACACCTCCCAATTCCAAAGGGTCCTTTAGTTACTGAGCCCCTTTCTGGGCAAATCACCTGCCTACCGCTCTCACAAACATGAATAAAATCTGCTCCTACAAAGTCTACTTTAGGAACCATCTACAGTCCTCTAACCCCTGTGACTGCCTCTGAACCCACCCTCCCCCTCTATTCCTTTTGACTAAGGCCTATGGTTATCTAACCCCCCCCCGGCCCCCAAATCTGAAACACTTTATATTAGCTCATCAATGGAGTTTTTAAATATACCTGTACATTGAGTCTAATACCATGAACCTACTGTATCTAAATGTCAGCCTATTTACTGTATCTTTAGTATACTGATTGCTTGCTTGTGTTCTACTTCTGTATTGCTCTGTACTGTTCTCTTCTTGTTTTACCTGTACTGACGTAGAGCCTCTGAAAAGGAGTCTTCGACTCAAAGGTACTTTCCAAATCCTCAATAAAAAACATATTGTATTGGCTCACTACTGGAACCATTAGAAGAAACATCATTACTATGGTGAGAACTGTTTTCTTCTAACAACCGAGTCCAATAACGATGCATTCAACTGCAGACTACACAGCAGTACCTTGGAAGGGCTGGAAAATCTAACACCTGCTTATAAAATAATTCTGTTAAGACTGCTGTCCCAAAGGTAGCATCTCCTCTGGGGTGTATGTCCAGACAGGACTGCTTTGTGAAAGTGCGTACAGCTTTCCAGGTAGTTGCTTTACAGATCTCTGCCACAGGAATGCCTCATAAGGATGCAGTGCACTTTGTGGAATGTGCTCCATGCCTTAAGGGGACTGCTTACCTGCTCAGAGACCACCTTATGGAGAAACTTAGAATGTGTGTGCAAAGATACCCTGTCTTTGTGAAAAAACAAATAAGGCTCTTCACACCAGACGACCTGAAGCTCTGAAATTATTCGAGCAGAAGTAATTGCAACTAAAAAGAGTGCTTTCCAAAAGAGAAAGCACAAATCTCAAGTTGAAATTGGCTCAAAAGGAAAAGGGTCTACTTTTCCAAAATAAAATTCAAGTCCCAAGCCGGGACCGGGGAATGGACTGGGGTTTAAGATGCAGGATGTCCCTAAGAAAAGTATGGGAAACATCCAGCTGAACAATCATGCGGTCACCCATGGGCTCATGAAAGGCAGAAACAGCCAAAAGGTGGACCCGAGGGAGGAATACTGGAGGCCTGAGTCACAAAGAAATCAGGTAGTCCAGTGCAAGATTGACAGGACATGTGAAAGGGTCCATGGAATGTTTGATGGCCCAGCTGGCAAATAGTTTCCACTTCATGGCATAAGTGGTATGGGTGGAAGGCTTTCGGGCAGCCACCAGTACATCCGCCACCTTGTTAGAGACCCTGAACCTGGCGGTGGCTATGTCTTCAGGAGCCATGCATGCAGATGGAGGGACCTGAGGTTGGGATGGACCAGTGTCCCCTGATCAGGAGTCAGTAAATTCCTGCAAAGGGGCAGAGGGACCGGAATTTCCTCTGCCAGCTGCTGAAGCAGAGGGAACCATATCTGGTGAGGCCAGAATTGAGCTACCAGGATCATGCTGGCCCCCTCCATTTGTAGCTTGATCAGCACCCTCGGTATTAGTGGAAATGGAGGGAATGTGTACAGAAATCTCCCGCTCCACGAGACGGACAATGCGTCTCGCCAGAAAACTCCAGGCCCTGGATCTAACTAGCAGAAATTAGGCAGTTTTGCACTGAGTGGGGATGCAAAAAGGTCTAACTCTAGACAACCCCACCTGTCAAACAGATCTTCCGCTACTGATGAGAGACGCTCCCATTCATGCATGCTAGACTGAGTCCTGCTGAGACTGCCCACCAGGGTGTTTAGGATGCCTGGTATGTGGATAGCAGTGTGTGTCAGACTTTGCTCCAGTGCCCAATACCACATTTTCACGGCCTCCCTGCAAAGGGGGTAAGAGTGAGTCCCATCCTGCTTGATGATGTAGTAGACGACACTCAGACTGTCAGACTACACCAACAGCTGGCCTGCAGCAAGATGCTCCTGAAAAGCCTGCATGGCATACAGTAAGTAAGTAAAAGTAAAAAGTAAGTAAAAGTAAAACTTTTTTTTACGTGCCTTTCAAAACCAAGGTGCTGTACAGCGAATTAAAACCAAACAATTAAATAAACATACATAAACATTTTAAAAACCTTCAGAAAAAGCTTTAAAAAACAAATAGGTTTTGAGCTCAGATTTAAAACTCGAGATAGTCATGCATTCTCTTATCTGACGAGGTAGAGAATTCCACAGGGAAAGGGCAGCATAAGAAAATGCACGCGCCCCAAATGTCTTTAACCGAACCCTGGGAATCTCTAGCAATCGCTCGTTGGTGGATCAGAGTGAGCTGGAAGGGCAGTAGGGAGTACGAAGATCTTGCAGATACTGGGGTCGCTGTTCATGTAGGGCTTTATAGGTCAGTAACCCGACCTTAAAGGTGATCCGCCACTGAACCAGCAGCCAGTGCAGTTTGTGCATCACAGGCGTAATATGACTAGTCCTGGATGTACCAGTCAAAAGCCTGGCTGCCGCGTTCTGCACTAGCTGCAAGCGGCGGATATCAACCTCCGGAAGCCCTAGGTAAAGGGCATTACAGTAATCAAGGTGGGTGGTTACATAGGCGTGGACCAATGTAGAAAGGTCAGCCACAGGAATCAGGTGTTTCACCCAGGCGATATTCCTAAGATGATAAAAGGAAGATTTGACAACGGCAGACACCTGCAATTTCATTGTCAAACCGTCATCTGAAATAACGTCCAGGTTACGCACCCGGTCTGAGGTCAAGAGTGAGACACCATCAAGCCATAAGCCTGACGGAAGCCCAGCCCTAAGACCCGCCTCAGGGCGACCAGGGTCCACAACCAACACCTCGGCCTTATCCAAATTTAACCTCAGCCAGCTAGTGCTGATCCAATCTCTGATCTCGGCTAGACAGCTGTTAAGCACAGAGATCGCATCATCCTGTCCGGGAATAAAGGACAGATACAGTTGGGTATCATCTGCATAGCAGTGAAAACCCAAACTGTATCACCTAATGATATCTCCCAATGGCAGCATATAAACTGCAAACAACATGGGCGCCAAAATGGAGCCCTGCAGCACCCCACAGGACAGGGAGATGATGTCAGAGGAATAAATTCCAGTGACAACCCTCTGTATTGTCCTGCCTGTAAGGAAAGACAGAAACCAGCGTAGAACTGTACAAGACAGTCCACAAAGAAGCCGCAGGCACTCCAAACGCACACCATGATCCACAGTATCAAATGCTGCAGAGAGATCAAGAAGGACTAGAATAGTATGAGCCTTCTGATCTCTCGCAATTAGGAGATCAATTAAAACCCGGACCAGGGCAGTCTCAGGGCTAAGTCTTTTCCTAAACCCAGACTGGAGAGCATCATAGACACTGTGGGTTGTAAGATGGTCATCCAGCTGCAACCACCATCTCAATAACCTTACCCACAAAGGGTAGGTTAGAGACAGGTCTATAGTTAGCTAAGCAGTCTGGGTCCAAGGAGGGTTTTTTTAAGGAGTGGTCAAACGACCGCCTCCTTGAGGGGATCAGGAAAGACCCCCTGCTCTGTGGACTTCCAGACAATTTCAGCAAGGATCGGGCAGAAAACATCTACAATACGTAGCAATAGAGGTGTAGGGCCTGGATCCAAACTACAGCTGGTTGGTCATACATTCTGGACAATCCTCACAATGTCCATGAACTCCAGCCTACTAAAGTCAAACCAAGTAGAATGGGCTCTCACCACTTCCCACCAATCTCCGCACTGCTCTCATCTCCAGGACACAGATATGCTGGGCAGCTTCCCACTGGGACCAGGAGTCCTGGGTTTGAAAGGGACCCAGGTGTGCTCCCCAGCCTAGGCCTCAAGCATCTGTGGTTAGGATCTGATGCGGAGAAGAAATCTGGAAAGAAACCCTTGAAGAAGATTCGAGGGAACCATCCACCTCTGCAGTACCTGGTGAACTGGAGATGAGACCAGGACCCGTTGTTCTAACTCATCTGTACGCTAGTCTCATTGCACTCTGAGGGTCCACTGAAGGGAGTGCGTTTTAAGTATGGCCAGTGGAATGGAGGGGATGGCCGCAGCCATTAAACCCAACAGCTTGAGGTACAGTCTGGCAGGAATGTATCGACTCTGAGCGACTTCCTAAGCCTGAGACATAAGGCATTCCTCTCTGTTTTGGGGCAAGAAGGCCTTCCCCTGCTCGGAGTCCAGAACCACAATGATGTACTGCAGCCTTTGGGATGGTACTAGAACAGACTTGGGCAGGCTGACCGTTATGCCCAGGAGTTTTAGAGTTGGAGAGTACACTCCAGAGTCAGCAAAAGCTGTTCTCTGGATAGGGCCTTGAGAAGCCAATCATCCAGGCAATGGAAAATGCACAGACCCTATCCTCTGTGAGCTGCTGAGACCACTGCCAAGCATTTGGTTAAGACACACGGCGCAGAGCATCAGCAAAGGGCAGCACTTTGAATCGGTAGTGATCACCCTGAAAGGCAAAATGAAGAAACCTCCTGTGAGAAGGAAAGACCAAAATGTGTAGGTAAGCATCCTGCATGTCCAGTGAAAAGAGTCAGTCCCCAGCCTTGAGGAGGGGCATGAGACCTAGCAAAGTCAACATCTGGAACTTTCTGTACTGAACAAAAGAGACTGACGTCCTAGATGGGGCTCAGATCTCCGGTCTTTTTAGGGACGAGGAAAAACCTGGAATAAAACCCCTGGTTTCCCTATCGTCTTGGCACCAGTTCCATTGCCTGCTTGCGCAGAAGAGACTGTACTTCCTCCCAGAGAACAGCTAAATGGGCCGGGGGGTGCTTTGAGGGTGGTGGAGGGGTACATATATGGAGGTTGTTCAATGAGCTCCAAAGTATGACCACTCTCAATGACCTGCAGGATCCAAGCATCTGAAGTTATGGTTCTTCACGGATTTAGATGGAGGGAGAACTGACCTCAGACCACCACCTCCTGGGTCTGGACAAGAGGAAGCGGGTCTGGCAAGGAGCCAACCAGAGGTGGGACCAGCTGTAGAGGCTGGTTCATCATTTTTGGAACGACTGGCTGCCGCTCCAGTATTAGAGGGGGCGGGCAAGGAAGACTGGGCTCTACGCTTGCCCTGAGTGTGGGGGCCCAAGCCTGGTTTACTGGCCTGTGAAAAGTAGGGCACACTCTATTAAGGGGTTGAGTGTGGTAGAGAGAGTGGACAGACTTAATGGCTGTGCCACAGGCCTGCAGATCATTAATGAGGTCTTGAACATCAGGGCCAAAGAGCTTGGTGCCACTGAAAGAGGCAATAAGCACCTTGTTCTGTACATCAGCTGCAAAGCCAGAGACCCTCAGTCATGAGTGCCTACAATGGCATAAGTCAGTGGCAGCTGCCCTGGCCACTGTGTCAGCCATATCATACAGGGCCCTGAGGGTATGTTTACTTACATTCTCAGCAGTTTGCAGACACTGGAGCAATTCCTGCTTCGAGGTGCCACTGGGATGGGCCTGAGCAGCCACTTTGCCCTTCCTCCAGTAGGCATTCTTAACCATGTGTGACAGGTAGCTTATGATCCCTAGGTCCAAACTAAAGGAAGTGTAAACTCTCTTACCCCAGAGGTCAAGATGTGGGATTCCTTGTCTAGGGAGAGGGAACTAAGGTGCTTTGGTGCCTTAGACCCGTCATGGGTTGCCTTGATGACCAAAGAATCAGTTTCAGCCTGGGCAGCAAAATAAGGAAGGCCCTGAGGGGTACTGGAAAGCTTGTCTGCCCTACATGGCATAGCTGGCACGTCTGGCCTGTACCAGGATGCCGTGGTGGCATTTTTCAGGCCTGGCAGCATAGGAGGAATAATCTTAGGGGAAGATTCAGGAACCTCCAGGAAGTCCACCAGATCTTTTCTGGTGGCATCCTCCTCCTCAGTCTGGAAGCCCATAGTGGCAAACAATTACTTCATGACACTGAAGGTGGCGGCAACCTCAGAAGACGACCTTGGAGTATGACTGACCAAGTCCTCACTGACTGAAGAGGCAGTGGACTTATCAGAGGTGCAAAGCTTGGAAGCTTTGAGTTTATCTAGGCTTATGGAGACCCAGAGACAAAGACTGGAATGTCCAATCACCCAGCAGGAGATTCTGAGCACAACTGGGGACCTCAAGGTGGGGAAATGTCCAGGCCCGGATGGGTATAGAGGAGAATTATATAAAACATTTGTGGGGGAAATAGTTCCCATACTAAAAACGGTCTATTACCAGGTTTGGCTAGAGGGGGAGGCAGTCCCTCCATCATGGAATTATACCACCATAACCGTGATTCCGAAAGAAGGAAAGGACTTGAAAGACTGTGGTTCGTATAGGCCAATCTCACTCCTTAACGTAGATTATAAAATCTTCACGGCTATAGTAGCCAAGAGATTGCAGTCCTTTCTCACGAGCCTAATCCACCCAGACCAGATGGGCTTTATAGAGGGTAGGCAGGCCCCTGAGGGCGTGTTAGAAGGACCATAAACATAATTGACATCATTAATAAACAACACATCCCTGCCTGTCTTATGAGCCTTGACGCAGAAAAAGCATTTGACAAAGTTAACTAGAATTTTCTGTTTCTGGTACTAAAAAGAATGGGCTTTCCATCATTATTTCTGGAGGGGATCAAGGCTCTACATGCTTCTCCACAGGCTTTTGTTAGGGTAAATGGGGGCATCTCGAGGAGGTTCGATCTGGGGAGAGGTAGCAGACAGGGGTGCCCACTGTCACCGCTCCTTTTTGATATATACATAGAACTCTTGGCCCAGGCGATAAGGGAAGCAAAAGAGGTGAGAGGAATAGGGGTAGGCGAGGAAGATCATAACATTTCTTTATACGCAGATGATGTCCTTCTATATATAACCAACCCGAGCAGATCCATCCCTGAAATTTGGTCCATAATTGATATGTTTAGCCAATTCTCAGGATATACCTTAAACAAAAAATAAAACTGAAGTTTTGAAATTCCATTATAACCCTCCACCCAACATAAGGCAGCTTTTAGACACGAACTGGAATAGGGGGAAAATAAAATACCTTGGCACCCAAATCCCAAAAAATCTAACAATGCTATACACATATAATTTCGAGCCAACAGTGACTCAGATAAGGCAAGACATTAAAAGATGTGAGGCCTTAAACCTACCCCTGTATTCAAGGATACAATCAGTATCTATGAACATCCTTCCTAAATACTTATATCTATTCCAATGTCTCCCAATAAAAATACATAAAAAACAATTCCAAATATGGCAAAGGCTGCTTACAAAGTTTATCTGGAATAATAGGAGACCTAGAATCAAAAATACAATACTACAGACAAATAAAAAATATGGTGGTAGGAATGTCCCTAGTTTGGAGGACTACTTTTTGGCCACCCAGTTAAGATGGGCCCTTCTGTGGTTGGCTAGAACATATACAGCCCGATGGAAGGTGATTGAAGAGGTCCTAATGGATGGAGTGCCCTTGGGGGCGTGAGCCCCGACACCAGGAACCCAGACTACAGACGTGGGAAAATACTTCTGTTGTCAGTAAAAAATACTTTGGTCTCCTTGAGACGTCTATGGGCCAAACATGGGCTCGACGGGGAGGCCTGGCCATTGAGATGGTTTGCCTGGGACCCGCAGTTTTCCCCACCCAGACAAGACCTTACTTTCAAAAGATGGGGGAGACTGGGACTGTACTCCCTAGACCAGTTTATGGAGGGAACTACTGTTCTGGAATTCACCCAGATCAAGGAAAAATTCTGCCTAAGACAGGTGGACTATTTTAGGTATTTACAGATAAGAGCCCATATACATAAATTGCAAATCCTCTACAAACAAACTAAACCCTTAGCAGGGCTGCTGAATACGATGACTGAAATACTGAATTTAACAAGAGTCAAAGGGCAGGTGTCGGCTATTTATGGAGACTTAAGGGATAGGGGAGGAAGTAGGGTTTCCCAAACTAAAAGCAGGTGGGAGCTGGAATTGGGGGAGAATTTAGTGGAGAAGGAGTGGACTGCTGCTCTTGCACAGACCTCTAGGACCACATCCTCCCCACTGTGGAAAGAGTTTGAGTGGAAAGTAAGAATGAGGGTCTTTGTTTCACCAGCTGTTCAATCTAAATGGGACAGGAACTGTACGGGGAGGTGTTGGAGGGGGTGCGGGACAGCTAGGGCAGACTATCTCCACATCTTTTGGTCATGCCCGACCCTTATGAATTACTGGGCAGAAATTAACCAGACGATAAAACAGGTATTTTCCATATAGATTGCCCTGGGTCCCAAAAACTTGATACTGGGAATGAAACCAGATGAAATTAAGGGAGCGGATAAGACCTATTTGTGGAATGTCCTCCTCACAGTGGCCCATAAGGCCCTAACTAGAAGATGGCTCTCACAGTGCCCACCGGTCCATCGAGATTGGGTGTCCATTATAGGGGAGGTAAAATATAGCGAGGAGATCACCTACAGAATAAACCTGAGGACACAGAGTTTTGTGAGAAGATGGACTCCATGGTTGTTATCACCGGTGATGGGGGCAACAGATCTGGGTGGGGAGAGACCAAGAGAGGGGTATGGCGATACGAGAGCCTTATTAAGGACCACTTGAAGGGTATAATTTTATTAGCCTTTCCTAGCAAAACAAAAAGAGATTATTAATGTGGAAAGAGATCCAGCTGATGAAATATGACTATGTACAAGGATATCTCTGATGTAAATTGTATGTACTTTTAAAGACAAAAGTGTTGGAAATGTCTTCTAATTAGTGTATAACTGTGCCGAAATATGCACTAAACATGAATTTAAAAAAAAAAAAAGAGGTGCAAAGTAATGCACCTGGGAAACAAAAACCCAGGGGAAGATTACACAATGGGGGGGGGGGGGTAATAACAACAACAAAAATGGAAAGGGACCTAGGGGATAATCGTATCAGATGACCTTAAGGCTGGCAAGCAATGTGAGAAGGCGGTAGGGAGGGCTGCGGGGATACTGGGATGTACAGGGAGAGGCATCACCAGCAGAAAATAGGAAGTTGTTATCCCCCTGTACTGACAGTTGGTGAGACCCCATCTGGAGTACTCGTCCAGTTCTGGAGACCCCATCTCCGCAAGGACATAGACAGAATGGAAGCAGTTCGAGGAGGGCAACTAAATGGTGCAGGGTCTGCAAGAGAAGCCTACGAAGAGAGGCTAAAGGAGCTTAATATGCATACCCTTGAGGAAAGGAGGGGGGACATGATAGAAACGTTAAGTACCTCAGTGGAATCAACAAAGTCCAAGAGGGTAGCATCTTTCAGAAAAAGAGATGTGCAAGAACAAGGGGACACAATTTGAAGATAGAAGGGGGACAGCTCTAGGGCAATGTGAGGAAGTATTTTTTTCACAGAGAGGGTGGTGGACGCATGGAACAGCCTTCCTGAGGAGGTTGTGGAGTCTAAAACTGTGGGAGAATTTAAGAATGCATGGGACAGACATAAGGCAATTTTTGTGGGGGTAGAAGAAATACGCTTGTTGGTTAAATAGGATCTGCAGCTTATCCTCTAGGTAGGGAAATGGGCAGACTAGGTGAGCCAAGCGGTCATTATCTGCCATCAAAGTCTATGTTTCTATGAAAAAATTACTCACCTTAGTAATTGTGTTTCTTCTAATGGAGTCTTGCTGTATTCTGACATTATGCAGTTAGCCCCATCACTTGAACTGCTCCATAGAGGAATGAGTTAACTCTATGCCAGAGCATAGAACGTTGAGCTCGAGCTCGGTTCAAACCTCTGTCTGCTGCACTTTGTAGTTTAACCTTCAGAGTCTTACGAGCTAACACTAACTAACCACCCCCACTATGTGGAAAGTGTAAAATGTTTACTAGCCAAAAGGCAACCAAATATTCTGGATCCCCAAAAGACTCAAGTTGAGAAATCCAAAACAAAAACTAGGTAATGAACAAAATAATTACCAAACCATATAAATAACCCACTCTTCCTGACTAAAGAGGGAGAGTGCCAAGCACACCCCTGAGGTGCAACACTGTGCCTACCAGCCCACTTCCCAAAAAACAGGTTCTGAGAGGGGAAGCAGGAAGGGAGGTCAGAATACAGCAAGACTCCATTAGAAGAAACACAGTTACTAAGGTGAGTAATTTTTTCTTCAAACAACATGAAGTCTTGCTGTATTCTGAGATTATGCAGACTACCAAGCAGTACCTCCATGGAGAAGGGAATCAAACCTATTTTGGGAATAGGCTCTGCAGTGCTGCTGTACCAAACCGAGCATCACTCCTAGCCTGGATATCCAGAGAGTAATGCTTGGTGAAAGTATGGACTGTTTTCCAGGTGGCTGCTTTGCATATCTGTAATAAGGCTATCTCTCTGGCAGCAGCCAGAGAAGCAGCTGTACCACTAGTCCAATGAGCCCTCAGGTCTGAGGGGGGCACTTTGCCTAGCTTTTCATAGCAGAATTGTATACAAGAGACAATCCACCTGGCAATAATTCTCTTAGTAGCCGGTTTGCCCTTCCCCACTTCGCCATAAGTGAAAAACAACTGGAGGGAGGCTAACCTAAGAGCCTTAGTATGCTCAATGTAGTAGCTAAGAGCCCTTTTAACATCCAAACTGTGTAATCTTCTCTCTCCTGAAGAAGAATGATCAGTGAAGAATACAGGAAGAGACATGGATTGGTTCAGATGAAAATCTGAAACCACCTTGGGTAAGAACCTCCTGCTGGTTCTAAGGACCACCTTATCTCTATGGAATGAGATAAAATTAGGCTCCACTGACAGAGCTTGCAATTCACTGATGCACCTGGCTGAGGTAATAGCTACCAGAAACACAGTTTTCCAAGTCAAGTACTTAAGCTCTGTTGAAGACAAAGGCTCAAAAGGGGGGTTGCATAAGCTGAGCAATGCAAACATTAAGATCCCAAGCAGGAGCAGGATCCGTAAAGGGGGGGGATTGGTATGAAGCAATCCTTTGAAAAATTTACAGAAAACAAGGTGAGATGCCAGTGAGGAGGGCTTTCCCACTGACAGAAAAGCAGAAACAGCTGACAAGTGTACTTTGAGGGTAGCTGGTCTGAGGCCTAGGCCATTACGATGAACAATGTAATCCAGAACTGTAGACAAGTCAGCAGTATCTGGGGATATACGCTTCTTGGAACAACAAATGCTAAATCTTTTCCATTTGGAGTTATACGTTTTTCTGGTGGCAGGTTTTCGAGAAGCTTTGAGAATGTCCAGAACCCCTTGAGACAGATGCTAATTTGCATATTCTAACTCTTCAAGAGCCATGCCTTGAGATTGAGAGAACGAAGGTTGGGGTACCAGATCCTCCTCAGAGAGGAGGTTAACAGGTTGTGATTCCTGTGAAGAGACAGGAGAAGATGGACTGCTAGGGACAGCAACAGGGGATACCAAGGCTGCCTGGCCCAATCTGGAGCAATCAGAATCACTTTGCAAGATTGTAACCTTATCTTGACCAGGAGGACCTTGAACAGTAGAGGAAAAGGAGGAAAAGCATACAGAAATGTCCCTTCCCAATCCAGAATCAGAGCATCCAGAGAGACTGAACCCAAGACTGGGGGTCTGCAACAGAAGAGAGGAAGTTGGTGATTGTGTGGGGCTGCAAAGAGATCTATCTCTGGAGTGCCCCACCTTGAAAAAAATCACTTTTAATACTAAGGGATCCAGGGCCCATTCGTGATGGCCCTGGGAAATCCTGCTTAATGCATCTGCTAGCACATTGTCCTTCCCTGGGAGGTGGACTGCTACCAGAGAGGTCTGTAGCGAATAAGCCAGGGACCATAATTTCATGGCTTCCATGCACAACGCCATAGACAGAGTGCCTCCCTGCTTGCTGATGTACCACATGGTGGTGGTGTCTGTCCTGACCTGAACCACCTTGTTCTGTACTGATTCCAAGAAGGCTTGCAGAGCCAGGTACACTGCCCTGAGCTCCAGAAGACTGATGTGGAGAAGAGACTCCTGAGTGGACGACACTCCCTGAGCTGTGAGCTCCCAGGTGAGCTCCCCACCCCAGGAGAGAAGCATCCGTGGTTAGAACCACAGAATCAGATTGAGTGATGAATAGAACTCCTTGCCTGAGGTTGTCCTGATCCAGCCACCGTTGGAGAACCTGCATCAGGGTTGAGTCACTGGAATAAGCTTGGTTAGAGGATATTTTTTCTGACACCAAAAAACCCTCAAATGGAACTGGATGTCCCTCATCTGAAATCTGACCCCTTGGACCACTGCAGTGGAAGCTGCCATGTGGCTCAAAAGTTGAAGGAAATGTCTTGCTGGTCGATACACCAGAAGGTGGAAAGAGGAAGCCAGCTCTACAATGGTCCTTACCCTTGCCAGAGGGTGAAATGCTGTTGCGTTGACAGTGTCCAATTCTACCCCATGAAGGTTAAGAGTTGTACTGGCTCGAGAACTGATTTGGGAAGACTGAGGAGGAATCCTAGAGAAGAGAGCACTTGTTGGGTCACTTGTAAATCTGACTTGACTTGGTCTGGACGCTGACCCACTATGAGCCAGTCGTCCAGGTATGGGAATATGGATATGTTTTGTTTCCTTAGAAAGGCCACTACTACTGCTAGGCACTTTGTAAACACCCTTGGAGCTGATCTTAGGCCGGAGGGTATTGCTTTGAACTGGTAATGGCCTGAAGGCAGTTCGAACCTGAGGTATTTTCTGTGGGAGCACCTGATGGGAATGTGAAAGTAGGCATCCTTTAGGTCCAGGGAGTCTAGCCAGTCCCCTGGCCTTAAAGAGGGAAGAATTATTCCCAGAGTCACCATTCTGAATTCTGGCTTTAGGAGGTGCTTGTTTAGGTATCTTAAGTCTAGGATGGGCCGCCACTCCCCTGTTTTTTTCCGGGGTAAAGAAGTATCTGGAATACAGACCTTTGCCCCTGTGAAGTGTAGGAACTCTCTCTCTGGCTCTGAGAGCCAGCACAGATGAAACCTATGCCTCTAGGGCGCTGGTTTCGGAGATATTTGCAGGTGGAAAGGATCTGACCCTCAGCTTTGGAAAGTTTTTGACGCTGAGGGCCAGTCCCTGGCTTACTACTTCCAGGACCCACTTGTCTGAGGTAACAGACTTCCAGTCCTGGGAACAGTAATCCAGTCTGCCTCCTGTAGGAATTAGGGAGTCGACCTGGGCTGACACATCAGGGTGTCTGCTTAGCAGGAGCATTAGGCTAAGAGGAGGATTAAGCCCTGCTCATCCCCCTTCTGCCTCTCCCTCTGAAGAACCCCCTCTGGGAAAAAGAAGAGGAGGCCTTTGCCTGGTAGAAAGGCCTGTGAAAAGGCCTGCCCCTACCCTTAGCCTGCTGCTTCTGAGGAATTGCCCACCTTTCCTTGGCCTGTGCACTCCTGTAGGTGGTCCTGTATTCATCCATCTTTTTCATATAATTCTCTGTCTGCTCCCCAAACAGAAAATTCTCAACAGGAAAAATCCATGGCCTTAGCCTGGGTGTCCTGCAATAGGCTAGTACATCTGAGCCAAGTCAGCCTCCGAAAAGCCACAGATATAGCCATGACTCTTGATGACACATCACTGGGGTCAACAGCAGCATGAAACTGGATTTTTGATGCATCAATCCCATCAGCAGCCACCTCCTCCAGCTCCTTGGCAAGCTGGGGGAGGCCTGTTTAGCCAGTTCCAGAACAGTGTCCCACCCAGACTTCTGGTACCTGGCCGTGTAGGTCATATAATTAGCCTGCCTGAGTCCCAAGGAAGATGCCATGTACTGTTTTCTTTGGCATGGCATCCAGCTTCCTGGCGTCTTTATCTGGGGTGTGTGAAGCCAAGGGTATGTTAGCCTCATCACTGGCTACAGCCTGCACCACACCAACATGGCTGCATTGCTGGTACAAGTACTCCGTACCTGGGCCTGACAACATATACCTCTTGTCCATTCGCCTGTCCATAGGAGGTGAAGAATTTGGAGTCTTAAGTAACTTATGTGTCCATTTCCCAAAGATTTTGTGAAGGGGAAGAGACAATATCTTGGACTCTGGGATGTCCATCATCTCCACATAGTCAGGCTCCTCTTGCTCCTCGACAGCTTTATCCAAAGGGAGTTGGAGGGTTTCTGCCACTTTCCTGTAAAACAAAGTGTGAAGGGGACTCAGAAAGCCTAGGAGGGGAAACACCAGAAGGTCCGTCTGGGGAGATGTCCGGTTCTATGGGTTCATCCAGACCTTCCACACCATCACCACCATCTTCATCCCCCTCCAAATCCAGTTCATAATAGTCTTCAGGGGAATAATCCTGAACCAGAGGAACCGACCGAACTGAACGTCTGCCCGAAGGTGTCGGATCAGCCGGAACTGAATGGAGCAATTCCACTATGCTAATCTCCCTGGCAATTTCTTCGGCGGTTGGATGATGCGGTTCTGGATCCAAACCGGCCGACTTTTTCCTTTTTGCCAGAACCGACCCCTCAGGATCGGGTCTCCGTTTGCCCAAGGGAGTCTTGCCCAGGTCAGTGGGCACTCCCTCAGGTTCGGTTGGAACCAAACCGGGCTGGCCATCTGGGTCAGCGGACTTCTCGGCCTCCTTTTCCCTAAGCCTGCCCAATCTTTGATGCAGGATGGCTTTAGGGAAATTTCTACATATTCGGCAGTCTGACTCTAGGTGGTCAAACCCAGACTAAACACAGGTGGTGTGGGATCAGCCTTAGCAAAGGCCTCCCCACACTCACTGCAGTGTTGAAACCCAGTGGGCCCGGTTTTTCTCTCGGGTTTCTCAGACGAAGCCATCCTATCACTTACCCTTTTTATGGCAACAGCCAGGCAAGACCCCCTTATCGGTTCCCATCCGTGTTACAGGTGTTTGAAAAAAACAAAACTTTTTTTTTTTTTTTTGGTAAGAACTGATAAGGTTCATCTAAAATCACTGAAAGAAAAAAAGATACAGACAACTGGTTCAGCCGAACCGGCTGAAAGACGTTTTTTTTTTTTTTTTACAATTTCCACACAATTTCAGAACTAGTCCACTACCTATGTACTTACTGTACCGCAGACAGTGATCTGAACTGAACCGAAATAGCGAAAAAAATATCGGTATAACCGTTTTACATGGGACCAAACCACTGGCGAACAAGAAATCTCCGGAGCGACTGTTCAGTTAGGCGGAGTAAAGAATAGGACGGTTACACTTCAAAGTGCAGCAGACAGAGATTTGAACCGAGCTCAAGCTCAACGTTCTATGCTCTGGCATAGAGTTAACGCTTTCCTCTCCGGAGCAGTTTAAGTGCTGGGGCTAACTGAATACAGCAAGACTTCATATTATTTTAAGAGGATTTCTTCTTCCTCCTCTATGTCAATAGGAAGAATGAGATCAGGATGGTACTCCTCCTCGACGTCTATCTCCTGGTCTGGGTCTGGCGTCGGGAGTTGTCATTGGTGGCCCACAGGGAGCCTCCCTTGGCAGACAAACAGCCATCGACGGAGCCTGCGATGACGGCCTATTGAAGGCACTAAACTGCTGAACTAATACATTACTGAACTTGACAAGTACTTTATTCAGATCCATAGTCATTGTCGACAGGGGGGTCCGCGGAATAGAAGCAGACGACCCCCCGTCTTTAGAGCCTGACAAGCCTGTAGCCCTCAAAGAGGAAGGGGGCAGGTCTTGACTGAGAAACAGTCGATGATGAGCCCGTTGTCAACAGAGGAGAGGACGCCGATCCGGAGGTCAACGGCCAGGCACCCTGAGAGTCAGGCAAAGAAGCTGCCTGTGTGGGCCTGGTAGAAACAGAGACCTGGACAGCTGGTCTCTTCATCATGGCAGCCGTCATCAACAAAGAGCCCTCCCCCCGCGAAGATGGAGAGGCTGACGGGGAAACAGGATGGCCTCAGCGGAGAGCAGTCTCGATCCTGGCTGCTTTTTCCCAGCACCCCCAAAAAGGATTTGTCTCAGGCCTGGGAGCTTGAAGATCCGTGGTAACTGAGCAGCCGGGCCCCGGAAGACCCTGCCCAAAGTCTGCTACCTGCTGTTCCATCAGGAATTTTTTGAGAGCCTTCTTGAGTCACCCGAGGGTTGTCTGATTAAACTTCTGGCAGAGCTCACAGTCGGAGATGTTGTGGTCAGGCCCAAGACAGCAGACACAGAGTATTAGTCTGTAGAGGCAATCTTCGTTCCTCAGCGATGGAAATAAAAGATGAAGGATTAACTCTCGACATAAACCAAAAAAGAAAAATTTCTAGAAGAGATTTAGGTGAGGGGAGTAGGAAAAAATGCAGCCGTAGCCCAAAAAAGGTGTGAAAACTGCAACAGAACTTCCACAGAGACTGTGCTTGCAAATCAACGGCCTGAAAGAACTGAGGAGGGAGCGGGGCTGCCCACACCTATATAGGGTTGCTGACGTCAGCGGACATGGATGGCGTGGGCGGCCCCAGTTGTACTGCTGAAAGTCTGAATTCAGTGTGGATTCCCCTTTACCACCAGCGAAGGTTCCTACAGTGTAACCTAATGACTGCAGTACCCCCAAAGATCTATTGTTTGAAAAGTGAAACCGGGACTCCCATGTGCACAGTCTCGGTTTCAAACAATTATTACAGAAAATAGCCCTCGGTTTAATTAAAAAAAAAACACAGAAAACTAAAAGAAAAAAAGAATTTTCAGAACTGCCACAATCAGCATGGCTAAACTTTCAGTGGCGTCTGTTCTATCAGACCTGCTTACTGGCTACAAAAAAAATCCAGCTGGGGCTAGCCCCCCTGGCTGTCTCTCGCTCCTCCTAAACAGTTTGCCGGCTCGTGCCACAAGACACACTGACACTACTGCATTTCACATCCTTTCGCTACAGGACCCCACTCTGGATGAACTCAGTCCCAGATTCTATTTTATCTATCCCCAGGCTGGGGCCTTTTAAACCTGAGCTACGGGGCCACATTATGTCCAGCTCTAACTATGATTGCAGATAAACTCCTCTACAAGTTTAAAAGTCTTACTGCAGTTTATGTATTCTGTTTCCAATATATGCTTCAACTATACACACCTTTGGTGTTGCTCTATGCATGTATAATTACTGGTGACCCCCTTTAGCCACCTGATTTCAGATACTCTTCAAACACCGTAATAACCCGAAATCGGGTTATTACGGCGTTTGACTAGCTCTGAGTCACTTCTCCCTTACACTGTCCGATGATCACTAACTTTTCTCTGACCCGGTAGTGTGGTCAAGTGGTGTTCGTTTCAGTAAATTATATGCCCCAAAATACACACACAGAGAAGTGCCTTGTATAAAAAAAATTGTCAGCAGCGGGAGCTACGCTAATTTTTTCTTAGTTTTGAAATACAGAAGCCCCCGAGTGTAGATTGATGAGAGCGAGTGATTCGGCAGCTTCAGAAGGCAAGATTGAAGCATGAGCGAAGTGTTACTATAGCAACACTCATTCCCGCCGATCCTCCTTCTGAAGCCGCCAAGTCACTCGCTCTCATCAGTCTACACTCGGTGGCTTCTGTATCTCAAAACTAAGAAAAAATTAGCGTAGCACCCACAGGTGACAATTTTTTTTATACAAGGCACTTCTGTGTGTGTGTGTGTGTGTGTGTGTGTGTGTGTGTGTGTGTGTGTGTGTGTATTTTGGGGCATATAATATACTGAAACGGACACTGCTCGTCCAGGCTCTCTCTCTCTCTCCCCAAGTTCTTTTACATACAAAGTCCATGCACCAGTAATTATAAAAAATAACAGGCAAGTGTGTGCCTATGAAAATTTTTCTCACACCCAAGGTGTGTGATACCCACATAAACCTCTCGAGCTTCGCTCTCGAGGTTTATGGGTCACCACACACCTTGGGTGTGAAAAAAATATTCATAACACACACTTGCTTATTCATTATCCTCTACATTATGTATCTTTGCCTCTGTACTTAGTACTGTATTCTGTTATACTCTGTACCTGTCCTTATTTATGTATGACGTGGAGCCTTTGCAAATGAGTCCCTGACTCAAAGGGTTGTAATTCCTAGACTTTCAATAAAATAAAATAAATAAATAAAAATCATACCAAAACTGGTCAGTGGCTGAATGGCAAGCATTAAGAAAGCTGAAAGCAGTGAATAACATTGTAATAAAAGAATGCTGATAAAGGCATTATGGCTGTGGTTCATGACACAAGAAACTATGTGGCTGAAATAAACTGTCAACTGTCAGACAGGGATTGCTACAAGGCACTACCATTAATTTCTTATATGTCTATAAGGCAATTTTGGATGAGATCACTGAAAATCTGTATCAAAATGGAGACATTAATAAGGACAAATAAGCTTTCTCTAAAACAGAACATCTGATTATACCAGCACTATACATTCTCCAAAAGGTCCACATGTCTGTGAGAGACCCCCTTGGGTGGCCCACAGTAGCTGGCATTGGGTCACTCAGTGGGGTTCCCTCCAGACTTGTGAACCACTACTTAAAAACAGATGGTTTATAAGGCACAAAGTTAAATCTGTGACAGTATGGATGCTATTAACAAACTGGATGGGAAAGAGTGTTCAAAACGAGAGCTGTGGTTAACAATAGACATTTATTAGGTCTTAAGTCCCCCCCCAGTACTTTCTCCCCCGCCGCAGACCTGAAATAGGCTATGACCCCTCCCTCGGAGGGGTACATCCTCAGCCCACAACCACCCAGTCAGTCCATCTCCCGAGCTTCCCCATGGATTACCTCTCCGTGGCAGGGCCAGGGCAAGGAGTGCTGGCATGCTCCTCCCCCCCCCCGCTACGTCACATCTGGTGTCCGGGGGGTGGGGCGCACTGGAGCGATCGGGTCATATCATGGGTCCTGTCGGGTCCCAGAAATGTTCCGTTTTCTCCAGCACCCACATCTGCGCAATGGGCGGGGAGGCAGTCTCCACCTCCACGGAGTCAGCCAATCACCCTGGATGTGGGCCAACCCCTTACGTGGCTGCGTGCTTGCACCGACCCCCAGCCACTGCTAGGTGTTGGCTGACAGAGCGCAGCACAAATCCTCCCACCTGAAGGAGAGCAGTCCTCCAGATGCTCTATCCTTCCTCCCCCACCGGCCGACCCCAGAGTGACCGGAGTCAGTTCCCGAAGTCGAGTCACCGGCATGGCACGGGGTAAGGCGTCTAGCGCCTCAACCGTCAGCGCTACCGGGCTGGCCAGGTCTTAAATTATTTAGGACTGCAGATAAAATTGTTTCTAACAATCTGAAATCTCTCAAATTAAACATACAGATTAGCCTAATGAAGTGGAATAACCTTCCCTTAGGATTTAGGGGTCAGGTGGAGGTGATTAAAATGAACATCCTTCAGAAAGAACCATTTTATTTTTTAGATGCTTCCCTTTTATACTCCTAAAAATGATTTCTATATTTACAAAGTCACATCACTAAATTCATTTTTTTTTCCAATATAGTCTTTATTGTTAGATTTTACCATTTACCAGTCACAATTTACAATATTGTAATTAATTACTTTAGACAAGGTTACAGTTCATATAATGGAGCAGTATCATACATCATGCATGCAACTTCAGGTTCATTTGCAATCATGGCTCTATGTCCTGAGAAAGCCCTTACTCAGGGTACCTCCAATCCATACTTCTTGACCCAGTAGTTCTATTTTCAGCACCCCCTTCCCAGTCCCCACCTTGGCTCTTTTCCTTCTGGAGTACATCCTTCAGCCAATTCCCAAAGCCTAAATGAAGTGGAGCATGTGTTCAGGGAACAAAGCATGGGTCCTTAGACATAATATATAGAATCCATCTATTCCATTTGATGGAACAGGCCTCTACCCTATCATTTAGAGAGTATGTGAGTTTCTCAGATCTGTATATGTGATTGACTATTTCTCTCCACTCCAGAACTGAAGGAATCACTGCAGTGAACCAGCATTTAGTAATAGCCTTTTTCGCTGCGA
Organism: Neoceratodus forsteri; assembly: GCA_016271365.2. Lineage (NCBI taxonomy): Eukaryota > Metazoa > Chordata > Ceratodontiformes > Ceratodontidae > Neoceratodus > Neoceratodus forsteri. The sequence goes on from CM028136.1 coordinate 912,952,404, forward strand.
GCAGGCAAACTCCCAATAAATACTGGTGGTGAGGGTTTCGTAAGTCCTGTGGCAGCACATGTAGGACAAAGAACTCCCCCGTGAAGGGGGGCAACAAACCAAATAGCCCCTCAAACTCCTCCCACAGACCCTGGAGAAAAGGTTGTAACCTTGGACAAAACCAGAGAATGTGGGAATGGTGGGGATTACCTTCTCCACACTGCCGCCAGCAGACCGCAGCGCCCAAGTTATTATAGTGGGCTGTTACTACTGGGGTCCGAAAGAATCGTATCAATATTTGCCATGAAAACAAACGCCATGTATGGGAACAACTAATTCTCGCTAAGAGTTGGCACACTGTGCCCCACTGTTGCGGAGTTATATGGGAACCTAGCTCCCCATTCCACTTCTCTCTTATAGCGTCTATGTTTCCACCTGACGTTTTCATCAGGGATTTATATAGTACTGAGATGAGGAGGGATAAGTTCTTGGTTTTAATTGCTTGCTGGAGAGTTTGGATAAAGTGGGGACATTCCCCAGGGACACGGACGTCCCAAGGAAGAGCCTCGTAATAATGTCTTAGTTGTAGGAACCGAAAAAAGTCCGATTGGCGTAATTGAAATTCCCGTCGAAGTGTTACAAAATCTTTGAAAAAGGGCCCGTCCAGAAGCAGAGAAAAACCCGTGAGGTGGGAATGTCTCCATGCTCGAAAGGTATGATCCTGTAGGGCTGGGAGGAAATTCTCCAGAAGGTCTATTGGGCAAATCAGCACTAGAAAAGGGGAGAGCTTAAGGGATCTGTGTGCTGAGTAACAGACTTTAATTTGATGTATAATCCAGGGGTTCTGGGTCAGCTGCCCCAGCGAGGAGTTTTTATGAATAATAAGCCTTTGGTAATCATATTGTGGGAGGATGCTCTCTCAATTTCATCCCAGCGGAGTGGGACAATCCCACCAGTCGGTTATTATAAAGAACAGATGGAAGCCCAATAGTATTGTTTAAGATTTGGGGTGCAAGGCCTCCCTGTGATCTAGGGAGGAAAAGAGTGTTCAATTTAATCCTGGGACGTCTGCCTGCCCAAACAAATCTGGAAATAGCTTTGTTCCAGACATGAAATAGTTTATTGGGTAATTTGAGTGGGACATTCTGAAATAAATAGAGGGCCCTTGGGAGGATCATCATCCTCACTACATCTATTCTCTGAATCATGTTCAGAGGGAGGACATTCCATCTCTCAAGATTGTGCTTCAGCTGTGCTGTAAAGAGCTGGAAGTTATTATTCAGAGCATCGTTGGCTCTGTGGGAGAGAAAAGTGCCAAGATATTTCAATTTGGAGAGCGCACACCGGAATGGGTATCGCCTCTTGAGCGCCTCGGAGGTGTAAAATGAAAAGTAAGGGCACCAGTCTTACTAGTGTTAAGCCGATACCCTGAGTACGCCCCAAATTCCTCCAGGATCTGGAAAACTGAAGGAATGGATTGAATGGGGCTGGTAAGGTATAACAAGACATCATCCGCATAGAGGGCTATGCGGTGCTCTGATTCCTCTATTTGAACTCCCGAGATCCTGGGTGACAGTCTAATTGCCTGGGCTAGGGGCTCAATGAAGATGGCAAACAAACCAGAGGATAAGGGACAACCCTGACGTGTTCCCCTGTATAGCGGAAAATAGTCAGAGTGATGACCTGAAACCTTGACACATGCCTGAGGGGAGGAATATATTGCCCTAAGTATAGCCACAAAGGAGGCCAGAAACCCCATCGCGGCGAGGGTGGAAAAAAGAAAGGGCCAAGAGACCCTATCAAAAGCCTTCTCAGCATCAAGGCTGAGAAGGACTGCTGGCTGCTGATGAGTTTGCATAACATGTACTAGATGCAGGGCTCTTCGAGTATTGTCTGAGGTAGATCTGGACCTCACAAACCCTGTCTGATCCAGGTTTATCAGTGTCGGGAGAACTGCATCCATCCTGCAGGCCAAGATGGACATAAAATACTTGTCCATATTAAGTACCGAGACTGGCCTATAAGAGCCACATTGTAAGGGATCTTTGTCTGGTTTGGGTATGAGCGAAATTGTTGCGTATGACCAACTAGGTGGTGGGGCATCTCCCAGAAGGATTTCGTTAAAGGTACTCCGCAGTAGCTGGCAGACTGACTGCGCTGTACCCTTGTAAAATTCTGCCCCGAATCTGTCGGGGCCCGGTGCCTTCTGCATTTTAGATTTGGAGATGGCCCACATCAGTTCCTCGAAGCTGACCGGGGTCATCAAGCTGTTCTGCTGATCCTGATTCAGCTTAGGAAGTTTTAGGGCTGACAGGAAGGCATCAGAGCGAGCTGGATCGGGCGAATGGTCTATGGTATAGAGAGACTTGTAATATTGGCAAAAGGCTTGGGTTATATTTTTAAGTCTGGTATGGTGCTGACCTGTGTTCCGGTCTTTTACTGCAGTGATAGAAGACATTTTACGCTGCTGACACAGACGGTATGCTAAAAGGCGCGAGGCTCGAGGGCCTATTTCACCATATCTTTGCAGCAGATATGCCAAGGCTACCTCAGTTTGTTGGATACACAGGTTATCCAGGTCCTTTTTAGTCTGTTTAATCTGGGCCAAGACTGAGTGATCCCCTTTTTGGTGAGCCAACTGAAGGAATTGTTATGTCTGCTCCAGATGCGTTTGTCTTTCTTTACGTTCCTTAGCCAAAGAGGATGTGTATTTAATCAAGTGGCCCCTCAGGACTGCCTTCAAGGTGTCCCACTGGATTGCGGGCAAAACTCCCAGGGTGGCATTATCTTGGATAATTTCCTGGATTTTCTCTTTAAGAAAATTTTTAAATTGATCACTCTTCATGTGAGTGGGGTTAAATCTCCATCTGGTGTTGCGCCTCTCTAAGCCCAGCTTCCAAGTGGTTATTAGTGGTGCATGGTCTGTGTGTGCTATTGTGCCCAACATGGAGCTGATTAGAGAGTCCTGACATTCCCTCTGTGTATAGCAGTGGTCTATCCTCGTGTACGTCCCATGAACCGCTGAATAGTAGGAATACCCTCTATCTCTGGGGTGTAGGGATCGCCACACATCGAGCCACCCAACCTCCCCGATGAATTGTTTAAAGAACCTGTGTGGGGTCGGCTGTCTTCCCCCTGAAACCCTGGTAGAGTCCAGAGATGTATTTGGGACGGTGCTGAAATCCCCCACAAGAATCAGGATCCCCCTGGTTAGATCAATTACTTTACCAAGCAGGTGCCAGATCGTTGGAATGTTTGAGGCCGGTGGGAGGTAAATATTAGCCAAGGTCACCTCTTGCTCCAGCAGGATCCCCTGGACTACCACCAAACGGCCCTCAGGATCGGCCCATTCTTTTACCATCCGAAAGGGGGTGTGGCCCGAGACTAACATGGCGACCCCTCTTTTCCTGCCACCCGCCCTTGCTGAGGAAAAGACCTGAGAGAAACCTCTCCCTTTCAGTTTCTTATGTTCCACAGGTGACATATGTGTGTTTCCTGCATGTACATAATGTCAGGTGTGGACTTCTTAACTAGTGATATAATTCTTGATCTTTTAATCGGGCTACTCAGTCCATTCACATTCAATGAATATACTCTCAGGTGTTTATCTGCCATTTAAGATGTAAAAACGTGTCTAACAAGATTAACCTTCTGTTGCATGACTTCAGAATTGCAACCTTTGTCGAATAAAATAAACCAATGTGACTGTGACCTAAGTTAGGGTCCCTCTGTATGGAGCCCCAAATTATTCTAATGACAATGACTCTCAACCATTCTCGAGGCTTTACAAGGCCTTTAATAAAAAAACTTTAGGCTGGAAAGTCCAGCCTGCCCAGAAACAAATACTAAACCTCTAAACTTGATGAGAGGAAAATCCCTGCTACCAGCCAGTAGCCCATAATAGAAACCTGTGGGCTGAAACAGCTGACTTTTCTGTAACTGTAGGGAGTACATATCCCCCATGTCTCGGAGGCTCACTGGGAACTCTTGGGCCAACAACATCAGTCCAAACCTCCAAGACACTGTGGAACTTCCAACATACTGGTCATTTTCCATGACCCAAAGGAGGCTCAGGGCCTACCTTCTACGTCCCCTGAATAATACAGGGACCTCTGACACTATCAATCTCTGAGATGGGTTTTGGGGGAATCAGGAACTGGCACAAGAGGTAAGGGGGATAAAGTAAAACAAAAAGAAGGGGAGAATGAGCTGAAGGTTTTGGGGCGTCCGCAGCTACCATCTTCACCTTCATATTTGAACTGACTTGTTCTTCAAAAAATGGGAGGTGAAAGTAGATCATGTGAAGCGAGGATAAAAACAGTCTGGGTAGAAATCTTTTGCTTGGGAGTATGTGGTTATCAGTCGCCTACATGGGGGTCAGTCCTGAGCACAGAGTCTGCATGTTTCTTCCTTGGAGGAGAGAGGGCACGTCGACTCCTCCCCAGACCTCCAACATTTGGGGTGGAGAGCCAAGGGGCATCCATCAGCTCATATACATTCTAAAATCCTTATTACATCAAATACAATTAACAACGCACCCTCCACGCACCATTCTCCCAATTAAACCTTTCAACCGTCCCTCCCCCCAGCAGCCACCCATCAAGAGTTAGATGATAGCAGAGTTAGTTGGGGAAGGGGGGGAAGAAGGGCATCCCAGTCAGATAGGGAAAAAAAAGGGGAAATCTTAAGATCCCATAGTGCCCAGGGCAACGCTCTCCATGAGCACACTAGCCCTTCCTGCACTGAGGATCTTGGAAAATTCTTAGTGTCCTCAACCCCGAAGGGGGGGGGGCGAGGAGAGGGGGAGTAGGTGACATGGGTTAATAGCAGTCTAGACAATAGGAGGAAACAAAGTTGTTAAAAGCATTTGAAACAAAGATTATAAATTTTTGACTGGGACTTATCTGAGTTAGCAGCATCATTTAGTCTCTCTGCAGGAGTCTGGCTGGTGTAGACTGTGTAACTGGAGGAAATCACTTCTCGGTCGGAAACGTTCCCCTCACAAGAAGGGCCAGGCTGCTCCCACCAAATGAGTTCTCACTGAATCGATGGGGAGAGGGCACCCCATTCTGGAAATACGGCTCAGCGCGGAGATCTGGAGTTAGAGTCCGTCGGGAGATGCTGAGTAGATCCGGGCCGCTGGTCCTGGGCACTAAGTATGTTTGTTATCCTCTGGATGGTGTCTCTACCTTGCCTTCTCCTCGAGTCGCGCTGGCTACTGCTCCACAGCTGCTGAGCTAATTTGGCGGCAATTGAGGTTTTCTGGGGTCTCTGCTCTAAAGGCACCTCAAAGTTGCGTCTTTTCAACTTGCCAGTCGCCTCCGCTGCACTGCTAAAGGTTTGGGACCCTTCCGGAAAGAGGACCGTTAGCTTTGCTGGGTAGGGGGTCCTGAAGCAGATTCCTGCAGATTTCAAGGCTTTCATTAGGGGTATATACTGCCTACGGCGGAGCATTACTTCAGGGGCATAGTCATTTTCAAAAAAGAGCCTGTTTGTGTGATAGGTAACTGTACCTTGTTTCCAGGCTGTGTGAAGTACCGACTCTTTCTCCTGAAATTTTAAAAATCGAACTAGAATCGTTCGAGGGCGCACGCCCTCGGCGGGTCTTGGGCCTAGAGTTCGGTGGGCCCTCTCTAACTCCAGCGTGAGATTCTCTGGAACAGTAATGACTTCTCTCAGAAGCTCCTGAATAAATTGCAGCATGTCTGAACCCTCAGATCCTTCTGGGACACCGGAGATGCGAATGTTATTTCGCCTATTTCAGCTTTCGGCGTCCTCTGCCCTTGCCTGCAGACCCTGGATACTTTCATTAAGATGTAGAATTGCTTGTTCAGCACTGTCGACCCACTAATCCACGCTAGTTGCTTGCTGCTCGAGCGATTCCTGCTGTTTCTCCAATTTAGATATATCCATGCGTAGCGCCGTGGTCGTGGACCTCATCTCTTTCCTGAAGTCCCTTAATTTATTCAGCACAAGGGACATCTGTCTTTGTATCGTGGATAGGGATAACTGCTGAGCCCCGGGAGCTACCTTGGCGTGAGGAAGACGAGGCCTGCGAGCCCTCACTGCCCGAATCGCCCTCCGATAATCCCCCAACATCTCGTTCTGTAGGCGGCTTTCTTGCAGGTTGGTCACCCTTCCTAGGCATTACTGTTAACCTCGGTGTGTAGATCAGTGAGATGCTCGGCATAAAAGGTTATAAATGCGAGGATTTTGAAGGGCTAGATGGAGGCTCGAGAAATTAAGTGGCCATTAGACACGTGACGTCCACTAAATTCATTTGTAATAACAAGAAAAGTAGAATGGCTCACAACAAACTCTCTAGACTTAAAAAATAGTGGAGGCCTCAAACTTCCTGATTTATACTTTTATTATTTGGCATGAAGGATGTCACAATTAGCAAAATGGTTTAAAAATGTTATTTAAAAAAAAAAAAAAAGATAAAATTCCTGAATGGTTGAATATAGAGTCAGATATAGCTAAGGGACAAAGTGTTGACATCTCAGCCTTATTTTTCTCTAGACCCACAAATTCTCTATGGAACAAGTTAATGGCTGAGTACGAGACTCATTGCTGACTGGCACCAACTTTTAAGCAGGAACATTCAAGACTCTACAATCCAATCTTATTGGGGAAATCCAATATCTGTCTCAACAAAAAGCATACAAGTATGAGGATTGGGATAAGAAAAGCATCCTTAGTATAAAGGATGTAGTTGGCAAAAGTGAAATAAAACCTTCAACGAATTAGTGCAAGATTTTGGTATATCCGTCTATGATACAAATAGGTACGAGTCTCTAGCTAACAGTATAAGACCTTTTCACAAAAACAATTTACAGAGGGCTCAATCTAATGTCAACAGCAGGGCTTTTTTAGCCTGTTTACAACTCCATCCTATCATAACTAACCGGTATACAATATTAATAGAACTCAGAGGGACAGATCTAAGGGGGCTAAGGTTTAACGCCGCTAAATGCAGGGTGCTTCACCTGGGACATGGAAACCTGGGTCAGGTATACACCTTGGGGAGGACATATTGCAGGTCTCAAATGGGGAGAAGGACTTGGGGGTTCTGGTGGATGCCAGAATGAATAATTCACAACAGTGTAGGAGGGCGCTGCCAGGGCAAATAAAATGCTGGGCTGTATTGCTGGGGGGTCACCTCAAAAAGTAGGGAGGTTATTTACCGCTGTACAATTGCCTTGTTAGGCCGCACCTCGAATACTGGGTGCAGTTTTGGAGCCCGCACCTCAGGAAGGACATTTAACTACTGGAGAGGGTCCAGAGGGCAAACAGGATGATTCGGGGTCTGGGGGACAGAACCTACGATAAGAGGCTTCAGGAGCTGGACCTGTTCTCGCTGGAGGACAGGAGGGACATGATCGAGGTTTTCAAGTATTTAAAAGGGGTGAATAAGGTTAGTTTAAACAGTATTTTTCAGAGGAAAGTGGGGGGTCACTAGGGGGCATGGTTGGAGGGAGGGAGACTTAGGGGAGAAAGAAGACTACGTTACTTCACTGAGAGGGTGGTGGAGCCATGGAATGCACTGCCTAGTGAACTGGTGGAGGGGTTCAAGAGGGGCGGGACAGGTACAGGAGGGATGTGAAGAGGAGGACTGCTGGTCGGAGGTGGGGACCTCTGGCCGGGGGAAAGGGGATGGGGTGAGAAATCATGAGAGTGGTTGCGGTGCCAGTTCAGGGTGCTGATTCTGAAGCAGACTCAATAGACCTTTGGGCTTATTCTGCTAGCATTTTAGTATGTTAGACCAAAAAAATTTAAAGTGGTGGTCGCATGCCTTGAGGAAAAACTTGGAATTGGGCTAGCATATGGGCTAACTCATTGAAAACTTTCAAAATAGTTAACATGAAGCTTGTGCAGTTCAAGTCGCTACATAATCTGTACTGCACTCCTTTATATCTGTATAAAATGGGCCTTCGTATTACATCTAGTTGTAATAAATGTGAGGTTGGCAATGCAAACATTTTTCACATGTTCTGTCTGGTACTGCACAGGGGTACAACATTTATGGTGTAGTATTAAACATTTCCTTTACGACATCTCCTGGCTAAGAGAAAACTTAAATCTGGAAATATGGCTTATTGGCCATTTTAATGAACAAGAACACTGGACAATGGAACAAATACACAATCTCTCTTGTCTCAGCCTCAGCTAAAAATGTAATTCTTCGTAAATGGATTGAGGATAAGCCTTCTTTGCAGGAGTGCAAACTTGAGGGTTTAGAAATACTAAGGCTCAAAAGGTTGGCCCATTTTATGCTGGATCAAGGACATACCTTGAATCGGTATACTTCTAGTTAAAGTTATTTTGCCCTGCTGAGGTATATTTTGATGTTATGATATTTGCTAATGGCTAACTTGACCCAGTTTCTTTTTTCTATAGTTATCTCTCTCCTTTTCTCTCTCTCTCTCTCTCTCTCTCTCCCATCCCTCTCCCTCTCTTTCCCTCTCCATCTACTTTGAGTTTACTAAAACCTTATTTTTTTGTGCGTTACAGTGAAATAGGGGAAAATTATAACACAAGTATGGAAAGTTAGCGGAATGCATCAATCCCTAAAAGGGGAGTACAAATTTAAAATATGCTTTGGTTGCATGCTTGTTAGATCTTTTTTCTTTTCTCATGTTATTCACGTAAGAGTGCTAGTTTTGTAGAAATATTAACGGATGACTTTTAAATATTATATGTTAACTTTTAAGAGTATGTATCAGTGACTTATGAAATATTTCAACAAACTTCTTATTGTTAAAAAAACAATAGGCATTTGCTCTCTATACACTTGCATACATCATGAAAATGGCATCAGGACTGTGAAAGAGTTAATGGCAAAAGATCCAGATTTAAGGGATGCTCCACAAAAATTTCAGAACTTCAGTGTTTTGTGGTGCAGTTATTTTTTGTTTAATGGGTGGGTTTATTTGCAAACTCAAGGGACAGCAAACGGAGCAGCACTAGCCCCAACTTATGCTGGGATCATTTACTGCTGATGTGATGCATCTGGGGTGGAGGTTTAGATACTGTAGAAGACTCCCCCATGGTAACAGCAAACTAGGCAGAAAGGAAGTGGCAGAGCCGGCCCCCCACAGGAGGACCCAGGGGAGGTGTGGCAGGCATGAGAGTGGCAACAACCATTCTGTCACTGAGCAGGCTTGGAGGAGGATCATCAGGCTGAGGAACCACCGGGTCCTTTCCCTCCGGGCTTTCGGACCACCAAGGCCATGGACTTGGCCAGAGGTTGCCAAGACTGATGCTGGGCTGGTTTTGCCACAGGAATAGAAGACCGAAAGTGCTTGCGCTTCTGCTGCTTAGAGCCCTTGGAGTCCTTCTGGGTGGATGTCACAGAGTTGAGGTACTGGGTGACCCTCCACAATGGGCCCAAATAGGTCAGTGCCCAAGAATGGTACATCCGCCAGCTTGTGCTGGGTGTCTGTCATGAAGATCAAGATCTGCAGCCAAGCTCTACAGCGCATGGCAACCTTGGCTGCCACCGAGTGAGCACAGAAATCTCCAATGTCCAGGGCTGTCTGAAGTTGCTGTTTGGGCACAGCATGACCCTGGTTCCGGACCTGCTTGACTGTGGTCTGGAGGCCTGCAGGAAAATAAGGAATCACCTTATCCAGACAGCCCAGAAGGGCATGGGAGAAGTGTACCATTACGACAGCCGAACTCACCTGATGGAGGCCAAGCGAAGAGGTAGCACAGACCTTTTTAGCCGAGTGGTCCAATTTCTTGGACTCCTTATCCGGCGGGCTATCAACGTTCCCCATATTGCCCAAGCACCTGGACACGGAGTCAGCCATCAACCTCTTAACCGAGGGATACTCTGTGAACCCTGAAAGGGTACCGGTGGGCACCGCATATTTGTGGGCCTTCCAGGCCACGGGCGCAGGGCAAGAGGCGGGGCACTGCCAGAGCTCCAGGGCCGACGACGGCCTCGGCCACTGGGAAAGCCTCTGGAGAGTCCCCTTTAACCAGAATTTCTGTAAGAGGGTAGCGAGCCCATTTTTGAACAGGCTCCAGTTTCATCCCCATGGACTCAGAGGTGAGGCGGAGAATGCCCATGAATGAAGTGGGACCTTCATCCCTCGAAAGATCCATCGACTCCACATCCAGTGGATGGGAGTGCAGATAGGACTCCAAGGAGTCCGCATAAGTCGGGCGACCAACCGAGTCACACTCAACCCTCTACGGGTAGTCAGGTTTGAGAGTGACCGACCGCAGATGGGGAAGCTCTTAGCCGACAGACTCCTTGGATGGAGCTCTGGTCGATGGCTGCTTGGGTGGCGGTTCCACTCCAATCGGTGAAGAAGCCAGCTTCGTCCGAGCTGAAACGGCCTGGACCGGTTCTGCTAGGGAAGGAACGTGTCAACTGGCCCGGGGAGGCGTCGGCCTTTTGGGCACTAGCCAGGTGACAGCTGGGGTGGTAGCCGGCATCTGCTTCAGCCCGGTCAGCACTAACTGTTGCCATATAAGGTCAGACTCCTGAGAGCTGGAACGCTCCCGGTCCCAGGATCATCGATGATGAGTCTTCTCTTTATCCTTCTTGGACTCCTCCTTGCATGAGCAAGAACTGTGCAATTCAGAAGGGCCCTGCCTCTTGGTCAGGAGGGACTGGCACAGCACCTTGAAGGAGGTTGAATAAGTGCAGCCCAACTACAGCGGAACGAAGGCCAAGTCAGAAGAGGACTGAGTGGCAGCCTGGGCCTCCTCCTCCTCCTCCTCCTCGAAGGCCTTGAGTTGCTCCAATTGCTCGGCAGACCCTACAGCTGCGGAGACCACCCAATGGGCATCCTTTGATTAGACCAGTGGATAACGTTTCTCCAGACGACCCAACTTGAGGCAGGCAACGCGGTCCTCCAGGACAGTTGGGTGAAACAACTGACAAATGTCGCAGGCCTGCGGCTCGTGATCATGGCCCAGACAGTAGACACACGAGGTGTGCGGGTTGGCACGCGACATCTTCTGCCCACATGGGCACCAGCGAAATCCGGGTGAGGATTTATCCTTAATCATGATCGGAAATCGAGCTAAAGACAAAATATGAATGAGTTTCAATATAAGTTTTGCAAGTAAATCCGAAGATTTAAGCACCAGGGCCTACTCAGCGCGGGAGTGGTAAGGAGGGATGCTGCTTCTTCCAGCGGAAAGGAAGATCTGGCGTCATGGGGAGGAGCCAAGAGAGTTACCACCCAGGTGGGTGGGAGTAGCCAGCTTGAAGATGTTTCCGGCAAGTCTTAAAGGGAAAGGCAACTGCCAGAAAGTGTGGATAGTACATCATATCCACATCCCCAGAATGGCTTCTGCCACTGGGAAGGCCTCTGTCAGAGAGTCTCTCCAGTCAAGGATATTGGTCAAAGGGAAACAAGCCCACTTCTGCATAAGCTCCATTTTCATACCCGTCGACTCAAAGATCAGACAGGGAAGACCCAAAAGAGATGTGGGACCTTCATCCAGCGACAGTCCCCACTGACTCGACGTTGACTGGATGAGAGTGCAGTGACAAGCCTTTGGACTCAGAGGAGTCATGAAAGAGAGGTCAACCACCCGAGTCCCTGCTGATCCTCTGTGGATGGTCAGGGATGACAGTGACTGCCAGCTGATGGGGAAGCCTCTTGGCCAGTCGAGACTCCTTGATCGGAGCGCCAACCGTCGGCTGTTTAGGCGGTGGTTCCACCAGAATCGAAGGAGAGGCCAGAGTCAACTGAGCCGGGACCATCTTGGGTGGTTCCCTCAGTAGAGTCAACATTGGCCATTCAGGCAACAGCCAGGTGATGGCCACTGTAGAAACTGGGGTCGGCCTGACGCCAGTAAAAAAAAAAAAACAATCGCCACATCAAGTTTCCTTAGTGTCGATGCAACCTGCATCGAAGTCTCTCCTCGCCCAAGGAGGATGAAGAATAGTGGTGGCACCACTTCCCGTGGTGCTGAGAATGGGAGCATCTATGTCGGCAGGACCAACTCGACCCACGGGAGGAAGACAGAGACCCTGACTGCTAGGGGCACCAGCAGTGGGGCTCGGAGGTAGTCTGCAATCGCCGAGGCTCCTCCTGGTTAGGGTCGGGAACCAGAGGTGGTGGGTTAATGGACTGATCCGTCCCACCAATGGACTGCGTCAGGACAGGAGTCCTGGACACAGAAGTGTCAGTCTCTTCGGTCGACAAATGGTCGGTTGGCTCAAGAAAAATTTCTGCTGGGACTTCGACCACCCATCTCTGCCAACAAGCCTGACAGGGTTACCGTGGAGCCAGCAGCCAAGGCCGAGGATTAGAACGAAGTCGTAAATCCTGAGAAGCGCGGGAATCGGAGGCCCTTGACTGAGAGTGCTACCGATCTCACGAACGTCTACGAGTCCCATCTTATTTAGACGCTTTTTTTGGATTTGGATTTTGGGGTGCCAGAGGGTCCCTGATTATGAGTCAACAGAGACTGGCACAATTCCTTGAAAGACCCCATGAAGGTCAAGCCAAGCTGAAGCGGCACGAAGGCAGAAGCCGAAAAAGAATGGACTGCAGCCTGGGCCGCCTTCTCTTTGAAGGTCGCAAGCTGCTCAGTGAACCCCGCAGCCACAGAGATCACCCAACAGTCATCTTTAGATTTAACCTCGGGAACCTTTGCAATGGGCGGCCCAACTTTAAGCGAGCGAGACAGTCCTCCAGGAAGGTAGGGTGAAAGGTGCAGCAAAAGTCGCAGGCCTAGGTGTCATGATCATGACCCAGGCAGTAAATACACATGGCATGTGGGTCAGTCCTGGACATCTTCTGCCCGCAAGGGGGGGAAACCTGCTTCTTCCAGCGGAAAGAAGATCTGGCGTCATGGGGTGGAGCCGTGTGAGTTACCACACAGGTGGGTGGGAAGAGCCAGCTTGAAGACTTTCCGGCACATCTTAAAGGAAAAGGACCCTGCCAAGAAGTGTGGCTAGATCATCATATCCACGTCCTTAGAATATCTTGTTCTCTCCCAAATCTCCATTTTTCTTGACTCAACTTCCTTCTTCACTCATTTCTAATCTGGCTTTAGAAAGTCACATTCTACCTCCCCCTCTCTCCTTTGGTTCACTGATCCTATCCTCTAAGGCATGGATCAGGGCCTTGTCACCTCTGCCATCAATTTCTGACATTGTCGCTCAACTCATTTTCCTAGACAAGCTTAAGGTAGCTGGCCTTTAGCTTCCTCAGTTGAATGGTTTCGCTCCTACACTGAGGGCAGGTCACAAGCTGTCCATACTGGAGACACCTTTTCCTTTCCATTCCCTATGAGCTCAGGCGTACCCCTTTCTCCATTTTTCTAAATGACCTTCCCAAAGTCTGCTCCTCTGTGTCCGATCCATATGTATGCAGATGACAGTTTTGTTTCCTCTGGCTCCTCTGCCCCATATCTCATGAACCAGCTCCAACTGGACTTTAGAAGCATCCACCTCTGGTTTCGTGAGAGTGGATAACTATCCCTCAATGCTAGGAAAACACTCAATGACGTTTGTCAACAGGCGGAGGCTTGCTAGAGCCTCCCCTTTAGTCCTACCACATCCTTGACAGTGCAGCTGTTGAAAATGTCTCATCTTTAAAGTACCTTGAGTTCTGGCTGAATTGCACCTTGATGTTTCTGTTCACGTGGATACCATCCATAAGACGCTTCACCCCAAGCTTGATGCACTTTACGAAAATAAGTGAAATATACTGCTTACTGCTCACAGAAAAAACCTTACTAAGATTATTCTCACCCTTATATTTTTTTATTTTTACGATGGAGACATTGTTTACAGTGCTGCTCCTAAATCAACATTAGCTAGACTGGGTCCTCTCTTTCATGCCTTCTGTCGCACTTTGCCCTTAATAAACCCCTACGCACACACCATTATACTCTGTACTCGGCTCTTTTCCTCCCCCTCTTGAAGCTATGTGCCTTTCCCACTGTGTTTCCTTCATCTACAAATACTGGTTCAGTTCTCTCCTCTCTCTCCCTCCCTCCAAAGGGAATGCTTGTTCTCACTCTTACTCTCCCTCAAGTGAAATCTACTGCTATCATGCTGCCTTCTCATTCCATTTCCCCAACCTATGGAATTCTATTCCCTCTTCCATTTGTTCTGCTCCTTCCTTTCCTACTCTGAAATCTCACCTCTGACAAGACTCACTCCTGCAGTTGCTTCTGATATGAGGATTCCTTATTTGCCTTCCATCAACACTGATACTAGCAACGCCTTCCCTGTGTTTCAGTTATTAGCCCCGTTATTTTTTTGTTATTGCTGCTGTTTTTGATTTACGAACATACGAACATACGAAATTTGCCAGCAGATAAAGGCCTAGAGGTCTATCAAGTCTGCTCGAATGTGCAGCTAGCACCCCTTATTCTGCAGCTGCCCCTGTTTTGGTCCATGCCACAACATACTTAATGGTAATTTTCTGTTTGATAAGATAGTTTATTCTTAAGTATTCATGGATTGTATACTTTGATTTATTATTCTAATTTTATTGCACTATTTAATACATTGTACTTGTATATATTCTCTTCTCCTCCTCCCCCAGGACTCATCTGGAAATGAGCAGACACCAGCTCAGTATGTCTTTCCTGGTGAAACTTTTGAAATAAATAAACTGTTGTACACCCTTTAATAGGACAAAAATTTGATTTATAGCCGTACGTAACATGCAAAACTGCTTTTGTGGTTTACGTGGGATGGTGCCAGCTGCGGAAAACTGTATGTAGACAGGGCACGTAAAACGCCCATTAAAAGAAAGGATCCATGGGCATGTCCAAGCTACTGGCAAAGGAGAACAGAGACAGTGCAACTGGCAACTATTTCAAAGATTTTTACAGAAACACCACCTCAACATTCAAATTAAGGGCACTGTAGCATATACGGTGGAGCCTGTTATAAGCACACCCTAAATGCCAAGCAAAAAAATGTTATAATCGGGATGCTCTTATAAGAGGGCTTCACTGAAAACAGTTGAAACCATGTAAAATCTATGGTTAACACAATGAAACTGGGCTCAAACTAGCTTTTAGAGAACAGAGCAGTATACTATAGCTTTTTATGTTTGTTTGCACGCATGTGCAAGAAACATAGTGCCACCATATGAGTTTTCATAGGTGTGCCTCCCCCACTTCCAATGCCCTGCTCCCTTCTGCAGGCGTGGTTGCACCACACCAATGAATGTCCGAGCTGTCTATGACAGTTGTTCACCATGCAGTGGCGTTCAGTTGAAAGTGAAAAACCGCTGCAATCAGCGGTTGTAACGTGTGTAGGCAATTTGCATACTGGCATCGGCAGGTAATTTACATACTGCTGTCGGCATTATGCAAAGTGCCTACAACAGCACTGCACCCTGAACAGCTGTCAGACAGCTTCCTTTGTGTCTACTCCCCCCCCCCCCAAACACTCAATTAGCACGCTGGGAGCCCACCCCAGCGTGCTCATCACGCTCCTCCCCACCGCACACATACAGCCGGCTCCGCGCCCCAGTTCCTGAGTGCCACGCTGGGAGCCCACCGCGAGCGTGGCATAAGTGAGAATGGCGACCAGGATGCCTAATCCTCTGTCGGCTCCACCGACCCCACTCCCAAACAAAATTCTTTCAGCTGCCATGGGAGCCCACCCCAGCATGGCACAAGTCCTGCCACGCCTTCCTATAAAGAAAACAAACACCTGAAAAGAAAAAATGGTCCCTCGTTGACTGTCTTGCCCCCCAACCTGCGCCCACCCTCTGTGCATCCACCTCCCCACACCCCAACCTCACCCCATACTTACCTCCAGAGGCCGGCGCAACGATCTTCAGTGGAATGAGAACACATCTGCACTCTTCAAAGCCAACCACGAACTGAAGAAATTGTACAATGGAATAAATAGGGTTTTTTCAACTTTGATGCATATCTCATGCATTTTTTTGGAATTTTGGCACAAAATTTTCAACATGGGATTTTTGGGACCCCTCCTCATGAATTCTGGCACTGTCATGACGTTAATCGGCCCTGAAAGGTGATTTTGCGGTCACTGCGGCGGAACCACCTTTGGAACCAGACTACGAAGCGACAGTGTCACAGTTAATAAGGTAGGCCCCCCAAAACCATATGTTGAAAATTTGGGGAAAATTCCCAAAAATGACTGATTTACGAAGTGCATTGCGTAGTTCCTACACACGCCTAAGTTCGTGAATTTTAATATTTTCATTCCAGATTTTCAACAATGCCATTTTACTACACCTCCTTATGAGCAGTACAGATGTCATTTTTCACATCTCGCTCAAAATGTGTTTCCGCGCATGTAGCGCAGTCGGTGTGTGAAATCAATGTTAGGGACAGATTAAGAAAATCACAGTGACACTGTTCATGAGCAGAGGTCTTAAAATGGCTATGTTAAAAATTTGGTGACAAAAGTCCATAAAATGATTGTGTTACGAGCGAGCATTACACAGTTTCCATGCACCCTTGTAAGTTCATGAATTTGTAATATTTTCAGTCCAGATTTTCACCACTGGCATTTTTCCACACTTCCTTATGAACAGTACAGCTGTCATTTTTCACACAATGGCCGAAACGTGTTTTCGCACTTCTAGCGCAGAAATGTGTGGTCGCTGTGGGAAATCACTGTTCGGGACAGATTAAGAAAATCACAGTGACACTGTTCATGAGCAGAGGTCCCAAAATGCCTGTGTTGATAATCTGCTGTAAAAAAATCCCCAAACTAATTAGTTCACGGTGTCGTTGCAGTTTCTATACGCTCGTAAATGTCACAAGTTTGGTTTTGTAATATTTTCTGCAGATTTCAACATTGCATTTTTTACACTCCTCCATGAACAGTACAGCTGTCATTTTTCACATCCTGTTCAAAATGCGTTTTGCACCTGGTGTACCAAATGGCGTAGTCAATGTACAAAATCAGCTTTCGGCCAACGAACTGATATTGCCCCTGTTCATGATGTGGGGGTCACAAAAAAACCATGTTGAAAATTTGGAGTGAAAATACCAACGAACGCCTGAGGCGTTAGGGTTTCCGACCATAACGCCCCACCCTGTAAAGACTGACAGGCATCAGGGGTGTGACTTGGGATTGTTGCCTGTAATGTTCATACCATTCCACCCCTACCCACACCATGCAGCCAGTGAGAGGCATCGAGGTGTGCCTTGGACTCTTCAGCCCCAAAGTTCACCCCATTCTCCTATACTGCACCCATCTCACCGTATTTCCTGATGGAATGGGGTGAACATAAGGGCTAAAGACCCCAAGGGACACCGTTACACTGGTCGGTGTCTGCAGGGTGGGGTGTGGCAAAATGGTGTGGCTGTTATGCCTGATAACCCAAAGGCACACCCCAATGCCTGTCAGTATCTGCAAGGTGGTGGTGGGGTTGGCTTCAGTTCCAATACTTCACTGCCATTCCTATTATGCAGCTCACTAACTCCTACATTACCAGTGCCAATGCCAGCAAGCAAACATTCGGTATTGACACATGCTTGTTTAAAAGAGCACTTACACAGAGTATTTTTGTAAAGTTCATGCAGTGCCACAGCTAACCATGAAGGAATGTGTAACTGCCTTCTACATAGGATATCTTTCACACATCCATTCTCTACTTAAGTGAGAGACCCTTAATAAGGAAACTAGGTCAGGATTTACTTAAGTGAGAGACTGTTAATGAGGAAACTAGATTACAATTCAACCCAGGCACAGCACATTCAGAGGTGATAATGACCATCTACCACTACCTCTGGAAAAAAAAATGTTCTTATGAACAGGCTGACTGTTCTTATAAACAGGCTTTGCTGCCATTGGAAAATAATGGGCTATTGCTCACCATGGCAAGACAAGGGATACAAAACACTTGGGTCTCCTGCGTGATGCCTATTATCGCACACGCTCTGAAAGGGAAAGAAATTTCTGAGTGAAATTGGGATACATCCCTGAGTTTACTACCAGTAGCAGAAGCCCTCATTTTGAGAGAAGGCGATAAAAACTTGGGGTGGGAATAGTTCCATAAAGGCACTGTACGATAAACAGCACCCAGCTTCTGTACTGTAACACACAGAAAGTTAATTTTTTATTATTAGTTGAAAGCCAAAAGTAATAGTGCAACACGGCAATAATAGGCATTAAAATGCGTCGAAGCTGGCCCGGTGGCATAGAGGGTTGAGGCGTGGGCGCCTTACCTCTTACCACGCCGGCGAGCCGGGTTCGGGAACGGACTCGGGCGCCGGGGGTTGGCAGGGGAAGGGGAAGGATCGAGCATCCGTAGGACTGCTCTTCTCCCTTGGGGTGGGTTAGGGACACATGGTCGCTCTGCAGCGGCACCCAGTGGAGACTGGGAGCATTGCAGAGGAAGCATTTCAGGGGAAACACCAGAAAACAGAAATACCGCTCTGGAGACTGACCAGATTACGGCTGCTGGCCTAAGGACACCTCTGAAGACTCCCGGAGGCCACGCAAAGTCTCAGCAGCGCCTGGGACCGAAAGAAATAGTGTGCTGGTTTCCTCCTGCCGGTGCCTTCCCCCTCGGAGAGGGACCCACCCGGTACAGGGTTATGCTGGGCTATACCGAGGTCGGCTGCGAACATGAGGTAAGGTGGCTTGTGGGAGAGAGTAGGAGGAATGTCTGAGGGGTCATGGTGGCTTGAAGGAGAGGCAGCTCCTGAGCACGACGGGCCAAAAATAGATAACACACACAAAAAAAAAAAAAAAAAGGTATTTTTTTACTTAAAAAAATTTTCATATCTAATATATATAGTAGAAGCCGCTTTAACGGCATGGGCTTGTGAAAAGTCAATTGTCCCATTAAAGCGGGCTTCCCTGCAAAACAAACATTACTTTGGCACAACAAAATTGCTTTATCCATGATTTTTAGGTGCTGCAGTTGTGCTGGTTGCTGCGGATGAGGTGGGGATCGTGAAGACGGGCAGGAGCATAGAGACAAGGGGTCAGTGTGGGGAAGTGCTTAATTTTGTATGCTTGTGCTTTGTGCTTCTTACATTCACTTTAACTTTAACTTTATCTTTTTGCAGCTGCTACGGGAGGTCACAGGTCAGAGTACACTTCCGGGTCTTCTTCAAACAATATTGAAGCAGCCTCTGTCAGGTATGAGAAGGATGAGTACAAGTGGGTTTCTACTAATGTGGAAGTAGATGGTGTCAGCAGGAAGAAGTTAGCCGCTGGTGCAAGTTCATGCTGTGAAGTTGCAGAAGATGCCACTGAAGTGGTTGGCCTGAAAAAGTCAGTGATCGTTCTTCGTCTTTTTTCGGTCAGAGTTTGTTCACACTACTAAAAGATAGGTTAAAGACCACGGCAAGGAGGCCAGAGCCCATGATGCTCTTATACTAAATTAATGAGTAATAAGAAAGATTATACCCAGAATTAGTTTATCAAGTCGATATTTAAAAATGCTTTTTGTTTCACTTATGACTACTTCCAGAGGTAGTCTATTCCAAGGACCAATAGTTCTTAGGGTGAAAAAAATATTTTCTGCATGTGTAGTTGAATGATTTCCCTACAAGTTGTAAGGGATGGCCCCTGGTATTATGGATATTAGTTTTAAATTCAAGCCCTAGTTCAGACATAAAGTATAAAGTAGGAGGGCAACTAAAATGGTGCAGGGTCTGCACTGGAAGACATATGAAGAGACACTAAAAGAGCTTAATGTGTATAGCCTCGAGGAAAGGAGGGAGAGGGGGGACATGATAGAAACTTTCAAGTACCTCAAGGGAATCAACAAAGTCCAATAGGGTAGCATCTTTCAAAAAAAGAGGTGTGCAAGAACAAGGGGGCACAATTTGAAGATGGGGGAGGCGGCTCAGAGGAAATGTAAGGAAGTATTTTTTCACAGAGAGGGTTGTGGATGCATGGAACGGCCTTCCGGAGAAAGTTGTGGAGTCAAAAACAGTGGTTGAATTCAAGCATGCATGGGACAGTTATAAGGCAATTCTAGGGGATGGGGGTAGAAAGAAGTAGGCTGCTGGTTAACTAGGATCTGCAGCTTATCCATTAGGTAGGGAAATGGGCAGACTGGGTGGGCCAAACGGTCCTTATCTGCCGTCAAATTCTGTGTTTCTATAAAGAAACATGAGCTTGTGCCTGTATGGAGTGTTCAGTTTCGAACAGCTTTCCCATCTGACTACGCTGCTGGCACCACTCCAATGCTGATCTCAGCCCCTTCAGTGCATCCGCTGTCGAAACTGATCTGGTAGCCTCTGGATTATCGCAACGGTCATCTTGACCAGTGTCTGTGTCTACACCTTTAAAAACAGTATTAACCATCTCCTCATCCGTGCGCTCGTCCACAGTAGGTTCATTATCCATGCCTACAAACTCAGCAAAAACAGCAGCATCCATAAAGGTAGACACAGCAACATCTTCAAGTGCAGAGGCAGTGTTTGGGTCACTGGCTGGGGTAGAGGAAAACCCTGCTTTTGCGAAACAGTTCCCAACTGTGCTCTGTTTTACAGCTCCCAAGGTTTTATGAAGCATGTAAATGGAGCCCAGTAAATTCACCTTGCAGGTGATTTGGGCCCCATGAGCTGTCCCGCCCTTGTGTATGCTCTGCAAAATTTTGCCGCCACATATGAATGATAGTACCCTTTTAGATTTTTTATTACGCCCTTATCCATGGGCTGCAAGAAAGATGTAGTACTGGGTGGGAAGAAGACCAGTTTAATAAACTTTAACCTTCTGGCCAGTTCATGGGGGTGAGCCGAGCAGTTGTCCACAAACAGAATTTTTCTTCAGCTCCTTCTGAGCTCAGAGTCCCAAATTATCAGCCAGTCCTGGAACGTAGCACTGGTCTTCCAGTCATTGCTTGAGGCTGTGTAGATGACCGGCAGCACTCTGACATCTTTGGGAAAGCAACACAGACGTTTGCTTTTCCCAGTCACCGAATGTTTCTGTTTTTTCCGTGCTAGTTTGGTTCGCACAGCACAGAACAGATATCCTGTCCTTTGCTTTTTTTTCCCCCCCACCAGTAAGCTCTTGGCGTTTTAGAACATGTCCGTGGTCAGGGTACCCTCTGTAAAATAAAACAGTTTCCTCTGTATTGAACGCATCAGCTGGCGGGTACCCTGATAACATTTATGGCAGCACTTCTGCAACTCAACTCTGGGCTGCTGTAGCATTAGCATCCTGTTCTCCACCTCCCCAGTTTACATTTGAACGTTATCTGATGCCGTAACTTCCACGGGACAACCAGCCATTGGTAGCTTCAAAGTGTGTGTGTCCCATGTGAGCAGCTAACTCGACCACCTTGGCTTCTGGCATCAAACCAGATATCCGAGCTCCCTTGTTCAAGGCTTGAGTGAACCACAACATAAGTGCGTCCTCTACTGCACTGTCCTTGCCTTCACGCTTTTTCTGCCGAGGTTGCTGTTTGATCGCCATTCAGCTAGGGTGGCTTCCCTGTTTTTACTAATTCTGCCTGCCTGGCTCTTTGAGATTTTAAACTTGGCAGCAACAGAGGACAGCGAGCAGCTTGGGCTATTGAGCGCTTCAAGAACACGATCGCTGTCAAGAAAGGTAAACTCATTCCTAGGCAAAGACATACAGGACAGGGAATCGGCTCTAGTACAATGTCAAGCAATGGCAGCAAGATGCAAATGGGAAGCACAGCTGATTTTTACGGTGATTGTGAAACCCGGTAACTGCAGGCAATGACAATACAGTAAAGGTCAGAATACTTGACAGAACCATCCCACTAAAGCAGCTTTCTGTTTAACTGCTGTCCCGCTAAAGCATTTTTGGAATGCAGAACTTTGCATGGGACAAAACTGGTTCCAGCTTAAACGTCCCATTTAAGTGGGCGTCTCGCTTATTCGCGTCCCGTCTATGTGACTTGCACTGTACTTTACATTTTTATTTTTACACGGTATGTGCTTGTGATTCAAGTTTTAGACCCTTTGTATGGCTGCATGTTTAATAACTGTGATAAACAGCTGGTCCAGTGGTGAAGAGGGCTGAGGCGCTGGTGCCTTACCTTGTCCCACACCGGTAACCTGTGTTCAGGAACAAGCATTGGTTTGGGGGGGGAGAGAGGAGGTAAGGAGTTGGATCGAGCTGACGCCAGGCAGCTCTCCTCTCCTCTCCCAGGGTGGGACATAGGGTTTCCCCGGCTCTTGGCTGCCACCAGGTAAAGGCTCGGAGGAAGTGCCAAACCGGGAGGAGGACCCGGTGCTTGGCTGGGTGGGAGGAAGAGGCTGTCACCCAAGCCTCTGAGCGCATGCACACTTCCACGCACATGTCTGTCCATGAACCAGGGTCTCAGGATAAGGGGAGAAAACGGAAAAGGGAGCAGGTAGGACGGGTGATGCCCCGGAGCTGGTGGGGGGAAGGGTGGAATGAGTCTTCTCGAGAAGAGGACTGGAGCGGAAACTGCCTGGTGTCCCAAAGGGAGAAAAACCTATACGAAAAAAATTATAATAATAATTGCGATACATTCAATAGAAACATACAAAATAAAAGAAAGAAAAAATTAAGCCAACATCAGGACATCCCCGAAAAATGTTTCTTATATTCAATGTTCTTATAAGTGGGCTACACTGTACCACAACACCCCAGAGGGGGCAACAGGCTACAGAAGCTACTACAAAGAAAAACTGCATAGACCCATATATTGGAAAGTGTACACCCTATGGCACTGAACTGTGAAACAGACTTTAAACCAGTTGGTACTCACACTAGTGATTAATTAATTGATTTGCACTCTATATTTCTAGTTTTCTAAGAAAAAATAATCAATGAATTGTTTATTGTCCTGTGCATCCATCTTCTGTGGATTAGCTGCCTAAAATATGCATTCAGTGTGGGATTTTTATTTTTCTTCCCCAACTCTGTTTGTGGCTCTCAAACCAGAAAGGAACATACTCTCTCCACCACCCCACCCCCGCCATCTACCTTGCTGACTGTGTGGATGTCCTGTGGCTTTCACGGCGCAGCTCCCCGAGGGGAGAGAATGAGATCCACTGTGGAGTCCCGTCCGAGCCTTAGGCTGGCATCTTTTCAGTGCAGGATCAGGAACTGGCCCTGGAAGCTTCATGCTGCACTGCCTTGACGAATTACGGGACTGTATGTTCTTACCCTAGTGGAGTGACTGTGCAATGATGTCCAAGCACACTGGACATGCTCCCAAACCCAACATGCCAATGTCCTCCACTTCCAACGATCCCAACATCTGCTTTGTTGCTCATCCACCCCTAGCCGCCACCAGGGGTCAACATCTTGCCAGTCTCCAAGACCCTCCCTCCCTCCCCAGAGGAGGAGAGCTGTTCATCGGACACTCATCCCCGTCTCTTCCCCCCAGCTGGCCCTCCAAAGCCCCAAGTTTGCCTCGAACCTGGGTCATCAGTGTTACATGCAGGAGCGCTGCCACTGCCTCAGCTGGCTGCCTTCAATATAAAATTTGAAACAACACTGATTATAGAAACATAGAAGTTGACGGCAGATAAGGACCGCAAGGCCCATCCAGTCTGCCCATTTCTTTTTCTACCTTATAAATGTGCCATCGGCCTTTGCTCTGTCAGTGGCCTATCTATTCATAGTCATTTGTATTGCTCCCTTATGCCTGTCGCATGCCTGTTTGAAGCCCTGCACTGTATTCATAGCCACCACTTCTTGTGGTAAGCCATTCATGCATCCACCACCCTTTCTGTGAAAAAGAATTTCCTCACATTCCCCTTAATCGGCCTTCCTCTAATCTCATGCTGTGTCCTCTTGTCCTGCTATTTTTCTTATATTTAAAACATGTTAGACTCTTTCACCTTGTTTATGCCCTTAAGGTGTTTGAATGCCTCGATCTTATCACCTCTCTCCTCCTTTGCTCAAGGGTATACATATTGAGCTCCTGTAATCTGTCCTCATATGTCTTCTGATGCAGTCCCTGCACCATTTTGGTTGCCCTTCTCTGGACTGCCTCAATTTGGTTAATGTCCTTGTGAAGGTGTGGCCTCCAATACTGCACTGCAGTACTCCAGATGGGGCTAACCAGTGTCTTGTACAGAGGGATTATCCTCTCTTCGACTTGTGATTCCCTACTAATACACCCTAACACCCCCTAGCCTTACCTACTGCTTTAGAGGTCTGCTTGATGATTTTAGGTCATCAGTGATGATGATGCCCAAGTCTCTTTCTTCCTTTGTGACTGCTAGCAACCCCTCCCAGCCTATAGGTGGCTTCAGGGTTTCTCTTCCCTATGTGCATGATTTTGCACTTCTTTGCATTAAACCTTGTTGCCACTCTTCTGACCATTCTGCTAGTTTATCCAGATCTCTTCTCATTCTGCCCACCCCATCTGGATCATCTACTCTGTTGCAGATCTTGGTGTCATCTGCAAACAGACAAGCCTACCTCTAGTCCATCTGCAAGGTCACTAATGAAGATGTTGAAGAGGACTGGCCCCAGGACTGATCCCCTGAGGTACCCCACTTGTGACTTGCATCTCTTCTGACTGTATACCATTTACCACCACTTTCTGTTTTCTGTCCCACAACCAGTTTGCCACCCAGTTGACCAACTTCTGACCTGCACCCCGAGCCTACCCAGCTTATTTATCAATCTTCTATGTGGAACAGTGTCAAAAGCTTTGCTGAAGTCAAGGTAGGCGACATCAACTGCTCCCCCTTGGTCCACCACTCTGGTTACCCAGTCAAAGAAATCTATGAGATTAGTTTGACAGGACCTTCCTTTTGTAAACCCATGTTGTCTTGGCTCCTGTGCCCCTATGGATTCCAGGTGTTGCACTATCCTTTCCTTAAGGAGTGCCTCCATAATCTTGCCCACTACTAAGGTAAGACTGACCAGTCTGTAGTTCCCCGCCTCCTCCCTGCTACCACTCTTGTGGAGCGGGATCACATGAGCCCTTCTCCAGTCTTCTGGGACCTCTCCTGTGCTCAGAGACTCACTAAACAATTCTGCTAATGGCTCTGCTAGTTCCTCCTTTAGCTCCTTAAGTACCCTGATTAATAACAGTTCAGCAATTAATTTGTTCTGCCCTGGAAATATGATATCTCTCTTACAGACATCCTATAGTCAAGGAGGGACAAATCATTTTTTGACCTGGTGGCCAGTTTGGCCACCATACCTAACAAATCTGGTGGCCAAATATTTTTTTTTTACGTCCGCTAGACTGTAAAATCTGGTGGCCATTTCTTTGCAAAGAAAAACAGTTAAATAGAGTGATGTGGTGCTGTAGCTTTGCTAAATAAGCACATCACAAAGAAAATTAATGGCAAACACACAAAAAAATCCTCACTCAAAAATGTATGACGAAATGTAACATTTATTCCACCGTCTCTCAAGCAAACCTCAAACCAGTTGCAGTCATGTAACAAATAAGTGTGGCGCTCACATGATGATGTTTCACCTAGAACCACTAGGCTTCATCAGATCGTGCTTCTAGCAATCTATTTATTACTTAAATATATTACCATAATTGATCACACCTGTGCATCTTTAAATTAATTACACACGTGGCATATCTTAAAAATATCACGACAGATTCAAAATACAGAGCTGTCAGGCACAGACTTAAAATGCACATTCAATCTGTTACCAAGGGTAGAGCACAATAAGAATATAACTATTTACATTTATATACGCAAAACATTTTCTACTCATATGGCTTTCAAAATATTCATTCCACGTTTTTGGTATGCATTTGTTTTTTATTTTACTTTTAATTTTTTATTCATTGTTCACATTCTGTCGCTTCAACTTAGTTAAAAATGCTGCCAGATCTATATTTTCATTCAACCCTCTATCAGATCTAGCACCCAGGGTGCAGATCCACCAGCTCTCACGGTGTCCAATTTTTGTTCCAAGTCACCTCTCCGTGGGCCACATGTCACCTTTTCAATTCCTATAAATTTAATCTCATGTTTAACTTGAGGATTCATAGCTATATGTTTGAGAACTGCATAGGTCTGATCTAGTCTCTGACCGGCCCTTACATGTTCACCCAACCGTGTTTTTAAATGCACAGGTGGTACGACCCACATAGAAGCTCCCACAATCACAATTCAAATAATACACAATACCCTCTGTGGTGCTGGTTATAAAATCTCATTAACCTGTCCCGTTGTAGGATGGATAAAGGAGCGGCATTGTTTTACACAGCTACAGTAAAGGCATTTTGGGGGAGACATGTACTCAAACCAGTTTTACCCAAATTAGGTACACTCAGTGACACTATGTTCTTTACAGTTTGTCCCCTTCTGTAAATAAGTTTGGGACCCATTTCTACTACCGAGCGTAACTTGGGTTCAACTGACAGTATTTCCCAGTTCCTGTGTACTATTTCACCAACTTCTTTTGCTCTTACTGAATAACCAGTAACAAAGGGGCATACTGCATTTTCATTTGTTCCTTTAACATTACTCTTGAGTGATTAATGTTGTACTCCTGTCCATACTATCCACCTTTCTCACTGCACGTGCAATACACCTATTTCCATATCCCCTCTCTTTAAAAATCACTGAACCTGTAACTTTTTCTTGTCCTCATATTCATTCCTATCAGTGCTGTTATGTAGGGTAGGATTCAGTTGACCCTTGGGAATATTTTGTCTGACATCGGGAGGGTGGTAGCTTTCTGCTTTAAGCAGACTATTGTGATCGGACTGCTTTTGGTACAATGTTGTCCCAATACTACCATTAACTCTCTTAAAGAGCTTTCAATCCAAAAATTTAGTCTAATTTTGTTGTAAGTTGTATTCGAATTTTAGATAGCTGCTGTTATTCTGTAACCATCCCACAAACTCATTAAACTGACTCGGGGTGCCCTTCCACATTACAAGGACATCATCCAAATAGCACCTCCACGTTACATGATTTGTATGCATCCTTTGCAGTATATACATCACAGGTACTACAAGATGTGCAACTGTAAGTGCCCGAAACATCTCATCTGTGTTGTATCCCCTGACAAAGCCTTCACTCAAAGTGTCATCATTTTCAGTCTACAGACTCGCTCCCTACATTGTCCTGCCTTGAATCTAGTGGTATCCCTGTTTCTTAAAAAATGTGAACTAGATCTGGAGGAGCTTAAAAAATACACACAAACAAAATATTAAAATGTAACTGTACAAGAGAGGAAAAACAAGCTTTGTTTGAACTTAAGCAAAATAGGGACCTAGTAATAAAAATCAACGGGGGGTGCAATAGTTGTGATGTCAGCAAAAATGTATACAAAAAAAGAGGTCAACAGGCAATTATCTGATGCAAATTTCTATGAAATCCTGTCAGTAAACAAAATATCTGAATTTAAAGCTGAAATTGATGAAACTGAGTGAAGACTTTGTTAGGGGATACATCACAGATGAGATGTTTCGGGCACTTACAGTTGCACATCCCGTAGTACCTATGATGTATATACTGCCAAAGATGCATAAAATTCGTATAACACCTCTGGGCAGACCAATTATATCTGGCCAGGGTTGGGCAACAGAGCCCCTATCAATGTATCATGATGGAATTTTTAAAGAATTTGTCACAAAACAAGGGTCATATGTGCGTGAATCTGGTTGAAAATCTGGAGATGCAGCCCGAGTGGTATTTTGCAACACTTGATGTGGAGTCACTATATACGGGGATTCCACACCAAAAAGGAATAGCTGCAACTGGGGTTATATTGAATCAGAGAAGTGAGTATGACTAACACACCAACTTGGTTTTTATGTAAGTTACTTGAACAGGTATCGAATAAAAACATGTTCCTGTTTGACACTCAGTATTTTAGACAAATACGAGGGATTGCGATGGGGGCCATGGTAGCCCCTAGCTATGCAAGTTTATATGTTGGCCGATGGGAGGAGCAACTTCTATATCGTGCCTCTACTAATCGTTATATTCAATATTTGGACATGTGGAGGCACTATTTGGATGATGTCCTTGTAATATGGAAGCCCCGAGTCAGTTTAATGAGTTTGTGGAATGGTTACAGAATAACAGCAGCTCTCTAGAATTCAAATACAATTTACAACAAAATGAGATTAAAGTTTTGGATTTAAAGATCTATAAGAGAGTTGATGGTAGTGTTGGGACAACATTGTACCAAAGGCAGTCTGATCACAATAGTCTGCTTAAAGCAGAAAGCTGCCACCCTCCCCATGTCACACAAAATATTCCCAAAGGCCAACTGATTCGTACCCTATGTAACTGCACTGATAGGAATGAATCCGAGGCCAAGAAAAAGTGCGAGAGTCAGTAGAATAAATGTTACATTTTGTCATATATTTTTGAGCGTGAGGACTTTTTTGTGGGTGCTTTGCCATTGATTTTCTTGGCAATTTTTGTTAAAGGGAAACAATGGAAAGATAAAGCTTTCCTCAGATACTATAGAAACTCTCAATTAGTGCTTTCAGACAGTAACAATTTTATTTAATGATTTAGAGCAGCTACCCACAACTTCCACTTCCTGTTGCTGGCAGCAGCCATTTTATGAGCAGCAGTGAGCTTCCTGAGCTCACTGTATGCTAATATGCCTGTTTGACCTCAGCTATTGGCTGGCAGGACATATTAGCATAAAGTGAGCTCAGGAAGCTCTCTGCTACTCATGAAATGGTGGCTGCCAGCAACAGAAAGTGAAAGTTGAAGGCCACTGTTTAAATCACAAAAAAATCAATTAGTTTTATTTGTTAAAAAATGTTACCATCTAAAAGCACTAATCAGGCATTTTTGTAGTGCCTGGGTAAAATTGTGCCTTTTCCACTGTTTCCCCTTTAACTTGCCTTTCAACCAAGGAATTGTCAATTAACCTACATTTGAGAAAGTCTTTACCAGAGATTCCGATGAGAAGTAGCCTGCCAGAACAGCATCAATTATTACACAGGAGGAAGAATTTATAGGCCCCGATATTCAGAACTGCGCCCAGCAATGGTGCATGTGGTGTCACAGCGCAACTGTGTTGCACTGGTGCAACTCAGGGATATAATCAAAAGAGATGAGCAATGGCACATCTCTGAATATACCAGGTAATGCGCATTGCGCAAATAAGATGCGCTGGCACATTCCCCAACCCCCCAACAGGGCAGAATACTAGGGAATGGGAACTGCACCAAGCGCAACAGAGTTCGCTGTGCAAATTCAGATAATCAGCCAGCAGTATGCAAATGAGGCCATAATGTATGCAAGCAAATGGGCATTTGACGGCTGCCCTCCAACTGAAAGGTGGATGAGACAGCCTGGCTTAAAAGCCATCAATTCGATTGTCTCCCAAAACTGTAGTGGGTCTTCTCTACTGGCCACTACAGCTCTCCGCTTCCCTCCTATTGGCATTCGCTTGTCTTTGTTTTCTGGGGGTTGTTCTGCTGCCTTGGGCAGTTAGCACTCTTGCACAGCAACTCTCTGGACGAATTTAATTTGGACCTGTATTTTCTTCCGACCCTGGATTCTATTAAATGCTCTCTGAAACCCCTCCCACTGTGAATCTTCCCTAGCCCTCCTGTTAAAGGGGCTGCTCGTTTAACCTTCCCTCACCTCACCATACCGGTGTCTGCTGGCATACTACGCTTCCTGAGCCTTCCCAGTTTTATCTCACTGGGCTGTCTGACCTGCTACTACCTTACTTATACCTCTCCTCTGTCACCAGCCTGAACCCCCCCCCCCCAAATCTACCCACCCATATCTTGTCATGGCTAGACAGCCTACACATACACCTTGTAAATCGGGTACCCACAGAACCGTAACACTGCCTTTTGGCCTAGCTATCTTCTCACTATCAGTACTATCCACCCTTGATCACGTTGGGTCTTTTTTTAGCACCCCTTAATACCTTGGATGGTAACTGCTTATATATGCATGGATCCTTCACCTTACCTCTAGGCCCCCAATTCCATCAAAAAGCACTGAAGCATGCCCCCTCCCTTTAATGGGCGGCCATGTGATGACATACCTCTATGGCTTCCTACAATTCTGATCCTTCCTAGAATCTACATTGTCCAGAAAAAATGCAAACTTCGACACCCTGAGAGGAGGCGACACCATGGAAACAAACAACGCAGGGAATATCTGTGTAGGCTAACACTCCTAGTATTATTACTCACAGGTAATAGCCACCAAAACCCATGGCCTCCACAGAGGTCTCACATCCCCTCGAAGAAGGTAGGTTCAATCACATTTGTGTCAAACAACATTTATAGCCTCCTACCCAAACTCGACCATCTTAAGGTATGGGTCGCCTGACACAAAACGAATATTTTCTTGGTCGTGGAAACTTGGCTTTCACCTAAAATACCTAACTCATCCATCACTATACTATCTTCACGCAGGATCACCAAACAAAAAGAGGTGGTGGTTGTGCAATCTACCTCAGGGAAAGTTTTCAGGGTCATGCCCTACCCACTACCTACTTCTGATGGCAATGTTCAAACACTTGCCATTAAAGTACTCCTGGGAGCCCACAACAAAAACGTCACTGTGCTGTCCGTCTATATTCCCCCCAGACTGACGACCACTGGCTTTGACACGCTTCTTCATTGCTTGGGTGGCCTAAGTCCTCACACTGAAGTAATAGCACTCTGTGATTTTAACGTCAATTGACTTGCCAGTAGACGCCATCCCTTACAGAGACGCACTCTCTGCCGTTCACCTTGCACAGCTTGTCGAGCTGCCCACAAGGATGAACTATAAAAAAGGTTCAGGCACTCTTCTGGACTGGATCCTCTCTAACTGCCCCAACCATATCTCCTGTATCACAATCCTTCCAGATGGACTAAGTGACTACTCCCCTATCCTAGTCAACTGAGCTGTTAAATTCGTCAAACCTCCCACCAGAGTAAATCTCCACCAGGGTCCTCACCTGTGGTCATCTTGACCTCCTTAAATCCGACCTCCATAATCTTGACTGGTCCCGTCTTCACCGCCAGTGACGTACACAGTGCCCTTGAACATTTCATACATCATTTCAACACGGTATGTGACAAACACGCTCATACCGAACAAGGAAGATAAAAAGCCACGATAACCCTTGGATCTCCCCTGATCTCACTGAGCTACTGAAAACCAGAGACCACCTGTGGCACAAGTCCAGGGCCACAGGAAAACAGGCCAATATTCAGAATTATAAACAGGCAAGAAACAAATGCACCAATGCTATCCGTACGGCGAAAGGTAACTACTACAAGGAAGCTTTATCACACTCCTGGAATGATGGCAGAAAATTTTGGAGCAACATCAAAGAAGTCACTGGAAATTATGTTAAACCCCACCCCCCCCATGCTGATCCTCGATGGCGCTCCTTCCACTGACCCTAAAGACATAGCTAATGCTTTCAATGACGCTTTCACAGACCTGAGCAGCGTCCTCTCGCATTACTACTTCTGTCCAAACACCTCATCTGGTTCCTTTCATGCAGTTCCCCAACCCTCACACCCTCCTTTTTACTTCAAAGCCATCTCGGCTTCAGAAGCCAGGAAATACCTCCACAGGGTCCTGGGTAAGTCTCGGTCTAGTGGCGATTCCTTGGACCTTAAAATTGCTGCACTCACTCTAGAGGGGATCCTTCTGCCCTTAACTCATATTTTTAGCCTGTCTCTTAGGCATTCTCAATTCCCCAAATTGTGGAAAGAAGCAACTGTAACACCGGTGCATAAGAGTGGTGACCGTACTCTGCATGGGAACTACCGCCCCATATCCATCCTCCCCCCACTCTCAAAAGCACTGGAAAGAATAGTCGCTGATCAGCTGATTGAATACCTTGAAAAGTATCAACTGCAGTGTGTTGAGCAGCATAGGTTTAGGTGCAGGCATAGCACAACAGCAGCCGTACTATAGCCATCGCTCCCTGGATCAAGGTCACCTTGTTGGGGTGGCCTATATTGACTGAACCAAGACATTCGACACGGTGAATGATGCCCTCTTGGTCGAACTACTCACTACCTCCAGTCTCTCTGTCGACACTGTGGCATGGTTCGATAGCTACCTGTGTGACCGCTCACAGCAGGTTAAGTTTGGGAACACCCTCTCAGACTGCAGACCTGTCCGTGCTGGAGTCCCACAAGGCTCTATCTTGGGGCCCCTCTTGTTTAGTATCTTCCTAGACAAACTCCCACTAGTCTGCCAGGACCCTATTTTACTGTATGCTGATGACACTGTCATTTTCACCAGTTACCCTGACCCTCATGCTTTGGAAAGACAACTCCAGGCTAACTTCACAGAGGTTGAAAGATGGTGTAACAACCATAAACTCATAATGAACTACCAAAAAATTAAAATAATGTTGTTTTCCAAACCTCAGAAACACATCACCTACCCTCTCTCAATCTCCAACGAAGCAGGCACTC
The DNA here is from genome assembly GCA_016271365.2 of Neoceratodus forsteri. Classification (NCBI taxonomy): domain Eukaryota; kingdom Metazoa; phylum Chordata; order Ceratodontiformes; family Ceratodontidae; genus Neoceratodus; species Neoceratodus forsteri. The sequence goes on from CM028136.1 coordinate 912,984,638, forward strand.
CCCTGGAACTGGTCCAGCACTTCAAGTACCTGGGGGTCACGGCTGACAGTGCCCTGTCTTACGCTGCCCACACAGGTAACATTGCTAAGGCAGTCAATTCGCACCTTGGGCTCCTATACAGACACAAATCTTGTCTGTCCCCTGAAGCCCTCAAAGTAGCCATCTACAGCTTTGTGGTATCACTTATAGATTATGGGCTTGTCATCTATGGGTCAGCCCCTGATACGGCACTCCGCCAGATCACTGTTCCGCTTAACAAAGCCTGTCGGCTCCTAACTGGCTCCGCCCATTTGACACACACCTATGACTTGTATACACAAGCCAGCTGGCTCCCCCTCAAGGGCAGGCTTATATACCAAACATGTCTGCTTGCTAAAAAAGTGAGCTTTGAGTCGATGCCCCCTGGTATACAGGAGCTCTTCACCCCTTTCTCCAATCCTCGACACACTCGAAGTTCCGACCACCAGGTTTTCAAACCCCCCCACTGCCGAACCTCCCAAGGACAAAGATCCTTCACACATCGGGCCCCACTCCGGTTTAATTCTCTGCTCGTCATCTCCTCGGCCCCAACACTAGGCTCTTTCAAACAACTACTAAAGGAAGTCCCCAATTGCCTCAGCTAACTGATCTGTTTCCTTAAGGGATCAACATCTTCCCTAACACCCCTGCCTCTCGCCTGCCACACCACCTCCCTCCCATCCCCATGCAGCCACCCTTTCTTCCCATTTCCCTTCCCCCTTGTTCTATACTCCCTCCCTACCTTCGATATACCTCTCCCCTGCTCCTGCTGCTGTTCTTCTACTTTGTCTCTCATCACTGTTTGACTCACTGGGTGGACGTGGCATACACTGTACAATGCCATGTTATGCATTGTTACTAGCCTTGTGCTATGTGTTCATCATATTGTTATGCTAGTTTAACTGGCCAGGCTATGCACCAGTAGTCATCTGTTGCTGTTCTCAGTAGTGATCAGTTGCTGTTCTCTCTGTTGCCCTTTGCAATCCTCATCTAGTTAATAATTTTGTTTGTGTTGCACCTGACTGCATGTCCCAACTTGTATTGTTTGCCCTTGTATATTATTCCTTTGACGTAGAACCTATGTAATGAGCTCTTGCTCACAGGTGTTAATCCACGATATTAATAAACATACTAACATACTAAAAAAGCCAGCAGAATAGACCAAATGGTCTGTCTTGTCTGCTCAAAAGCCAGCAACCTAATGGCTACTTGCCTTACCACCCCCCCAGCCCCCAAGAGGGTCCTCTTTAGTTTCACTTTCCCTTTGTACCTATCCCACCCCCTCTTGAATCCCTCCACTGTGCCCTCCTCCACCAGACTCCTAGGCAGCACATTCCACAGCTCCACCACCCTCTCAGTGAAAAAATGTTTCCTACGCTCCCCCCTGTAGTTCCCCCCCTCCAGCTTCCACCCATGGCCTCTGGTTGTTCCCCCCTTCTTAAGCCAAAAAGCTCCTTGGTTCCACTCCTGGTTATTCCTTTTACATACTTGAAAACCTCTATCATATCTCCCCTGTCTCTCCTCTCCTCCAGTGAGAAAAGCCCAAGCTCCTCTAGTCTCTCCTCATAAGGCTTCCCCTCCATGCCCTGAATCATCCTGGTAGCTCTCCTCTGAACCCTCTCCAGCAGCACTATGTCCTTCTTCAGATGAAGTCTCCAGAACTGTACACAGTATTAGAGCTGTGGCCTGACCAAGGCATTATACAGAGGGAGGATCACCTCCCTCCTTCTGGACTTAATTCCCCTGGCTATGCAGCCCAGTATCCTGTTTGCTTTGGCTGCAGTTCTTGTACACTTTTCAGAGTTATTCATTTTGACATCTATCACCACCCCTAAATCCCTTTCTCCCAATGTGGCTTGCAGTGTGCCCCGGGTGTATTCATGGCCCCAGGTTTTTTACCCCAAATGTAGCATTTCCCAGCATTAAATTTCAGTCTCCACCTCCTTGACCACCCCTCCAGGGTATCCAGATCCCCCTGGACCACCTCTCTCGCTTCTTTACAATCCACCAGAGCTCCCAGTTTTGAATAGTCCGCAAACAGACTCAACCTATTCCTAACCCCCCTCCCTATATCAGAGACATAGGCATTGAACAATAGCAGCCCAATACCGAGCCCTGAGGGACCCCACTGATTACCTTCCTGGGAGAAGAGAATATCCCTCCCACCACTACCCTCTGTAAACGCCCCGAGAGCCAATTTTCAACCCAGCTGAGCTCCTGCCCTCCCACCCCCATCTCCACCAGCTTTAATATTAGCCCATAGTGTGGTACTGAATCAAACGCCTTGCTGAAATCTAGATACAAGACATCCACCGGCCTATGTCTGTCCAAGGCCTCTGTCACCCAGTCAAAAACTCTACAAGACTGGACTGACAAGATCTCCCTGGAACGAAGCCATACTGATGCCCTAACCATTCTAGCTATCTCCCAATCCTCTCCTTGATAAAGCCCGCCATTACTTTGCCCACCACAGATGTTAGACTTACAGGCCTATAATTCCCCATCTCTTCTCTAGACTCCCTTTTATGAATAGGCACTACATAACCCACCCTCCAGTCTTGGGGCACCCATCCTGTCTGCAAAGAGGAATTAAAGAGTGCAGCCAGTGGAGCTGCCAGCTCCTCCGCCAATTCCTTCACAACCCTCGGGTGTAGCCCATCCGGCCCCAGGGCCTTATCAGTCTTTAACTTCTGAAGGGCCTCCCTCACCCTATCTACTGTGATTTCTTCCCCCCATTTATCTCCCTCACTCAACCTCCCCACCCCTTCTGAGTCTGGTCCTAACAGTACCCTTGCTTCATTTCATCCACTGGTCTCAGACCAACTTCTCACCTTAGCTGAATGCTCTTCCCTACCATCAGCCTGCAGGGATCCCCAGTCCCCATCTGAAAAGATTGAGGCAAAGTACTCATTTAGCACCTCTGCCTGTTCCCCTGCTTCTTGAGCCCATCCTCCCATAATTTTTATCCTATTAATCTGCGTCCTCTCTTTTCGCTTCTCTCTTGTATATCTCTAGAATCCCTTTCCCACCTCCAGATATCCCTAGCCAGGTTTTGCTCCATCCCTGCCTTGGCTCCCTTCACCACTCTGGTGACCCTCCTGGCCGCTATTTCATACTCTCCTCGTTCCTTGTCCCCCCTTGAGCATTTAAAACGTGCATAAGAGGCCTTTTTATCCCTCATTGCCTCCTGCACCTCCCTAGTCCACCAACATGGCTTCCTGGTTCTACCCTGCTTTTGCCTTAATTTTGTACAGTACTTGGTAGCCTCCTGTACCATTTTTTAATGGTCTCCCAGTCTTCCAGCATCCATGTCCAGCCTAATCTTGTCCAACCTCTCTCTCTTAGAATCCTACCCATGCCCACGAAATCCGCTCCCCTAAAGTCTACCACAGTCACCGTACCGTCAGTACGGTTCTCCTTACCCCCTATATACAGCAGAAACCAGACGTGGCATGGTCTCCACCCGCCAGTGGACTGCACACCTCCAGGCTTATCATCTGATCACTGTCCGCTATGACAACATCCAATATCCGCCCCTCTCTAGTAGGTTCCCCCACTTGCTGAACCATGAAAGCATCCTGAAAAACGTCCATCAGTCGCTGTTCCCTGGCTACAGAGGATGTCATGGTGTCCCAGTCTGCCCCTGGCATATTAAGGTCTCCCATGACCATCACCCTACCCTTAGCAAGGTCACAATGACCCTTGATGTTCTCAACCAGTTTATCCTCCAGAGCCTCCTCAATTGTGGGGGGCATGTATACCACCCCTAATTTAAATTTTTTTCCTCCTCTCATTTGCAAGGTTACCCAAATAACCTCCACTCCTCCTTCAGTCTCCTCCACTCCACTAACCACAACATCATTTCTGACTATCAGCGCAACCCTTCCCCCTCTTCCCACTCCCCTATCTTTCCTGAATATTTTATAGCCCTCCAAATTTAGGTCCCAATCATTTCTCTGGGTGGCCCATGTCTCTGTCATTGCCGCCACATCCGCTGATCCTTCAGCCAGCATAGCCTGTAACTCAGGTATTTTATTGCTCATGCTTCTGGCATTAATCAGTACTGTCCTCCACCCCAACCTCTCCTTCATGTCCAATCTCCCCAACCCTGCGCAGTCCTTATTCTGCACAATTTTCCTTAGATCTGCATCACAATCCCCCTCACTCTTCAACTGCCCTAGACCTGGACCCACAAACAGCTTCTCTGAGGCTAATCTTTTATTTGACCCTCCCCCCTTACAAGTTTAAACCCCACCTCTCTCCTATAAAACCAATAAGTTTTAGCTTCAAGATCTCTCTCCCCTCCAGCTTAAGATGTAATCTCTCCCTGGCATAAAGTCCTTTATCCTCCCAAGTATCTCCCCAATCTCCCACCAGCCCATACCCCTCTGCCTTGCACCAATCCCTAAGCCACTGGTTCATGCCTCTGAGTTTTAGTTGCTCTCCCCAGTTGCCCTTGGTACCAGCAGAATCTCAGAGAAGGAAATTTTGCTTCCTATAGAGTGACAAATCCTTGCCAGTTCTCGGAACCTAGCCTGTATTTCTAGCTCACTGTTCCCTTCCAAGTCATTTGTCCCCAGATGTACTATGGCCCCATTTGCATGAGCTGTGCAGGGCTGGCCAGCAAAATGCGCATGGCGCCCTGCACAGCATGTGGTTCTGCCGGGGGGGGGGGTCTAGTGGTACCCCTCACCCTTCCCACAGCTGTGAATGCCGTAAAATATTATTTGAAATATTCCCTGGTAGTCTACTGGCACCCCCCATATCCCTACTTGCCAGTAAAGGCAATGTAAAATAGTCCCTGGTGGCCCAGTGGCAGCCCCACCCCCAGGGTCCCAGCCCACACACAGCTCCCCCACCCATCATCGGCAGGCAGCAGCAAACCCACCCGATACCTCCACGGCTGTCCGCCAAATGACAGCTTACAGTCTGAGCTGTAAGCCCACTGGTCCACACTGTGGACCAATGGGCTTGCAGTGCATACTGTAATAGTCATTCACAAATATTTGTGAAGATGGAACTGGAGAAATACAGTGACCAGACTGGACCAGCTCATGCTAACATACCAACATAGTATAAGCCAGCAGAATAGGCCTGATGGTCCGTCATGTCTGCTCGGTAGCCAGCCCCCTAATGGGTGCTCACTTTTCCACCCCCTCCCCAGCCTCATGGAGGGGGACATCTTCGGCTTCAGTTTTCCCTTGTACCTGTCCCACCCTTCCACCAGCCTATGACTGTCCAGGGCCCCCCGTCACCCAATCATAGAAATCTATGAGGTTAGTCTGACACAATCTCCCCAGGACGAAACCATACTGTCTGTTATCCAGGTTCCCCAACCTTTCCAACTGCCTTCCGAGCCTCTCCTTGATAATGACCTCCATTACTTTGCCTACCACAGACGTTAAGCTGACAGACCTATAATTCCCCCATCTCATCTCTAGACCCACTCTTTGTGGATAGGCACCACATGAGCCACCCTCCAATCTCGAGGCACCATCCTGTCTGCAGCGAGGTGTTAAACAGTGCAGCCAGAGGAGCTGCTAGCTCATCCGCCAGTTCCTTCGTAACTCTCAGATGCATCCCATCCGGCCCCAGCGCCTTATCAGTGGAAACAAGTCCTATAAGTGTACACTGGGTATAGAGGCAAAAAACTCCGTTTAATACATTAGTTAGGGTTGTTCCACAGCGACAAAAGTGAGGAAATTCGCTGTTAGGGTTGAAAACCCTAACTCCGAATTCACCCCCAGCACCACACACACACACACACACACACACATATGCAAGATTGGGAGAGGACCAAGTCAACACAACCAATGACTGACATCCAGCAGCAGGTGACAGAAATAACAAACAATTGTCTAAATGTACTACGAGACATCCCCACCCACCTGACCAGGTACTGCATGCTCAGTGGAGATCAACAGCAAAACTGAGGCCATGTACACCAAACGTACACATCCCTGATTGCAGCTGCACACAACATACCACACTTAGTAGTTGCATGGCCTTACCTACCGATGCCCCACACCACACCACACCACACCACAACTGGTACTGTGCCGTTAGTCAATATAAATGCTGAAGGTGCATGATGACAGTTGTAAAAAGGTTTTAACACTAGTGAGTATACATTAATTAAGAGAAGTACATAAATTAACTACAAGATACTAGCATGCTCAAGATAAAAGTAGTGTTACATTTAGTATGTGATTTACATAGTAGTACATTTACTGCAACTGTTGACTCAAGATAGAGAGGCTGATGTAAACGTGTGGAAAAGCATTGCCTGTTCAGCTGTGAAATTCGTACTGCCAGTATCAGATGCATTCTTACTGATGAAGGTGTACTGCTGATGTACATACATAGACCTTCAGTGTGTTTCAATACTAAAGATGCAGTAAGTATTCTTTGTAAGAAACAGTGTAATTGCATGGATCAGGCCAAGCAACTACTAAATATCATAGCACGACTGAGCCAACAATGACGTACCTGTATCGGAGATGTCTATAGGATAGGTTTTCCTGTAGGCACTTACTGAGTATGTTGTACCTGAGAAAGACAACCTCATTGCGTCTGTGATGACTAACTTATTCAAACAGTGATACATTTACTGTTGTTGCAATGAGTGATCTATGCCACTTATGGACACTGTGTAATTTTTTTTAACAGTTGTTTCATACTCAGGCTGTATGCCTAGTGTTTGGGTTTGCCACACTTCTGTCACTGATGCTATCAAAGTGATAACTATGTTAATTGTGGTACAACAGGAATCAAGTAGGTATAGTGTAGATATAAACAGAATGTCTTTTAGTATTGATTTAACTCACAATGGGGTAAGTGTACTAGGACAGCAGGGGTTATTCTCTATAACTGACTGTCAGTTATAATCACACTAAGGTTTAGATAGTGTATGGTGTAACTGGGTGGGACACTGTGTTGCAAAGCTGCTGCAGTGCCTAGCAGAGGGAGAGTATCTACTCATAAAGACAATTAAGCAATAAGGCATGACCAACAGTTATGTTAAATGGTCTGTTAATCACCCTGTAGGGGTTTAATGTTGAATGAGGCGTAGCCGAGTGCCACATGTCACTAGACAGTGATAAACTGACCATTAACATAATACCTGGGAGTGGCTTATTGCTATCATAATAAAACTGTTTTTTTTTAAACAACATTAAACCATGTTCATCATATGGTTAGGCTCTACATGTATCTTAATAAAAACAAAACATAAGGCTATTACAATGTTTACAGTCAATCAGAAAGCTGCATTTCTCAAACCCTTGTTATAATCAGAGATAACATACCTGTACAACTCCTTGGTTTTGCTCAACTCTATTGCTCAGGTGGCCCACCACAAGTGGTGTGGTCTGGTGTGGGGCATCGGTAGGTAAGGCCATGCAACTACTAAGTGTGGTACGTTGTGTGCAGCTGCAATCAGGGATGTGTACGTTTGGTGTACATGGCCTCAGTTTTGCTGTTGATCTCCACTGAGCATGCAGTACCTGGTCAGGTGGGTGGGGATGTCTTGTAGTACATTTAGACAATTGTTTGTTATTTCTGTCACTGGTTGTGTTGACTTGGTCCTCCCCCATACTTGCGTGTGTGTGTGTGTGTGTGTCTGGTGCTGGGGGGTGGTCCAGTCAGGGTTTTCCACCCTAACAGCGAATTTCCTCACTTTTGTCGCTGTGGAACAACCCTAACTGAATGCATTAAACGGAGTTTTTTGCCTCTAATTTTCCTTCTTTTGGAGAATGATAACGAGAAATAGTGAATGTAATGCAGTGGCGGGGGGGCCCGCGCTCCTGCCACATGATGTCTTGTGGCATAGTAACAGGAACAGCAACGCAAACAGAAGCGCTAACAGTGGCGCACAAGGTAACGCAAGCGCGAATGAGAACAGAAAAGGTGACGCACACGGTGGCATAGACGGGAATGGTCTGCCACGTGATGTGTTATCACATAGTAACATGGTGCCTGCAAACGGAAACGTCAATGGGCATGGTGATGCAAAGTGAAACAGAAAGAGAAACAGTACTGTAGACACAAATGGCAAAAAATAACAGAAACGCAAGTGCAAATGAAAACGCAAAGGATAACGCAAATGGTGGCATAGACGTCAACGGTAAGTGAAACGGGCACGGAACCGCAAGCGGAAAGGGCAACAGTAACAACAATGTAAGCGTACAGGCTGGTTTTCCCCAAAAGCTGAATACAGAAAGACAGTGAGTACAAAGAATGTATGCATAATAATGGGTATCGGAGCAGAAAATGACTTGGAATACTAAATAGGTTATATCTCAGGAACCGTACGACGTGGAAAAAAATTTAAAAGTCATATGATTTATGACTGTCCTGGCTAGTTTTGTACTTAGCCCCACTGGGGGTTAAACATTTTTCTGACGAAAGTCCGTGATCTCGCACCGTTTCGAGATACGGGCCCTGAAAGCCCGCGAACAACTAATGTTATCCTATGGGGAAAAAAGAGAAGTTTGGAGCACCATAACTTTGCCTCCCTGTAATATTTTTTCACCAAACCACTGAAATGCACATCTGTGGGCTATTGGCTGTCTTCCCTTCAAATTTCAGGAAAAAAGACCAAACCGTTATTTTGCAGCAGGGTGCCAAAGGATTCCTGTAATGCGTCGGGCGCCATAATGTTATCCTATGCATAAAACCGTCAACTTTGGAGTGCCGTACCCCAAAATAAAGACATGGCTAGCATCCTCAGGGTCCGACTAGGTGAATACAAAAAGAATTAGGTTGCTAGAGGGTCCCAAATTTAAATGCCAAGCATTTTTCTGATCACCAACTGAAAACAAAATGGCCGATTTGCAAAAGTAACAGGCCCATTTGTGAAAGTAAAAATGCATTTGCGAAAGTGTAGAACTTTTTGTTAACTTTTCCCATTGACTTATAATGGGAAATTGTTTTTTGAATAACTTTTAACCGCTTAATATTTTTCACCAAATCTTGAAGGCACATCGGGACCCCGGCCGCATGTCCCTGAAGATTTCTGGCGGTCAGCGCAAACTGCGCGACCTGTACGCAAGAAACCGAGAATTCCAGAAAGCGAAACGCCGCACGCAAATCACGCTAATAACTCCGCAGCTGTGTATCCGACTGCACGTAAACTTGGCAGATGCCAAGGCCTATGGTTCTTGATCGTGTATTCCAAATTTCAGGCAAATCCGTCAAACAGTTGCAAAGTTATTAAGGTGCAAAACTTTGGTGTTTAACATAGAAATAGCTCCTCAACCCTAACTATGGTAGCACTACCGTGCTACCTTTATATGTATGTATTTTTTTTTTTTTCCAATAAAGCAATAAGACTTTCAGATGTTGTGGTTCTCCTATTGTGTTGTGTGTTTTTTTTTTTTTGGGAGGGGGTTACTTTTTTTTTTTATTTTGTTTTCATGACATGGCCAGGCCTGCACTGCTGCTGCCACCACTGTAGGTCACTAAAATTAAATTTGCAAAGGCAAGGGTAGAAAATAAATTTTAAATGAATCCTCAAACTATGGCAGACTGATTGTGAACAGTATTTCTTTTGCTGTCTTCTTCAAAATCGGTCCACCTCCCACTCCAACCACACTGTCTCTGTCTCCACTTTCAACTCATCTCTGACTCATCCATTTCCGCTTTCAAATCCAATACATCTGGATGTGTGACTTTATGCCCAGAAAGATGCAGATATCCAGGTGTTTATGAGTACCAGTGATCAATTGATGGGTCTGGATTAAAGTCTGCTATTCTGGGTCCATTTAAACTGATCATTAGCATAGTGCTATCAATAAGATTGCTACGAGATATTGTTGTAATCCTATTATGAGCACTAAATCCCCTTTCGTAAGCAGCTGTGCTCACTGGCATTACCTGAAAAATTGCAACCAACAACCGTAACAGACCAAATCTCTCTAAAATTTGGTGAACCTTTCCTAATGCGCGTTCTCTATTTTGATTTTTTACAGCGTTTTTGAAATCTTGCCACTCTTCGAAAAGTTGCTGCGTACTTTCTTTCAAGTTAAGCATCCAGCTCTGGATCAGATAATAGTTGCCCTGTACCGTATTGCTTTTTCAGGAATGGCAAGTACCTCTGGCAAAGCCCCGTGGTGGATTCCTAACCAAAATTTAGAAAGAGTGTCATCAGGAGAAGGCCAAACAGCTGTGTCCAACACTGAAAATCATTTGTAGTCTTCTGACTGCCACATGGGCTCAAATCACTAAAAATACCACCAACAGCTTAATCTGGTTCAAAGTAAGTTACATAGATACACAGACAGTGTCGGCAGATAAGGGCCTATGGCCCACCCAGTCTGCCCATTTGAACTTGTAAGTTCAGTTTATGTTTTCCTAGAAGTCTGTTGCACCTTACCCCTGACCTCCAGAATTCCTTTATGTCTATCCCATGCATTCTTAAATCCCGTGATTGTTTCAGCCCCCACCACTTCCTCTGGCAGGGTGTTCCACTTGTCCACCACCTGTTCTGTGAAGAAATTCTTCCTCACGTTTCCTCTGAATCGTCCTCCCTCCAACTTCATCCCATGCCCTCTAGTCCTGGAACATCTTTTTCGCTTAAAAACAGTGTATTCCTGAGGGTGTTCCTCCCTGTAAGATACTTGTATGTCTCTATCATATCCTCTCTCCCCTCCTCTCCTCCAGGGAGTACATGTTCAGTTCCTTCAACCTGTCTTCATAGGACTTGTGATGCAATCCATGCACCATCTTTGTTGCCATCCTCTGAACCTTCTCTACCCTGTCTATGTCCTTACGTAGGTATGGTCTCCAGAACTGTACACTGTACTCCAGGTGGGGCCTCACTAGTGTCTTGTATAGTGGAATTATGACCTCCCTTTTCCTGCTGGTGATGCCCCTGCCTATACATCCCAGCATCCTATTTGCTTTACCTGCTGCCTTGTCACACTGTTTCCCTACCTTGAGGTCATCAGAGATGATAACCCCAAGATCCCTTTCCTGCTTGGTGCATGCTATATCCTCACCCCCCAACTGATATATTGTGCCAGGGTTCTTTGTGCCCCATATGCATTATCTTGTACTTCTTTGCATTGAATTTCAACTGCCAAGCCCCTGACCATTCTTCAAGTTTCTGCAGGTCCCTTCTCATTCTGTCTACACCGTCTGGTGTGTCTACTCTGTTACAGAGCTTTGTGTCATCAGCGAACAGTGAAATTCTGCCTTCTAGGTCCTGCGCAATGTCACTGATGAAGATGTTGAATAGGACCGGTCCCAGCACTGATCCCTGTGGTACCCCACTGGTCACTCTTCCCTCTGTGGAGTGACAGCCATTACCACCACCCTCTGTGTCCTGCCACCCAGCCAGTTACCTACCCACCCACTCTGTCCTCCCACCCCATATTCCCCAGTTTGTGTAATAGTCTTCTATGTGGCACAGTGTCAAAGGCCTTGCTGAAGTCCAGATAGGCCATGTCCACTGCCCTCCCTGATTCACCTCCCTAGTCACCCAGTCAAAAATTCAACGAGGTTGGTCTGACATGACCTCCCCTGGTGAAACTATGCTGCCTTGGGTCCTGTAGTCCATTGACAACTAGATGTTCCACCAATCTCTCCTTTAGTAGTGCTTCCATGATCTTCCCCACTACCGAGGTGAGGCTTACTGGTCTGTAGTTCCCTGCTTCCTCTTTGTTCCCACTTTTGTATAAGGGGACTACATCTGCTGTCCTCCAGTCTTTGGGTACCTCCCCTGTTTCCAGTGATCGGCTAAACAGGATAGCCAGAGGTTCAGCCACGACCTCTCATAGTTCTTTAAGGACCCCGGGGTGCACCCCATCTGGCCCCATTGCTTTATTAACTCTTATTACTTCCAGTTTCTTCAGGACCCTTTCTCGTGTAAAGGGACTTGTGTCCATTTCTGCACCATTCTCACCCCTTGTACTCCCTTCAGACCCATTACCCTCCTCTTCCTCAGTAAAGACTGAGCAGAAATACCTGTTCAATATGTCAGCTTTACTGCTGTCATCCTCCATGGCCCCCATCCTCCCCCTTCAGTCTCACTATCCCTCCCTTTGTCTTTCTTTTTTCACTTATGTACCTGTAAAAGGTTTTGTCCCCTCTACCCACTGATTTTGCAATGTGTTCTTCTGTCCGAGCTCTGGCTTCCCTTACTGACCTCCCTGTCTCCCTTTGCTTCTCCTGGTACTTCTCCCTATCCCCTTCTGCCTGTGTCTTTTTGTATTGTCTGAATGCAATCTTTTTGGCTTTCACTTTCTTTGCTACCTCTTTGGAAAACCATAATGGTCTGCTCTTCCTTTTCCTCTTGCTAACCTGCTTAATGCATAATTCTGTTGTTCTTGTAATCCCCATTTTAAATACTGCCCACTGTTCCTCAACCCCTGATTCCCGGCCCATTCCCCTTAATGCCTCTTTCAAGTATCTCCCCATTTTCCCAAAGTCTGCTCCCCTAAAATCCAGGATACGTGTTTTTGTGTGGTTTGATTCTGTTCTTTCTGTGATTTCAAACCACAATGACTAGTGAGTCACTGTTCCCAGAGTGCTCCCCCACTGTTACCCCATCACTGTCCCTGTTTGTGAGCACAAGGTCCAGTATTGCCTTCTGCGGAGTTGGTTCCATGACCAGTTGCTTGAGAAGGCACCCTGAAGAGTCCAGGATAAATCTGCTCTTAGTTGATGCTGCTGCTGGGATGCTCCACTCCACATCTGGAATACTGAAGTCTCCAACCAGTACTACCTCACCCTTATCTGCCATCCCTTGGATGGCTAGCATCAGCTCCCTATCTGTTTCTTCCTCCTGGGCTGGTGGTCTAAAGACCACACCTGTGCGGATGGCTGTCCCCATTTTCCTTTCCAGCTTAACCCACAGTATCTCTCCCACATTTTGTTCCTCCTGGATCTCTGTGGCCCTTATGTCATTTTTCACATACAGTGCCACTCCTCCTCCTTCCTGCCTGCTCTGTCTCTTCTGAATATGTTGTAGCCAGGTATGGCCATCTCCCAGTCGTGGTTATCATTACACCAGGTTTCAGAGATGGCCACAATGTCCAGGTCTGACTGCACCATGACAGCCTCCAGATCTTCCATCTTGTTGCTAAGGCTCCTGGCATTTGCACATATGGCTTTCCATGATTTGACCTCCCTAGACTGTTTCGCTGTTCTACTCCAGCCCCTTCGTTGGTTGTCCTTTATCCCTGGTTCTCCTTGCTGTCTGCCCTTCTGCTGAATTTTGCCCCTTTTCTGCCTATCCACCTCTTGGGCACGAATCTCCATCTTTTGCACACTGCTTTGCAGAGATAGCTACTCCTCTGGTTCACTGGTTCCACTGCTAGCTGTGGGGGGTGAGCAAGTAGGTACCCTCCTTGCTGGCCTGCCATCCCCCTTTGCTAGTTTAAATGCTTATCAATGTAGCATTTAAACTTATCATTGAGTGCTTGGATTCCCCTCCAGGATGGATTCAGGCCGTCAGGCTTGAACAAACCTCCATCCCTCCAGGTGGGTCCCCAGTCACCAATGAATCCAAACCCTTCCTCACAGCACCAGTTCTTCAACCATGAGTTAAAGTTCCTGGTGCATGCACTCCTATGCTCTCCCTTGCCTCTCACAGGTAGTACTTCTGAGAATGTGACAGAAGTAGCTACTTGCTTGAGACCCCTCCCCAATTTCCTAAACTCTTCCTGAACTTCCTTTGGCTCCCCATTTGCCAGGTCATTAGTACCTAGGTGGATAATGACATCCAGCTCACCCTCCCATCTTGCCTTTCCAGTGATCCCCAGGATCTTCCTTCCATCCCTCCATGCCGTGGCACCTGGTAGGCACCTCACCTCCCTGTCCTCCCCCTCCTGTGTTCCTACCTGGATCCCTCTTATGATGGAGTCCCCCACCAGGATTCGCTTCCTCCTCCTCTGGGGTCCACTGCTTTCCCGCTGAGGTCACCTCCTTGGCTAACCTCCACATCCTTTCCTTCCACTTCTCTGGGTACCTCTATTTGGTTGTCCTCGTTTGCCAGTGTGGCATCCGAGTTCTTAGTGGAATAGGATCTGGGATGTGCCTCTGCTGACCGCTCTAAGCCCTCCCTGAACCCACTGTCATCCAAGTGCTCTGCGTTCTCGGCATCCTTTGGGGCAGTTGCATTGGACCTGGGTGGTCTCTGGATGGGGTGATGGTACTCCTGACCCAGTTTACTTCCACCCGAGTCTGGCTACTCTATCCCGAGTCCAGAGAGATGCATGCAGACAGGGCAGCACCTCAGTGTCCAGAAGGTCTGCCTTGAATATGGCTGCCCCACAGCCACTGCATTTTCCTCCCCACATTATACTGCAATTATGCTGCTATTCCACTACTTGTCTGCTACTGAAGCCTCCTACTTCCCTTTTATTAATTTACTGTCCTAAAAATCCTGCTACTGAACCTCAGATAATTTTCTTTAAAAAAAAAAAAAGAAAAAGAAAAGAAACCAATAAATAAATGAGTCAAAACACTTGTCGTGCTGAGGGTGGGCTTCTTCCCCCTTATGCCCCTCCTACTTCACACCTTACTATGCCCTGTGTTTAGCTCCCACAATCAGATTTAACAGGGCATATAATTAAGACTGGGGGAAAGGGGCAAATGTGCAGCAATTAAAGACAGCACAGAATTACACCACCACTACGTTTTAAATTTTCAACAGCCCAAAAACAATTCTAAGTAAAGACAACAAAGAAAGTACAGTGTCACTAAAAGCCCACAATCTAAGTTTAAAAGAAAAATAGCAATTACCAGTTACTCTAAAGCATTGAATTGAATATGTTTCCTTCCTTCCCCTTCTGGCTTCTTCTAAGAAAAGTTGGCATTCATCTGTATCCCCCTCCTCCGGGTTGTGCCTGAAAATAGGCAGAATGTGTCTAGTTCACTTACCCGGTCAACAAAAACTAAATAAATAATCTGTCACATAAGAATCCAACCACACTGTCACATGCTTTCTCCTTGATCAGTTTGAGGGCATTTTCATTGGAAACAATCTCCTCAGCTGCTTGGTCTGAAGCAGTGGCCTGCCTGTTTCTTTTTTGTCTTTTATTCCTATTTTTATCTACATCACTAGCATTTTCAGTCATGCCCGGTGGAGGAGCTAGAGGAGTGCTGCCATCCACACAACCAGTAAGGAGACTGCCCTCTGAACTTGCATACTCTGAAAACTGTGCCTCAGCAGGGCCCACAATGGTCTTCAGCTTGATGAGCTCTGAAATGCAGCTCTCCACTTGTGGCTGTACCCAAGTAAGAAGCAGACCCTCTTTTGGGAAATTTTGAGAAACCCTTCCAAAAATAGATAATCTTGTTGAAAGGCCAAAAAAAAACACTTTTTTTTTTTTTTTTAAATACACAAAGTTCAAGTGTCCTTTAGCACTGTCTATATCAGGACTCCCACTGTGCTGTGATGCAGTATTTTCTACGTGTGCAGTTATTGCTGCCAGGCTGTGGAGAAGAGCTGACACTGCACCGTGGTGCGAACTGACCCAGCACACTGTGAAAATGCTGACCAGTTTTTTCAACTCAATGAAAAGGGTGTTAGTGGCCTCCTCCAAGGCTCTCATTCTTCGGTAATAAGAATTATTAAAATGAATATAGGGCCCTCAAGCCATTTTCGTTTTCTTGAACTTCTGGCATATGTTTTTGGGCATCTAGAATGGCAAGCTGTAAAAGATGCATGATGTAGTGGGTTGCAATTAACCAAGGCAGGCCACTGCTTTGAAGCTTGGCTGTGACTCCATCACGCTGTCCTCGCATGACTGATGCACCATCAGTGGCCATCCCAGAAATCCATGGAAGATTTTTCCATGAAGGGATGTTAAGCTTGTTAAAGAGTGAATCTAATGCTGCAGTTTATCCACCCGCATCTGCTTTCTCCTAATAGCTCGGTACCAACAAAGGAGGTATTTGGAGTACCATCATCACCAGTATAGCTGATAAATACATTTACAAATTCCTTACACTTCTGTCAGTGCTTCCGTCTATTAACAGCCCAACAACTGGAAATTTTTTCATTGCTTCAGTTTTGTTTGTGCGTATTACTGCTGCAATGTGATGCACAAACTCACAGTACCTTTTGTGATTTGTGCATTGTTCGATCACTTTTATATTACATTTGCGTAACAGTGAGGTATGAAACAAAGTCCCAGAATGGCCTATCCCTGGATACCAAAAAGTAGGCAACATTAAAGACACCGCATGGATTCCCTCATTGCAGCATTCATCTTTTGAAAACAAAAGGCCATAGGTGTGGATTCAGGTGCCCTTTGAGCCCTTTCTGCCAGAATACATTTTACATGGGAACTGTTGGCATCATGAGTTTTTATAGACTCCATTTTTATGTTGCTTGCACGCATGTGCAAGAAACATAGCGCCATCGTCCGAGTTTTCGGATGTGTGGCACCCGTCTTCCAATTCAGTCACTGCGTTTGCAGGCATGGCCCAAGTTCCCCAATCACTGCTGCAGCTGTCTATGACCGCATTTGAAAATGCAGTGGTCGTACAGTTGAAAGGGAGAGCTCCGCTTCAGTGACCAGAGTTCCCCCCTCCACACACGCACGCACGCACACATGCATACTGCATGCTCATCGCCTTCCCCTCCACCCCATGCACACACTGTCACGGCCGGCGGGGTGCCCAATCCCCGTTGGCTCAGCATGCCCCCCAAAGCTTCCAGGTGCCATGCTGAGCCTACCCCAGCGTGGCAAAATTTGTTATGGCGGCCAGAGTGCCCAATCCCCATCGGCTCCGCCTTCCCAAAAAGCATCCAGGTGCCGCTGAGGAGCCCACCCAACATGGCAAAATGTGTTATGGCGGCCAGGGTGCCCAATCCCGTCGGCTCCATGCCCCCAAACATCCAGCTGCCACACTGGGAGCCCACCCCAGCGCAGGCAAACTTCTATTGAAAAAAAAACCAAATGCAAAACTGTCCCTCTGCACTTCTCCTTGCCCCCTCCCACAACCTGCACCCACCCACTGTGCACCTGCCTCCCACACCCCTCACCCCATACTTACCTCCGGACTTCGGCGCGACGATCTTCGGTCGACCGCGAACTGAGGAAATACCAGTAAGCTGTATAATGGGATAGATAGGGTTTTTTCAACTTTGCTGCATATCTCAGGCATTTTTTGGAATTTTGGTACCAAATTTTCAACATGGGGTTTCTGGAACCCCTCCTCATGAATTCTGTCACTGTGATGGCGTTAATCGGGCCCGAAGGGTGATTCCGTGGTCACTGCGCCAAAATCACCTTTGAGGACCGATTAGCGAAGCATTTAATGCCAGTGTTCATAAGGTAGGCTCTCAAAAAGCCTATGTTGCAAATTTGGTGAAAAAAAATTCTAAAATGTTCTGTTTTAATGAAAAAGGCTACACAGTTCCTAGCACTGTAAGTTTGCTTAATTTTAATATTTGCACCCAGATTTTCAACATTGCCATTTTACCACACCTCCTATGAGCAGTACAGCTGTCATTTTTCACGTCACCCAAAATGTGTTTGCATGCATGTAGCGCACAATGGCGCAGTCTGTGTGCGCAATCAATGTTTGGGACAGATTAAGAAAATCAGTGTGACGCTGTTCATGAGCAGAGGTCTTAAAATGGCTATGTTGAAAATTTGGTGAAAAAATTCCCTTCAGACATTCTGCAATGTTACTAATGAAGACGTTGAACAGGACTGGCCTCAGGACCAATCCCTGCAGCACCCCACTGGTGAACCCCTCTCCCTAGACTGCACACTATTTAACACCACTCTCTGCCACCTGTCTGTTAGCCAGTTTCTAACCCAGCTTACCACCCTGTCCCCCATGCCCAGCCTACCCAGCTAGTTTATCAGCCTCCTATATGGGATGGTATCAAAGGCTTTGCTGAAATCAAGGTAAGCGTTGTCCACTGCCCAACCCCGATTCACTTCCTTTGTCACCCAGTCAAAGAAATCAACCAGATTTCTCTGACGTGATGTCCCCACTGTGAATCCATGTTGTGTATGGTCCTGGGCTCCAATGACTTCTAGATGCCCCACTATCCTTTCTTTAAGCAATGTCTTCATGATCTTCCCCACTACTGAGGTGAGGCTGAACAGCCTATTGTTCCCTGCCTCCTCCCTGCTGCCGGACTTGTGTAGAGGGACCACATGTGTCCTCCTCCAATTCACTCGTGTTGAATGACTCAGTGAACATGGCTGCCAGAGGTACTGCCATCTCCCTTTGCAGTTCTCTTAATATCCTTGGGCATATGCCATCTGGTTCCATCGCTTTGTCCACCTTCAATTTAGTGAGCTCCTGCAGGACTCTTTTGCCTTTGAATGGACTATTGTCCACCTCTTCACCCCCTTGGCAACTGCTGTACTGCTGTGGCCCTTGCCCCTCCCACTCTTCTGTGAATACTGAACGGAAAGACACAGTGAATGTCTTGGGAGGAAGGCATGGAACTATCACTTCTAAATACCTAAACAGCACATACAAGCAACATTCGGCATTGACAAATGCTTGTTAAAAGTACTGCTACCAACAAAAAACACAGATGTATGATCTGCCAGATGGGGTTGCTTCCTACACACCTTGCAACTCATAGCATTGCTTTGCTTCTCATACTGAAACCAGTCGAATTCCCGTGACCATTCAACCCTGAATTTGCATTTCACTGAATCTTTTTTCCTGTTGGTAGGATTTACTCTGAGCAGAGAGCTGGAGGAAGGTGAAGTACCTGCACTATGAACCTGAATGTCAGTGTCAATATGGTCATGACAGTCACCCTGGTGCTGTCCCCCCATACAAAAATAGAAGAAGCAACAGCTGCAGCAGCAGGGTTAGCAACAGGATTTACATTCAGATGTACCTCATCAGCTATATCAACAATGTTATTGTCAGTGTCACTGACTTTGGGTATGTTACATAATTCTTCCACAGCAGATACACCGGGTTTAAAGAGACTTACCAGCCTCGGCCCCTGCACCCGGTATATGGGTGCATTACCCGACAGGAAACCTCCTCTTGGAATGTTGCCCCCAATAATACTGTAATAAAAAAGTTTAAACGCTCGTAAAATCCAGAGAACAGCGTTCCAAGGACTTCCTGGTTTCTGGTGTTGCCCATGTTCGGCCCCCGGTGCTCTCCAAAGTTATGATGTGATGCTAGGGAGAGCACAGGGACATGCTCAATTATACTCAAGGGCATTGCTAGTCGACCAGTGCCCACATTCCCTCACCAAATTGCCATTATAATGCTCTCCCTAGCGTCATGTCATAACTCTGGAGCGCGAGGATGTGGAGCGTGGGCGGCACCAGAAACCGTGAAGTCCTTGGGACGCTGTTTTCTGGATTTTACGAGCACTTAAACTTTTTTATTACTGTATTATTAGGGGCAACATTCCAGGAGGAGGTTTCCTGTCAGGTAATGCACCCATATACCGGGTGCAGGGGCTTACTGAATTACCTTGGTGGGTCTCTTTAATAAAGCCAAAGGAAAACAAATTTGGTTGTTTGTGTTTCTTTCCAGACATTTTTTTATTACTTCAATTACAAAACAGTATGGAGAAGAATGAGAGGTTGGTAATGGCAGCACAGCAGCAGAAAGTTTTTGGGTGTCCCCTCCACGCACCAAGAAAGCCTTACACAACCACAGGAGGACTGGATGAAACTGATGGACTGATGTTTGTACAAAGCCAGAGATGCTGTCACTAATATGCACATGGGTAGTTCTACTATCTGGACTTTGAATTAATTATGGCAAAGGTTTTTTTTTTTTGTTTGTTTGTTTGGGCCCCCCCCCCCAAAAAAAAAAGCAGCCTGACAACCTCAAGAGGACTGGACAAGACAGCCAGACTGTCAAACAACTATGGACTTTTAATTATTGTAGCAAGCTTGTATTTTTTTTTTGTTCTTGACCCATTAATTGTGGCAAGTTTTATTTTTTCTTGTTTGAGTCTCCCCTAAAAGGCCTGACACAACCACAGGAGGATGAGACAGATGGACCGATGTCACACAACCAGAGACACTGGCACTAATATGCATGCACGTACACAGGTAGTCATATCTGGACTTTTAATTAATTGTGTCAAGCTTTATTTTTATTTTTTGACGCACCAGAAAGGCGGGTGCCCAAGAAACAATCCGGTGCTACCACACAAAGTAGGATACAACAAAGCAAAAAAGTGGAGCAACACAGAAAACCGCCTTGAAAAAGCGTCAGGTATGGCGTGAAATGTTTGTAGTTGGGAGTGCTGCTGATCTGTTTGTGCATCTAATAAAGATATTTTAACTAGACGCAACAGTGAGGTCTTTATTCAGTTTTCTGTGATGTTTCACTTTTTTGCTTTATTTGTTTTGTTCGAGTCTCCCTCTAAAAAGCCAGACACAACCACAGGAGGACGAGACAGATGGACTGATGTCACACAACCAGAGACACAGTCACTATTATGCACACAGGTAGTTCTATCTGGACTTTGAATTAATTGTAACAAGCTTTGTTATTTTTGGGTCCCCCTCAAAAAAATAAAAGCCTGACACAACCACAAAAGGACAAGACACTCAAATGGACTGTTACAACAAGACGCTGTCACTAATAGGGGAACACAGGTAATCCTATGGACTTAATTAATTTTAGCAAACTTTTATATATTTTTTTTCTCTCCAACAACTGGATAGCTAGATAGATAGACAGGAACTTGTTTTTTGACAGGAGGTAACCTTTGGGACTGTGAGGCCCTGATTTACAAAGTTGTCCTGTTGAAAGCTTGCAGTTACATTAAGAGAGTTTCACACTGAGGTATATCATAATTCCACATAACAAACAGTTAAAACATTACAATTACATTGAGAAAATATCAGATTTGTTGTGTATCCATAATTAGCAGACAGACAATTGAAACATAAACATTGATATGTAATGGTAAGTCTAAATTTCTACAATTCTAAAAGGACATACAGGTATAATTTAAAGCATGCGTCTAAGTTACTGGAAAGGGGAAATTTATTACAGTCATCCCTTACCTCACCTAACCCTTCCCCTGACACCCCCCCCAAAAAAGAATATAAAACAAACTTTAATCTTTAGGGGGAAAGTGACATCTTACAATTAACCCTACCTCCCCAACCCCCCAAACATATATTACAGACTTTCAGTTTTTATTACATTAGAATTACAGAGGGAGCAGAAGTTTATTACAATCTTCCCAAAGATTACAGAGAAATCCCTTTCATACCAAAGACCACCCTCTTGGGGGCTGGGGGGTGGTAAGGCAAGCAGCCACTAGGTTGCAGGCTTTCGAGCAGACACTGAAAGACCATTTGGCCTATTCTGCTGGCTTTTAGTATGTTAATATACTACACTAGGCAGAGGCATGCATCTTTCCACATTATATTTATGCTTGCTTTAAACTGTCCTATATTATTTGCATTACAAATTTCAGGATCTTTCTCATTCCAGATCTTTGAAATGTAATACTTTTTTTGCATCGTACTGTATACATTATTCTCAAATGGAATCGTTAAACATCTATGTTTTAAATCTCTCAGATTGTATTTAGGATCAAGCACTCACTAATCCAGGATGCTAGAAAACTCCTAATCTAAGCTACCTTCTTGCCTCTTCTAGACTATGCGGACTTCCTATACGGCCATAGTACTAGCACAGCTCTCTCCAAGCTTGATACCCTATACCACAGAGCCCTTAGGTTCATTTCGGATGCCCCTTATGACACACACCACTGCATCCTCTAGTCTTCCATAGACTGGACCTCCCTTAGCTTCAGGAGGCAAAAGAATGCTATTTTATGGACATACAAGGCAATCGCTCTTAAATTACCTCAGTACCTCACAAACTGCTTAACTCCCTGCATCCCTAGTGCCTATTCTCTCAGAAGTTTTACCATCTTATCTCTGGCTATCCCTAAAGTTAAAAACGCGCTTTGGTAGAACCTCAATAAGCTTCAC
Source organism: Neoceratodus forsteri (assembly GCA_016271365.2). Classification (NCBI taxonomy): domain Eukaryota; kingdom Metazoa; phylum Chordata; order Ceratodontiformes; family Ceratodontidae; genus Neoceratodus; species Neoceratodus forsteri. Next base: position 913,006,582 of record CM028136.1, read on the forward strand.
TCTTCCTATGCTCTTGAATAAGATCCAGAAAACCTTAAGGCTCGCTACCCCGGTCACGTTCTCCCTCTTCAAATCCTTGTTCCTGACGACCTTCTCCGAGGTTGGTCATTGTTTCAAGTCAAGGTCTTAACATTACAATTTGTTACTGCTTTAAATTCTGGACTTAACCCCCAACCATTGCCTGTGGCATCTGTCATGTTGTCCCTTCAAACAGTCCTTCCTCCCTAGGCCATCATGTCCAACCCTCTCCTATCTCAGCTGACCTTCCCTCGCCACTCCCTATACCCCCTTCCCCCTTCCCATCCCACTTGCCAGGCCATGCCTACAGTACTTATCAAAGGACTCTGACATCTCAATCTCCTTCGCACTTTGACGCTAAAGGACCTGCCACTCCTACTCACTATAACTCCTCCAATGATGTTTACTGTATAAACTTTACCTCATTACCTTACGTCCATATATCTGTATCCATGCAATTGTATTTAAATGGTAATACCTCCTGTTGAACCTATTGCTATGTTCTGGTGCAAGTAACTTGTCACATGCGATGGTTATAGGTTATTATATTGTTATTATTACTATGCAATTGTTATGTACGTTCACGCAACCTGTGATGTCTTAACACTGTTGGCAACTGCTTTGCCCCAGGTCCATCTTGTAAATGAGCTTGTCTCAATGATGTTCTGTCTGGCAAAATAATGATTTTGATTAATTATCAGAAATATGTTCATCATTGTCTTTATTTGTACTTTTACCTCCAAATTCAAAGTATGCTTTTAATCCTATTCGCTTTTTCCTCCATGTTTCAAGAGAATCCCAATTAAGTTATCGCAGTAGGTTACAGTGATGTGTAAAATAATGACATTTTAATACAAATTGAGCCACTCTATAGTATGTTTTGTCCAGCCTAGTTAAGAGGGTTTTCGTAATATGTTGGTATGTTAAACCCCCGTATTCCAGTACAGGAAGCAACAGCTGCACAGCAACCCTATTTCTGGTTTCTTTGGGCAGAACTGAAACTTTTCTTTGATGCACCCCCAGTCGGACGTTGACTTTCCCACAGCACTGGTCATGTGATCCTCAAAAGCATGGATAGCATTAAGAGTGCGCTCCATGCTCCAAGCACAGCCAGTGATAACAGGAGCACACTTTTTGTAAAATATTCAGTTATCTGTGCTCCTCCTGCCTTACTGGAGCGCAGTTAGGGCGGAGATCCTGCCAGCAGGATGGGGTTTTTTGGGGCGGTTCAGCAGGGGCACTGGGATACAGATCAGGCTTTTTTATTAATTGGGTGGAGTTCAAAGTTAGATTCAGCAAATGACTGGGTGAGCGGGCAGCTGCTACATTAACTGGTGGTCTGGCAGGATCAAATGTGTGAGTATAGCCAGCAAGTTAGTGTGCACTCTGACATGCTGGCAAGGAACAAGCATACTGGCACAAGTCAGTGGGTGAGTTGGTAGGCAGGTAGGGAAAGAGAACGAGTGCAACCAGCAGACTAATTTGCATATGGGCAGGCAGGGAGGGACTGAGCATGCGTGGATTACAGCGAGTTTATGGGCGGGCGGCAGGGGTCCAGATAAGGTGTGTACCGGCCTATTTTACTCACCTCATTTTAGGAAATACTCTTCCAAAATGTTTTTTAATGAGTACCAGTGCTCACCCAACATTTGTAAATACTCCACATGCCAAAGAACAGTGCTTCATAACATAACTGGTGATTCAAAAGGAACAGTTTTTTTGCCAGATTTACAGCACTTGTATGCATCCCACTTTTGTTTTACTCACTATGTTTTAAAACTGGTGAGTAAATTCCTACCTTCCAACATTATTTGGAGCATTGTTGGCACCTGAAATTCTTATCTAGAAAAAAAACTACATTTTTTTTTTTTTTTTTTTTAATAAATGTACTCCTCAGTCCACTCTAGCAAGACATTTATACACATCTGAATTTCGTTTTACTCACCTCACTTTCAAAATGAGGAGTACAGGTACTCATCCCAAAAAATCTTATCTAGAGCCCTGGTGGGAAAGAATAACAGGGAGGGAAGGAGTATCGACTACAGGTGAATCAAAAGTAGGTGAATAAGCAAAGAAGGAAAGATAATACATTTTGAAGTCCATAGACAAAAGAAAGGGGCCAAAAAAATAGAAATTTGGGTACCTGTAAATTTTCTTTCTCCGACGGCTGGTCTCCGGGCTTCATTACGCCTGGGCTCCGCCTCCTGATGACATTACTAGGCAGGACTCAACGTTGTGCAGCAGGGGGAATAAGGAGTCCTCCACATCCGGTCATTGCCAGTCATTCTTCATGCAGTCCCCCTGAGGCAGTACTACAAGAACTTGGAAACAAAAAACAAAACATTTACGGCATAATCAGCCCAGGGGCCAAAAACACAACAGTTATGGTCTAAGTGGCCCTGAGGTCAGCCAACTATACACATTCTGGGAGGGAATCTGAAGCCCGGAGACCAGCCGACGGAGAAAGAAAATTTACAGGTATCCAAATTTCGATTTCTCTCTTCTAAGCTGGTCTTCGGGCTTCATTACACCTGGGATACCCAAAAGCAGTGCATCCCTAGAGTGCCGGGTGGGAAGAATGTCCATTGCTCTTATGGGTCCACCACCGCCTGGAGCACTCGGCGGCCAAAGGAAGCATCCACTGAGGATATCACATCCAGTTTGTAGAATTTTGTAAAATGTGTGGATGGATGACCAAGTGGCCACTCTGCATAAGTCTGCTGGGGATGCTTCTCTGAAGTTCGCCCATGAAGTGGCCATAACCCTGGTGGAATGAGCTCTCACTGGACCAGGCAGGACTACTCCCGCCTGATCATACGCCATAGTAATTACTGATCTAATCCATCTAGCTAGAGTGTCTTTTGAAGCCTTTTTACCCACATTTTGGCCTGCAGTTAAAATGAACATGTTTGATGTTTTGCGAATAGCGTCCATCCGCTAAATATATAATTCGAGTGCTCTCCTCGGATCTAGAGTATGAAATTCTCTTTCCTTTTCGTTTTTCGGATGAGGACAGAAGAAAGGAAGGACCAACTCCTGGTCACAGTGGAAGGGAGACATAACCTTCGGTAAAAACCCTGGATCCATCCGGAGTACCACAGAGTCCTGATGAAAAACAGTGTAGGGCTCTTTGGTTGATAGCGCCCCCAGTTCGCCGAGTCTCCTGGCTGATGTAATAGCTACCAGGAAGACCACCTTCATTGTGAGATGCATGATAGAAGCCTCTTTCAGAGGCTCAAAGGGTGCTTTTGTTAGGGCCTTGAGAATAAGATTAAGTCTCCAAGGTGGGACAGCTGGCTTAACTGGGGGGCATTTTAACGTTGCTGCTCTTAGAAACCTCCTGACATGAGGGTGAGACCCCAGAGTTTCTCCCGAGTCTGCCAACAAGAGTGCCCCAATGCAGAAACTTGAACACGTAAGGTGGCTGGCTGCAGGCCTTTGTCAAAACCCTCCTGAAGAAACTGCAAAAGGGCCGGGAGGGATATTGGATGATCCTGTATAGCTTTAGATTGGAGCCAGAACAAGAATTTTCTCCAGATTCTATAATATACTTTAGAGGAGGATGGGCGCCTGGAGTTTACCATCATTTCAATGACTGGAGTGGTGTAGCCTAACTCTTTGAAAGTTTCCCACTCAATCTCCAAGCCGAGAGGGACAGAATGGTCAGACTGTGGTGCAGCACTGGACCCTGATGAAGGAGGTCTGAGCTGAGCTGGAAAATAAAGGGTTATGCCTCTGACAGCTGAATGAGTAGTGGGAACCAAGAGCAGCAAGGCCACCTGAGGCAGACTAGAATCATCTCTGCCCTGTCCCTGGCCACCTTGTGTAGGACCGTGGATAACAGTGGAATTGGGGGGAAAGCATACAGGAGGCCGAGGCAACCCCAGTTTAGGGAGAAGGTGTCCTGAGCTAGTGCTAGATTGTCTCTTGCCAGGGAGCAGAACTGCTGCGTCTTGGCGTTTTGTCGATGTGCAAACAGATCTACCTGTGGTTTGCCCCACTTCTCTGTCAGTAGTTGGAATGCGGACTCCTTCAGCTCCCATTCTCCTGGAAGGATGTCTTGGCGGCTTAACCAGTCTGCTGTGGCATTTTCCTGTCCCGGTATGTACACGACCCTTATACTCGCCAGGTGTTTTTCTGCCCACTGGAAGAGGAGAACAGACTCCCGAAGCATTCTTGAACTTTTTGTGCTGCCCTGATGGTTGATGTAGGCCATAGCTGTTCGACTGTCAGAATCAACACATCCCAGTTGAGTACATGTTGATGGAAGTGTATCAGGGCTAGCCGAACTGCCCTCATCGCTAGGATGTTTATGCTGTGCCTGGATTCCGTCAGGGACCACTTGCCCTGGGCCGACATCTGGTCCAGGTGAGCCCGGCCCCCACCCCGAGGCTTGCATCCGTTGCGATTCTTGTTTGGAGCGGATGGCCTAACTTTCGGCCCCTCATCACATTTTCCCTCCAAGACCACCATGCGAGAGAGGTTTTTATCTGCTGAGGAACTGGGATGAGCTGGTGCCGATTGTGCCTGGACTGGAACCATAGCTTGAGCACATGGGCTTGAACTGGATGCATGTGCGCTAGAGCCCATGGGACTGAGTCTGCCAGTGACACCAACGTCCCAATCAGCTGCATAAATAACTGTGCCGGCTGATGAGTGGAGCTTTGGAATTTGTCTATGAGCTCCATTAGGTCCCTGAATTTCGACTCTGGGGGAAACACCTTGTCCCGCGTGCTGAAAACGGCTCCCAAGTGGTTCAAGGTCTGGCTCGGGATTAGGGAACTCTTCTTCCGGTTGATGACAAAACCGTGTGCCGTGAGACACTGGACCACGTCTGTCACTGCCTGGTTTAGCTGCGGAGCTTTGATGAGGATATTGTCCAGATAAGGGAACAGCTGGATCCCTCTGTTCTGAAGGGGAGCTACAATTGCTACTAGCACCTTCGAGAAGGTTCTTGGGGCTGATGAAAGACTGAAAGGAAGAGTTTTGAATCGGAAGTGATGGTTCCCTACCTTGAATCTCAGATACTGCCTGTGGAGGTTGTGAATAGGAATATGGAGGTAGGCATCCTGCAAGTCGATGGATGCCAGAAAATCTCCTTACAGCACTTCCTTGACAACTGATGAGAGTTTCCATCTTGAATGGTCTGCTGCGCACAAAAAGATTTAGGAATTTGAGGTCTAAGACAGGTCTGTGACCTCCTGTACGTTTGGGTACAAGGAAAAATATGGAGTATACCCCGATTGATCTCTTGGGGGAGATTCGTTCGATAGCCCCTTCTAGCAGTAGGTCTGTAATAGCCTGCCACGTCGCTTGTCTTTTGAACAAGTTGTTTGAGAGGGGAGAGGGCACCACATGAGGCAATGGGGCTTGGACCAGGACTCTATCAGGTACTGTAACCTTTGCTGATAATGTCTAGTACCCATCTGTCCGACGTGGTCCAGGCCCATTCCTCGAAAAAACTCTGAAAGCCTGCCCACTACTCGAGGATGGGCCTGCATGGTCTCACTGCGATTTATTTTGTGTTATTCCCAGTGTCTCTGGAGCCTCCACCTCTGCCGGAACCGCCTCCTCTGAAATTCCACTGGTTCTGGGAGAACCACGTTCTTTACCCTGAAAAGCTGGAGTTCTGACCCTTGTTGTAGCCTCTGTCACAAAAATTGCGCCTTGGACCTGAAGATCACACTTTGACCCGACCCCTGGGCTGGGCCACATGCACATTCGCTATTTCCCCAGATTCCTTCACCGCCTCCTTCAGAGCCAATCCGAACAGGAGGTTGCCTTCGTAGGGTGCGTTCACCAAATAGCTCTTTGAGGATGCATCTGCTTGCCATGCCTGAAGCCACAGGTTGCAGCGAGCCGAGGTTTGATAAAACATGGTCCGCGTAGCACACCTGACCACCTCCTCTGACACATCCGCTGCATAGGCCGAGGCCAACCCCATTAATTGCAACTGATGAATAATGGGGGAGTTCTTTTCTGGGTCTTCCACGAACTGAAAGGCTAAATCCGATGCCCAGGATAGGGTGGCTCTGGCGAAGAACAGGTTCACTGTGCACACCTTGAGGGAAGTTGTCGAGGCTTGAAAGGCTTTTTTTGAGGGAGGAGTCCACCTTTCTGTCTACTGGGTCCCTTAGCGAAGCCCCTCCTTCAGTGGGTATAACAGTTTTCTTGGTGAGGTTAGAAATTAAGGGGTCGATTCTGGGGCAGTCTTAACCACTTTTCGGACTGTTTCTTGTCAAACTTCAGAAGTTTGGAGATTCGTCGGGGAACCGGATAAGCTCGTTCTGGACCTTGCCATTCTTCTTTGAGCAGATCCTCAATTGCAGGAGGTATAGGGAATGCTATCGCCAGTCTGGAGGCAGATGCCAAGCGAAATGTCTGTTTTGGTTGAGAGGTGACAGGAGGAGAAGAGTCCAGGTGAATCTCGTGCATGACTTTTTTGATGAAAAAGTCTAGGTCACAATTTCTGGATGGGGAGTCATCGGAGTCCGATGATGAGTCCACTATCTCCCCCTCCTCAGTGGAGGAACTGGTGACCGAGGATTCCGGGGGAAAACTCCTGTGGTGTTTGCCCTTGTGCATGCCCATAGTTCCACTTCGGGCATAAGACCCTTTCTTCCTCCTGCGAAAGAAATGGTGACCGTCCTCGTCTGACGATCTGCCCCTTCTCTGGATTGCTTTTTCTTGTGGAAGCGATGATAGGATAGCCCCCCCCTCGTCAGATGAGAATGGGGAAAACCTGAAACCTGGTGTAATGATAACCATGACTGGGAGATGGCCATACCTGGCTACAACATATTCAGAAGAGACAGAGCAGGCAGGAAGGGAAGAGGAGTGGCACTGTATGTGAAAAATGACATAAGGGCCACAGAGATCCAGGAGGAACAAAATGGGGGAGAGATACTGTGGGTTAAGCTGGAAAGGAAAATGGGGACAGCCATCCACACAGGTGTGGTCTATAGACCACCAGCCTAGGAGGAAGAAACAGATAGGGAGCTGATGCTAGCCATCCAAAGGATGGCAGACAAGGGCGAGATAGTACTGGTTGTAGACTTCAATATTCCAGACGTGGAGTGGAGCATCCCAGCAGCAGCATCAACTAGGAGCAGATTTATCCTGGACTCCCTTCAGGGTGCCTTCCTCAAGCAACTGGTTATGGAACCAACTCGGCAGAAGGCAATACTGGACCTTGTGCTCACAAACAGGGACAGTGTGATGGGGGTAACAGTGGGGGAGCACCTGGGGAACAGTGACCACCAGTCGTTGTGGTTAGAAATCACAGAAAGAGCAGAACCAAACCACACAAAAACATGTATTCTGGATTTTAGGGGGGGCAGACTTTGGGAAAATGGGGAGATACTTGAAAGAGGCATTAAGGGGAATGGGACAGGAATCAGGGGTTGAGGAACAGTGGGCAGTATTTAAAATGGGGATTACAAGAAGAACAGAATTATGCATTAAGCAGGTTAGCAAGGAAAAGGAAGAGGAGACCATTATGGTTTCCAAAGAGGTACACAGAAAGTGAAAGCCAAAAGACTGCATTCAGGCAATACAAAAGACACAGGCAGAAGGGGATAGGGAGAAGTACCAGGAGAAGCAAAGGGAGGCAGGGAGGTCAGTAAGGGAAGCCAAAGCTCAGACAGAAGAACACATCACAAAATCAGTGGGTGAGGGGACAAAACCTTTACAGATACATAAGTGAAAAAAGAAAGACAAAGGGAGGATAGTGAGACTGAAGGGGAGGATGGGGGCGAGCGGAGGATGACAACAGTAAAGCTGACATATTGAACAGGTATTTCTGCTCAGTCTTTACTGAGGAAGAGGAGAGTAATGGGTCTGAAGGGAGTACAAGGGTGAGATTGGTGCAGAAATGGACACAAGTCCCTTTACGAGAAAGGGTCCTGAAGGAACTGGAAGTAATAAGAGTTGATAAAGCAATGGGGCCAGATGGGGTGCACCCAGGGTCCTTAAAGAACTAAGAAGGTGGTGGCTGAACCTCTGGCTATCCTGTTTAGCCGATCACTAGAAACAGGGAGGTACCCAAAGACTGAGGACAGCAGATGTAGTCCCCTTATACAAAAGTGGGAACAAAGAGGAAGCAGGGAACTACAGACCAGTCAGCCTCACCTTGGTAGTGGGGAAGATCATGGAAGCGCTACTGAAGGAGAGATTTGGTGGAACATCTGGTTGTCAATGGACTAAAGGACCCAAGGCAGCATGGTTTCACCAGGGGGAGGTCATGTCAGACCAACCTCGTTGAATTTTTTGACTGGGTGACTAGGGAGGTGGATCAGGGGAGGGCAGTGGACATGGCCTATCTGGACTTCAGCAAGGCCTTTGACACTGTGCCACATAGAAGACTATTACACAAACTGGGGAATATGGGTGTGGGGAGGACAGTAGTGTGGTGGGTAGGTAACTGGCTGGGTGGCAGGACACAGAGGGTGGTGGTAAACGGCTGTCACTCCACAGAGGGAAGAGTTACCAGTGGGGTACCACAGGGATCAGTGCTGGGACCGGTCCTATTCAACATCTTCATCAGTGACATTGCGCAGGACCTAGAAGGCAGAATTTCACTGTTCGCTGATGACACAAAGCTCTGTAACAGAGTAGACACACCAGAGGGTGTAGACAGAATGAGAAGGAACCTGCAGAAACCTGAAGAATGGTCAGGAGTTTGGCAGTTGAAATTCAATGCAAAGAAGTGCAAGATAATGCATATGGGGCACAAAAACCCTGGCACAATACATCAGTTGGGGGGTGAGGATATAGGATGCACCAAGCAGGAAAGGGATCTTGAGGTTATCTCTGATGACCTCAAGGTAGGGAAACAGTGTGACAAGGCAGCAATTAAAGCAAATAGGATGCTGGGATGTATAGGCAGGGGCATCACCAGCAGGAAAAGGAGGTCATAATTCCACTATACAAGGCAGTGAGGCCCCCACCTGGAGTACACTGTACAGTTCTGGAGACCATACCTACGTAAGGACATAGACAGGGTAGAGAAGGTTCAGAAGAGGGCAACAAAGATGGTGCATGGATTGCATCACAAGTCCTATGAAGACAGGCTGAAGGAACTGAACATGTACTCCCGGAGGAGAGGAGGGAGAGGGGATATGATAGACACATACAAGTATCTTACAGGGAGGAACAGGGTGCAGGAAAACACTATTTTAGCGAAAAAGATGTTCCAGGACTAGAGGGCATGGGATGAAGTTGGAGGAGGATGATTCAGGAAATGTGAGGAAGAATTTCTTCACGGAACGGTGAGTGGACAAGTGGAACACCCTGTCAGAGGAAGTGGTGGGGCTGAAACAATCACGGAGTTTAAGAATGCATGGGATAGACATAAAGGAATTCTGGAGGTCAGGGGTAAGGGACATCAGACTTCTAGGAAAACATAAACTGAACTTACAAGCTCAAATGGGCAGACTGGGTGGGCCACAGGCCCTTATCTGCCGACACTGTCTATGTATCTATGGGAGGGGGTCTTTTTTCTTTGTGGGGTCTCCTGTCTGGTGATCCTGAAGGCTGCCATTCAAAGGAAGAAGGGTCCATAGCAAAGACCCCCCCCCACCCGAGTCAGAAAGTGCTAACCCCTTAGAACTGGTTAAGCACTGCTTCTTTGCCACTAACAGAATCATGGCAGAGGGAACTGCCCTTTAGTTCTACTGCTTCCTTTAGCTCTAAGCCTCTTAGTCTTACGTTGGGGGGGGGGGATTTGTAGAATCTTGCGCTGTCGCTGTATAGCCGAAAGCTCCTCTCGCCTTTCCAATGAGATGCAATGAGGCGAGGAGCAGACTGGCGTGCTGAGGTGTCGCCTGGCTTCCCACGCTGAGAATCGTGCGACGAGCGGTCTAAAGCTTTCTGCAGACCGCTCGTCGGCAGAGAAATCAAGGTCCATTTCCCTCTGGCGACCCCTGGGCTTGTGGCAATGAGAGTCGCTAAGTCGCTAGATGCAGCACTCGAAAGCGGGTCCTGATGCGCAGGAAAAAAGACCGTGAGGTGCTGTTGCGAGGTGGGACCAGTCTGTGCAGCTTGCAAGGCTGAGACTGGATCCCACCACTGAGGTTAATACTCTGAATCGTCCGGTCAAAAATGAGTACTGATAAAAATGAGTACTGATAAAAAACTTACGGTCTCTTCAGCCCTGCTGCAAGCAGCCTGCTTCAAAGAAGGCAGGAAGTAAACCGGCAACGATGTGGAGGGCTCCTTATTCCCCCCTGCTGCACAACGTAAAGTCCTGCCTAGTGATGTCATCAGGAGGTGGAGCCCAGGCGTAATGAAGCCCAGAGGTCAGCTTAGGAGAGATTAAAAACAGTTGACACAGGAACAGAGAAACTGTGGCCAGAGGAAGATGAAAGAATGAGAGCAAATGTGAGGCTGAAAGACCAGAGTAAGAAACAAAACAGGAAGGAAAGAACAAAGATCACAGAGGGATAAAAATGAAAATTAAAGACAAATCAGACACAGGTAAGCCAGAAGAAGCTGCAAAACAGCGAGACCAACAGTCATGGATGGGCTGTCCTGCATGTATCGAGGGAAGCCCAACAGGCAATTCAATGTGTGTGTGTTTGTTTAGAAAGTTGCCTAACTTCAACAGGTTGTCTTTGGAATATTAAAAAAAAAAAAAAAAAAAAAAATACTGCCTTTTGTTTTATACTTTGAACTGTAGGCCACCAGAAGTTTAAATGATCTGTAATTGATGTAATGTATGCTTTTGTTGGAAATTGTTGTATAGTGAATGTGAAAGATTAGTCCAGGATACGGAAGATGAATTGCTCGGTTCACCTCTGTGTACACAACACAAGTCTATGGACACAATATTCCTGTAGACTGTTTCTCAATTTACCTTAAAGAGCAACTGACACATTTGGGGCAGATAGCTTGTACTAAGAAGCTGCCTGCCGAGGAGCTTTTGTAGACCAAAATGAACATTTTTAGTTAAGTAATTAATAACTTATAATTGAAAGCTTGGCTCGTAACTCACAAGTACAAGCCGAGCCAATGCTGAGCGCTGCAGCCCTGACCCTAAAAACAGCACTCTGATGACATACTCAGGAACGGGGTTGCAGGTGCACTGTATGTATAACACTGAGATAAAGGGAGGAGGGATGCCTAGCTATACATACAGTACCTTTGTCTGCAGTTTTACATGTATGGGGCTAGAGTTTATACTATATGTTTAGATATCCCCAACCCGATCTCAATGCTATACATATAGCATGCATGCAGCCCTGTTCACGAGTATACCTCATCATCAAAGTGCTGTTTTTGCTGCAGCATTCAGTGACGGCTCTAATCATACTCGGAAGTTATGAGCCGAGCTTCTAAATGTAAGTTATTATTTTATTAAGAAACAAACAATTTTCATTTGGTCTACAAAAGCTCCTCGGGCAGGCAGCTACTTAGAATGAGTTGCCTGCCAGACCCGAAAGGTGTCAGTTGCTCTTTAAATATACAAGAATACTTGTAGACTTGGTAGTCTTGCTGGAGTCTCTACTGAATGCAGTTGGTCAGCACATGGGATGAAGTGCTGCAGCGCTCCAAGATCTAAACAGATCCCTGTATTTTACAGGCAAATGTACAATAGCAGTCTACAGGAAACTGTCCCAGATCTAGACTTGTACTGTTTACATAGGAAAACAAAGCAATTCAGGAAAAATCATGCCACATTTATAGGGAGAGAAATGTTAAACTGATATGGGAGTCATGGTAGTGTGATCTGGACAGGTGGCTGTGGACTATGAGCCACAGGTGGGTGAAGAAATCAGTGGTGTATGTGTCTGTCCATCTGTCTGCAGGCGGCCATGGTGCTTGAAGATTCAACGTGTAGTATGATTGCGTGGGTGCATTTAACACTTGATGGCATCAGTAACACACACTAAGATGTCACAGTGCCATATGCTTAGACCTCAAGAACACACAGGAAACGGGCAACAAAATGATTATTGCACATAAATTACTCAGAACCTTTATTATAAGCAAGAAATTGTTAATGAACTAGTAAATTAAAAAAAATGGGTAGGAGCACGGCCTAGGTTTAAAGGAAAACATATTTTAGGATACAATTTAGAGTTTCTGTGCTCCTCTATTTGGGAGGAGCACACCGTGCTAAATCCTTACCACCACCCCTGCTCAAAAGTAAGTTTACTGTATATAAAGTATCCCCCAGTTACTTATAAGATGTTACCTCTTCCAAACTGAATTTCTCTCGGGAATATATATATATATATATATATATATATATATTCAGAATATTATGTTGTGCCTTTGCTGTACATCTGGGGTTGAACTGCATTACTGGAGGACAAGACGGGCAGACTGTAATGAAATGCTGTCAAAACTAAAATGCCTGTTGCTAGCCTTGCTTATAGAGCAGAAAGCAGCTAACTAAAAGAAACTACATTTTCTTATTAATTTAAAACGTATATCTCAGCAGGAGTCAGTGTCTGTTAAGATTAAGTAGACAGATAACTTTATTAGAAGTAGAAGGGGTCTTATTTAGGGTTAAAAAAAAAAAGAAAAACAGAAAGAAAGTCAGTGTGTGTTCTGTGCAGGGAAGGGTACTGTATCAGCCGACTTTGCTAAACCAGTAGGAGGAAAGAGAGCTTACCTGGAGTGTGGTTGAACACTATAAAAAGCAGGCAGTCAAATTACAACTTATGCTAGCCTTTTTCTTACTAATTGCCCTCCATTCCACCCAAAGCCAGTTCTACTTTTATAGCCACTGGATTTGACTGTCAACAGGAACTTCCTGTTTGGCAGTAGGAAGGAAAGGATCATAGAGAAACTTTGGTTTTGTCAACCCTAAAGGAAAAAGTAGCTCACTCTCTCCCCCTAGCTGCTGGTGGTCTGATATTGAGCAAGGAAGAAGGAGGCTACTGAAGAAGATAGGAAGTTGCTGTCCCAGAACAGGAAGGGTGAGAGCTGTAAGGAGATGAGAGAATAAGCATCCAGAGAAACAGTAGAGAGGACACAAAAATAAGACATGATAGGAATGGTGCAGTGCAATGGCTGTGGGGCAGCAGTGTTCCGGAGACATTCTGGAGGCTCGTGATGCTACCTATTTGCAGGCACCTCTCTGGTCTGAGAGAGGAGGTTGCCCGTCTCCAGGCGGACCTGGCTAGAGATTGGGAAACCTCCTCCCCACCAGGGACCACAGGGCCAATGCCACTACCTCAGAGGTTGCCAAAAAGTGGAGAGGCTGAACCAGGGTGAGCCTCAAGGAGGAGAGAGGGTGGTGAACAGAGTTGCATCCCTCCAGCTGTACCTCTCCACAATTCATTCTGGCTCTTCTGGTGGATAGTGGTTCCTCCATGGAGGCACCTGCAGTGGGAGACCAAGGAGGATGCTGGGAACCTTCACAAAGGAGACCCACAGGAGGTGGGCATGGGACCCACAGGGAAGGAAACAACTCCTGGTGGGGATTCAATCATTGGGGGGAGAAATGGGGAGGAAGGGAGAGGAGGTAGGTTCCTTCCTGGCGCCCACGGCTTGGAGGGACAGGAAGCGAATCCTCAGGATCGTGGGAGGAGCACTGAGGGAGGAGCTGGATGTCACTGTCCACCTAGGGACAAATGACCTGGCTAGGAATGGGATCAGAGCAGTGCAAGAGAGTTTGTAGAGTTGGGAAGGGCCTTAGACAAGTAGCTCATGGTAACCTTCTCGGAGGTGCTGCCCTGTCTATGGCAAGAGATACTAGGGCACTTCTCACCAGAATTCAATGAGTGGATTGAAAAACTGGTGTGAGCTCAGGGTTTTAGCTTCATTGGGACTGGGGGCCACCTGGAGGATGCAGGACCTATACTGGGTGCGATGGTTTGCATCTGTCCGGGGAACCAGAATCTTAGGTGAGAGGTTTAAATGCTTCATTGGCAGCATTTAAACTAGCCAAGGGGAGGCACTGAAAGGAGCAGGAAACCAGCCTCCCCACAAAACATGGTGATTAGTGAGGTAAACACCAAGGTACAGAAGTTATTAGAAGCAGAACAGATTTAAATGTAAAAAAGGCAAAGGCAGTAGACAGAAATGCTAAAAGGGTATCAAAAAGTGGGAGGCGATGAGCACCAATGCCCGTGAGTCTGTGTAACACGCTCCTGAACTAGTGGCCTTGATGGAAGAGGGTTGCCTGGATATTGTGGCAGTCACAGAAACATGGTACAGAGAGAACCATGACTGGGATGTCAACATACCAGGATACACAATCTACAGGAGGACAGGGAGGGTAAAAGAAGGAGGAGGAGGAGTAGCTCTCTATGTATAGGAAGGATCAAAGCAACAGAACTAAAGAGAAAACAGAGAAACAGATGAGGCACTTTGGGTCACCCTGGAGACAGGAAATGGCACCACAATCCACATAGGGGTTGTAACAGACCCCATCTCAGAGGACGGAATGGACAGGAAATGATAGAAGGCTTTCTTAGAATGGTAGAAAAAAGGAAATATTGTTGATGGGGACCTGAATATGCAGATGTTATCTGGAGCACCTTTGCTGCAGGCACAGCCAAGAGCAGGGTCATTCTTGATGCCCTACAGGGCGCATGCCTCAGACAGCTAGTATTGGAACCCACTCGGGAGGGAGCAATCTTAGACCTGGTACTCTCAAATGGGGATGGAGAAAATCTCAGATTTAGAAGTGGGCAGCCATCGGGGAACAAGCGACCACCAAACAGTGTGGTTCACGATAAACACAGCCATACAATCAAGCCATACAAAAGCAAGAGTACTGGACTTTAAGAGGGCTGACTTTGGGAAAATGAGAGTGTGCCTCAGAAAAGCACTAGCAAACAGGCAAGAAGGAGGGGTGGAGGAACAATGGGGAGTGATCAAAGCAGCCATCACAGAGGCAACAAGCCTTTGTGTAAACAAATCAATAAAACACAACGTGAAGGAAAAAAACCCTATGGTTCTCAAAAGAGGTGGCAGGGAGGGTTAAGGAGAAAAGGACAGCATTCAGGAAATATAAGGAAACACAGAAGGAGCAGGACAGAGAAGTTTATCAGTTAAAGCAGAAAAGGCTGAAAGGCAGTCAGAATAGCAAAGCCCAAACCGAGGAAAGGATAGCCAATTCTGTTAAGAAGGGGATAAGACCTTTTATAGGTACATTAGGGGAGCGAAGAAAGACCAAAGGAGGATACTGAAGCTTAATAAGGGGAGGGAATGTGGGTGAGGGTGACAGTGAAAGCAGGGATACTGAACGAATATTTCTGCTCAGTATTCACAAAGGAAGAGGAGGGAGTTACCTAAACCAAACAAGAGAAACACTCTGAAGACGGGGTCGATACCAGTCCATTTACAGAAGAAAGGGTTCTGAAAGAAGTAATAAAATTGAAGGTGGACAAAGCAATGGGGGCCTGATGGGATTCACCCAAGAATTCTAAAAGAACTAAGAGTAGAACTAGTGACACCGACTGACTACTCTCAACAAATCATGGGAGGATGGGGTGGTACCGAGGACTGGAGGAGGGCAGATGTGATTCTTCTTCACAAAAGTGGGAGCAGGACAGAGGCAGGAAACTACAGACCAGTTAGTTTGACCTCAGTGGTAGGAAAATGATGGAATCACTTCTGAAGGAAAGAACTGTTGAGTACCTAGAGGCCAGTGGGGCCAGGACCCAAGGCAGCATGGATTCACAATGGGAAGGTAGGTGTCAGACGAATCAATAGATTTCTTTGACTGGGTGACCAAAGCAGTAGACCAGGGAGGGCTGTGGACATGGCCTACCTAGATTTTAGCAAGGCATTTGATACAGTCCCATACAAAAGATTAATACACAAGATAGCCAGCCTTGGAGTGGGTCCCAAGGTGGTAGCCTGGATAAAAAATTGGCTAGACAACAGGACGCAAAGGGTAGTAGTAAATGGAGTACACATTGAAGAAAGTACAGTTACGTAAGAACTTACTGTAACAGTAGATCTTCAAGAGAGGCTCTTGCAGTAGGTAATTACATATAGGACTGACGCCAGCTGGCGGCAGGACCCCACGGAAAAATTTCTAGCTAACGGTCCTGGCGGGACCGCTTCCAAATCAGGTGACCCGGCGTCCTCTGGCGTCGGTATAAAGGCAGTCCCAGACGCCGCCTTCAGTTCTTTCCATACAGGCCGGAAGGTCGGACGAGGAGAAGCAGACACTTCCCTCAATGGAAAGGAGCTGAAAAAACCTAGGGGATGGAGGCGGAAGGTGTACCTACTGCAGAAGAGCCTCTCGAAGATTTACTGTACGGTAAGTTCTTACGTAACTGTACTATCTTCTTCCGAGAGGGCTCTTGCAGTGGTAATACATATAGGACAGAATCCCAAGCAGTCTGGAACAAATGAGAGGCACCGGGAGGAGGAACTACTCCAAAAAGTATTAATAATCTGGCAGGTCTCAAGAAGGAGGCCTTTTCAGGCAACTAACCCGAAGCCTGCTCTACGGCGAGGCAATGTCAAACTGTTAATGTTTGGTAAAGTGCAGACTGAAGTCCAAGTGGCGGCAGCACAGATGTCTGCCGCAGACACGTTCTTGAAACAAGCCGCAGAGGCGGCAACTCCACGAGTGGAGTGACCTCTGACTTGACCCGGAAGGGTCTTGTTGTACTCGTCATAACAGAAAGTGATACAATGGGCCAACCATTTTGATAGGCATTGCTTAGAGACAGCATTGCCTTCTCTTTTGTGAGCGAAAGAGATGAACAACTGATCAGCAGGGACCCTGGTTTTCCACTTTTACCAGTAACAATCACGGAATCCTGCTTGGTTTGCGGATTTTGAATTCCTGTACCGGTGACTCATGGAAATTGTATGTCACTGCATGGAATCTCTAAGATTTCAGTATCTTTTTAATTTTTTTTTATTTTCTCTTTCGATGTCCCCTTCTCACAGCATCGGTATCCTCTACTTCACCCCCAGGTAATGCTCAGGAGCTCCTGTGGGCCTGCCCCATCCTGCCTGGGTTGGAAGGGAGGGGACCCTAGTTCACCCCTCCACACTCCCTTAGTGTGTGTTGGGCAGCCCAGTGGGTCCCTCATAGTTATCAAGTCTGGGGCACCTGGGTCCCTTCTGCCAGTGTCCAATGCGGGGTGATTGTTCCTGGTTTTCTGGTCTCTGTCCCTGAGGGCACCGGCACTAGAGATCCAAGGAGGTAGGTCACATAGAGACATGTCACTGCTCCAGATCCTGGCTAGCGTCCTCCCCTCCTGATCACTCTGCAGCACCATTGCACCACCACCCGTGGTCACACTGGTGGTGCTAAAGCTGGGACCTGCAGCTCACCCTCCCGGAGGAGGAGAGCAGTCCCCAGGTGCTCAATCCTACTCCCTGGCCAGACCTCCAGCAACCCAGTTTGCTTCTGACCCTTGGTCACTGGCATTGCAAGCAATAGTGCTACTGCAGTGCCAACAGGCCGACAGATTTCAGCATCTTAAAATGAATGCTGCTGTGCTTTCATTCGTTCTGCTTTGCTGCCTATAAAACAGTAAAGAAATCATCTGCTGCTTGCTGTAATCAGCCATTCAGTTTAACCACCCATGCCTAGTGGTTAGAGTAACAAACGGTGATTGAACTGGGTACATCAGCAGACTTGGGTTTGAGTCCCACAACCTCCACTGGCATCCAAGCAAGTCCTTAACCTCCCAAGTGCTTCAAGTCACTCCTTAAAACAGACAGTTCTGCCTAAGTGGGCCTTCAGCTTCACAAAGAATATAAAAAAATGCCAATATGTTACTACATCATAGAATAGTAGTCAGGGTACCATGTAGTTTACTTGAGTTTTACTTGAGCTGCAATGATTTTGTATAGGTAAAGATAAATATTCAGATACATTTTATAAGCTTGTTTTAGATTTTAGTCAGATTTTATTGTATTCTTTGCATATAAGCATCTAGGTTGTAGATTGCTAGCGAAGGACCACTATTACAATTAACTTATTCAAATTTATAATCAGTAGGGACATCCAAAATCCTCAGTTGTTTGAATGAAAACTAGTCTGAATGAAAGTATGTTCAAAGAAGAAACTGCCTTACTACTTATGAAAAAGACTTCACAGTTAGCACCCATTTGGTGAATTGGATCATTTGCACCTTTTCTCCCACCTGCTGGTTCTGTCTCTGTGACAACAAAATGTTTTCTGATAGACTGCTTCAACAAAAGCAAATGTTAGTATTTAGAGTACTTAACAAGGTAAGACCCCAGAGGCTGTATGATGCTGGTGGGCAGAGTAGTGCTCAATTCACATCTGAACAAGACATGAAAACTGGAGATACCTTTTCATGGACACCAAGTGAAAAAAAAAGCATCCACATGTCTGGGAGCGCATGAATCCATTTGAAGGTCCTCCACTAATCACTTGTGAATTTTTGGGTGAAAACACTTTATTTCAAAAAGCAAATTCAAGCAGTTTTTTTTTGCTGCTCCTACCCCTGGCCATCCACTCCTTCAGGCCTGCCAGGCCTCTACCACCACTGCTGAGTCCTAACCATTATCACTGACCTTACTGCTGTGCTGCAGGTAACCCAAAGTAACCCTTCATTGGGTGGGCCCCTACCCCTGTGAGGCTACCAGGAGGAGAATACCCCAAGAGCTTCTGCTGTATCCTGGGCATGTCGGAGGTCAGAGCGGACAATGTCTGGGGCTTCTGGTGTATGGCGGGACCAGCAGCCATCCTTTGGTTGAGCCAGTGGGTGTTTCCATTTTCTTGGGGCGTGACAGGCTACATGATGTCAAGGCACAAGCCAACATCCGTCACCCTCCTGCAGTGAGGACTGGCGTGTTGTTGTGTCTGGCCTCCACCATGGGCCAGCAAATGCTGAGCCATGAACCCACCCTCCCTCTCAGGAGAGGGGTGGTCATTGGACACCTCAAGCCTTCACCCACCAGCTAGCCCTCAACACCCAAGTCTGTTCCCTAACCCTGGTCAGCAGTGTCATAGGCAGATATCCAATTCAGGCAGTTAATTATAGATAGGAAAAAACAAAGGTAGTCTACCTTAGCTGTCATGGTTCAGATTAATTCACCCTGAGTTCTAACAAGCAAAGAGTCCAAGTCATTTTGTAACTTGTGCATGTGGGGTGTGAGTGTAGAAAGGGATCATAGTACTGTCACTACTGCCATCACCCCAGAGGGATATGTACTGCATTGTTGCTACTGCCATCACATTGAAGGGTGGGTGCTGTAGTGCTTCTGCCATACCACTGGTGAATGGAGAATGTGGGCTTGCTGCCATCCCACCTGAGGATGGGGCCATAGTGCTGATATTGCCATCACACGCGAGGATGATGACCATAGTACTGCTGCCATCACACCCTAAGGATGGAGCCATAGTGCTGCTGCTTCTGTCACACCAGAGGAAGAGGGCCATAGTGCTGCTTCCAGCACATCTTAGGGACAGGGGCTGTAGTGTTGCTGCTGCAATCACATCTTGTACCTAAAATAACTTTAAATTGGTACAAGGATGGAAGGATGTGTAATAGTGGAGGTCAAAATTGCTAAAATGCATGTTAGCAGAGTTAAACATTGTTAAATAAAATACACAAAACCAAACACCAGTAAAACCGGATTTTGGCTTAGCAGACACCGGTGACAATACCGTTTTTTACAATGTGCAAAACGGAATATGCCCTTTCTCATTCCCGGTAAACCAGTGTCCCTGCTGATCAGTCTTTCTGAGATCCTTCGTCCTATCGGTGTAGTATCTCAGAATCCTGTGAACATCCATGGTATGGAGCAGGTATTCTCCTTGATTGGAGTACTGAGTGAAGAAAGCAGGTAATTCAATACTGATTTAAGGTAGATTCCGATACTATCTTCGGAAGAAAGTTAAGATTCGTGCAAAGAGCTACTCGTTCTTTGTGAAAATCAAAAAAGAGATTTTGCACATCAGGGCCTGAAGCTCGGAAATTCTGCGAGCAGAAGTAATAGCCACTAAGAAGGCGTCTTCCATGATAAAAACTTCAAGTCTCGCAGCCGCCATGGCTCAAAGGGGAAGGGTAAGTTTCTCGGGGACAAGTTTAAGTCCCAAAGGCGGGCTGGAGTCCGGACAGAGGCCTGAGATGAAGGACCCCTCTGAGGAAGGATTTTGGATACCTCCAGCTGGGCAAGTGCCTTGTCAGTGAAAGGGACATGGTAGGCTGAAATGACATGATATGGACTTTTCAAGAGGGTGACTGAGACCCAGGTCAAAAAGATGGCGCATGTACTCAAGACAGAGATGGTCGCAGGGCAGGAAAAGGGCTCCACGTTCCTGGCCGCAGGCCAGATAGAAAATCTTTTCCATTTCATGGCGTAGGTGGACCTAGTGGAGGTTTTCTAGCCTCCATCAGAATCTCAGCCACCATAGGAGAAAGCATGCAAAGCGAGACTGAGCTAGGTCTGCAGGAGCCATGCATGAAGTTGAAGGACTGGAGTCCCGGATGGACCAGGGTCCCCGATCCTGGGTCAAGCAATCCTGAGATAAGGAAGAGGAATAAGAGGAACCTCTGAGTATTGTTGTAGAGAGAACCAGATTTGCCTGGGCCAGAAAAGAAGCTGATCAGAATCATTCTCGCTCCTTCCTAAGCCAGCTTCTGTAACACCACGAGGACCAAGAATTGGGGAAAAGCATAGGCAGATCTGTCCTTCAGCTTAGAGATAGAAGCGTCGTTCCAGAAACGCTCTCTCTGGAGCAGGTGAGCAGATTGGAAGCTTTGCGTTTTGGGAGGAAGCGAATAGGTCTATCTGAGGAGTCCCACAAATCTGGAAGATGCTTTTTAGAACTTTTTCGTCCAATTCCCACTCATGTGGTAGAGCCGACGAGCGACTCAGTCTGTCTGCCAGGACATTGTTGACTCCCGGAACATGGATCGCCGTGAGGTGAAGGTTGTGAAGCGTTGCCCAATCCCAAACCCTCATCGCTTCCCTGCACAGCGGGTAGGGCAGAGTCCCTCCCTGCTTGTTGATGTACCACACCACACACATGTTGTCCGTTTGGACAGCTAGGTGACCGGGAAGGATGTATTGGTGAAGGGCCTGGAGAGCATATAGCACTGCTCACAGCTCGAGCACGTTGATGTGGAGAACTACCTCCATCTTTGACCATAGGCCCTGGGTTCGGTGAGGACCCAGATGGGCTCCCCAACCTTCACTTGAAGCGTCCATGGTCAGAGTCTGATCGGGGGGGGAAGATGAAAAAAGGGGACCCCCCGGAATAGGTTCTCACGAACCATCCATCATTGCAAGTCTCTTACCATTGGCAAGATCATCAGCACTAGATGATCTAGATCGTCTACCCATTGATCCCACTGAGATCGGAGAGTCCACTGAGAGATTCTCATGTGGAGATGCGCGCGCGGAACCGTCGGAATGGCCACCGCCATAAGCCCCAGTAGACGGAGCACTGACCTCGCCGGGACCCTCCTGCATTCCGATAGGAGGGAAATCTGTGACTGGAGGGAGGCCCCCCTGTCCAGAGGCAGAAAGGCCTTGCACAGTGATGTGTCGAGAACTGCCCGATGAACTGGAGCCTCTGTGAAGGCTCCAGGTGAGACTGGAATGGTTGATGGTATGCAGGCCAGTGAAAACCTGCTGGGTGAGGGAGAGAAATGCAGGAGTTCCTCCTGGATGAGGCCACCAGGAGCCAGTCGTCCAGGTGAGGAAAAACCTGACCTCCCAAAAGAGCATGGTGGGCGCTACCATGCAGGCATTTGGTAAAGACTCGGGGCGAGGAAGACCCAAGCGGAGGCGCCGGAAGTGGTAGTGGACCCCTGGAGCATGAAGCCTGAGGGGTACTTTCGGTGCGAGAAGGGGCGAATGAGGATGTGTGGCGCATCCTGCATATCTAGTGCACAAAGCCATTGGCCCGGCGAGCGAGAGCAAAAGGTTTGAAGGAAGGCATCCTGAACCTCTTGTATTCCACATACAGGTTCAGAGAGCTGAGATCGAGAATAGGTCTGAGATCTCCTGTCTTCTTTGGCACAAGGAAGAAGTGGGAATAGTAACCCGTCCCGTAGAGGTGAGGGGGGACGGGTTCTATAGCCTGTTTCGCAAGGAGCGCCAAGATTTCTTCCCTGACCAAAGGAAGATGGTCCCTTGAGTAAGCGGAGTTCGGGAGGGAGGTGACGCGGAGGTTTCTGTAGAAACTCTATGGAGTGCCCCTCTGCTATGATCTGAAGCACCCATGAATCCGATGTTATCCTCTCCCAACCTGGAAGGTGGAGGGAGAACCTCCCTCCTACCGGTTCCTCCGGGGCTACCGGAGGCGGTGGGAGAGGGAAGGAGTCAGGTGGTGTGAGGCAGCGCCGCAGCTGGGGCACCCGTTGCTTTTTTGGGTGGCGGGGGCCTGGCAGCTGTGGGGGCTGGCGTTTAGTGGCCACCTTCCCTGAGGTTTCGCTTGAGGCTGGCTGCGTCTGCGAAAGGGACGGCGCTGTGGGGGATGGGGACGGTACATTGAATCAACAGATTTAAGGGCCATCCCCTTCTCCTGCAAATCAGTAATGATGTCCGTGACATCACCACCGAAAAGCACAGAACCCCTGAAAGGTGCTTCTCGGATCGCTGACTGCACCTCCGGGACCAGACCTGACACACAGAGCCATGCATGACGCCGAAGACTCACGGCAAAGGCAGAACTCCGTCCTGCGGTGTCCACTGCGTCATAGGTCATCCTCAAAATATGATGACTAGCCAAACGAGCAGAACGGACCAGGTCGGCCAACTCCTGCTTGACTTGGGAGTCAAGCAAAGAGTCGATCTTAGATTCCGCCTGGGTAAGGACGGCCTTCTGGTAATCCCCCATATGTGCTACATAGTTCAGGGCCCTAATCCCCAGTGTGGAAGAAGCGTAGATCTTCCTTCCATACTGATCCAGAAGGCGAGATTCCTTATCCGGGGGAGACGAGCTCAAATGTTTTGGGTGTGCTGACCGGCCGTGGCCGGCGTAATCACAAACAAGTCTGCACGGGGTGAAAGTCTAAAAGTCTACACCCTCCGGAGCCTGGTATAGCTTGTTCGACTTCCTGGGAAGAGGGCTAAAGCGGCGGTTGCTTCGTCGTGGAAACAAAAGGTGGGCGTGAGGGCTCGATCCGGGTAACACTAGGGCTAGGAAGCCGTGAGGGTAGTACAGATGTTGGCGTTTAACCCGTTGAGGATCTGGCTCTAGGAGTGCCACTGATGGACCTCCTGGATCTTCCTGAGCAACTCCGTGAAGGAAGGATCCTCCGGAGGAGTCCTCGGCCGGAGTTTGGACGGAGAGCGTGGCTCGTCGTCTTTCTCGGAACATCCATCGGAAACCTCCGAGGAGTCCGAGAGAGAGAGAAGGGGAGGAAGAATCTGAAGCAGAGTAAGACTCCCTAACTTGACTAGGGGGAGGAACGGGTTCCTTGGGGGGATCCCAAAACGCGTGTCCTGCCCCTCTCTGGATCCAGGTGAAGCCGGGAATCCGGAGGAGAGAGTGTGCCGTCTGCAGGGGCGTCACGGGAGCGGGGTGGCACCATCACGTAAGAGCGGCTCTCGACTTCCTTGGTGAGCTGAGCCTTGGCTTCAGCCCACCAGGAGGCAAAGTCTCTTGAAGATCACGGCGGCCTAGTGGGCGTGGAGGAGGAAGGGGATAGGTGTACGGAGGAGGAAATCCGTGGGAGTATCGTAACCCGGCTGCGGGTATACGGAGCCGGGTACTGCTGACGAGTCGGCACGGTACTGCGGCGCAGGATACTGAGACCTGGGAAAACCCGGTCGGATATGACAGCAGATGCCCAGGCACTGGAGAGCTAGTCGACGCAACCCAGCTGGGTACTCCACAGGCGGATCAGTCGGAGACGAGCCCGTGGGGTGGAGGCCCGATGGAAGAGAAATATCCCGCTGGCGTCAGAGAGGGCGTGATCGGAACCAGCGTCGGAGAGCGGCGTCAGATCCAGCTCTTCAGGAAGAGAATCAGGCGGCGCACGGGTCCGAGCCCTCGTCCGGGGACGGAGGGAAAAATCCCCAGGGTTGGGCAGGGGGACTGGGGCTCCCCTGGCCGGCAGCGACTAGCGGGAGCCTGGTGCGACAGGCGGCAGGGGTCTGCCGTGAGCTCCGAGGCCAGGCGCACGTTGGAGGGAGCCAGCGTGGGAACTATGGGCAGAATCCCAGCGGACGCCAGAGGAGCCAGCGTCCGACTTCAGGAGTCCCTCGTCAGAGCAGGCCGTATGGCGGCCTGGTCCGAGGACACTGCTGTGCCACCCAGGTCCAGGCGTCTTAAGCCTTCTCCCGGCGTCGTCAGAGGAGCTGACGTCCGACTTAAGGAGGTGCCGCACCAGTGAGCCACAGGCCTGCGGCGGTACTGGGGGCTAGAGTCTCCTTTTGCCCGGAGACACCCGCGGGCTCGTGCTTGAACCCGGCCAGGCGGGCTGGCTACTCCTCAAAGCCTTGGAGGCTGCAGTCAGCGATCCCCGGAGGGTGTTACTGCCACGTGACTCCAGCCGCGGAGTCGGAGGAGGAGGCGGCCTTCTCATGCCTCTCCTTGCCTTTCCTTGTCCCGCTTCTTATGCCCTTCAGGGGAGGTTGATGCCTGCCGAAGTTTCTTCGACTCCTTCTCCATCGCGGACATCATCTTTTTGAGGAGATGGGCTTCGAGGGACTGCTGGCGTCGTCTGCAGGTGGTCGCGTTGAATCGAAGGCAGTGCGGACACTTGTCGACCGCGTGGTCGGGGCCTAAGCAGAAAAGGCAGAGGGAGGACCGCTCTTTGTGGAGGTGTTACGCCCGTGACGAATGTACTTATTCTTTTAAGGGGACGACATAAACCGACGCTCACCTGACGAAAAAAATAAAATTCTATACTGAAAACTTGTTGGGAAAAACTGACAAAGTAACAGGACTGAGTGGTAAGAGCACTTGTGAGAAACTGCTGACTGGACGGGGGAAAAGAACTGGAAGGCGTCCGGGACCGCCCCTCTATACCGGCGTTATGGCGCGGTCACCTGATATTGAGGAGGCGGTCCCGCCAGGGACTGCTAGCTAGAAATGTTTCCAGGTCCTGCCGCCGTCAAGCGCCAGTCCTATACGTAATTACCTACTGCAAGAGCCCTCTCAAGTAAGATAGAGGGTTACTAGCGGGTACCAGGGTTCAGTACTGGGACCAGTCCTTTTTAATGTCTTTATAAGTGACATTGCAGAGGAACTGGAAAGAAAAGTATGTCTCTTTGCAGATGACACAAAGATCTGCAACAGAGTTGATACACAAGATGAAGTGGAAAGGATGAGAAGGGACTTGGCAAGGTTGGAGGAATGGTCAAATGTATGGCAGCTCAGATTCAATGCAAAGAAGTGCAAGGTAATGCACATGGGAAACAAAAACCCAGGGGAAGTATACACAATGGGGGGTGAGATACTGACAACAGTAAAAACAGAAAGGGACCTGGGGGTAATTATATCAGATGACCTAAAGGTGGGCAAGCAATGTGAGAAGGCAGTAAGGAAGGCTGGGGGATACTGGGATGCATAGGAAGAGGCATCAATAGTAGAAAACAGGAAGTTGTTATCCCTCTGTACAGACAGTTGGTGAGACCCCATCTGGAGTACTGTGTGCAGTTCTGGAGACCCCATCTCCGCAAAGACATAGACAGAGTGGAGGCTGTCCAGAGGAGGGCAACCAAAATGGTGCAGGGTCTGCACCAGAAGACATCTAAGAAAAGACTAAAGGAGCTTAATATGTATACCCTTGAGGAAAGAAGGGAGAGGGACATGATAGAAACTTTTAAGTACCTCAAGGGAATTAAAGTCCAAGAGGGTAGCATCTTCCAGAAAAAGAGATATGCAAGAACAAGGGGGTACAATTTGAAGATAGAGGGGAGACGGCTCAGAGGTAATGTGAGGAAGTATTTTTTCACTGAGAGGGTTGTGAATGCATGGAACAGCCTCCCTGAGGAGGTCGTGGAGTCAATAACAGTGGGGGACTTCAAGAATGCATGGGACAGGCATAAGGTAGTCCTAGTGGTGGGTAGGAGGAAGTAAGCTGTTGGTTAACTAGGATCTGCAGCTTATCTGTTAGGTAGGAAAATGGGCAGACTAGGTGGGCCAAGCGGTCCGTATCTGCCGTCAAATTCTATGTTTCTATGTAAAACTAGTAACAGGTTGGCAGGTAGTCGGACAGTCCTATGGACTGGTTTCAATTAATTATACCATGCTGTTTTTTTTCTACAACAAACGAGGTACACATTGACACTACCACAGGAAGAAGACTGTATATGGAGTTTATTTATTTACTGAAAAGTTTCACCAGGTAAAGTACACTGAACAAGTTGCTCGTCTCCCGGTATGACCTGGGGGAAAGGGTGATGGGAGATGCATAGTATCAATGAGCAGGCACAGATTACAAATATCATAAAAAATATAGGTTATGAGTGAACAACACATTAGCAAGAAGAGCAAATAATTGCAGGGTAGAGCAGATTAAAATCCTGTAGCTATGAACTAGTGATGTGACAATCACGGGTGATCGTAACAGCAAGTTGGACCAATGGCCTTACACACTTCAGACTAAAATGGCACAGAGCAAACAATTGATGGTGAGATAGCAAAGTAGTAGAGAAGCGAGCCAGAGCCCAGGGCTAGGTCAGCAGGCTAAGGAGATAGACCAATAGACAGAGAGAGAGAGAGAGAGAGAGAGAGGATGATATCAACCATATACAACTGGAGCCGGGATAGGTTCCAAAACTATAAGTGCGTCGATTTGGTTGTGGTTAGGCAAACAGGGCATCAGATAGGGCGTGATACAAGAAAGGGGGGCTAGGGGCAAGTGCAATTTACAGAGAGGAAGTTATGTAGAGCTTGATTTAATAAGCCAGGCGAGGAAGAGGATCGGATTTGTGTAGGAAGAGCATTCCACAGTTTAGGGAGACGATAGGAGGAGAAGGCCTGTCCACTAGAGGTGGATCTCCAGGGAACAGTCAGAGTTCCATGGTCGTGGGATCTTAGAAGTCAAGAGGGAGTGGGGGGAGTAGGGAATTTAGATAGGGAGGGAATGTACCAAGCCAGTACTTAAGAGATGAAATTTACGCAGTGATGCAGTCGCCTATTTGTTAGGGAAGGGAAGGTTAAAGCTCAGTACAAGTGACAGTGGTGGGTAAGGGGAGGTGCA
Organism: Neoceratodus forsteri; assembly: GCA_016271365.2. Classification (NCBI taxonomy): domain Eukaryota; kingdom Metazoa; phylum Chordata; order Ceratodontiformes; family Ceratodontidae; genus Neoceratodus; species Neoceratodus forsteri. The sequence continues at coordinate 913,033,671 of CM028136.1, forward strand.
TCCAGAGCAAACCGACAGAAGGAGTTGAAAAGAGTATCCAAGTTAGCTAAGGAGGTGGCAGGAGCACAGCAATAGACGATATCGCAATAGTCAAAAATCGGGAGGGTCATTTTTTTTGATCAGTTCACGTCTTGCCCGGGGCGGAAGGCAGCAGCGGTTTCTATATAAAGCGGCAAGTTTGGGGCAAAGCTTTTTTATTATGGCATCTATGTGGGCTGAGAAACTGAGATGTTGATCCAGTCAAACGTCCAGATACCTGAACGACTCGGTGGCAATTATAGTTGCCCTGTCGAGGGTAGTGAAAGAGGGGGCAGATTGGAGCCTTGACAGTTTCTGATGCGTGCCGAATGTCATGTACACAGTTTTCTTGGTGTTTGGGAAGAATTGGTGAGATTGAAACCAGCTCTGGACATTACTGAAATCACTTCGGAGCCTATGGACTTTCACAAGACGCTGTGATGTCACCAGTAGGCACACACAGGAAGACCTGCTCTTTTTTTAACAAAACCTAACCTAGTCAGTCCTTTGTCAGGATTATCAGGGATCAGGTACTTTATGTAGGCTTTTTATTTATTTTTTTTGCCCAGAAGCAGCCCACATTAAATCACTTTAGTATATATGGCACATGTACACTAGCTTGTGGCAGTAGCTCAATACAGATATTTTTTTTATAAAGCTTACACTCCAACAGAAATATATATATAATTTTCCCTCTCACAGTTGGAAGTCAGAAGCAGACAGCTCCCACCCAAGCAAGCTCCCCTCCCTCCTTTTGCAGTCAACAGGGCCTTACTAATTTTCAATACAATTATATAACAAATACAAATGCTTTTATAACGTTTTTTGTTCAGTCCTGCTAAGTCAGACCCTCTACTGAAAAATGCAGCTCTGCTTACAAGGTTTTCAGAGAAGACCTTAAAACTTCTTTTTGAAACAAGTGCTCTCTGGGGGGAAAAAAAACTGCATTCACACAAACTTTGTGAGTTTAACATGTGTCCTGACCCCTACCTACGTAGTGTATTGCCCAATGTGCCCTCTCACCATACTTAGCCTCAGAATCAGATTTTTTTTTTTTTAAACAAACCCCCCCAAGAGTCAGAAAACTCGATCACAGCAACTTCTATATGTTATATATTTTCTTCTGTCAGATTGCAGTACAAGGCAATTCCCCACTCTGAACAACAGCCACGCTCCCTTCCCCCCTCATTCAGTCAGCACGTCGATTGCCTGCAAGACTATGTTTTTTTTTTGTTTTTTTTAATCTGTTTATCCTCCTCACGCCAGAGCCCTGCTCCGTTGGGAGGCGGACATGTGTCTGCCCCACTTCTCCATCTTACCTAACTTCCTCGGCGGACCCCCATGGAGCCACTGCTGTATCTCCCCCAGGCGGATACGAGGTGGGGCCCGTACACCCCAAGACACTTCTGTTTTGTCGGGTCCCCAGTGGATCAGGGAAGGCAGGAGCCATCAGGATCTGCACTTCGGCGCTCCTTCCTCTCAGCACTCCAGCTTTGATTTTCTCTGTTCTGGGGGCATGGCGTGCACCCTGACGTCAAAGCATTATCGCCGACGTCCACCATGCCCTAACCCTTTCTCCGTACTCCTTGCTTGCTGTGCCTCTTGGTTCTGCCAGAGGTCAAGCACCCCCCCTCCCCCCGGAGAAGGCGAGCTGTCCTGCTGTCCTATGGACGCTCAAGCCTTCTACCCCTCCGGGAATCCCTCCACCTCCCTGAGCTCATTCCCAAACCCGGGTCGACAGAGTCACAAGCAGTAGCACTACTGCTGTGCCAGCAGGCTGGCATAAGACTATGTATTTTTATTTTCCAAATAACAGCAGGTCAAGATTGAAGAACTTTTCTCAGTCCTTAAAAGAGCTTTTGGTGCAAGTTCTCCACAATAAATACAGAAGTATGTTTCTACTGAGAGTAAGGGTACCCTCTCAGTCTCCGTTGAAAATCACAGTGGCTGGCTAGAGAATTCTCCTACATACTTGTAATGCAGCACCCTCCAACCAACCACGTGAGCGCACAAAGGCTTACCTGGTGGTTTCACCCATTCTGGCCCTTGGTGTGTGCAGACTCGAGTCGGGGTTGCTGGGCTGGCATTTGGCATCTGGGTGGCTTGGAAATCACACTCCCTCCATAGCCGTTCCCGGACATCTCCAAACATACACTTGGAGGGGGTGGAAAGAAACGCTTGTCATGCATGCGTGATGACGGCAGCTCAGCAAAACAATGAATGGAAGGTATGCTGAGCTACCACGTATGTGTGCGAATCGAGGAGTTACTACTCGCCAGAATGGTGACTTTTAAACAAAAATAAGTGGCCAGAATGATTAGCGACCTGGCGACCCTATTTGTCCCACCTTGCCAATCGCATTTTTTTTGTAGATTCTTTTTATCTCCTCGCTGACAGCTTTGGGATGTACTTACCCCATTCTGCCATGTACCCAGACACTCAGACCACCTTGGCCAGTCTCCACCATGACCGCAGAGTGAGAAGGACAGTGACTTATCCCCCCCCGGCAAAGGGCAAGCCGGAGTAGGAGAATGCATTACCCTTGAGCCGCCGCCCCAACTTTTGTTGGGCTTTATTTGATTGGGAGGATGGTCGTCTGTCAGTGGCATCATCCTGCTTGTCGCAAGTGTTTTTTTCCTGCCTTGATTTCCTAGGGCATGGATATGCAATGACGTGCAGCGAGCAGGCGCCCGTGCTCTCCTGCAGGATGTCCGCCACCGCCCAATCCCTGTTGCAAGGTGCCCACATCTACTGCTCCCCCAGACTCCACTGGGGTCGCTAGTGTGGCAGGCACACACCCCAACCATCCCCAGGACAGGAGGGGAGAGCAGTCCTCCAGACACTCGATCCTCCCCTCGCCGACACCCCTGACAACCTGAATCCGTTCCCAAACCCAGGTCACCGGCATGCAGCAAGGTGTGGCGTCCAACACCTCAACTCTCAGTGCCACCAGGCCGGCTCCTATAGCATTATTTGTGGGGAATTTTACGTATTAGTAAAACAAATTACAAAATGAGCAGCTTTTTGAGCGGATGAATGCAACTAATAGGACCAGAAATACAGTAGTTGCAAAATTTGGCTACGTAAATTCTTTCCTATTTGTTACTCGTCCCCATCTCCTTATTCCCCGGTATATTTATTTGGCTTTCCTTGAAGTTGTGTGTGTGTTTGGGGGGTGGTGGTAATGGTTAAAAGCAATTAAAACTTAACCAAGTTAGTCCAATGAAAGAATAAATCATTTTTTTCAAAGTGTTATTTGAATATTAAATGTATGGTTTTAAATGTTATATGGTAGCACAAATGCAATTTAATTTTGTTTTGGTACAGTATTTCTTGTAAATGTGACTTTGCTCTTGTTCTCTCCCAAACCCTTTCTTCTGAAGTAGGAATCTTTAAAGTTGATGCCAAGGCGGTTTATAGCACAAATATAACAGATTATTTTTCCGTACAGGTTTTTCTCCTCACGGAGCAACGGGCAGGTCCCACTCTGGTCATCTCCTTGAGAGGACTCATTCCACCCCTCAATACAGGAGCACAGGAGCATCATCCTACCTGCCCTAGTGCTCCCTTTTCTCCCTTATCCTGAGATCCAGGTACACAGACACGCATGCGCCCTGAGGCTGTGGTGACGGCCTCTTCTTCTTCCCGCCAGGCCCCCCGTTAGGTACTGCCACAGAGCCTTCACTTGGTGGCAGCCAAGAGCCAGGGAAACACCACATCCCTCCCTGGGAGAGAAGAGCTGCCTGGCAGCAGCTCGATCCAACTACTCACCCTCCCAACCGGGCCGACCCCCCGTGACCCATGCTCATTCCCAAACACAGGTCACTGTCGTGGGAAGAGGTAAGGCGTCAGTGCCTCACCCTTTTCATCACTGAATGAAAACAAGTAAAGGAAAACTCACTGTACGTAGATCTCCACGTGTCACTCCGCCCTCCCCAAAAATTGCTGCCAGTGGTTAACTATCACAGGGGTCACACAACTTTTTTTTTGCACTGGTCCACCAGGGCAAGTGATGCCCTAGCTGTACTGGCCCCCCAGAGATTGCACTAGCCCCAACATAACATTAACAAATTTATGAAATGGACACAGTGACAAAGTTAAGATGTTCCTGTACTGCACCAGCAGTCACGAAATCCCTAGCATGTAATGGCAGCAGGCAATTAAGGCAAGGGGGAAGCTGCAAGGCTTGTTGAAGCTACAAAGAATTTTGCAGTCCCAGGCCTACCAAACACACTAGGCCAAACACCACCAACCAGAACACGTCAGCCCTGATCATGACATTAATGCAACCTGAGTGAACCGGGAAGGTCAGGGTGGCTGGTAGGGAGTGGGCCCCAGAAATAAAAATCATTTGCTTCTTGCTAAATCCCCAAGCACTTAGTCCTCGTCGGGAAAGAAACTGGCAGTGCTGGTGAGGGCAAGCAGTGAGTGACACCTACCCCACCCACACAACATAGGTGCTTAATAGCATCAGGCCTAGTCACCAGATCCTGTACGACCAGCAGCCCAGAAAATCCCCGGCTGAGCAAATAAACAAAATCACCTGCAGACACGATGCAACACTTAACTGACTGCACTGCACCACAAATCATTCGGCTAACCTACTGGTTACAACCCAAGTGGGCATCAAGTTCAGGCACTCCTCCCTCATGAACCAAACTGAAACGCGTTGCAGCCCTAATAGTGTGGCTCACTTGTTGCAGTCCAGCCACCACTCCCTCTGTCAACACCCTCCCACTTCCCGATAGTCACTCAACTGGCCAGCACCAAACAGTTCTGTTGTGTTCCATAGCTTTGCGGCCCCAACAGTATGGGAACCCCCACCTGCAGCATACATCGAACCAAGGCGCAAGCACTAGTCTGAATTTACCTGGCTTTCCTATGGATCAGGCTGTACATATCCTAAACAGTGACGGCTACTCTGGTTGCCTCACCATATCCTAAACAGTGACGGCTACTCAGGCTACCTCACCACAAAATAAACAACCCAAGGCATGGTTCCAGTCTCCTTCCCACACAACCTCACTCTGTCAGCACCTTCCAGCCTCTCGATAGCCACTCAACCAGCCAGCACGAAACAGTTCTGTTCCTCAGCTTTCCGGCCCCAACAGTATGGGAAACCCCACCTGCAGCACACATCGAAGCAAGAAGCAAGCACTACTCTGAATTTACCTGCCTCTCTCAATGAATCAGGCTGCACACATCCTAAACAGTGACCGCTACTCTGGCTGCCTCACCACGAATTAAATATTTGACAAGCTCATCTTTGGGGAGGTTGTTCGGCAGGAGTCCGTTGCAGTTCTAACACGTAGCACTGTCCTAACTGTAAACTAGTATACAAATCATATTAAGTGTTTAGTCAGAAATGAATTCCCCTCAACTTTGATTGTGACTAGATGCATGTACAAGTATGCAGCAAGTCACAGTTACAAGCGGAATTCAGTTCTGACACAGCACTTTAGGAGTCGGGATTAAGTTTACAATTAGGACAGCACTAAGTGTCAGAACTGCGATGGACCTCTGAACCTACCTGACTGGAGTGAGCTTCATCAAAAAAATCAAGCTGTAGAAACTCAAACTATGGACCACGAATCCCCAGGAGAACAGTAGCCCAGACGACAGTCGCACCCTGGCCTTTTTCCCATTTTTAAAACACCACAGTCAAATGCTAGTAAAGTCATGAACTTGATCTTAATTTCTGTGCTGGCTTACCATGTTTGGGGCAGTCTGGCAGTATGCTCCTCTCCGTCCTGGTGGGTCTGTCAGCAGCAGTTATTACTTGACTGCACCTTCTCAGTGTCTGCTTGCATGTTTTGCAAAGGCATGTGTGGAGATGAACACTGGCGGCTCACAAGGTGGTGATGGGCTGCATACAGGCATCAAACGTTCATCCAATCGGAGGATTCCCATGGTATTTGCTAGGCTACAATCGGATGGAAAAAAAAAGCGAAGATAGATTCTTTTTTTTTAATTTTTAAATGGGGCAATTCTCTTAAAGGGCAAGGTTTACAAAATGGGCTAGATTGCACTAGCCAAGCCGGGAAAGTCGGGGGGCATTGCACTGGCCCGAATCAATTTGCACTATGCCCCAGGCCAGTAATATAATGTAAAGATCAACCCCTGCTATCACATTTTGGTTTTGGACTTAAAGGTGGGGATAAATAAGGCTGGTTAAAAAATAAACTATAAATAAAACAAAGGCAGAATAAAATTAGCGCAGAGAAAGAATAAATCCCCCACCGCCCAAAGTGTCAGCCAATCAATATCCATATGGTTTTACATGTAACACGGTAGCACTACACTACTTTACTTATTAATTCTTTCACAGTATAATGTTTGGCTTTTTTTTTCCCCGTAATGTTTTTATCAGTCTTTTAGCAAATATACAACACAAGATGATACATCACAGACATACAAAATCAAACATTAAATCATTAAAACTATGTACATAAGGGTCCAGTTCATTCCATTTAAACTTCACTATAAATAGGTACCTCTCAGTAATGGTTTTGGTACAACAACTTATTCTAACAGCAGGCAAAAAATACAAAAAGGAGAGCAATGCACTCATATACCCCAGTACTGCATGGTGATATTTCCATCCCTCAGCTGTCAAAGAGCCATTCAAACACTTTTATTATGTTGATTAGTACTCTCTGACAGGGAGTGCACCACAATTCCTCAAACACTTAATTTCTGCATAAACTAACTGCAATGGTACACAACCATTATGCGAGTCCCTCTTGCAAGATCTGGCACTCTGTCGGGTTCAGGGTGGAAATAAATGGGTCCCACACATTAAAAAACTGCTCTCTTCTTCCTTTTACAGTATATTTATTTATTTAGTTTTTGTTGACCGGGTAAGTGCACTAGACAAATCCTGCCTATTTTCAGGCACGACCCAAGGGAGGGGGGTACAGATGAATGCCAACTGACCTTGAACCAGATTAAGCTGTTGGTGGTATTTTTAGTGAATGACGGAAATTTGGCCAGGACACCGGGGAAATTACTTACATACTAAAATGCCAGCAGAATAGGCCTAACAGTCTTTCGCGTCTGCTCGTTTGGTCAGCCCCCACCCTGGGAGCTGACCTGCTGCCCCTCGCCTTCTCTGGCTTCTCCTTCCCAGTTCCGATATTCTCGCTGCATTGGATTTTGCTTCCAGAACCCTTCCTGTACCTGTCCCCCTCTTGAACCTCCACTGTCTCTGCCTCCACCAGCCCCTGGGCAGCACATTCCATGGCTCCACACACCTCTCAGTAAAGTAGCACCTCCTCCTTTCTCTCCTGAATCTCCCCTCCAGCTTCCACCCATGCCCTCTAGTTGCCCTCTCCTCCTTCCTCAAGCACCCTGACTGCTCCTCCCATTTACCCCTTCATGTACCTGAACACTCTATCATGTCCCCGGTCCCTTCTCTTCCAATGTGTACATATTTAGCTTTTGAGCCTCTCCCCATAGGTCCTGTCCCCAAGCCCCAAATCATTTTGGTTGCCCTCCTCTGGACCCTCCAGGAGTTTAATGTCCCTCTTAAGTGTGGTCTCCAAAACTACACGCAGTACTGAGTGCGGCCTCACCAAGCAGTTATACAGAGGAAGCATCACTTCCTCCTTCTGGAGGTGATCCCTAGCGATCCATCCCAGCATCCTGTTGGCCTTGGCTGCTGCCTCCTACAAGTCTCAGGTTGTTCATCTTGACATCCACCACCACTTCCAGGGTCCCTCTCAGCCGCCGAGACTTGTAGCATTCCCCAACCCCAGGGTGTACACTTGGCCCGGGTTTCTGGCCCCCAGGTGCAGTACCTTGCATTTCCCCGCATTGAACCTCAGCTTCCACTTTCTAGACCATCTTTCCAGGTCCCCCCTGTAGGGCCACCCTCCCCTCCTCCCCATCCACCACCGCCCCCAGTTTTGAGTCATCCACAAAGAGACTCATCTCACTCCCGATACCTGTCCTTATGTCAGAGACATAGGCGCTGAACAGGAGGGGCCCAAGGACTGATCCCTCTGGGACCCCAGTAATGACCCTCCTTGGGGATGAGACTATCCCACCAACTACAACCCTCTGAGTCCGGTCCTGGAGCCAATTGCCTATCCATCTGATCATCTGGTTCCCCACTCCCATTTCTCCCAGCTTATCCAACAGGCCCTCATGAAGAACAGAGTCAAATGCCTTGCTGAAGTCTAGAAAGAGGACGTCCGCCGGTCTACCCAAGTCGAAGGCACTCGTCACCCAGTCATAGAACTCCACAAGGTTTGTCTGACACGATTTCCCCGGGACGAATCCAAGCTGCCTAGCGTCCAGTCACTCTGACTTTTCCAGGTCCCCCCTAGCCTCTCCTTGACAATGCCCTCCATCACCTTGCCCACCACCGATGTCAGGCTAACAGGCCTGTAGTTCCCTGCCACCTCCCTTGATCCCCCCTTGTGGATAGGCACTATATGCGCCACCTTCCAGTCCTGGGGCACCCACCCAGAGATGGTGAAAAGCTCTGCCAGGGGTTTTCCCCTACTCTTTTCGATAAGTGCCATGGGATCTTTAACATCCACCTGAACTACCACCAATCCAGGCAGATGGGACCTCGGTTTAACGTCTCATCCGAAAGATGGCACCTCAGAAGTGCAGCACCCCTCTCATGCTGCACTACAGTGTCAGTACTGGCATATTAACCCAAGTGCCAGACATGGGAACTGAACCCACAGCCCTCTGATCTCCCGGCCTCAGAGGCGAGTGTGCTACCTACTGAGCCACTGACACTGTGAGAGCCTTTCCAGTGCCACTGTCTGGCTGGCTAGGCTGCGCCACTGTTGGGTTGTGGGTTTTACCCCAGATACCCACATGTTTAAGATGCAGTGCATTGCCAGTGCCAACAGTACACGGGACCATCTTGGCAAAAGGTCCCACTCCTCGGGGCCCAGGTCCTCTATGCCAAATAACAGCAGGAGGCGTGTCACGGGGATCGGACACCCCATCATGGCTGAAAGTTCCTGCGCAACCTCTGTCCAGAATGTCTGCAGGACCAGGCAGGCCCAAAAGTAGAGAAAGTAGGAGCCCAACTCCCCACCACACCTCCCACACATCGGGGACACCGCAGGGTTGAATTTGTGAACTATCAAAGGTGGGCAATACAATCTGTGTATACATTTATAATAAGATCATTTATACTTATTGCAAATTAAAACCCACTTATGAAGATTTAAGATCAACTGCCAATTTTTTTCATGTATATATACCCCTAGGTCCCTTTCCCATAACATTCTAGTTTTTCCCCTATTAGATCCGGGAGAACTTTCCTCTTCAGTGAGCGGCCTTCCAAATAAGACCTCTCGTGTCCCTCCTAGCCATATACATCAGCTGTTCAACCGAGGCCAAAGGTGAGTCAGCCACATGATCCTGGCCCAACCCCCTACTGTACATGTGGAGCTGCAGGCATCTAAAGAAATGCATGCGTGTAAGCCCCATAAGCTCCCGTATCTCCTCGATCACAACCCCACTGTCGTGTACAGCTCAACCATACACTTAACCCCCCCCTTCTCTCCCCATCCCTGAAACCCAGTATCTGACAGTCCCAGCAAAAAAAAGGGGTTCCTGGCCAATGGGATGAGCATCGTCTCACCCTCTGCCACCCCATAAGGTGTCTTATTTGAGCCCAGCCCTCCAGCACTGACAAGACCAGCGGATTAACCTGCCCCGTGCTGAGACAGGCTATACGGCCCTGCTTCACCAAACAGGAGGAGGTAGTCGCATTCCTCCAAGTCAATCCAACCCACGTCAAGCAGCCTGTTCAACCAGTCGCAAATGTAGCGGTATTGAACAGCTACACAGTATTTCCTGGTGTCCAGGAAATTCAGACCACTCTCCTGCTAACATCCGCTTTAAGCCGCTGCAAGCACGTATATGGGCATTTTGCCTGTCAAATGAATGACGAGAAAGCATTCTCCGGCCTTTTAATATCCGCTTTGGTGGGGCCCACATGAAACATTTGCATGGGGTATAAAATTTGGGGTAGAAGGTTCATTTTTATTAAATTAATTCTCTCAACTTAAAGAGTGTATTCCAGCACAGCCAACCTCAGTTAAAAGAAAAGTTTGTGTTTAAAGGGAGTAGTCCTGTGACCAATCAAGGCAAAAATCAAGTGTAAACACATTGGCACAAAACGGACCAACTCACCCAGTATAAAATGTACAACTAGTAGTTTGAAAAATAAATCAAGAGAATTTATTAATAATGGTACAGTGTTTATCAAACGTTTCAGAAAAATCCTTCTTCAGTGACACACTGAATCGAAAAAAACTTCTGAACTGGTATTGATCTTAATATAGTCATAGCCTTACAATTTCCCATCCCAGGTTCATGGCCTTTTGATATGTTGTCTTTTAAGTACTGACCCACTTGCAGCTTAATTTCTTAGTTGTCTGCAGACATATGTCACCGTAGATCTTCTGTATTCATGGATAGCAGCTACTTGCTCTCTGCTCATCTCCATATTCTTCGTGTTGTATATTACTAATTCTTTTGGTCATTTCCTTCTGCACCCTCTCCTTAAGTTTTCTGCCTCTCACACTTTGTGGTGCACAAAAGCGGGAGCAGTATTCTAGGTAGGGCCAGACCAGTGATGAATACAATGGTATAATAATACCATAATAAAGATTCCCAGGCTGACAGGAGAGGCAGGAGTAAACAGGGCTTTGATGACAGAAGGAGGAGTCTGGAAGGATCAAAACGGGCTAACAAAATGGGGGGTGGGGTGAAGGTGATACTGCTGGGGGATTCCATGACCAGGGGTATCCAGTGGGTGTGGGACAATAAAAGCAGCCCAGTCAAGGCTAAATGTATGCCAGGATTATCTGTACACAAGGCCAAATTTCACCTATACGCGATAGCACTGGAATGTGGGGGATCCCCAGACCTACTAATACATTTGGAGACAAATGACTTGGAAGGAAACAGAGAGCTAGAAACACAGGCCAGGTTCCGGGAATTAGCAAGAGTATGTCACTCTATAAGAAGCAAAATTTCCTTCTCTGAGATTCTGCCGGTCCCAAGGGCAACCGGGGAGAGCAAACTAAAATTTAGAGGGGTGAACCAGTGGCTTAGGGATTGGTGCAAGGCAGAGGGGTATGGGCTGGTGGGAGATTGGGGAGATACTTGGAAGGATAAAGGGCTATATGCCAGGGATAGATTACATCTCAATCTGGAGGGAAGGGAGATCTTGAAACTAAAACTTACTGGTTTTATAGGAGAGAGTTTGGGTTTAAACTTGTAACGGGGGGGGGGGTCAAATAAAAGACTGGCCCAAGGGAAGCTGTTTGTGGGTCCAGGTCTAGGGCAATTGAAGAGTGAGAGGGAACGCGATGCAAATCTAAGGAAAATTGGGCAGAATAAGGACTGCGCAGGGCTGGGGAGATTGGGTAGAGAGGAGAGGTCAGGGTGGAGGACAGTATTGATTACTGTCAGGAGCATGAGTAATAAAATGCCTGAGTTACAGGCTATGCTGGCTGAAGGATCAGCGGACGTGGCAGCAGTTACAGAGACATGGGCCACCCAGAGAAATGATTGGGACCTAAATTTGGAGGGCTATAAGATATTCAGGAAAGACAGGGGAGTGGGAAGAGGGGGAGGTGTTGCGCTGATAGTAAGAAATTACATTGTGGTTCATGGAGTGGAGGAGGCTGAAGGAGGAGGAGTGGAGGCAATTTGGGTAACCTTGCAAACAAGGGGAGGAAAAATACTGAAAATAGTATGGGATACACGCCTCCCACAATTGAGGAGGCTCTGGAGGAAAAACTGGTTGAGAACATCAAGGGTCACTGTGACCTTGGTAAGGGTAGGGTGGTGGTCATGGGTGACCTTAATATGCCAGGGGTGGACTGGGATACCATGACATCCTATGTAGCCAGGGAACAGCGACTGATGGACGTTCTTCACGATGCTTTCCTGGTCCAACAGGTGGGGGAACCTACTAGAGAGGGGCAGATATTGGATGTTGTCCTTGCGGACAGTGATCAGATAAGAGGCCTGGAGGTGTGTAGTCCACTGGTGGGGTGGAGACCATGCCACAGTCTGGTTTCTGCTGTATCTAGGGGGTGAGGAAAACCGCACTAACACAGTAGTGGTAGACTTCAAGGGAGCGGATTTCATGGGCATGGGTAGGATTCTAAGAGAGAGGCTGGACAATATTAGGTCGGACATGGATGCTGGAAGATTGCGGGAGACCATTAAAAAAGGGGTACAGGAGGCTACTAAGTAATGTACAAAATTAAGGCGAAAGCATGGTAGAACCAGTAAGCCATGTTGGTAGACTAGGGAGGTGCAGGAGGCAGTGAGGGATAAAAAGGCTGCTTATGTACGTTTTAAACACTCAAGGGGGGACAAGGAGCGAAGAGAGTATGAATTATCAGCAGAGAGGTAATGTGAGGAAGTATTTTTTCACACAGAGGGTTGTGGATGCATGGAACGGCCTTCCGGAGGAGGAGGTTGTGCAGTCAAAAACAGGGGTTGAATTCAAGCATGCATGGGACAGTTATAAGGCAATTCTAGGGGGTGGGGGCAGAAAGAAATAGGCTGCTGGTTAACTAGGATCTGCAACTTATCCATTAGGTAGGGAAATGGGCAGACTGGGTGGGCCAAGCAGTCCTTATCTGCCGTCAAATTCTATGTTTCTATCGGCCAGGAGGTCACCAGAGTGGTGAGGGGAGCCAAGGAAGGAATGGAGTAAAACCTGGCTAGGATATCCGCGGGGCTCATAGATATGTAAGAGAGAAGCGAAAAGAGAGGACGCAGATCAATAGGATTAAAATTATGGGGGGATGGGCTCAGGAAGCAGGGGAACAGGCAGAGGTGCTAAATGAGTACTTTGCCTCAATCTTTGTGGATGGAGACTGGGGATCACTACAGGCTGATGGAAATGAAGAACATTCAGCTAAGGTGAGAAGTAGGTCTGTGACCAGAGGACAGAATGAGGCTAGGGTACAGATAGGACCAGTCCCAGAAAAGGGGGGGGGTTGAGTGAGGGGGAGAAATCACAGTGGATAGGGTGAGGGAGGCCCTTCGGAAGCTAAAGACTGATAAGGCGTCGAGGCAGGATGGGCTACACCCGAGGGTTGTGAAGGAATTGGCGGAGGAGCTGGCTGCACCACTGGCTGCACTCTTTAATTCCTCTTTGCAGACAGGATAGGTGCCCCAAGATTGGAGGGTGGCTTATATAGTGCCTATTCATAAAGGGGGCTCTAGAGAAGAGATGGGGAATTATACACCTGTCAGACTAACGTCTGTGGTAGGTAAAGTAATGGAGGGCTTTATCAAGGGGAGGATTGAGAGGCAGCCGGAATTGTTAGGGCAGCAGGATGACAAACAGTATGGATTCAATCTAGGGAGATCGTGTCAGTCCAACCTCAGAGTTTTATGACTGGGTGATGGGGGCCTTGGACAGACATAGGCCGGTGGACGTCCTATACCTAGATTTCAGCAAGGCGTTTGATTCAGTACCACATTATGGGCTGATGAGAAAGCTGGGGAAGATGGGGGTGGGAGGACAGGAGCTAAATTGGGTGGAAAATTTGCTCAAGGGGGCATTTGCAGAGGGTGATGGTGGGTGGGATACTCTCCTCTCCCAGGACAGTAATCAGTGGGGTCCCTCAGGGTTCGGTAGTGGGACCACTCTTGTTCAACGCCTGTGTCTCGGATATAGGGAGGGGGGTTAGGAATAGGTTGAGTCTCTTTACAAACGATTCAAAACTGGGAGCACTGGTAGATGGTGAAGAAGCAAGGGAGGTGGTCCAGGGGGATCTGGATACCCTGGAGGGGTGGTCAAGGAGGTGGGGACTGAAATGTAATGCTGGGAAATGTAGGAATTACTACATTTGGGGGTAAAAAAACCCGGGGCCATGAAATACACCTGGGGGTCACACTGCAAGCCACATTGGGAGAAAGGATTTAAGGGTGGTGACAGATGTCAAAATGAATAACTCGAAAATTGTCACAAAACTGCAGCCAAAGCAAACAGGATACTGGGCTGCATAGCCTGGGGAATTACATCCAGAAGGAGGGAGGTGATCCTCCCTCTGTATAATGCCTTGGTCAGGCCGCAGCTCAAGTACTGTGTACAGTTCTGGAGACCTCATCTGAAAAAGGACATAGCACTGCTGGAGAGGGTCCAGAGGAGAGCGACCAGGATGATTCAGGGCATGGAGGGGAAGCCTTATGAGGAGAGACTGGAAGAGCTTGGGCTTTACTCACTGGAGGAGAGGAGGGGATAGGGAAGATATGATGGAGGTTTTCAAGTATGTAAAAGGAATAACCAGGAGTGGAACCAAGGAGCTTTTTAGGCTTAAGAAGGGTGGGAACAACCAGGGGCCACGAGTGGAAGCTGGAGGAGGGAAACTACGGAGGGGGGGAGCATAGGAGGCATTTTTTCACTGAGAGGGTGGTGGAGCCGTGGAATGCGCTGCCTGGGAGGCTGGTGGAGGAGGGCACAGTGGAAGGATTCAAGAAGGGGTGGGACAGGTACAAGGGGAAACAAACTAAAGAAGACCCTCTTGGGGGCTGGGGGGGGTGGTAAGGTGAGCAACCACTAGGTTGCTGGCTTTTGAGCAGACAAGACAGAACATTTGGCCTATTCTGCTGGCTTTTTAGTATGTTAGTATAATTACAAATGATTCTCTGCTCTTTATATTCTTAAATATGCACCTCAGGATTTTGTGACACACTTTTACCTGTAGCTCTTGTGTGTCTCACAAAGGAGAAATTATTTGTGATGGTCACTCCTAAATCTTTTTCGTTTGCTGTTTCTTATATAATAGTATTTAATAGATAGGTCTGTTTCTGGTTATTATGGTACACACTAACCAGAAACTGGTACATTAGGGAAGGTACATCTTTGTGGAGGAGTCATCGTTTGGGGAGCAGATGACATTTGCCCCACAAAACCTGGTTGCATATAGACTATATTTATATCCTGTGGAGTTGGTATCACAGAGAAACATGGCCCTATTCAGATCTCTGATGGTAATACTGTCCCTAACAAAAGCTGGGGGAGAGGGAGGGCCCTCCGCCATGGAAGATTCCTACTTACCTTCTTGGAAGGGAAGAGCTTCAGACATACCTTACGGATCAGTGGAAGCTTTACCGGGAGGAAAAGAGAAATACTGCTCCCCAACAACAGAGTTTTCTGGGATGCTGGTAAAGTATTTATGAGGGGGGCAGTTTTCAGCTTCATAGCCAAATACAAGTGGGAGAAAAAAAAAAAAAAAAGGGTGAGGCTGGAGCAGCAGATAAAAGGCCTTGATGGAGAGTGGCTAAGGGAGAGAAAGGGGATGCCCACCAGCAGCTGACAGTGGCACGTGACACCTTGAATGGGACGCTAATGGAGGAGGCCCGGAAGAAAAAATTACTCACCTTAGTAATTGTGTTTCTTCTAATGGAGTCTTGCTGTATTCTGACATATGCAGTTAGCCCCAGCACTTGAACTGCCCCGGAGATGAAAGAGTTAACTCTATGCAGACACATAGAACACTGAGCTCGAGCTCATATTTCAAACCTCTGTTTGTGGTGCTTCAGAGTGTAACCGTCAGATTCTTATGAGCAACTAACAAACTACACTTCCAGTGTGGAAATTGTAAATAAACAAACCAACAGGCAAAAACTTGGGTCCCAAAAGACTCAAGTCAAGAACCCAAAATAAAAAAAAAAACAGGTAGTGAACAAGATATTATATATAAATTAAACAGAACCACCACCACCTCACCTTGAAAGAGAGGGGTAAGGTACCCCGAGGTGCAACATCGTACCTGCCAGCCCACAACAGTTCTTTCAGTAGCAGGCTTACCTTTTCCCACTTCACCATAAGTGAGAAACAACTGAAGACAGTCATTCCTATGTGCCTTAGTATGCTCTGTGTAATAGCTAAGTGCCCTTTTAACATCCAAACTGTGTAACCTTCTTTCTCCTGCAGAATGATGGTCAGTGAAAAACAGAGGAAGAGACATGAACTGGTTCAGATGGAAATCTGAGACCACTTGGAGTAAGAACCTCCTATTCTCCCGAGAACCACCTTATCTATATAGAATGAGAAGTGACAGCTACCAGAAACACAGTTTTCCAGGTCAAATACTTAAGCTCGGCTGAAGCCAAAGGTTCAAAGGGTGGCTGCATAAGCCAAGCAATGCAGATATTGAGATCCCAAGCCGGGGTAGGCTCTCTATAAGGAGGGTTAATATGAACCAGACCTTTAAAGAACTTCCCAAAGACAGGGTGAGATGCCAGAGAAGAGCCCTTCCCTGCTGACAAGAATGCAGAGACGGCTGCTAGATGAACTTTTACAAGTGGCTGGCCTAAGGTCTAAGCCATTAAGGTGAACCAGATAATCTAAGACTATGGAAATACCCGCAGCATCTGGCAGAATATCCCTGAGTTAACACCAAATGCTGAATCTTTTCCATTTGGAGTTATAAGTTTTCCTGGTGGAAAGTTTCCGAGAACCCTTGAGGATGTCTAAAACTCCCTGAGAAAGATGCAGGCCTGCATATTCTAACTCTTCAAGAGCCAGGCCTTCAGATTGAGAGACTGGAGATTGGGGCTACCAAATCCTCCCTTGAGAGGAGGTTAAAAGATTGTGTCTCTTGGGAAGAGACAGGGAGAGTGAGACTGCTAAGGACAACAACAGAGGATACCAAGGTTGCCTGGCCCAGTCTGGAGCCACTAAAATCACTGTGCAGGGTTGTGACCTGATCTTTATTAGAACTCTGAACAGAGGAAAGGACAGAAAAGCATAAAGAAACTTGCCTTTCCAATCCAATATCAGAGCAACCAGGGGAACAGTCCCCAGGACTGGAAGTCTGCAGCAGAACTGGGGAAGTTGATGATTGTCTGGGGCTGCAAAGTGATCCATCTCTGGAGTGCCCCACCTGGTGAAGATTACTTTCACGATGAGAAGATCCAAGGTCCATTCGTGATGGCCCTGGGAGATTCTGCTCAGAGCATCTGCTAGCACATTGTCCTTCCCTCGGAGGTGGACTGCTATTAGGGAAGTTTGTAGGGAGTAGGCCACAGACCATACTTTCATGGTCTCTGTGCACAAGGCCGCAGACAGAGTGCCCTCTTGCTTGTTGATGTACCACATGGTGGTGGTGGTGTTGTCTGTCCTAACAAGAACCACCTTGTTCCTCACCGAGTCCGAGAAAAACTGAAGGGCCAAGAATACTGCCCTGAGTTCCAGAAGACTGATATGAAGCAGAGACTCTTTTGAAGACCAGACCCCCTGAGCTGTGTGGCCAGCCCAGCAGAGAAGCATCTGTGGTGAGGACCACTGAGGGGAGTCTGCTTGAGAAATGGGACACCTTGCCTGAGATTGTCTTGGTCCAGCCACCACTGAAGAGCTTGGACCAGAATCTGAGTCACTGTAATCAGCTAGGTAAGAGAGCCTTTCTTCTGAGACCAAAAGGACCTTAGATGGAATTGAATGTCCCTCATCTGGAACCTGGCCCCTTGCACCACTGCAGTGGAAGCTGCCATATGGTCTAAGAGCTGAAGAAAATGTCTTGCTAGACGAGAAACCACAGGATGAAAAGAGGAAGCAAGATCTGTAAGGGCTTGAACTCTTGCAAGTGGAAGGAAGGCCTTTGCTTGAACAGTATCTAACTCTATCCCTATGAAAGTGAGAAACTGTACTGGTTCGAGTACTGACTTTGACAGGTTGAGAAGGAATCCCAGGGAACTGAGCAGATCCTGAATGACCTGTACAGCTGACGTGACCTGGTTGGAAGACTGTCCTACAATGAACCAGTCGTCCAGGTATGGAAACAGAGACATGCCCTGCCTTCTGAGGAAGGCCACTACTACTGCAAAGCACTTTGTAGACACCCTTGGAGCTGATGTTAGGCCTGAAAGGCATAGCTCTGAATTGATAATGGCCCAAAGGCAACTCGAATCCGAGGTATTTTCTGTGGGAGCACCTGATGGGAATTTGGAAACAGGCATCCTTCAGGTCCAGGGAAGCTAGCCAGTCTCCTGGCCTTAGAGAGGGAAGAATTACTCCCAGAGTCACCATTTTGAACTTTGGTTTGAAGATGTGTTTGTTCAAATACCTTAAGTCTAGGATGGGTCGCCACTCCACTGTCTTTTTTGGGGTAAGGAAGTAAGTATCTGGAGTGCAGACCCTTGCCCCTGTATAGAGTAGGAAACATAGAAACACAGAATTTGACGGCAGATAAGGACCGCTTGGCCCACCCAGTCTGCCCATTTCCCTACCTACTGGATAAGCTGCAGATCCTAGTTAACCAGCAGCCTACTTCTTCTAACCCCCACCCCCCAGAATTGCCTTATGACTGTCCCATGCATGCTTGAATTCCACCACTGATTTTGACTCCACAACCTCCTCCGAAGGCCGTTCATGCATCACAACCCTCTCTGTGAAAAAATACTTCTTAAATTACCTCTGAGCCGCCCCCATCTTCAAATTGTGCCCTCTTGTTCTTGCACACCTCTTTTTTTGAAAGATGCTACCCTCTTGGACTTTGTTGATTCCCTTGAGGTACTTGAAAGTTTCTACCATGTCCCCCCTCTCCCTCCTTTCCTCGAGGCTATACATATTAAGCTCAAGTCTCTCTTCATATGTCTTCCGGTGCAGACCCTGCACCATTTTAGTTGCCCTCCTCTGGACAGTTTCCATCCTGTCTATGTCTCTGCGGAGATTGGGTCTCCAGAACTGCACACAGTACTCCAGATGGGGTCTCACCAGCTGTCTGTACAGAGGATAACAACTTCCTGTTTTCTACTGGTGATGCCTCTCCCATGCATCCCAGTATCCCCCAACCCTCCTTGCTGCCCTCTCACATTGCTTGCCCACCTTTAGGTCATCTGATATGACTACCCCCAGGTCCCTTTCCATTTTTGTTGTTGTTAGTATCTCACCCCCCATTGTGTACTCTTCCCCTGGGTTTTAGTTTCCCAGGTGCATTACCTTGCACTTCTTAGCACTGAATCTAAGCTGCCATACATTTGACCATTCCTCTAACTTTGCCAAGTCCCTTCTCATCCTTTCCACCCCACCCTGTGCATCAACTCTGTTGCAGATCTTAGTGTCATCTGCAAAGAGACATACTTTTCCTTCCAGTCCTTCCGCAATGTCGCTTATAAAGACACTGAAGAGGACCGGTCCTAATACTGAACCCTGCGGTACCCCACTAGTAACCCTCCTTTCTTCTGAGTGGACTCCATTTACTATTACTCTCTGTGTCCTATTCTCCAGCCAATTCTTTACCCAGGCTGTCATCTTGGGACCCACTCCCAGGCTGGCTAACTTGTATATTAATCTTTTGTGTGGGACTGTGTCAAATGCCTTGCTAAAGTCTAGGTAGGCCATGTCCACAGCCCCTCCCTGATCTACTACTTTGGTCACCCAGTCAAAGAAATCTATCAGATTTGTCTGGCATGACCTTCCCGCTGTGAATCCATGCTGCCTAGGGTCCTGTGCCCCTCTGGCCTCTAGATACTCGACAATTCTTTCCTTCAGAAGTGATTCCATCATTTTCCCTATCACTGAGGTTAAACTAACAGGTCTGTAGTTTCCTGCTTCTGCCTTGCTCCCACTTTTGTGAAGGGGAATCACATCTGCCCTCCTCCAGTCCTCGGGTACCACCCCATCCTCCCATGATTTGTTAAAAAGGGTAGTCAGTGGTGTCACTAGTTCTACCCTTAGCTCTTTTAGAATTCTGGGATGAATCCCATCAGGCCCCATTGCTCTGTCCACCTTCAGTTGTCCACCTTCAGGAACTCTCTCTATGGCTCTGAGAGCCAGCAGAGAGGAAACCTCTGCTTCTAAAGCAATGGTTTCGGAGATGTTTGCAGGTGGAAAAGACCTGACCCTCATTTTTTGAAATGTTTTGAAACTAAAGGCCAATCCCTGGCTTACTACCTCCAGGACCCACCTGTCTGAGGTAACAGACTTCCAGGCCTGGAAGTAGTAAGCCAGCCTGCCTCCTACTGGAATTGGGGAGTCCACCCAGGCCGACACATCAGGGTGTCTGCTTGGCAGGAGCCTTAGACTGAGAAGAGGATGCAGCCCTGCTCATCCCCCTCATGCCTCTCCCTCGGAAGAACCCCCTCTATGGGAAGGGAGGGGAGGCCTGGGCTTGGTAGAAAGACTTGTGAAAAGGCCTGCCCCTAAACTGCTGCCTCTGAGGAGTGACTTGCCTTTCCTTGGCATGAGCACTCCTATAAGTAGTCCTGTATTCATCCATTTTCTTCATCCAAGTCTCTGTCTGCTCCCCAAACAGAGAGTTACCTACTACAGGGAAATCCATGGTCTTAGCCTGGGTGTCCTGCAAAAGGCTAGTACATCTGAGCCCAGCAAATCTCCTGAGACACATAGATGTAGCCATGACTCATGATGCCACATCATTTGAGTCCACAGCAGCATGGAATTGTACCTTGGACACCTCAATCCCATCAGCAGCCACCTCCTCCAGCTCTCTGGCCAGCTGGGGGGGGAAGCCTTTTTGGCCAGTTCCAGAACAGTATCTCACCTGGACTTCTGGTACCTGGCTGCACAGGCCATATAATTTGCCTGCCCGAGTCCCAAGAAGGATGTCAAATATTGTTTTTGGCCATGGCATCCACCTTCCTGGAGTCTTTATCTGGGGGATGTGAAGCCAAAAGTATGTTAGCCCTGTCACAGGCTGCAGCCTGCACTACCACAACATGGCTGCAGTGATTGTACAAAAACTCAGTACCTGAGCATGACAACATGTACCTCCTTTCCATTCTTTCGTCCACTGGAGGTAAACAGTTTTGTGTCTGAAGAATCTTTTTTGTCCGTTTCCCCAAAGATTTGTGAAGGGGAATAGACCTTTTAGACTCTGGGATGTCCATCATCTCAACAAACTCAGGCTCCTCTTCCTCCTCTGCAGCTTCTACCGTGGGGAGCTGGAGGGTTTTAGCCACCTTTTCGTAGAACAAATAGTGGGAAGGGGACTCAGAAAGCTTGGGAGGGGAGACACTGGAGGGTCTGTCTTGAGAGATGTCCGGTTCAATGGGCACATCCAGACCTTCTAAAAACCCCTTCTTCTTCTCCTCCTTCTTCTCCTCCTTCTCCTTCTCCTTCTTCGAGTAGGATCCAACCGAACCGACCTCTCATCAGCGGCTGGAGTACTCGGTTCTGGATCCAAACCGCTGATTTCCTTTTTCTTTTCACCGGAACCGACCCCTCCAACTCTGATCTCCTTTTGCCCGAGAAGGTATTGCCCAGGTCAGTAGATACCTCCTCAGGTTTGGCCGCAACTGAACCAGGCTGGCCATCTGGGTCAGTGGACTTCTTGGCCTCCCTTTCATTTAGCCTACTCAATCTTTTGTCCATAGTGGCTTTGGGAAAATGTTTACATATTTGGCAGTCTGTTCTGAGGTGGTCAAACACCAGTCAATAAACACAGATGAGGTGAGGATCAGCTTTGGCAAAAGCTTCCCCACACTCACTACAATGTTGAAACCCAGTGGGCCCAGTTTTCTTCTTGGGTTTCTCAGACATGGCCAGACTAACAAAATTACCCTTAACTTTTATGCAAGGTAATAATCTCCGATCGGTAACCAACCGTGTTACGGGTTATGGAAAGAAACCGGTAAAAGTCTATTTATTTTTAAACCGATCGGAACCGGCACACCACTACAAATTCAAAAAGTTGGATTTAAACAGAAACAGTCGGTTCCCAACCGGACCAACCACTAGGGAACCAAAGAATTACAATTTCCACAGAAATAAAGACAAAAAAACAGTTAACTACCTATCTACACACTTACTGTACCATAGACAGAGACTTGAAACCGAACAAATGGTGAAGACCGACACTTTTCAAGAAACTTTACTGAAGTGAAGGAGCGATCTCTGGAACGACTTCACAGTTAGGCGGAGTAAAGAATCTGACAGTTACACTCTGAAGCACCACAGACAGAGGTTTGAAATCCGAGCTCGAGCTCAACGTTATATGCTTCTGCATAGAGTCAACTCATCTCCAGGGCAGTTCAAGTGCTGGGGCTAACTGCATATGTCAGAATACAGCAAGACTTCATGTTGTTTGAAGTCATGGTTCTTTATCAAGAATAAGTTTTTCGAGTGGGATAACAAACCGGGCCCTTTACTGGTCAATTTAATAAGGGGTAGAAAAGTATAAGGCTCAGTGTGAAGGAAGGCTGGACCTGGAGCATACATTTTTGGATGGGGTGACACTCCCTAGGCTATCTGAGGCAGAGCAGGGAACTACCGGGTGCAAAGATCATCAGGGAAGAGTTCCGCTTGGCAATTTAGGGCCTCAAGGGTGGGAAAGCCAGTGGACCAGATGCTTTCCCCACTGAATAGCATAAGGCTACGTCTGGGGTGTTGACAGGAGGGGTCCCCTTTGGGAGGTGTTCCGGGAGGCACAGGGAGAGGGGGCATTTCCTGCTACTTGTTATAAGGCTGTGATTTGTGTTCTGCTGAAACCCGAAGGGACATAACAGAATGTGCATCCTACCAGCCGATATTCTTTGCTGAAGTGTGATCTGGAAATTCTGGCGAAGGTCCAGGCGAGTCACCTGTTTAAATATTTGGGCATAAATGTAGGGAAAGATCTAGGACCCTTATATCGTCTTAATTATACCCCCTTAATTAAGTCCATCAAGGAAAAGCTGCGGAGGTGGAGGGCCTTACCCATCTCTTGGTTGGGACGCATTCATTTGATAAAAATGAATGTGTTACCCAGACTCCTTTATACCATGCAGATGGTGTATGTAGGCCCTACCAGGTTGGATATAAAAAGAGGCTAGAAAAAGCCTTTTCTGATTTCTGATGGCAGGATAAGAGATCACGTGATAGTCTGCAGCGCCTAAAGGCGGACACCAACAAAGGAGACCTGAACTTCCCGGATATCAAATATTATTACCTGGCAGTTCAGTATCGATATATTCAAGATTAGGTCACTAGACCAACGGAGGCAGGCTGGTTGGATCTGGAAGAGAGGAGTTATCCGGGGCGACTATCTGCATACCTGGCAAGGGGGGGCCAAAAGGCATACGCTGGCCTGGGGCATTCGAACCCACTGTGTCTGCAGTTTTAGAGAGCTGGGCCTAAATACGATGCATGGTAGGGGTACAGGAGGAGGAAACATGGCTGCTTACTATTGCTGGTAACCCTTTTTTCATCCCTAGTCTAGAGGATGGTGGATACCACGAGTGGGAAATGAAGGGCCTGATAAGCAGAGGGCACGTAAAGAGGAAAGAGGGAATATATTACTTTGAAGAGCTCCAGAGTGGGGTTGGGCTACCACATAGCCACTTCTTCCAATATTTAAAGGTCAGGGCCTATGCTAGGGGGCCGAGTAGGGGATATAGGGACGGCCTCTCCTCTGGATCAGCTGAAGCATGTTATACATCTTGCCAGGCGGGATGCTAAGGGGTTGAGATGAAAGGCCGTCCATCTTGGGAGACTATTTCTTCCGGACCTCATGCATAAAACTAAAGGGCTTTGGGAAAGGGACCTAGGGATAAGTATCCATGAGGAAAACTGGGCAATGGTTTTAGGTTTACATAAAGGTATTCTGATATATAATAAGTATAAAGAATCTTTTTATAAGTTTGTTCATAGACTTTACTGTCCCCCCAATGACTGTCCATAAATTCAATCCTGCTGTGCCTCCGATATGCGGAAGATGTGGAGTGGAAATGGGGTCCTAATTCCATTACTTTTGGTCATGCCCAGTCCTACAGGCTTTTTGGATGGACACAGCTCATGAAATTGGTACACTGCTGGGGTGTCGGATCCCAGTAGACCCTCTCTTAGGAACACAGAAACAAAAAAGTTGACGGCAGATAAGGACTGCAAGGCCCATCCAGTCTGCCCATTTCTTTTTCTACCTTATGAAAGTGCCATCAGCCTTTGCTCTGTCAATGGCCTATCTATTCATACTCATCTGTATTGCTTCCTTATGCCTATCCCATGCCTGTTTAAAGCCCTGCACTGTATTCATATCCACCACTTCCTGAGGTAGGCCGTTCCATGCATCCACCACCCTTTCTGTGAAAAAGAACTTCCTCACATTACCCCTTAATCAGCCTCCCTCTGATTTCATGCTGTGTCCTCTTGTCCTGCTATTTTTCTTATATTGAAACATGTTAGATTCTTTCACCATTGTTAATGCCCTTAAGGTGTTTGAATGTTTCGATCATATCACCTCTTTCCCTCCTTTGCTCTAGGGTATACATATTGAGCTCCGTTAATCTGTCCTCATATGCTTTCTGATGCAGTCCCTGCACCATTTTGGTTGCCCTTCTCTGAACTGCCTCAATTTGGTTAATGTCTTGTGAAGGCATGGCCTCCAGTACTGTACGCAGTGCTCCAGATGGGGCCTAACCAGTGTCTTGTAAAGAGGGATTATTACCTCCCTCTTCCGACTTGTGATACCCCTACTAATACACCCAAACATCCAGGTGTTGCACTATCCTTTCCTTAATGAGTGCCTCCATAATCTTGCCCACTACTGAGGTAAGAGTGACTGGTCTGTTGTTCCCTGCTACCACTCTCATGAAGCGGGATCACATGAGCCCTTCTCCAGTCTTCTGGGACCTCTCCTATGCTCAGAGACTCACTAAACAGCTCTTACTTCTATCTGGTATAGAGGACATGAGACCCAAGGTGTGGGGGTTGCTGGCCAGATGGACCCGGGTTTTACTGATCTTGGCTAGACACTGTATACTGAATACATGGATCTCTAGGGACAAACCCACGATCACACAGTGGCGTAATCTTGCCATCCAGCTGTTTGCCCTTGAACGTCTAACCTATGTGGTTAAAGGCAGGGCAGAGAAGTTCTTCTCTACATGGGACCATTTTCTAACCTCAATATCCTCAGGATAAGCCCAGCTCCTACGAGAAGGGCTACACTAAGCCAGGAAATGATGCACTGTTGAGCATGTCCCCCTCCATCCAAAGGTCTCAGCAGCCTAGGTCCTAAGATATATATGCTGTCCCCTGCTGGGTGTATTGACCACTGTGCAATATAATGTCATTAACAGTATATGAAGATAGATGCTACGTACTTAAGTTTTTTATTTTTTTATTGCTGTAATGAACTGGACCCATGTATACAGTTATATGGCTTTACGAATGGATTTTATGATAGAGTTAAATTAGGTATGTTGAGTATTGGTATGTCTAATGTTTGTTGGTATAGGGGCGGGAGTAAAAGGACTAGGACCACATGGTCACTCCAGAGAGGGAGAGACATGAAAATACCAGTGTATGGACTTCACTCCAAAGGGAGGGGGCGACCCAGAAAGAGCTAAGGGAGGGAAGGGGAACAGGAGTGGGCGAGCTTGGGGCAGGCATCACACTTACAAATCGCTTCACCCTGATGTACCCGGATGATGAGGAGGAAGAGGCTGGCGGGAAGGGATTAGTCAGGTGTCGGAAGGGGGCAGGGGATAGGAGGGGGGCCTGATCCAAAGGATGGGAGGGCATGGGGAACGTGAGACCAGGGCACCAGATGGGCGGGGAGGGGGCAGGAGCCCAGGTCTGAGGGAGGTAAGGCGGGGGGGCACAGAACAGAGTCAGGGTGGATGAGGCCAGGACCCAGGACAGGGCAGAATTGAGGAAGGCAAAGCAGACAAGAAGGGGTGTGAGGAGGGGAGCACTCTGGGTATGCCAGCTCCGAGACTGGAAACTCCAGAAGAGGAGAGTGTAGAGAGCACAAGAGTCCTTTACTGCAGATCCTGAGTGGGGGGGGGGGAGCGTTAGAAGTGAAGCAGGAATAGAAGGCCTGGATGGAGAAGTCAGTGGCAACAGACCAACCGGGGAAGAGGCAAGGGGGGCAACTAGTGATATTCAGGCTGTTAGGGGTGCAAGGAGCAAGCTGGGAGAGGGAGACAGAAGAGGGAGTGTGGAAGGGCACAATCAAACTAGGAACACCCAGGCTTAGGGAGGGGCGAAGAGCAAGCAGGGGGCCGTAGTCAGGAGGAGGAGTCTGGAAGGGCACATACAGACTTGTGACCCCCAAGTTGCAGGGGTTGAGAGGAGAAAACTTGAGGACATAGGCAGAAGAGGGAACCTGGAAGGGCACACACAAAAGAGATACACCCAGGCTGTAAGGGGGGGTGTGCAAGGAGCAAGCAGGGGGACACAGACAGGAAGAGTATGGAAGGGCAAAAATGGGCTAGTAACTTGGGGGGAGAGGTGAAGGCGCGCCTGCTGGGTGATTCCATGATTAGGGGTATCCAGTGGGAGGGGGCTGGGGAGGGCAAAGGCAGCCCAGTCAAGGTTAAATGTATCTCAGGCATGTTAGTACATAGGGCCAAATTCCAGCTATACTCAATGGCAAGGGAATGTGGAGGATCCCCAGACTTTCTAGTTCACCTGGGAACAAACAATTTAGAAGGGAACAGTGAACTCGAGATACAGGGAATTGGCCGGGTTTGCCTCTCTATAGGATGCTCAATCTCCTTTTCTGAGATACTGCCAGTGCCAAGAGCAAGCGGGGAAAATAAGCAAAAACTTAGGGGGGTGAACCAGTGATGCAGGGAGTGGTGCAAGTAAGAAGGGTATGGATTGATGGGGGACTGGGGTGATACATGGGAAGACAAGGGGCTATATGCCAGGGATAGGCTACATCTCAACCTGGAGGGGAGGGAGATCCTTAAACTGAAACTTTTTGGATTCATAGGTGATAGGTGGGGTTTAAACTTGTAAAGGGGTGAGAGATACAAAGACTGAAAGCCCCAGCGAGGAAGCTTGAGGGTTCAGGACTAGATCATGCAAAGCGGGCTGCCAGTAGATGTGGAGGGGTTCAAGAGGGGGTAGGACAGGTACAGGGGAAGGGTTCTGGAAGCAAAATCCAATGCAGCAAGAATATCCGGAACTGGGAAGGGAGAAGCCAGAGAAGGCGAGGGGGACAGCAAGGTCAGCACCCAGGTTGGGGACTGACCAAACGAGCAGACACGAAAGACCGTTAGGCCTATTCTGCTGGCATTTTAGTATGTTAGTAGAGTTAAAAGACTGGGGGAAAATGAGTTGGGAAGAGGGACGGGGGATTGCACTGGGCTGAGAGGACTGGAGAGGGGGGCGGGTGGAGGACGGTCCTGATCAATGCTAGGAGCATGGGCAATAAAATGCCAGAGCTCCAGGCAATGATAGTTGAGGGTGCAGCAGACGTGGTGGCAATTACTGAGACATGGGCCACCCAGAGGCATGACTGGGACCTAAATTTAGAGGGCTACACAATGTTTAGGAAGGATAGAGGGGTGGGAAGATGGGTGTGTGTGGCATCAATAGTCAAAAATGACATAGTAGTTGGTGGAATCTAGCAGGCAGAGGGAGATATGCAGGCAATTTGGGTAACCCTACAAATGAAGGGGGTACAAGATTAAAAATAGGGGTGGTGTACAGACCCTCCCGCAATGGAAGCGGAA
The DNA here is from genome assembly GCA_016271365.2 of Neoceratodus forsteri. Lineage (NCBI taxonomy): Eukaryota > Metazoa > Chordata > Ceratodontiformes > Ceratodontidae > Neoceratodus > Neoceratodus forsteri. The sequence continues at coordinate 913,061,109 of CM028136.1, forward strand.
CTGGAGGATGATCTGGCTGAGAACATCAGGGGTCACTGTGGCCTTGAAAAGGGCAGGGTGGTGATAATGGGCAACCTGAACATGCCGGGGGCAGACTGGGGCACTATGACATCCTCGTTGGCCAGGGAGCAGAGGCTGATGGATGTCTTCCAGGATGCCTTCCTAGTCCAGCATGTGGGGGAGCCTACTAGGCAAGATCGGATCCTGGACATTGTCCTAGCAGATAGTGACCAGATAAGGGGCCTGGATGTGAGCTGCCCACTGGCAGGCAGTGACCATGCCACAGTCTGGTTTCTTATGTTCATAGGGGGAAAGGAAATTAGCACTAACACAGAAGTAACTGATTTAAGGGGGGGCGAACTTTGAGGGCATGGGAAGGATTCCAAAGGGTACTTGGATGAGATAAGGAAAGACGTGGATGCTGGTAGCTTGTGGGAAACCATAAGAAGGGGGTGCAAGAGGCTCCGAAGGCCTGCGCAAAGTTAAGACCCAAGTAATGTAGGGCCAGTAAACCAGGTTGGTGGACCAAGGAGGTGCAGGAGGCGGTGAAGGAGAAAAAGGCTGACTATGCGTGCTTAAAGCGCTCAAGGGGGGCTAGGGAGAGGGGAGAGTATGATTTATTGGCTAAGAGGATCACCAGGGTGGTAAGGGGGTGGCAAAGGTGAAGAAGGAGCTTAACCTGGCCACGGATAGCCGTGGGGGTGGGGGTTCTATAGATACATAGGGGAGAAAAGAAAAGTGAGGGCACAGATCAGCAGGATTAGAACTGGAGGGGGATGGGTGCAGGAAGTTGGGAAACAAGCAGAGCTGCTAAATGAGTACTTTGCTTCTGTCTTTACCTGGGGAGGTGGGTAGAGGAACCCAATGAACCAGGAGGTCAGTTGGAGACTGAAGGACTGGATGAGACTAGGGCAGGGGATGGGTCTTATCTAGAAGGGGAGGAGAGGATGCAAGAGGAGGTGGGATGGTAGGGCGAAATCACAGTGGATAGGGCGAGAGAGGCCCTCTGGTCGCTAAAGACTGAGAAGGCGCCAGGGCCAGATGGGTTGCATCCAAGGGTGCTGAAGGAACTGGCGGATGTGCTAGCAGCTCCACTGGCCTCACTCTTCAACATCTACCTGATGACAGGGTGGGTGCCTCAGGATTGGAAGGTGGCTCATATGATGCCTATCCACAAGGGGGGGTCCAAAGAGGAGATGGGGAATTATAGGCCCGTTAGCCTAACGTCTGTAGTAGGCAAGGTTATGGAGGGCATTATCAAGGAGAGGCTGGGGAGAGCAGCTGGAAAGGTTGGGGCACCTGGATGACAGGCAGTATGGTTTTGTTCTGGGGAGGTCATGCCAGACTAACCTGGTGGAGTTTTATGACTGGGTGACAGGTGCCCTGGGCCGACATAGGCCGGTGGACGTCTTCTATCTGGATTTCAGTAAGGCATTCGATTCGGTACCCTAGAACGGCCTACTAACAAAGCTGGGGGAGACTGGGTGGGGAGGCAGTTGCTCAGGTGGGTGGAAAACTGGCTTACGGGGCAAATACAGCGAGTGGTAGTTGGAGGGATAGTCTCCTCCCACAGGAGGGCCATCAGTGGGGTCCCCCAGGGTTCGGTCCTGGGGCCACTCCTGTTCAATTCCTATGTCTCGGACATAGGGAGAGGTGTTAGAAGTAAGTCTAGTCTCTTTGCGGATGACTCAAAACTGGGATCACTGGCAGACAGGCAGGAGGGGAGAGAGAGGCCCTGCAGGGGGATCTGGATACCCGGGGGGGGCAAGGACGTGGAGGTTGAAGTTCAATGCAGGGGAAATGCAGGGTGCCGCATCTGGGGGTCAGAAACCCGGGACATGCATACATCCTGGGGGGACAACACTGCAAGTCACATCGGACAAGAGGGACTTAGGGATAGTGGAGGACAGCAAAATGAATAACACAGAGAATTGTCGAAGCGTTGCAGCAAAAGCAAACAGGATACTGGGCTGCATAACCAGGGGGATTACCTCCAGGAGGAGGGAGGTGATTCTCCCTCCATATAATGCCCTGGTTAGGCCGCATCTTGAGTACTGTGTGCAGTTCTGGAGACCCCATCGTAAGATGGACATAGCGCTGCTGGAGAGTGTCCAGAGGAGGGCGACCAGGATGATTCTGAGCATGGAGGGTAGGACCTATGAGGAGAGACTGGATGAACTCAATCTGTACGCAATGGAGGACAGGAGGGACAGAGAGAACATGATAGTGACTTTCAAGTATGTAAAGGGGATAAATAAGGGCGGAGCCAGGGAAGTGTTCAGGCTTAAGAAGGGGGGGAGGGAACTACCAGGGGGTACAAGTGGAATCTGGGGGGGGGTACGGGGGGAGCGCAGGAGACACCTCTTCACCGAGAGGGTGATGGAACACACTGCCCAGGAGTCTGGTGGAAGAGACCACAGCGGAAGGATTCAAGAAGGGTTGGGACAGGTACAGGGGGAAGCTGAGGCCAGCGGAGGCCACCTCTGGGGCTGGGGGAGGGTAGAGATACGAGCTCCCAGTAGGGGGCTAGCTTCCGAGCAAACACGATAGACCATGGGGCTTTTAATATGAAAGCTTTAACAAGGGTATTAGTGTAAGATGCATTTTCTGAAAATCTGCAGCTTAATGTTTGACATTAACTTCTGCTTAAATAAAACAAACAGTCTCCACTGTGTTCAGTCACAAAAACACACAAATCACACAAACTGTACAAGGGACAGAGGAAAACAGACAATTTTGAGGGAAGATCAGGGACATCACTGAAAATCACAGGGACAGTTGAGATGAGATATGCACCCCACGTCAATTCAGCAGAGGCATTCATAAAATGATCATGGACAACACAGACTGGAAAGGCTACACAGGGCAGGACCAGGAGACAACCATAGCCTCCCCCCCCAGAGACATTTGTATATATAACGGAGAGTGCAAGGCAAAAAAAAACAAAAAAAAAAAAACAGTATATTCCCCAGCACAGCACTGCACGCAGCATTCACTGGAAGAACACAACTGAATGAGTGTTCTAGCAGAATAACATTACAGACCATATTAGAAGCAGCACTTATTCATGAGACAGCAATTTGTTATATATTTATTTATTTTAAACCACCCCGCCCCATAATTCAGACTCACGGTAGTCTGCAGCCATCACGTTATTTTGCTTTAAAACTGCTCCCTCCCTGCAGACAGTTAACAGCCGAGCAGTTTTTTTTTTTGTTGTTACACAGAAACATAGAAACATAGACTTTGACGGCAGATAAGGACCGCTAGGCCCATCTAGTCTGCCCATTTCCCTACCTACAGGATAGGCCTCAGATCCTAGTTAACCAACAGCTTATATCTTCCTGCCCCCCGCAAGAATTGCCTTATGTCTGTCCCATGCATTCTTGAATTCTCCCACAGTTTTAGACCCCACAACTTCCTCAGAAAGACTGTTCCATGCATCCACTACCCTTTCTGTGAAATAATACTTCCTCACATTGCCCCTGAACCACCCTCCTATCTTTAAATTGTGTCCCCTTGTTCTTGCAAGTCTCTTTTTCTGAAAGATGCTACCCTCTCGGACTTTGTTGATTCCCTTGAGGTACTTGAAAGTTTCTATCATGTCCCCCCTCTCCTTTCTTTCCTCAAGGGTATACATATTAAGCTCCTTTAGTCTCTCCTCATACGGCTTCTCTTGCAGACCCTGCACCATTTTAGTTGCCCTCCTCTGGACTGCCTCTATCCTGTCTATGTCCTTGAGATGGGGTCTCCAGAACTGGACACAGTATTCAGATGGGGTCTCACCAACTGTCTGTACAGAGGGATAACAACTTTCTGTTTTCTGCTGCTGATGCCTCTCCCTATACATCCCAGTATACCCCCGGCCCTCCCTACTGCCTTCTCACATTGCTTGCTAACCTTAAGGTCATCTGATATGATTACCCCCAGGTCCCTTTCCTGTTTTGTTGTTATTACTACCTCCCCACCCATTGTGTATTCTTCCCCTGGGTTCTTGTTGCTCCTAATAATGCAGAAAACATTCTCTAACCAACTACTCTCCTCCCTGCCACAACAGTAGGTGTCAAACCTTAGCTATCAGGTCTCTGGGGCACACTCTGACTGCATCTCATGTCAATCTCGCAGTCTGTACAGCCACCAAGTATCAGTAACATTAACAGTGCACACACACCTTTAGAAGGGCTACAAAAATCAGCCGGTGGAGAGCCTGATCAGAACAGTGCTGCGTTCCGCAACTGCTGGCTCACTGCCGTGGTTCAGAATAATGCCGGGTGCCTGGGTCAGTCAGTGGTTGTCTCCCTTAACTCCAACCGTGGCTTGAAATCTCCCATAGCAGCTTCACCAGTTTGACAAGGGGAAAGACAGAACCCGAGACTCACTCTCTCTTCCTACTCCCGATGCTGCAGCTCCCGGCTTGACCAGCGAATGTTAAAGGGCACCTTCTCCATCTTCCTTTGCTCCCAACTGGACTTCCACAGCCTCTTTCTTTTTTTTTTTTTTAAATCTTCTTTTTATTATTCATATTTTAACTTATTTACATACAGGTCAGCATCTTTGATTTTACACAATACTTTTACATCTGGCCATTCAATACACACAACTCTGAAGCAGTTTCAGACAGTTCAAACCTCAAATGTCCCACTGGTTTCAACCGGTTTGTTACCCCAAAGCCTAATAATTTACAGTGAGGCTTTTGTCAGTAGGACATCGAACTATTTACCTTTCGGTTCCTCCACTACTGAGTTAGGTGTTACAAACCCATAATTCCCAAATTAGGTATTATAGCAGTTCCAGTTACTTCAGGGGGTCCAGACCAAAGGGCCCACAGGGGCAAGGAGCCGTCCTTGCTTTTAGGACCGCCCATAATTTCTGGGGCTGTGCTTCTCACAATACAAACAAAGGGTCCTTTAGCATATAATATAGCTGCCATCGTGTCCATCTTTCAGAAAAGAGTTCCCCACGGTCATTCAGGTTATGAGTCATCTTTTCCAAGTTATAGACTTGTCTAGTGATATCCCACCATTCCTGGATGGTTGGGACCACAGCAGATAGCCAATGCTTAGTAATTGCCTTTTTGGCTATTGTGAGAAGAGAGAGAAGATATCTAGTATTAGGTCCTTGATAGGGTTTAGGGAATATGAGGAATATATACATCTCCTGTGTGAGCTGTATCCCTGAGTCAATAAACTCTCGTAGTTGAGTTTCAAGCTGTCGTATGTAATTGGAGAGAGCCAGACAGTTCCATATTATATGGGTCAGGTTGGCTTCTTGTTCCCCACACCCTCTCCAGCAGGCCGCTGTGTTACTCGGTGCATAGTGTTTAGTGATCAAGGGGGTTCTAAAGTAATGAATCAATACTTTCCAGGCAAACTCTCTCCATTGATGTGAGCTGCTTACCCTGGAAACCTGGTTGCAGGCTTTTTTCCATTCAGCAGTATTTAGTTGGTAGCCCAAGTCCCTGTTCCACTGCGAGCGGATTCTCTCGGTAATAACATCCTCTCGTGAGTTCAGGGATTGATGGTAGGAGGAGATCAAATGATCTTGTTTCCCCAGTCTATTCATTGAGATTTGGCATTGTATTAACATTGGGTAAGTTTCAGGGTTTCATGGGAGAGCAGTAGGCTATCTACATAGTGTCGGAGTTGTAAATATCGGTAAAAGTCTTTGTGAGATAACTGAAATTTTGTCTGGATCTCTGCAAAGGTCCACAGCCTCCCGTGTCATTATTTGTGGAAGAAATCTTAGCCGCGTGCTCCATGCTTCAAATCCGTTATCAAGTCACTGGGGTGAAATCCGGGAGTGACTGGATCGGAGATATTAGGGGTGCAAGGTGATAGCCCGTAGGACCTTCTCAGAGTCTCAATTCCAACTGAGCCGCAAGCCAAGGATTAGTGGTTATATTGCAGAGACTTCCGACCCTGCTGGTACAACACCAAAAGTACTTGGCATCATTGAGGAGAAACCTTTCCATCTCCAACCAATGTGGGAGTGTTGTCCTATTTTGTCTAGCCATAACATTAGTCATGGTTACCGCCTGTTGGTATCGTTTTAAGTCTGGAAGGGCGAGTCCCCCATCTACCCGTGCGAGGGAGAGCACACTAAAATTTACTCTGGCTTTCTGTCTCGCCCACACAAAATTCCGTATTGCCTGATTGATTTCTTTAAAGGTTTTTAAAGGAACTAGTATTGGGACATTCTGGAAGAGGTATAACGCTCTGGGGAGGGTTATCATCCTAATAAGCTCAATTAGTCGTGTAAGGCTCATGGGGATTACTGACCACCTTCGGAGATCTTGCTTTAGTTGTGTAATAAATGGCAAGTAATTGTATTTGTGATATTCAGTCTGTCCCCGAGGTATATAAATACCTAAATATTTTAGCTTTGTCAGGTTCCATCTACCCGGGAGGGACTCCATCTTCTTCTGAGTAGGGGCGCAATTGAATGTGAGTATTTCGGTCTTAGTGGGATTAAGTTTATACCCTGACACTTCCCCATAGGAGTCTAGGACTCGGCGAATCTCTGCAATAGATTGTTCCGGGTTTTGGAGATATAGTAGTATATCGTCTGCATATAATGCAATCCTGAGCTCCGTTCCTCCAAAATAAATTCCCTGCAGCTGAGGGGAATCTCGGATTTGTTGCGCAAGGGGTTCTATTACTGTTGCAAATAGTAATGGGGATAGTGGGCATCCTTGTTGGGTACCCCTTCCCAGTTGGAAGTATCCCGAATGGTAACCATTGACTCTCACGCAGGCGCGGGGGGATGAGTATATGTTTTGTAGGGCTTGGGTAAAGCCTGGGGGAAAGCCAAATTTATTCAGAGTAGCATACAAAAAGGGCCAGGACACCCTGTCAAAGGCCTTTTCAGCATCTAAACTGATCATTACTGCTGGTGTATTCGATTGGCTCATTTGGTTTACCAGGTGAAGAGTGAGCCTGATATTGTCGGTGGTGGTACGAGTCCTAACAAAGCCTGTTTGGTCTCTGTGTATTAAAGTGGGTAGGATTTGATCAATACGTTTAGCTAGTATAGTCATGAACAGTTTGTAATCCTGATTTAGTATGGAAATCGGTCGGTACGAAGTGCACTCCTGAGGGTTCTTCCCTGGTTTGGGAATCACAGAGATAGTAGCATAGGACCATGATTCCGGGGGGTGGGTTACCCTCTAATAGCGAGTTAAATACTCTGAGAAGGGATGGAAGAATTTGGGATTTTGTCCGTTTATAAAACTCAGCTCCGTATCCGTCGGGTCCCGGTGCCTTTTGGGATTTAGAGTTAGCTATAGCTTGGACTATATCCGGCTGTAATATGTCTGATAAGGGAGTCCCTGTTCTCATCCGTGAGGGTTGGTAGCGTAAGTTTCTCAAGGTACTCAGTTAGTTTATCTAAAGATGGATTAGACTCTGGGGTGTATAAGTTTCTATAGTATGTTTGAAAAGCTTCAGCAATGTCATGCGTTTTAAAAAGTGGTTGGCCTTTAACTGGGTGTCGTATGGTAATTATTGTTGAGCCTTCTTCTTCTCTTGGGCTTGGTATGCTAACATTCGTGTAGCTCGTGGTCCTACCTCATAGAATCTTTGTTTCAAAATGCTAGTGCTATTTCAGTCTGCTTTAGGGCAAGTTTATCTAACATTTGTTTGCTGTGCTGTATCTGAGGCAGGAGAGATTCGTCACCCTGCTGGTGTGCCTGCTGTAGAAAGTGAAGGGTTTCTTCAAGAGTAGCTCTTTGTTCATCCCTTTGTCTCTTTTTGTGCTGCAAACTTAATTATATGTCCTCTCAGGACTGCTTTAATTGTATCCCATTGGACCGAGGGGGAGGTATCAGAGACTGGGTTATCAATCATAACCTCCGTGATCTTGTCCGATATAAATTCCTGGAATTCTTTAGACCACAAATAACATGGGTTTAGTCTCCATTGGGTGGTTCTAGGTTGAAGGCCCAGATCCCAGTAGGTGATCACGGGTGCATGATCCGAAATAGAAATATCTCCCAGTTGCGCTTCGCTTACGCTATGTAATTTTTCAATTTGCGTATAAGCATAGTCTATACGGGAATATGTGTTATGCACCTGAGAGTAATGGGAATAGTTTCTAGACCGCGGATGGAACTTTCGCCAGATGTCACACCACCCAATTTCTAAGACAAAGTTATTGAAGAACTTTTGGGTCGCGGTTAATTTCGGTGGCCTCGCTCTAGAGGAATCTAGGTTTGGGTCGGCTATTAGATTAAAATCTCCAGCCAGTAATAGGGTGCCTCTGATAAACTGCACCACCTTGTCCAGCAGGGGTCTCAACTGCGAAACTGTGGTGCCAGGTGGGAGGTACACACTAGCCAAGGTGACTTCCTCATTATTAAGTTTTCCCCGAGTTAATACCATTCGCCTTTCCGGGTCAGACCAAGTTAGTTCCGGGTGATATGGTATATGTGGTGATACAATTATGGTCACCCCTCTGCTCCGACCTCCCCTATAGGATGCATAGAACGCTTGACCTTTACTTAGTTTAGCTAGCTTTGCATGTTCTATTGGGCTCATATGGGTTTCTTGAAGATAGACAACCTCGGCTTTATTTCTCCGAAGGTAAGCCAGTGTCCTCGATCTTTTAATGGGTGAGGCCAGGCCGTTTATGTTTAGAGAGAGTAGTTTTAATTTTGGGGAGTGCATCATGGCCCAATAGGTGGGTTTCTGGTGTACTGGAACCCCGTCCCCTTGGGTCCCCTGGGGATCGCATTTTGCTGTAAGAACCAGAAGCAGTTCGATGACCTATTCACACAACATTCAACAACAATAACATTACCATACAAACCTAACATACCTACTACTAATTAGAGAACAGTTGACCAACATGGCCATAGAAAAAACATTGGTACTTCCATTATCTGGGCAAGCCCAGACCTGCGATGGGCCCCTACACCCTATCAGTGCGGTCTTTTTGACTCAAAGACCTTAGGTACCAGGGTACCTACGGGAAAGGTAATGGAGTTTGGTGACCACGAGCCACGAGACAGTGCTTCCCTAAAGTCCACTATGCAGGAGAATATACTTTTATGGTGGCGGTGTAGGTCTACAGCGACCATTATGAGTGTTAGCCCACCTCTACAAAATGCCCATTGATATGTGAGAGTCCGGTATGGTATCCCAGAAGGCGCTTCCATGTCGCTGAGGTGTAATCCTTCCAGCGACTCATCAGAAAAAGCGGATGCCTGCCCTGCACGGGAGCCAGATCAAGCAGACAATGTCTGAAACCTGTGCTGGGTATGCTCCCATGTGCCAAGCACCTCCGATTGGCCCGTATCCAGCCCAGGAAGGGCTCGGGACGCCCTAAGCTTTGATGAGCCTATTTAGCAGGACTGGCAGGGCTATATACCAGGTATAGTTCTTAATACCTGCTTGAACCTTGAGCAATTTGGGGGCCTATCTCTGATCCATCTCAGCACTCCGCTCAGGTTATTCAATGATGAGAGGAGATAAAAAAAAAACCAGCCCCCCCTCCCATCATACTTCGCAGTTTCTCCTCCGCCCCCTCTCCCCTGCAAGTCCGCATTACATTCTCTTACATACTTCAAATTTACTCTAAAGTCTACTGCGCCCCCCCCAAAGCTATAGTTGCCCTCCAGCTTCACTATTCATTACTTCTGTCCTGCCGACCGCAACCAGAAAGCTACATCACCCCCCATAGGCATCCAGTATCCAAATCCGCGTCCATAAACATTAGTTTGCTGAAGTGTCTCCTGCGAGGGGCAGACCCTTGGAAGGCCTACTACCTCCACTCTACGGGGGTTTGTGCAAAACGTCTTTTTGAATTGCCAACGAGCAGATCCTCGGATGTTCAGCCACCTAAAGCTTAAAACTTCGTGCACGGGACACCCTTGACCTCCCACCCCACACCCCAATCCCAGCGTTTCAAATGGTGTGGGTTGGAGCCAGTCCCTATCTTCTTCATCTAGACAAGGCCCGCCCGCAATCTCGAAGGTCCGGTTTGTGATCTCCTCCACCCAAAAGCCGGGAGGGAAAGGGGAGGCTGAGGCCTGGCCGAACTGTGCAAGACTCCCGCGTGGGAGAAGAAGGGAGCGAACGAGCTACCGCACCTTCCTCTCGCCCACGACCAACACCAGCAGTCCTTGACCCCAGGCCGCATCCGCCAGCCCCCCGCCTCAGCCCCGGGTCCAACTCACCCCCGGATGTCAGCCAGAGACCGGCAGAGTAGGCCAATGCCGGCCAAACCCACCCCCAGACCTCTCCAACACCCCCATCTCGCCTCTCCACAGCAGGCATTCCATCCCCAGGATCAGAGTCCACAGCAGGGAGACAGTCCCACCCTTCTCGAGATCCACCCCCCCGAAGCAAATCAGGGACGGAACAGGGGGTGGGGGCCCGCCGCAACCACCATCCGTTCCCGGTACAACCTCAGACAGGCAGAGGCCCTCCCGGTCCCCACCCCTTCCTCGCCGCAGGGCGAAACCCTCCCCATGAGCGACAGGCCGAGCCAACACTACCAAGGCACAACGAGGCAGGAGGCCCCTGGTCCGCCAACATGACTGTGTCCTCCGCCGCCTAGACCCCCCAAACAACCCATTCCCTAGCCCAGCATCTTCCGCAGATGGCTCATAAGTCTTGACCAGTCCAGCCACCAGACCAGCGTCTGCATGTAACAGGCAGGCACCACCGTCTCCCACTACCCCAGCCCCTCCGCCACATCTCCCCCCAGAAGAGAAAGGCCCGTGACAGGAAGGCCCAAGCCTTCCGGGATCCACTCCGATGTCTGCGGAGAGCACACCGACCTCACAATCCCACCTCCGCAGTCCGTTCCACTGCCCCCCCGACCTTAAAAGCCCGCGGAACCCTAACTTGAATGGAGGAAAGGCCTGCCGCACGTTTGAGGGTTCACAGACAGGCAGAGGCCATAAAGGTGGACCAATCCTCACCATCTAAGGCGGGAAGAGTTACTCGTCGGGGCATTGCCGCCTCAAGGGGTGATACTTATTTGTTTATTTATTTTTCTAAACCCCCCTCCCCCCAATACCTTTAGTCCAATCACTAAACTCTCTTTTTCCCCTTTTCTTTTTCCTCTTCCTTTCCTCTCCCTTCCTTCTCCCCTCTTCTTCCCCTTTCTTTCCTTTCCCCCCTCCCATTCAGTAACGTATTTAAAGTCAATTATGAATCAAATCAGGTCCCAAAGGAAGCCCAGGAGCGACAAAAAGTTCCTCAAATTATACTTGCAGTTCGAGGTGCTCGTAACACTGCTCCCCAGTCTTTCAGGTTTCAGTGTCCTGGGCAGCTATTCTGGATCTGGACTGCATAGAGGAATCGGTTTTTAAAGAGCTAATTATGTTCTGCAGGGCCTCAGCGCCTTGCTTGCGCCTGTTTTCTCGCTGACTAGTGGACCAAGCTCTCGGGCAGCTCAAGCAAGCGGGATCCCATCCGTAGGGCACTGTTGCTGCACCTCTATTTTCCTGGAGCTGAGTTCCCTCGTCACTGCCGAGCCAATTCAAAGATCATAGGCCCCTCAGTAAAGTGAGCGACCAGCTAGATTGGGTACAAGGACCTAAATTTAATTCCCATTCCTGAGGGCCTTCATCACGGGAAGTACAATCTCCGTCGAGCCATTACCTCTGGGCGAAGTCGTTCTCAAGTAAACCGGTGGGATTTACATCACTTTGCCTTGTTTCCAAGCAGTATGAAGAACTGTTTCTTTCTCCTGATGTCTGAGGAATTTAAGTAGGATCGCCGGGGACGATGCGCCTGCCGGTGGTTTAGGGCCCAGCGTCGCGGTGGACTCGTTCCATTTCAAGGAGATGTTGTCGGGCAGGGGGGAGAACCTCTCTCAGCAAATTCTGCATATGCTGAATAAAGTCGGCACTCTCATTTCCTTCCGGCAATCCCAACAGCCGAATGTTGTTGCGCCGGTTTCTGCATTCCGCATCCTCAGCCCGTTCCTGAAGGGCCTGAATGTGTGTGTGTAGTTGGGCTATAGCCCTCTCAGTGTTATCCACACGCTTGTCAGTAGCGGTGAGTTGCTCTTCGGATCCGTCTTGACGTTTTTCCAGCTTGCTAAGATCCGTTCTAATTGCCGAGACCGTGGATCGCATTTCTTTTCGGAATTCCCAAAATTCTGCAAGCATCTGTGTCATTTGCCTCTGCAGAATATCGTGGGGGCGGGTCGTCTGGCTGTACTTTTACGGGAGGTCATTGAACCAGCGAGTCCTCGCTATCCTAATTCTCAAGCCTGGATCTATCTCCACCGGGTTGAGCTGAAGGGTCCGATTTATCTGCCCCTCTTCTTGGGCATTTTAGACGTCAGTATTAGCGAGTTCCAGTTAACTTAAATGCTTTTGCCCTCGTTAAATATTTTGTTTTAACCGGACTACAGGGGAGCCTCGCGTTTGAGCTGCTCACTCGTTCATGACGTCACCGGAAGTCCCCACAGCCTCTTTCCAAAAAAAGAAAAAAAAAAAACCATACAGCTTCACTCACTGACAGGACAGCACAACAAAAGTCAATCTTCCTGGTGGCTCCGATTCTCTCTCTCTCTCAGGATCACATTGTTGATATAAGTTAGATCTTGGGTCACTTCAGAAATCGCAGGTATTTTTTTCAATTGACATTTCCGCATTTAAACCCGTGGGACTAATTAGGCCCGTCCCCACCCTGATGTTGCGGCCAATCAAGAGTTTGGCAGAGCTGGCTGACCAGATTGAGCTCTTCACCCTCTGCAGCAACACTCCCAGCCCCCTCTCCTGCCGAAAACAAACAAAAAACGCACCAACTAAACAAAGGAGATGCAGGGCCACGCTTATTTTGGCTTTCTTTCAGCTTTCTTTTTTCAGGCTCCCACTGAGCGCTCTGCGGGGATAGTTTCACCTGCCCGACCTAAAATCTACCCACATTTGGCAAGCGGGCGGGTGCCAATTTCAACCCCTGCTTGTGCGCTGCGTGCACAAGCGAACATAAAAACAACAGTGCCCCAATGACATGAATAGTGAGTACTGGCCTTTCGCAACGCAGGCAAGCAGAGAGCACAACAGAGATTCTCCCTCACTGGCTGCCAACTGACCACTTCATCATGTACACTCAGCACAGTGAGGAAGGATCGCAAGCAGCCAATCAGGAGGCACGAATGGGTCACATGCTTCTCTTCCATATGCGAGGACCCTGAAGCTGTCCACGATGTCGCCTGATTGGAAGCCTGAACTGCTTCAAGGATGTATGCCAGCCCCCGATGGTTCGGCCGCTCACTGCACACATGCTCCCGGCCCCCACCCTAGAATGAAAGGTAAGGGCTGCTATGCTCGCTCTCTGCTGCCACAATGACCACACGGTTAAATAGCGTACTGCAGTTCAGCATTTTAGCATTTCCTCATGGAACTGCAGAAGGTAAATTACATTTCCAGCAGCTTTTCTGCATTTCCACAGAAATACGGAAAGGCTATATTTCGACCCTTGTGGGCAGATGAGCGGTTCTGAGGCGGGGCAACCCTCTTAGAGATATATGGCATGGGCCATGACCGTGGAAGTGCTGTCACTGGTATCCACAGCACCATGGGACTGGAGTATGGCAACACCCCAAACGATTTGGGTGTACCTGTAAAATCTAGTGCCAGGTCCCCTAAGTTGCCATCTGTCTCAAAGGCAGAGTGGGAGTAAACAAACAAAACAAAAAAATCTTCCAGATCCCTTAAGAGGGGAACCGGACTCTTTTTCATGGGAACCGCCGAGATCACAACAGTTAGCCTTCTTAATTATAATTAAGAACAGCCCTCTGGTCCTGAGGAACCGGGAGAGGCAGACACTGTAGGGGGAACCAGCATGCCCATTAGGGACCCCCTTTTTAGAAGAACTGCCAGGCTTTAGGCATGTCCTCCACAGAGAGCATTTTCCTGCTTTGTCCACTGATGGCTCCCTTCCTTCCTCACGAGGGGCAGCGACATTTACTTTTTTTTTTTTTTTTTTAAAAACAGGAACTGAGTTAGGGACCTGTTCCATGATCCTTTTGGTTGGCCAACTCAGGGTTCCGAGTCCAGGTTGAAGTGCCCCGGGGAAAAGGAACTGAAGGATGGTAAGTGTCTTCAGAGGACCTTCCTTATGTTTGTAGAAGGGAAGGGTCTCACCGAGTGCTCTGTGACATAGGCAGAATGAAATTCAGTTCCCTGGTCTGGAGGAACAGAACCAGAACTATAAAGGAACCCAAAATACTGATGGCACCGGGACGAGCAACTTGTTGCTCGGTGTGTTCCTGGTGAAACATTTCAATAAATAAACAAACAAACAAACAACCAAGCTTTAATAATGCCCCCTACAGAGTGCACTGTTCTGTCCATTGACAGCCCCTTTCCTTCTTCAGGAGAAGGGGCAGAGAACCTTTGAAGGGAATGTATATGGGGCCTTTCCTATGTTGATAGAGGAAAGGACCCTACCCAGAAGCCAAACGACTTCCAGTTGTTTAAGGTGATTCGGACCCAGGAATCCAAACACAACTAGTGGCAGTCTGCTTGTTGTGAGACTGCGCCTACTAATTACAGGTCCCACTTCCCACTTTTTTTTTTTTTGGTCTGACTGACATGACAATGACAGACCATGTGAAAAACATGGTCCCAAAGGGAAGAGACAGTCATGGTCCACTGCCAAAACAGAGCAAGCAACTCATGAAAAAAGGCTCAGACTCCCGAGCTCTGAAGACACTAGCCTTCCCCCATAGCAATGGCGGCTCCACTTTGATAAAAAGTCAAGCTACTAAAATGAAGATACGCAAAAACTAAAGTAAGCAAGATAAACATAAAAAGCAAATCTGCACTTTAACCCTTGCTGTGCTGCAGACTAATACATCAGTCCAGAATTCCGATACACTTTAATTCTGTCAGCAGCCTAAGGGTTAAGCAAAAAACAAAGAAACGCCAAGTACTAAGGGTAGATTCTCCAGTTCCTGGGACCACTGAAGAACCAGAAAAAGCTCCCAATAAATAAATAAATAAATAAATAAGTATATATACAAACGAAACGCCAATGAACTAAGCTAGCAAACAAGAGAGACATAAAACAATTAAGAAAAACTAGCACTAAATCGAAAATAGACTTGCAAAGATGAATCTCCTGAAAAGAACTCTTCAGTGCGACCTGCTCTAACAGACGGGGAAATAAAGCTGCCGTTGTACAACAGAACGCAGCGCCACCATGGAGAGGAGGTTTGAAAACGTTCAAAGTTCTATCATTTACGGACATTCCACTCTCTCTCCAGGGCAGCTTCACCTACAAGACTAACTGCATTAGTTTACGTAATGAGGGACTCCTGGGGTTTGAAGCTGTTTCTTAGCAACAACCTGATTCTAGCTAAAACATTTTTTTTCAATACTTTTTTTTTTTTTTTTAAAACAAAATATCAGCTGCCCAGAAAGCCTACCAAACAGTGACAAACAAAATCACAGCACCACATAACTAACAGACCATTACACAGCAACAAGCCAGCAAAACCTAGTGATGAGGACAGTCTCAACAAAAGGCACAAACTGCCACGCTACTGTATATAAATTAAATTAAATTTGCACCAGATGTGATTCACCACAGAATGTGGTGATTATCCTGCTCCCAACCAACATCAACAAATCCAACACCTTCCTGTAGGCAACAATATCCTCCTCAATCCACAAACTGTACACAAAAACAATACTTAAAATTAGAAAAAATATGGAAAATGTTCACTTAGCTAAGGAAGCTCCACACAGAAGTAGACACTTTGCTACTGCCAGTATCCATAGCATCAGTCATTGTTGCTCACTGTTCCTCATAATTTTGTTGGTTTGCTCACTGTTGAACGTTCTGTTGCCCATTATGCCATTTGCTGTATGGCAATTTTATTCTTTAAGCATTCTTGAAACTGTATTTTATTTAGTTACACATTATGTTTTCATACCATTATACCTTGTACCTGTTCTCTTGCCTTCCCCCTGGATACATCTGGAAATGGGTTGATATCAGCTCAATACGACCTTCCTGGTAAAACTTCTGAAATAAATATCTGCGGATACAATTAATCTTTATTGTACATAAGAACAAGGCAGCAGAATAAGACCATTAGGTGTATCTAGTGTGCTCTTATAGCAGAGCCCTTAGCATAAGCTATGCTGCCGCCCCCCCAATCCGCCCTTCTCCTCAGTTGATCCTTATTCCCCCACTGACTCTGTCCAAGCCTTTCTTGAAGCTACCAAATATCTCACAGTGAAGAAATGCCTCCTAGCCACTGCTTAACCTCCTACCCCTCAATTTAAGACTGCACCCCCTCGTGTTTTGGTTACGGCTTGAAGAGACCCTCTTTGCCCACCCTATTTACTCTTTTTAAAATACTTAAATGTCTCGCTCATGCCTCCTCTCTCCCACCTCTCTTCAAGAAGTACATGTTCAGTGCTATCAACCTCTCCTCGTACATCCTACCCTGTTGACCCATAGTCCTTTTTGTTGCCCTCATTTGGACAGTTTCCAGTAGTTTCATGGTATCTGCTGTGACATGAAGTGTCTGAAAATAAAAAGTTACACAGAAAATAAAAGTGTAGTACCCCTACATATCTCCAAAGTTTTGCACAAAATCGGGCACTTTTTCAACAATATTGATTGTCCAGCTTATGTGTTTGGACATACTTTTAATGAGGCAAGACTGCCACCTGCAGAGGTACTGACAGCACATGGTGTTCACTGGATGTCCCCCATCCTACTACTGACCTAACTCGACCCTGCCTAGCTTTTGCGATATGACAGGATGAGGCTGTAACATCAATGTGTGGCCCTTTTATTTTCCTCTTAATGACACATCTACAAGCCAATTTGTTTACTAGACTACTGTAAATTACCCTCTAAAAGCGACAGAGAATTAAGGATGGGCTCTCAAACTGATTTGCGTTATAAGTTATTTGTTTCACAACAATACAGTACAATATTAAATACATTTGCAATAAGTACTATACAGTTCTTATTCTAATGGAACTCTTCATATTCAAGCATCAATAAACATTACTACCTATCAGCCTGATGCCTCTTACTTATTTTACATCCACTTGATCCCCAATGAAAATTTAATGTACTGAAATAACAGTTTCTCATAAAGAGAAGTACAGAAAAAAATAAGGTATTAGAAACAGACACTAAGGGGGATAGAGCTAGAAAAGGAGAGACACAAAAACAGTTCTGGATGGTGGTGGAAGAAGAATACCTGCCATAAGAGTAAGCAGTACACCAACTGATTTTATATATCACAAGCCAGTTTAAAACGTAAAGGAGGGATCAACAACAAAACACTGAAGTTATTCTCCACCGTGCAGTTCTTTCAAAACTGTCAAGATGTTACAATAACAGCCTAATCCAGATAACCAGACAAGAAAGGAATCCATTTCATTTAATTTTCGCAACACTGTCTGATTATATCATAAAAATGGTTAAAGAAAAACATTTACCTTCCCAGCCATGATTGAAACACAACTCTCCGCTTTTATTTTTATTCTATACAACTTTATTTCCCCTGCCCTCCTTTCATTTTTTGTAGCCAATGACAGCGCTCTGGTAACAGAATCTTTCACTGGGACATCATCTGTTCCAACACATGTCCACACGTGATGTCATAATAGTCTGTTGCCGTGGAGATAGTTATGATGTTACACACAGACCATTGGGACTTAAGGTGTAGACAAGCAGTAGGAGCACATAGATAAAAAGTGTAAGGAACGAGCGAATTCGGTCCACCAACAAGTGCCCCGTGCAATACAGGACGAGGGAAGAGAAATACAGAAATGCTGGGCGCACAAGCCAATCTCCGCTGTGTCCCTAGCAGAAACCCAACGCTGTCCCGGGTCACTTACCCCAGTACACCTTCCGTGGTCCTGAGCAGATACTCGGCCACATACCCCCAACAGGATTTCCTGTAGCTCATACATAACCGTTATAATGGGAAGGGGGTCGGTTTGAAGAACCATGTGGGCTCGGAACTATCCGGTCACAACCTATAATGTACTGCAAACTGCATAACAATTCCAAGCCAGCTTACCTCGGAGTCAGTTACCGGTACATCCCCGCCGGCTCTCAGCTGCCTTCCTCGGGCTGCAGCGTTGGTCTAAGCCCGCAAAGCCCACTCCTTCTCCCACTTCAGGGGCCTCTGGTCACTCCCCGGTCCCGTGTCAGGCAGTCGGTAACAGCATACCCCTTGCAGAAAAAGACCTCTGGGACAGGGCGCTCCTTTCTGGCTCCAGCTACCTGTCGGCGGGACAGGAAACTCCCTAAGCCCGTTGTCTTGCTTCCTCAGTCCGCAGCCCCGATCTCTGTCGGCGGGCTGGGGCAGCTCACTGGTCCGCACCCCCTCGCCAAGTGTACTCTGTCCTCCTGACAGCTGGTCCCGCAGCCTGCTCTGAGAATCTTCCGCCCCGCCCGAGCTGTGGCCTGTCCCGGCCTCACTCCCCACCGCCCAGTTTCCCTTCCTCAGCGTCACGGAACTGAAAGCACCCCTCCGAAAAGGGAACTCTGCGTTACAGAAATACACCGGTCGCCATTACAACACAACTAACAGGACTAGTTGGACGGCGCGAGGAACGGCGGGATAGCCTGAGGAGTCCGAAGTCGCGGTTGAAACACCGCGAGACTGACGTCGCCTCACCGGCGGACCTTAGCGTGGCGAGGCGCCATGTTGTGTGTGTTTTAGTACTGTAAGAGCATTTGGGCTGACTGTTGATTATTGAGCTTCGCTTTACATTTTTAAAACATATTACAGTAAGTCTTGTCCCTTCATCAGTTACAGCTCTGTTTTCTCTGGCTTTCTTGTAAAGCCTCTCCAAAGAGTAGGATAAACCCTCAGGTAACTTGGAAGAGCTGCTGTGTACAAATTAATACTATGCAGTTACTTAACATTCAAGGTCCCGGGTGACGTTCCACATGTGACAGCATTCCTGGGTTGCTGGCAGGGCGGCAACAGTTAGATAGGGTAACATTATTCACGACAGGGTGTGCGTTAGACACTTTAACACAGGTACGCCTCCTAGCCGTGTGGTAAAGTGTCTAACGCACACCCTGGAGTGGCTTATTGCGCTTATGAAATGGCCATCTTTCGTGCAACTGTATTTGGTTGGTTAAATTTCCAATTTAAAGTAGGAAAAAACATGTTATGTTTGCATCTTTTTTAATAAAATAGTTCCTCCGCCTAAGTGTCCTGTGTTTTTGTTTGTTTTGTTTTTGTGCACTTAAGGAATTTTGTCCTAGAAAGGCTTCTGTACTGTAAGTCTGGTTGTCATGGCAGTATTCACCTCGCCCTCTCTTCCCCCGCCTCCCCATGTTGTGTGGAGACAAGAGAAACAAAAAGAGTAAAATGCGTTTGTTTTGGTTTTTTTTTTATAATTAAAAGTTCAAACTTCAAGAGCAGGCAGACTGGTAGAAACACACACAGAGCGGACAGGTACAGAGATAGAGTGAACGGGCAGGTGGAGGGATCGCTGTTCTTTTAAAAAAAAAAAACATGAACGAGCAGGCAGGTTAGGAGAGACATTGCGGCTGTACTTTACAAATAAAAATGAGAATTTCAAGAGCGGGCAGGCTCAAAGAGAATTGAGAGGAGCGGGCAGGCTGGTGTGCAGATTGCGGCTGTTCGTCCCCGAGGAGCAGCGTGTGTGTGCAGTTAATTTCATGCTATATTAAAACACTGGGCCTATCGAACAGGCGGTCAGAGGTATTTGTTTTATTTGTTACAGTTCTGCTGGCACCTCTTATTGCACAAACAAGATGGCTGGTTTTTTTTTTGTTTTTGTTAAGGTTCTGAGTGGGCAGCATCACCTATATCAATGCCCAGTGTTGGACCTTTTTTCTGTGCATCAGACTGAATATCACATCCCTAGCAGCCAATCAGTGCTCCTATTTTATGATGCCCATTTCATAATATCCGATATAAGGGAGCTACTCACATGTGGTGGTTGCCCTCAGTGATAGTTATTCTAGCCGGTTTTAACTATACATAGCAGCCCATATCCGAGTAATATCCCTCGTAACTTTTGTATAGTTCCTCGCAGCCCAATCTATTCCCTGTGCCACGGTGATGGTGACACTCCCACTTTCAAGGACGTAATGACTGTAACCAGGGAGAGTGTGTGGGGGGCGCTCCCCATTGAAATGAATGGGGCTAGATTCCTCTTACATTTTTAAGCTCAAGAATGGCCACTTAGAGATTAGTGAATGTCGCCGATCGACTAACAAGGCCCTTGTTAGTCAAGCAGTGACCTTCATTAATCGCTAAGTGGCCATTCTTAAGTTTAAAAATGTAAGAGAAATCTAGCCCCGTTCATTTCAATGGGACGCACCCCGCACTCTCCCTAGTTACACTCTTACGTGCTTGAGCGCGGGGGCATGTCACCATTACCGGGACCATCAGAATGGATCGGGCTGCCAGGCACTGTACAAAAGTTACGAAGGACAAAAAAAGGAAAGCTGAAGCACTATGCAAACACTACACACAAAAATTAGAGGACTATCAACTACTATATCGGGTAGGAGACATTACTCTCCAGCACAAGATTAGGGAAACTAAACAGGAACTATAAAATATAATGGACTGTAAGATTCTCCACTCTATGGCTTATTTAAAGCAGGCTCACTATGAGGGAGGGGCTAGAGGGACACACTTGCTGGCGAGGAGGCTGAGGAATAGGAAGCGAGCGGTGACTGTTTTAATAAGTAGACATCCCGTAAGGAAACAAACTTCACACTCTGAGGAACATATTAGAGCATCATTTTTAGACTACTACCATACTCTTTATACATCTTCCCCTACATCATCAAACTCGGACACAAGAACTGAGTTCTTTGCTAGGTTAAACTTTCCTAAGCTATCTGATTCTCAACGGGCTATCCTTGACTCCCCTATTGCTCCAGACGAGATTTTATGCCATATAAAAGCTTTGAAGCCTCTAAAAAGCCCAGGCCCGGACAGATATTCGGCAGAATGGTACAAGACATTTGCAAATCTCTTCTTCCTACACTTCTGTCTTCCTTCCGAGCGGTGGCAGAAGGGGAAGATCTTCCACCATCATGGCATCAGGCTGTTTTCACCCCATCCCTAAACCCAAAAAAGACCCGTTGGACCCATCTTCTTATTGCCCTATTTCTAACCTTAATGTTGATTATAAGATCTATATAGCTATTTGGGCGTCTCGCCTTGAAACACTCCTTCCCTCTCTCATAAACCCTGATCAAGCCAGCTTTATTAAACAGCGCAGTACCACAGATAACATTAGACGTACCATGCTTCTTCTGGAACATTTACACAAAATCCCTTCTGCCCTCCTCAGTTTTGACACTGAAAAGACGTTTGACAGAGTGTCACGGAACTTCCTTTGGGACACACTTGAACATTTTTCTTTCCCTGACCAATTTCTCTCCTGGCTCAAAAAAATATACTCTCGACCCCAGGCTTATATTCGTCTAAATGGGTCAATGACCCCCCCATTCACTTATCTCGGGACACGCCAGGGTTGCCCTTTTCCCCTATCTTTTTGCACTATACATGGAACCCCTGGCTATGACTATTAGACAGAATCCTCGGACGGAGAGTATACCATTGGGCCAAACATCATACAAGATATCCATTTTTGCCGATGATATCCTTTTAACTCTTCTCTCTCCTGAATCTTCTATCCTAGCAGTTTGGGAATCTTTTAAGAAATATGAGGATTTGGCCAACTTTAAATTAAATATAACAAAAACGGAGGCCCTGATGCTTAACTTTCTTCCTTCTTGGAACCTCAAGGTTTTTTCCCTTTAAGGTGGCGTTGTACTAAACTCAAATATCTGGGCATACACATCCCACAAAACCTCGAGCATTCTGAGTTTGTTAATTACGAACCTGTCTCTCTTTCTATCCAAGGGGACCTGAACAGATGGACTAATCTGAAATTAACTTTTTTCAAAGGATTGAAACCATACAGATGAACATCCACCCTAGGTTGCTCTATCCATTTCAGAATATTCTGACTTTTCCATCTGCTTTTTACTTCAAATCCTGGAACACGAAGATTTCTACTTTTATCAGGGATGCTCAAAAACCAAGGGTCCACTTTTCCTTACTCTCTCTTCCTTTAAACCTAGGTGGGGTAAATCTTCCTAACCTGAAGATGTATGCTACGGCAGCATTCTTAAAAATACTCTTCCTTTGGCTCTCTCCTTCTACCTCTCTCATTTGGAAAAATATCGAGTTTTGAATAAATGAACTACACGATACTGAGAAAATAACTCTTCTAGGGACATGGATATGTTGTTCATCCACACTGTCTGGCAGGTATCCTTGCCGCTTTAAATCTTGCCGGAAGGTCTTCAAGCTTCAAGCTGGCTCCTCCCACCAACCCGGGTGGTAAAACTCTCGGCTCCGCCCCATGACGCCAGATCTTCCTTACCGTTTGGAAGCTCAGGTTCCCTCCTGAACGCTCTGCGTATAAGACTGGTTCCTAATTCTTTGGTTTTGTGAATTAAAGTTTTTTGCACTTCAGACTTGATTCTTCTTTCCCTCACGGCTCAAATGGACGATCGACTCCCAGTTTTCGGAGTGCCCTTGCGGGTAGAAGATGTCTCAGACGGATCCGCACTCCACGTGTGTCTACTGTTTAGGCCTTGAGCACGACCCGCAGGCTTGCGACCTGTGCTCTTCCTTCTCAGCCTACGTCCTCGAAGACCGTGCTGCCCGTTTACAACTGGGGCGTCCCAAGAAACGTTTTCCTCCGGTGAAGTCAAAAGAGGCCCGGTCGGCGGTTTCCGCGGCAGCGGGCTCGGCGGATCAGCTAGAGCAGATGATCGCCCTCGAAGAGGAGGCGGTGCAGACCGCATCTTCCTCGGCCGCGGCATTTATCCCGCTCTCCCTGAGTTCCTCTTATACAGCTTCCTTTAAGGAGCTTTGTCTGTCCCTCTCCACTAAGGGAGAGGGACCAACGTCTGCTGGACCTTCTTCTCGGTCCAAAAGAAGAAAGGTAAGTCCCTCCGTCGGCGCTCTTGGGAGGCGGGAAGGTCCCTCTCCCGAGTTGTCGGCCATCGACTTTGGTCGATCGTTAAACCGGCCACTGGTCTCCACGGTGTCCCGTCAGGTCAGTTGACGAGACTCCCGTCGGCATGATCGAGATTTTCTCGACCCGTTGGGCGGGTTGTCCCAAGCGCACAGAATCCTCTCCCGGTTCCCCGGTGGGAGCTGAGGATCCATGGGCTTGCCAGTGCCTCCGGTTCCGGAGCACTCGGATGAACCGTCCGAGCGAGGAGAGCCGGTTCCCCGTCCGATCCCACACGGCCTTGGAAAGCCGAGGTTCTGGTCCGGACTTCTTGGCGGTCCAGCCGATCCCGCGTCATAGGTGGTCTCGGTCTCGGCACTGCGATGAGCGGGCGCCACCGTTCGTCTCGTCCTCCTCCTCAGGCGGGGGAGGCTTCGGCGTAGATTACGTCGGCGTCGAGGACCTCATGTGGCAACAGCTCCTTCTGACCGGGAACAAGCCGGCGCCCGTGCCTTCGGCCATTAAGTGGCTGTCACCAGAGCTGGCAAAACAACCCCTCAACTTACCGAGGGCCTGTTCCCAGGCGGTTGTTGGCCAAAACCAGCTGCTCCACTGATTCGGTGGAACCTCTGCCTCCACAGCCGTTATTTGGGGCTCCAACCAAGAATTCTCGGTCGGCTCAGGGACTGCCCCATAGGCTGTCTGTTACCCTCACTCCGATCGACCTCGGCGGTGGAGGTGACTCAGGCCAGGCAGCTCTTTGCGGACTCTTCAGAGTCCGTGGCGATTCCTCCCTTTTCTCCAGGCGAGTAGACTTGGAGTCCTCTGGAGGTCAGTCGATGGACGATAGCCCTTCGTCCTATCTGGGATTGCTTCGGCTCATCTCGGAGTCCACCGGGATGAAGCTCGAACCTGTGTCTAAGCGGGCCAGGTATCCCCTCACAGAGATACTGGACCGAGGGGATTCCCCTACAGAGGCCTTTCCGGTGGCCGAGGCCATAGTGGGCCCGGCCTTGGAGCTCTGGCAGCGCCCTGCTTCCTGTCCTGCACCCTCGGCCAGGATGGCCAGGAAGTATGTGGTCCCTACCGGTTCCTTGTCCGGTTTTTCGGAACACCCCTCAGCCGAGGGCTAGTTACAGCAAGCGTTTTCGCACACGGGAGCCGCTAGGGACATGGACAAACTCCCGACAAGGAGTCAAGAAATTGGACTATGCGAGCATAAGGTTTATGCTCGTCCTCCTCGCCTTCGTCAGGCCAGTTCGGTCATACTTATGGCACATTTCTCTCATGCCCTGTTGGGTTCCCTGGACGAGGTAGTTCCTCATCTTCCGGCGGACCTGCAGACCACGGTTAGGCAGGTGCGGGACCAGGGCAGGGCAGTGGCCAAACAGCAGCTCCAGACTGCTCTGGACATTGGGGACTCATGTGCCAGGTCAGTAGCGGCCGCAGTGGCTATGCGCCGTCGGGCATGGCTGAGGATATCCACCTTCACTTCAGATACCCAGCACAAGTTGGCGGATGTCCCCTTCCTGGGGACCGACCTCTTCGGCCCTGGGGTGGAAGGTCACCTGAAGAGGATCGAGAAGTCCAATGCTACCTTGGACTCGGTCTCATCCGCACAGAAGGACAAAGGCCGCAGCCTAAGCCTTTTCGTCCCTCTGCGCCCGCGGCACGTCCAGCCCAGCAACATCAGGGCCAGCAGGCACGAGCTTGGCATCCCAAACCCAAGCCCTCGGCTTCCTCCTCCAGGAAGCAGGGAGGTAAAGGCCCTGGAGGTCCCTCGGCCGGTCCTTCCTCCAAGCCTGCCCAGTGACGGGTTGAGGGGTGTCGCCCCAACCCCGCCGCTTCACTCCCAGGTGCCCTCGGGGCGGCCGCCTAATTTCTTTCCGCCTGGTCCACATCACCACAGACCGGTGGGTGTTGGAGGGTGGGAAAGGGCCTGCCTCTGGAGTTCGAGCAGGCCCCACCCTTCAGAGCGCTCACACCTCGGGGTCCGAAGCCTCGCTGTCAGCTCGCCGAGCCGACATCGCTCTCCTCCTCGAGAAGGAGGTGATCAGAGGTGGCGGACCCTCCCTCAAACCCAGGGTTCGTGTCCAGGTACTTCCTGGTTCTGAAACGGACGGGGACTGGCGCCCCATTCTCGACCTACACGACCTAAACAAGTTCCTAAGGTCTCAAACCTTCAGGATGGTCACTCTGGCTCAGATAATACCATCCTTGGAACACGGCTTGTGGTTCTGCTCTCTGGACCTGCAGGACGCGTTCTTTCACATCCCTATCCGTCCGTCACATCAGAGGTTCCTTCGCTTTCAAGCGGAGGGATCCCTTTTCGAGTTCCAAGCCATGCCCTTCGGCTTATCTCCAGCTCCCAGGGTCTTCACCAAATGCATGGCAGTGGTGACAGCATTCCTGCGGCGCTGAGGGGTCCGGGTTTACCCTTACCTGGATGATTGGCTGATAGCAGCCCCCTCCAGACAGGAGGTGGAGCGGTCCAGAGATCTGGCCCTCCAGGTTTGCTCTCTCAGGTCGGCCTCCTCATCAATGAGGCCAAGTCGGAATTCGAGCCAAAGCAGGTGATTCTTTTCATCGGGGCAGAGCTCGACTCTCTTCGAGCCAGAGCACGGCTCCTGGCGGACAGGGCCGAGGTTCTTTCCTCCTTTGCCCAATCATTTCTGGTTGGGCAATCGCGCCCTGCCCGGGACTTCTTGCGCCTCCTGGGTCTCATGGCGGCCTGTACCAGCGTGGTCCATTGGGCCCGCTGGAATATGCGCCCCCTTCAGTGGGGGCTGGCCAGCCAGTGGTCCCAACGCTGCAATCCATTGGACCAGCTAGTGACGGTGACCCAGGGGATGTGGAACGCTCTCCAGTGGTGGACCATTCCAGTTCATCTGCAGGAGGGCATCCCGTTTGTCCGCCCCGAGCCGACAGTCTCTCTATCGACCGATGCCTCTCTGATGGGTTGGGGTGCCCATCTGGGGGAACACCGAGCGCACGGCCTCTGGTCCCTGAGGGAGTCCCGATGCCACATCAACCTGCTGGAGCTCCAAGCGGTCCGCCTAGCTCTCACCGCCTTTGCTCCGTTTCTTCGGGGTCAAGTGGTCCGGGTCCAGATGGACAATACCACGACTATGTACTGTCTAAACCGCCAGGGCAGGACGCGCTCCATGCTTTTATGCAAGGAAGCTGTCCGCATCTGGTCACTCGTGCGCAGCCTGGAGGCAGATCTCCTAGCCATTCATGTGGCAGGAGCCTCCAACACCCTGGCCGATGCCCTAAGCCGGATAGGGGCTGCGTCCCACGAGTGGTCTCTCCTGCCAGAGGTAGTACAAGATCTATTCTCCCATTGGGGCACACCTCAGGTGGACCTGTTTGCCTCCAGGGAAAATGCGAAGCTGAGGCTGTTCCATGCCCACCCCCCTCAGCAGGGATCGCTGCAGGGGGATGCCTTCTCGAGGCCGTGGACCCCAGGCCTCTCTTACGCCTTTCCCTCGTTCCCCTTGATGCACAAGGTGCTTCTCAAAGCAAGGAGGGACAAGGCGCAGGTGATTCTGATAGCCCCAGACTGGCCCCGCCAGTACTGGTACCCAGATCTCCTCAGCCTCAGCTCCAGGCTCCCGAGGCAGCTTCCAGCTTGCCCGGACCTGCTCTCAGTCAATCAGGGGAAGGTGTTCCATCCGGACCTTCAATCCCTGCACCTGACGGCCTGGTTCCTGAGCAGCTAGAGTTCCAGGCCTTGGGTCTTTCTGACAGGTCCTCAAGCGTAGTTGAGGCGTCCCGTAAGTCGACAGAAAATGCTATGCCTTCAAATGAAGAATTTTATGTTGCCAGGGCAAGGGCCTTGACCCTTCCTCCTGTTCCTTGGCGAGCATATTGGACTACCTTTGGTCCCTTTCTCAGCAAGGGCTTAGGTCGTGACCCTTAAGGTGCACCTGGCAGCCATCTCTGCTTACCGGGCGCGGGCTGGGAAGCAGTCGATGGCAGGGAGAAGGTGGTCTGTTGCTTTTTCAAAGGCCTTGATCACATTTCCTCCGCAAGTAGAACCTCCACCTCCATGGGATCTACTGCTGGTATTGGCAAGCTCATGGGCAAGCTATTCGAACCAATGCACAGGTGTGAACTCTTCACCTGTCGTGGAAGACCGCCTTCTTGGTGGCTATCATGTCAGCCAGAAGGATGGGAGAGCTCCAGGCGCTCTGCATCGAGGTCTCCTTACCTGGTCTTCCACAGGGACAAGTTGTCCCTGCGCCCCCCGAAATTCCTTCCGAAGGTGGTGCTCGGAGTTCACCTTAACCAGGTGTTGACTCTGCGGTGTTCTACCCCAATCACACCTCGGAGGTCGAATATAGGCTCCATACTCTGACTCCTAGAAGGCGCCGCTTACTATAAGGAGCGCAAGACGGCTGAAATTGGGAGAGGTTCGCCAGCTGTTTGTCACCACGCTGAAGCCGCACCTGGCAGACCTGCAGCCAAGTGGATGATAGGCAGGTGGGTCACCTCCTGCATAGATCTCTGCTATAAGTTGGCAGGCATGGAGCTTCCCAGAGGGATAAGAGCTCATTCTACCCGCCATACTGCTGCATCGGTGGCTGCTTCCAGGGACGTCCCTATCCAGGAAATCTGCAGGGCTGCTACCTGGAAGTCAGCACACACCTTCATCACCCATTACCACATCGACCTTGAGTCATGCAGGGATGCTGGTTTTGAGGCCTCGGTTCTCCAGTCTCTATTCCCTAAGTAGGGGGTGTGCGCCTTGCCTCCCTCCTCCCGGAGAAATGCTAGGAGTCTGCCAAACAGTGTGGATGAACAACATATCCATGTCCCTAGAAATACAGGTTACTCACCTGTAAAAGGAGTTCTAGGAATGGTATATGTTATTCATCCTACCTCCGACCTCCCGCAACCCGGCAGCACAACCCTGAGCTTCCAGCGGGCCAGATCTGGCGCCATGGGGCGGAGCCGAGTTTTACCACCCGGGTGGGTGGGAGGAGCCAGCTTGAAGACCTTCCGGCAAGATTTAAAGCGGCAAGGATACCTGCCAGACAGTGTGGATGAACAACATATACCATTCCTAGAACTCCTGTTACAGGTGAGTAACCTGTATTTTCCTCACTTTAACTATCCCCTGCTCTTAGAGACTTTTCTCCTTACACAGCCCATATTCTCAGAATATGATGTAGTTTCAAAAAAAAAGAAACAATATAAACAAATCCATTTTTTCTTCACTCTAATATCAGGTGAATACAAATTTCTCCCAGCCCAATTCGACTTGACTTTCTGGAATTGGCGTAGGCTGGGTCTCAATGGCTTTTACCAACCAACAAATGACTCTGGCATTTTATCTTTACCTGAACTCCAGAGTAAATATTCCCTTCCAGATAGTGATACATATTGATATACCCAGGTGAGAAATTATATTTTAAGACTGAGACTTTCCTACATTCTGTCCTACTCCTGTACTTCCCTTATGGGCTCTTTTGAGAGACACAACGAGGGGTGCCATTTAGGGGAAACTAATAGGCCACCTGTGTAGAATAACTCGAGACAACTTAGGGGATTCTTCCAAGTCAGTCTTGGAAGCCTGGAATAAGGATCTTGATCTGAATATACCCTTCCCATATTGGGAGAAAGCAACCTTGAAGGAAATCAAAATTATGGCTTCTAATATCTGGCAAGAATTCACATGGAAGTGTCATTCCAGATACTTTCATTCCCCTGCTGTGCTTGCAAACTATTTGCCGGCATCTTATGGTTGCTGCTGGAGGGCATGCAAATGTTCTAAGGCAGACCTTGGACATATATTCTAGTTCTGTCCAGTTCTAATGCCTTTCTGGTTAACTCTACAGGTGGATATGGGGAAGGGTATGCTGTAACCCATAGAACTAACGGTAGAGATGGTCTTACTGTCCATTTTCCCTCCCCATAGCCCAAGATGGCCGAAAACCTTGCTTCCTCTCCTTCTCCTAGCTGCCAAGAAAGCAATTACACATAAGTGGATGGTAAAAGATCCCCCAACAGTACTAGAGTGCACAAAATAGTTTACTTCGAAGAGTGCAGTTATTCTAGATGCCCTACAGGGGGCATGCCTTAGACAACTAGTACTGGAGCCCACTCGAGAGGGAGCAATATTAGACTTGATTCTCTCAAATGGAGATGGAGAGAGGATCACAGATGTAGAAGTGGGTAGCCATCTGGGAACTAGCGACCATCGAACAGTATGGTTCACAATAAACACAGCAATAGAGTCAAGCCACACAAAACACAAAAGTACTGGACTTTAGGAGGGCTGACTTTGCTAAAATGGGTGAGTGCCTAAGGAATGCACTAGCAAATGGGCAGGAAGGAGGGGTGGAAGAACAATAGGGAATAATAAAAACTGCCATCACAGAGGTAACGAGCCTTTGTGTGAAGCAAATAAACAAAACAAGACGATGTATGAAACCACTATGGTTCTCAAAGGAAGTGGCAGTGAAGGTTCAAGAGAAAAAGAAAGCATTCAGGAAGTACAAGGAATCGCAGAAGGAGCAGGACAGAGAACTGTATCAGTTAAAGCAAAAGGAGGCTGGGAAGGCAGTCAGAACAGCAAAGGCCCAAACCGAGGAAAAGATAGCCAACTCAGTTAAGAAGGGGGATAAAAGCTTTTATAGGTACATCAGGAGCAAAGGAAGACCAAGGGAGGGATAGTGAGGCTTAATAAAGGGAGGGAGGGTGGGCAGAGGGAGACTGTGAAAAGGCAGAGATACTAAACAAATATTTTTGCTCAGTATTTACAAATGAAGAGGGGGAGGTACATAAAACAAACAGTAGTAACACTCTGGATACAGAAGTTGATACCAGCCCATTTACAGAAGAAAGAGTTCTGAAAGAACTCTTAAAACTGAAGGTGGACAAAGCAATGGGGCCTGATGGGATTCATCCCAGAATTCTAAAAGAGCTAAGGGGTAGAACTAGTGACACCACTGACTACCCTTTTTAACAAATCATGGGAGGATGGGGTGGTACCCAAGGACTGGAGGAGGGCAGATGTGATTCCCCTTCACAAAAGTGGGAGCAAGGCAGAAGCAGGAAACTACAGACCTGTTAGTTTAACCTCAGTGATAGGAAAAATGATGGAATCACTTCTGAAGGAAAGAATTGTCGAGTATCTAGAGGCCAGAGGAGCACAGTACCCTAGGCAGCATGGATTCACAGCAGGAAGGTCATGCCAGACAAATCTGATAGATTTCTTTGACTGGGTGACCAAAGTAGTAGATCAGGGAGGGGCTGTGGATATGGCCTACCTAGACTTTAGCAAGGCATTTGACACAGTCCCACACAAAAGATTAATATACAAGTTAGCCAGCCTGGGAGTGGGTCCCAAGATGACAGCCTGGGTAAAGAATTGGCTGGAGAATAGGACACAGAGAGTAATAGTAAATGGAGTCCACTCAGAAGAAAGGAGGGTTACTAGTGGGGTACCGCAGGGTTCAGTATTAGGACCGGTCCTCTTCAATGTCTTTATAAGCGACATTGCGGAAGGACTAGAAGGAAAAGTATGTCTCTTTGCAGATGACACTAAGATCTGCAACAGAGTTGATGCACAGGTGGGGTGGAAGGATGAGAAGGACTTGGCAAGGTTAGAGGAATGGTCAATGTATGGCAGCTTAGATTCAATGCTAAGAAGTGCAAGGTAATGTACCTGGGAAACAAAACCCAGGGAAGAGTACACAATGGGGTGAGATACTAACAACAACAAAATGGAAAGGGACCTGGGGGTAGTCATATCAGATGACCTAAAGGGGCAAGCAATGTGAGAGGGCAGCAAGGAGGGCTGGGGGATACTGGGATGCATAGGAGAGGCATCACCAGTAGAAAACAGGAAGTTATTATCCGTCTGTACAGACAGCTGGTGAGACCCCATCTGGAGTACTGTGTGCAGTTCTGGAGACCCAATCTCCGCAAAGACATAGACAGGATGGAAGCTGTCCAGAGGAGGGCAACTAAAATGGTGCAGGGTCTGCACCGGAAGACATATGAAGAGAGACTTAAGGAGCTTAATATGTATAGCCTTGAGGAAAGGAGGGAGAGGGGGGACATGATAGAAACTTTCAAGTACCTCAAGGGAATCAACAAAGTCCAAGAAGGTCGCATCTTTCAAAAAAAGAGGTGTACAAGAACAAGAGGGCACAATTTGAAGATAGAGGGGGGACGGCTCAGAGGTAATTTAAGGAAGTATTTTTTCACAGAGAGGGTTGTGGATGCATGGAACGGCCTTCCGGAGGAGGTTGTGGAGTCAAAATCAGTGGTGGAATTCAAGCATGCATGGGACAGTCATAAGGCAATTCTGGGGAGTGGGGTAAGAAGAAGTAGGCTGCTGGTTAACTAGGATCTGCAGCTTATCCAGTAGGTAGGGAAATGGGCAGACTGGGTGGGCCAAGCGGTCCTTATCTGCCGTCCAAATTCTATGTTTCTATGTTTATTTATTTATTTATTGAATTTTGATGACGGGTAGGCCCACTGAGCCCGAGGTCCCTTTTTCAGGGGCGACACGTGATATATATATATATATATATATATATATATATATATATATATATAAGAGAGAGAGAGAGAGACTCAAATCCCTGATGGCTGAGTTCCTTCACAAACATGATTGCTTCCTTGGGAAGTGGCGGAAGTGGGTACTTTATTACTCGCAGGTGAACCCCGAATTTGTTCCTTAGATGAGGGTTACACCTCCCTGGAACTTTTCAAATGAGATTTCTCCTCTCCTGTTTTCCCCATTATTCCTCTTTACATGGGGCTTTGGGCTATGACTCGAGGCTTGTTTCTCCATACCTGGGGGTTGAGGTCCGCCGCCTGCTTAGTAACCCAAGGGACATTAGTTGCTCACTCTAAGTATGAATGTTAACAGTACTCTGTTTAAGTATTGATGTATAAATTCCTAATTGCTTTTTTTTATTTACAGAGGACAATTTTTCTTTTTCTGTATTACATCAAATGTTGTATCATTATTGTCTCTCACAATAAAAATGAAATAAAAAAAAGTTACGAGGGATATAACTTCAGTATGGACTGCTATTTATAGTTAAAACCTGGCTAGAATAATTATCACTGAAGGCGGCTACCATAATATGTGAGTAGTTCCCTCATATCAGAAATTACCCAAAGATTTTCTGACCTGGCTGAGAGCAGCTACCACTCACATATTGGTAGCTGCCCTCAGCTGATAATTATTCAGCGGTTTAACTATAAATAACAGCCGCTGATTATATCCTCGTAACTTTTGTATAGTGCCTGACGGCCCTATCCATTCTGACTGTCCCGGTGATATGGTATGCTCGCGCTCAAGCACGTAATGACGTGTGACCAGGGAGAGCATGGGAGTGTGCCCCATGGAAATGAATGGGGCTAGATTTCTCTTACATTTTTAAACTTAAAAATGGCCACTTAGAGATTAATGAAGTTCACTGCTCGGCTAACAAGGGCCATGTTAGTTGCTCGGCGACCTTCATTAATCTCTTAAGTGGCCATTCTTGAGCTTAAAAATGTAAGAGAAATCTAGCCCTGTTCATTTCCATTGGGCACGCTCCCACACTCTCCCTGGTCACACGTCATTATGTGCTTGAGCATGGGGGCATGTCACCATCACCGGGGCACTCAGGATGGATCGGGCTGTCAGGCGCTATACAAAAGTTACGAGGGATATAACTCAGGTACGGACTGCTATTTATAGTTAAAACCTGGCTAGGATCACTATCGCTGAGGGCAGTTACCACAATATGTGAGTAGTAGCTGCTCTCACCCAGGTCAAAACATTTTTTAATGGCAGAACAGTTCTTTCAAACAGGAATAATGTCCACAACAAAGGTTAGTATCTAAACAAGGTATTCCATTTAGTTCTACACATACACAACGGTGGTTTAGCTTGCAGGAGAAAAATAGCAATGAAGTTGACATGTTCAAAAGTCTGTTTCAGGCAGTTAATTTCTCTGGATTTTTTTTTGCAGGAGTGTTATTCCCACATTTAATCCACAGAGGAGCAAAGTCCAAAAGTCCATTTTACTGCAAATTAAAATGTGTTATTCCTTGCCAATAGTTTTAAAGATGAGGGTTGAACATCACACCCTGAGGTACATGCAACACTTTAGCTTATGGCTGGACTAAATTGTCTGGATATCTATCCTATATCAATTTTGCAAACTGCTTTAAATTGTCTGGATATCTCTCTGCTTTGTTGTTATATATCCTCCTGGGTCATGCCTGAAAATAGTCATTCTTATGGCTAGTGCACCTACCCGGTAAACAAAAGTTAAATAAAATAAATTAAATAATATCAACCAGTATCATCGAGACACATTGTTCTCATTTAAGACAGCCCCCTAAAGCCATCCCTCACCGACTGTATCCCCGCACAGAATGTTCTGCGCCTAGGAAGAACTGTGTTGCAAAACAAAGTCTGTAAACTGACCACTTCACTCATTTGTGCTTCTGAATAAGCAGCAGTCTTGCTGCTTTGTTTCTTTTGCAGCATTCTTTGACGCTGACTGCTGCACCCCAGAGTTTCACCAGTGCTGTTTTTTATTGTTTCAAACTTGGGAAGAACTGTTAGGTCCAACCCTCACCTTAGTCGACTTGAGAGACGTTCAAAGACTGGAGTTAACCAGCTTCCTTTGGTGCCTCCCACCCCACTGATATCCTGAAGCTACAGCCATACCAAGCACATAGGGCTTGGAAGCAGAGGGTAATACCCACCACCACCACCTCCTTTGGACTTTACACTGGGGGCTGTGTACACCAGAAATGCGAGAAGCCCACCCTAAACTCTGGAAAGGGGGGGAACGCTGAGGTTAAAACAATCTGTCAAAGACTTAATACTTTTCCCTCTCACAGTAAGTACTTTACTTTCACTGTCACAGAAGGTGTTCTTTTCTCTCAAGCAAAGTCCTTTTATTTTTATTTATTTATTTATTGAAATATTTCACCAGGAAGGCACACTGAACAACAAGTTGCTCATCTCCTGGTGTGACCTGGGTTGGGGGGTACAACTGGATGAAGAATTAGACATTCAGTTTATCATTTAACATATCCAAGACATTAAACATTCAATTACATTTGTAACGAAACATACAGTTAAAAATATCATAAATAATCATACAGTCACATTTGTGACATAACATACAGTTAAATATATCATACCTGTGGAATATGCATTTAATTACAAGTGGCATATCTGAGGCACATAGTACAGAAATTTAACAGTGGAGCCAAATCCTTCCAGGAATGGATCACAGTTAAGAGACAGATAATTTAGCAATTATTGAATGAATCAATCCTCAGATGAAAGGAGGGAGACATTCAGAGACAAGGGGAAAGTAGTCCCAACAAGTCCAAATTAATTTTTCCCAGGCATGAAAGCCTCTGAACCTGTGAGTCACTCCTGGAAACAAGCCTCAACTTAGTGTGCCTTTCCTGGTTAAACAATTTCCCTTTCCCTTCCTTGAACAATTGCCAGATCTTCACACACAGTACATTTTAGGGTGTAACAATCTCTTTGTCTTTCAGCAAAGCCATCTGGCTAATATTGCCTAGTACCACAGGAGAACATTATCTCTGTGCAGGCTGTACCCCATCTGGTACT
Source organism: Neoceratodus forsteri (assembly GCA_016271365.2). Lineage (NCBI taxonomy): Eukaryota > Metazoa > Chordata > Ceratodontiformes > Ceratodontidae > Neoceratodus > Neoceratodus forsteri. The sequence continues at coordinate 913,095,704 of CM028136.1, forward strand.
GGTGGTAAAAAGGCTGCCATAATACAGTTCTGGTTTTCTGGTGTTTTCCTCTGTTACAGAAACTGGAACTACAGCAGGGACAATGAGATGCTGGTAGCTCAGTGCCCTCTCAGCAGCTGTCAGACTGCTAGAACCCAGCCTAGTAGCATGGAGATCTGAGATGACAGGCTCCTATCCTGTCACCATGCCAGAGTCCCAGGTTCTGGAATGAACTTGTGTCATCAGAGGCCAGCCATGGAAAGAAGGACTAAGTACCCCATAGGATACTGTTCTCCTCCGGGGGGGGCACTGTTCTGTTGCGCGACCACCACCTGGGTGACCACAGATGGCCGTGCAGGCTGGAACACGTGCAGCTTGTGGGAGAGATGACAACTAGCTGGGGCGGTTGCTGACGCACTGCGTCACTCTGCCCACAGCCAGCATCTCTATAGAGAATGATAGAAAATGGAAAGCACCCTAACAGAGTTACCACCAGTCTTGATTTTCGCAGCACAGTTCTGATTTGGGAAGCTGTGTCCTGCAAAAATTATGAAAAATACTACATGTCCTGACCTTATAGTAGAAAAATATATGTTTTCTAACTTTCCTCTAAATGTTGCAGAAAACTATAATACCTTAACTAAAATAATTTAGTTTATTAATTTGTTAGAGTGCTCTATCTCATTGTGACTCTAGGCGCTTTTCCTTAAAATGATAAAAAAACAACAATAGAAACAACTAAAAAAACTACAACACAGTCTTAATTCTAATTTTATATGGAAAACAAATCCATTGCACTGGTTGAGATTAGGTACTGTCCTGCGAAAAATCATGTTTCAGTAAGAAATGTCCCACTTTGGACTTCTAAAATAGAGGTAACCCTACCCCAACTGCAGCAATATGACAGCTACCACCTGTCAAAAACAGACTCCACACCTGCCGACCTAAACAGCTTCCCAGTTCTAAGTGGACCTGAGATTCTGGCAGGGACTCGGACCACTCCTGTCAACCTCCACCATGGGGAGGGAATACCACAGGCAACTGCTGGCAGGTGAATAAGTCCAAGAAGAAGACAGGGTGATGGGTTTGGTGGAGGGGTGTCAAGACTGAGAGAGGCCTGGGGGCAGATTGGCAATCCAAGAGCTTAAAGTGTAAATAAAAAAATTCTTAACTGCAAGAGTATGGGTTATGCTGCTGTAGCAAGCCCTGCCCCCTGCAGAAACTCACAGTCTCCAGCTCTGAGACGTTAATTGTTTTGGTCTGGAATCACCATACTCACCTAAAACAGGAACCCACAGGGAGTGTTACAGTCTCATCTTGTGTGGTCAGATATATGGGCTGGCAGTATAGCCTAGATGTTAGGGTAACTGTTCAACAAGCTCTGAATGAGGTGTTGGTACATCCAGCAAATCTGGGGATGTGTTCCACAACTTGCACTTGCATAATGTGTGACCCTGAGCAAGTCAGTTAATCTGCCTGTGTGCTCAGGACCCACCTGGAAGGAAGCTTCAGCTCAGTATGCCCGCTCTTTCTCAACCAAAAATTGCAAAATAAAATACAAAATCACCCCCGGATGGCACCTGTTATCTTTGTGGTTGCCTGGAGTTCTTTGAATCTACTGCTGCAGAGTCTCCCCTCATGTTACTTTTTTTAATCTATGTTGTTTTTTTGTTTTTCAAAACAATAACATACGGTATCACTCATATCAGACTTAGAATACATAATAAAAATCCATCCAGTGGAAACATAAAAACATAGAAGTTGACGGCAGATAAGGACTGCCAAGCCCATCCAGTCTGCCCATATTACCTACCTGATACATGTGTCATAAGACTATTCTTAGTTCTTTGACTGTATACTTCTACCTAGCTCTATGATTCCCTTGTGCCTATCCCAAGCCCTTTTGAAACCATGTACTGTAGTAGCTTCCACTACCTCCTGGGGAAAGCCGTTCCATGTGTCCACCACCCTTTCTGTGAAAAATAACTTTCTCACATTTCCCCTTAAACAGCCTCTTCTATTTTCATGTTGTGATCTCTTGTCCTACTGTTCCTTTTTAGCTGAAACATGATCGACCCATTCACCTTGTTAATGCCCTTGAGGTATTTGAAAGTTTCGATCATGTCGCCCCTGTCCCTCCTCTACTCTAGGGTGTACATATTGAGATCCTTCAAACGGTTCTCATATGTCTTATGCTGCAGCCCCTGCACCATTTTGGTTGCCCTTCTCTGGACAGTCTCCATCCTGTCAATGTCTTTATGTAGGTGCGGCCTCCAGTATTGCACCCAGCATTCCAGATAGGGTCTAACCAGTGACTTGTAGAGGGGAAGCAGCACCTCCTTCCTATGGCTAGTGATACCCCTACCAATACCCCAACATAATTTTAGCCTTTCCTACTGCTTTTGTTGTCTGCTTAGAGGTTTTCAGGTCATCTGTGATGATGACCCCCAAGTCCCTTTCTTCCCTTGTGATAGTCAGCAATCCCCCCCCCCCACCAGCCTATAGCTTGCTATTGGGTTCTTCTTCCGCACATGCATGATTTTGCATTTCTTTGCGTTAAACCTCAGTTGCCACTCCTCAGGCCATTTCTCCAATTTTTCCAGATCTTTCCTCATCCTGTCCACCCCTTCTGGGTCATCAACTCTGTTGCAGATCTTGGTATCATCTGCAGACAGGCCAACCTTACCCTCCAGTCCATCTGCTATGTCACTAATGAAGATATTGAAGAGGACTGGCCCTAGGACTGATCCTTGAGGTATCTCACTTATGACATGCTTCTCTTCTGACTGGGCACCATTTACTGCCACTCTTTGCTTTCTGTCCTTTAACGAGTTCCCAACCCAGTTGAGCACCTTTTGGCCCACCCCGAGTCTGTCTAGCTTGTTTACCAATCTTCTGTGTGGAACAGTATCAAAAGCTTTAGTATTTCAGCATATTGCTGAATGTCCACAATGAAATCCGACATAAGCTAACACACCACAAGATTGAGGCAGTAAAAAAAGAACACAGTCCAAACACTGTAATAACTCAGTAGTGATGTTGATGGGACCCCATTTCAAACAGGTAATTGTGTAGCACCGGATTGCTACTTATCACTAGAAGTAATTTCTGTTAACCCATAGATCAGAGATAGAGAAGCAGGCATTCCAGGGAAGGAACATCAGGGAGTGCAAATCTGCTATCTCCAGGGAAGGGAAGTAACTGCAACACAATGTGTTATGCTTTCATTCTTACCTGTTTACATTGGTGAAGGAAGTAACTGCAACACAGAGTGCTTTCATTTTACCTATTTACACTAATGTTTGTTCTAGGGGTGTGTGTGTGTAGAAACAGGGAATTTTAATATGGTTGCCTGATTGTTTTGTGGGAGAAGGGGCAGCAGCGTGGCTGTCACCCAACCCCTCAACCCACCGCCCCAGGCACACCCTTCCTTTATAGGTAGCTGAGTCATACAGCTTCCTGTATTTCCTTAGTGGGTACCAGAATTAGCACAACTTCGTACATATTCTCAAGGGGAAATAGCCAGCTCCTCTACATAACACTACTACCAGGGGCAGGAGAGAACCCTTTGCAGACCAGAGAAGACACCAGGAAGTACACAGCTTGGGGTGAGGAAAGTGCTTTTTTTGTTTTGTCTTTGGTGTAGTTGGGGGACAAACTGTGTTTCAGCTGCGGTAACGCTGGGAAAGAGCTGATCACTACTTGGACTACAAGCTGATGGTAAGAATGTTCTTGGGCATTGCTGACTGTGGGGGGGTGAGAACAAAGGTGCAGCATCTCAGTCTGTAGTGGTGAAAAAAATTATAGATAGTACTGTTTTATGCTTCTTTGCAGTGTAACAGTTGGTAAGGTATTTTTATTTAGGGACTAAACTGTCAAAAAAAAAAAGAGACGCCAGCCCGGTGGTGCTGAGGGTTGAGGCGCTGGATGCCACACCTCGCACCACGCCAGCGACCCAGGTTCGGGAATGAGCCTGGGTCGTCGGGGATTGGCAGGGGAGGAGAAGGACTGAGCATCTGTAGGACTGCTCTTCTTCTCCGGGAGGGGTGAGCTGCCATCGGTGTTCTGCATTCTGGCAGCAGTGGATGGGGGCAATTAAAGGGCACTGGCAAGACCTGGAGGGGACGTACTGGGGCTGACGCCTGGATCGGAGGGCGTGCGGTAGCATTCATGCTCAGGACTGTGGGCGTCATTGCATGCCACAGACGTTAGGGGAGATTAGGGGAAAATAGGGCACCAGTTGCATCAGCATGATGGCCGTCTCCATGGAGGGACTTATTCAGCACTGAGGGTATGCTGCAATACTGGATCCTGACCTGGTGGTAGAGCGTGGGGAGAGCTCTCCACCTTCCCGCCATGGGGGGCAAGCCGTGGGGGGAGCTGCAGGACCTGACCATAGGAGCTGAAGAGTCCTTGGGGATGGCGGCCAGAGACCCGAGGAGGATGTCTGATGCATTGAGGTAGGTAGACTGGTGGCTCAGGAGCAAAAAGTATTAAAAAAAAAGAGAGAGACAAATCGGAGAAAAAAAAATATAGATAGTACTGTAGTTTCCAGTTAGTACTGTAGTGGTACCGTCTTATGCTTCGTTGCAAGTACAGTTGGTATTGCATTTTTAGTTAAGATCTGGGCAGGTAAGTAACCTAAGATAGGACTATGTTTTCTAGTTAGAACTGTATTTTCTAGATAGTACTGTTTAACATGGGTAGAATAGTGTGCTGCAATGGATGTGGGGCAGGAGTTTGGATGAACATATTGTGGAAGCTAGGAGGGTGTCCAATCTGTCACAAGCTGAGGAGTCTCGAAGAAGAAGTGTTATGGCTCAGGAGGAAGTTGGAGAGGATGGGGAAGGGGGGGAGAGAATCTAGGGCAGGAGGGCCTCCCCCAGGGAGTATCATGAGAATACAACATGGGAGGTGCAGTGGATCTAGGGATTGGGTAAAGAGGGGGTGTGGGAGCAAGACAAACAAGGGGCCTAGCACTGGAGGGAAGGCTCAAGTCAGGAGGGAGGAACCAAGGCACACCAATGCAGAGAGGGCAGGTAATAGGTTTGCAGTGCTAGCGACATTGGTGGAGGAGGCGGGGGTGTGGAATACCAGGAGGGGCAAGACAGTGAAAGGGAGGGGAATGCCCAAGGGACAGTAGCCAGTCTAAGGGGGTGGCAGGGGTGAAGGGATAAGGGATACAGCTGGAGGGATGGTCGAAGGGAGCAGGGATCTGGGGGAGCAGAGCAGGGTGGATAGAGAAGACGTCAGGGGCATAGCAGCTGTGGCAGTGGAGTATACTGATGGGGGAAGGCAACGGGGACAGACGGGGGAATTGTGTGCAGGAGAAGGAGTCAGGCAGGAGACTAATGGCAACAGGGACAGATGGGGGAATTCTGTGCTGGAGAGAAACGGAGGAGGGGATGCAGGCAGATGGAAATATGAGGGGAATACTAGTACTGGGAGATTCAATACTAAGGGGGGTAAGGTGGGGTAGCAAGGAGGAAAGGCATAGTCATATATGGGTGGAGGTTATGCCAGGGATGACAGCTGAAAGAGTTGGACAATCGGTCCTGAAATATGCTAGAAGGGGAAGGGAGATACCACATTTAATTTTGCATCTGGGGACAAACGACTTGGCTGATAGTACATTACAGATAGTCCAAAAGAGGTTTGAGGAGCTGGAAACTTTATATGAGGGGAAGGGAAGAGCAGTAACTTTTTCTGAGGTATTACCAGTACCTAAGGCGAGCATGGCTAGAAAACAAAGGATCAAGGGATTTAATGTATGGTTAGGCAAATGGTGTCACACCAAATGGTATGGGTTAGTGGGTGGGTGGGAAAAGACCTGGGAGGACAGTAGTCTATATGCGAAGCATAGATTTCACCTAAATGAAGAGGGAAAGAAGGTGCTGAAATGGAAGCTTGGGGAGTATATTGAAGTAGCTGGACATTTAAACTAGGAGAGGGGGGATGGCAGATGGAAGGAGGGCATACAGAGGCCATGAGATGGGAAACAGCACAAGCTTACCCCCCAGAACAAGGGTGATGAACTAGGCAGAAGCAATAGCAGGGATGCTGGAAGTGGAGGGCAGAGGGATGGAGGAGGGATGGTAAAGGGGTGGAAGGTGGTCACCATGAATGCTAGGAGCCTGGGGTTAAAATGAATGACCTACAGGCCCTCATGGTGGAGAGGGAGGTGGACATGGCAACCATCACGGAAACATGGGCCACACATTACCATGACTGGGACCTGGGTACAGAATATTCCGCAGGGATAGGGAAAACAGGAGAGGAGGGGGAGTGGCATTATACGTGAGAGAGGGGCTAAAATGCATTGGGGAGGAGGGAGAAACAGAATCATTATGGCTGCTAATCTGGGATTCCAGGAATAGGACTCTCTGGATGGGAGTGGTGTACAGGTCACCCTCCCAGACAGACCTGTTGGACAGGGAACTTGCGAGGCAGATTAGAAGGGCATGCGGGAAGGGGAGTGTGGTGGTTGTGGGGGACTTCAACCTGTTGGGGGTAGGCTGGGGAACCCCAGCAACCAGCAATAAAAGGGAGCAGGTACTGCTGGATGCCTTTCAGGAAAGCTTCCTGACACAGGTGGTCAGCGAACCAACCGGGGGGGGCCACCTTCAACCTAGTGCTCACAAATGGGAAGTCTGTGAGGGATATCAAGGTGGACGAACCACTAGTGGGGAGTGACCGTCACTCAGTATGGTTCAGGTTGAGTATGGGCAAAGAGGGGGTGGCATCCAACACAAAGGTGCTGGATTTCAGGCAGGCAGATTTTGCAAAGATGGGGGAGGTAGTGAGTGGGTACCTGGCCAGGATCCAGCCTAGAACGGGCACAGACCAGAGATGGGAGTTCATTAAGAAGGGTATTCTAGAGGCTACAAATTCCTGTAGCAGGACTCGGAGTAAAAAAGGGCCAGGACAAAAAGGCCAAGCTGAATGAGCAGGAGGGTTGTGGAAAAGGTGAGGAGAAAAGGGGTGGCCTTTAGGAGATATAGGAAATCAGGGAGGGGGGAAGATTGGGAGGAGTACCTGCAGGAGGCAAGGGAGGTGACAAGGGCAGTAAGAACAGCAAAATCCACCAAAGAGCCCAGGTTTGTGCAAGGCATTAAGGAGGAGGAGAAGAGTTTCTTCCAGTACATCAGGTAGAAAAGGAGCTGTAAAGAACAGATAGTAAGGATTAAGAAGGACGGGTGATGGGTAAAGGAGGGGGGAGAAAAGGCAGAAGCACTCAATGACTACTTCTTCTTGGTATTTATGAAAGAGAGAGGGGGAGTGCTTCCCAAGGAGGGTGGGGGGGCAGTAAAGGCTGGGGAGGGAGTAACAGATGGGGTGATTACAGAAGGTAGAGTGCTGGAGGGCTTGAGAGCACTGAGGGGTGAACAAGGCACCAGGGCCAGATGGCATTCACTCCAGGGTACTGAAGGAGCTAGCAGAGATCCTGGTGGTGCCCTTGGCAGGCCTATTCAATGCCTCACTGAATTCAGGATGCATGCCCAAAGACTGGAGAGTGGCTCACATGGTTCTCCTGCATAAGAGTGGCCCCAAAGATGAGCCAGGGAACTATAGACCGGTGAGCCTCATGTCCATCATGAGAAAGATAATAGAAATGATCCTGAAGGTGAGGCTAGTGTCCCTGCTGGAGTTCAGTGGGCTGCAGGACAGTAGACAGCATGACTTTGTCGCAGGCAGATCCTGCCAAACCAGACTGGTAGATTACTATGACTGGATAACTAGGCAGATGGCGAGGGCCATGCAGTGGATGTCCTGTACTTGGACTTCAGCAAGGCATTCAATTCGGTCCCACATGGGAGACTTGGATTAAACTTGAAGGCATGGGGCAGGAGACAAGATGGTGGGATGGGTGACAAACTGGCTGCAGGGAAGGGAGCAGATGGCAGTGGTGGAAGGGGAATTCTCATCCGCACCCTAATGAGCAGGGTTGCTCAGGACTTGGTGCTGGGACCAGTGTTATTTGGGATATTTATTGCAGACATTTCCATGGGCATCAAGAGCAGGATCAGCCTGTTTGCTGACAACACCAACATAGGGGTGGTGGTGGATGACATACAGGGGTGGCAGGGTTTGCAGGAAGATTTGAAAGAGCTGGAGACTTGGTCAGACACTTGGCAGCTGGGGTTCAATGCCAAAAAGTGTTAGGTACTTCATTTTGGGGCAAACAATCCAAGGAGAAACTACCAACTGGGAGGGTGGTGTAGCTGGCATAGACTGAGGAGGAGAAGGATCTGGGGGTGGTCATCATGGGAACAATTAGTAACTTGGCACAGTGTAGGAATGCAGCAGCAAGGGCCAACAAAATGCTGGGTTGCATCCCAAGGGGAATAACATTGAGGAGGGGGGAGGTGATTCTGCAGCTGTATAGCTCATTAGTTAGACCTCATCTCGAATACTGCATGCAGTACTGGTGCCCGTACAGGAAAAGGGACATTACTGGAAGGGGTGCAGTGCAGAGCAACTAAGATGATCCAGGGACTGGGGGACTTACCATATCAGAGTAGGCTAAAGGAGTTGAACATGTACTCGCTGGAGGAGAGGGGGGAAAGGGGATATGATTGAGACATTCAAGTACATGAGAGGGATAAACAAGACTGGTACAGAGGGGGCTATTCACGGTAAGGGTGGGGAGGGACACTCAAGGCCTTGACATGAGATTGAAGGGGGGAAGGTTCAGGAAGGAAATGAGGAGACATTTTTTACAGAGAGAGTGGTGGCAGGGTGGAACACGTTACCAGCAGAGGTGGTAGCCTGTAAAACTGTGGGCTTCTTCAAAAGGGACTGGGACAGGGCAAGGGGGAGGATAAAGGGGGTAAGGAGGGAGGGGCAGCTGCAGAATAGGGCTGCTAGCTGCAACATCAAGCAGACTTGGTAGATCTAATGGCCTTTTTCTGCTGGCAGATTTCGTATGTTCATATCAAGATGCATATTTTTGCAAACAGGAAAAGACCAAATACTGAACTGGTCCCCATTATAAACTATGCCTGCTTACAGTTTGCTACTGTAGCTGTAGAAGTTGTCAGATAATGATGCACATTATATTTCTGCTCCTTAGCTGAAATGAGGGGCCCAATTGCCAAGATAGTCATGTTACAGTCTCTAACCCTGAACATGGTACCACATGGAATCTGCCATTGCTAAATCATTTCACTTAACAGTTCATGGTGTGGTACAGGGGAAACACATATGGAATCTGTTGCAGAGAAGCATAAAAAAAGTAAGTTTGACTAAACAGTTTTAATTATTGTAAACTGGTAATCCCAAACTCCTCATAAGAAAATACCCCAAGTCCAAGTAAACCCAAGTTCATTATTTAGTCTAGCAGTTTCCTCACCGTGGTAATTATGGTCTTATCATCCGATTCTGCCATCTATCATTCTTGTGCAATGTTGAATTCTTGGGCTGTCACCTCAGCTCTTTTACCTGCTTCAACAGGGTTAGTAAATTGAAACTTGTGACCCCTCTAGTGTATTCAGAGATGGGCTGGCATTTGGCATTAAGAGGGCATAGACCACTCCCATGCTTCTCAGTTTGCATCTGACTGTATCATATATTTTGCAGCAAGCCCGGGTTGCAAATGAGAGGTCTAGGAATATATGGAGAGTTGCTCCATCATCCTGAAGAGAACCACGGATTGGCTGCTTCTCCTTTCCAATACCCAACCCCCTAACTGGGCTTCTCCACCTAGTCCCCTATCCCTATCCTCCATTATTACTTCTCTCCCAGCTGTTCCTGCTTTTACCTTCCAACTTCCACTTATCCTAGTTCCTGCCTTCCAACTCATTACCCCAGGCAGGGTTCTCAGCACTCTGATGGGAACACAGGTTGGTGGCCTTTCCCCTATAACTCCCAGCTACCCTTGCAGGGTCTCCTTATCATCCTGAAGGGGCCACTGGCATTGCTGTTCCCCCTACTCCCCATCTTCCCAGCCTTTCTTCATTGCCCCCTCTGCACTTAGATTCAGTTTCAGCACTTGTGTATTCCTTGAGCTTGCTCCTGGCATGACATCACACTAAAGTTGTGCCATCTCTTGATTGTTTCCAAAGTTCTTGTTACTACACTTCTGACTCCTCTGTTGGTTTTATGTCCATATGCTGTTATTTGCCTGTATCGCACCTAAATTGTATTCTTCATCTTGTCTAACTGTTCACACCCAATTTGTAACTGTTCTTCCATCCAATAATTTTGTATACTGCTGTGCTCATTCTGATGTTCCCCTTCCCCCAGGTCGCACCGTGAGACAAGCAACTTGTTGTTCAGTGTACCCTCCTGGTGAAACATTTCAATAAATAAATCAAATTTAAGGTGTTCGGAATTTCATGAAGATTTCTGGATGATATCTCTTGTTATCATGACAGTGGTAACCAGTAGTATAGTTCTTGATAAGTCCATTTGAGCTTCTGCAGTGCATGGTGAAATCCTATAAGCTTTATGAAAATGCTGTTCAAATTGTCTTTTTTAAATTCTGAAAGCTTTGTTGAGACATATTGAGTAATACAATAGTCAAGTTGCTTGCTAGTAGAATAGTTCATAACATGCATATGTCCATCATACATTTCAGAACGTGTCCTCCAGTACGTTTATGTAACTTTCTTCAGGCTAGCTAGTAATTTTTGTTCCAACTGCCAACTGTCTCTTCCCCCTTGATATTAGTACAGTTACAGAATGGTCCTTTTCAGCCTAGGACCAAACCGAAGAACCTAGTAACCACACTAACCAAAAGTAGAGTAACAATTTAACATCCGGCTTAATCATTGATAAAATCATTGGATTAAGCCTAATCATCAGTTAATATTCTAAGATGGGTATACCCTCGAGTTCCTCTATAATGTGAGCAAAAGGTAACCATCTGGTATAGAATTGCTCTGTCATAAGTAGTTTGTCTGTAAGTTGTTCCATTGCTTTAATTTTTTTACAGTTCAACAGCTAAGTCTTCCTGGTAGGAGAGGAGGCCGTCATCCATTTCTGGGTGATGGTTTTTAATGCTGAAGCAGTCAGTATGTTAAATGTATATTGTAGCCCTGCCTGACAGTCCTTGTGGATGATTCAGATCAAAAGTTGTTTTAATCCAAGTTTCGACCTCCCTCCAGAATGCATGGATACCACTGTACCCCCAGAATATATGCACAGGTGCTCTTTCTCTCTACAGCCCCTCCAACACAGTTATGTGTGACTTGTACCTTGTACCTGTATTTCTGTGTGATTTGTACCTATATGAAATTGTTTGGTTTTTTTTTATGGTGTGTTTCAATTTTTCTCCCTGTAACCCAGCCGCCTACCTCAGATACGATCACGCACGGGGAGGTGTACATATGCTGTGTCTTGAGGTACTCACCCACTATGTGTCACTTCCACTGCCTACGCTGCTCACCAGGCGACCACCTAGTGGCAGTGAGACTATGGGGGAGGCAGCGACTACCCTCTGGAGAGGAGAGGAGAGGAAAGCTGCCTTCTAGCTGCTCAATCCTGCTGCAACTCTCCCCCCCCATGCCAACTCCCCAACAACCCAAGTCCATTCCCAAACCCAGGTCGCCAGTGTGGCACAAGGTAAGGCGTCCAGCGCCTCAGCCCTCAGCACCACCAGGCCAAGCCTATATCAAATTTTCTTATGTCAAGTGTAGAGGGCCAGGTAGTCATGCTTTCAGGAAGCCAGATTGGTCCTCTCCTTTGCAGCCCTCCAGTAGACCCACCAATCAGACATTAAAGGCCCTATTTGCATTCTCCAGGGCCTCCAGCCAATATTTAAGCTGTGAATTCTCGTGCACTAATTTGCTGGAAGTGGCCAGGACTTAAGTCACTTGAAGTTCAGCCGAGGTCACAGTTTTAGTGGTGACCTTAAGTTTTATATCTTGCTCACCTAGAAGAGTTAATGCTTGTATGGAGGGTTGCAGTGCTTTCCATGGCTGGTCCACTTCCACCACTGAGGCCGAGGATATTGTGTCTGGGTTCTCTTGTGGTGGCTGTGATTTGAAACCACTCACTGCTCCTTTGTTCTGTCAAACCATGGTATAAAATTTATACTGTTCTGTGCAGCTTCCCAAGATCTACTCGATGCTGTCACTCCTTCTAATGTTTGCCAGGAAAATATTACAATTTGATAAGTTTATTGCTCTGTGATCTGCAGAGCAGCAAATTAGTTATGTCTCATCAACAGGCATGTTCTACAGTGCCCTCCCCTCTTTTTTCAAATCATAACAGCCCCTTGGTTCTGTGTCCTCAGATAGGGCAAGGAGTGTCAAGCAGGAGGAGCTACTGGAGGGACCCCAAAAAGTACAATCAATCAATCAATCAATCAGTAATCTTTATTTTAGCAGATGGCGCACCATTGAGACAAGCTCATTTACAAGGTGGACCTGAGGTACAAGTATAAATATACAACTATCACATTTGCAGGAGGAAAGAAAGGGGTATACAACAAATATACTGCCAACTAACATCCAACACTAAACTAAAGAACTCGACCAAATCAACCAAACTGAGATTGCTCATCTTCTGTGTTGTGAAGCTTTATTTATTTTATTTAGTTTGTTGACTGGGAAAGGAGGGTTAGGCAATTCTGCCTATTTTCAACCTCATCTCGGGGGGGGGGGGTGACACAGATGGAAAATGACATATTAAATCAGGTTAAGCTTGTGGTGGTATTTCTTAGTGAAAGAGGAGAAATTTGGCCAGGACACCAGGAAGAGTCCCCTACTCAAAAAAACAAAACAAAAAATGGTTAATGGTTTGCTATTGCTTCTTGTATTGATGCAAGTTGATCTTTTCTTTGTCATGTGTTTTCTTCTTCTTCCATTTTTTGTTTGTTTTGTTTTCTGTTCATCAGCTAATCACACAGATAATGATATTTTGGATTTCTTTTTATTTGTACGTGAAGTCTGTTGCTGTATTGATTGCATAATCATTTGTTTGGGTTTGTCTGATTACCTTTCCAATAAAATGCTCTACTCTTTTCAAGAAGTGCCATGGGATCTGTAACATCCACCTGACCAACTACCAGAACAGGCAGACCTCAGTTTAATGTCTCATCCAAAAGATGGCACCTCAGGAGTGCAGCACTACCCTCATGCTCAACTACAGGTCAGTACTGGAATTAACCCAAGTTTCTGGTGTGGGGTTAGAACCCACAACCATCACATATTCCAAAGTCAGGCACTCACCACCTCTGTAAAAAGGGCACCACTCTTCAATCCTTTTTAAAACATTTCATTAAGAATGACACCAAGTCATAATGACAAGCAAACACAGGATATGCCGCTGGACGCGTTTCGGATATGAAACTTCTTTATCAAAGGCTGAGGCATCAATGAAACATACAACGGTTAAATACACATCATCACATGACGTATACCATTGCTACAGTGATGGTAACACAGTGAAGACCAGTACAGCAACAGAATCGTCTGTTTGCTGTACTGGTCTGCTGTGTTACTGATGCCGCTGTCTCCGGGGTGTTCACCCCCTCCCCGAAGCAACTCTGACTCAGCGTTAGAAATCTATAGTGTGGGAGGTGCGGGGGGCAGAGCCCCCCCATTGGAGGTGCGGGAGGGGCAAATCTCCCCTCAAAAAAACACTTGTGTCCCGGACAGCACAATGCCAGCTGTCAGCATTGTGCCATCATTGTAACGGCCGTCGACAGAATTCCTGTCGCTGCGGCATGGTGGAACCATCACATGACATCATAGTGATGTGACACTTAAAATACTACAGTTTCATTGGTTGAACATTTAATTTCAAAAATTCATTAGAGCCAATCAACATTCTGTTTGATCCTGAATAGGTACCTGCCAATTAAAAAAAAAGAGATAAAGCAATTACATATATTTATAAGCCTTAAAAAATCATTGTATTAAAATTACTAACATCCAAAACAACAGAATGGATGGGAAGGGGGCACAGAATGATAAAAACACAGACCAACATGTATTTTTAGTGTGAAAAGTTGCAGACACTCTTTTTAGGATGAGGAATACTGCAAACAATCATATATTTTTAAAAATTGCATACAAATACAAATCTCTAGAAAACATTCATTTCTTTCTAAGGAAGGGCTTTAAATCAAATCTGCATTCAAACCTGGCTTTCTTGTAGCATCCAGATTGATTATCCAGAACACTTCTCTTTTCAAAAACAGATAATTAAAATTCCCTCCTCTAGGTTTAGGTCATTAATAAAATTCTGCTGTGGCGTCATTTTATGAATGATATTTTAATGATACGGGGGGGGGGGGGATAAAAATGAATTTTGTGACATATGCAGGGAACAACCTGAATTTGAAATTTACCTTTAAGGAAAGCAAAATGAGAGTAATTATTTAGATGTCACTATTGTGAAAGAACAAAATAGAACTGTAATAATGGACATATTTAGGAAACAGACAGATGGAACTATACTTTTATTAGCAAATATCTGCCACACAGGAAATGTGATAAATATTCCAAAGGGACAGTTCTTAAGAGTAAGAAGGAATTGTGACACAGCTGAACATTTTGAAAAGTGAGCTGCAGACTTAAGTAACTGATTGGTGGAATGAGGTTATAGTGAGAGAAACATCTTGGAAGGAAGGGAATTTGCCCAGAATCAAGACAGGGAAACTTTACTAAATGGGAGAGAAAGGGCAGAACATACTGGTACCAGGTTTAATTTCGTAAGAATGTACTCAGCACGTGCAAGAGAACTCAAAAAGAGTCATCAAAAAAATACTAGGCAGTGACCTGGGTTTAAAAGAGATAGCCAAATACCCTCCTAGGATGGCATATAGAAAAGCCCTGACTTAAGAGGATATACTAGTGCATAGAAACATAGAAAAATAGATTTTGACAGCAGATAAGGACCACTTGGCCCACCCAGTCTGCCCATTTCCCTACCTATTGGATAAGCTGCAGATCCTAGTTAACCAGCAGCCTACTTCTTCCTACCCTCACCCCCTAGAATTGCCTTATGACTGTCCCATGCATGCTTGAATTCCACCATTGTTTTTGACTCCACAACCTCCTCCGGAAGGCTGTTCCATGCATCCACAACCTCTCTGTGAAAAATTCTTCCTTAAATTACCTCTGAGCACGCCCCCTTCTATCTTCAAATTTTGCCCCTTGTTCTTGCACACCTCTTTTTTGAAAGATGCTACCCTCTTGGACTTTGTTGATTCCTTGAGACACTTGAAAGTTTCTATCATGTCCCCCTCCCCTTTCCTCGAGGCTATACATATTCAGCTCCTTAAGTCTCTCTTCATATGTCTTCCAGTGCAGACCCTGCACCATTTTAGTGCCTCCTCTGGACAGCCTCCATCCTGTCTATGTCCTTGCGGAGATTGGGTCTCCAGAACTGCATGCAGTACTCCAGATGGGGTCTCACCAACTGTCTGTACAGAGGGATAATAACTTCCTGTTTTCTACTGGTGATGCCTCTCCCTATGCATCCCAGTATCCCCCAACCCTCCTTGCTGCCCTCTCATTGCTTGCCCACCTTCAGGTCATCTGTTATGACTACCCCAGGTCCCTTTCCATTTTTGTTGTTGTTAGTATCTCACCCCTCATTGTGTACTCTTCCCCTGGGTTTTTGTTTCCCAGGTGCATTACCTTGCACTTCTTAGCATTGAATCTAAGCTGCCATACATTTGACCATTCCTCTAAACCTTGCCAAGTCCCTTCTCATCCTTTCCACCCCACCTTGTGCATCAACTCTGTTGCAGATCTTTGTGTCATCTGCAAAGAGACATACTTTTCCTTCCAGTCCCTCTGCAATGTCGCTTATAAAGACATTGAAGAGGACCGGTCCTAATACTGAACCCTGCGGTACCCCACTAGTAACCCCCCTTTCTTCAGAGTGGACTCCATTTACTACTACTCTCTGTGTCCTATTCTCCAGGCAATTCTTTACCCAGGTTGTCATCTTGGGACCCACTCCCAGGCTGGCTAACTTGCATATTAATCTTTTGTGTGGGACTGTGTCAAATGCCTTGCTAAAGTCTAGGTAGGCCATGTCCACAGCCCCTTCCTGATCTACTACTTTGGTCACCCAGTCAAAGAAATCTATCAGATTTGTCTGGCATGACCTTCCTGCTGTGAATCCACGCTGCCTTGGGTCCTGAGCCCCTCTGGCCTCTAGATACTCAACAATTCTTTCTTTCAGAAGTGATTCCATCATTTTCCCTACCACTGAGGTTAAACTAACAGGTCTGTAGTTTTCTGCTTCTGCCTTGCTCCCACTTTTGTGAAGGGGAATCACATCTGCCCTTCTCCAGTTCTCGGGTACCACCCCATCCTCCCATGATTTGCATAGCCATCGCATGGAGGGCAGCAGTGGTACATGGCTGAATCATCAATCAGTAGGGTGTTACCCTTGCAAAAGATGCACCTTCTGTATGGGTACAGGAAAATATTTTAGCAGCCTGCACACAGAGAAAAGATATGATGTATGCCTACTGATCACTTGCGACACAGAAGGGGTAATTTACCTAGCAGTGTGACAGGGTGACCCCTGTCACAGTGGGCACCCCTTGGATAAATTGAAACCCCTTCCCCAAGCAGTTTATATGTTTTGTATAATGTCCAACATGCTGGTTGGCTGGTTATAAATTAAGTGCTGAAGTGCTTATAATGCTTTCTGTGCATATTACCCTAAAAACAAAACTAAGAGGGCAGTTTTAATGTAAGAATAACACAAGTTTATGTCTGCATTTTCTAGATGTTAGCAGCCCCCTTCTAAGATATATTTTACAGCAGACAGCATGAGGTAATATGACCCTGCGGGAGAGTTTAGGAGAGCACAGAATGTTCTGACCTTGGCTCTGACCTTTCCAATGTTGTAAACAAGTTCTTCCAGCTTCTAGTGAGCTTATAAAAAGCCCTACCTCAGTGCCAAGAGAAGATAGATAGGGAGGTCAGTTGAATACTGACTGAGGCAGATGGAAGACCTCTTGGTAGTGCGTGCTTTCACACTGATTCATGCTAGGCTGAAGAAAAGCCTTGGAAACTGTTGAAACTAAGCAGTTGTCTGACTTACCATTTTGCTTTCTGTATATTTTACTTGATAAAAATAAAATGACAAATGCACTTGTATTTTTATGCACTTGACTTGTGGTCTGCCTGAAATTGTGTTATTCTAAACCCACGCCTGGTGACATATGGTGTGAGAAGTGGGATCTGTCTGGACGTCCGAGGAAACAGGGAGTCCAGTCAGTTGGTGCCAGACCTGGTACCTAGGATACACAGCAGAGGTGCATGGTGAGATGAGGATAGCACCTGATGGAGATGGTGACCTGGATGAGGCACCATGGATGGGATGAGATGGACATGATGGCCAAATGGAAATCCTGATATGGCATCTTCACTGGATGAGCAGGAGATGGCTGGAGGCTGATTGACACTGAAGAAAGCTGGCGCACAGATGCCAGGAGCTACTCAAGAGGTCCCAGTCAGAGAATGTTGAGGAAGAATCAGTGGAGCAGGATCCATGAGCTCTGGAGGACCCCCTGATGGAGCATTTGTGACCAATGTTTGTGGAGATCCCCTTGCCCATTTTTCCGGGCTGCTGTTTGGTGGAGGATGGTGAACAAGAGGAGAACCCAGGTAAGACTTTGACTGGCAATGTATTACTGGGGCAGAAGACTTCATGCAAGATGGAAGAAGCCATTTTGGCTGAAGGGACTTTTGCATGTTTTAAACTTTCTCCTATGAAAAATGATTGTTCTCCTGGTGCTGACTGGGGAAAGTTGCAGGTGTGGGATCCTGAAGTAACCCAGTTAAGGGAGTATGTAAAAATCAAGGATGGAAGACAGGTTAATGGTGGTGTGGGGGACAGGTTATTGTGGTATGAAGTTAGGAAGGAAGTTCTGTATCATATGAGGCCCAACCCTCGGATGAAACAATTGGATGCCCAGATAGTGGTGCCAGTGGCATATAGGAAAAAGGTGATGGAGGATGCGCACTCCAGTCACTCGGGGCATCTGAACCATGGGAAGGTTTTGGCTAGACTAACCCCGTATTTCTGTTAGCCAGGCATGTACAGGCAGGTAGCAGCATACTATAAGGCCTGTTGTAAGGGCAGACAGCGACCCCTGATAATGATGTGGGAGGAGTAACCTAGAGGGTGAAAAACAAGAGATGGCACCCTTGGAGGAGGGGAAGACTCCCACAAAGAACAGAAGAGAGACTAGGCGGTAGCCAACACCACCAGTAGTGTATAAAATTTGATATGTAAACCCAGAGGTTAGGGACAGGCTGTTAGGCATACAGTGTGGTATGTTACTAGCCTACCTTTGAATGTCTAAGTGGGGACAGAGCAAGGTAGTTCTCCCCCTGAAGACAGGTCTACTGGGTGCTGGATGGTTCAGCTGTTTGAGTGTATCTGGTCAGGGAAAGTCAGATGGTATAAAACTACTGTTGATAGTTCTTTCTCCTGGTATATGTAATGCTTTGTAGTTTACAAATGTAGTAAACTTGTAAGATGTGTCAGGGTATTCGTATTGTTATGAATAGGATACTTTACAAATATTTTTTTTATTTGAAAGGGACCCTGAGATGTAGCTTCCGATGAGAGTGGGCTGAAGCTCCATACACTTCCAGAGTGTTAGTTGAAATTTGAACGGTTGCCCTTTTATGCGGGGACACCCCAGGATAAATTGAAACCCCTTCCCCAAGCAGTTTAAATGTTTTGTATAATGTCCAACATGCTGGTTGGCTGGTTATAAATTAAGTACTGAAGTGCTTATAATGCTTTCTGTGCATATTAACCTAAAAATAAAACTAAGAGGGCAGTTTTAATAAAAGAATAACAAATGTTTGTGTCTGCGTTTTCTAGATGTTAGCAGCCCCCTTCTAAATATATTTTACAGCAGACAGCATGAGGTAATATGACTTTGCAGGAGAGTTTAGCGACTACAGAATGTTCTGACCTTGGCTATGACCTTTCCAATGTTGTAAACAAGTTCTTCTGTGCTCCAGGGGGCTGCCAAATAACTGTTCTCTATGGAGCAACAGTGGCCCCCTAGTGGCTAGTTTTATGTTATGCCTGCTGTTAATCAAAAGGCAGTGGAATAATTTTCCAGCTTCTAGTGAGCTTATAAAAAGCTCTACTTCAGTGCTGAGAGAAGCTAGATAGGGAGGTCAGTTGAATACTAACTGAGGAAGGTGGAAGATCTCTTGGTAGTGTGTGCTTTCACACTGATTCATGCTAGGCTGAAGAAAAGCCTTGGAAACTGTTGAAGCTAAGCAGTTGTCTGGCTTACCATTTTACTTGCTGTATATTTTAGTTGATGAAAATAAAATGACAGACGCACTTGTGCATTTTTTATGCACCTGACTTGTGGTCTGCCTGAAATTGTGTTATCCTAAACCCACGCCCAGTGACAAGCATAATGTGAATGTGGCACATACTATGTAGGAGAAACAAAAGAAGTTTAAAGACAAGAGTGGGCGAGCATGTAAGAGCCATAGAAAAAAGTGACATAACTTATGCAACCACTGTACATAGATACATAGATACATAGACAGTGTTGGCAGATAAGGGCCTATGGCCCACCCAGTCTGCCCATTTGAGCTTGTAAGTTCAGTTTATGTTTTCCTAGAAGTCTGTTGCCCCTTACCCCGACCTCCAGAATTCCTTTATGTCTATCCCATGCATTCTTAAATCCCGTGATTGTTTCAGCCCCACCACTTCCTCTGACAGGGTGTTCCACTTGTCCACCACCCGTTCTGTGAAGAAATTCTTCCTCACGTTTCCTCTGAATCGTCCTCCCTCCAACTTCATCCCATGCCCTCTAGTCCTGGAACATCTTTTTCACTTAAAAATAGTGTATTCCTGCACCCTGTTCCTCCCTGTAAGATACTTGTATGTCTCTAACATATCCCCTCTCTCCCGCCTCTCCTCCAGGGAGTACATGTTCATTTCTTTCAACCTGTCCTCATAGGACTTGTGATGCAATCCATGCACCATCTTTGTTGCCCTCCTCTGAACCTTCCCTACCCTGTCTATGTCCTTACATAGGTAAGGTCTCCAGAACTGTACACTGTACTCCAGGTGGAGCCTCACTAGTGTCTTGTATAGTGGAATTATGACCTCCCTTTTCCTGCTGGTGATGCCCCTGCCTATGCATACCAGCTTCCTATTTGCTTTACCTGCTGCCTTGTCACACTGTTTCCCTACCTTGAGGTCATCAGAGATGATAACCCCAAGATCCCTTTCCTGCTTGGAGCATGCTTTATCCTCACCCCCAACTGATATATTGTGCCAGGGTTTTTGTGCCCCATATGCATTATCTTGCACTTGTTTGCATTGAATTTCAACTGCCAAACCCCTGACCATTCTTCAAGTTTATGCAGGTCCCTTCTCATTCTGTCTACACCTCTGGTGTGTCTACTCTGTTACAGAGCTTTGTGTCATCAGCGAACAGTGAAATTCTGCCTTCTAGGTCCTGCGCAATGTCACTGATGAAGATGTTGAATAGGACTGGTCCCAGCACTGATCCCTGTGGTACCCCACTGGTCACTCTTCCCTCTGTGGAGTGACAGCCATTTACCACCACACTCTGTGTCCTGCTGCCCAGCCAGTTACCTACCCACCACACTACTGTCCTGCCCACACCCATATTCTCCAGTTTGTGTAATAGTCTTCTATGTGGCACAGTGTCAAAGGTCTTGCTGAAGTCCAGATGGGCCATGTCCACTGCCCTCCCCTGATCCACCTCCCTAGTCACTCAGTCAAAAAATTAAACGAGGTTGGTCTGACATGACCTCCCCCTGGGGAAACCATGCTGCCTTGGGTCTTGTAGTCCATTAACAACCAGATGTTCCACCAATCTCTCCTTCAGTAGTCCTTCTATGACCTTCCCCACTACCGAGGTGAGGCTGACTGGTCTGTAGTTCCCTGCTTCCTCTTTGTTCCTACTTTTGTATAAGGGGATTACATCTGCTATCCTCCAGTCTTTGGGTACCTCCCCTGTTTCCAGTGATCGGCTAAACAGGATAGCCAGAGGTTCATCCACCACCTCTCTTAGTTATTTAAGGACCCTGGGTGCACCCCTATCTGGCACCATTGCTTTATCAACTCTTATTACTTCCAGTTCTTTCAGGACCCTTTCTCGTAAAGGGACTTGTGTCCATTTCTGCACCATTCTCACCCTTGTACTCCCTTCAGACCCATTACCATCCTCTTCCTCAGTAAAGACTGAGCAGAAATACCTGTTCAATATGTCAGCTTTACAGTTGTCATCCTCCACGTGGCCCCATCCTCCCCCTTCAGTCTCACTATCCTTCCCTTTGCCTTTCTTTTTTCACTTATGTACCTGTAAAAGGTTTTGTTCCCTCTACCCACTGATTTTGCAATGTGTTCTTCTGTCTGAGCTTTGGCTTCCCTTACTGACCTCCCTGCCTCCCTTTGCGTCTCCTGGTACTTCTCCCTATCCCCTTCTGCCTGTGTCTTGTGTATTGCCTGAATGCAATCTTTTTGGCTTTCACTTTCTTTGCTACCTCTTTGGAAAACCATAATGGTCTGCTCTTCCTTTTCCTCTTGCTAACCTGCTTAATGCATAATTCTGTTACTCTTGTAATCCCCATTTTAAATACTGCCCACTGTTCCTCAACCCCTGATTCCTGCCCCATTCCCCTTAATGCCTCTTTCAAGTATCTCCCCATTTTCCCAAAGTCTGCCCCCTAAAATCCAGGATACGTGTTTTTGTGTGGTTTGGTTCTGCTCTTTCTGTGATTTCAAACCACAATGACTGGTGGTCACTGTTCCCCAGGTGCTCCCCCACTGTTACCCCATCACACTGTCCCTGTTTGTGAGCACAAGGTCCAGTATTGCCTTCTGATGAGTTGGTTCCATGACCAGTTGCTTGAGGAAGGCACCCTGAAGAGAGTCCAGGATAAATCTGCTCCTAGTTGATGCTGCTGCTGGGATGCTCCAGTCCACGTCTGGAATATTGAAGTCTCCAACCAGTACTACCTCACCCTTGTCTGCCATCCTTTGGATGGCTGGCATCAGCTCCCTATCTGTTTCTTCCTCCTGGGCTGGTGGTCTATAGACTACACCTGTGCAGATGGCTGGCCCCATTTTCCTTTCCAACTTAACCCACAGTATTTCTCCCCCATTTTGTTCCTCCTGGATCTCTGTGGCCCTTATGTCATTTTTCAAATACAGTGCCACTCCTCCTCCCTTCCTGCCTGCCCTGTCTCTTCTGAATATGTTGTAGCCAGGTATGACCATCTCCCAGATATGTTGTAGCCAGGTATGACCATCACTGTACAGATGGTTAGGATGCAAAACCAGGAGGGACACAATTTTAAATTTAGAGGAATAGACAAAATCAATCAAAAACCAGGAGAAGGGAATTTTAATGATCTGTTATTGAAAAGAGATGTGTTCTGGATAATCAGTCTGAACACTACAAGGAAGCCAGGTTTGAATGTGGGTTTTGATTTAATGTCCTTCCTTAGAAAGAAATGCATGGTTTTGAAAGATTTGTATTTTATACAATTTTTTAAAATATATGCTTGTTTGTATGTTTCATTGATGCCTTAGCCTTTGATAAAGGATGTTTCTATCTGAAATGCATCAGGTGGGCATAGCCTGTGTTTGCTTGTCACTATGACTTGGTGTCATTCTTAATAAAATGTTTTAAAAAGGATTGTAGACTGGTGCCCCTTTTATAGCTCTGGGTGGAGCCTACAGCCATCTTGCTTTAGCTAGCAAAATGGCATACCGTGGAACACATTTTTGGACTTTTCAGTGTATTTTTCTATAACTATGGCTATCACTATGGCAGTTAAAGAAATACTCCCTTCTTTCTGTTTAGAATGTTGGACACATAACTCCAAGCTGCTTTTCTCAGAGCAAATGT
This sequence comes from Neoceratodus forsteri, assembly GCA_016271365.2. Classification (NCBI taxonomy): domain Eukaryota; kingdom Metazoa; phylum Chordata; order Ceratodontiformes; family Ceratodontidae; genus Neoceratodus; species Neoceratodus forsteri. The sequence continues at coordinate 913,118,535 of CM028136.1, forward strand.
GCACACATTCCAAACAAATCTAAATATCTTTAAAACTGTTCAAGCTGCACAAAAACAACCAGCATGAAAGTTGTTCAGGACAAAAAAACATTTCACATGACGGTAGTCACTAACCTGAATTCTTTATATTTTGTAAAACATGGTCTTCCAAACAGCCTCATTTTTTTTCTCTCTGCATGAACACAGTAGGAGTCATGCCAAACAAATATAAATATCTTGGAAAGTATACCAGTTACCCATACACAACCAACATGAAAGTTGTTCAGGGCAAAATGACCTTTCAAATGAGGGTAGTCACTAATCTGAATTCATTAAATATTTTTAAATATAGTCATCCGAAAGGTGAAAATTGTGAAGAAAAATGAGAATTCAGGTAATCAGATGACCATAGTTTAAAAAAATATAATTAGTGCAGCTTAATGAATAGGTTCTTTGGAAAGGTCTTTTGGTCCTGAACAACTTTTATACTGGTGGTTTATGTGTAACCCATATACTTTTAGAGATAGCTACATTTGTTTGGCATAACTCCTATGAAAAATGAAAATTCAGCTTATCAGATGGCCATAGTTTAAAAAATATAATTAGTGCAGCTTAATGAATAGGCTCAGTTGAAAGGTCTTTTTGTCCTGAAAAACTTTCATACTGTTTTTTTATGTGTACTGTAACTCGTATACTTTTAGAGATATTTACATTTGTCTGGCATAACTCCTACTGCACTTCAAACAGCCTCATTTTTGCAAACCACTCCACCAGCTAAATGAAATACTAGACCAGACCATAAATCTCTTATCATGCCTAGGCATGACAAGAGATTTATGGTCTGGTCTAGTATTTCAGTTAACTGGCAGAGTGGTTTGCAAAAATGAAGCTGTTCAGAAGTGGAATAGGAGTTATTTTTTTATATATTTTTTTATTTGTTTATTATTATTTTTTTATTTTAGTTTTCGTTTACCGGGTAAGTACCATAGCCGAGACATGACTATTTTCAGGCATGACCTGGGAGATTACAATGAGGAGGGATAAACAGGGAATACTTTTTTGTGTACAGGGAAAAAACAATATACAGAGAGAAACAAGGTTACTCAGTACATGAGCATATAACAAGATAGGTAAGAGTTCATAAGCAGTACCAAATTCTGTGACAACAAACACATGTAGCAAACAATTTGGTTAAAGAGCAGATGAAGCAATTTCAAATGAGACATAAGTGCCTAACAACATAACTAGTTGGACAAGATAATTGGAGATCAGTTAGCAGCAGGGGGGAAGTGAGACAGCAGGCTGAATGTAATATTTGGGGGGTCTGAAGCAGGTACAGGAGACCTAACTAAAGAGGAAGGAGTGACATTTGTTTTTGAATTGGGCATGACTGGGAGCTAGACGAACCTCAAGAGGTAGGGAGTTCCAGAGTTTGGCCGTCGAGTGAGAGAAGGCTAGGGTTCCTTTGTTAGATTTACATCTAGGTATTAGCAGCAGAGATTTATCAGATGATCAGAGACTGTGAGAGGAGGGCAGTGGAGATAGCAGGGAGGCAAGTGAGACAGGGCCAAGGGAAAGAGTTCAAACAGAAGAGGGGGTAGCCAATTAAGATCAGCATAAAGCTGACAGTGGTGTTTTGACCAAGGGGAGGCAGAGGCATACCTGCAGATACTGTTGTAAGTGGTATTCCACTTCCTGAGGAGAGTTATGGTTGGACAGAGATAAGTGACTACCCCATAGGATAGTGATGGGAGCAAGATTCCACGGGCTATCGATAATCTAGCTGACTGAGTTAGGACATAGCTAGTTTTGTAGGCTACCCCAATTTTAGCATTAACTGATTTACAGCTAGACGTTATGTGCTTATCAAAGTTAAGAATTTCATCAAGGAGGACTCCAAGATACCTGAAAGAGCATACTGATTCAAGGACCAGCCCACCCTGAGCAGATACATTAAATAGGTCCCGGTTGTTTTTTAATTTGACTGCAGAACCAAACAACACAGTTTGCGTTTTACTAGCATTAAGGATTAACTTATGGTGGAAGAGCCAAGATTGAATGGACATAAAAGCAGAAGTAAGGGTCTGGTTTACGTGGTGTATATTCTTATCACTGCAGTACAAGACCAGGTCATCCGCGTATAGGATAGAAGAGCAATCAGGGATATTTGATGAGATACTATTAATAAAAATAGAGAAAAGAAGGGGGCCTAATATTGATCCCTGGGGAACACCTAGGTTAATGGCCATGGGGTTGGACACAGTAGAGTTGAATCTAACAAGCTGAGTTCTATTTGATAGATAGCTGTTAAACCAAGCCACAGAGTTAAGGGAGAAACCAAGGACTAGGAGGCTATCTAGAAGAAGAGGATGATCAACAAGGTCAAATACCTTTGTCAGGTCAATACAAACTTCCCCCATGAGGTGGCCATTGTCCATAGCAGTTAGAGTATCATTTGCAAGGTGGAGCAATGCAGTGGAGGTGCTATGACCTTTACGAAAGCCATATTGAATCAGTGAGAGAAGGTTATATTTAGTCATGAATTCAATAACTTGGATTGATACTATCTGTTCCATTATTTTGCACAAGACTGGTAGTATAGCTATCAGCCAATAATTAGTCATTTCCAAACAAATGTAAATATCTCTAAAAGTATATGAGTTACACATAAAAAAACAGTATGAGCATTTTTCAGGACAAAAAGACCTTTCAAATGAGTCTGTTCATTAAGCTGTACTAATTATATTTTTTAACCTATGGCCTTCTGATTACCTGAATTTTCAATTTTCATAGGAGTTATGCCAAACAAATGTAACTATCTCTAAAAGTATACGAGTTACCCACAAACCACCAGTATGAAAGTTGTTCAGGACAAACAGACATTTCCAATGAGCCTATTCATTAAGCTGCACTAATTATATTTTTTAAACTATGGTCATCTGATTACCTGAGTTTTCATTTTTCTTCACAATTTTCACCTTTCAGATGGCTATATTTAAAAACATATAATGAATTCAGATTAGTGACTACCCTTATTTTGAAAGGTTGTTTTATCCTGAACAACGTTCATGTTGGTTGTGTATGGGTAACTGGTATACTTTCCGAGATATTTACATTTTTTGGCATGACTCTTACTGTGTTCACTCAGAGAGAGAGAAAAAAAAATGAGGCGGTTTGGAAGACCATATTTTATAAAATATAAAGAATTCAGATTAGTGACTACCCTCATGAAAAAAGGTCTTTTTGTCCTGAACATCTTTCATGCTGGTTGTTTTTGTGCACCTTGAACAGTTTTAAAGATATTTAGATTTGTTTGGAATATGTGCACATTTGCTCTCAGAGAAAAGCAGCTTGGAGTTCTGTCTGTAACATTCTAGTGACCCCTTTCCTTGTTTCTGCTGTGAAAAAACTGACCCCTTTAACACAAAACAAGGAGTCAGTTATGGCCTCCACTCCACCCCCCTTTTCACTTCAAGTGAGGAACGTGATTATGGGTTTGCATCAGATGTACAGTGGCAGCCATAGATGCATAACATTGTTAAACAGTAATCAACTGTATGTAAAAGCTTGTTTTGGGAGGATGTGTGCTTTGTTAATGTTGTCAATATCACTCCACCCATTTTGTACCCTGCCCTTGGATTTCTGTGCCCCAAGTGCATTATTTTACATTTCTGTGTTCGAGCTGGACACCATCAAGCCATAGGCCCGACATGTGCCCAGCCCCAAAACCTGCCCCAGGTGACCCGGGTCCACAACCAACACCTCAGTCTTATCCGGATTCAATCTCAGCCAACTCGAGCTCATCCAATCTCTGATCTCAGAGAAGCAGCTATTTACCACAGAGACTGCATCAACCTGTCTGGGCATAAAGGACATACAGTATACAGCTGAGTATCATCTGCATAGCAGTGAAAATCAAGCTGTATCGCCTGATGATATCTCCCAATGGAAGCATATACACTACAAACAACATGGGTGCCAATATGGAGCCCTGTGACACCAAGCAAGACAGGGGGAGAGCATCAGAGGAATAAATTCCAGTGACCACCCTCTGAGACCTGTCTATGAGGAACGATTGAAACCATTCGAGGACTGTACCCAACAGTCCACAAAGGAACCTCAGGGTCTCCAAAAGAACCCCATGGTCCACAGTGTCAAAGGCTCCTGAAAGATCAAGGACCAAGATGGTACGAGCCTTTCGATCTGTCGCCATTAGGAGATTATTAAGTACCCAAACAAGGGCAGTCTCCGTGCTATGCCTCTTCCTGAAACCAGACTGAAGAGCTTCATAGACACTGTGAGTTACAAAGTGATTGTCCAGCTGTAACGCAACCACTTTTTCAATAACCTTCTCCACAAAGGGAAGGTTAGAAACAGGTCGGTAGTTAGGTGGTTCGTCAGGATCCAAGGAGGGTTTTTTTTAAGGAGTGGTTGAATGACCACCTCCTTTAGGGGGTCTGGAAAGACTCCTTTCTCCAAGGATCTCCATACAATTTCAGCTAGGATCAGGCAGATAACATCTACACACCCCACTAACAGGGGGTAGGGCCCGGATCCAAACTACAGCAGGTTGGGTGCAAAGTCTGGACAATCCTCACAATGTCCAAGAATTGTGTTTGGCTGAAATTCATCCAGACAGACCGGGTGCTCACTACTACTGTGAAATACTGCAAACCTGTACTGTTCTATTCACTTCTCCAGTGCAGTGTGTCCATTGATAATGGTGTAGTGGGGAAATATGTGTGTTAAACAAATAGAAATATAGTCTGTGCTTGACCTGCCAGTTGCATGTGGACATTTGGTTCATGGACTTGTGTGTATTGCTACTAAGCATATGCCCCAGGTGCCTATGCACAGGGTCTCTGATCATATAATTATCAGAACCCATAACTAGTCGATACCTAAAATTTTGACTTATTTAAAAAAGGCTTAGACACCTGGCTAGCACATAATCTAGCCTGGGATTAATAACCCAAGCCATATGGGGGAAATTTCGATAGGCTTCTAGCCTGCGTTTGTCCTACACTACCAAGTAAACCCTGGCAAGCCCCCTCTACTGCATCAAAGGGCCTGGTAATATCTGATTGTTTGGAGCTCAGCTACAAAGAACAACAAGAGGGAGATGAGAGGAATGAAAAGGCTGAGGTTTTGAACTGTTCAGGTTACCCATATCACCACGTAACAGATGCCAGGAGCATGTATATCAACAACATTTGATCTGGTATGGACAGACTTATTTGGAGTTGGTTTCAGCCAATTGCAATAGCATGCTGGCCAAGCTGTGTGTGGTAGTGAAGTGATTTGCTAGATTCTACTTGGCATCCTAAGCCTCTTTGAGAAACACACGACTACATTTTCATCTAAAAACTCACCCTTGTCTGAAGCATGTTTGAGAAAGCAAAATGAAAACCACAATAAAGAAAATAATGAAAATCCTAATAAAGGAAGCTTTTAGATTGGAATTACAAGCTTTTAAGTTGTTCCAGTAATGCTGTGGTGGAAATGTATCTTTAAAATGTATAAAAAACAATTATAGAATAACAATTTTGGTAGGATATATTAACTTCAGTATTTGTTTTACTTTGCAACCACTGTGTTTTATGACTTTGTTTATTTTATGACTTTGTTTACCGGGTAGGTGCACTGATCCGAGGGACCGTTTTCAGGCACGGAATGTTGCAATATGTTAATCAGTCTCCGAACAAATAATATAGACACTTTAGGAGATTGGCAAATTTTATAAAACTGTGTTTTTTAACTAAGCTGCTTGCTAAACTTAACTCACTGTATAATTGGGGATTGCCTTGTATTATACACTGTGGTCTTTGTCAGACCCATTTTTGTGCATAGTCTAAGTAGGCTGCAGCCTAGATGAGTCAGCTGTTTAGGGGTGCCTGCAAAATGAGGCACCAAGTTTTGTATTTAGCCAACACATTGGAAAAACTTAAATATTTGAACTCCAGAAAGTTCCCATCCAGACCAGAACTATCACATGGAATAACTGGGAAGGGAAAAGAAATGACAAATTGCAAAAATCAACTAGAAGTCTTTCTTGCTACAATCACTGTGTGCTACACATGGACCGATGAACTGTGGTGATTTTTTATTATTGCCAATTACAGGCACTACACTTTAGATTTTATCAAACTGTGTCACCCTTACTGATTTTAAAATTAACACATCCATCAATAATTTATATTAAGTGTGTGCGCGTGCGCATGTGTGACAGGGTTGGGTAAGACCCTGTCCCATTTTTTTATGCAAAGAGAGTTAAAAGCAAGGATCTATTCTGTCACTTGTCTATCGCTTGCCAGTTTGATTGGACAATCAAATTTTCCTTGTGGCACCTAGAAATCGGCCACTCCGACAGTCCCACAATTTCCCCGTTTTCTTCCCTCCTTCCTTCAGTTGCTGTTTCTATTCTTTCTTTCTCTCCTTGCTTCTTTGTGGTTAAAAAAATGTGAATCTTTATGTGAAATTGGGATTTCTTGGTTTGCAAATATATATAATTATATTATTGAATTGTTTGCAGAAAGTTATTTTGGTTTATTTGGAACACGGGGGTTAACCTTGAGGTGCATTTTGACCTCTGCAAGGTTGTTTGTAGAATTATCAGCAGGAAATAAGACCTGGGACAGGACATCTTAATTGGTTGCACCTGTCAGAAAGGGTAATGTACTCTTCAGTCGGGTCACAGGAAGATTGATGAAAAAACTGTTGTTGGATTTTGTGGAAAAAAGGGAGATGAAACTTCCAAGAGCAGGATGCTGATATTAATTGCTGGGGAAACAACTTATAAAAGGAGAGCAATGTTTTGTTTGGAGAGTTAGAGGAGATTCAGATTTTAGAGAGAGGTTCAGAGGAAGGATTTTTGTTTGTGCTACCTTTGTGAAGAACTATCCTGTACCTCTTTTTTGTTTCATTTTATTGTTATTTATAATAATAAAATGCTACTTGTGAATTTTATAACTTCCCCTGGTTTGCCTATGTTTCCTGATGTATGCCTGTATGACAGTTAGTGTAAGAAGTGGGATTTACACCATGCATACTCTAAGCCAGAGAGCAATGTTTTGTTTGGGGAGTTAGAGGAGACTGAGATTTTAGAGAGAGAGACTCAGAGGAAGGATTTCTGTTTGTACTGCCTTTCTGAAGAGCTATCCTCTACATCTTTTTTGTTTCATTTTATTGTTATTGATAATAATAAAATGCTACTTGTGAATTTTGTAACTTCCCCTGGTTTGCCTGTTTCCTGACCTATGCCTGTATTAAAGTTAGTATAAAAAGTGGGATTTATGCCATGCATACTCTAAGCCAGGAGTTTTGTGCGTGGGTACCGGACCTGGTACCAGGAAAGCATAGAAAAAAGGTATGGGTCCTGCCACAGCAATCCCAGGAGTGATTACCAGAAGAAAGTAGAAGCAGAAACAAAAGTCGAAACTGAGACAGTACAGTAGCACCACTGAAGAAAGAAGAAGAACAGGCAGGAGCAGAACCTGAAAACTTGTCTGCCTTCTTCAATTGGTGGCTATACAACAAAGAGAAACAGAGAGGAAAAAGAGGTGCAGCATCTAGAGGCACACAGAAGAGAAGAGATGGCACAGAGAAGAGAGATGCAGCAATGGCTGGATGCCTTGCAAGCTAGCAAAGCTGAAAGACCTGGTACAGGTCCAGCAGATCTACAAAACACAAACAGCTTAAGAGACATTAAACTTACAGAGCTGTGCCAGCTCACCGATGCAGCAGCAAGGTGACCGCTTGCAACGCCGATGTTCCGGGTTTGGGAATGGACCCGGGAATCAGATGGCCAGCCAGGTAGAGAAGGATAGAGCGCCTAAGGGGTGGCTGTCCTTTTCTGTGGGGAAAGGGGGTTAGTGTCCAACTTGATGACGTCCTCTGGCAGAGGTCAGGGGAATCACTGGAAAAAGCAGGTGCCTGCTTGCGTGGGGAGGTGGATCAGACACTGGCGTCATTGCACATCCTGCCTCTTAGGGAGACACAGATGACAAAAATCTCCATTCCCCCGGCCATGATGCCCTAGCTCTGCTGCCACTCCCACTGCCACCAGTGTCCACCTGGTGGTCCCACTCCCATGGCCCCACCCTGGGGGGTAAGCCAGGGCTTGCCTACATTGACCATCAGGAGGGGGCACCCCCTTGGCAGCCCCACCCAGTGAGTTAAGTCTGGGCATGGTGGGTTGGTGTACAGGGTAAGGGCCAAAGCTCCATTAGGGGCTTAAGGGGAGGACCAGAGGCAAAAAGCATAATAAATAAAAAAAACTTACAAAACTGTGTCCCTTGGGTGATACTGAAGCATACCTGACAACTTTTGAAAGGGTCGCCGGAGCCTGCCAATAGCCAAAACAGCAATGGGCAAACAGGCTGGTACCATCTGACAGGTAAAGCCCATCTTGCCTACAGCAGTATGGACACTGCACAGTCAGAAAACCTTGGCCTTGTGAAAAGAAAAATCCTTAAAAGACATGACATCTCAGGAGAGACCTACAGGCAGAGATTCCAGTCCCCGTAGCACCGCTTAGTCGACAATCTTCGAGAAGCCTTCACCTGACTCAGAGAACTCCTCATTAAATGGACCCAACCAGGGGACAAAACAGTCCCACAGATCAACATATTTGCAATGGAGCAATTCATCAACATCCTTCCTACAGACATGCAGCTCTGGGTAAAAGAACATTGACCAGAAAGTGGGGAAAGGCTGTTTCTTTGGCTGAGGACTATCAGATGGCCAGACACTACGGCAATGAAGTAACTGCCAAGGAATGGCAAGACCCAGTTTAACTCCAGATCAGATAAAAACTGTGATGGGGGTAACAGATCTGCACCCAAAGACTTTATTTGCCATAACTGTAATAAGTCAGGCATAGCCATAAAAATAAGGAGGGCATGACCAGATTAATGGATGTGGGGGCCCTACTCCAAGTCATATTTTGTGGCCCAGGGGGCCCCTAAATGCCAACATCCCACTCTTCCGCTGCGTTGGGCCGGCAAGGTGGCAACGACCAGTGTACTCAAGCAAGATGTGATTTATAATGCTATGTGTTATGCCACATGACTTGACAGGTCACATGCCCTTAATTATAAACAACACAATTCAAAATGACCAATTACTGCATAAAGAAATATTTTATCAGTACAATATTAACATTTTGTAAATTCACTTTTTAGTTAGCTATAACTCGTCTTGTTTTTCCATTGTCACTACTGTACCTTGTAACTATTTTTGTTATTAATAATTATGGATTAATTATTAATTATGGATCCTCTTTTCTTCACTCCCCCAAGACACACCTGGACATTAGACTTCAATTAATGTGCCCTGCCTTCCCAGATATCAAATTCAAATTCCACATAAATAAATTAATGAAAATGGGGATTGTAGCTGCCATGGTCTCGCTGCACATGCCTCTCTGAATACCTATTCTCTCTGCCAAAACCAAAAACCTGAAGCATGTATTGAAGCAGTTAGTGGGGCTCACAGCTCCCTCCCATCATTTCCCTGCTCAAGACTCCATTGAGCTCCAAACCTGAGACATGCTCAAGCTCCTCGCCTCCGCAATGCATCTGCCACAATCTCCCTCTGTGCAGCTATCTTTGTCCGCAGTTCTGTCTGTTCTCACACTGTCTCCTCTCCTCCATCTCCATTGTCATTTATAGTTTTGTTGTCAACTTAAAAGTTGCTTTGCTGCCAGTGCTGAGTTGCCACATCCTTGCCCCTACTCCAAGTCATCGATGCCAAAGCAGCAAAAGAGAGTTGTGCCAAGAAGACCGAGTCTTAAGAACACTGCAGGACCTGCAGGTGATGACTGTAGTCACTTCAGATATTAAGTTTCCTAGAGCAATCTGCTGCAACTTCCCAATAATGTATATGACTCAAATCAAACCAAGACAAAACTGTGCCAGCAAGAGCAAGTCCCACAAGTTAGTGCCCCTCAGGTGACTTATCAGCACCCTATGGTCCACTCAGTGCCAAACTCAAATCTTATTAAAGACTCAGTAAACTACTCAGGTTACTGAACACTCACAGACAGACCATGACCAGAGGCAACCACAGCTTAGTTTGTTTCTCCAATGCAATAAAACTTGTTATTTCTGCAGCACAAATGGCTTGGACACTGCAGCACGCAGATGACTAGTCAACACAGCATACCTGGTGTGGTCTGCCTTAGTGGCTTGACTGATGTGAATGTAATGACTGTCCAGTCTGTCCTCCTGATTGTTTCCTCAAGATCATGCAGGTGGCGGTGGCAGTGACACGACTCAGCCCTACAATGTGGTGTGGCCCGGCTCGGGAGGACTCCTCACAGTCATAGCAGGACTAAAGGCACAGCTAGCAGCAACACTGACTGACCCTAGCTAGTGGCTACACCGAAAACACCAGCAGCACATGATGCTGCACTGAAGCCAAATCTGACTCTGGGTGACCCCCTACGGCCCACTCTCTGATCTCTCTCTCTACTTTTGTGTCTTTAGACAGAGACTCTTCTTCTTTGATAGACGAGACTGATCACCGGCACCAACGACTGACCACCACAGCTCTCTCTCTCATCCTCAGCTCCTCATCACTTTCCTGCCACATGTCCTGATGCCACGCACACGCATGCACTGATTCCCACTCCTCAGTAGCCACACCTCCAGAGGACCTCTGATGGACATGATTGGTTGTGTGTGGTGGGGTCAGGGTGGATCAGAGGAGGAGCTGGAGCTGCCTGTCGGAGAGAGTAAGAAGCTCGCTCGCTCAGAGTGGCTGCGGGGTGGGGGGGTCACCACTCACCAGGCTGACTCAGTGGGGCAGGGGGGCTGACTCCAAGGAGGGGGGTGCTTTTTGGGCAATTTGGCCAGTTTGTGGCTGCGGTGGTCGCCCAGTACAGCCAGGATTAAAGAAAGTAACTGTAAATAAGTTAACACAGTGGGGGCCCTCCTGAACCACGGGGGTCCTACGCCATGGTGTAATTTGTGTACAGGTTAATCCGGCCATGAAGGAGGGTAACACTGGAGTAAATTTGGCCTTAGCAAATTGGGGTAAGTATTTAAGAGATGACAAGGTGGCAGATAAAACTGTGAATGGATTTATAGAGTCAGAAAGAACACAGACTCTGGTACATGCTGAAGTTCCAAGAAAAGACTGTGCAAAAGGACCAAGTACTGGGGTCATCTGCATCCACGGGGATACTCAGTACTATCCCACTACCCAAGTGACTCTGAGCATTAATGGGGTGTCGCACCAAATGAAAGTAGGGGTAGTACCAATGTTTTGTTTTTCTTTTCTATGTTTTTTCCCCTGGGAATCAAACAGTGGCTTATTCCCCTATTTTTCTTTTGAGGGAGATATTAGCCAATCATCACATTCCCAGGTGCATTTTTCAGGGCTAAATTCCCTGGCAGAGACCCTTAAGTTTAAATTATTTTCAGTTTGGTTTTGACTTTAACTTGAAGGGCACAAGGGAGTCCCCCGATACTCACATCTGATCCAAGAAGTGCAAAAAAGGTTCCCATATGAGATCAAATTGTTGTTTTCCTCCTTCTTGGCTGTAAACGATTATTTCTAGATTTGCACAGTCTACTGACAAACTGATCCAGACTTTAATATGAGGTGGGTTATGATCTTGTCAATGTTGCAAAATCAGTTTTTTTTTTTTTTAGCATTTATTTGTGCTAAGCTGAAAAATGTAACTTTTTACTTATTCCAACTACCTGTGGTCAGGAAGGCATCACTGAATAGTAAAATACCTGAATCAAAGGGGACATGCAATCCTACTGCTGTGCTTATTGGTCTTCTAACCGTATTCCAGAAGTTCTTTAAGGCTGTACATGTAATAAACATATGCAGTAGTGTGCCTACTGCCTCTGCACATCTAGGATATTAATCTGACAGATTATTATTAAATTTATGAAGTTTAGCTGGGGTATATGTCCTACAAAAGATGCTAAATTGGATTTTTTTAACTTAGTATTTTTGAGACGTCCATGATTGTTGATATAAATGGTGTCCATTGCTATTCATTTAAGTCTAACTCAAGACCTTTTTGCCAAGCTTTCTGAAGATTAGAGGGACTACTTTCTTTTGTTCAAAGACTTTGTATATTTTACCTATACATTTTTTATTTGAGGTTTCATTAGCCAAAATATTTTCTATCAATGAGAGTGGTAAATCCTGAAGATTTCCTACTTTTTTCCTAATGAAGTCTCTTACTTGGAGAAATGCCAAGTAGTGCCTGTGTTGAGGATCGTGTTGACTTTTGAACTCCAGGAATTCAAGAAAATACCCATTTCTATAAAGGCATCTCAGTTGATACGTGCCTTTTTCCTCCCATTTACAAATGAAGATATTATTTTTTATAGTAGGGATTATATTAATAAATCTAATATACATTAATGGAGATGCTTCTACTTCCCAGTGTAAGAGAGAGAGAGAGAGAGAGAGAGATGAGATTCCTGCCATATCTTGGCTGATAAATTTGTGGTAGAGAAACATGGGTTAAATTATTATTTATAAGATCCAGGTATAGGGCCCCAGAAGGATCTTTAAACAGGGATGAATCCTTTTCCTTCTCTACCCAGCTAGGTACTTCATCTGACTTAAATCATTTTTAAGAGCATGGATTCTCAGCGTGAAGGTCCTGTCAGATGAATCTTATAGATTTCTTTGACTGGGTAACCAGGGTGGTAGATCAGGGAGTGGCAGTGGATGTGGTCTGTCTGGATTTCAGCAAGGTCTTCGACACTCTCCTGCACAGGAGATTGCTAAATAAATTGGGAAGCCTGGGAGTGGGTCCTACAGTGGTAAAATGGGTTAGGAACTGGCTAAGGGACAGGACTCAGAGGGTGGTGGTAAATGGCATAAAATTTGAGGAGAGGGAGATTTTTAGTAGGGCACCAGGATATCTGGTTTCAGTGGCAGATGAACAAGGGTTTTTTATCCCTCTGGCAGCTATTACGGAACTTCATAGTTATGCCTTTTGAAGTGGCTATGAGGAAATTCTCCTGGGGTCCCTGGGATAGAATTCGATATTATCAGCTAATGGACTTCATAAATTCTCAGGCCAGAGCTCTTTTCCTGGTGGAGAACAGGCGTCCTTTTCCTGCAGTTTTTGAAATGCTTTGGGGATCTGCCCATGGAAGAGGTGCTATAACTATGCTAGTTACATAGCAGATAGGCAATATACTATACAAGCATTGCACCATAAATGGGAGCAAGAACTTCATTTAAAGATTGACACAAAAGAATGGGAGACAGTTTGATGGACTACATGGCATTCAACCTCCTCGCCATTGTGGAGGAAGTTCACCTGGAAACTCAGGATAAGGTACTTTCTGACCCCACAACTACCATCTAAGAGGGATCATGTGCACTCTCCGCTATGCTGGAGAAAATGTGGAGAGCAAATGGCCACACAAGCCCACGTATTTTGGGATAGTCCGATAGTAAAGGGCTACTGGAATCAGGTTCAGAGATGTTTGAAGACATTGTTTGATGTTCCTGTTCCACTGGGTCCTAAACATTTACTTCTGGGCCTTTGTCCAGAATCAGTTACAGGAAAAGAAGAAGGTAAATACTTTATGGGCTGTACTGATTTCACACAAACAAAACAATTACTAAAAAAGGGCTCCAGGAGGCCTCTCCATGAATAATGGAACGGTTCTCCATAGTACAGCAAATTCAGACAATGGAATGCATTACCTTTGTAGTATTATTTTATTTATTTACATTTTATTATATATCTCCTAAAATTAACATTTAATAGGATTAATGCTACAATCAAATCTTACCCAATCATAGTACAGAAATGCATTTTATTTAAGTTCTGTCAGAAGCTTGCTCCCACTCATTCACTACCTAATTATTTATTTATTACATATTTACATATTTTGCATAGATTAATAGACTTGAATCAAAGTTTAATCTCCAGTCATTTAACTTTTCTATTGTTTAGATTTTTTGAAGATAGAATTGAGGTAATTTTAGAATTTGGTCTTTGAAATTTTCTTATTTAAGTTATGAAGTTTATTAAAATTGATGCACTTTATTATTGCAAGTTATATACTTAAGAAAAGAGTGTGACAATATTATGTATCTTTCTTTTAAGATATTGTTATTGTAAGTACAAGTATTAAGCTTCTTCAAATGTTGTTCTGAAACATGTTATGTCATGTACTTGATCTTTCAATAAAGAAGTATATAAAAAAAAATCTGAGGAGAGGGAGGTGACCAGTGGGGTGCCACATGGGGTCGGTGCTGGGACCAGTCCTATTCAGTGTCTTCATTAGCAACATTCCAGAGCGTCTGGAGGGAAAGGTGTGCCTCTTCGCAGACGGCACCAAGATCTGCAACAGAGTGCTCATCGGAGGGGGTGCAAAAAATGAGAAAGGACCTAAGCCTGTTAGAGGAGTGGTCGGGTGTCTGGCAGTTGAGTTTCAATGCTAAAAAGTGCAAGATCATGCACCTGGGTCACAGGAATCCAAGGGAGGCGTACAGGATGGGGGGGGGGAATTCTGGCCACCACAACTCAGGAGAGAGACCTGGGGGTTATCATATCTGATAACCTGAAGGTGACCAAACAGTGTGCAAAGGCAGTCGGGAGAGCAAACAGAATGTTGGAGTGCATAGGGAGGGGCATACCAAGCAGGAGAAAAGAGGTGGTGATGCCACTGTACAGATCACTGGTGAGGCCTTGGCTGGAGTACTGTGTCCAGTTCTGGAGAACACATCTCCAGAAGGACATTGACAAAACAGAGGCAGTCTAGAGAAAGGCAATGAAGATGGTACATGGACTGCACCAGGAGCCCTATGAGGAAAGACTTAAAGACCTTAATATCTATTCACTGGAGAAAAGAAGGGAGAGGGGAGATATGATAGAGACTTTCAAGCACCTTAGGGGAATAAACATGGTACCGGTGTAAAGCATATTTCAGAGAAAACTCTGCACAAGAATAAGGGGGCATGATATGAGGCTGATGGGTGGAAGGCTCGGGGTAATATTAGGAAGTACTTTTTCACTAAAAGGGTGGTGAAGCTGTGGAAAAGCCTTCCAGCAGACATGGTGGGGGCAAAAACAATATGGGGTTTCAAGAGTGCATGGGATAGACATAAGGGTACCCTGGAGATGTGCAGAGCAGGAGAGCTGAAAATCAAATAGGATCTAGGGCTGCAGCAGTGAGTAGGGAAATGGGCAGACTAGGTGAGCTGTATGGTCCTTATCTGCTGACAGACTCTATGTGTCTATTTACTAATTTGCTCAATTCAGGCCCCAAAATTAGACCAGCGCAGGTTAGGAAGTCCCAAGTGTGGTTTCTCTGTTGCTGCATATAACTTTTGAAGAGAAAGTCTTGACTTTTTGTCCTGCCATATAAAAGTTCTGATTCTTCCTTTTAGTTTACAGAAAGTTTTTTATTTTTTATTTTTTTTTTGTAATCCAGCTAGGAAGGATTTAAAAGAGAAACAACAGTCTTGGCAGGATATTCATTTTTACTGTGTTTACCCAGTCCATAAGAGTTAATGGAAGTAACACCCATTTATTTAGATCTTTATACCGTTTTTCTAACAGCCAGCTGCTTCCTCAAATGGGACATTGCCTATAACAACATGTGCAAGTTTGCCTTGTCTGCTCCTCATCTCACCCATCACTGCTCACTGTACTCTAATTTAAACTGTCTCTCCTCATCTTCACGGCGTCTTTACATCCTCAGCTGTTGGATTGACAGTATCATCAGATCCTCTTAACCTGCCTCTTTGGCCTCTATCTTTATTCCTACTGACTCTGTTTGCCAATTGTGGTCCAAAGCCCAGGCCCTCCTGGCCTTTGCCCCTAAAACCTGTTACTCCTTGCCCTCTCACCTTAGGGTCTGCCATTCTTGCTCTATTTTCAAAGGAGATTTATTCTTCTACCTCAGATTTGCTGATAAATGTGCTTGCTCCTGATTTCTTCTGATTTCATTGCACTCTTCCCCACCTACTGTTCTTGTTACTACGTACTGACTCCTACACCTGTCTGTTTAATTTTCTAGGATCAATATTCGTTGCTTACATGCTAGACATGCTTACTTATATGGGTACATCTCCCCAACAGTGACACCATTACAGTGAACTACGTCAATGCCAACAACATCGACAGTTCACTGTAATGGTGCGCCAGAGACCCAGGCACACTGTCTCCTGGTCCTGCACCCCCTCTACCTGAATCAACTCCAATTCGGAGTTGATTATATTTAGAATGGGAGGTGTGGGGGCAGAGGCCCCCACATGGTGGGTTCAGGGGACAAAGCCCCAGATAGAAAAAAGGGACCAGGAGTCCTTCGGGATTTATGTCAACCGCAACTTGCGATCAACATAAATTTCATTGCTGTGATGCCGTTCAACGAAATTGTTGTTCACCCAGCATCATAGAGCCACTTATATGCTATTACCTTAAATTATTTCTGTACCATGTTTTGCTTTTCTTCAGCTGTTGTTTGAAACATTGCTCATTTATTCCTCTGGACCAAAAATTTGTTGTTTTATCTTGTCACTGTCAGTTATTGGCTTATATGTTCCCATCTGTATTAATTAATTTTGCACTATGTCACTGCCTTTTCTTTGCCTGATGTTTGTAATTATGCACTTTTTTTCTGCTGTTTCATGTATTGTATTCTTGTTGCTACCTGCTATGTACTCTCCCAGGTTGTGCCTGAAAATAGTCATGTTTTGTCCAGTGCACTTTCCTAGTAAACAAAAGCTAAATAAATAATTCATCTATCTTGTGAAATAACAACCCCATGCTTTCTGAATTCATTGCATATGGGTATATTATTATGAAGAAAATCACTTTGATTAGGGAAATCTTTGTGAATCAGAAGTATATCTGTTTTAGCCCAGTTAATCTTATATCCTGAGACCATCAGCATATACAGATATTATATGTTTCTTCCCATTTATTACAGAACCCTTTATTTAATTGTTTACCCTAATTGTTTGTTCAAAAGGCTCCATAAACATGCCAAAAAAGAGCGAGGTGAGAGGGCAACCTTACCTAGTGCCTCTCAGCAATGCAAAAGAGAGAGCTAACTGTTCATCTGTCCTGAGTCTAGCCTTTGCTGTTTTATCTATCAACGCTATTAACTTTCTGAATTTCTCTCCAAAACCAAACTTTTTTAGAACTGCTAGGAGGAAGTCCCAGTTCACTCTATCAAATGCTTTTGGATTTTTCCATTAGGTTGAGTTCTCCTAATGGTATCTGCCAGTCTCGTACCTTCGATGAAGCCTGTTTGATCGGGGTGCATAACTTTATATATGATTTTGTTGGGTGTTTCAGCAAGAATTTTTGTAAATATTTTATAATCCATATTTAGTAATGACATGGGTCTATAGGATCTACAATTTTATGGCAGCTTCTCTGGTTTTAGAATTAATGAAATAATGGCTTCATCAAAAGTAGGAGGAAGGGCTTCCTCTACCAAAAAACTATTAAAGTTTTTGTAACAGTGGAAGAAGTTAATCTTTGAAATGTTTAAAAAATTCACCTTCAAAACCATCTGGGACCAGGTTAGTTATTTATTTATTTGAAAAGATTCACCAAGAAAGGCATACTGAGCTACAATAGCTCATTTCCAGGTGTGTCTGGGGGAAGGGGAAATGGGAATACAACTGGAGTATACGTAAACCAAGATACAAAAAAAAATCATGCAATGATATAAATCTGAAACAATTAAAGCTATGTCCAATTTAACATGTGAAGAGGACAAAACAATTAGAAATATAATATTGCACATTTGGAACTTGACATTGGGGGCCAGTCCCTTAGCAGAGACAGAGTAGGTAAGGGAAAGAGAGAGAGAGAATATAGCTAGGCTGACTGAAGAATGGGGCAGGGAGGAGGGGGATAGGGTAAAGGGGGAGCAGACCTTCAACCATTTGGGATGCATGCCCCGCAAGGGCCAGACTCAGCAGGGAGCAACCTGAACCAAAGGTACTGGTTACCCAGGCCTGCAAGAAGAGAGAGAGAGAGAGATAAGAGTAGAACGGAGGAAGGCAAACCCTCTGACCCTCAGGAGTGGTAACCCCACAAGAGTCCAACGCTGCTCGATACTCACCCAGTCAGTGTCGTGGGATGTTGGCTTTCCTGGGGAAGGGTAAGAGTGGTGAATAGGAAGGAGTAGTTAGACACAGTTTTGAAAGAGAGAAGAGATTGAGAGGGGTTATTGGGAATTTGGTCAGGCACAGTTTCAGGATGGAAAAAAGAAATTACGAAGAAGAGAGTTAGGTTAGAAGGGAGAGAAGCAAACCTTGACCCTCTGGAGCAGAAACCCCACAAGGGTTCAAACACTGCTCAATGCACACCCACAAGGGTTCAAACACTGCTCAGTGCACATCTAGTCAGTGTCATGGGATACCAGCTTTCCTAGAGAAAGGTAGGAGTGGGGAATAGGAAGGAGTAGTTAGGCACGGTTTTTAAAGAGAAAAGGGGTAGGGGTGCTATTGGGAAGTGGGAAGTTGCTGAATGGAGAAATGTAATTGTGAAAAAGAGAGGACAATAAATGAGTGGATGGGGCAGATCAGATATCTAAGGGAAGGGAGTTCCAAATTTTAGGGAAATGGTAGGAGAAAGCAGCCTGTCCTGAAGTAGAAGATCAGGCAGAGAGGGCAAGGGTCCAGTAGCTAGAGTTACTGAAATAGTAGGTGTGAAGAGAAAGGCTTTGAGGTGGGGGGGGAGCTGAGCCAGTACTTCCTGATTAGAGAGGAACAGTAGGCAAGATGCCTGGCCCCAAGAGGAGGGGAAGGAGAGAGTGTTATGAAGGTCACAGTGGTGTGTACGGGGAAAACAGTCAAGAGCAAACCGACAAAAGGAGTTGAAAAGTGTCCAGTCTGGTTAGGGTGGACTTAGGGGCTGCACTATAGACTATGTCACCATTGTCAAAGATTGGGAGGATCATTTTTTGGACCATTTCAAGGTGGGCTGGTAGGGGGATACAACCATGGTGTCTGTACAGAGAATATGATTTACCATTGGCTAGATCAGAGATAGTTTCCAGTATCTCGTGTTGAGAGAATTCAGAGTCTAAGATGGTTGTTTCTTCCTCACCCAGATGTTTCTAATCTAAATATAACCCCTAGGTATCACTACCCCAAGGGCTACTACCCCTGCCTGCATGGCTAGTTGCAGGTTAAGGGGCCTGGGTACTGAAACAGGTGCCTCCACCCAGAGGACAGGGTTGTTAGTAACAAGGCTAACCTGGGTACAGCCCTCCGGGATACTGTAACCCCCTCTTTCCTCTCTAGTGGACTAGACAATATGCAACAAACACTTTCACAGTAGCCCCTATTCAGCATACAATTCCCTACACTGTTTGCACTTACTACCAGGGCTGGTTCCATCAGTTTGATCCTGGAGACCCCCTGTAAAACAAGGTTAGGCACAGGAAATAACAACAGTACAGTGCTTTTGGTACAAACTGGAATCACAGTCAGATTAAATGCAAAAAAAGTTAGATCTGATTTATTCAGGGGAATTGAACAAGGGAGGGGCATAATCAGGTTGATTGATTTGAAAACTGATCTAGTCAGGCAATTATACATGCACTTTTAGTCCCTACACAGTCACACGCTCTGGGTACCCAGTTGGAAGTAAGGTGGGCTAGCCTGGAATGTTGCCCAGGGTAGGCCATCGTCGCAGCTGGTTGGGGCCCTGTGATGAAAAGAAAAGGCATGCACAGTCACACACAATTTGTAATCCAGAGCCTGAAGGCTCAGTTTGTGAAAGGAAAAACAACAATACAATCAGATGACAACACTTGAGATTTAGCTGTTATTGCAGGGAGCTACCTTGATTGTTACTCATGCTACCCAATACGAGACACAGGCTAGATGAAATGGAGACTGCAGGTTGATGACTGGTTTGCCAGGAGAAGCAGGGCCCACACGAATCACCGAGGTGTCATTCCTATTTGAGATGGTTGAGCATGAAGCTGATCCCCAGGTGAGTCTCTCGTCGATGATGGTTTCTGTGCCTGAAGCAGCTGGCTGGGCCAGGTGGCAAGGCCCAGGCTGTGTGGAACAGTTCAGATTTTGAGTCCGGTAGTGCTGGATGCAGCTTCCAGCAAGCGTGGCACATTTTCACAGTGGGGATCCAAATCGCGACCCACTAACAGCACACAGCACATTTATAGTATAGCAATCACCATACCACAATGCGGAAGGCAGTCTGGCTGCAATATCAGTGTCTCTGAGCAAAACCGGGAATTCTGTGGCAAATGGATGTCCTGACAGGCCGATCACGTACAGCAAATCTTCAGTCTTCTTCAGGTTCAAATCTGGTCACTCTTCAGCGGCTTTGTCACACTCCAATTCGGATACAGTCTGATTGCTAAGCCTTTCAAAGGATTCCCTGGCTTAACAGGTCACCCAGATTTTCTGGGGGGAACAGACACATGCTCTGAGCAGTCAACTCGGGCACTGATTTCTTCTTCTATAGTGAGGGATGTCTCTGCACTGGTTGAAATGTCCAGATTGGGAACACTATCAGCTCCTGACTCTGCAGATTCTATTTCCACAAGACTTTGCTCATTATTATCTTCTGACGAGGGCCCAGGTTGCTCATTCTGAGGAGACTCTGGGACAGTTAGGCTTTTCGGCACTGAAGGGGTGCTGTCAACATTTTCATATTGTTCTTCAAGTTCTGGTATGTCGCCAGGGAGACTCAGACCATCAGCCCCTTCTTCGGGCAAGTCAAACAGTTCTACAAGACACAGAGAGCCTGCAACCTCAGACGTGATACTTTGCACCTCACTTTCAGGGGGAACTGGGTCCAGAGAAGAAGCTGGGGGGGTGTTAGGTAGTTCTGAAGACCCAGCTTCATCCCCATGATTCTGCAGAGGATTGCCTCAAAACAACTGACTCAGTTCACTTTCATCAGAGACAGACGAACAGTCATCACTATCACTCTGGGCTGGCTGAGGGGAAGGCCTTAGTTCTGGAACAACATGGACAGGTTGGCCCTGTTTCCTCTTTGCAGCAGCACAAGTCACTGGCCCAGGAGACATGTCAGGTGTTGGTTCAGCATCAATAATAACTTGGCCGATGGACAGGAAGTGATTATGGTGCATGGTCTTAACAGCTTTGGAATTATTTTCTGGGCGCACCTTGTACACCAGCAGTTCATCCAATTTACCAGTTACTACATGGGGAAGATGGTGCCATCAATCAGCAATTTTGTGTTTTCCATGCAGTCCCAAACTGCATAGTAGCACCCTATCTCCGGGCAACAACTCCTGGGCTTTCACTCGTCGATCATGTTTTTCTTTGTTGGTGAGATTTCGCTTAGCAGTAATAGTTTGAGCTAGTTGATAGGCATGATTCAACTGATCTTTCAATTTCTGTATGTACTGCAAGTAGTTTTTGTCTTGGACCCCATCTGTGGAGGCCCCAAAGCAGACAGCAACTGGCAGTCAGGCCTCCCTCCTGAACATGAGACGGTAGGGGGAGAACCCAGTAGCATCATTTTTGATGCTATTATATGCATGTACCAAGGTGCTAATCTGCTGGCTCCACTTATACTTGTCTTTTGGATGGAGGGTGCCCAGCATGTCTAGAAGGGTGCGGTTAAAGCGTTCTGGTTGAGGGTCCCCCTGCGGGTGATAGGGGGGTGGTTCTTGACTTCTGCACCCCCCACAGAGAGAGCATTTCTTTGATTAACCTACTTTCAAAGTCTCTGCCTTGGTCAGAATGGATCCACTGGGGTGCACCATAGTGGACAAAGAATTTTTCCACCAGCACCTTGGCCACGGTAGAGGTCTTTTGGTCTTTAGTTGGGAAGGCTTGTGCGTACCATGTAAAATGATCAGTAACTACCAACACATTGCCAATGTTCTTTTGGTCAGGTTCTAAGCACAAGAATTCTATGCAGACCAGTTCCATGGGGGCACCGGTAGTGATATTGACAAGGGGCAGCCTTCTGAGGCAGGGCTTTCCTTTGGAGGCAATGACTGCAGGTCTTTACATGGTGCTCAACATCTGCCCACATCTTTGGCCAGTAGAATCGGGATCGTACCAAGTCGAGAGTTCTGTCAATACTGATGTGCCCCATGTGATTGTGGAGGGATCTCAGTACTAGCTGTTTAAAGGCCGTGGGTAGGATCAACTGTTGCTTGTCTATTTGACCACAATGATCCACTGTCTCTCTCTGTATAACAACTGATCATGCAACTTTAACCTGGGGCCTTCCTTGAGCAACAGAGCAGTTCGCAACTCAGGGGAACACAACTTGGACACATCTCTCCCCACATGCAGGGCGTCAAGTGCTGGTTGAATCATGGGATCTTGGGATTGAGCCCACCGAATACTGTCATTATCGAACTGAGGTAGTGCACTAATATCTAGAGCAGAGAAATGGCAATAGGCAGCCAGTATGCAGGTATCAAGAGGGCCCAAGCAATCTACTAGGCAGCCCACTGTGTCCACAGACATTTGTTCATCTTTATCAAACTTTTGACATAATGCTTTGACATCAGGTTCAGACAATCTGACCCAATTGTCCTTGGAGTCTAGACTTCGTGACAGGGCCTCAGCATCAATATGATTTAGTCCTGGTCTATATTCAACAGCATAATCATAATTTGATATGGCAGAAAGTCAACGGTGCCCATTGGTGTCAAATTTAGCTGAAGTTTGCACATAGGTCAGTGGGCTATTGTCGGTCGTCACTAATATCTTTGCCCCATAGAGGTACTCATGAAACTGGTCAACTATGGCCCATTTCAGAGCGAGGAATTCCAACTTGTGGACTGCATAGTTCTGCTCTGATGGGGTCAAGCTCTTACTTGTGAAAGCTACTGGTCTCAAGCCATCTTCATAGTCTTGATATAGCACAGCCCTAAGGCTCTGCAAACTAGCATCCATGTGCAGAACATAGGGCTCGGTAGGATCAGCATAGGCAAGGACTGGGGCATGGGTGAGCTGGTATATGACTTCAAAGAAAGCTGCTTCACATTTGGGTGTCCACCGAGTCCCAAAAGGCTCACCTGTTTGAAAATACATTTTCTCTTGGGCCTTGATAGTCCCCTTTTTGTATTTGTGGTTGGTAGAGGCGTAGCCTTGGGTAAGGTTAAGCAGTGGTCAAATCACCTTTGAATAGTTTTTGATGAACCTGCGGTAGTAGCTGCAGAACCCCAGGAAATGCTGTAGCTCTTTTAGGTTATTGGGCTGGGGCCAAGTAGTCAAAGCTTCAACTTTACTGGGATCTATCTGTATCCCTTCCACAGACACTATGTGTCCCACATATTTCACAGATGTTTGAAAAAAACTGGCACTTGTCTATGGATAACTTGAGGCTGAATTCTTCCAAATGATCAAGGACTTTGAACAGTCTGGTGTCATGTTCCTCCAGTGTGTGTCCGAAAACAATGACATCATCCAAGTACACTAAACATTCCAGCAAGTTCATGTCTCCCACCATACATTCCATCAATCTCTGGAAGGTGGCAGGGGCACCAGAAATCCCCTGTGGCATCCTCAGAAATTCGTAGAACCCTAAAGGACAGATAAAGGATGTTTTCTCATGGTCCTCCGGGGCCATTGGAATCTGATAATATCCACTGTGGAGATCCAATATTGAGAACCACTGACCCCCGTTCAGGCAATCCAGGGCATCCTGTATGTGTGGCATGGTGTATTGATCAGGGATAGTCCGTCGGTTGAGGGTCCGATAATCCACACACATCCTCATGGATCCATTCTTTTTCCGCAACACTACGATGGGGGAAGCATATGGGCTTCTTGATTCCTGAATAATGCCAGCAGCGAGCATTTCCTGTAGGTGCCTCCTCACATCGTCTGTGTCCACTGGGGCAAGGCGTCGGGACCTGTCTCGAAGTGGTCGGTCATCATGTAGGCGTATATTATGCTCGGCACCATGGACACACCCCACGTCCCACTCTTTTAGTGAGAACACTTGGCCTCTCTGTGCAAGTTTCCTGCTAATTTGGGTCTCCATTCAGTGGACAAGGGGGAATCACCAAAGTCAAATAAGTCCGGGGTCCCTCTTTCCCTTTCACCAGAGTACTTGTTACTGGGCAATACTGCAGTGTCTGCACAATGTACTGTAGCCAGCGTACATCCCTGGTTCACACGAACTTCCCTGTCCAACATGTTTCTCACTTGCACCATCACTTGGCGAGCATAGGCATGGGCATGTGCAGGTAGTATACTGGGCTTAACCATCAATCCCTCTGGCAGCTTCCCTTCACCAGGAGCATCTATCATCAATATTTTGTTCTTTACATCTCTCCTTAGGTGGACTTCTCCATGGATCATACATTGGACATTGGGGGCCAACACCAAAGAGTCAGGATCCTTTTTCCACACTTCCCCACTGAATCATCTCAGTCCACTTCATTGGGTTTCTGTTGCAAGTCATAAGCCCTTTTGATTAATGCTGGAATTCTTAGGGCCCATCCAGTCTGTTGCCCTTGTTTCTCATGACAGAGTTGTGCTAGTCTCCCAAACATGTGGGCATTTGTTCCAATTAATAGGGGAGCTTTATCATACAGTCCGGTGGGGGGGACACACTAGGGCGAGTGTCTCAACTTGTTCATCTACCCCAGCCACAGCGGTAGAGAATGATAGCCAGATCCAGATATACCCTGAGTACAGATAGGACTGCTCACTCAACCCCCACATGTGCAGACCTTCCAAGGGCTGTAGGGGCACATTGGGCAGATGCTTCTGGTACCAGTCTTGAAATACTATGGTCACTTGAGATCCACTGTCAAGCACAGCCCGGGTAGACACACAGTTCACTGTCACTGTAGTTTCCAGTGAGGGACCCACTGCCTTGGACCACTGAGGTGACTTGGGCTTGGACATTGGCTTTACAGCTGCCTTGGATGAATAGCTTTTCCAGGCAGCTCCACTTTACGGATGTATATTGCTCCATTGAATCAATGCCAGCAGTCTAGTGGTAACTTTTCTCAGATTCTCAGGCGAACGGAAGGTAAACCAGGTGTGCCCATCCTCTCCACAGTGGTAACAGAAAACAGGTTCTTTAGAGTTTCTAGGGGAAGAGGAGCTGTTCCCCTGCTTGAACATAGTTGGGGAGTCTCAGGGTCTTTCTCTGGTTGGGGGTTTGCTCTCTTGACTCTCTGAGCTCCCCCAAGGGTCAGTGTTTTGGGTAGCTCGGAGCAGGTCTCTTACCAAAGCTCTCAGTTCTTGTACCTCTTCCAGCAGGCTGTCTTCAGGCCTGGTTTCAGAAGAAACAACGTGTACCCCCATCCCTCCCGGCAGGACTTCCCTCTTTGTCTCGGGGGGGGGGGCTGGACAGGAATTAGGATCTTTGACTGCCTTGGTAGCTTGCTGACTGACTCTCAACTCAGTTAACTCCTTGATCAGTTCTCCCATCTGTTGCAGTTCGGCCTTCTCACCTCTCTCAGGGGCCTGGCAGGTGTGGGCAGCCACAGCATAGGGCTCCCATCCCTCCTCATCATTCTCAGTCTCACAGATCTCTCTCATTAGGTCACAATATTGGGAGGGATTGCCCCTTCTGTCTTGCAGTTTAAGCTTCAACATCATCACGCTGGAGTACCTTGCTGACTTTAAGATGTGAAGTCACTGGCAGGCACCTCTTCTTTCCGGTGGGCCCACTGCAAAGCTCACTCAGTTTGAGTAATAAACACTGACAATTTTTCATTCTTCCACTGTTTTACGGATTTAAACTTCCACATCAGGTCAACTCCTGTCTCGGTGATACCAAATACCCCCTCCAGGGCAGAGAGGTATATGGCAGCTGTGGCCTCTGGGCTGGTGGATCGCAGGAAAATGAATGGCCTCCAGTGCAGGGCCCCTTAAGCATTCCATGAGTCTCTTCCTCTTTTTCACCTCAGTACACTGCCACTCCTGGACCAATTGGGTGGCATAGTCCATCCATGTTTCCAGATCATCGTCCTCCCCCACAGGCACCAGGAGCATGCCCGAAAAGAGCCTAAGTCTGCGGTATGAGTCCAAATGTACAGTAGGTATCACTATGGCGGAAGCAACTGTAGGGGTGGCAGGAGAGGCTATGGGGACTGCATGGGAGTGATCTCCTCAGAAAGCCTCAACATTTGTACTAGCTCTGTAGCAGAGTGCCCCTCAGAGGCTAACAGTTTAGACAGCTTATCTTTAAACCCCTCTATATAAGGGGACCCTCCAGGAGCAGCTGGGTCGCTATGTACGTGAATGACCCTCCACCCCTTTTGGGACCCTTCAGGCAAAATGACAGGGGGTATCTTCTCTGGTTCAGTGGGCAGGCTGCAGTAGAGTAGGGCCACCATAGTTTGATCAAACAGGTCGGAATCCCTTTCCCTTACTTCAACCTTCCCCAAACACTTAATTTGTTCAACCACTTTCACAATAGTGGCATTATCGGTCCCCAAGGGGATGTCCATTAATAGCAGAGCTTGCTGGGGGTCCACCCCCTCTGCCTCACACCACCCCATCATACGGTGCACTGGCAACTTGTGGGGAGCCAGTTTAAACTTGGGCGCAGTGACTGCCTCCATTTTACCACAATTTTTGAGTGTGGGGCTTCTGACCACTAGAAGGTGCAAATCCCAGCGTTGGTGCCTCCAAGATGTAACCCCTAGATAGCGCTATCCCAAGGGCTACTACACCTGCCTGTGAGGCTAGTTGCAGGTTAAGGGGCCTGAGTACTGAAATGGGTGCCTCCACCCGGAGGACAGGGTTGTTAGTAACAAGGCTAACCTGGGTACAACCGTCCAGAACACTGTAACCCCCTCTTTCCCCTCTAGTGGCCTAGACAATATGCAACAAACACTTTCACAGTAGCCTCTATTCAGCATACAATTCCCCACACTGTTTGCACTTACCACCAGGGCTGGTTCCACCACTTTGACCCTGGAGACCCCCTGTAGAACAAGGTCAGGCACATCAAATAACAACAGTACAGTGCTTTTGGTACAAACTGGAACCACAGTCAGATTAAATGCAAAAAAAGTTAGATCTGATTTATTCATGGGAATTGAACAAGGGAGGGGCGTAATCAGGTTGATTGATTGGAAAACTGATCTAGTCAGGCAATTATGCATGCACTTTGAGTCCCTACACAGTCACACGCTCTGGGTACCCAGTTGGAAGTAAGGTGGGCTAGCCTGGAACATCGCTAGGCCAGCATCACAACTGGTTGGGGCCCTGTGATGAAAAGAAAAGGCATGCACAATACCACACACAATTTGTAATCCAGAGCCTGAAAGCTCAGTTCGTGAAAGGAAAAACAACAATGCAATCAGATGACAACACTTGAGATTTAGCTGTTGTTGCAGAGAGCTACCCCGATTGTTACTCATGCTACTTAATATGAGACACAGGCTAGATGAAATGGAGACTGCAGGTTGATGACTGGTTTGCCAGGAGAAGCAGGGCCCACACGAATCACTGAGGTGTCATTCCTGTTTGAGATGGTTGAGCAGGGGGCTGATCCTTGGGCGAGTCTCTCATCAATGATGGTTTCTGTGCCTGAAGTAGCTGGCTGGGCCAGGTGGCAAGGCCCAGGCCGGGTGGAACAGTTCAGATTTTGAGTCCGGTAGTGCTGGATGCAGCTTCCAGCAAGCGTGGCACATTTACACAGTGGGGAACCAAATCGCGACCCACTAACAGCACACAGCACATTTATAGTAACACAATCACCATACCACAATGCGGAAGGCAGTCTGGATGCAATATCAGTGTCTCTGAGCAAAACCAGGAATTCTGTGGTAAATGGATGTCCTGACAGGCCGATCGTGTACAGCAAATCTTCGGTCTTCTTCAGGTTCAAATCTGGCCACTCTTCAGTGGATTTGTCACACTCAATTCGGATTACAGTTTGATTACTAAGCCTTTCAAAGGATTCCCTCTCGAGGGACTGCAGTCAGACAGGCCAAAAAGCAGCTGCTTGAATCACTCAAGCTGTTTACTCTTCAAACTCTAACTCCAGACTGACTGACTGCAGCAGGAAGCTTGGGAATTTCCCTTTGGTCCAAAAGGTTCGGGTTGGTTGATCCATCAGTCTGTCAAAGCAAGGGCTCCTCTTCCAGGTATGTTTTGGTGCCAAAATGCAAAAACTACTGTTCCTACAGAAATTTGCTCCCACAAGACCCCTGGGGACAGGCTCCATTTTAGAGTCCCCGAAGGTACCGATTGGTGCTGACTGGCAGTCCAAAACCAAAATGGTGGTGATAAACAGAACTGTCCATGCTGCAAAGAAGGCAGGTTAGACAAACTACAATATCATTACTATGATAATAGATAATCAGCAAATAAGTACAGCTTCTAACAGAGCTCCCTCTGCGCAAATAGTGATGGCAGAACGGAGTGATTATCTGGCAGCCCTGGCAGGACTCGAGCATAGAAACACTCAGCCCCTTCCCAGATTAAATAAGCACCATGTTATAGGCAGCTCTTAAAGAGACAGAGCACAGAGGCATTAAGGCACTCTCATAAACACTTTTAAAATGCTAAGACACAGGATACCAGCCTGGCAGTGGGCATTTAGGCACACCCAAGGAAGACTTTCAGGAACCCCCATTTGTAGGGGGGTTACATAAATTTTCTGAACAGCAGTTTATTTGTTCAATATTAGATCTTTGTTCGGGTGTATAGAGCTGTTTATAAAATTTAGTAAAAAGATCATTTATAACTTTTGGATTATGTGATCTATAACCTTGTTTATCTTTTACTGAATTAATTATATTATTGGCTTTTTGACACTGTATCTGAAATGTTAACAGCCAGACCATTTTTATACCCAGAAAATAATTCTTAGCTCAAGCTCTCATCATTGCCCCTTTTGCATGTGCTTCCATCATATAGTTTAATTTGACTGTTAACATTTAAGATTTTGGCAAAATCTTCCTCTGCAGCACAGGAAATTACACTTGCTTTTGCAGAGGCTAGATCTAATTCTAGCCGATTCAGTACTTGGGCTTTAATTTTATTTTTTGGGGCAACTTACGATATACAAATCAGTCTTGTATAGGCTTTTAATGTGTCCCATACAATTCTTAAGGACAAGTTGTGAAAGGAATTGTTAGCCCAAAAATCCTTCATCTCTTTTTTCATAAAGCTGATATAGGTCTTGTTTAATAATTTTGGATTGTATTTCCATATTTCATTTTTAAAAGTTTGTATATGAACATGCACAATTATGTTAACTGGGGCATGATCCAAAATACTTGTAGGACCATATTTATTATCCTCTATATTATGAAATATGTTTAGAAATTAGACAAAAGTCTATACACGAGTGGGATTTGTGTGCAGTTGAATAATAAGAATATATTTTCTGACTTGGATATCTATTTCTAAATAGATCTATTAAATTAAGATCTTCCATTATATTCATAATTGCTGTGACTACTTTCTGCTTTCCTTCTATAGTCCTTGGACTTCTGTTAAGGTGTTTTAAAGTTATACTAAAGTCTACTGCTACTATGTACTATGCTGGGAACTGAGTTAGGCTTATGAAAAATGTAGTTTAAAAATGTTGGATAGTCTTCATTAGGGGGCATAGATCCTAGCAATAGTAAACATTTGAGAGTAATATTTAATACTTGTAATGGAATATCTACCCTCAGTATCAGAGTAGAAATATGTTATTGTAGCATTAGTTGACTTCCTCATTGAATATTGCTGTACCCCTAGTTTTGGATGAGAATATGCATACACTCCTTTTGCCCTATAAAAATTTTAAAGATATCTGAAATCATTTTCTAAGAAATGTGTTTCTTGTAACAAAAGTATATCAGTAAATTTTCGTTTCTGTGAATTAATTATCTTTCTAATTTTTACACGGTCCCCTGCTCCCTTTACATTCCATGATAGTAAATTTAACTTAACCAGCATTTATATAAAAGATCCAGAAAAAAAGAGATGATTTGATACCTTTCATTGGACCAACAGAGATGTTATAAAAGAAAACAGGTGCTTAACATCAAGTGGTAACATCTCTGTTGGTCCAATAAAATGTATCAAATCATCTTTTTTTCTGGATCTTTAGTCATAAGGACCAATAAGGCAACAAAACTAATTTTCTGTGCCACCATTTATATGTATTTTTTCATTCTTGTTACCTAATGGCTCAAGCCAGAGAATACCCCTAAAGGATTCTTATTTTAATCAGATCCATTTTTGAAATCAAAAAGTGAGAAAGTCTAATACCCAATATTTACTTCAATATCTTTAGCTGCCCCCTCTCTACAGCCCCCTTTTAAATATTCCCTGGAATCAAAGGAGAAAAGGGATAGCAACCCCCAGGGATAGTTACCACCCACTCAATATTTCCAAACTTATCCTTTTACTGGCCTTTCCCCTCTCCCCTCACTAGTTCCAGACAACTGCTGACCATCCAGCACCAGATGAAACTGGCACTTGATTTTCAGACTGGAAAGCAATGAGACTAAAACAACTCCAGACTCCAGAGGGAGTTATCTACTAGGTTTGCTACCAAAATATAGGCAATGCAAGAAGCGGCTCAAAAAACCAACAAGAACAGAGCTGAACAAATTGAGGTACTCACAGTAGCAGATGGCAAGAATGGCTACACCGTCACATTGACGACTTAATCTTTATTTGGAAGGGTTCTGAATCTGAATTGTATAATTTTGAGACGCTTTTGGAATCAACCAATCAGAACTTGAGGTTTGAGATGAAGTCACATCTGTATCAAATTGACTACCTCGATCTTACGATATTCAAGGGATTGGATGGCACGTTGGAAACAAAGCTCTTCTGAAAAAATACAGAAAAAAATTTCTTTCTTCACTACCAGACTTGTCACCCATCACACATTACCAATAACATCCCCATTGGTCAATTTCTCAGATCAAAGAGAAACTGCTCAAGAGAATCAGACTGTAATAAAAATGCCATAGAACTCACAGAACATTTTCTAGCCCAGGAATATGATGAAGTGACTATCTTGAAAGCTAAAGAACATACGAAGATACGAAGAAGCCAGCAGAAGAAGGCCATTTGGTCTATCAAGTCTGCTCATATTGCAGGGTCCACAGCTTGAGCTAATGTCCCTGCCCTCCTTCCCACTCCTCCCATCCTCCCCACCCATGATCCTTACTTTCCCCATGCCTATCCCAGCCTCTCTTTAAGCTGCCCACTGTCTTCAATGAGATTACCTCTTCTGGCAGCACATTCCAAGTGTCCACCACCTTCTCTGTGAAGAAGTGCTTCCTGACCTCCCTCCTAATCCTCCCACCCTCCAGCTTAAGACTGTGCCCCCTCATGTTATGGTTGCCACTCAGCTTAAAGAGACTCTCCTTATCAACCTTATTTATCATTTTCAAGTACTTGAAGGTCCCAATCATGTTCCCTCTCTCTCTCTCTCTCTCTCCTGTCTTCCAGGGAGTACATTTTCAGTGCCCTCAACCTCTCCTCATATGCCTTGCCCTGCTGAATGGCTATCATCTTTGTAGCCCTCCTCTGGACCTTCTCCAGCAGGTTAATGTCCTTTTTGAGGTGTGGGCACCAGTACTGAACTCCATACTCTAGATGTGGCCTTACCAGTGACCTACAAGGGCAGTATAACCTCCTCTCTCCTACTACTGATCCCCCTAGCTATGCATCCCAGCATCTTGTTTGCCTTTGCTGCTGTTTTCTTGCACTATGGGGAGTGCTTCAGGTCACTAGTGATCATCACTCCCAGGTCCTTCACCACTTCTGATGCAGATACTCGGACTCCACCCAGACAGTACTCTGTCCTGTGATTCTTGGCTCCAATATACATAACTTTGCATTTATTAGCATTGAAGCCAAGCTGCCATATCCTGGTCCACCTCCCTAGCTTTTCCAGGTCTTCCTGTAGGTCCTGTATCCCTTCAGCTGTGTCCACTCTCCCACAGAGTGTGGTGTCGTCTGCAAATAGGCACATTTTGCCCTTAATGCCATCTCCAATGTCATTGATGAAGACATTGAACAACACCAGCCCCAGCACTGAGCCCCGCGGGACCCCACTGGTTACCTGTCTGGTGCCAGATAACTCTCCCCCCCAGCCACCCTCTGGGTTATATCCTTCAGCCAGTTTTCCACCTATCTGGCCATCTTTTCCCCAACCCCGAGATCCACCAACTTCCTGATCAACCTTTTGTGGGGCACAGAGTCAAAGGCTTGTTGAAATCAAGATAGAGGATGCTTACCACTTGGCCCCTGTCTACTGTCTTAGTGACACAGTCAAAGAATTTAATCAGATTTGTTTGACATGATCTCCTTCCCATGAACACATGCTGCTCCTCATCCTGGAGACCATGCTCCTCTAGATATTCCACAGACAACTTGGATAGGGACTTGTTACTCACAGCTGGAGTGAATTTGAACACAAATAACAGATAACAGAGTTTTAATTCCTCACAGACTCTGAAGTTTATAACTACTTTTAGTCCCCAGGCTCTCTTGGTCAATGAAATAATCAACAGAAAGAAAACTGCACCAAGTAATGAAGGCCCCCCCCCCACACACACACACAAGTTGTGTATATAAGAGGGACTAATTTGAGAGACTGTCTAGTTAACAACACATATTGGGAAGGATGACAACTAAAAAGATTCCCTTCCAAAAGGCACTTTCAGATGTGAGAATTGCAGTTTCTGCAGGTTTATGAAAATTGGAAATGCCTTTCACCATCCAATATCTGGGACTACTTATCAAATCTATGACTTTTGCAACTGCAATACCACTAATATTGTTTACTTTGCTACCTGTAAAAAAATGACCATGTTTTTACATAGGGAAAACCATCCAGAAAGTCAAAGACAGAATCAGACAACATAACCGAAGTGTTGCAAAACTGGATGGCATTAGTGCTCTTGCACAACCTATAAAGAAAAAAGGGAATTTGCACACATTTGAATTTCAAATGATAGAAAAAGTGTCCAGTCATATTAGAGTTAGTGATTTGGACAAGAGACTAAATCAAAGAGAGACACAGTGACAGTATTGCATGAAATCATATGTATTACCTGGACTTAATGAATTTTTTAAACTTTCACCGTACCTGTGAAGTTCATTGTGTCTTTTACTAGGATATTGGTTTTATTACATGACTTTTTGCATAGAATACATATGGTATGAGATGACAAAGACCATTCTAAAAAATACCTTAGAAATCCCTTAAAAAATAATCCGGACATAATAACTCTATAATCCTACTGTTGGATTTTGAATTTCTGTTTCCTCTTTTTATTATCTTTCTACTTCATTAATTACTGAATTCACTTCTGAACTTAACTTGTCAAAAGACTTATTTGGTTCACTCTTATTAAATATTTCAGAATCTTTTTGGATTATAAATTATAATAATATAATCATTAATAAATAGGTTATTTTAAAAATCATAAACTTCCTTTTAATAAATATCATTATCAAGCTGGCCTGGTGGCACTGAGGGTTGAGGCGCTGGATGCCACACCTCGCGTCATGCTGGCGACCCGTGTTCGTGAATGAGCATGGGCTGCTGTGGGTCAGCAGGGAGGAGATGGATCGAGTGTTCAGTGGACTACTCTCCATCTCTGGGGGGGGGAGACCAGTGGCTGGTGCATGCCTGACCCATAGCAGAGGCTGGGGCTTGATGACATGGAGCCACAAGAATCTGAGGCGGGAGCATGGCAGACGCTTGATTCGGGCACACATGGGAGCGTGTGCAATCCCCATTGCAGGCATCATTGCACACTGCACCCCTGCAAGGGGAGAAAAATGGAAAACACAGTGGCAGCCAGGTTGTGCCGCTTGATGGCCATCCGTCAGCACGCGTCGTCTCCATGGGCACCACCTGATCCAGATCTGTGCCTGGTGGGGGAGTTGGGGGCTCCCTCACCTCCCTGCCATGGGGAGTAAGCCATGGGGGAGTACAAGGTGGTGGCCTGAGTGGAGTTCAGAGCAGTTGGACGGTGGCCAGAGTAGGAGGGGAGAGGAGTAGGATCCGACGGGGGCCACAGAGGAGAAAAAAAGTAATATCATTATAAATAAAAGAAAGATAAAAATTTTATTTTAGAGTGTTTAACATCATTTTAACCTGCTTTTTGGTGGTATGGATAATTAAATTAATTTCACCTATATGCACTTTACTATCCAGCATGCACTCCTTTTTCTTGTATATAGTAAGTCACATGTAACATATATTAATTGTTTATAGTTTTATTCACATACAGACCCTTTTATAAGATGACACTATATACAGTTTTTGCTGTGTCACTTTAATTACTTTTTCTATTTAAGGGTGCAATGCCAGCTACTACCTTAGCCTTGAGAAAGCACAGTTATTGTGCAAAAACGTTTGGCTTTTCTTGTAGGGAGGGGCACCTGTATCTGGATGTTGGTACTGAAATAAACCTGTCTTGTTTTATCCTAGTGCATCATGCTTTGAATTATTACTGGGACAGTGATGGTGTAGCCATTCTTGCTGTCTGCTGCTACCAAAAAATAACAGAAAAAATCTTCCTTCCCTTTTTCCTCTTCCTCTCCCCTTCTCTCCTCCTTAACTTCTATTTTATATATAAAAATTGAAAAGAAAAACGTTTTTCTATTTTGGAGCATTTAAGCAAAAATATTGCTCCATCTAAGTCCATATTCAAGTTTTAAGTTTTTCCCAGGGGGCAACATCGTGCTACGAGGTAGTAGCAGAGGTTGTTGATAAGCTTCCTTCCTGAATAATAGTATTTTCAGTTACTCCTGGGGTTTCTGTTGGTTCAGATCTTTTTAGGTCGACAGGTCCAGAAGGTGCTCAGAAGATGAAGAGTGGGCTATTGAAAGGCCTTTTGGATCATTAATTAAAGTTGCTCTAGTAACTGCCAGCTTCTATTGGGGATGTAAATATTCTAAATCGGCCTTGTAAATAAACTTTAATTTTGTCGGTGGAATCATGGTAAATTTAATACCATGCTGATTTAATAGGGCTTTTGCAGTTGCAGATTCTTTTTTTGTCCCCCAAGGACCCCTGGAGGGCAATCTGGAAACCCCTGTATTTTAATTTCAGCTCTATGTAAACCTTTTTCCAATCTTGCTTTTCTTAATATAGCCTTCTTATCTTGAAAATGATGTGGTTAGTCAAATACAAATCTAGACTGTTTTCCACAATAATTTGGGTATGTACCTTATCCAGTTCCACTTTTTTATCAGGGTACGATCTTCCCAATGCTCCTGTTAGCAATTGTTCAAACAATTCCACAAGTTATGCTCCCTCCATTCCCTTGGGGACCCTTCCAAGTTTTACATTATCCCTTTTGAACCTGTGTAACCCCCATGCCACTTTTGTCAAGTTGGCACTCCCCATTAAAAGAACTAGTACCCACATATGGCATGCCATTTACTTTTAGCAGAAATACTCAGACTGATACCACCCTTAGCTTTAGAGTGTATACAAGGCTCATTATATGATGGAAGGGGCTGGGGGTACAATTACCAAAATGAACCTTTGCATTTACAACCAGGTCCAGGGGAGAGGATGTTAGGCGTATGCTAGACCTAACTGCCGAGGGGGCCCCAATAGCTCCACACAGAAAGCAATCATCAGAATGTCCAGTGCAGCAGTTGGGATTGTGCAGTATGGCTTTATTCACAGTTGTTACTAAAGCACAAGGTGTGTACCCCCAATAGTTGGTCATAGCAAAACAAGTACACTCTTTTTCCAGAGACTCTTTGCTAGGGAGTACAGTTTTCCACAGAAACGTCTCTATCCATTTTTCCCAATGTGCTCGTGGCCTGAACCACATACTTGAGCTACTTTCTTTTTTTTGTTTGTTTCATATGTTTATTAGTTGACAGTTGACTATATACAATTCATAGCCATTAGCTATAAACAGTCCATACAACATAGTCATATTCATTTACAACAATACTTTGTCAAACTTCATTCCACATTACTGTCATTTTTCTTTTACTTTTAAGTATCCCCCTTTAGCCCACTGAACTAGAAACCTCTTACAATTAACAATTAACTCGGTCTGTGTCCCTTCTTTCCACCTCATCCCCAACTTACATAGAGGCCCTTTCTTTCAGTTAAATAATCCACTGCCCTCCAGAAGCATTCTTTCCCCCATACTCAGAGCACCCAGATATTCTGCCCAGGTTCTCTCAAACCTATCTTTTGTCCCCTTTAGACAATATGTCAGCTTATCAATTGCTAATACTTTCACTGTAAGCTCTTTCCAATGACCCACTGTAGGCCCCAGAGCTGTGGTCCATACATTTTGTATTCCTATCTTAGCTACTGTGAGTAGCACCCTGATCCACCTGGGGCAGAGAAACCATTCCCCATTCTTTTCTCCTTCTACACCTAACAGCAGTGATTTTTGGGAGATCTCAATGGGCTTTCCTCTCATAGATGTAATTTCTTTGGATATGTCTTGCCAGTAGGACTTTATCACTGGGCAACCCCAATAGTAGTGCTGGTAAGTGCACCTATTTATTTTACACTTATTGCAAAATGACGAGACCCCTGGGCAAAAGCTGTGCACCATAGCTGGTGGGTAATATAGTCTCTGCATATATTTAAACTGAGCTCCTTTCAACTTATTACACACTAATAATCCTTGGTGGGATTCTAACATTAGCTGCCAGTTAGCCTCACTAATTTCTTCCCCAATGTCCCGTTCCCACCAAACCTTCGCCTTCCGGGGAGAATCTTTTATTTTTTTTTATACTTAAATTTTTATTCATTTCTCTTTTTTGTTGTTTAAACTTAAAAAGTTAGTATAACAACCAGTTTAACATTTTACACATATTACTGTTTACATAAAGATCATCTCATGATGCTCCATCAGTTTACTAAGAACCCAAACATAAATATTGAGAATAAAACTTGGGAGATAAGTTTATAGCCAGATAAGCAGGTATTATCATTTAATTAAGCCTGTATAATACAAGATTAGTCACTTTGGGAGAAGAGTACCATAAAAGTACGGACAGGGCAGAGAAGAACACATAACCTTCCTAATTACCCTCTCACTAGCACAAAGTTAAGAGAATCCCAACTAGTATAAAGGGTGAAAAAGAATAAAAGGGGGGGGGGAAGGGAGGGGGAAAAGAGGTATCTTTACACAATATCTTTATATAATTCCCATCTATTCCATCTGTCATCATAACTATCCCCTCTATGATTTATTGTATATGTTATTCTCTCCATCTGTTGGATTTGGTTGATGATTCCCATCCAGTCTTGCATTTCTGGGGCTGACTGTAGGAGCCATTTTTTTGTAATAGATTTTAAGGCAGATATCAAAAGGATCACCCATAGGTACCGCGCCCCCCCCATCTCTAATTTCAGCTGGGTAAAGTCCTAGTATACAATTCTCCTGGCCCACTTCCATTGATAAACTAAATAGTGCGGTTAAATGCTTAATTATTTGAGACCAGAAGTCATGAATGCCCGAACAGCCCCAGAATACATGAGCCTGGTCTGCTGCAGTATCACCACACTTCCGTCAACAGATTTCCTGTGTTCGTGCCCCCATTTTCCACAACTTCCTCGGTGTGTGAAAATACCTAATCCTTACTTTCCAGGCATATTCCTGCCAACCCAGTGATGATGTTGTTTTCCAAGTGTTTCTGAATACTATCGTCCATGTCTGAGAATTCAAAACAATACCGAATTCCTCCTCCCATTTCCTCTGTACCCTTTGTACTTTATGTGCTTTATCAGCAATCTGGTTTCCATATAGCATAGTGATTGCCCCCTTCCCGTGACTTCCGTCCCATACTGATTCTATCACTCGGGGGAAGGGTCGTTCATCCTGCCACTTCATAGTTTGCCTCAGTCTGTTAGATATATAGTCTTGCAATTGATAATAATAAAAACAATCTTGTAATGACCAATTATATCTAACTTGAAGTGTTTCAAATGGTATCAGATCCAATCCTCTAAGAACTTGCCATGCTGCATATATCCCTCTACCCATCTGTATCTTATACCAAGTGTGCATGGCTGCTGGAGGATATTTGGTATCATAACACCACCACTTATATTTCCATAAATTTTTGGCTGTATATCCTCGTCTTGTGCTCTGAATCCATCCTGTTAATGTGGCCTGGACTGTATGTATCTGGAAGGAGGATATATCAATCTGGGATGGAGGAAAAAATAAAATAGCTTGTAATGGGGGATTATTTGCTGTGGATAATTCCATTTGTTGCCAATGTGCTTTATATAGGGGGTGGGACCGCATAAGGGCACTTTTCACTTGAGCAGCAAGCCAGTACTCATGAAGGTCTGGGCATGCCCTTCCTCCTTTCTGTGTGAGAAGGATTAGTGTTTTTTTTGAAATCCTCAGATAAGTTCGGGCCCAAAGAAAAGTCATCATCCGCTTCTGCCATTCTCCCATATCCCTTTGCGGAATTAGACATGGCACCGCCTGAAATAAATAAAGAAATCTTGGCAATATATTAGTTTTAATTGTTTGAAGTCGGGAATAAAAGGGAAGTGGGAGCAGAGACCACCTATTCAGGTCTGCCGAAACCACTCTCGCCAAGGGAAGGAAGTTATCCTCAAAAAGATTTTTAGGGGTTACTCCGATATGAACACCTAGGTATTTAATAGTTGGACAATCCCATTTCATTGGATATTTAAACTTAAATTCCTGAGGTACTTCCGCATTTAAGACTAGAACCTCCATCTTTGCCCAATTTAATTTGTAACCTGAAAGCCTGGAATAGGTTTCAATTTGCTGAAATACTTTCGTTAGTGAATTTTCTGGCTTCGTTAGATATAATAGAATATCATCCGCATATAGTGCGATTTTGTGTGTAGAATTGCCCCAGGTAACACCCTCTATCTCTCCATTTAATCTTATACTTTGAGCAAGGGGTTCTATGTAGAGGGCAAATAAAAGTGGTGAAAGTGGGCAACCTTGAAGTGTGCCTCTAGAAAGTTTGAAAGGTTCCAATACAAAACCATTAGTTCTCACATATGCTACTGGAGAGGTGTACATCTTGATTAACATATTGAGGAGGGTGTTCGGGAAACCGAAACTGGCCAGGGAGGGCCACAAAAATTCCCAAGATACTTGATCAAACACCTTTTCTGCGTCCAGACTCATAATATAGGTTGGCTGTTTTATTTTTTGTATTTTTTCAATAATATTAATAGATCTACGGACATTATCCGTAGTCTGTCGGCCTGGAACAAAACCCGCCTGATCCATGTGTATCAATTCTGGTAAAACCTGTTCCACCCTTTTAGCAATAATTTCCGCCATTATCTTATAGTCCATGTTTAATATTGAAATAGGGCGATAGGACCCACAGTTAGTGGTGTCCCTGGCCGGCTTCGGTATCACAGACAAAATTGCCTGTGTCCTCGATGGTGGCATAGTACCCTCATCTCGGTGGAGATAGTTGTATGCTTTACATAATAAAGGAGAAAGAGAGTCCTTAAACTGTTTATAAAATTCACTAGGGAGTCTGTCTGTACTAGGACATTTACCTGTTTTAATCCTTTTAATTTCCAATTTAATCTCGGTTTCCGTGAAGGGACTACTCAACACCTCCCCCTGGGTATGGGTTAGTCTAGGCAAGCTCAGTGGATTCAGAAATTCTTTAACTTCCTGCTTTGTTGGCTTAGGGCCCCCATTATATAATTTTTCATAATATTTTTTAAAAACATCTGCTATTTTTTATGTTTTATATTGTAAAGTTTGATTTACAGGGTCTCTGATTTTTGAAATTACCGCTCGACTCTTGAACTGACGGAGTCGACTAGTCAGCAGTTTCTGGGCTCGAGGACCCCCCTCATAGAACCTCTGCCTCAAATAAATGAGCCTCTGTTCCACCTGGTAATCAAGAATCTTTATATATTCTTCCTTTAATTTTTTTAATTGTTTCCCTCTCTCTCTGTTAATATTCTGTTGTTGTAACTGCTCTAAGTTTTGTATTTGCTCCTGTAACTCTTTTCGTTTTTTTCCCCTATTTTTCTTTAATCTGGAAGAAATCTCTATAAAAGTCCCTCTGACAATTGCCTTTATTGTATCCCATAGGATACCAGAAGATATTTCAGGGTGTTGGTTCATTTGAATTGCTTGTTCAATAGTTTGGGTTATTTTTTCCTGCACTTCTTTTAACTGCAGGAGAGAGGTGTTAAGTCTCCAAAATGTAGAGCTTTTCGGGGAACCTATGTTTAGTTTCAAATAGATAGAACTATGGTCCGACAGTGGGGCAACTCCTATATCCGAGGATTTGCAGATTTCAAGTGATTATTTAGTGGTTATAAAATAATCCAATCTTGAATAAGTTTGGTGAGGTGTCGAAAAGAACGTATACTGTCTGCTCTTCTTATTTAAAAAGTACCAAACATCTATTAGACCTATTTCCTCCAGCAGCTTAGCTACCTTGTGAGCAACCCCTTTTTCCCTCCTAAGTGGCTGGCCTGTAGAGTCCAGTTTAGGATTGAGTCTCAAATTGAGGTCCCCGCCCACCACCAGGTATCCCTCTGTCCAGTCCATAATTTTAATAAAGAAATCACGGTAAAAAGTAAAATCAGTACCCGGAGGAGCATACAGCAATACCAGAGTTATTTTCTCCCCCCCCAATCCTGCCTTTAACCGCTGCAAATCTTCCTTGTTTGTCTAATAACGTGTCTACCTTCTCAAATTGAGTGGCATTGGGGATAAGTATCACAGCCCCTCTCCTACGACCCCCACCACATTCAGCCTCAATCACTTCTTTATATCCAAATTTTACTAATTTGCCATGTTCTGTGTGATTCATGTGGGTCTCCTGAAGCATGATGACATTCGCACCAGATTTCTTTAAATAGGACATAACCCGGGATCTTTTGATAGGATGCGCTAGCCCATTAACATTACATGATAAAATTGTTAACTCTGAACTAGCCATCAAGTTTAGTTTTGGGTCTGAGTTGATTAACAAAGTTATGTATGGTACATCCTTCTCTATGGTACCCCCATCTCTCTACTAAGATTACCTTGACAATACTCAATTCTCCCTTAAAAAGCAAAAAACTAGTAACAATTTTGAAAAAAACAGTCCTCAATAATTCAGAAACTTTAAACATTATTTGACTTCCAACGTGGAGATCCACCTTCTTCTAGGAGATCTCTATGTGTTCAGTATTACCATTCAAAAAAGAAAAAGGATACTGAACGAGGGAGATGGAGTATTTTCGCTCCAAACCGCTAAACTGCAGCTCTCCCCTGGAGCCTACTCTGGAAATGAAAACGGCCCCTATATTAGCGGTAATCAGCTGTGTTGTGACGCAGGTAGTTTTACCGGGCTAATCAGTATAAATATTGCCCATCTACCTTCAGCAAGAAACTGAACA
This sequence comes from Neoceratodus forsteri, assembly GCA_016271365.2. Lineage (NCBI taxonomy): Eukaryota > Metazoa > Chordata > Ceratodontiformes > Ceratodontidae > Neoceratodus > Neoceratodus forsteri. Next base: position 913,159,801 of record CM028136.1, read on the forward strand.
GACACTTTTTACAGTAGCTCTAGTAGTGTCCATAGTTGAGTCCCCCCCCTCAGAATCGGCCCAGTATCACTTCGAATCTTTCCTATGCACCAAACCCTCCATTTAATGTACAGAGGTAGTTGTTCCCATCCTCTCAGTTATAGAGCTTGTGCTCCAGGAACTATCAAGGGAAATATACTATTCACATGCATAGTAAGTCTAAAAGTCATTATAACAAAATCCCCCTGTCTGTTCCATTTGTTTTACTGTTTTGTAGCCCTTCGAGATGAGCCGTCAAATGAGGGACAAGTAGTTTTAACAGCTATTCGTTCTGCCCCAGTCCGATATAACTTGGTGTCAATATAGGCCCCTAAGTCGCCACCAGGCCTTCCACACACATAAAAGTACCTGAATAGGATAGTCAGTCCTGGGTATCTGTAACCCCTGTTTTCTTGTTTTCCTGCAGTTTCTGTAGTACAGTGCTGATCCCTGCTGCCCGCGGTGTTGCTGTTTGGAATCCTTGGCCTTGCCTCCTTTTGTTCAGAGCAATCAGCCATTCGATAGGGGCCTTCATGAGTGCGTGTGGTCTCTACTCGTGGGTCGTCTCTAGCGCTGCCTCCATCCAGCCTTTCTCTACCAGGGCCCTTCTCGCCTCTTCCGCAGAATCATACACTTTCATTCCTTCTGGCCAATGGATTCGGATCTGAGCTGGGTAAGGTGTATTAAAGCGAATATTTTTTGCTCTCAAGATTTTTAAGATAGGGCCATATTTTAATCTCTGCTTCTGTACTTCAACTGGGTAGTCATGATCAAAAATTAGGCGACTCGTCAGATATTTTATCTCTTTCTGTTGCCATGCTCTCCGCAAGATGTCTTCTTTTACTCTAAAACTATTAAATTTGAGCACCACAGATCTAGGCCTGGCTTCTGCTGGGGGGTTCGCCTGTAACGCCCTGTGTGCTCTTTTGATACCCAGTTGGTATCCTGCCGGTAACTGGAGCACGTCGGCTATAAGGCCTGAAATGAAGTCAGTCATCCATCCTGTTTCTGCACCCTTGGGAAGACAATGAATCCGTATATTCTCTCACCACGATCTACCCTCAAGGTCCGTGCATTTATTTTGTAGCTGTTCCGTCTGATTTACTAGGGCTTGTATTTATAAGGCCCATTTTAGTAGTGTCATCCTCCGTGTTGCTTATTCGGCCTTCCGCTTCCCCCAGTCTCTTCTCCAAGCCTGATAAGTGCTGATTCAGCTGTTTAAATTCCGCCCTGTTCTCGGCTCTCATTTCTTTTATCTCACTAAAAAGCTTCTTAAACCATGACCGAGACAATTGATCATTTTCTGCATCTGTGTCTGAAACACTATCAGGAGAAGGGCTTCTACTTTCATCCCCATGTTGTGTTTTAAATCCAGCTACATCAGGACGCTTAGACGTTTCTTTTATCTTTGATCTGCCTCTGGCATCTTTTACCTGTTTAGTATTTGCCATTTTGTCTAGTTTGGTGCTAAATTATTCCATTTTTAGAGTTTTAAGGCCTCTGGAAGGGAGAGCTCTCTTTAGCTTGCTGCTATTCGATCCGTGACGTCACCGGAAGTCACTTCTGGGGAGAATCTTGAAAAAACATTTTTATGTCTAACTTCACAGCCCTCCCTATTAGCCCCTTCTGACATCTATTAGCTCCCATTATTTCTCTCTCCACGTCTTCCATCAGTCTCCTTGCTTCTCTAGGTCCACTAAGCCGTTTGTAATAATTCCTTTGTCAGGAGGTCTAAACCTCACTTTCAGGTTCTTGGCAATATTGGGAATACAAGTAATCACAGACACACTGCATTAGAGTAATAAACGTGTTTATTACTACCAAAGGATAAAATCACAGTTGCCCTAAGCAGTTCTTACCAATATGAACCGGGAGCCAGTGCTAAGCGTTCCCTATACCTCGAGGTTTCTTTGTGTCTCTTGGGATCTCCAAGGTACAAGACTAGTGTATCACATTGTATACCTATAATAATTACTATGGTTACTGTAAGATAGAAACATTTCTAGTTACAGAGATGAGCCCTGTTGGCTAAATTAGAGGTGGCTCCATGGTCCAAGATAACATTATACAATTTTGTATAGTCATCAGTTTGTGAAACAAAAGAGTTCTTATACAGAGTCTTACATAACTCAGTGTAGTAGTACAAATCACCAAAAGGTGGCAATGCCAACTTACATATCATAATTACTCCAAGGACACAGTTGCTTTGGCATCTTACAAATAAGAAATACACAGAAAATACATAGAAGAATATATGTATTAGCAAACAAAGTGTATTACAACAATATGCGTACATATGCTGACATCTACTCTTGTATAACATATACCTAAGTGCTAGCTGTCTATGGTGTACCTCTGAGGGTACCAATTAGGGTGCAGAGACCTCATGTAACATTCTCTCCTTGTTGCCTCCAAGTGCAACACAGGCAAATCTAAGGAAAGGCCAGAGAGCAGTGGTAATTTACAAACCCGACACGTGAGCTTTATAAAGGAACTCAAGCTGCTCACGGTGTTGGCGCAGTGTGCGCCATAGGCAGCAAAGCATAATAATCAAAATAAAGATTAAAAATGCTTGTATAATAACAAAACCTTTAAAAGTAATTTCTAACCAGGTGTTAGTCAATGCGTCATTCATATCACCATCATTAATCAATGAGAGGATAGCTTCATTGGCCTTGGTCATATTATTGCTGATGTGGATGAGGTGTGTGTCTTTTCTGTCTAAAAGTGATTTCAATGTAAGTGTGAGTGGGTCTATGTGTACATTAAAATATGGCAAGTATTCAGACAGTGTGAACAGATAATCAGGATTACCATCAATGGTGTCTGCATCCAGTAGGAGGACGGGGGTTATGATGGTATGTCCAATGACAGTCTTTTGGTGGGGAACAAAATAAAAATTGGGGTAATCAATAACACATGTCACAGATCCATAAGTATAGCTTTTAAAGTTAGTTACCACACAATACTCACCATCAAAATTATACTGAGAGTGAACAGTAGGGAGTCCCCACTTTTGCAACTGGACAGGGCAGGTGTAGGTCATCTTTGAAATCCATGTTGACAGGTGATGAACCTCCTCACGATATGATTGGTAGAGCTTATCCGGAGCCAAAGCCGAAATCAAGGAATTAGTGCCATTCTTGGTGATGTCATCATCCATGGTGAAAGTCCAATCAATGTTATCTGGAGAATAACCACAAACAGGTTGAATGACATCAAATACATCACATCGGCACAAGTAAATGTATTGCTTCTTCACACAGCAGTCCGTGTGGGGAACCACCCAGGCATCCAGGAAAGGATGGAAAACCAGTAGAGGCGGTAGATCCAGGCATTCTCTGTAGATGTCTTCGTCCAAATGCCCAATAGAGCGAACCAGTGCAAGCTTGTTGAACAAAGCTGTAGTGGGATCAAAACATGGTAAAGAGACAGTAAAAGAAACAAACATGGTATCTGTTATGGAACATTTCTTAGAAGCAAAACAAGGACCAGTATTAGGGTGTCTGGTCACAAACCCCAAATTCCTGGCTGTAGAAAGAGAAATGGTTAAGGTTTGTTGCATACACATAGCAATACAGCCAGGGGTTTTACACTGTGGACAATACCATTTGGAAATGTGTCTGTCATGTATGATATCGGGGATCCTTCCAGATTCTAGATCACGGAAAAGATTGTTGATGGTAGTGATGATGTATGAGCCATAGGCAGAGCAAAGTATTTCTCTAGCAATGTATTGTTTATCTGCTTCTTTATTGTTTTGTTGTATGAGTGTGTTGATCTTATCTATTGAATCAGTGAATGCCTTAGCAATGTCGTGCATGTTGTATACAGTGTATCTTTCTTCCTGACTAAGGCCATCCACACCATGAAATAATGGGAGTAGTACAGTATATTATTAACCAAACCAGTGGAGAATTTGGCAGAATGAGCTTTGATAGCTGCAATGTATGCTTTATTCCAAATAGACATAGCCATACCAAAAAGGCCTGTGACAGTACCTGTTGCACCTGTGACATCAGAACTGTCAATTTCACGTGTCTTTCGTTTATGAGTTTGAGCATCAGGAGTGGGTTTTCTCCTGAAGTTGCCTCTATGTTCAGTGGAATGGACCCCAGCAATAGGGTCTTGAGTACGAATCTGAAATGCAGCTAAACTATCAAGCAATAATGAACTATAAAATGCTGATGTGTTAGTATTGTGACACATACCAAATTCTTTCATATTCCAGTAAGTAAGATTAAACAAAACAAGTATATGCATAAACTGTAAGTTATTAATCAATGAACCTGAGAGGGCAGTGGCTGTTAGACCACTACAGGGACCAGGGGTATGCTTTGGACATTCCAAAAGCTGTTTATCAGTGGGTGGTAACACAGAAAGATACATGGCTGCAGAAGCCATGTGGTGTACAGCACAAACTTTTCGAGCAGAATCCTTAGACAAAGAATTATAGTACGAAGGATCAATTAAGGCAGTAATGTTGTACAAACCAGAATGTCTTAATGCAGTTTGTAACAAGGACAGAGAACCATTTGGGGATAATTTAGCGTTGGGCCAACCCTGGAAAGTTCCTTTGGAGAGTTTGGCTGCAGGGAGGATTTGTCTTTGCGATGTGGTTTGCCACTCAATCTGAAGGGTAGATTTATCAGGAGCAACAACCGAGGCAGTGAGGTAAGCATCAGAACCTTCCTGGACAGTGATCAAACTATCTGGTATGTTGATGGATACTCCCTCTGGAGGAGGTGCTGGAGGATCGAGGTGTCATAGGAGGTTCGGTACTGTGCCTTGGATACAGGGGATATAGCTCCTGAGATGAGGAAATAATGGAACGAGATAGCCATCTTGTCAGTGTATCTGAAAAGCAAGATCAAAAATTAGTAATTTAGTGCTATTCCACCCAATAGGGTGAGGAAAAGTAGTTAAGCTCCTTTATACAGTTTCAGCTGGTTTGCATGTAACCATTTGTCAGTCAACTTATTGTTATGCAGGAGTCTAACCTGATAGACTGCCGGACTGAACTTGTTGACAATGGGGTATGGGCCTTCCCACTTATTGGAGAAGGAATGGGTGGGATGTGCAAATCGGAGTACCATTAGCTGATCTCCAACCTGCCAATCTACTTCTTGTGCGTGTTTGTCAAACTGTATTTTGGATTGTTGCTGGGCCTTGCCCATGCAGTTGGCAGCATACAAGTGTGTGTGTGTATGAGGTCTTTTCTGAGTTTTTCCACATATTGGTCTACAGACACACGGTCTGCAGTGGGGGTGTGCAGGTCAAACAACAGGTGTTCAGGTAATCTCATCTGTCTTCCAGTCATCACCTCAAAGGATGTGAGCTGGGTGGTGGCTGATGGTGTACCCCTAATTGCTGGCATAAGGAGTAACGGCAGTAGGGAATCCCAGGTTTTGGGATTGTCCTCAATGAATTTGGAAAGCATTTGTTTAATCCATCTGTTGGCTCTTTCTACTTGACCTGAGGATTGGGGGTGATAAGGTATGTAGAACTTCTGTTGAACTAAAAGGAGTTGAAGGGATTCTTTCATCAACTCACCTGTAAAACTGGTTCCTTTATCAGAGTCTATCTTGAGAGGTAGGCACCACCTGGAGAAAATCTGTTCCACCAGGATTTTGGCAGTGGTTTTTGCAGTGCATGTTTTAGTGGGGAAAGCTTTGACCCACTTAGAGAAGAGATCAGTTACCACAAGAGCATACTTGTTGTTTCTGCTGGTGTTGGTCAGGGGCCCAATAAAATCAATCTTTATGGCATGCCAAGGGCCAGAGTGTTGTTGTGGTAAGAGTTTGGCATTTCATTTGGTAGGGATGGGATTGTTTTGTGCACAAATGAGACAATGTCTATGTACTGTTTAACATCTTTGGTGACACCAGGCCACTAGGCGGTGGTCTTAATCCTTTGGAGGGTGTTTTCCACTCCCTGGTGTCCTCCAGTGGGTGTATCATGCACTTGGTGCAAGAACTCATGTGTCTGGGGACCACCCACAACTTGGTGGTGGAATCATCTGGTTGGTACCAGATGACCTTCTCATCTAGTGACAAGTGTAGCTTACCTTCATGCCTCCGGTAGGGGTTATGTGTGGGAAGTTTCTCTTCGGTACTCTTGTCAAGGAATCTGAACACTTCTTTGAGTTCAGTATCAACATGTTGGGCTGCTGAGAGGTCCAGGGGGGAGAAAGGTTCAGGTTTCTTCCTGAGTGTTGCAATCTGTATGGCCTCATTGGCCTCTGAATGGTCCATCATCCAGATGTCTCCCCCCTCTGGCCCCTTCCTTGGCAAGGGTGTCTGCTGTGTCATTGAAGGCATGGTAGGGGTCATGGAGAGAATGAGCTTTGACTTTATGTACATAGAGTTTGTGTGCATATTTCTGTGCCAGTGAATGTATGTATATTACCAATTCCTTGTACTTCACTGGGCTGCCGTCAGAGGAGAGGAAGGAGTTCTTCTGCCAGAAAGGAAGAAATTCTGTAAGAGAACAACAAACCCAGTTAGAGTCTGTGAAGATGATAATATCCTCAGTCCCATGCTGGATGAACTCGAGGGCACAGACCACCGCTGCCATCTCTCCATATTGTGATGATGCTACACTACAGCGCTTAGATATCTTAATAGTGTTCCCATAAGGGTAAATCACTAGAATGCCCATCCCTGCGATTTCTTCTCCCTGATAGTAGGATGCTGAACCATCAGTAAAGACGTGACACAAAGAGGTGTTATCAAGTATTTGTGGCGTGGCAGGGAGGAAAGGACCTGGATCTGGAAGATCAGGTGACTGCAGTGTACAGTCATGGGGTTCTCCTTGGAAGAGGAGCCCATGAGCCAGCATAGATGGAATTTTTGTTGGGTGTACCTGTATGTCTCTATCCTGGAGAAGAAGTGACCAGTGTGTCAGTCTGGTGTTAGAGACTGACCCATCCTTCACTCTGTCTGAGAGCAGAAAGGTAGTTGGGGTGTGATTGGTGTTGATGATCAGTGGAGAGTATCCAATGATATACAGAAAGTGCTTGACAGCCCAGTAGGTGGCCACAAGGTTCCTTTCACAAAGGCTATACTTTTGTTCCACTGGGGTCAAGAGTTGTGATGCATATGCAATGGGTCTCAGGGTGCCATGAACCTTCCGGGCCAACACTGCTGACATGGCAATGTCAGAGGTGGCACATTCCAGATGGAATGGTAGTGCTGTATTGGGGTTGACCAGAGCTGGGGCAGAGGCCAAGGCCTGCTTCAGTGATGTCACAGCCTGGATGTGTATAGGGCCCCAAGTCCATGGGATGTCCTTTTTGAGTAGCTCATACAGAGGAGCAGCTTTCTGAGCAAAATCACAAATAAAATCTCTTGAATAATTCACCATACCTAGAAACCTTCGAAGAGTTGCCACGCTGGTGGGCAATGGCAAGTCTTGCAATCCGTGTACCTTCTTCCAGGTAGGGCTTCGACCTTGGTCAGTTATTTTCAAACCTGGAAAGAGTACTTCTTTCTGACATAGTTGTGCTTTTGTTGGATTGCATTTCAGGCCTGCTCTCTGGATGAGAGTCAGTAGTTCGTACATGAGATCCAAATGTTGTTCCTGTTTGGCTGTTGCCAGCAACAGGTCGTCCACATATTGCAAGAGACATTGGGGAGTAGAGAAACTCTCGAGGGTGTCCATCATGTGCAGACGGAACAGGGATGGGCTATTATGGAATCCTTCCGGCAAGCAAGTCCATGTGTGCTGTCTTCCTTTAAAGGTGAAGGAAAACTTATATTGACTCTTAAGGGCCAATGGTAATGACCAAAAACCATTGGAGATGAGCCAGGGCACTGAACCATTTCAGGTCAGGGGTCAAGAGTCATAGCACGTCAGGTGCTGATTCCACAGTTGGGGAACAACTGGGGGTGAGCTGATTCAGTTTCCTGTAGTCAATAGTAAGTCTCCAGGTGCCTGTGAATTTTTTCACAGGCCACACTGGGCAGTTAGCAGTGGAAACGCAAGTTCTGATTACTCTTTGCTTGAGGAGTGACTTGATTGTTTCTCTGAGAGAAGGCAAGGCCTCAGTTGGAAAGGGATACTGCCTTTGCCTCTCGTGTGCTGGGCCTGGCACCTCGATGACAGTATGCATTTTGCCACAGTCATGTTTGTTAATTGCAAATGCTTCCAAATGTCATTGCAAAATGGGGAGGAGTTTCAGGATAAGTTCATGGGCTTTGAACAAATCTATGATGTCATACTCCTTTTAATTAGCAGATATCGTTGCCACAACGTGTGAATCAGGAATCAAAATGGTATGATATTGACCCTGAATCTGTATCAATAACATGTTAGCTAGATCCACCACACAGCCGTGTGGCAAAAGGAAATCAATTCCTATGATACTGGGATGATCATGCATTGCCATTAGTTGGAAAGTGTGTGAGGCCTTTAGATGGCCTAGCTCTACCGGTAGGGGTAGAGAACAGTATGCAGGTAGCCTAGTACCATCAACTCCTGACATGTTGGTCCTCCGTCCGGTGGACCAAAGGGATGTGTATGGATGTTCATCATGTAATACAGATACAGCTGCACCTGTATTCAACAAGACTACTAGTAGGCAGCCCCCGACCTCAGCCTTGGTGCAGGGCCTTCCGTTTGTATCCAAGACTCAGCTTGTTTACAATCTGGACTGGGGCCTGTAATTGTCAATCTGTACTGCTGGGAGCATGGAGAGGTTGGGCCTGACTCTTGTGAATCACTTCACCATGCTGCACTGATGCTATATAGGGAGGAGCTTCTGGGTTCAGGTCTGTATGAGCCTGAGGACCGGTACTACCAGTATCCCCATGACCTGTTGGGGTCTGGGTCACCGGTTGTACTGCCGCAAGGGCCTGTGTGGGAACAGCATCCACTACAGAGTGCACTTGTCCCAGGAGTTCTCGGAATTTCCAATTTTCTTCGGCTATCTCCCTATATGAAGGGCCAGTTCTTTGACCTGGGTAAATTACTAGGGTTGGAATTCAGGAGCAAAATATACGTAACTAGAGCACATCCATTACAACTAAAAATAGAACAGTGTAAATCAACAAAAACAAGTAATTGGTTTACAATAAGAGTTTGTAAGATCTGGAGTAGTTTGCCTGGGGATATAGTGTCATGTGCAAGTGTTGATACCTTCAAAAGACTTTTAGACATTTATTTAAAACAAAATCATATAGGAGGATATAATTAAATGTCAGGCGAGCAATATGGACTTCGGTCTTCTAGCTCTGTATGACCTATGATACCTATGATACCTATGATTTGTTGTGGTTTTCCTTTACTGTTATGCTTTTTATTCTTATGCCAATTCCAGTTCCCACCCCATTGCTGTTGCTGTTGTGGTTGTTGTTGATGGGTCTGTTGGGGGTGTTGGTTATCAGTTGGATGGGCTTGCTGATGTTGGGTCTGTTGATGTTGGGCCTGCCCTTCCACAGTGTAGTGCGTCATGGCCTCTGAAGCAGGCTCCACGGTAGCTACTTTCTTGGAACTGGAGCCCAGATCACGGATATAGAGTTGGTAGACTCTCTCGGTTTTCCAAAGGATGTCGGCAAACCTATCCGTATTGGGGTAGGTGGTTGGCTTTACCTTTTCCTGTACTGCTGGAATTATGTTCCTAAGGAACAGGGTCTTGTATTCAATAAAATCTACATCTGCAGCTTCTTGTGCCAAGTGCTTTCCTGCTCAGTAGGCCATCCAAAGTCTCTGGTGGTAAGTCACTGGACTTTCCTTTGCATTCTGTTTTACAGGGTATGCAAGCATCTCTCCTACTACACCTGGGCTGTGAGCAGAAATGAGCTCAGCTGCAACCTCATCAAAGGTGGCGTTCCCATCCTGGCGGATGATAACGGGGAGTTTGGCCAACAAACTAGGATTGATGGTTTGGTGTAGTATTTGCACCTGGTATTCTGCAGCAAGGCTAAGCTTCTCGCATTTAGAACGCACCTTTTCTAAGTGACAGCTGAGACTGTCAGACGGATTCATCGGACTGATACTGTCAGCTATTTGCTGAACAGAGTAGGCCATTTGTAGGGGATTACTGGGTCGATCAGGCAGAGGTAGATTATCTCGGGCGTTGTCTAGTGCAGCCAGAGCTGCAGCCTCAGCTGCAGTGCGGACAATACCCTCCTGAGTGCCAGCCTCTTGCAGGAGCTGCCTAATCTGGGTTTTAATGGCCTGCTTACTTCTCTCAGGAAGAGGTACATTGCTTATCGCAGTTTCAATCATTGTTTCTATCTCTTGCCTATCTTCCACATTAATAACGGCTATTGGTGGTGCCGTCGGGACCAGGCCTGGGCCTGCTCTCCCCCTATCATGGGGGCTGCCATGTTGGAATCTCCCATGATGGGCGTCACAACATCGGTGACGTATGACATGGTGAGGGTGTAGTGGGGACCCACCATGTTGTGGATGGCTGGGTGGGGACTCTGGGCCATAGTAGGAGTGTGACTGGGCATTGTATTGAGAGCTGTTGTCATCTCATAACTTCCCTTCAGATGATGTATGTAATGCAGAGGCTACGCCTGCCATTGCCTTAACATGTCCAGCCAGAACCTCCCACTGATGGCGCAGTTTCACCATCTTGGTTTTACATTCAACATGACTCACAGTTGAAAAAAAAGAAATCGGGATTCTCTACCATCGGGACCAGCAGAGTCGGACATGCATCAATGCTTTGTCTCTTTTTAATTTTCTCGCAGGCCAATAAGCCTGCCACCACCATCGGGTTAGGTGCAGCCAACTTTCTGTACCGCTTAAGTCCTTCTCCAGTTAAGTAACTCGAAATTCTCCCTGGAGCTCCATCCTCTTCTAACTCAACCCACCCGGCCACTTCCTGTCTATGTACCCAATTTTGTATGTACCTGTATTGTGTTGCCAAAAAGTACCCCATCATGTCCGGGAAGTTTAGTCCCCCTTGTGCTACCGGTGCTTTCAGTCATTTCAGACTAATTCTAGGGTGTTTGCCTCTCCACACAAAAGTTGTAAATGCTTTTTCCAGTTTCTTTATATCCTGGGCTATCGGGCTGAAAGGGATCATCTGCATTTTATACAAAAGTCTGGGCAGAACATTCATTTTGAGGAGGTTAGTTCTTCCCATCCAAGAAATGCTCAGCTCCTTCCACCTACTCAGGTCCTGTAAGACTTCCCTCATCAACGTTCTATAGTTCACCTCATACAAGCTCCCCACTTATTTTCCCACCTTAATTCCTAAGTATGTAAATGTATGTTGTATTATTTTCAACCTCCAAGCATCTGTCCTGCTGCCCCCTCCCAAAAACATTATTTCTGACTTTTCACATTAATTTTATACCCAGAGAAAACTGCGAATTGCTGTATTATTGACAATACTTTAGGAGCTGACACATCTGGTTCTGACAAGAACAGAAGAACATCATCCACATAAAGAGATATAACATGCCTCCCCCCCGTCTTCCCCGATATCCCTTATAGCAGGCTCATTTCTAACTTTAATTGTCAGGGGCTTTATTGCCAACCCAAATAGCAAGGGTGACAAGGGGCATCCCTGTCTTGTTCCCCTGTATAATCTGAATTCTGAAGATGCTGCTCCATTAATTAGAATCTGTGCCTCGGATGTCCACTGGGTGGGCCAAGCGGTCCTTATCTGCCGTCACATTCTATGTTTCTATGTACATAGAATGCCCACACCATCTTTACAAACTCCTCCCCCAACCCAAATCTCTGCAAAATATGCAGCAGATATTCCCACTTAATTCTATCGAAGGCTTTTTCGGCGTCCATTAAAAGAACACATGCCTCGCTGGAGTGCCTCTTCCCCCACCAAATGATGTTTAGTAACCTCCTTAGGTTATGATAGGAGTGCCTTCCCTTCACAAACCCAGTCTGATCAGGATTAACCAATGGGGAAGTACATCTTCTAATTGGCTTGCTAAAACTTTTGTCATGATTTTACAATCAAGGTTCAGGAGCGAAATCGGTCTAAAAGACCCACAATCCTCCAAGTTCCTTCCTACTTTAGGGAGAACAGTACTCAGAGCCTGACCACATGTGTTAGGGATCCCTCCCCCTTCTCTGATTTCTTGTAGAATATTACACAATGAACCCGCCACCTCTTCCCTCAATAATTTGTAAAATTCCGTACCCAACCCATCAAGTCCCGCCACCTTCCCATTTTTCAGCTGGCTTATCGCATTCTTTACTTCCATCACTGTTATTTTCCCCCTTGCTTTTGTCTTTATGCTTCATTTAATTTGGGTATTTTCAGCTCCTTAAGGAAGCCGTCCCTTTCTCCTCCTTTCCCTTGACATTCAGCCCTGTATAGTTCTTCATAGTACTCCTTAAATCTATTACGAATTTTCCCTTCCTCCTTGAGTATTTTCCCCTCCTTATTTCTAATTTGAATTATCCTATATTCTCCCCCCCCCTTCATAAGCCGGACCAGTAGGGGACCCACTTTATTGCGCCATTCATACATCTTCTGTTTTGTGAAAAAAATATTAGTGTTCCCCTCCTTACCCAAACTGACATTAAGCATCTCCCTCGCCACCCTAAGCTCTCTTTGTTTTTCTTCTCCTCCTCCCCAAGGACTTCTTTTTCCAATTCACTTATTTTGGCTTCCAAATCCTTTTGTTTCTGCCTTTTGTCTCTTTTTTGTTTAGCTGTGTAGCCAATTATAACCCCCTCTCATAAATGCTTTGCCAGCTTCCCAGTAACTACCCTCATCTTCAACCGTGCCCTTATTTGTCTCCTCATAAAATTTCCATTGCTCTTTTACAAATTCCTGAAACTCCTCCCTTGTCAACATATATGTAGGAAATCTCCAACAACCCGTCTGCACATCATTCTGGCCCAAGGCAATCTCCATTTCCACCATAGCAGGTCTGATAAGAATATCAAGCTATGCCCCATTGCTCTAGTATACTGATACAAGTCTCTATGAATATAGACATAGTCCAGCCGTGACCAGGAACGATGTGGGTTGGAGAAAAAAGTATATTCCTTCACCCCAGGACTGGCTGTTCTCCATCCATCAATCAGACCTAATTCTGTTAACCCAAGTAGCCATTGTTGTTTATCTCCATCCATCCTATCCCTGTTCCCTAGGTAATCTAATTTAAGGTCTGCCACGTAATGAACGTCCCCCCCCAGTATCAGATTCATAAATTGTCCTTTTACCAGGACATCCAGCACCTTCTGATAAAAGCTCTGATCCCCATCAGCCGGCGCATATAGGTTTCCAAAAATAATCATTTTACCCTCGAGCTCCCCCTCTACAAAAACATACCTCTCTTTTATAGGGTCTCTCACCACCCGCTGTGTTTTAAAAGGCAAATGCTTATAGATTAGGATTGCCGCCCCGTCTTATGCGAGTTATAGGCTACTGCATGGCATTCCCCCACCCATCCTCGCACAAGCTTTTTGTGCTCACTGTTTGACAGGCGCATCTCTTGTAACATAGCCACTGAGACCCTACGTCTTTTAAGAGCCACTAAAATTTTCACCCTTTTTGCAGGAGACGATAAAACCCTTTACATTCCAGGAGACTACTTTAACCCCCGCCAAAGGCTGAGACGTACCATTAGTCATTTCCCCAGCATAGTCATCCTAAGAACGTCCTGGTCACAGCCCAACCTTCTGCCTCTAACAGATACCATATTACACAGACCATTTAAAAAAAAATAAAAACACAAGTGAACAATTGAACAATCACAAACTGTATAAGAATAACCTCAACTTTGCCCCCCTCCCTCACTCGATTCAAATTCCAGAACAGCACTCCTTTATCCCCCTTCCCCTATGTTGTCCGTCCCTCCTCCGTAACCCCAACTGCTCCCTCCCAGCTACATATACCACAGTCTTCAGTATATAGTCACTCCCCCATATACACTACTCCTGCTCTGCCTTCCCTGTCCCATATTTATCCATGTGCTATATTTATCTCAGCAAGCCCCTAACAGTCTCTCTTATTATACCACTACTGCACTGCCCGCGCCCCCCCCTCAGAATCAGTGTCTGCACCCCGTCTGGCCAGGCCTCCCCCTCTCTTAATTCCCCTTCAATTGGTTACTGTAAAAATCTCCATATCTTTCTTCTCCCGCCTCTTATGATTGCCCTTCATACTCTCGCCAGGCATTTCACCCCCACCAGGCCCTGTAAAGGCACATCCCAAAATCCCAGTCAATTCGTTCCTCAGTACGATCACGGCTCCTCCTTACCCCCCATATGGTCCTCGACTCCTACTTTTGCTGGGTGTACCTCCCTTGACCCAGACACTGTGTACATCCCTGTGTTTGCACACTTCCATTTCCAGCCATCCATTGTCACCAGAAAATGAAAGGACTGCACCCCACGGTGCCACATGATCCTTGTGGAGATAAAGTTCTGTCTCTAGTCCACACTCATGGGGCCGCCAGCGGCTGTTCCACCTCCCCCTACTAAAATCTGTAGGCTTGCAACAAAATTGCCCCATGGTGTAATCTGCCTCTTTCGAGGGACAAGTTCTGTCTCTAGTCCACACCATCTGAGGCCTGTAGGGATCACTTCCCGGTCACTCTTTAATGCCAAACCATGACTCACCAGCATTCCTCCTGCACTATCTGTAGATCCCTAGGAGTCCACCTTTCTTAGCAACCAGTAGGGTTGAAAGAAAGGGCAACAAAGAACAAATAAAAGGGGTGATCAGAACAGATTTTCTAGTTCTTCAATAATTTTCTTTTTTCCCCGATATTTATTCCCCTGGCATGTGCAGTCACCGATCCAGTCCTTTGTTCATTAAGTTGACCACCATCGTATCACCACTCACCAGGTACTCTAGTCCCTCTCAGGTTCTTCTATTCTTCTTGTCCCAGTCCTCCAGGAACGTTTGCAGCTTTTCCGACTCCCAAAATGAATATGTAGCCCCCTCGATTTTTGCTTTAACTGTGGTCAGGTATACCATAAAGAAATCGAGTCCCTGCTGCCTCAGCCCATCCACTAATGTGTTAAACTACTGTCTCTTCTTCTGTATTCTTTGAGACATGTCTTGATGCAGAGTAAGCTTATAGCCTTCATATACTAGCTCTTTCTTGTTTCTGAAAGCCATCAGCAAGGCCTGTCTGTCTTGATAATGATGCAGCCTGAAAATCACCTGCCGAGGAGGTTGCCCATTCTGGGGTCTCGGGGCCAGGGCCCTGTGTGCTCTCTCAATTTTAAGCTTGGGCTTGGCCATATCCATATCTAGTAATTTTGGCAAAGTCTCTGAGCAGAACTTGAGGAGATTCCCGCCCTCCGCTTCCTCCGGCAGGCCACTGATGCGCAGATTATTTCTCCTACTACAATTTTCCTGATAGTCCAAGGTATCCTTAAGCTCTTCTACGTCCTTCTCTAATTTTTGTATTTTTGAGAGGAGCTCATTGCTTTGGTCCTCAAGGTCTGAGATTCGCTGCTCCACCTCCCCAATCTGCCTTGCATGCTGCTTCAGTTCTTGCATGAGCCCCTTCAGTGTGTGCTCCAAGCTGTCCGATCGCGGCTTGAAGTCGGCTAGGATCTGCTCCGAGACCGCCCTGCTAATCGCGGCTACCTCTGCTGCCAACAATGAAACTGGGCCTGGTCCCTCGCTTATGCTTCCCTCGTGGAGTGGAGTTTTCCTCACATTTTTACCTGTTTGACGAGCCGACTTGCCCAAGGTAATGTACTCATCCATCTTACAGCTATTCAGGCAATTATTTCAGTGGAGCAAATGATAGAACTGCCAAATTAAGCACTTTTATTTTCATAAAAAGATGGAGCTCTGGAGTAGTGCGACCAGTCAGATCAGCTGTTTATTAGCGCCCCCACTTGAGCTACTTTCAAACACATTTCCATTTCCCAGATTGGATGCTCGTGGCCTGAGCCACATTCTTGAGCCATTTCCAAAACACATTTCACAGTGTAAACTCATGACCTGAGACACATATTTAAGTTTCATCCTGGGCACTGGCCTCTACCCAGGGGACCTTGGCACCCATCAATGAACCAGTTAGCCCTGCCTTGTAGACTCCAGATGGCGTTCCTCCCACCCTTTGCCCCAACCGACATTTTCTGCCATTCCTTCAGGGTTGCACCAAAAGAAGCCTTCAGTCCCCATTGAATTGCTAAAGACTCCGAACTCTAAACTTTAAATTTGACATCGAAGTGTATGAGGGGTCCTGACAGGTGTGATCTAGCCTTATCTTGGGCACATACACCTCAGCCAACTCCCTAATGAGAACAGTTTCTGCATTTGTACTCACATATCTGTTGCTCCTTCCTTAAGGCATGGAAACAACCCAGAAAGTACCCTTTTTCCATGGTAGCTTTGTCAGAAATTCTCATACAATGTCCTTCTCAAAGGCAGCTGTAGACACTCTAGGACATTCAGGAGATTGTCCCTTGGATCCACTGAACTGGCAGTCCCTCTCACTCCCCCTGGAGTGAAATCAAGGAATCCTGCTGCAAAAGGTCTCCACCACTTCACTGGCAACTGTAGATTTAATCCAAACTAGGGTGAGAAACACAGGGCTCCCTGTGACAGAGCCCCAGCTGGCAGACCTCCTGCCACTCTGACTTCCAAACTCAGACTGACTGAACATTCTAAACTTCCCCTCAGCAGCTGACTCAAAAATGGTTATGCTGCTGCAAGAGTTCTAAATGACATAATCATTCCCACTCAGGCTAGCTGAGAAAACAATGATGTCACTATGTAAGAGGCCCCTTAATGAGCTCCTTACCAGCTGCCTTATCACCTGACTATAGACTAGTACTAATAGAATTCTAGTAACCCTTGCTTATTGTTAATCCCCCACATTTTGCTTAGTATCGCACCTGCACCCTGCTGTCTATTTGCATCTAATTTTATGCATAACCCAAATGATTTCACCTTCTGTAATCAGCTTATTTCTTTTAACCACTGCCTGAATCTTACCATGTTACTCTAAATCTTTCTCTTCTCAGTGGGTTACGTCAGAACAAAATTCCTTACCTGTATCCTTCATTTGCACCCCCCCCCTTATGCCCTTCAAAAGCTCTGGTACCTATGCCTTCTGGCACTTATCCTGGCTGGTGACATTAAATCAAACCCAGGTCCTACAGCTTCCCTCTCCTACTCTGATCCTATCTGGTTACAGGAGAAAGGGCTCCAAATTGCTCACCTAAACATAAGAAGCCTGCTTCGTAACTTTGTAGACCTGGAGGCGTGGGTTGCCTTTTACCATCCAGATATCCTGTACCTCTCTGAAACTTGGTTGAAACCTTTTGTTCCTGACTCTGCTTGTTCCCTACCCAATTACAGTCTCTTGTGATGTGACTGCCCACTTCCCAAATGCAGGGGCAGGGTTGCTATCTACTATAAATCTCACTTAAATCTCTCTGGTCTCCTTCCCCCTCCCTCTTACACTGTGAAACACTACATACTGTTCTCTGTCTAGGGAATACAAAGAAACTTCACATAGTCGCTGCATATTACCCCCTACTGGTGGAATTGCTGGTCTCACTGAGCTTCTTACCTATACAACTACATCTGTCATTTGTAATAAGATTATACTTGGTGACATAAACCTCGATTGGTTAAGTAAATCTAAACAGAACCTTGATATTACTATTAAAGGATTTAACCTCCATCAACTTATCTCTGATCCCACTCGTCTCTTGTCTAACACTACATCTAATACACTTATAGACTGGGTCCTAACCAACAGATTGGATAGAATATCCAGTGCTGGCACACTATCTGATACCATCTCAGACCACTCTCCCATCTACTGCATATGGTGCGTGACCTCACCCCCCCTCCCCTCCCCCAAAACTCATCTCATTCTGTGATTTCTGCTTTTCTAGATGATCTTTCCAGGACAGACTGGTCCTGCATCTATACTATTAATCATGCTCAAGTGGCTCTGAATTTTTTCTTAAAAAAAGTTTGTGCTCTTCAAGAGCAGCACACTCCCAAAATCTCCCATCGGATACATGGCACGCCTACAAGATGGCCCTGGCCTTGACAAACACTCCATGGAGCAGGAGCAGCAACAGCAGCAGCAGCAGCTGAGCTAGGACAAGCTCCGACAGGTGCGGAGGTAATTAAACTACCTCCTGAAGTGCACCCTAGGGAGGGGTGTTAGCCCGTCGATGCACTGTGCACATCGACTGCCCCACCCACCCACGGTCGACTTTACTTATATAGTCTCCTACCTATGACATCACATCCTGTTCCAAATTTTTAGTAAGTCCCCACTTTCCCATTAGCAGCTTATACCAGCCTGCCACCAGAGGGACCCCTGACTACCCACGTTGGTTTTCACTGTTTGAACTTCCTGCCTCCTGGGAACCCCTCTATCCGCACGCAGTACTTCTCTCTCCTTACCCCCACTCCTGTCACTGAACTCTCCACATTCCTGTACCCAGACATCAAACTAGCCTGTCACACTGATCTGACCCAGCTATCAGACAGTACCCTAGCCTGACACTAACCTTCAGTGGCCACTAGGAGTCGCTATTTGCACCCTGGTTTTGGCCCAGTACTAGCCAGTTTTGAACCTCCTGGATAGTGGAACCTGCCCCTGTCCAGGTCCTTTTTCCTCCTGCCCCACCAGGGATTAGAACCTTGTACCCTATCCACCAGAGTCCTTGACCCTACCACTAATCTAAAGTGGTATCCACGCTTTCCTGGGGGCATACAAGATACTTGTACCTTTCTTGCCTTGCTGCTCACATAGGCACTATGTCTGTGCCCTTTCTCCTCAAATGTCTCCCCCCGTTCTCTTGCTAGTACACACATCCCAACAGCCAGTCATATTCACAGGCCCACTCATCCCAGCACTCACAACTCTCCCTGACCTAGTATGATCGTACCTTACACTTACCATAGACCCTGGTCCACAGCACCCACCCCCTATCCACCCCCCCACCATCTACCCTGACATTCCGTGGTTGGAATACATCTATGCCCACCCAAACCTTGAACCCCTGCCCACCTTTCACCACCATGTCCACCCCCGTCCCAGCGTACACAAAGTGGACTTGCTGCCACGCCTGGATCAGAACCTTGGTCCTCCTGCTTCTACTTTCTGGCAACATACATCCCAACCCAGGACCAGCCCCTCACTACCATCAACTTGGCCTGGCCGAAAAACCTCTATGAACATATGCAGCCTGCTGAAAAAATTTGGCGCCCTCCAGTGCTGGGCCACGGCACATCAACGGACATCATAGCCCTGGTAGAAACCTGGCTGTCCAAATCCACCCCTGACTCTCTTGTCTCCCTCCCAGGCTATACCCTATACCGGGAGGACCGAGTAGGCAAATGAGGGGGAGGCTGTGCAATCTACACTAGGGACATAATTACTGGTCAAGCACTCCCTACCCCTGCCCTTGTAAATGAGGCCCAGGCCTTCACCCTCAAGCTCACCCCTGACCCCTCGAGGGGCCCTCTCTATCTCACTACTGCCTACATTCCCCCCAAAAACCAGAACCCAGCCCTGATATCTCTAACTGACTATCTGGCCACCCTTCACCATATGGCGGATCAAATCCTAGTTGGTGACCTAAACGTAAACTGGCTCAGCCCCTCCTCCTCCTCAATCCAGGACACTTTTGCCGCCCAAGATCTGATGCAACTCATCACCCAACCCACTAGAATAAACTCCAAAACAGGAACCAGCACCCTACTGGATGTACTCATCACCAATCGACCCCAAAAAAATCCAAAACATCCAAATCCTACCAGATGCCCTAAGTGACCACTCCCCTATCCTATTTCTATGGGCAGCCCCCAATCCCAAACCCAAAACACAAACCACCCTCAGAAGGCGCCTTCACCCCGGTGGACTGAAAAAACTTAGGCAGTTTCTTACCCAGATAAACTGGTCCCCCATTCAGCATGCACCCGACATTGACACTGCCCTCGCTTTCTTCTCCCAAATGTTCAACAATGCCTGTGATCTCTTTGCACCCTTCACAAAAACCCGATCCAAGAAACAGAATGCACCCTGGGTCAGCCCCTGCCTTCCTGCAATTACTTAGAGATCGGGATAACCTCTGGCACCGTGCCACTGAAACAGGCTGGCAGGCTGATAGACTCGCCTACAATGCAGCCTGGAATAAGTGCTCTTGGGCGGTCCGTAAAGCCAAGGCTGACCACTACCAGGCCACCCTCACCTCTTCCTGGGGCTCAGCCCGCAAGTTCTGGGATAATATTAAACAGTTAAATGGGAAGTCACGGTCCCTTCCCCCTTCTCAGCTCTCTAGTGATGGTACTACTTCCACCGATCCTGCCTTCATAGCTAACTGCCTCAACACCGCTTTCATCGACCTTAGCTTAGTCCTCCCCAGTAATTTCTTTGAACCCCCCCAAAACAACCCCCCCGTCCGCCACCACCCCAGCTTCCATCTGCACAAGGTATCTGCCCAGGAAGCCAGACCCATTCTTATCAAAGCTTTAAATGGCAACAATCCCGGTAGTGACTCACTGGACCCCAGCATCCTCAGGTTGGTACTAGAGGAAGTCCTAGCCCCGCTCACCAGCCTGCTAAACTGATCGCTCTGCCTGGGACAATTTCCCTCGGCCTGGAAAACAGCCATAGTCACGCCCATTCATAAAGGTGGTGACAGGTCTGCAACAAACAACTACCGACCAATCTCCATCCTCCCTCCCCTCTCAAAAGCCCTGGAAAAGTCGTGGCCATTCAAATCACTGAATATCTATCAAGCATGACATCTTATGCCCTGAGCAGCATGGCTTCGTGCTGGCCACAGTACCAGCACTGCACTAATTGAATTCTCCAATTTCCTTCACGCTTCCTGGACACCAGCTCACTAGCTGGGCAGTGTTCATTGACCTATCAAAGGCTTTTGATACTATCTCCCACCCTCTTCTGCTGACGCCCTCTGCACACACTGGTCTCATGGCTGGCCCACTAGCATGGTGCTTAAGCTACCTAAGCGCCCGTGTGATGTGTATTAAAATCAGTGGAACACTCTCTGATACCCACCCCATACTTCAGGAGTTCCCCAAGGCTCCATCCTGGGCCCCCCTCTTCTCACTCTATCTGAACACCCTGCCCAGTGCTGGCTCTGGCAAAATGCTCCTGTATGCTGGCCAGTCACGGTCATTTTGCCACCCGTATCCCCATCTCCCTTCAGGATTCCCTACAACAGTCCTTCAATCAGGCAGATGCCTGGTTTAAGGAGCACAGACTCATCATTAATCTTAAAAACCAAAGCTATGCTTTTTGCCCACCCCCAAAACAAAGCTAGCAACCACCCGCTCCATATTCTTCCTAGTACCAAACAACCCCTGGAACAAGTCTGCTCCTACAAATACCTTGGGATTACCTTCGACTCAGCACTCACATTCCACAAACACATTGATGCCCTTGCTTCTGCCACCAACAAACAGCTTGGCATCCTCCTCTGCCATCAAAACTGCCTCCCCCCAAATGCTCTCCAGCTCGCTGTCACATCCTCAGTACTGTCCCTGGTAGACTATGGCCTACCAATCTATGGTGCTGCTAGCACTACAGCCCTCAAAAAAATTCACATAACCCTAAATAAGGCCTGCAGACTGATCACTGGTGCCCCCAGGCTCACACACACCTGTCAACTGTATAACGATGCTAAACTCCTGACCCTAGAGGAACGGCTTTGCTACCATACCTGCCTACTCACAAAAAAAACCCTACTCGGGCTCTCTCCACCAGGGGTGACTGCATCCATCCACCGGATCCCGCCCACTGTCTCTACATGGTCCTCCTACAAGACCACTCTACTGGTCCCCAGATCAAGAACCACTCATGGTCAGAGGTCCTTCTGGTACAGAGCCCCACTCTGGTTTAACTCTCTCCCTGCCACCATCTCCAATGCCTCCACAATCTCCAAATTCAAAACCACCCTTTGCAGCCAACTCCTCAACACTCGTAGCTGTTCCTGTCTCTGATTGAGGCCCCACCTCGACCTCTCCACTCGTGACAATGCCCACCGGGCAGCTCCCCACCTAGCCCACCCCATCACCTACCCAGCTCACCATTCCTAAGTAGAACCTGGCCCAGAGCCTGCTGTCTCATGACAGTTGATTGTGCAGCTAGTGAAACCAATTGTGTCAGATCTATCTCTATTACATGTGCCATGTAACTCAAATTTATGTTGCTTGACCAGTGTGACGTGGCGCCTCTAAGGAACGCCTACTTGAAGAAAACCTGTACTATGTAACCTGAACTATGTAACCTATATGCTATGTATGTCTCAATGTGACGAGGTACCTTTGGAAACGAGCCGCTGGCTCAAAGGTTGTAAACCGATTCTCACAAATAAAATAAATAAATAAATAAAGTTTGTGCTCTTCAAGAGCTGCACACTCCCAAAATCTCCCATCAGATACATGGCATGCCTACAAGATGGCTAAAAAGTGACCTTCTTACTCAACTAACAGACAGAGATAAAAGTTGGGCTTGCTATAAAGCCTCTGGCCTCCTCCCTGATCTCTATGACTATAGGACTATAGAACTAAGAGAAATGGCTGTAAACGTAATATACTTTTGGCCAAAAGCTCCTACTGCAAATACTTGCTAATTACTGCCACAGGGGATTCAAAGAAGTTCTGGTCACACATTAAAACCTTTCTTGGTGCCAACCAAACCCAGACAGTAAATGATATAGTTATAAATGGTGTGCAGTGCAATAACCCATCTACCATAGCTGATGCCTTTAATACACACTTCTCAGATCTATCCTCTTACACTGCTTCTTCTTCTTCTCTGCTGCCCCCCCAGCCCACACTCTGCCACTGACAGGCCCATGTCACATCCACTGTTTTGTTTTCAGCTCATTACTAGAAATGAAGTCCTAGAATTGCTTAAGACTATCCCTGATGGTACTAGTGTTGGAGCAGATGGTCTGGAACCCAGACTTCTAAAACTGGCTGCCCCCCTCCTAGCTTCTCCTCTTGCAAGAATCTATAACCTGTCACTCTGCAGTGCAACTGTCCCAAGTATCTGGAAAAACCACTAATATCAACACAGTATTTAAAAAAGCCAACCCTACATCTATTAATAATTACCATCCAATTGCTATACTCTTGGTTCTAAGTAAAATTCTTGAGAAATTGGTCTCACTACAAACCATTGCCTACTTACTTAATTATAACCTGCTCTCTGACTCCCAACATGGCTTTAGAAAGGAACACAGTACTTCCACTGCCCTTCTTCAATTTACGAACAATGTCAAAGTTGCTATGAACAATGGGCTTCTAACTGGGGCAGTATTCATAGATTTAACAAAGGCATTTGATTTAGTTAATCACTCACTTCTCTTGGATAAAATACTATCTTTAGGATTTTCCTTTGATGCCGTCTCTTGATTTACCAGTTACCTGTCTGATCGAAAACAAGGAGTCAAATTTAATTCTGCTGCATTGAGTCTCTCTACGATTAATATTGGTGTCCCCCAGAGCTCAATCCTTGGTCCCCTACTCTTCTCATTTTTCATAAATGATATCCCTAAAATCTCCTGCACTTGCTCATCCCTGACTTATGTGGACGATTTGGTTCTCTACCATAGCTCAAAATCTATCCCTGACCTTGATATCACTCAAACAGTGGACTTCCTAAAGATACAAAATTTGCTCTCTCAAAACAAGCTGGTTCTAAATGCTAGTAAAACCCAGTCCATGCTATTCAGCTCTGCTGCTAGATTAAGAAAAAGTGCTGGCAAACTGTCAATTGCTTGTGCTGATGGTTCCTTTCTGGAAAATGTGTGCTCTTTCAAATATCTCGGGCTCATGCTTGACCCGTCACTAGATTTTGACCTCCACATCACCTCTACATGCAAAGCAGTAAATTCCAAGCTTGGCATTGCCTATCATACTAGTTATGCTCTTACCCCTTCCGCCAGGACCACCATTGCACAGGGTGTTCTGCTTCCTGCACTTGCCTGTGGTTCCATGACCTATGCTGATGCTGCCAAAACCAGCCTTCTCAAGTGGGATGTTACGTATAACAGCATTTGTCGATACGCTTTAGCTTCACCTTGCCTTACTCACCACTGTAAGCTCTACAGTAATTTAAATTGCCTCTCCCCTTCATCCTACAGATCACTATCATTTGGCTTTTTCATAGATAATATAATTCACACTGGTATTCCTGTCTCCCTTGCTAACATGCTGACACCAATAAACGTAAGTTATAATCTTCATTCTGGGGATAAATCCCTAATAAATATATCTAGCTATAAAACTCAAATGGGGACCCATGCTTTTTTCCACGCTGCACCTAATTTCTGGAACTCTCTTCCTGTAGACCTTAGGCTCTCCCCCACCCATGGAACTTTTAAAAGGTTGTTACATGCTCACTTCATGTTAACTGACTCCGGCACTTGTTTTTATCCTCCCTGAACTCCCTCCTTTTACCATGTCCCCTGCCTTCCTCCCCTTTTCTCACCTCATGAACCTCTGCACTTATTTCTGCTCTCCCTCTACCAAGTCCCTCCTTGCTCTTACATTCTTACTTCTGCTCTCACAATCTGTATGGAATATCTATATCTGATTTGATTTGTACATGTAGTTGTTATTCTGGGACCTAATGTGTCTGACCTTATACTCTACAGTTTTCCTGTTACCTCACTGTTCTAGTATTTCTATGATGTATGCTATCTAATGACTCGGATTTTGTTTTAATTTTTACTGATGAAATTGACAAAACTGTTGGAGTATTTGTGCTGTATTTTTCCCTACCTTTTGGATTTGTAATTGTATTTCTGTGGACTGTTTCTCACTTGTACTCTCCTGGGTTGTGCCTGAAAATAGGCCTTTTATGTGTAGTGCACTTACCTGATTATCAAAAATGAAATCAAATAAATAAAATAAAACCCTAGGGGACTGGGTGGTTACACTCACCACAACCAGACCACTGGCTGTCCGCAGCCAGATTGAGGTCCAGTACCAGGCTGTCCTACCTCTGTGCTGTCTACGGAGAGGATTGATCAGGTCCTCCCCTACCACATGCTAGGCACAGGCACACTAAAGGATAGATGGCCACTAAAGAAATTTCAGCTCCTACCCTACGACTATCTATGGATTTTCAGTGGCTCCAAGAAACTGCCTGAAGCATGTCCTAATAGATAGAATTGGTGACCTCTATCATGAATCAGGACCATCAACCTGCCTCCCCCTCCAGCCCTCTAGGGAAAAGCCATCTGACCTATGCTACCTACCAGCTGCCCATACCCCAAACCATTTTACACCATGTAGCCCACTTTACAAACATGCATTTGACATTACATTTCCTAAATCTAAGGCCTTTAAAAACTCTACACCTGCAAAGCAGAAAAACATGGTTAGCATTGTACTACACAGTTACACAAAGCTTAGTAACTTTAAAAAAGGAGAACTCTGATGAGTCCTAAAAATCCTCTTCTTGTCTTCATCAGGAACACCTGCAAAAGAAAACACTGTAAAACATATTCTGCAAACAAACACAACCTGTAAACCACACAGTGACCAAACCTACCACTGCAGATACTACACAATCCCCAAAAGCTATTTTTAAACGGCTTTTTTCTATAAAAGTACAAAAATAGAAAACATAAGCCGGCCTGGTGGCACCGAGGGTTGAGGCGCTGGACGCCACACCTCATGCCATGATGGTGACCCAGGTTTGTTCACGAGCTAAGGGCACTGAGGGGGAGGGGGAGGAGCTGACTGAGCTGCTGGCTGGCAGCTCTCCTCCTCAGGAAGGGCTTGAGGGTCTCCACGGTGCTTGGTTGCCTCCTGGCAGAGGCTGAGAGATGGTGCCACATTTGAAGAGCCCTGGTGTTAGGCCAGGGGAGGGTGGTAGGGGCTGTCACTGGAGCTGTGATGCACATGCACACCTCCATGTGCATGCACTACCGCATTCTGGGGCCTCGGGCTAACAGGGAATAAATGAGGAAATACAAGGGTGGCAGCAGGATGAAGCCTCTGGGCTGGCTCTGAGGGATCCGCCAGGGCATACAAGGCATCTACAAGACCCCAAAAGACCCCCGGAGTCAGGTAGGTGGCCAACGTGGGCAACAGTCTGCTGTGGAGGATAAAAAGGCAATATGGGAAAAAAATAGATAACATAAAAGCATTTACAAAAACATTTTGGGGAAGGGAAGTCCTACAATGTTTGATGTTCTAAGGAGAAATATCCAGAGTGCCAAGGCACTATACATACTGTAGAGTCTCTCCTAGGTCAAAAACTGCTTAAACACAGTTCTTGAACAGGCATGAGGCCTGCTAGCACTGCAGTCCAGTTCAGGAGTGTCTATTTGTGAACCAAAGTTCCTGGGACATCCTCAATTGTAAGCAAAACAGTCAAATTAAAATGTAAATTGCATCTTACCATATTCTAGGCAACAGATGTATGTCAACATCACCTCTCTGGACCTGTGGCCTGATGATCTTCTGTTGCTGGACAGGCAAAATCTTCAGATCAGATTCTTCCATGACCTCCTGCTGGACCTGGATGGGAAATCTTCTCCTCCTGTTGGGCTGATGAGCCTGGATGCTGCTGCAAATGAACCTGGAAGCTGCTGCAGATGACCTTGGGTGCTGCTGCAGATGAACCTGTAACACCAGAAGAAAGGCACCTCCTCCTTGGTTGCTGCCACTTCAGTGGCAGATTGCTGCTCTGGCCTTGCTGCATTCAACTTGGCATGTGGGCATATTTACTGAAGAATGGCATCATTCATGGGTAGTACCACTCGGGGTGTAGAGCAAAGATGGTCTCTCCATCAGGGTGAACCACAGTAACATTGTAAAATGTCTCTTGGCCAGCCGTGTACACGATTCGCACTGAATCAGTTAGCAAAGTTCTGCCACGCTTCCAAAACTGAAGTCTCTCATTGCATACTTTTATTCTTACAAATTTGTTCACATTTGGGTGCAGGTTGGCACTAGCTTCCTCCCACAACCAAGCATGCCTGTTCTCTATTTCCTCCCAAATGTTTTGTCGGAAGAAAGGGTATGTCTGTCCATATTCGGCCATAGTCCGTCTTTGAATTATTCGTTCTTCCTTGCTGTTTTTGATTAGGTCCAACCTGGTTGAGCCAGCTTTGAACACTCAGTGCAGAGTAAAAGATATCTGTGACATTTTTGCTCTCTATGGGCTGCTGTGACCCAGCTTTATCCACTTCTTGAATTTTTGTTCTCTTAGGAGATTCCAGCATTTCAGTATATTGTGCTTTTGCACCAGACTCAGATTCCATATTAAGCCCCTTAATAGCTTTTAAATTGGATTGAGATGATTGTTGCAGCTCTCCTGACTCCTTACTATTGATAAACTTCAGATGCTGAATTGAAATTTCTTTCTTAGTGTCAAAATGTATTATATTATAACTTGTTCCTTCGGCACTAGTACTCCTATTAGAAGTATCCAAATTTAAATTTGTTGAAACAAGTTCAGTTTCAGAACTGCTATGGTCACTAATCTCAAATCTTAGAGATCCACTGTGGGGAGTCCTGAATGTTAACATGCCCAGTATTACTTGCTGCAGTGTCTATATTGTTTTTTAGAGATGATCCTTTTTAATGTTTGCCATGCTTATATGCACAGTGAACATTTTGCTATGATAGTGGGTTTTGAGGGGTGTGACACTGTCAGTCCAATGCAGAGCAGTCTGCAAGGGGCTTGTTAGTGTCACACCAGTCATCAGCCAGGCTGATCATGACACTGTTCTGGCTTGCTGGGCAGAAACTTTGTGTAGTTCAAAGGAAAGAGCTGATCTAATCAGAGGGCAGCTCTTTCCTTTGATCTACATATTGCTGCCAAGCAAGCACAGCTGATATGTCATGACCAGCCTGCTGTGGTACTCCCCCAACATCATCCCTAATGCCATCTTCTGACAACACCACACTAAGCAAATAAACAAATCAAAACAAAAGAAAAAGCCACTATAGTTCTCAAAAGAGGTGGCAGGGAAGGTTAGAGAGAAAAAGATAGCATAGGAAGTATAAGGAAACACAGAAGGAGCAGGACAGAGAACTGTACCAGTTAAGGCAGAAGGAAGCAGGGAGGGAAGTCAGAATAGCAAAGGCCCAAACTGAGGAAAATATAACCAATTCAGTTAAGAAGGGGGATAAAACCTTTTATAGGTACATCAGGGAGCATAGAAAGGCAAAGGGAGGGATTGTGAGGCTGAACAGAATGGACGGTGGGTGGGCAGAGAGGGACAGTGAAAAAGCAGGGATACTGAATGAATACTTCTGCTCAGTATTCACAAAAGAGAAGGAGGGGGAGGTACCTAATGCAGTTAACAGAAGCACTCTGGATAGGGGGGTTGATCCCAGTCCTTTCACAGAAGAAAGGGTTCTGAAAGAACTCCTAAAACTGAAGGTGGACAAAGCAACGGGGCCTGATGGAATTCACCCCAGAATTCTAAAAGAATTAAGGGGAGAACTAGTGACACCACTTACTACCTTTTTTAACAAATCATGGGAGGATAGTGTGGTACCTGAGGACTGGAGGAAGGTGGATGTGATTCCCCTTCACAAAAGTGGGAGCGAGACAGAGGCACGAAAATACAGACTTGTCAGTTTGACCTCTGTGGTAGGGAAAGTGATGGAATCACTTCTGAAGGAAAGAATTGTTGAATACCTAGAAGCCAGTGGGGCACAAGACCCAAGGCAGCATAGGTTCACAGCAGGAAGGTCATGTCAGACAAATCTAATCAATTTCTTTGACTGGGTGACCAAAGTAGTAGACCAGGGAGGGGCTATGGACATGGCCTACCTAGACTTTAGCAAGGCATTTGACACAGTCCCACAGAAAAGAGTAATAATCAAATTAACCAGCCTGGGAGCTGGTCCCAGGGTGGTAGCCTAGGTAAAACATTGGCTGGACAACAGGACACAGAAGGTAATTGTAAATGGAGTCCGCTCTGAAGAAAGGGGGGTTACTAGTGGGGTACTGCAGGATTCAGTACTAGGTCAGTCCTTTTAATGTCTTTATAAGTGACATTGCAGAGGGACTGGAAGGAAAAGTATGCCTCTTTGCAGATGACACAAAGATCTGCAACAGGGTTCATACACAAGGAGGTGTGGAAAGGATGAGAAGGGACTTGGCAAGGTTGGAGGAATGGTCAGAAGTATGGCAGCTTGGATTCAATGCAAAGAAGTGTAAAATAATGCACCTGGGAAAAAAAACCCAGGGGAAGATTACACAGTGTGTGTGTTGGGGGGTAGTAACAACAACAAAAATGGAAAGGGACCTGGGGGTAATCATATCAGATGACCTTAAGGTTGGCAAGCAATGTGAGAAGGCAGTAGGGAGGGAGAGCTGGAGGGATACTGGGATGTATAGGGAGAGGCATCACCAGCAGAAAACAGGAAGTTGTTATCCCTCTGTACAGACAGTTGGTGAGCCCCCATCTGGAGTACTGCATCCAGTTCTGGAGACTCCATCTCCGCAAGGACAAAGATAGGATGGAGGCAGTCCTGAGGAGGGCTACTAAAATGGTACAGGGTCTGCAAGAGAAGCCATATGAGGAGAGACTAAATGAACTTAATATGTATACCCTTGAGTAAAGGATGGAGAGGGGGACATGATAGAAACTTTTAAGTACCTCAGTGGAATCAACAAAGTTCAAGGAGATAGCATCTTTCAGAAAAAGAGATGTGCAAGAACACGGGGACACAATTTGAAGATAGAGGGGGGGCGGCTCAAGGGCAATGTGAGGAAGTATTTTTTCACAGAGAGGGTGGTGGACGCATGGAACAGCCTTCCTGGGGAGGCCGTGGGGTCTAAAACTGTGGGAGAATTCAAGAATGCATGGGACAGACATAAGGCAATTCTTGTAGGGAGTAGGAAGAAATAGGCTATTGGTTAACTAGGATCTACAGCTTATCCTGTAGGTAGGGAAATGGGCAGACTAGGTGGGCCAAGCGGTCCTTATCTGCCATCAAAGTCTATGTTTCTATGCCTATTTTCATTGTGCAGACCGGGGAGTCCAACCCCAGTGCCACCAAACATAATGACCCCCCCAATCTCTCCTGCACCTTCCATGTTAAAAGGAAGTTTCAGTATTTAAAAAAAGGGGAGGTTTCCAATAAAAAAAACATTACTTTATGCTGGTGATAATCTTTTTAAGTAAAAATAGAATGTTTTTCACATGTCCACTATGGGAGGGAAGAGATCAAAAATCATGCCAAATAGACTGACCAGCTGATCCCTTCCACTTCCCACTTAGTTTCACTTAGTTTGTAGGAGTCCAAAAAAAAGGCTGTAGCCCATGAGTTGACTCCTGTTAAGACATGGTATAGTAATCTAATCTACCTTCACTGGCGATATAGTTATCCAGGTTACATTTGAAATCATCTTTGTTAGTACTATTATAATATTCAATGGCAATCTATTCCATAAGTTAGTTGCACGTACTGTGAAAAAGTATTTCCTTCTATTAGTTTTAAATCTACTGACTTTTGTTTTGAAGGGGTGACCTCTAGTACCTATAATGTCATCTTTATATGTAATATTTAATTTGGTCATCAATATAGAGTCATTTAGGATATTGTAATATAATAACATGTTTCACCTTTATCTTCTTAATTCAAAACTATGTAGACCTAAAGATTCTAACCTATCATTATAATTCAGGTTTTTCAATGTTAGTATAGATTTTGTGTATTTGCATTGAATTTTTCCTAGTTTTGTAATCTCTGTTTTTTTATATGGATTCTATAATTGGCTACCATAGTCCAGCATTGGCCTGACATATGACAGATACAGGGGTAATAACACATTTGTATTCCTACTTTTTAGGTTTCTTTTTATGGCCCTAACTGTGATTTGCTTTGGTGATGATGGCTGTATATTGATCTTTAAACTCAAATTTGGACTCCATTATAATTCCTAGGTCTTTTTCAGTTGTTTTGCTTTGTAAATCATCTCCATTTAAGTTATAACTGTGTTGGATATTATTTTTTTCCCATATGTACTACACATTTGTCAGTGTTGAGTTTCATGCCCCAAGTATTAGTTCAGTGTGCAATTTTATCAGTGTCCCTTTGTAATGATTCTATTTCAATAATTGATTTACATGGCCCACCTAGTTTTGTATCATCTGCATATTTTATGATACTGTTGTTAATATCTTTATCTAAATCAGCAAAAAACACTTGAGAGATTATAGGGCCAATAACTGAACCCTGTTGAACACCATTGGTTACATGACCTTCTGTTGATAGGAAACCCCTGATTGATACCTTTTGGGTCCTATCCCTTAATCAGTTCTCTATCCGATGAATAATATAAATGTCAATATTATATTTTTGTAATTTTTTACTTATTGCCCAATGTGAGACCCTGTCAAATGCTTTGCTAAAATCAAATAATACAATATCCATTGGTGTGTCTTCATCTAACATTTTGCTTACATTTTCGTAGAAGCAGATCAAATTAGTAATGCAAGATCTTCCCTGAGTAAAGCCATGTTGACCTATATCAATGGACAAATCAGTTTTTAGATGATCATGTATTTTGTTTTTTATTAGTGATTCTAATATTTTACAGGGAATTGTTGTAAGACTAATTGGTCTGTAATTTGATACCTTTGATTTACTTCCTGTTTTAAATATGGGGGTAACCTTTGATTTTTTCCCAATTGGAAGGAATGAGTCCACAGTTTAATGATTTTTCAAAGAGTATTTTTAATGGGATCCATATATGGTTTTGTAATAGTTTTAACATCATTGTGGTAATATTGTCTAAGCCTGAAGCCGAATTATTTTTTAATTTATTAATTTGTTGCAATATTTCTTCTTTACTAAATTAGTGAGTTACTGAAACAAGTTGGCCTTTAACGTTATTGATTGGTGTATATTGTTTTGAAAAAGCTGAACAGAAATATTTGTTAAATATATTTGCCATCTCTAGTGGATCAGTTATGTTTTTTTGCTACCTTCCACTATTGTGGTTAATTTTTCTTTATTATTTTTGAATGAATTAATATAGCTAAAAAACTGTTTGCTGTTTGATTTTGTAGCTATTTTTGCTAAGTGTACTTCATATCTTTTTTGGCCTTATTAATCTTGTTTTTACATTTTCATTGTACATCTTTAAACTGTTCCCAATTTTGTTCTGATTTGTTTGACATATATTGGGCATAGGATTTGTTTTTCTTTTTAATATGTTTTATAATTCCCTTAGCAGGCCATTTTGGTTTCCTCTTTTTTGTATTTCTTTATATGTTTAATATGTTTTCTAATCATGATGTGTATAGCATTTTTAATGTAAAACTAACTTTCGTCAATCATTTCACCCTTGAGTTTATTTTCCCAGTTGATATTTTGGAGATCAGAAGCAATTCTTTCTTTATTTGCTGTTTTATATAAATAAAACTCTGTGCATCCGGGGTTTATGTGATTTTGTTGATTTAATGAAAAACGTATACTAGTATGGCCATTATTTCCTGTTCAGTCTTCTGGCCTTGCCCCTGCACACAGACATTTGTATAACCAGGGATAGTACAGGGGCACACCACATACAAGTTAATTGGGAATTTGTCAGAGCTTTTTTTTTTTATCTACTTGTATATTTTTTGTTTTCCACATCACCTCATGCTCGGGGTGTGTATTTATGACTCTGTATGTATTGTTTGTTTTCCTGTTGCTGCCATCTTGTGGTCCTGGTTGTGCCTGAAAATGGTCCTCTGGATCAGTGCACATGCCCGGTTACCAAAGACATAAATAAATATATTAATTAAAGCAACCTTTGATATAAATGAAAGCCATCCTTCAGCTAATAGGGCCTCTATTAGTTGAAAGATAGCTTTCATTTATATCAAAGTTTGCTGTAATTAATATAATATAATAATTAATATAAAACCATGCTGGTTGAACAGCGAGGTAGTGGAGGTGGTGAGGGCAAAACGAGAAGTGCACCAGAGGTATAGGAGGATGGGGAAAGAAGAGGACAGGGAGGTGTATGCAAGATGGTCCAGGGAGGTAACCAGAGAAGTGAGAGAAGCCAGGGACCAGAGGGAGCTGAGATCAGCACAGGGAATTAAGGGGGGAGAAAGACTTTTTCAGATACATCACAGAGAGGGTGGTAGAAAAATGGAACACACTACCAGAATGGGCAGTATCATGTAAAGTAAAGGAAGTGCAAGGAGAGAATAGTGAGGATAAAAAGGGTGGGCAGTAGACAGAAAAGGGGAAGGAACAGGTGAAAGCACTGAATGAGTACATTTGCTCAATGTTGACGGAAGGAAAGGTGTGACTGCTACCCTTATGGGCTGGGAGGCTGGGGATGGGGGAGAGGAGGCAACAGATGGCAGGATTGTGGGAGGCAGAGCCCTACAGGGACTGAGTGCACTGAGGGTAGACAAGGCACCGGGGCCAGCTCATATCCACCCCAGTTGCTGAGGGAGATGGTGGAGGTCTTGGTGGAGCCACTGGCAGATCTGTACAGCACCTCACTGGAGTCAGGATGTGTGCCACTGGACTGGAGGATGGCACATGTAGTGCCGTTACACAAGAGCAGACCAAGGGATGGTAAGTCTCACCTCCATAGTGTGCAAACTCATGGAAACAATACTAAAGGAAAGACTGGTGTCATACCTGGAGGACAACGGCCTCCAGGATGTGAGGCAGCATGGGTTCATTTCAGAGAAGTCCTGTCAAACCAACCTGATACAATATTATGACTGGGTGACAGGTGAGCTGGATAAGGGTCATGAGGTGGATGTTCTTTACTTGGACTTCAGCAAGGCCTTCGATTTAGTGCCTCATGGGTAGTTTGGGGGGAAGCTAACTGGTGTAGGGGTAGGGGCAAAAATGATGAACTGGATTACAAGCTGGCTGAGTGGGAGGCTGCAACAGGTGGTTGTGGGAGGGGAACTCTCAACTCTGAAGCCGGTGACAAGCGGGGTGCCACAGGGCTCTGTGCTGGGACCAGTATTATTTGGGCT
Source organism: Neoceratodus forsteri (assembly GCA_016271365.2). Classification (NCBI taxonomy): domain Eukaryota; kingdom Metazoa; phylum Chordata; order Ceratodontiformes; family Ceratodontidae; genus Neoceratodus; species Neoceratodus forsteri. The sequence goes on from CM028136.1 coordinate 913,193,710, forward strand.
CTTCATGTCAGACATTGCACACAGGGTGGTGAGCAAGGTAAGTCTGTTTACAGACAACACCAAAATGGGAGCAGTGGTGGATAGAGAGGAGGGATGGAAGCAACTGCAGGGGGACCTAAGCAAGCTAGAGGAGTGATCAGAGAGTTGGCAGCTGGGGTTCAATGCAAAGAAATGTAAGGTTATGCACTTCAGGGTGAAGAACCCAAGGAGAGAATACTGGCTGGGTGGAGTTAAGCTGAGGATCACTGAGGAGAAGAAGGACCTGGGGTAATGGTAACAGAGACCATGAACAATACTGTCCAGTGCAGGAGAGTGGCTGGAAAAGTGAACAAAATACTGAAGTGCATAGTGAAGGGGTTTTTGTCCAGGCAAAGAGAGGCGATTTTGCCCCTTTACAGGTCACTGGTAAGGTCACACTTCGAGTATTGTGTGCAATTTTGGAGGCCATACCTAAAGTGTGATATCACGCTACTGGAGGGGGTGCAGAGGAGGGCAATGAAGATAATATGTGGAATGGAGGGGAGAGACTATGAGAGCAGACTGGGAGACCTGAATATGTACACCCTGGAGGATAGAAGGGATGGGGGACATGACAGAGACATTGAAGTATCTGAGGGGAATCAATAAGGATGGGGCAGATGGGGTCTTTAAGCTAAGGAGGTGGAGGGGCACCAGGGGGCATGGGCTAAGAATGGAGGGGGAAGATTTAGGAGGGAAATGAGGAGACACAATTTCACAGAGAGGGTGGTAGCAAAATGGAACACACTACCAGAATGGGTTGGGTGGTATCATGTAAATCTGTGAACAGCTTTAAAAGGGCATGGGACAGGGAGCAGGGATAGTGAGAGTGGGGGAGGTGGAGGCGGCAGTGGGATGACACAGGGGAGGGGTGTGTGGCATCTGCAAACTAGGGGTGCTAGCTGCACACTCGAGCAGACATAGATAGACCAGGTGGTCTGTTTCTGCCAGCACATTTGTATGTTTGTATGTTCGTAAAAAAGAGCTCTGAAAAATTCCCCCATTGACTCATATGTGGTGCCCTCGTGCTCTCCCTGGTTAGGCGTCACAAAATGTCAGAGCATAGGGGCAGGGCTGACAGACTGGGAAGTGGAACGGATTGGCTGTCTGTCTGTTCAGCATCATATTTTATCCCTTCCCTCCAGTAGTGGACATGTGCAAAGCATTCTATTTTTACTTAACTAGACTATCACCAGCATAAGGTAATGGGTTTTTGTATTGAAAACTCCATTTTTTTTAAATATTGAAACTTCTCTTTAAAATTCTGGCACAGGGGGTGCTCAACCCCCCATGTGGGCTGCTACCCCCCACCCTGCCTGTTTTCATTATGTGACACTGGGGAGCCCACTCCTGGTGCTGCCAAACAGACATTAGGGCTTCCAATCCCAGTGTCAGTACCTGCAATAAAGAAAACCATCCCCTGTAACCTTAAAATTCTAGCACAGGGTTGCTCAATACCTCTTGCCAGCTGCTAACCCCCACCCTGCCAGTTTTGATTATGCAACAGTGGGGAACTCATCTCTGGTGCCATCAAATATAATACCAACACTGGGGTGCCTTATCCCATTGTCAGTACCTGAAATAAAGAAGATCATCCCTTGTAGTTTTTTTTAAACACTCTGTAAAATAGAAAAACATTAATCGATGTCTGTTGCTGCCACTGCCATTACTGTCTCTCCAATGACTCTCCTACTCGGTACTCAGCACCCCACGCACCCCCAAGCCCTTACTTACCTACCTGGGGTCCATCGCCATAATTCTGTCTGGACCAGAGACACATCTTCACTCTTCAATGCTGGACCACAAACTGAGGAAATCAGGTATGAGATTCCATGTATTTCAATGGGGTTTTGAACTTATGGGCATAACTTGGTCATTTTTAAATATTTTTGCCCTAAATTTTCAACATGCCTTTTTTGGGACCCCACCTCATGAACAATGCCAATGAAATTAGGCAAATATGTCCAGAAAGGTGATTTCATGGTCACTGCGTGAAATCACCTTTTGGGCAGGATTTAAAAATTTTCTCCACCCTTGTTCATGAGGTGGGTCATGAGAAGGCTATATTGAAAATTTGGGGTCAAAATATTAAAAAAAAAAAAAAAATTATGAGCCTACATTGAAATTTATGAATGCAGGCTTGTAACTATAGTAATTTTCAATATTTTGACCCCACATTTTCAAAATAGCCATTTCTTCACAGCACCTCATGAATGTGACAGCTGTGATTTTTCAAATCCTGGCCAAAATGTGTTTTCACACTTGTGGCACAAAATCACATTTTGGGCCGGATTTGAACATTTTCACACCCTTGTTCATGCGGTGGGGTCCTAAGAAGGCAATGTGGGGTCATAAGAAGGCTATGTTAAAAATCTGGGGTATAAATATAAGAAAACAACAAAGTTATGAGCCTACATTGAAATTTTTTTCAATGCATGCTTTAAACTGTGGTAATTTTCAATATTTTCACCCTACCTTTTCAACATAACCATTTTCCATACCACCTCGTGAATGTGACAGCTGTCATTTTTCAACTCCTGGCAAAAAAGTATTTTCACACTTGTGGCATGAAATCACCTTTTGGGCATAATTTAAACATTTTCTCCACCCTTGTTCATGAGATGCAGTCATCAGAAGACTGTGGAGTTAGAAGAAGGCTATGTTGAAAATTTGGGTTAAAAATAAAAAACAACAAAGTTAAGAGTGTACGTTGACATTTTTCAACGTCCTCTTGTAACTGTGGTAATTTTCAGTATTTTGACCCCAGATTTTTAACATAGTAATTTTTTCACACTGCCTCATTAGTGTGACAGCTGTCATTTTCCAAATCCTGGCTAAAATGTGTTTTCACACTTGTGGTGCAAAATCACCTTTTGGGCACAATTTGAAAAATTTATCCACCCTTGTTCATTGGGTGGGGCCATCAGAAGGCTGTGTTGAAAATCTGGGGAAAATTTTTAGAAATCAACAAAGTTACAAGTGCATGTTGACATTTTTTAACCCACACTCATAACTGTGGTAATTTTCAGTATTTTGACTCTAGATTTTTAACAAACTAATTTTTTCATACCACCTCATAAATGTGACAGCTGTCATTTCCCAAACCCTACCCAAAATGTGTTTTCAAAATTTGTGGCACGAAATGTCATTTCAGCTATTGTTTTATAAATGACACCTGTCATGCTCAGCAAGAGTGGTCATAAAAAGATTATGTTGAAAATGTGGGGTAAAAATGTGAAAAAACAACTAACTTATGACAAAATGTTGAATTGTTCCAATATTTACTCATAACTTTAGCTTTATGGACTTTGGTCCCGAATGTTCAACATATCCCTTGTATTACCCCACCTCCTGAATATGGCAGGTATCATTTTTCAAATTCCCTCTGAAACTTGTTTCCACAGTTGCACAGTGAAATTATCTTTTGAGTGGGATTTAAAAAATTCCACCTGTTTTGATCATAATGTCAGGTCATAAAAAGACTGTTGGACATTTGGGGTCAAAATATGGGAGCCCACATAAAAGTAGATATTGCCTCTGAGCTGGCCTATCCTGGGTAATCACAATCTAACAATGTGTCAAAGCATGACACCACTGAAAATGAGACATTGCATTTTATCTGTTCTATCCTGGATAAATATATAGTAAAATGTGTTCAAACAAGACCCAGTACAACAGCAATACCAGTGGTGAACATTCAGCGTTGACAATTGCTTGTTTTCTTCTGATATAAGAGCTTCAGATTTTAAGGTTTGCAAGGTTCTTGCCTCTGCTTCTAAATTTCTTAAACACTTAGCCACAACTGAACTGCAGGTGCTAGAAATATTTAGGGAGTTTTGCTGCTCTTTAGTCAACAGTTTCTCCCTGTCTTTGTCCTTTTCTGGTTTCTTAACCAAGGCTGCAGGTGTAGCTGAAACTGAATAGAGAAGAGCAGTGCTGGATTTGGTAATCTTTCTTTTTGCCCACATACTAGGGTGTAAGTCTAAAAACTTAGTTTCAGTCGATGCCATAGAGACAACTGCTAAGGAGTTTTTCCCAGTGTCTCCCTGCCCCTCTAAATGCTGTTGACTGTGCTCTACCAAGTGTCCCCTTGCATTGCTTCCGTCTCCAAATCTCCAGACCCTCCTACTTCTGGCCACTCACTTGAGATTCTATCTCACCTGTTTCAGCCAGATTTTGCCATAGTTCCTGGGTTCCAGATGCTTTGCAGCTTTGGAAGCCACTTCAGCGCTTACTGCTTGTTCATCCAAAGCTGAAAAAACCCATAGGTATGGAAGGGGCAGATCTCAAAATACCTTTAAAATTCCTTATGTCTTGCTGCTTTACTGCTTTTTTTTTTAAAAAAAAAATGTATTTTTTATTGAGAGCCTTTGCTTCATAGGCTCTATGGTAGAATTTAGACATTCTGGGGGAAGTAGTAGTTTTACCAGCTAGTGACTTAGTGAGGAGATTTCCCAACTCTGATGTCCTAGCATCCTGAATATGGAAAAAAAAGGAAGCGCTACATGAGAGGTCTATTTTATTTTCTGTTACTTAGCTAGTCAGCATTATTCAGTTGCTGCTCAGGGGAAAACCAAAATAAGTAGGAAGTTAGATAAATAGTGATTTTTTTCCTCTCTCAAGTCAGAGAGCCTACTCTCAGCTAGCCAGTCCATCAGCCATCTTGGAATCCATTTCCCAGACTTCTAGCCTGTGAGGCCCAACCAGGATAGTACCAATGTCACCCATACCTATGATTATTATAAATGACATTCCAGGATTTGTGAAGTTAATCACAGAGAGAGAGAGAATAAATCATGCTGTGTCAGCAGCTGTTATAACAAGAGCACAGGCAAATAAAATCTTAGATGTTGGGGACTCTTTTCCTTTTGGTGACTGATTCGGACTTGTTTGAGCCCAGCGCCAAGATCCAGAAGTCCAGGAAAGAAAGAAAACACCTGGAGAAACAGTGGCAGCAAAAGACTGATGGACATAGCGTGTTGATATATGAAAATGCTGAAACTAAACTGATAACTGATTGTGATTTTGTTTCTGAACAAGCTGACAATGTTTTTCTCCAAGATTATTTTTAGCAGCTGGGGGTGAAAGAAAAACAGGGTGAACGAATGTTTTAAAAATGTAATGGGCCACTGTACAGAATTTGGATTAATCTTCAGATGCAGAACAGACAGAACAATTGGCCATTCCAAAGAAGTGTAGCACTGAGTTGCTATAGATAGCACATGCTAGTCCTATGGCTGGTCACTCAGGGAGGGACTGCATCCTTGCAAGATTGTTGTACCTATATTACTAGTCTGGGATCCATGAGAATGTTGCTACCTATGGCTGTTCTTGTGCTGAATGTCAGAAAGTAGCCCCAGTGTCTAAAAAAGACAAGGTGCCCTTGGTGCCCCTACCCTCAATAGATATGTCTTTTGAGAGAATTGCAATGGATATGGTTGCCCCCTTAGACAAAAGTAAAAAGGGTAATCAATTAATTTTGGTAGTATGTGACTATGCTACTTGATACCCAGAGGCAATTCCAATGCACACTGTCACAGCCCCAAATGTGGCAGCAGAGCTTGCCAAAATTTTCAGCAGGGTGGGCATACCTAAAGAAATTATTACTGATCAGGATAGTAATTTTGGTGCTGCATTGCTGAAGGACTTGTACTGACTATTGAGTATCATTGCCATAAGAACCTCCCTTTATCACCTTCAGACAGACAGACAGACAGACAGTCTTGCTGAGCATTTTAATCGTACCCTAAAACACATGCTAAAAAAGTTTGTCAATAGTGAAGAGAAAGACTAGGACTAGCGTCACCAACACACTCCGTGGGTCAGGCCCTCTATTCCCAAAATTCCAAACCGTGAAGTGCAATATGTGAACAGGAGACAAACAGGGTAACTCTCCTGTCTGTTTTGGGTCTGAAACAACTACCAGTCTTGAGTCCTGGGGTCAATATGAACCCTTTTCGCTAGCACGCCCAGGTAATGGTTCAAATATCACACCCTCTTTGGGGAAATACAGTGCAATATTTGACCCAGTGGGCACCCAACCTGGTTCACAATTCCCTTTTGACTCATTTGAGACCTAGGTACTTTTCTTACGTTAGTGCATATGGTAACACACTGTAAGCACTTAACAGTTCTGTCAGAATTATCAACACTGTCCCAGCATTCACATTCAAAATAAGGAAAAGGCTCAGGCAAGATTTCAAGAAAAACAAAGTTTATTGAAATTAAAAATAGTAAATGAAATACAAAACACAGAACATATAACATTGAGTGTACAGTCATACAAATTAAATGGACAATTTAAACAAAAAATGCTCTGTTATTGAGTATCTAATCCTACCCTAGTTTCAAGTAATAAATAGTGGTGGTTGATTACCTACTTCAGTAGAAGTGCCCTTGAGAGTGTGTACTGTCAGGAATCCAGAGATAAAAAGCACTATCTTCCCTGAGCTTTTATAATATCAAGGAGGGAAAAAGGAAAGTTCCACCCAGCTGGTGAGGTCACAGCTCACAGTGATGCTGGCTGTGAGGTCTCCCAAATTCCCTGTGTACCAATTAGTTTTAGGCATGTGCATGTTGCTAAGTAGCCCACAAAAAAACATGTATTTTTTTTTAATTAGTGAGCCTGCTTTATTGGCAGGTCAGAATAACCCCTTTGATCTTCAGGGAAACTTCCTGACAGCTATTTCTCCTAGGGGTGAGAAATGTAACAGGCATCTGTTAGAAGTTGCTTCCCTCCCAATAGCTTATAAAATGCAGTACTTTATACAAGTGGTTGGTTTTACAACCTGTTACAACCTGGTGTAAAGGAAGCTCTTAATTAGATTTCCCACTGGGTCATGGAGAGGCAATCTCTCCTTACTACCCTTTTAAAATCCCAGCTCCCATGGTGCTCTTCTGCTGGCTGCCATATTTTCCAAGCAGACATTCAAAGAAGCATATATTTATATCACAAATATGATACAATATAATAACAAGCAGATGTTTTTTTCTTACAGAGAAGTGCCACAAGTGTGAAGCACACATTATGCACGGGGCTTAATGTTAAGTTGCCGGCCCTTTAAGAGCAGTTAGAACCTGCAAGTAGCAAATTGTTGCACTGTCTAGCAGGGCCATGTATGCCTGTCAGCCACAGAATTTGTCAGTCTGGGGCTTGTCTCCATGAAGAGAACATCTACTGCACAGAATAAACCTGTATTCTTTATTTTATGCGTCCGTCCAGTTATTTGCACAGTCCAGCATGGGGTCCTCACCAGCAGCAACCGAAGGGTCTGACAGGCCACTGAGAAGGAAAGGGGTCCTTTAGTGGCAGACCAAATACCAAAAATGCCACACATGGTAGAAAATGTAGCCCTTCTTCTAACCAGACCCCCATCTTGCTTGCCTGCATCGCTGGGTCCCCAAGTCATCACCCCAGTATGCTTCAACAGTATGAATGCTACTTGCATCATAGCCTGGCTGCAGAAAGAAAATGAACTGTTTCCTGTTTATACAGCCTTCCTATGGTACTACACCTCCAACTAAATTAAAGAACTGCCCTTGGAGCTCAAAGACTGCAACCTCAGCTCCTACCTCATGGCAGGGCATTCATCAGAACTGCTCCATTTGCCATTATTTCTCCCTCTAGCCCTCCCAGCTATAGCTTGCATGCCCAATACCTCTCACAGCAGGACTGCAGCTCCAGAAAAAAAACCAAAAAAAACTGTACTGCACAAAGAACTCTGCTCCGGCTCCTGGCTACCTTGAGGGACCACATACCTCTTAGCCCTCCTACAACACCTCTGCACCCCCAGCAATTGCAGCTCCCCAACTCAAGACAGTGTCGAACTGCAGCAAAAAAAAAATGCACAGTCAAAGACACAAGGACGGCTGCTCCATTTGGCCATCCACCAGCATTTTGCCCACCCGGCAGCACAATATCTGCTTCAGCCCTGTTCTCTACAGCTCCCAACCTACAGCCACAGTGCTCCTCTCACCCCTGCTGCCTACAAAATGGAGCCTCTGCTCCTCACTTCCCCCTCACCACTGCCGCACCAGCAACATGCTTACTCTGCTCTCTCTCTCTCTCTCCATCACCTCGGCTTTCCCGATGGCATCCAGCCACATGGAGCTACCAGCACAACATTAGGGCTTCTCTCCAACAGCCGCATCAGACCGCGCCTCAGGTCCGCTACCTCCTGACCGTGGCTTCTTCAAAGGGCCTGCAGCCGCACAGACAGCAACCACGGCTTCCCCCTCGCCCCAGCAGCCATATGGAGCACTCCACTCCCTAGCTCACTACAAAGCTGTGCTTGGCCCACTACATAGGGAGTCATATAAATATACAATAAAAGAACCACTAAATAAATAGGAGACAGAAAGAAAAAAAAGAAATGAGCGCAACACAGGGCAGGACTATTACTACAATACATGGGGAAGGAAACCAAAAGTCTGCACCGCCCCATAAACCAAGCAGGGCTATACAATAAATAAATGGGGGCAAGGAAAATAAATAAAATAACAGCAGCGAGCAAGGAAAATAAAACAGCAGCAGCTGGGCACAATCAGTATATAACTTGGGAGGCAGAACCATAAATATTTACAGTACACAGCTTGAGAGACCACCAAAAGAATAAAGAGAAATGAATGCTCTATAAACAGAACAGAGATGCACCAAATCAACTCCCCCAGCATTTTTTTTCTGTCACTCACCACAGGAAAAATTCTGCCATTTTTCTACGCCAGTTCATGGAGAAGAAGGCAGCAGGGCGGCAATCGCCATCTTGATCATTGCAGAGAAGAACAGCAGCCTCGTGGCAAGGATCCTCCATCTTGTATTCATAAAAACAACAAGAAAGGATGTGACCCATAACCCCACCTGCTGGCAGCCATCTTGCTACAGTCAGGCCAGACAAAACCCACAGGAACTGTATGTCAAAGTTCGGCGGCCATCTTGTGAATAGCACAAATTGACCTCACTCCATTGAAATCAATGGCAATCCTATTGAAATGAATGGACATTGCAACAAATAGATGATTTTTCCAACAAAACCTTTATTTAAATAACAAACAACACAGAATTGAGTGGGAATTTTTTATTAAGAATTTGATGAACCTTGCTACAAAAATTTGTACTTTTGTCTACGAAAATAATTTTTGCTTGGCACTTCATCCACGACATGATGTCTGGTCTCCTGCATGACGACAGCTCCTTCTCACTTGTACAACCTTCGCTCAGTGAAACGAAGCTCACCTCCAGCCACAATGTCTGATGGCAACACAGATATGGGTGCTGGAGCATCTGGAGTTCTACCTTCACCCACCTCAGGGGCGTGGGGCTACAAAATCGAAACAATCCTGCATGATATCCAGTCATCCATCTCAGTTCAATAAGCACCAGCTATACAAGCCATTCAAGATGACCTGGCCTACATTAAAGCTATTTCACCACAGTCCATACCAGCCTATAACCAGTACCCCTTCTCAGCCTTGCCTCACGAAGACGCTGTTGACTGGCTGGAGCAATTCCAAGCATGGCTTTATTTCAACATTTGGACTGATCCTTTGCACATTTCCAATGCCTTGCACTTGCTTCTGAGAGAGACTGACATTTTCTGGTTCAACGCATTTCCAGAACAAGTCAAAGGGGACACTACCACTCTATGCAACTTTCAAACACCATTTTCTCCAAGCACACCCACTCTGGTTATTGGAGCAACATCTGTGGGAACATATCATGCAACCCACTGAATCTCTTGAAGCCTTCATAGAGGACATTGAGTCTCACTGCAAACACTTACAGAAAACACAGAAAGATCAAGTAACAGCCTTTGTCCAGGGCCTGCCTCCTCAATTTCATACCTATATCATACAGCAAAAGCCAACCACCTGGACAGACACCATCTAAGCTGCATGGGTAGCCCAAGAGTTCATCTCAATGTTTCAGTCTGCCAGTGCTCAGGAGCCCCAAATCTCACAACTGGTTGCACTCGCCACATATGTCCAACAGCAACAAGCAATGATTGACAAGCTTAGCTCAACTGTCAATACCATACACATCAGCTCAACTGTCTCCTCTGCAAATTCTGTCAACACTATGCAACCACTTTGACAGCGACCTGATCCACTTCCGCCTTCATGAGAGCCTGTAACCTGCCAGTGGTGTGGATTCAGAGGACACACTGCCACTGTCTGCTGAAAGCTAAAGTATTACAACAGGACTCAAAAGAACCAAGGGCGCCCACCACAGTGCAATCAACGTGATAACCGCAACTACTCCTAGGATAAGGGAAACGAGTGCTACCCAACAGACTAGGGGCTTTTGTTGGGCAGGGGAACACAGCAACTGGCCACCTCTCTGACTCTCACAATTCAAACAAAACGCATCCTCCAACTGCAAACTCAGGCACACTCTCGCTTCCAGGGGCAAAAGTACCTGTCATCCAATCACCCCTCCTAGGCAACTATGTCCCTGTAACCACTGGAGATTGGTTCATGCATGCCCTGGTTGACACTGGAGCAGAAATATCAGTTATTAACAGCAGTATTCTGAACAATCAAGTTATTTGGCACATACCTAATGTCTCTCCTACTGACCTAAAGTACATTATCACAGCAAGCACAGTTACAGTACCTATCACAGGTGTGGTCCATCTCAAGCTACACTTTGGCTCACAGCAAGCTACTGTCAAGTTTTACATAGTGCCTGATCTACAACCTGCAATTATTCTTGGTCTGGACTTCCTCAAAGCTCACAAAGCCATCCTAGACTTTGCCTCAAACAGTCACTAGATCCTCGGAGGCAACTTGCAGCTATAAACTCAGTCACTGTGCCTCCTCAGTCAGAGATGGTTTTGATTGCCAAGATTCAAGGTGAACCACTTCCACAAGGTGTTGGTATCATCATGGGATCCCCTGCACTGTATTTGTCGGGTCTCCTTCCAGGAAACACCATATCAGCAGTGCATGGTGGCGCAGTCTTCCAAAAATGCTGCAACTTCACAGATGTGCCTGTAGTCATCTCAAAGGGTGCCAACATCAGAAAGTTTGTCTGCTTGTCTTCAGGGGACCATCTCAATCTCATGCAAGAACTTCAGCCTGGTTCCACCAACTCTAGTCTTGTCAGTACTATCACGACCAATCAAGCTTCAACAGAGTTACCCCTCAGTCAGCGATTTTCCTCTTCACAACTTCCAGCATCTCCAACAGAAAAGCAGCAACTTCTGAAATTCCTGGAGAATTACCCAGCTGTCTTTGTAAGTCAAGAGGACAAGCTTGGATGCTGTGATATCCTGCAACACACCATCAAAATGCAGCCCAACCAGAAGCCAATCCATCAGCAAGCCTACAAAGTGGGACACAAACAGAAACAAGTCCTAGAGAACATAATCAAAGACATGCTTCACCAAGACATTGTTGAAGAGTCTACAAGTCCCTGGGGTGCACCTTGCCTGCTGGTGGTAAAGAAGGACAAAGGATATTGCTTTGTGGTGGACTACAGAAAACTCAGTGCCTACACAGTGCAGGATGCTCATTCCTTGCCTACAACTGAAGATGCCTTAGAGAGTCTTGGTGCAGCCAGTCCTGCTTACCTCACCACTCTGGACCTTCAGAGTGAGTTCTATCAAGTTTCCATTGATCCAGCTTCTCATCCATACACAGCATGGTGCTGCCACTTGGGACTTTTTCAGTTCAAACATCTGCCTATGGGTCTTCAGAACAGTCCAGCCATATTCCAGCATGTTATAGCTTGGCAGAAGACACCAGGAGAAAGGACTGCTGTGTGACTGAACTTCTCTGCTGGGACTAAAGTAGAAGAACTTTTGTATTTGACCTTTAATTTAGGGCAAAAAAACTAACATACAAAAAAAAGTGTGTGTTTGGGTTAACTGAACTGAATGGGTATCTGAAGAGTTATCTAGGTGTAAATCTCAGATGACTGAAAGGACTTAACTGCTATGAGGTTTAAATTACTTATAGAAAGATCTGGTAAGTAGAGGAAGTGGCTTAGCTAGAAGAAAGCTATATTTAAAGACTGCCTTAGAAAGTTTCTGCTAATAGCTTGGCAGAAGACACCAGGAGAAAGGACTGCTGTGTAACTGAACTTCTCTGCTGGGACTATATTGCCCTCCTTCCCTACCCTCCACCCCCCCCACCCAAAGCTAGTTCTATTTTTATAGGCACAGAATTTGACTGACAACAGGAACTTCCTGTTTAGGGGCAGGAAGGAGTGATCACAGAACCACCAAGGACCCACCATCCTAGAAGGGCAAGAGTAGCTCTCCGGCCCCCTCTAGCTGCTGGAGGTCTGCCTCTGAGCAAGTAAGTGGTCTACTGAGAAATATAGGATATTCTTGTCTCAGAACAGGACAATCAAGAGCTTAAAGGGCACACAGGCAGAAAGTAAGGAGAGAGAAAAAAACAGTGGAAAGAGTAAGGATTGCAAACAGTTAAGGGGCCAGAAATAAGACATGATTGGAGTGGTGCAGTGCAGTGGCTGTGGAGCAGCAGTCTTCCGGGAGATGTTCTGGAGGATGCGGTGTTGTACCATCTGCAGGCACCTCTCTGGGCTGAGGGAGGAGGTTGCTCATCTCCAGGCTGAGTTGGCCAGGATTTATGGGACCTCCTCTTCCATCCAGGGACCACCAGTGCCACTGCCGTTGCCTCAGAGGTTGCCAAGAAAGAGGAGTGGTTGGACCACAGTGGGCTCAGGGAGGATGAGGGTGGTGGAACAGAGGCACATCCCTCCCATTGTACCTCTCACAATTCCTATGCCATTCTGGCAAAGTGTGGTTCCTCTGTGAGCACCCACAGTGGAGACCAAGGAGGATGCTGGGAACCTCCACAAGGAGACCCACAGGAGGTGGCAGGGACCCTGCAGGGAAGAAACAACTCCTAGTGGGGACTCCATTGTTAGGAAGGTAGAACTGGGGACGAAAGGGAGAGGAGGTAAGGTGCCTGCCTGGCGCCATGGCTTGCAGGGTCAGGAAGCCAATCCTCAGGATTGCCAGAGCAGCTGCACAGGGAGGGAGCTGGATGTCATTGTCCACCTAGGGACAAATGACCTGGCTAGAAAGGGATTAGAGAAGTGCAGGAAGAGTTTGTGGAATTGGGGAGGGGCCTTAGTCAAGTAGCACGCACGGTAACCTTCTCGGAGGTGCTACCCATCTATGGCATAGGAGGCTAGGGTGTTCCGCACCATGGGATTCAATCAGTGGTTGAAAAACTGGTGTGGAGCTCAGGGTTTGGCTTCATTGGGGAATGGGGTCCACCTGGGTGATGCAAGCCTATACTGGCATGATGGGCTGCATCTGTCCGGGAGGGAACCAGCATCCTAGGTGATAGGTTTAAATGCTTCATTGGCAAGCTTTTAAACTAGCCAAGGGGGGAGGCACTGGAAAGGAGCAGGAAAATCCTAGCCCCCAAATAATCACGGTAGTAAGTGCGCAAACACCAACATAGAGGTGTCGATAGGTAGAAGGGCAGGGGTAAATGGAGAAAGTGACAAAGGCAAGAAGGACAGGGATGGGGCAAAAGGGAGTAAGGCCATCAGGAAATGGAGGGTAATGAGTACCAATGCCCATAGTCTGGGCAACAAGCTCCCTGAGCTGATGGCCTTAATGGAAGAGGATGCCTGGAAATCGTGCAGTCACAGAAACATGGTACACAGAGAACCATGACTGGGATGTTAACATACCAGGGTACATAACCTACAGGAGAGACAGGCAGGGGAGAAGAGGGGGAGGAGTAGCTCTCTATGTAAAGGAAGGGATAAAAGCAACTGAACAAAAGAGTAAACAGGGAGGAGAGGAGGCACTGTGGGTCACCTTGGAGACTGGAAAGGGCACTACAATCTGCACAGGGGTTGTGTACAGACCCCCATGTCAGGGGAAGGAATGGACAAGGATATGATAGAAGGCATTCTTAGAATGGCAGAGAAAGGGGAGATACTGTTGATGGGAGACCTGAATATGCCAGATGTTAACTGGGCGCATTGCTGCAGCCACATCCAAGAGCAGGGCCATTCTTGATGCCCTACAGGTGGCAGGCATTATACAGCTAGTTTCAGAACCCACCATGAGGGAGGCAATCTTAGACCTCGTACTCTCAAACGGGGGCAGTGAGAGGATCTCAGATCTAGAAGTGGGTTGCCATCTGGGGACAAGTGACCATCAAACAGTGTGGTTCACGTTAAACTCAGCTACAGAGTCAAGCCATACAAAAGTGAGGGTACTGGACTTTAGGAGGGCTGACTTTGGCAAGATGGGAGAGTGCCTCAGAAAAGCACTAGCAAACAGGCTAGAAGGAGGTGTGGAGCAACAATGGGGAATTATCAAAACTGCCATCACAGAGGCAACAAGCCTTTGTGTGAAGCAAATGAACAAATCAAAATGAAGAAAAAGCCACTATGGTTCTCAAAGGGTGGCTGTGAAAGTCAGGAAGAAAAGATAGCATTCCGGAGTATAAGGAAACACAGAAGGAGCAGGACAGAGCTGTACCAGTTAAGGCAGAAGGAAGCAGGGAGGAAGTCAGAATAGCAAAGTCCCAAACTGAGGAAAAGATAGCCAACTCAGTTAAGAGGGGATAAAACCTTTTATAGGTACATCAGCAGTAGAAAGACAAAGGGAGGATAGTGAGGCTGAATAGAATGAACAGTGGGTGGGCAGGGGAACAGTGAAAAGCAGGAATACTGAACGAATATTTCTGCTCAGTATTCTAAAAGGAGGAAGTGCCTAATCAATTAACAGAAGCACTCTTGATAGGTGGGGTCGATCCCAGTCCTTTCACAGAAGAAAGGGTTCTGCAAGAACTCCTAAAACTGAAGGTGGACAAAGCAATGGGTCCTGATGGAATTCACCCCAGAATTCTAAAGAATTAAGGAGGAACTAGTGAAACCACTGGCTACTCTTTGTAATAAATCATGGGAGGATGGTGTGGTACCCGAGGACTGGAGGAAGGCAGATGTGATTCCCTTCACAAAGTGGGTCAAGACAGAGGCAGGAAACTACAGACCTGTCAGTCTGACCTCTGTGGTAGGGAAAGTGATGGAGTCACTTCTGAAGAAAAGAATAGTCAGTACCTAGAGGCCAGTGGAGCACAGGACCCAAGGCAGCATGGGTTCACAGCGGAAGGTCATGTCAGGCAGATCTAATAGATTTCTTTGACTGGGTGACCAAAGTAGTAGACCAGGGAAGGGCTGTGGACATGGCCTACCTAGACTTCAACAAGGCATTTGACACAGTCTCACACAAGATTAATAGTCAAATTAACCAGCCTGGGAGTGGGACCCAGGGTGGTAGCCTGAAATAAAACATTGGCTGGACAGGACACAGAAGGTAATTGTAAATGGGTCCATTCCTGAAGAAAGGGGTTACTAGTGGGTACCGCAGGGTTCAGTATTGGGTCCAGTCCTTTTAATGTCTTCATCAGTGACATTGCAGAGGGACTGGAAGGAAAAGTATGCCTTTTGCAAATGACACAAAATCTGCAACAGGGTTGATACACAAGGAGGCGTGGAAAGGATGAAAAGGGACTTGGCAAGGTTGGAGGAATGGTCAAAGTATGGCAGCTAGGTTCAATGCAAAGAAGTGCAAAATAATGCACCTGGAAACAAGAACCCAGGGAAGAATACACAATGGGTGGGAGGTAGTAACAACAACAAAAGGAAAGGGACCTGGGGTAATCATATCAGATGACCTTAAGGTTAGCAAACAATGTGAGAAGGCAGTAGGGAGGGCTGGGGTATACTGGGATGTATAGGGAGAGCATCAGCAGCAGAAAACAGGAAGTTGTTATCCCTCTGTACAGACAGTTGGTGAGACCCCATCTGGAGTACTGTGTCCAGTTCTGGAGACCCCATCTCCGCAAGGACATAGACAGGATAGAGGCAGTCAGAGGAGGGCAACTAAAATGGTACAGGGTCTGCAGAGAAGCCGTATGAGGAGAGACTAAAGGAGCTTAATATGTATACCCTTGAGGAAAGAAGGGAGAGGGGACATGATAGAAACTTTAAGTACCTCAGTGGAATCAACAAAGTCCAAGAGGTAGCATCTTTCAGAAAAAGAGGCGTGCAAGAACAAGGGACACAATTTAAAGATAGAAGGAGGGTGGTTCAGGGGCAATGTGAGGAAGTATTATTTCACAGAGAGGTAGTGGATGCATGGAACAGCCTTTCTGAGGAGGTTTTGAGGGTCTAAAACTATGGGAGAATTCAAGAATGCATGGGACAGACATAAGGCAATTCTTGTGGGGGGTAGGAAGAAATAGGCTGTTGGTTAACTAGGATCTACGGCCTATCCTGTAGGTAGGGAAATGGGCAGACTAGATGGGCCTAGCGGTCCTTATCTGCCGTCAAAGTCTATGTTTCTATGTTTCTATGTTATGGAGGTCGTACTATGCGGGTTGTCTTGGAAATCTTGCCTAGTCTAGCTGGACGATGTGATTGTCTTTAGCTGAACTTTGCCAGAGCACCTACAACATCTCAAAGAAATGTTCGAACATCTCAGACAAGCCAATCTCAAACTTCACCCAGAGAAGTGTTGTTTTACACAGCATCAGATTCATTACCTGGGACATGTTGTTAGTTTTCAAGGCATCTCTCTCCAGATCCAGATAAGCTCTCAGCAGTCAAAGACTATCCAGAACCAAACAACCTCAAAGACCTTTGAGCTTTCCTGGGCTTGTCTGGCTACTACTGAAAGTTCATTTGCAACTATGCCAAGACTGCAGCTCCACTGTATGACCTCACCAAAAAGGGATGTGACTATTATTGGATTTTTGAATGTAAAGAGGCTTTGAAATCTTAAAACAAAACCTAATCTCTTCTTAAGTATTGGCCTAACCAAGGTTCGACCAATCCTTCAAACTTTACTCAAATGCTAGCTCCTTTGCAGTGGGCGGCGTGCTCTGTTAAATTCAAGATGGGTCCGAATGAGTTATCTCCTTTACCAGGCATTCTCTTTCCTCAGCTGAACAGAACTATGGCATCACAGAAAAAGAATGTCTACCCGTGGTATTTGCCATAAAGAAATGTGACTGCTACCTTCGCTACTCCACCTTTACAGCTATCGTTGATCACTCTGCCCTTAGATGGTTATTTGAAATGAAGGAGCCAGTAGGTAAGTTCACCCAATGGATCGCCATGCTGCAGTCCTACAACTTTGAAATTCAGTGCAGACCAGGTTGAGTTCACTCAAATGCCGATGGTGTAAGCCGGAGATGATATTCCTCTGCTTCCTTCTCAACAGATGAAGAATTCTGCTTACAAGCTCCTTTCTTTCCGTGTCACGGATGTGCTTCCTGTGGACACTCCTACAGCACCTCAAGTTGCTTTGCTGCTACCAACTGCTTCTACAGAAAGACACACAAATCCTCAGTTACTGCAAGCAGCCAAAGAGCTTCTCATCTCCAATACATTTTATCTGTCCCTGGCAACTGTTAAAATGCAACAAAGATCTGACACTTAATTTATGGATATAATCACCTACTTAGAGTTTGGAACCTTACTGCAACAAGAGAAGCATCACCAAGATGTACTTTTCTTTGCTTCACAGTACTTCCTCAATGACAGTGGGCTTTTCCACATTTGCACCAAGGAAGGCAAGGGCCATCGCATGGATAGAACTCGTGTACAGCTAGCTGTGCCAGCCTCTCTAGTCAATCAAGTTCTTCTCTCCACTCATGCCTCTCTTACTGGATCATATGGGAATACACAGAACTCTCAAAAAGACAAGGCTTCACTTCTTCTGGCCTCACATGAACAGGGACATTGTCTGATTTATAAAATCCTGCCAGCCCTGCTCCCAAAGAAAGCCTCCTGCCAAACTGACAAAGGCACACACTATTCCAATGCCTGTAGCCACTGAACCATTCCAAAGAGTCAGCACATACATTCTTGGGCTTTTACCTACATGCTCTGACTCTGGCAACAAATACATCCTTATTTTTGTGGACTACCTAGCAAAGTATTTGGAACTAATCCCCTTAAAAGACATCAAAGCTACCACAGTGGCAAGTGCCTTCCTCAACACGGTCATTTATCATCACAGTACCCCATCATACCTACATTCAGACAGAGGCACTAACTACCTTTCCACCATTGTCCGAGAAACATGCAAACTTCTCGACATAAAAAAGACACATACCACAAGTTACCATCCAAAATGCAATGGACAGAGTGAAAGAATGATGTCTACCATTCTCAACACACTTTCCAAGTACCTGGATGAAACTCATGACACCTGGGACCATTTTGTTCCCTTTGTGCAATTTACCTACAATACCAGCTCTTGTGTTGACAGTACAGAGTACACACCATTCTTCTTAGTCCATGGATGTCACCCAAAAACTCCATTGGACAGGGAACTCTCACTGCTAGAGGTTCCTAAGTCAGCTTCTTCCTTCATTATTCCAATGCTGGAACAGCTTGAACTTCCCAGACGTCTTGCAATCATCACGTTGGGCCAGAGAAAATCTGCCATGCAGAAAATGTCAGCAGCCAAGTCGCATGAGCCTTCATTCTCCAGTGCGTATTTGTACTGACCTGTCCTTGTTCCAGGCACCACCAAGAAACTGCTTTGCCCTTGGACTGGTCCCTTCTACATCATAGAAAAGCTTCCTCCTGTCGATGTTTGTCTGCGATGCAAGTCAGATGGAAAGCTGGTACACAACAAAGTCCACATCGACCAACTGAAACATGGGTACCTGAGTAACACCCTTCCAGACGACCCCAGTCCACCTCACAATGAAGCTGCACTTGATCCTGCCATCCTCTCTGAAGCTGAGATCCCTTCAGACAATTTACAAGCAGTTCCTACAGATCTTCCCTCTCCTGACACTCCCTAGCTGGATTCTGTTTGCCAGATGATTTGGCCTGGGACTTCCTCTTCTTCTTCTCAACCTTCTTCTTCTTCTCAGGACTCTCCTGTACACACATCAGTGTACCAGATCGAGAAGATCTTAAGGAAGAAGTTTACTAGTGGATCCTGGACTTACAGAGTCAAGTAGTGTGGCTTTGACAGTGGGTAGAACTCCTGGGTCGCTTTTAATGACCTGACCCCATCCTGTCAGGAACTGATGCAATCCAATCATGCCTCCATTCCCACTGACTGGAAGTCAACGGAGATCAGGAACGTTTGTGAACCAGACTCAGTGTAATGTTGAGACTAATTATTTTACTGTAGTATTCTCTGAGTTAACTGTTTTGCAGTAAATGTCTTCTTGTGCCTATCTCATTACGCCTGTTGCTATGGTACTGCATACCTGCATTAACACCTTTTCTTCCAGGAATACCATTAGATAGTTCTATGTGTTTTTGATTGTTATGCAACTGTTATTAAAGTTTTAGCCTGCATTATGGGTATCCTCCTGCTACTACCCTTCCCTCTCTTCCCTTTTCCTTCCTCCGCACTTTAGCACTTGTGGCATGACCAAGCCTCAAGTACTATTGTGTTCCCCTCTCCCTGTTGCTGCTCTGACTGGTTCCCAGTGTAGTCCAGATTTTTTCCTCCCCCCCCCCTCCCTGCAATGGAGTACTGTTTTGTGAAATGTAATGCCTTGAAATGCATGAACGTGTTTTTTTTGCTTTAAATCTTTCTTACTTAGAAACTGTTTATAGTGTGTTATTGCTTGTTTGAGTGGTGCTCACATTCACTGTCACGGCGATAATGTGAAGTACACATTAAGCATGGGGCTTAATGTAAGCTGCCACCCCTTTAAGAGCACTTAGAACCTGCAAGTAGCAAATTGTTGCGCTGCCTGGTAGGGCCATGTATGCCTGTCAGTCAGAGAATTTGTCAGTTTGGGGCTTGTCTCCATGAAGAGAACATCTACTGCACAGAATAAACCTATATTCTTTATTTTATGTGTCTGTCCAGTTATTCGCATGGTCCAGCATGGGGTCCTTACCAGCAGCAACTGAAGGGTCTGGCAGACCATAGAGAAGGTAAAGGGTCCTTTAGTGGCAGACCAAATACCAAAAATACCACACAAGCATTAACATGTTTTTCACTCTTTGAAATGCTATATGGTAGACAACCTAGATTGCCACTAGATGTAATAAAAGAAACATGGGAAGATAACCCCACCCAGAAAGAATCTATTGCATCTTATACATGTGCACTGAGAGAGAAACTGGTAAAATATGTTGAGATTGCCCACAGTAATCAGAAAGAAGCCCCAAAACAGCAGCAAATGTATTATGACCATGGGGTAAAAGAAAAAGGTTTTGAACCAGGTGAAAAATCTTCTTACTGTTATCCACTACAGAAAACAAACTGTCAATGAAGTGACAAGGGCCTTGTAAAGTAGTTAGATGTACTGGTACAGTTAACTATGAGCTTGAGACTCCTGATAGGAAAATCTTACCAAGATATACCATGCCAACCTCCTGAAGAAATGGGTTGAAAAAACACCAAAGGTTGCTTTGTTAGTGTTACCAGAAACTGCTAAAGAAGATATTGATATAGTTTATGACAGCCTGGAACAAACTAACTTCTGATGCTGTAAAGGTGAATATTACCTTACCCACAGAACAAACCACAGAAATTCATAACTTGGTAAAGACCGTTCGGAGTACTTTTACCACACTACCAGGCCAAGTAAAAAGGGTTGAGCATGTAACATTGACAGAGACTGTTTGTCATATCAGACAAAAGACATACAGATTACTAGAGTAGTAAAGAGCAGTTGAGCTTAAGGAAATACAAAAAATGAGAATTGGGTATCATTGAAGAATCAAAAAGTCCTTGGTCCTCACCGATGCTGACTGTAAATACAAAATAAAGGAGTGTAAGAATTTGCCTTGATTTTAAGAAATGGATAGGTGATTTGGAGGACAGACTGGGAAGAGCCAAATATATTAGTACCCTTGATCTCACCAAAGGTTATTGGCAGATTCCCCTGGCTAAAGAATCCAGAGACAAAACTACATTTTCCACTCCAGTTTGAGTCTATAGTTCACCACCATGCCATTTGGTTTACACTACATTCCAGTGGTACATGGATGTAATTCTAGCCCCTCACACTGGTTATTGTGCTGCTTACCTGGATGATATCATGGTGTGTAGTCCAGACTGAAAAAAACGCCTGGAACACCTATGAGCAGTTATCCAATCTGTCAAAAATGCAGGTCTGACCATTAATTCTACCAAGTGCACATTAGGTATGTAGGAAAATAGATATTTGAGTTATATTTTGGGAAATGGAGAAGTAAAGGCAGAGATTTCCAAGACAGAAGCCATAGCTAACAGCCCTGTCCCTAAAATAAAGAAACATGTCAGGTAATTTTTAGGTCTGGTTGGTTACTACAGAGATTTATTCCCAACTTTGCGCAGTTAGCTAGTCCCCTCACTAAACTCACAAAAAACAGTACCCAAGTAATGTGAAATGGTCCCCAGAGTGTGATGAAGCTTTTGAGACCATCAAGGCTGCATTATGTTCAGCCCCTGTTTTAAGAAATCCATACTTTGAGAAACAATTTCTGTTACAGACAGATGCATCACAGGCAGGCCTAGGTGCAGTTTTGAGTCAGAATATAGATGGGAAGGAACATCCCTTTCTGTATATCAGTAGGAAATTGCACGACAGAGAGAAAAAGTACTCCACTATTGAAAAATAATGCCTGTCTGTGAAATAGGCAATGGAG
This sequence comes from Neoceratodus forsteri, assembly GCA_016271365.2. Classification (NCBI taxonomy): domain Eukaryota; kingdom Metazoa; phylum Chordata; order Ceratodontiformes; family Ceratodontidae; genus Neoceratodus; species Neoceratodus forsteri. Next base: position 913,215,350 of record CM028136.1, read on the forward strand.
TCCCTTAAATTTTATTTGCTAGGAGCTGACTTTGTACTGTGCATATAAAAGATCACAGTCCTCTCTGCTGGCCTAATCCAATGAAGGATAAAAATCCCAGAATCACAAGGTGATACTTGGCACTACAGTCATGTAAATTCAAGGTGATGCACAAATCCAGAAAAGATAATGTCAGTACTGATTTTTTATCAAGATATGGTTCAGGGCCAGCCCGGTGGCACTGGGGGGGTGAGGCTCTGGATGCCACACCGGCAACCCTGGTTCAGGAATGGACCTGGATCATCAGGGATCAGATGGGGGAGAGGAGGATTGAGCGTCCCAACGGATGTTGTCCTCCTCCAGCCAGGCTGGGTTACTGGGTAGCCTATGCACCTGTAGCTCCTCTGTCTGTGGAACCACAGGCAGTAGGGACACAGCTCTATGGAGCCAGGGAGGGAGGATGCTGATGGGCACTTGACGGCAGCATGCACCAGCACATCATTTGTCTGGGTGAATGTCCTTTGCGCTGGCACCCTCAGGGGACAGGGAGAAAAATTGGGGGAAAAATGAATACATCCCTGGCAGCAATGATCACAATGAAGCCAGGGATCCCAGTAGTGGGACCTGGAGGATGGAGTTGAAGTGGGTATGAGACCCCCCCCCCGAAGGGTCGAAGTGCTACGCAAATAAAAAAAAAGAAAGATATGGTTCAGGAATTGAGAATTCTGAAGGTTGGAAAAAAATGTGTGTGTGTTTTTTTTTATACATTTTCTTCTGTGCACCACAGTGGCTGGCTTCACACTAACCCTACCTCCTCCATCCATCTGCTGTTCCTTGGTCTTGCTTAGCCCCATTCCCCATGGATTGCCCCGTGGTCAGGCTGTGAAGGGGAGGGCTATCCTCCCCATGTCCAGTGATCCTGCATCCAGATTGGGGGTCCAACAGACTGGTGACAGAGCGGGATGAGGGCAGGCAGGGCTTCATGAAGCCTGTGACCACCATTTCCCTCCATATTTTTCCCATGTCACAGTGGCCGTAAGTGCATGTGCATGGAAGTGCACATGCACTACATAACTGTGGCCTCTATACTGCGCTGGTCAACTGTGGGACTGTCACCCAGCCTCCAACAGATGGCAGCCAGTGAGCCAGTGAATCCTCCCACCCCTGGAGAGGAGAGCAGTCTGTCAGATGCTCAATCCTCTCCCTCCCCGCTGACCCTTAGCAACCCATGCTCATTCCCAAACATGGGTTGCTGGCATCCACTGGGCTGGCTGACAAATGTATGTGCTTAACTGAAATATAGGGGTCATGAAAAGGGGATACCGCATATGCAAAGAACTGTAATGTTATAAGATAATGTTAAAAGAGAAATAAAAGAAGGTTTCAGGTGGAAACCTGTTTTAAAAAAAAAAGAAAATAGGTTCCCTCTTAAAGGGGTGGGGTATGTGACAGGGTTGGGTAAGACCCTGTCATGTTAGTCAGAGAGAGAGTTAAAAGTAAGGATCTATTCTGTCCTCTGATTGCGCAGTCAGATTTTCCTTGTGGCACCTAGGAACTGGCCACTCCGATGGTCTCACAATTTTCCCATTTTCTCCCTTCCTTCACGTGCTGTTTCTAGTCTTTTTTCTCCCCTTGCTTCGCTATGGTTAAAAAAAAAATATATATATATATATATATATATATACTGGCACAGTCGTGCCAGTAAAGTTAGGGTGAAAGTGCACTTCTGTGCTAAAGTTCAAACTTTGAGGATCAATAACTTTGGAACCGTTAAACAGTTGCATGAAATTTGGCATGCATAATCTCTAGAGGTAGTTCTCCTGACCTCTCTAATTTGGTGGGAATCTGTCAAATGGTTTCTGAGATGTAAAGTGTTAAATAAACAGAAAAATCAGGATTTTTTGACATTTCTTTGTCATCCTGGATCTCAGAAACTACTTTATGTCGTGGGCTGAAATGTTCAGGGTAGAAAGCCCTTGGGTCACAGACATGCCTTTTGAAGGTTTCGTGAAAAATATTAATCCATTCAAAAGTTATATAAGTTTTACATTTCCCATTATTTCCTATGGGAAAAGTTAAGTGTTTAGCATGAAAATGGACCATTTGTAAAAATGAATCTGCTTGCAAAAATGAAATCAAGTTGTATAATTTTTGAATGTTAATAACTCTGGAACTGTTCAATGGATTTGCACAAAAGTTGGCATGCATAATCTCCAGGTGTAGGTCTCTGGACATGGCATTTTGTGTGGCTGGGTGTTGTGGTGTTTGAGATGTGGACTGCCAAAAAACAACATTAATGGCCATTTTTTGAAAATGAATCTGCCCCCTCCACTGACACTTTCACTGCTGACAGGGGTGCCCAATCCCTCTGGCGGCATCATGTATGCCCTCCCAAACTCATCTGGCACATGGGGAGCCCACCCCAGTGTGCCAATATTTATAAAAGCCTGTGGAAAAAGAAAACTGTCCCCCAATGTCTTTTATTCGATGCAGAATCCTGCATCGAAATTTGCAAACATTTTGATGCAGAATCCTACATTGAACTAGTCTGCCCCATCCACTGACACTTTCACTGCCGACAGGGGTGCCTGACCCCCTGTCAGCATCATGTATGCCCCCCAGACTCATCTGGGACACTGGGAGCCCACCCTAGTATGCCCATATTTGTTTTTTAAATAAATTATCCTGTTAATACAGAAAACCATCCCCTGTAGTTTTTTGTTAAAAAATAAACTGAAAAAAAGAAAACGGTTCATCGTCACCTCCCCACTCTCCCTTCCCCATCCTCCCTCTTTGCACCCACCTCTCTGCATCCCCCTCACCAATACTTACCTTCCAGTGGTCAGGATCAGCATTCTTCTCTGGACTGGAACATGTCTACAACCTTCAAAGCCAAACTGCAATCCGAGGAATCAAGGTAAGCCATATAATGGGAGTTACTATGTTGATATTTCGGTCAATTTTATGAATTTTTGCACAACATTTTCAACATGGGGTTCTTGGAACCCCACCTTGTGAACACTGGCACTGTCATTTTGTTTCTCGGTCCCTAAAGGTGATTTCGTGGTTGCTGCGCAGAATCACCTTTTGGAGCCAAGTCAAGAAACAACAGAGCCACTATTCATGAGGTGGGGTCCCAAAAAGCCCATGTTGAAAATCTGGTGAAAAAATTCCCAAAAATGACTGCGTTAAGAATGTGCATTGTGCAGTTTCTACACACGCTCGTAACTTTGCCAATTTTTAATATTTTCACTTCAGATTTTCAACACTGCCATTTATTCATACGTCCTTATGAACAGTACAGCTGTCATTTTGCACATCCTGCCCAGAACATGTTTTCGTACTGAGGTGCAGAATGGTGCAGTCGCTGTGCGAAATCAACTTTTGGAATGGATTAACAAAATCACAGTTGCACTATTCATGAGGGGAGGTCCCATCATGCCAACGTTGAAAATCTGGTGAAAAATTCCAAAAAATGACCACGTTACGAGCGTGCATTGCACGGTTTTTACACACGCTTGTAACGTCGCCAAGTTTTCCTGTTTTCAGTCCAGATTTTTGACATTGCCATTTTTCCACACCACCTCATGAACAGTACAGCTGTCATTTTTCAAATCCAACTGAAAATGTTTTTCCGCAACTGTGGCACAAACATGGTGTTACAGTTGCACGGAATTGCATTTTCATGGGGGGGCTGAAAGTTTATTGTACTGGGTACATGTACAGGAAATTTCAATCCTTTGCTTTCTGCTCAGGCCTCCAATATGCTGACTGGCAGGACTTTTATTTGGCACCAACCGTGGATATTGCATATGACCAATTCCATAATATAGTGCTCAGGGCCTTAGATAAACATGCTCCCCTAGTAAAAATCAGGACAAAAAGGAAAACGTGCCCATGGTTCACAGGTGGATTCAAAGCTGCACTACTGCACAGGGACTCCTTATGGAAGAAGGCAAGACAAACTAAACTTACAACTGACTGGACAGTCTTCAGAGCAGCTAGAAACTGGTGCATCAAACTCACTAGATCTGAGAAATCAAGGTATTTCCAAACAGAAATTGATACTGCTTCAAATAACACAAATAAATTCTGGAGAATGCTAAAGGACCTCGAAGGCTACTCTCCAGCACACTCTCTTCCTCAAAAAAATCACTGTGGGTGATGATTCCACCACCGATAAACAATCACTTCTAGAACTTCTTAACAACCATTTTGCCACAGCAGGATTAGCTTTCGATTCCTCATTGAATGGCTCAATCCTAGTTTAATAAATCCTAAACTAGCTTCACCTTCCACCCTGTCACTGTGAAGCAAGTTATGGATCTCCTTTTGGCCCTCGACACAAGGAAAAGCCCTGGTGTGTATCATATAGAGCCTTACTAGCTAAAGCTAGGATATTATACTTTAGCTGCCCCAATTACTCATCTATTTAATTTGTCCCTTACTCAAGGTTCTCTCCCTGCAACATGGAAAACAGCACAAGTCATCCCACTCTTTAAGTCTGGTGATACCAGTGACCTAAACAATTATTGCCCAATTTCCTTACTTCCTATCTTGTCCAAACTATTGGAAAAAGTAGTGAACTCACAACTCGGGCAACATCTTGAGAATCACAATCTTCTTAACACGGTACAATCTGGGTGTAGACCTCACCATAGTACAATCTTCGTGCTTGCTAAGGTCTCCAACGACTGGCAGACTGCATTAGATGACAAAAAGTATGTATGCTCTCTATTCCTTGATCTTAGCAAATCCTTCGATACGGTGGACCATGACCTGCTCCTGACCACCCTACGTATCATTGGAGTAGACCCTCTGGCTACTAAGTGGTTTTCTAACTACCTTACTGATTGCCGTCAACAAGTCAAAGCAGAGGGCAATCTCTCCATGCTGAAAACTGTGCAAAGAGGAGTACCTCAAGGGTCCATTTTAGGACCACTGCTGTTTGCTGTCTATATTAACAATTTAGATGATGGAATCAAGGATCATCTATTTGCTGATGATACTGTGCTGTACCTAGACAGGCCTACACCGGAACTGGCTTACAAAGACCTCCAGGTGGAATTTAACTATTTGCAGGAAAACCTACTGCATTTGAAGCTGTTATTAAATGCTAAAAAAACTAAGGCTATGCTCATTGCTCCCTCTGTAAACACTAACAAAAGCAAGGGCATACCTACAATCCCTCTTATTCGGACACCTTTAGGTGAGCCCTTAGAATTTGTGTCAGACTTTAAATACTTGGGGGTATGGGTTGACGACAGGCTATCATTTTTCAGAACATATTGAGACCCTAACTAAAAAATTAAGACAGAGGCTAGGTATCTTCTTCCAGATAAAGCAATAAAGCATCTACTTACACAAGAGGCCAAAATCCGACTAGTGCAAACTGCCTTCTTACCACTCTTGGACTATGTGCTGATATCCTATATGGACATGGACCAAGTACAGCCTTAGGGAAACTTGACACCCTTTACCATCGGGCTATCAGATTCATTACTGATGCACCATACTCCACTCATCACTGCACCCTTTATTCTATGGTAGGATGGGGCCCCCTTAGCTACAGATGCCAAAAAAATGCAATCCTCTGGACACTTAGAGCCATCTCCAATAAGCTTCCTAAATACACCTCTGACTGCCTTCCTCTCTGCCGGGCAGGGACCTACCCACTAAGAAGCCTTTCTTATACCTCCCTCATTTTTTTTTTTTTTGTCTACTTTCTCATTTGCAAATTATACTATATAGCCACTAGAGGGCTACAACAGTTGTCTTTTCTGTTAAAGAGGAAACGCATTACATTTTCTACTTCCTCTTCTGCTCTAGTGGACCCGAGATACTTCTCTTTCTTAGGACCATCCCCGGGGTTTTTCTGCTTGTTTCTCAGGCCGAACCATGCTCATCCACTAAGGCTGCAAGACTTGAACGCCTTCCCCCACTCCCATTCTGTACTGGTGGAGCAGGGCCAGAAACAGAAACAAAAGCTACAGACCAATCTTGCCACACCGGATTGCAGCCTTGAAACACCTCACTGGCTCAGCTGCAAAGAGTTGCTCCACAGGTACGTTCAGTGCCAAAAACAGCTCTCAGCCAACAAAAGGATTTTGAACTTATGACACCTGATCACCGATTGGTCTAGATTTCTAGTGGCCTTTACTGCCGGCTGTTGTGGCATTCAGATCTACCATGGGAAATTACAGTTGGTTCCTCAGTGTGTCACTAGCTTTACTAGCACTCAGCTCAATTCTTCGGAACCCTCATCCCTCCCCAAAGTGGAATGACCCTTGCGCTTCTCCCTGTCCTGCATCCAATAGCTCCTTTCAGGTAGCCATTCTGGACTATTGGGCTTCTCAGCTGTCTCTGCTGGGGAGTGGGACATCTCCCGAGCTGCCTCTGCAGATTACTCCCCCATCCAGACTTGAGGCTTCCTACTCATGGCAAATTTCTGTCAGGACACTAGTGGATGCAACACTAGGCCAGTATAACACCAGGAGTGGGTACAGGCCTACCCATCAACACCACCTCCCCTATTGCCCAAAAAATAACGTTTACAAATTACAGTTCGCTGCCTTAAAAAGAATCCTGCTTCTTTTACTATTGTGCTCAGGCAATGTCAAACTAAACCCAGGACCATTAGACACCCTTGCTTCTCCATCAGACCTGGCAGGTATTAAAGGAATGTCTTTTATGCATTTTAATGCCTGTAGTTTGCTGAAAAAGTTCACCCTTATCCAGGCTTGGGTGAACCACACCCTACCTGATGTCCTAGTGATCACTGAGACCTGGCTTAGGTCAGTCACCCCAAACAATGAAATCAATATCCCAAATTATTTACTCTTCCGAGCGAATAAGCAATCAAGAGGAGGTGGGGTAGCAATTTATGTAAGGAACAAATACTCAGCCGCATGCATAGATGCATCATCCTCCCCCAAAGAATTTGAGTGCTTGACCCTAAAGATCGAACTTTCTCCTTCCAGTGCACTCTGTGTAATAGGCTGCTACAGGCCCCCTTCTGCCGGGCCTCATCTCCTGTCTCACCTCAGTTCTGTACTGGGGCTCAGTTCCTTGGAAACCGTTATTATTGGTGACCTGAACTACGATTGGCTATCAAGTGCATCAGCTCCCTTGAAATCCTTTTGTGACACTCTAGGGCTGGTGCAACTCATTGGCGAGCCTACTCGCCCAAATAAAAAGAACCTTAACAACAGCTCCCTCTTAGATGTCATTTTGGTTAGCAAGCCACACCTGTTCTCTCATGTCGGAACACTTTTCTCAGACATTAGCGATCATTGTATAATTATCACCATTAGATCCATGCATCACTCACAGTTTGCGGCAAAGTTCTCTATCAAGAGGTGCAAATGCAACTTTGATTTGTTTGCTTATGTGCACGACTTGAAACATTCACCGCGATGGCAGAAATTCTTCCTAGCCAAAACAGTTAACAGGGCATATACTATTTTTTACGATATTTTAAGTGAGGCTTTAAATAAGCATGCACCCTTGGTTAAGGTGCGGGTCAGGAGCAGCACCTGCCATTGGTTCTCATCTGAGCTCAAAGCTTCCCTGTTAGAAAGGAATACTTTATGTAAAAAAGCCAGACGAAGCAAGAACGACTCAGATTGCCATCTTTTTAAGAGAGCACGTAACAAGTGCACCAAGATGGTCAGAGCAGCCAAGGCCACCTACTATTGTTCGGAGCTAGCCTCTGCCTCAAGAAATCCATAAAAGCTCTGGAAAACATTAAAAGACATGTCTGGACAAGCACCTGGTAATTCCATTCCAGCAAAAATTAAGTCCAGTGGCAACGTTATCGCTAACTGATCGGAGATATTGGAAGCCCTCAATAACCATTTTGCAATGGCAGGGCTAGCATTTGATACTTCTCCTGCCAATGACCTCCGCACAGCTCAGGGCCCACCAACCCGTGAGTCCTCTTCTACTGAAGAGGCCTTCTCCCTCCTGCCTGTCTCTCTAAAAGAGGTGGAAGACCTACTGCTGCAACTGGACACCAGGAAGGGAGCAGGCTCCGACTTCATAGAGCCATACTATCTGAAATGTGCCTACCATCTGCTTGTGGTGCCAATCACCCACCTATTCAACATGTCACTTTCCCAGGGTAGCCTCCCCCTCAATGGAAAATAGCCCATGTCATCCCTCTATTAAAAGCAGGTGACCCTTGCGATCTAAATAATTACAGACCGATCTCCCTCCTCCCCATCCTGTCTAAATTACTTGAAAAAATAGTGTGTGGCCAGCTAGGAGTATACTTAGAATCCAGAAGCCTATTAAACCCGGTTCAGTCTGGATTCAGAGCAAAGCACAGCACCATAACAGCCCTAGCTAAGGTGACCAATGGCTGGCTCCTAGACCTTGACAAGAAGAAGCATGTCTGTGCTGTTTTCGTGGATCTTAGTAAGGCATTCGACACAGTCGATCACAGCCTGCTTCTTTCCTCCCTACGCACCTTAGGCCTGGACCATAAATCTAAGTGCTGGTTTGCAGACTACCTCGGAGAACGGAAACAGCAGGTTAAAGCTGAAGGTGATCTTTCTCCATTAAAACCTATGCTGAGGGACGTGCCCTAGGGCTGTATCCTCAGTCCCTTCCTCTTTGCAGTCCACATTAACAACATCAATGACCCCATCAAAAAAGCCAACATCCACTTATTCGCGGACGACACTGTACTGTACTTGAGTTGTCCCACGTCGGAAGCAGCCTGTGAAGACCTCCAAGCTGAATTTAACCTTCTACAATACCAGCTCATAAAGAAAAAGCTTTTGCTCAATGCAAAAAAGACAAAAGTCATGCTCTTCTCCCCCTCCTTGCATGTGGCAATTCCTGCTGGGGGGGAGAGCTATCCCACAAATTACCACTGTTCTTGGAGAAACACTAGAGTATGTAGCTAAATTCAAATATCTAGGAGTTTGGCTCAATCATAAATTTTCCTTCACCGACCGTCTTGAAGAACTACAGAAGAAACTAAGGCAAAGATTAGGACTATTCTACAGAATAAACCACCTGCTCACAAAGGAGTCCAAGATTCAACTGGTTCAAGCTACCTTCCTATCTTTAATAGATTATGCGGACCTGCTGTACAGCCACTGCACTGCCTCTGCACTGGCTAAGTTGGACACCCTCTACCACAGAGCTATCAGGTTCATTACTGGCCTTCCACTTTCCACACACCACTGCTCCCTGTACTCATCGTTAGGCTGGACTTCCCTTCACTATAGAAGGAATAGAAATGCCACCCTATGGGCCTTCAGAGCAGTGACCAACAAGCTCCCCTCATATGTCTCAGACTGTATTCTCCAGAGTGTGTTAGGCACCTACGCTCTAAGGAGCTATTCCCTAATTGCCCTCCAAGTTCCAAGGGTCAAAACTCATTTCGGCAAAGCTGCTCTAAGCTTCTCTTTACCCACATTGTGGAACGGTTTACAAAGGAACTTGAAGCTGAGCTGCCCTGTTAGCCTGAATATCTTCAGGGCACTCTACGATCACTACATGAAAGCACCTTGCAAATGTTTTCCTCACCGCTAGCTCACTAATTCCACAACTCCCCTTTCCATCCTGGCCTTCGCCATGTTTACCCCTGGCTCTCCTCTTTCCTATTAACTCTTCTTGCTGCCACCTTCCCTGTCCACTCCAGTCTGGCTAAAGTCCCACCCCATCCATAGCAGTGTCCCAATTATCTACCCCATCTCCATCATTATCATAATAAACAAGTACACGACAGCCATCGTCACTTTCTGTGGTTTTAGCTCAATTTTCCCCCCAGTCGTCAGTAATATATCCCTCCTCTTCTTTACCTCTCTAACCTGCCACCCCATACATGGCCTCTTTCCCCAATAGGTGTAGTTGCCGGGTGCCTCACTCAAAAGATCTCTGTTTATAACCCCTGTATGCCTATGGTTGATTGTACATCTGCTGACTTCTTCAATTGTAAAATAATGCTGTTTTCTTTTTTATTTATTTCAACCTTGTACTGTACTGTATACACTGTATATACTTTTTCTTCCTTGTATATTATTGCTTTTTGTATACCTGCTTCTGTACTGTACTGTGATGTATTCATGACCAGGTCCACCTTGCAAATGAGCCTTGCTCAATGGTGCCCGCCTGGATAAATAAAGATTTTGATTGATTGATTGATTCCTAAAGTTAAAATGTGTTTTGGCAAAGCAGCCATAAGCCACTCTCCCTGTCCTCTGGAATAACACGCAAAAAACCCTAAATATGATACTACCAGTGAAAATACCCCTCTTTAAAAATATTTTTGCAAGGGCCTTTAAGGAATCCTGCAACTGTTTCCACTAAATAATCACTTATGGTACTCCTTCCGTCAATTAAACTACCATTTCCGTATGAGCGTATCCACTGTAGAAATTGTATATTTTTATTGTGTATTATTTATATATTGAACATATGTATTCTCTTATGTTCTAATGTATAGCATGTGTAGTCTGTAACCTAATTGCAGCTCTGTAACTCTTGCCTTGTGTGCCTTGTATCATATTTCCTATTCTTGCCTTGTATTTGTACCAGTACCTGACCCAGGTCCACCATGTAAATGAATTGTCTCAATGGTGTTTCGCCTGGATAAATAAAGATTGATTGATGTGGTGAGGTGCTAAGAAGGTTATGTTGAACATTTGGGGTGAAAATTATTTGAGATGACACAGTTATGACTATTTGTTTCGATTTCGGTATGTCTGCTCATAACTTAATGTGTGAAAGTGCAGGGGCCCGAGACCCCTGTGTTTTCACAGCTAGATACATATGTGCATCTGTGGAGAGATGGACACTGTTGTATTATTTGCATGGAGGGATGGGAGTGCAGGGTCCTTTTTGGACACTGTTGTATTATCTGGATGAAGAGATGGGAGCACAGGGTCCAAAGGACCCTGAGCTCTCACTGTGACATATGGACAGTATTGTACTATCTCGATGGAGGGATGGGAGCACAGGGTCTGAAGTGACATATGGATACTGTTGTACTATGTTGTACTATCTGGATGGAGGGATAGGACCCATCGTGATATATGGATACTGTTGTACTATCTCGATGGAGGGATGGGAGTGCAGGACCCAAAGGACCCTGCAGTCCCACCATGACATATGGACAGTGTTGTACTACCTTGATAGAAGGTTCAGACCCTGCGCTCTCACTGTGACATATGGATACTGTTGTACTATCTCGATGGAGGGACTTCCACCGTTACATATGGATACTGTTGTACTATGTTGTAATATCTGGATGGAGGGATGGGAGCGCAGGGCCCCCACCATGACATTTGGACACTGTTGTACTATCTGGATGGAGGGATGGGAGCGGAGGGTCCAAAGGACCCTGTGCTCCCACAGTAAAATGAGGATACAATTATACTATCTGAAAAAGAAGGGGAATTCTTTGCAAAAAACTTCAATAAGACATCAGTTAGGGTGAATACCACAGTGACAGAAGCAGGGAAATGTGGCGGTAGGGTTTCCAACCCTAATGCCCACCCCCAGGGTTCCCATCCATACCACCCCACCCTATCCCCCCACCCTCCACACACCACCAGGTGTCAGGGTGTGCCATTGGGTTATCAGGCCTAACTCTCACCCCATTGTCCTATACTGTAGTGTGTAAGCTTGTTTACACATGGAATGGGGTGAAAGTTGGGCCTGACAACCCAATGGCACACCCCGATGCCTGGTGGTGTGTGGAGGGTGGGGGGATGGGGTGGTAGTGGTGGGAACCCTGGGGGTGGGGCGTTAGAATTGGAAACCCTAAAGCCACATTTCCCTGCTTTTGTCACGGTGGTAATCACCCTAACTGATGCCTTTTTTTTTGCAAAGAATATACAGTATATATATATATATATATATATATATATATATATATAGGCATAGGTTGCACTCCTATAGCTAGGGTTGAGGAGGCACTTCAATGTTAAACTCAAAGATTTGCAGTTTAATAACTTTGCAACTGTTCAACGGATTTGCATGAAAAGTGGCATGCACTGTCAGCCATCATAGATCTCTGGATGTGGCAAGTTACTTTCTGGTCGGATGTGCGGTTTCTGAGTTCTGGATAGGTGAAAAAATAATTTTGTCATTCATTGACTTTGCTGGGATTTTTCTTTGAACTTGCCTACAGCCCAGATGGTTTGGAATCTTGGTCTGAAATTTTCAGGACAGAAAGGGACTAGCACACAGATGTGCCCTTTGCTAGTCTGGTGAAAAGATAATAAGCCATTTTTAAGTTATTGCAATTTAAAAATTTGGAAAAATCATTTCTGAGCATGCTTAGTAAGCACTAAAAATAGCTGTATGAAATGAAAAAGGAATCCTGTTTCATATGGGAAAATTTATTTTTTGTTTACCGTCATCTTGTTTCCATTTTTTCTTTTTCTTTGTTTTTGATTACAGTATTTCTTTTTGAGTGCCTTACCTCCTCGGCTGAGGTGGTCCTATGGTTCCCCATTCAGGTCTTGGCTGGCTGCTCCTGCATCAGGCGCCGTACCCAAGCTACCACCTCCTCACTTTCACCCTCTCTTAGGCTATGTTGCAGACCCCATCGCGGGAGACCAAGGGGTCAGGGCCAGAGGGAGCTCCTGGGAGTGACCAGTGCAGCGCCACAGTCAGACCTTCATGAACGCTGGAGGATTCAGCCAGTTTTTCCTGTCCCCTGAGTCCCACTCAGCACAGGTGTGCAAGGACACCAATGATGCTGCTGTATGCACTCCCACGCACCGCATGTCAGATGTCTGCCTGTACCAACCCTTTCTTGCGCCATGACTTTCTCGCCACTGCCTGGAGCCAGCACATTCATGTGTCCTCCACCCTCCCGAAGGAGAACAGTCCCTGGGATGCTCAATCCTCCTCCCCAGCCGACCCCGATTACCTGAGCCTGTTCCCGAACCTGAGTCGCCGGCATGGCGTGAGGTGTGGTGTCCAGTACCTCAACTCTCAGGGACACTGGGCTGGCTGTTTCCATTTTTTCTTACAAACAAATTTCAGCTGGCCCCATGGCGCTGAAGGCTGAGGTGCTGGATGCCTTGCCTCATGTCACGCCAGTGACCCAGGTTTGGGAACGAGCCAAGGTCATCAGGAGCTGGCCAGGGGATGGGAGGGAACAGGACTGAGCAGTCAAAAGGCAGCTCTCCTCTCCCGGGGAGGAACCCTGTTGCCCACCGTAGTTCCACTGCCCCCGGGTGAAGGTCCAAAGGCAGTACAGGTGGGTGGGTGGCAAAGCAGAGGGAGGACACCTCAAAACCATGGCATGTGCATGCCTCCACATGCGCATGCGTGGCCGAGACATAGGGATGGGGGGAAAAAACAGGGAAAAATTGGAGTATAAAATGTAAATAAAAAAAAAAACAATTTCAAAAGCCACAAAAATGACATCCTGAAGAGAGACCACCACACCTAGCTGGCTGATTGGGACCCCCTTAGGTGCAATCTGCACCTCAATATTAGTGTTTCCCCCAGGTCACACCTGGAAATGACCCCCGGCTCAATGTGCCTTTCCCGGTTACCAAATGTTTAAATAAAAAATAAAAGAGATATGGCCTGGAAATGTGTTTTATTTCCTGTTAGGAATCATTTTTCATGACTATGTGAAACAAAAAAAGAATCCTTTTCCATTATCACGAGTCACAAAAAAGGATCCTTGATCATAAATTCTGTGCCTTTCCCCCATGCTGTACTGTATTTCCCTGGTGTCTAGTGGCGCCCCTTTACCTCTGTTTAAAAAAAATGTAAATTCCTATAATCCAACACCGGGATGCCCACCCCCGGTGCAAGACCCCTTCCCCTTGCAGCCCATTGTTTTATTTACAGTAGCTGACATCGGAGTGCCCAATCTCTGTGTTGGCATTTTAAAGCCCCCCTACCCAGCACTTTGGGACACTGGAGAGCCCTCCCCCAGTGTCCCAAAATAGGCTATTATGTGTACCTGTAAAAAAAAAAAACATCCCGCGTCTTTTTAAAAAAAAAAAAAATAAAGAAAACCATCCCTCATCGTCCCCTCCCCCATCCCAACCCTCCACTGAATGCCCACCACCTACACATCTCTTACCCTATACTTACCTCCGGAGTCATATGCTGTCATCCTCTGTGGAACGGGACATGTCTGCACTCTTCAAAGCTGAACCGTGAACTGAGGAATGAAGGTAAGTACCGTATAATGTATTTCAATGGTATTTTGAACTTATGTTAATATCGTTGCCGTTTTTTGGAATTTTTGCACCAAATTTTCAAAATGGCCTTTTTGGGGACCCACCTCATGAATACTGAAACTGTCATTTTGTTACTTTGGCCCAGAAGGTGATTTCATGGTCGCCGCACAAAATCACCTTTCAGGACCGAATAATGAAATTTCATCACTAGTGTTCATGAGGTGGGGTCCCAAAAGCACCTTTTGAAAATTTGGTGCAAAAATTCTAAAAAATGACCAAGTTACATACATTTGTTGAAATTTTTCTATGCACGCGCATAACTTTTTCCATATAGGTGTTTATACTGCCATCAGATGACTGTACTGGGCATCCACGGTCCCTTCAAGACCACCCCTACTTCCCCAGCAGGACCATGGAGCCGGCCTGGGGGCATCATCCAGCGGTCGCACTTGCAATTTTCCTCAGTTTTCTCCCCTTATCCCCGGAGTCCCAGACAAGGTCAGGAGTATGGGTGGAGGCACGCATGCACGCTTTGGCCCAGCCAGCTCTGTTCTGACCACTACTGTCCTAGCGCCTGACTCCCATGCATGGCTGCACCACCATCACACCTCCACATGGTGGTGGTCTTAGGTTGGGAGAGTCGATCTCCCTAATCCGAGAGAGGAGAGCTGCCTGGCAGCCACTCTAACCTCTCCCAGCTCTCCCCTTGGCCAACCCCCAGTGGCCCATGCTTGTTCCAGAGCATGGGTTGCTGGCATGACAAGAGGTGAGGCACCCAGCGCCTCAGCCCTCAATGCCACTGGGCCGGCTGATGCGCATAACTTTGATAATTTTCAATATTTTGACCTCAGATTTTCAACATAGTCTTCTTATTGCCCAACCTCATGTATGTCACAGCTGTCATTTTTCAATCCTGCCCAAAATGTGTTTTTGCATCTGTGGTATGGAATGGCATTGCAGTTGAGCAGAATTATGTTTTGGCGGGGATTTGAAAATTTTCTGTACCGGGTACATGCACTGGGGAAATAAGATGACTATGCTGATAATTTGGTCACGCATATATGGAGGGATGGGTACGCAGGGTTCGAAGGACCCTGTGCTCCCATAGTAAAATAAAGAAAATCATGGAGCATGGGAGTGTGGGGCCCTTTGGGCCCTGTGCTTTCCCTGTGACAAAAGGACACTTATGGAGGGTGGGACTGCAAGGCCCAAAGGGCCCTGCACTCCCACAGGCAAATAAGGATGCAAGTAAGCTATCTGAACAAGTCAGGAAATTCAGTTAGGGTTGTTAGTAAAGTGACAAAAGTAGGGAAATATGACATTAGGGTTTCTAACCCTAACACCCAACCCCCCACCCTACACACACCAACAGGCATTGGTGGTGTGCCTTGGGGTCATCAGCACTATCACTCACCCAGTTCTCCTATACTGTACCCATCTCAGCTTATTTACTTATGGAATGGGGTGAGCATTATGGCTGACTACCCCAAGGCACCCCCCGAGGCCTGTTGGTGGCAATGCAAATGAGGGAAACCTAATCTCATATTTCCTACTTTGTTGCTACTAACAACTCTAACTGATGCATTAATAAAGTTTTTTAAAATGAATATATGTGTGTGTGTGTGTGTGTGTGTGTGAATCTTTATGTGAAACTGGGATCTCCTGGTTTTTAATTATATTATTGAAATGTTTGCAGAAAGCTTTTCGGGTTTATCTGGAACACAAGGGATTAATCTTGAGGTGCATTTTGAGATCCACAAGCTTGTTTGCAGAATTATCAGCATGAAATCAGCTCTGACCAGGATATCACACATTTTAGGAAGACTAATGTACTCTTCAGGCTGGTCACAGGAAGGTCAATAAAAAAATTTTGTAGCATTTTGTGAAAAACAGGAGGTGAAACCTAAAAGAACAGGATGCAAAGGTTAATTGCTAGGAAAACACAACTTATAAAAAGACATCAATGTTTTGTTGTGGTTAGGAAGAGCTACACCCCCACCCAGAGACCACCTAGTCTACCTACGCTGCCTCAAAGGGTGTTGAGAAGGAGGAGTGGCTGGACAATGGTAGGCTCAGGGAGGGTTAGGGTGGAGGAGTGCAGGCACATCCCATACCACTATGGAACTCCTACGCCACATTGGCAGGGTAGGATTGTGCCTCAGAGGCACCTGAAGTAGTGACTGGGATGGATGTGGAGGTCCTCCGGGGCGGAGACCCAAAGGGGGGGCAGAGGACCCCAGAGGAGAAGGAAGCAAATCCCGGTGGGGGACTCAGTCATGAGGGGGTTTAGTTAGGGACAGGGAGGGATGAGGAGAAGGAGGTAAGGTACCTTCCAGGTGCCTCGGCTCGAAAGGATGGAAGGAGGATCCTAGGGATCACTGGAAACAGGGAGGGAGGGAGGGAGGCTGGATGTCATTGGCCATTTGGGGACAAATGACCTGGCTAGGGAAGAGCCAGAACCAGTTCAGAAGGAGTTCAGGAGATTGGGGAGGGAACTTAGGCAAGTAGCATAGTACGTTAACTTCTCAGAGGTGCTACCTATCCATGACAAGGGGAACAACAGGTGTCTCTGCACCAGGAAGTTTAGCACATGGTTGAAGAAATGGTGTGAAGAAGTGGGATTCAGATACTTTGGGGACTGAGGCTCCACCTGGAGGGATGGAGGCCTGTACAGAGGAGACAGCCTGCATCCATCCAGGAGGGAATTAAGATTCTCTGAAAAGTCTAAATGCTTCATTGGAAAGCATTTAAACTAGTGGGGGGGGCAAACTAAAGTGGAAAGACATTGACTGTCCACGCCCACATGCAAACAGGGTCAGCAGTGGGAATCCCCAAGAGTGAGAAATCCCAAAAAGAAAAATTACAAGTAGGAATCCAGGAAGGAAGGGAAGTGAAGAATGGAAGGAAATTAGAAGAAGAAATGGGAGAGAGCAAACAGGCAGGATGAAGGGAAGTGTCAGTAACTCTGGACAGCCATGAGTGCAAATGCTCAAAGTCTGGGCAGCAAGGTTGCAGACCTAGAGGCCACCATGGAAGTAGCAGACCTGGACATAGTCGCAATTACAGAGATCTGGTACACTGGTAACCACGACTGGGATGCAGCCGTACCTGGGTATGCTCTATTCAAGAGGGACTGGGTAGGAAAAAAGGGGGGTGTTTCTTTATGTGAGGGAGAACATAAAAGCCATGGAAATGCAAGGGGACCAGGTAAAAGCAGAGGTATTGTTGGTTACCTTACAGACAAGGAAGGGGGCCACTGTTTGAACAGGGGTGATCTATAGACCTCCAGAACAGGAGGAGGAGGAGGTAATGCAAAGGATAGCTAGCAAGGGAGAGGTGTTGCTGGTGGGTGACTTCAGTATGCTCAGTTTTCTAAAAATGAACCTGCCACAAATAAAAGAACATATACTGTCCAAAATTCATGCAGGATGACAGCATCTAGATTTATTTTTATTTAAAATCTTGCCTGAGTGGGCAGTCCCTCTCCAGCTGACCTGCTCCTGTGCTCAGCTCCTCAGCGATGTGGCTGGCTCTGCTCAGACTGCCACCCACACTCTCCCGGCACCAGAGATCCCCCCCAGGACCAGGCAAGTGGAGACCCTGACTGGCATTCATTCTCCAGCCGACCTGATCCTGAGCTCAGCTCCTCAGCGGTGCAGCCAGCTCTGTTCAGGCTGCCACCATGCTCTTCCAGCACCAAAGACCCCTGAGGATCAGGCTAGTGGAGGTCCTGAGCAGGTGCTCCCTCTCCAGCTGACCAGCTCCTGTGCTCAGCTCCTCAGCAGTGTGTCCGGCTCTGCTCAGGCCACTGCCTGCACTCTCCTAGCACCAGAGACCCCCAAGGACCAGTCAAGGTATGATTCTTTGAGCTGTGGCTGAATTTTTTGGCGCCCTACTCTGCCTGCCTCTGATTGGCAGCTCATCCCTACTACTGCTCTCCCATTGGCTATTCTTTCCAAACTGCAGTCAATGGCGGTTCATTTCTGCAATTGTAATTGATTTTATTTAGTGATTTTTAGACCTGTTTAATGCTAGAATATAGCCACTGTATTATTCAGAGTACTGTTTAAAAAATAGTTAGCTTAGCCTAAATTCCTGTACTGTGTATTGTAATTACTGCCTGACGCTGCTGATGCTAAATCTATGTCTGCCCTCTCCTTTCTTCTGTTAATTGCCCCCGAAATCTCTTAGCCTTCCTTCCTCTTTTTTGCTAATCACTGTATTCTCCTTCTGTTCTGCCTTCTACCCCCTGCTGCTCCCGTGTCTCCTCTACCTGTCTGGCCCCTGCACACCGATTCTAGCTTATACTAATCTTTGCTCTTCTCTCTTTCCCCAGCAGAGGCCTTGAGTGGGCAGGTGCTCCTTCTCCAGCTGACCCACTCCTGCGCTCAGCTCCTCAGCTCCTCCGTGGTGCAGCTGGCTCTGCTCAGGCCATTGCCCACACCTCCCAGCACCACAGACTAGTTCCCCACCGATGTTTCACGCTGGCTCCCCACCCACCCCAACCCTCCTGCTCTATTCAGCGTATTACTAATATAGCCACAGTGTGTCACAAGATAGCTGCATGCAAGTTTTCTTTCTTTTTTTTTAAAGTGTCCAGTTTACTATTAGCAGTGTATAGGCAGTGTAAGGCAGCAGGCAAAGCAAATAGGATGCTGGGATGTATAGGCAGGAACATCACCAGCAGGAAAAGGGAGGTCATAATTCCACTATACAAGACACTAGTGAGGCCCCACCTGGAGTACAGTGTACAGTTCTGGAGACCATACCTACGTAAGGACGTAGACAGGGTAGAGAAGGTTCAGAGGAGGGCAACAAAGATGGTGCATGGATTGCATCACAAGTCCTATGAAGACAGGTTGAAGGAACTGAACATGTACTCCCTGGAGGAGAGGAGGGAGAGAGGGGATATGATAGAGACATACAAGTATCTTACAGGGAGGAACAGGGTGCAGGAATACACTATTTTTAAGTGAAAAAGATGTTCCAGGACTAGAGGGCATGGGATGAAGTTGGAGGGAGAACGATTCAGAGGAAACATGAGGAAGAATTTCTTCACAGAACGGGTGGTGAACAAGTGGACCACCCTGCCAGAGGAAGTGGTGGGGGCTGAAACAATCACAGGATTTAAGAATGCATGGGATAGACATAAAGGAATTCTGGAGGTCAGGGGTAAGGGGCAACAGACTTCTAGGAAAACAAACTGAACTTACAAGCTCAAATGGGCAGACTGGGTGGGCCATAGGCCCTTATCTGCCGACACTGTCTATGTATCTATAAAGATCTGCCACTAGGGGGACCTTAGTCCATTCAAGTTCAAGTTCAAGTTTACTGCAGGAAAACTCCATTGAGCAAGCTCATTCACAAGGAGGTCCTGTGACATAAACACTTAAAGTACAAACACAGATAGGTAATAACAGTATATACATGAAATGCACGTTACATGATACAGGCTGGATATACATACAAGGGTACCACATAGGGTGACCGCAGGTGGTAAACATTGATATGAAACAGAGAAGCGACTTACAGGTTGCATACTGATAAATGAAACATGATGACTGGTGTGTGCAATACATATATTTTGGCAGCTAGAACAAACAACAGACTACCACTGATATGGGGGGGGAGGAGGAGTGATTTGATAGAGTAGCAGTGGAGCGTAAGCATAGATAAAGCCAGGAGTAGAAGGGGAAGGGAAAGCAGTTAATATGACAAATCAATTAGACCTTACCAGTGGATAAATATGGCACACATGGGGAAGGAAGAGACTTAATGACAGTTACAGATGTCTTCTATTTTGGCTGAACTTAGCGATTTGTAGAAGTGTACTGAAACTGTGCTAGTTAGTTTCAGTACGGTTTGTAATTGGTTCCAAATGGAGGGAAGGGCATATGCAATATACAGTTTACCAAAGGAAGTCCGCATCCTTGGTATGTCAAGCATAATAAAGTCAGATTTTCTTAGCAGTATGCACTATGTGAGATACTAATAAGGAAGAGAGATAGCTTGGCAATTTCTGCAGGAGCAGTTTAGAGTCCATAGCCCAGCATGGAGCAGGCGTCTAGTAGTAAGGATGTCAACCAACAGCTGCATATAAGTCACAGTGGTGTGAGCGGTAAGGGAGTTGGTAATGAACCGTAACGCACGGTGATAAAGGATGTCCAGTTTACTTAGATTTGCAAGAGTGGTGGAGGAATAGATTACATCGCCATAGTCGAGTGGGGAGAAAAAGTGGCCAGTACAAGCTTGTTTCGAGTTTCAAGGGGGAAAAGGGGCCTATTTCTGTAGAAGAAACCTAACCTTGCTTTTAACCTCCTAGAGACATCTTCAACGTGGTCATTGAAAGATAATTTATTGTCAATCCAGATACCCAGATATTTAAATTTGGTTACAACTTCCAGAGGCTCGTTTAGCGTGGTGACAATGAAGTCTTGGGCAAAGGGTATTGGGGGCCTGTGACAGCACTGCGGAGAATATCATCGCTTAGTCTTCTTAGCATTGAGCAGAAGCTTTGCCTTTATTAGATTATGCTCAAGTTGTGCTGAAGTCTGCTTGAAGCACTCCCTTGACTTCAGATAACGATGAGCCAGAAGTATACAACACAGTATCATCTGCAAAAGTGCAGATTGGACGTAGATATGTTAGCATCTAAGTCATTAATGTACAAAGAAAACAAGATAGGGCCTAAGATGGATCCTTGGGGACTCCTCTTGCAACTGGCAAGGCAGCAGAAAAAAGCCTTCCCTTTACTTTTGGAATCTTCCAGTTAGGTAGCTAGAGAACCACTGGGTGGTATGGTATGTGGGCACCCAACTTTGCAAGGCAATTGACTAATAGTTTGTGATCAACAGTATCAAAAGCTTTGCTGAGGTCCAAAAGACTGCCAGTTACCTTCTTAGCATCTATAGCAGAGATCCAATCATTGGTTACTTTTGCTAGTGCAGTGATTGTGCTATGATTAGCCGGAAGCCAGATTGAGATGGGTTAATGAGAGAAGGTTTCCAAGTGAGATTTTAACTGAATATGGATCAGTTTTTCGAGAACTTTAGAAAGGATAGGCAATATGGAGATAGGCCTACAGTTGTTTACATCACATGGGTCACCAGATTTAAATAGAGGGAGGATATGTGCTGATTTCCAGCAGGACGGCACAGTAGCAGATGTAATGGAAAGATTGAAGATGTGGAGAATTGGGGCAGTGAGATGGGCGTAGCCTGACCTTAGGAAAAAGGGTTCCAAGCCATCGTCCCCTGCGCTTTTTTTGGTGTCTAAGTTAAGAAGAGAATCTTCTACTTCTTTATAAGTTATCTCATGCAGTTGGAAAGGGCTGGGTGCAGGACTAGATGTAGGGGAGGGGTATGCTGGCTCACCACAGTACCAGCATAAGGTGTGAGTCAAAGCTAATCCAGCTGTGGCAAAGTGGGAGTTAAGTTCCTCCAGGATTAGGGACTTGTTTTCCACAATCTTGCCACTTGCAACTATCTTTGTTGGGACAGAGGGGGCCATGGGCTGTCCTTCTATAACTTTGATAGTCTTCCATATTTTATGAGGGTTACCTTTAGCTTGTTCGAGAGTAGAAATATAATAGTTAGCTTTAGCAGAGCGAAGTTTTTTCACACAGTTATTCCTGGCTGTTCTAAAGGACTGCCAATCTGAAGATTAATTTACAGTGTGCCTGTGCCTTATTAGTATAATCCTCTGTCTCTCTGCTTAATGTATAGGTGAGGTGGGCACACTTCCCCTCGCAGGGCGGTCCTTATCATGCTGTTATTTTATTACAGAAAAGCCTCCATCATACAACTACTTTTATTCTGTTGTGTTATCACACTAGGATTAGTGAATCTCTACAGTATTTTACCACAAACCCCCTTCATAGTCCAAGTAAGCTGGTGCATCCTTTCTACCTCAAGCTGTCTGCATTTACTAATGGCCTTATTGGCACCCATTCCCAGGAGGAAAGAGTTCCTCCTGTAAGCTGCACCCTCTCCCTTCCTGCTCCAACCCCACTGATCTTCACAGTGTGGGTAGCTATTTACTCCACCATGGTATCACACAAAATCACTGATCGCTGCACCTCTCCTACTTCCCACCCTTAAACTTAAAGGGGAGAGTTTCAACTCCTAAAATTTCTACTAGGTGCCCTCAAGAAACTACTCCTCATACTGTTATCATGTTTGGGAAATGTGGCGCTCAGCCTGGGTCCCCCAACACCTATCTCGGCACCCTCCAATCTACAGCATCTAAAAGGTATGACCTCCCTCCACATAAATGCCTGCAGTCTACTACGAAAATTGGACTCCATCCAAGCATGGCTCTCTCAACAGAGCCGGATGTACTAGTAGTTTCCAAAACCTCGTTAAGGAGTTCCACTCCTAACCATGAAGTTAACCTTCCTACCTATAATGTGTACTGGGCTGCTAGACCTAACAGAAGGGAGGGGTCACAATTTATGTGAGAGACAAGTTTTTAGCAACCCTTACTGACTCTACCTCTACTCCAAAAGAATTCAAATGTATCTCTATAAAAGTTATTTTACCATACTCTGAATCCATCTGTATCACTGATTGCTACTGATCCCCTTCAGGGGGTCTTGAACTACTGAGCCACCTACGCAAACTCGCAGATACACAGTCCAGTGAAGTAATTATCAGGGGAGATTTAACTCTGGAGTGGCACTCCAACTGTTCCAAACCTCTAAAAGACTTTTATGATGAATATGGGTTTTCCCAGCTCATAACGGAGACTACCCATCTCAACCCCAAAAATCCAGCCAGCAGTACTCTCCTTGACCTAATACTAATAAACAAGCTGCAGTTCTTCAGCCATGCTGGTGTATTCTTTAATGATATAAATGACCATATCATCATGGCCTGTGTAAGGTCCGTTCCCAAACCTTTATACATACACATTAAAAAGAAATGGTTGGAATTTTGACTGCAATAGTTTCCTAGTGGACCTAAGTAATATCAGCTGGTAGGACTTCTATCTTGCTACCTCTGTGGACACAGCCTATGAGTTATTCCAAAAACTTGTATTAAATGTTATAGATAGGCTGGTCCAGTGGTGTGGAGGGCTGAGGCAGTGTTGCCTCACCTCCTGCCATGCCGGTCACCCGTGTTCACGGTCCGAGCGAGTAATCGGGGGCCGGTTGGGGTGAGAGAGAATTGAGCATCCAGAGGACTGCTCTCCTCTCCCAGGGAGGGTGGGGAACAGCAACCGGCATTTGCCTGACACCTAGCGAACTAGAGTGTTGGCATGCCTGGCCAATACAGTAAGAGACATGAGTGGGACAGCCTGCAGGTCTTGCTAGTATTGGGCGCATGCGTGGAATGCCCATGTTGGCATTGCACGCTCCACCCCCCCCCGAAAGGAAAAGTGAAAAAATGGCAGCCAGGGCGAGTGGCTTGATGGCTGTCTGCCCATACGCACTGTCTCCAAGGGTGCCACCTGTACTGAATCCAGTCCTGGTGGGGCGTTGAGGGCTTCCTGCCACCCCACCACAGGGGGTAAGCCATGGGGGTAGCAAGGTGGTGGTCCGGTGGGAGACGGGTGTGGACAGCCGGCGGCCAGAGGAAGGGAGATGCCTGGAATAGTAGGAGCTGACTGAAGCCATGGGGGAGAAAAAAGTAGGTAATAAAAAAATGTTATAGATAAACATGCACCCCTGACAAAAACTCAAACTAAGAAAAGATCATGCCCCCGGTTTTCCACTGACCTACATTCAGCATTACACAACAGGGATGCCCTTTGGAAAAGGGCACATAAAACTAAGAATCCAGCAGACTGGGCTGCATTCAGAAGATCGAGGAATCGGTGTACAAAATTAATTAGGGCTGCAAAAGCCAATTATTTCCAATCACGGCTAGCCTCCTCCACTAACGACTCTTCCAAGTTCTGGAAAACTTTGAGGGAAGTAGAAGAGCATCGTTCAGCTAATGCTCTCCCTACCAAGATTAGCACTGGTGACACTAGAACCTCAAATAGGCAATGCATACTCGACTTACTAAATAACTGCTTTGCCACAGCTGGACTTACCTTTGATACATCCGCTGATAGTAAACTCCGCCACCAGATGAATAACACCATCTCTGTATATCCCTCTACAAAGGCTCTTGCCCACGAGGCAAAATTCTCCTTCAACCTTGTCACCTACAAGCAAGTTGAAGATCTTCTTCTGGGCCTAGACATCAAAAAAAGTGCAGGAGCGGATAAATTAGAACTCTACTTCCTAAAAGTGGGTTACTATGTATTGACTTCACCCATTACTCATCTTTTTAACATGTCCCTAGCTCACAGTGAACTTCCTTCTGTATGGAAAGTAGCGCATGTAGTCCCACTCTTTAATTCCAGCGACCCAACTGACTTCCACAACTACAGGCCCATATCCCTCTTACCCATCCTTTCCAAACTCCTCGAAAAACTAGGAAATACGCAGATCAGAAACTAACATACTAACATACTAAAATGCCAGCAGAATAGGCCTAACGGTCTTTCATGTCTGCTCGTTTGGTCAGCCCCCACCCTGGGTGCTGACCTTGCTGTCCCCCTCACCTTCTCTGGCTTCTCCTTCCCAGTTCGGATATTCTTGCTGCATTGGATTTTGCTTCCAGAACCCTTCCCTGTACATGTCACCCCTCTTGAACCCCTCTACTGTCTCTGCCTCCACCAGCCCCCTAGGCAGTGCATTCCATAGCTCCACCACCTCTCAGTGGTAGCACCTCCTCCTTTCTCCCTTGAATCTTCCCCCCTCCAGCTTCCACCCATGCCCTCTAGTGGCCCTTCCTCCTTCCTTCGAAGCACCCTGACTGTTCCTCCCCTAATTACCCTCTTCATGTACCTGAAGACCTCTATCATGTGCCCCCGGTCCCTTCTCTCTTCCAATGTGTACATATTTAGCTCTTCGAGCCTCTCCTCATAGGTCCTGTCCCCCAAGCCCCAAATCATTTTGGTTGCCCTCCTCTGGACCCTCTCCAGGAGGTTAATGTCCCTCTTTAAGTGTGGCCTCCAAAACTGCACGCAGTACTCAAGGTGCGGCCTCACCAAGCAGTTATACAGAGGGAGTATCACTTCCCTCCTTCTGGAGGTGATCCCCTAGCGATGCATCCCAGCATCCTGTTGGCCTCGGCTGCTGCCCTCCTACAAGTCTCAGAGTTGTTCATCTTGACATCCACCACCACCCCAGGTCCCTCTCAGCCATCGAGACATAGCATTCCCCCAGGGTGTACACTTGGCCTGGGTTTCAGCCCCAAGACGTTACCTTACATTTCCCTGCATTGAACCTCAGCTTCCACTTTCTAGACCATCTTTCCAGAGCCTCCAGGTCCCCTGTAGGGCCACCTCCCCTCCTCCCCATCCACCACCGCCCCCAGTTTGAGTCATCTGCAAGAGACTCATCTCACTCTGATTCCTGTCCTTATGTCAGATATGTAGGCGTTGAACAGAAGGGGCCCAGGACTGATCCTGTGTGACCCCACTAATGACCCTCCTTGGGGATGAGACTATCCCACCAACTCGACCCTCTGGGTCCAGGTCCTGGAGCCAATTGCCTATCCATCTGATCATCTGGTTCCCCACCCCCATTTCTCCCAGCTTATCCAACAGGCCCACATGAGGAACGAGTCAAATGCCTTGCTGAAGTCTAGAAAGAGGACATCCACTGGTCTACCCAGGTCCAAGGCACTTGTCACCCAGTCATAGAACTCCACCAGGTTTGTCTGACATGATTTCCCGGGATGAATCCATGCTGTCTATCGTCCAGGCACCCTGACTTATCCAGGTCCCCCTAGCCTCTCCTTGACAATGCCCTCCATCACCTTGCCCACCACCGATGTCAGGCTGACAGGCCTGTAGTTCCCTGCCACCTCCCTTGATCCCCCCTTGTGGATAGGCACTATATGCGCCACCTTCCAGTCTTGGGGCACCCACCCTGTCCTCAGAGAGATGGTGAAAAGCTCTGCCAGGGGTTTTGCAGGACATCTGCAAGTTCCTTCAGCACTCTGGGATGTAATTTATCCGGCCCCGGTGCTTTCTCCGTCTTAAAGGGGCTGAGGGCTTCCCTCACTCTCTCTGCTGTGATTTCCACTTCCGGTGCCTCTTCTCCTGCTTGGCCCCCCCCACCTGCCAGTGATGCCTCCCCCTCTCCCCAGACCTGCCGATCGGTAAGGGTCCCCCTCCTCAGTATCTCTGTCTCCTCCCATGTATGATGCAGCACCCCCATTTTCCCTGGAGAAAACTGAGGTGAAGTACTCATTTAGTACCTCAGCCTGCTCCCCCGGGTCTTGTGCCCATCTCTCCCCTGATTTAATCTGCTAATCTGCCCCTTCACCCTTCGTCTTTCCCCAATGTATCTAAAGAACCCCTTGTTCTCTCTCCTAATTTCCCTGGCCAGGTTCTGCTCCTTCCTTGCCTTAGCTGCCCTCACCACTCTAGTGGCCCTTCTAGCCATCAGCTCGTACTCCCCTCGATCCCTTTCACTACTTGAGCACTTGAATTGCTTATAGGCTGCTTTCTTTCCCCGCACCACTTCCTGGACCTCCCTGGTCCACCAACAGGGTTTTTGGGCCCTACCGCATTTTCGTCTTACTCTTGCACAGGTGCTGGCAGCATCCTGCACCCCTCTCCTGATGATTTCCCACCTACTATCAGCATCCATGTCTGACCCAATCCCATCCAAATGCTCCTTAAGGATCCTTCCCATTTCCTTAAAATCCACCCCGTGAAGTCGGTTACTTCCGTCTTTGTGCAGCCTTCTACCCCTCCTAGGTCCAGGCAGAACCAGACCGTGGCATGGTCACTCCCCTCCAATGGGTCCCTTACCTCCAGGCCCCCAATCTGGTCACTGTCTGTCAGGACCACATCCAGTACCCATGCCTCCCTGGTCGGTTCCCTCACCTGCTGAGTTAGGAACGCGTCTTGAAAGACATCCAACAACCTCTGTTCCCTGGTCACAGAGGATGTCATAGTCTCCCAGTCTGTTCCTGGCATGTTTAAGTCCCCCAACACCACCACCGTTCCTCTGCCCAGTCTGCAGTGTCTCCCAACATCTGCCACCAGACTGTCCTCCAGCTCCTCCGCCAGGGCAGGGGGTCTACACACCACTCCTATTTTTACTCTCTTGCCCCCTTGTTATCAAGGTACCAAATCGCCCACGGTTCCCTCCGCCTCCTCTACTCCACCTATGCCAATGCAGTTTTTGACTATCATTGCTACCCTCCTCCCTTCCCTCCCCCTGTCCTTCCTGAACATAGTGTAACCCTCCAGGTTCAGGTCCCAGTCATGTCTTGCAGTGGCCCAAGTCTCAGTGACCGCCGCCACATCCACTGCTCCTCAGTTAGACGCCTGAGCTCAGGCATTTTATTGCCCAAGCTCCTGGCATTTAGCAGGGACCACCTTCCACCCTTTCCCTATAGTTCCATTTCCCCTGCTCGTGTTCCCATGGGATTCTGTTTCCCCTGGTCTGCACTTTGCCAGTTGGCCTTTCCTGCAATCCTCCTGGTCCCCAGGGTGGAGACAAGTCCTCCTTTATCGGCACCCCTTGACAGCCTTTTCTCCCATCCCACCCCTTCACAAGTTTAAACCCCACTTTTCACCAATGAACCCCTCTATTTTCAACTTAAGGATTCCCTCCTCCAAATTGAGATGTAGTCTATCTCTAGCATACAGCTCCTTATCCTCCCAGGTCTCCCCAATACCCCATCAACCCATACCCTCTGGCCTCACACCACTCCCTGAGCCACTGGTTTATCTCCCTAATTTTCCTTTTGTCTTCCCACTAGCCCTTGGCACTGGCAGGATTTCTGAGAAAAACTGTGCATCCTATGTCATGACAGACCCTGGCGAGCTCCTGAATCTTGCCTGTATCTCTGGCTAGCTATTTCCCTCAATGTCATTTGTACCCAGGTGGACCAGTATGTCTGGGAACCCCACAATCCTTTTGCCAGTTGATACACCTCGTGCTTAGCCCTCTGCACCGTTAGTCCAGGAAGCATCTTTGTTCTAACTGGCCAGGCTTCTCCTCCCTATCCCATTTGATACCCTGATCATAGAATCCCCAGCAGGAGCACTCTGACCACTCCTTTCCTCCATTCCCCCTTCCATGTCCCTCATCCTTTCTCAGGCCCTCCACCCAGCTGGCTCCTTGTTCCTCCCCTATCTGGGTGCCACATGCCACCCCTCCTTATTTACCATGGCCACCTCCTCCAATCCTATGCCTCTCCTCCTCCTGAGTATCCTTCTGTACCTTGCTAATTCCCCCCTCACTGCTCGCAACTAGTCCTTCTCCCCCATCTGCTAAACTAGCCTGGCTCATCCTCCCTTCCTTCCTGTCTCCATTTAGTTCCTCCTTGCTCGTCGTGCTCCCCTGGCCTAAACCCTCAGCTCCCTTTACTGAATCCTCGTTGTACTTCTGGTCCTTCTCCTTTACCTTTCCTCCCAACTGGTCCTTCTCCTTGCGCTTTCTTCCCTCTTCCCCCTGCCCCTCCTGCTGTGATCCACTGCTCCCCCCATTCTCCTGCATTCCAGGTCCCCCCCTATTCTTCCTGCTATCTGGCCCCTGCCTCCTGCCTCCCACTCCCACTCCTTTCCATCTCTAACCACCTCCGTCATGGCTACATACCCCCTCATCCTTGAGCAGAAGAAGAGGGAAAGGCGGTTACTAAGTGTAAGGTCTGATCCACCTCCCCGCCTTGCTTCCTTCTGTCCAGCCCTGGCCATCTGCCTATTTCCCTGAGAATGTTGTCCCTCCGTCCCCCCTTTGTGAGGGCCCCAGTTACCTGCCTGCTTCCTTGGTAGTGTCCTTTTGGACCCCCTCTGCCAGGGTCCCTATGTGACCCCTGAGTATTCTCCTGCACTCCTTTCCCTATGCCCCCACCCCCAGTGCTTGGTGCAACCCTGTGGGAGATTCCCAGCCCCCTTCCCCAACCATACCACCCCCCTTCCCCCAGCTTTCTCCTAATCCCAGCAACCTCCTCCCTAAGCTGTGCTAGCTGGTAGCACACTGGGCAACCACCAGAACTTCAAGCAGTCAGTATCATGCTGCTCCACACCTGTGCACCCCACCCTCCCAAAGATGCGGCCCTAATGATGTGGTTCCATCCCCTTCCAAATAGGTTTCCTTGGGTGAGCCACCAGGTTCCCCCCTAGTCCAAGATACCCCTACTGCCTAATCAGGTCACCCACTAATCTTAGAGACAGTCCCACTGTACACCAGTAACCCTGTTACTTGGTGCAGTACAACACATTAAACTTATAAGGGAAATGAACAACTCCCTAAGCTCCTCTCTCCGAGCCTTTAAATCCAACCCCCAGTGGCTAGAACTACATGAGCTGCACCAGCCTTTTCCTCCAATTGCAGGGCAGGTGTTCCCCTATAAATTTGCAGAGTTCTGGGGAGGGAGGGGTGGGGAAGGGCAGGTCCTGGGCAGACACCTGACTCGAGAGAGAGTGTATCAGCCCTGTGTCTCCCTTCCAAGCCCAGCAGCCAAAGAACCAGGCCCAAGCAAATCCCACCAAAAAGGTTTTAAATCAGAAGAAATAGGCCTCTACCAGCGCAGCCTGTTACACAGTGAAACATCCACAAAATGAGCCCCACTTACAGCCACCAAATCAGTTTACAAACATCCAGCAGCCCCCAAAACAATACCCAGCTAGCCCCTTAGAAGTAAGAAAGAAAAGAACTAACCTACCAAGTAAAATCCACAAGAACCCTGTGAAAACAACAGCAGCAGCTACTGTCCTGGAACACAACTGATCCTGTCCCCTTCCAGTTCTTTCTCTTCAGCTCCTCTTTGCGGCTGCTGCCGCCGGAGCTGCTACATGCCGTCAAACCAAGATAACCACCCTCCCACCCAGAGCTGATCCTCTTTGTGGCTGCTGCTGCTGGAGCTGCTACATGCTGTCCAACCAAGATAACCCCCCCCCGAGCTGATCCTCTTTGTGGCCACTGGAGCTGCTACACACCGTCCAACCAAGATAACCACCTTCTCCCCAGAGCTGATCCTCTTTGCGGCTGCTGTCACTGGAGCTGCTACATGCCATCCAACCAAGATAACCACCCCCCAGAGCTGATCCTCTTTCTGGCCGCTGCTACCAGAACTGCTACACGCTGTCCAACCAAGGTACGCTTGCCAGCCGACAGAGGAACTCTGTACATTGTAAATTTGAACTTGAACTATTAGGGTTTCAGCCATTCACCAGAGCCTGGACTGCATTTGAGCCAGTCAGTGCCACTTTCCCGTTCCCCGAGCTGAGGTTATTCTTACTCTGACTTAATTCCCTGTATTTTTTATTAGAATTTAGATTTCCTTCGATTATTTTGAAAGAAGCTCCCCGATTTTAAATCAAATCAAACTTTATTTGTTGAAGGCGCCTTTCCCAATCCAAGGCACCTGTACAAAACATACAATAAAACATAATAGCAAACAAATCAAATTATATACAGCTAAAATTAGTACAATAATGAAAGTAATAAAATCTAAAAAGAATCTGGATATGCCAGAGTAAATAAATAGCTTTTCAACACTGTCTTAAATCTCTCGATGGTCAGGCATTCATGTACCCGATAATGTAGAGAATTCCACAGGGTCAGGGCCACAAATGCAAATGACTGGGCCCCAGATGTCGCTAAACGGACCCTGGGAATCTCTATCAATCCCTCGTCGGTGGATCGGAGTGGGTGGGAGGGGGAGTAAGGTCGAAGGAGATTTTGCAAGTAACAGGGTCCCTGCTTGTGTAGGGCTTTATAGGTCAGTAACCCGACCTTGAAGGTGATCCGCCACTGAACTAACAACCAATGCAGTCCATGGAGCACAGATGAAATATGACTGGTCCTCGAAGCACCAGTCAAAAGCCTGGCTGCTGCATTCTGCACTAGCTGCAAGCAGCGGATATCAACCCCTGGTAGCCCTAAAAAGGGCATTGCAATAGTCAAGGCAGGATGTCACAAAGGCATGGACCAGAGTAGGAAGGTCATCAGGAGGAACCAGATGTTTCACCCGGGCAATGTTCCTCAGATGGTAGAAAGAGGATTTGATGACTGCCGAAACCTGAGATTTAAATGTCAGTATGTTGTCAAAATTAACACCCAGGTTACGCACCTGGTCTGAGGTTGTCAGCCAGACATCACCTAGCCATAAACCACATGGCTGCCCAGCTGGCAAACCCATCTCTCGATGACCTGGGTACACTACCAACACCTCAGTCTTTGCCGGGTTCAACTGCAGCCAGCTCGCACTCATCCAGCTCTGGTTCTCGGATAGACAGTTGTTAAATACTGAGAGAATCCCCTCCTGTCCAGGCACAAAGGACATGTACAGCTGAGTATCATCTGCGTAGCAGTGAAAACTCAGACCGTACCACCTGATAATCTCTCCTAACAGCAGCACTGCCTCCATCAGGGGATCTGGAAAGACCCCCCTCCAGTGACATCCAGACTATCTCGGCTAGAACTGGGCTGGTTTTCTCTACGCACCCCACTAGAAGGCGTGTAGGGCCCGGATCCAAACTACAGCAGGTCAGTCGCAAATCATGGATGATCATTACAATATCAGTGATTGCAGGTCTGTTGAAGTCAGACCACGCAAACTGAAGGTTCGTCATCTCCCACAGACCATCACAACTTCCGTTAGGGAGGGCCAGGCAAATATCAGCCCTGATCATGGCAACCTTATCTGCAAAGAATCTAACAAACTCCTCACACTTTACTTGTGAAAAAACTCCACCTGGCTGCATACAGATTGGATTGCACAATCTGTCTACAGTCTGGAAGAGCTGAGCAGGTCGATTGCATGCAGCAGAAATCTCCCTGGACAGGAACTCTGCCTTCTCACGGGTGATTTCTGATTGATAGACCACATAATGGTCCATCAATCTAAGTTTGTCACTTTCAAGGCCTGATTTCTGCCAGCTCCTCTCTAGCCTTCACCCTACTCTCTTCAGCTACTTCAAGGCCCCATCAAACCATGGGGACCTGGGTCAAAGAGTAAGGGGACAAACACGAACAGGGGCAATAGTATCCGGGGCTGCTACCACTGCCTTATTATAGGCAAGCACTAGATTCCCTGGATCCATGCCTTCCTGGTATACCCTATAGGTCAGTACCGTCGTTAGACCTTCTGGGGAAACTCCCCTCAAATGGCTGTACTGCACCATCTCCGTAAGGGCACACCTAATTGGGGGGTGCCAAAACTGAATCCTATGATGTGATGGTCAGACCATCCGACTGGTTCCACCACCAAATCGGATATCTCCATCTCCAGGAGGAACACCAAGTCTAGGGAATGACCGTGAATATGGGACAAGGAGGTAATAACCTGTGCATAGCTCAACAAATTCATTAGTTGGAGGAAGTCTTGACCAAACTGCGAGAGTTCATTTTAAGTACTGCTACCTGACTGCTGATCCCTCAGGTGCAGCATGGCCGGTCTGTGGCGGCTTCCTATTTCTGCTGCCTGCTAGCTCCAATTATAGCAGCCCGCTTGCCTCTGGCTCTGATTTTCCAGCCCTAGACAGACTATTTCTTGGTTCCTAAATTTGTGTGCAAGCTGATCTCACTGTCTGTAGGGACATTTTGCACAAAAATGATTTCTTTACTGTTAATGATGTAACTTTAATGAAATTGTTAATCAAGTTTTAGATAACAGTGAAATAATGTTAGCTAGTTTTTAGATAGGAAAATTGTAGTAATTGGCAGAAACTGAAAGATTTGGTCAGCATTTTTCTGCTTCCAACTGCCATATCTGATTCTGTTTTTTCACTGCTGTACTACCCTCCAATCTGATTTTTTCTAACTCCATTCTCCTCTGCTCATCTGAAGCTGCTCTCTCTGACTCCATCTTTGCTTGACTCTACTCCTCTTTCTCTCCCTTGATCTGTTGCCCTGTAACCTGATACAAGTTCCACCCTCCTGCCCCGCCACACACCTAATCTGTTTTTCCTTGTCCCTTTCTCCCTCTAGATAACCACTCTCCCCCCCCGAGCTGATCCTCTTTGTGGCCGCTGCCACTGGAGCTGCTACATGCCGTCCAACCAAGGTATGCTTGCCAGCTGACAGAGGAACTCTGTGTACTGTAAATTTGAACTTGGTGCCCTATTAGGGTTTCAGTCATTCACCGGGTCTGGACTGCATTTGAGCCTGCCAGTGCTGCTCTCTCGGTCCTCGAGCTGAGCTTACTCTTACTGTGACTTAATTCCCTGTATTTTTTATTAGAACTTGGATTTCCTTTGATTATTTTAAAAGGTTCCCTGATTTTAAGTACTGCTGTCTGACTGCTGATCTCTCAGGTGCAGCATGGCTGGTCCATGGTGGCTTCCTATTTTTGTTGTTTGCTAGCTTCAGTTACAGCAGCCTGCTTGACTTCAGCTCTGATTTTCTAGTCAGTGTTACTCTCTTGGTCCCTGAGCTGAGCTTACTTTTACTCTGACTTAATTCCCTGTATTTTTATTAGAACTTAAATTTCCTTTGATTATTTTGAAAGAAGCTCCTTGATTTTAAGTATTGCAACCTGACTGCTGATCTCTCAGGTACAGCTTGGTCAGTCTGTGGTGGCTTCCTATTTCTGCTGCCTGCTAGCTCCAATTACAGCAGCCTGCTTGCCTCCAGCTCTGATTTTCCCACCCTAGACCTTCCCACCACCGCTGTGCAGTGGCTCCCCACCCTCCCCCACCATGCCCACCCTTGTCCGGCTGTACTTATATAGCCCCTCTCGGTCAGGTGACTAAGTCCCCAGTCTGTCATCAGCATGTTATATTCAGCAGCAACTAGAGGGGGCTTGATACCAATTGGAGCTTTCACTATACTGAACTCGACTCATCTTCCACAGCTACCTAAACTCTATGCTGCTATAACTGCCTGCCTGTCTTTCTGCTGTACCCTATATGCCCTGTATAAGGGAAAGGGACCTCTGTAGCTGGAATAAAAAGTAGACAGTTTATTACAAATGAGATCACCCACAAAAATAATTTCTAACAAAGTTTATATATAATCACATTGAAAACTGCTCTGTATTCCCCACCCCTCAAGACCATGGCTCTCCAGATGTTTACAGTTTTATTATGGACACTCACCCTTCCCCTAGTGGGCCAATTGTTTAATCCCTTCCCTCTAAATGCTCAGGGATATATTCTCACTCCTACCCACAAAATGAGGACACAATATAGAACTCTAATACTTACTGGGTGTTGTAAACTACTTTCACCCTTGGTCCCCCATAAGAAGCTATTCCAGACTAGTACTGAGTGCCTTGTTATGGGGCAATTTCACTCTCCTCTCCTCTCCTCTCCTCTCCTTATGTGAAAGCATCACTCTCATGCTGTCTTGAGTTATTCTCAGAGGGGTAAGACAAAAATGCTACTACTCTTTGCTGCTAATAAGACCTTTCTACTGTTGCTACTTCTCTCTGGGGATATTCACCCCAACCAGGACTGCACAATACCAGGAACAAGGTAGAAAAAAAGGGATGTGACTTAAAGATTGCCACTATGAACATTGGCAGTCTACTACCCAAACTAGCTCAGCTCGAGGCATGGACGTGTTTGCACTGCCCCGACATCATCTGTCTCACAGAGACCTGGCTAACTGCCAAAACTAAGGATAATGCAATAGCGCTATGTGGTTATGATGCCTTTAGACTAGACAGAGCAGGTAAAAGGGATGGAGGCTGTCTGATTTATGTCCAGGAATCCATTCGTGGAACTGTTTTGCCCATAACGGGCATCTCAGGTGACCACGAGCTACTCGCTGTCAAACTACTCTGCAGCAACAATAACAAGTCTCTGACTATCGCCACTGTTTATTAACCACCAAGGAAGGCTAAAGCAGGGCTCGCCATAGCATTGGAGGCTCTCTCCAAAATCAATAAGAACTCTGAAATCGTCGTCACTGGGGATTTCAATATAAATTGGCTCAGCAAGGAGTTGACCCCTTGAAGGATCTTGTTGCCAATGCGTACCTCACACAAAAGGTATCTGAACCTACCAGACTGAACTATAAAAGTGGCAACAGTACTCTAATAGACTGGATCCTTGTCAGCTGCTCCGCAGGTATCACCAACATATCAGTACTACCAGACTCTTTAAGTGGCCATTCTCTGATTATTTCACGTGGTCAAATAAATATATTAAAGCTCCTCCCAACTGCATAGAAAGTAGAATCATCAAGAAGGGTCAGATAAGTGCATTTAAAGCAGCGCTATCACAGATTGACTGGACCCCCATTGATGAGCAGCAGGACTTAGACCTTGCACTAAAATACTTCACTGACAAATTTAGCTCTATATGTGACACATTTGCTCCCCTCAGGAAGAGAAAAATCAGGGGTTGTAAGAACAGATGGATTACTGGGGACCTCC
This sequence comes from Neoceratodus forsteri, assembly GCA_016271365.2. Classification (NCBI taxonomy): domain Eukaryota; kingdom Metazoa; phylum Chordata; order Ceratodontiformes; family Ceratodontidae; genus Neoceratodus; species Neoceratodus forsteri. Next base: position 913,250,847 of record CM028136.1, read on the forward strand.
TGGATCAAATGTGGCACAGGGACAATCTCTGGTGCAGGGCAATGCTCTCAGGTAGCCAAGCAGACCACCAAAGATACAGGGCAGCCAGAAATTGGTACACTAACCTTATCAGGATTGCCAAAGCTAATTTTTATAAGGAACAGATGAACAGGAACTGGGGCGATGGCAAGAGATTTTGGGAGAACATAAAAGGATCTTTTAGGTAAAGAGGATAGAAAGCACCCTACAATGCCTCCACCTCGGACCCTCATACCATCACCAAAATGTTCAACGCAGCCTTCTCAGATCTGAGCTCTGTACTCCCCCCAGCTACCTCCAGGCCAATTAACCCCTCCTGAATACCCCTAGCTTTGACCCTAATCAGCCAAATTTCTATTTTAAGCTTGTCACTGTTAAGGAGGCTAGGAATTATTTAAAAAAGGTCCTTGGAAAAACAAGGCTGGGCAGTGGTAGAATTGACATGAAGCTGGTAGCCATCACTCTGGATGAAGTCATAGTCCCCATTTTGAAAATATTTAACAAATCCCTGGCCATGGCTAAATTCCCTTCTGTATGGAAGTTGGCACTAGTGACCCCAGTGTACAAAGGTGGGGACTGGTTGTGTACTGCCAATTATAGGTTCATCTCAATACTCTCCCCTCTCTCCTAGGCACTGAAGAGGGTTATTGTGGACCAGATCACAGACCACCTACAGAAATATAATCTTCAATGCCCCCAACACAGCTTCTGCAAGAACCATAACACTACTACTGCCCTGGTTGACTTCTCCGAATATGTCCATAAGGCCCTGGACAGTGGTAACTTGGTGGGATCTATTTTTATAGATCTTACCAAGGCCTTTGACACTTCCAACCACCCCATCCTGCTAGAGCAATTGCAAGCCTTGGGGCTGGCAACCGGCCCAGTCAAGTGGTTTCAGGGTTACCTGGCTCTCAGGTCACAGAGTGTCAAAATTGGAACAGTCGTCTCCAGTACTAGAGAAGTCATTCTCAGTGTCCCTCAAGGGTCCATCTTAGGGCCCCTCCTGTTCAGTCTATTCTTGAATGCTCTCTCTGTAGCTTGTAAGAGCAAGATAATTTTGGTTATCCTTTGTAACAACTCCCAAACTGACCTTCTACAAAGTGAACTACAGACTGCCTTTCACCAACTGGAGGAATGATACAGTTCCAAAAAAACTACAGCTCAACTACAAAAAAACTAAGACCATGATCACCTTTATACAAAACTGGGGTAGCCTTCATGATGTTAGGCTTTATGCACAGGACGGGCTGCATTTAAACAGACAGGGAAAATGAATGTTTGCACATTTATTGAGGCAGGAAATTGAAAATTTTTAAACTAGCATATGGGGGACGGGGGTTACCCTCTGAGCAGTAATCAAACAGAACCCAGCACCATTGGAAAACTGGAACTGCCTCTTGATCAATGCAAGGAGTTTAAATAATAAGTTCAATGAACTAGTGTTTACCTTACGCAAGACCAAAACTCATGTATGCGCCATCACCAGACATGATGGAACCAGGGGGACACATGGGATAAGCAGATTCCTGGCTATGTCCTTTATAATAAGGATAGAGCTCATTCTAGGGGTGGTGGAGTGGCCAACTTACATAGCTGAGAGCATTATGTCCAAAAGTGTGGATACCTCTTGGAGTGATCCAGCGGAAATCTTATGGGTCAAATTATCCCCTCCCCATAAACCTAAAATAAATATTGTGATAGTTTACAGACCTCCTTCCAACTCACATTCTTAAGACTTGCAACTCTTAGAGTTCATAAATAAAATTGGGGCTGCAGGAAATCTTATTCTAATGGGAGATTTTAACCTCCCAGGAATAAACTGGGATCTCCTAAAAGCTGAAACAGTGGGAGAACAAAGCTTTCTGGAGGCATTCATGTTGGCTGGCCTGGACCAGCACATAAAGAAATGTACCAGGAATTCACATATTCTTGAATTAGTCCTCAGCAACATGAACAACGCTATCCAAGCTTGCCAGGTTCTGCACCCTCTTAGCTCCAGTGATCATAACATGGTGATTTTTGGTTTCAAAGTGAATATAGCACTAACATCTGGTGATACAATAGTCTTTAATTATGGCAGGGCAGACTTGCAACTTGGAATTGGCCTGCGGAATTTATTGGGCAGCCTTTACACTACATATGGAGTGTACTGTGTAAAAAAATCCTAGAGTTTGTGCAGAAGTTTACACCCAGTCATAGGAAATATACAGATTCTCCTAAACATCTACCCTGGCTGACGCCAGCAGTTAAGAAAAATATAAAAAAGAAAAACAAGGCTTATTGCACTGCAAAAAAAAGTGGACCGCTGTCTTGTTGGGCAGCCTATAAATCAGCATTAAAAGTCTGCAGAAACAGCATATACAAGGACAAGGCTGAGTATGAAGAGAAGCTAGCAGTCAAAGTTAAGGATAATTACAAGTCCTTCTATTCTTATATAAATAATAAGAAGGGGAACAATAAAATAATTGGACCACTGAAGGATAAAATTGGGGAACTATTGGTTGAAAATAGTTCAATGGTAACTTATTACAACAGCTATTTTACCTCAGTATACAACCCCAAAACCCAGGCAACCCTGAAACATCATAAATTGAAAGATACCCAGGCAATTAAGATCAGCATAAATGATGCTGGAGATAGTTTGAAGGCATTGGACCAAAATAAAGCCCAGGGTCCAGATGGACTTCATCCTAGAGTACTAAAGGAATTGGCTGAGGTTTTGGCAGCTCCAGTAACTTTTTGGTTTCAAAATTCAGTGGATTATGGGGTAGTATTGGATGAGTGGAGGCAGGCTGATGTGATACCGCTACACAAGAAGGGATCTAGGCAGGAGGTATCTAATTATAGACCGATAAGCTTGACATCAATTTTAGGTAAAATCTTTGAAGGCATTATTAAAACATATATCATGGATGCACTGACACTGTCAGGAAATACAGACCATTACCAACATGGATTCAAGAAGGGCAGATCATGTCAGAAAAATCTGTTGGAGTTTTATGGTAAAGTTAGCAAGGCCCTCGATGCAAAAAATGCAGTGGATGTTATATTCTTAGACTACTCGAAGGCCTTTGACAAAGTTCCAAATGGCCAATTAATAGATACCCTAATTCAGCATGGTATTCATAGGAACATAACCTGTTGGATAGAGGGCTGGTTAAGGGACAGGAGACAGGGGGTATGTGTGAAGAGATCCATGTCAGAATGGGAACTTGTGACTAGCGGGGTCCCCCAGAGCTCAGTGCTGGGACCCTGTCTTTTTAACTTGTACATCGCCTCGATGGAAACAAATGTAGCCGTTTGGTTATCTAAGTTCACAAATGACACAAGGATAGGGTCCATTATAAATTCACAGGGTGATGCCTTAATTCTGCAAACAGCTCTGAGGGAGCTGGAACAGTGGGCAATCCACCTTTAATCTGGATAAGTGCAGGGTAATGCACATGGGGAGAAAAAATGGTCAGCACAAGTACACACTAAATGGGGTGGAGCTCAAATTGGTACAAGATGAAAGGAACCTGGGTATACAAATCTGTAATGATCTCAGTTTCAAGTCCCATTGTAATCAGGTAATAAAAAAGCTAGCAGTTTGTTATATTGTCTTAATAAAAACATAAAGTGCAGGGATAGGCAAGTCATGATGCCCCTTTATACAGCTCTGGTCTACCCACACATGGAATACTGCACCTAACTCTGGTCACCAGGCCGTAAATTTGAAAATAGAACACTAGAGCTTGTACAGAGGAGAGCTACTAAGCACATCAGTAGATTAAAGGGGCTGAGTTATCAGCAGAGACTTCAGTCTTTAGGGCTATACTCCCTGGAGTATTGCAGACTTAGGGGAGATATGTGTCTAGTGTACACTGCACTGTTCGATGATGAATTATGGGAACAACTGAGATTAGAATTGAGGACTCAGTTATATAATACTAGAGCACACCCAGTCCGATTAAAGGGCGCAAACTATCAGACAAAAAAAAGGAAATTTTGGTTTAGCGTTAGGGTAACTAAAATTTGGAATGAGCTCCCACTCGAAGTAGTGGACAGCAAGACCACGGCAGAATTTAAAAGCAGCTTAGACAATCATTTGGTAACATCTGGAATTTTTGGTTATAATTAAAATTGGGCGAGCTGTTATGGACCCATAAGTCTTACTAGCTCTGAAACCACCTATGACCTATTATTATCTCAAGTCATCAGCAAAAAAAGACATCCTTGCTATTTATAACCAACAATAAGGCTGTACCTCTAGAAGAAGTACACTCCTTCAAGTACCTCGGGGTCCTTATAGATGATACCCTCTCTTTTGTGCCACACATTGACCAGGTAGTAAAAGCGGTAAATGCCAAATTAGGGGTCCTTTACAGACATAGGCGGTATCTAACACCTTACGCCCTCTACCTAGCAGTGTCCAGCTCCACTATGTCAATGATTGATTATGGGTTGGTCGTGTATGGGGCAGCATTCAACACTGCACTCAAGCGTGTAGTCACAGGCCTCAACAAGGCATGTAGACTAACACTAGAAGCAGATAATCATAACCTAATGCACTCTTGTACTCTCTACGAACAAACCAAGTGGCTCAACCTGAATAACAATATAAAGTATTAAGTATGCCTCCTTGGAAAGAAAGCACTACTTGGCTTAACACCACCCTGCATTGTGGATACTCTACAAGCTACCCAATACAGTTATGATACTAGGGGTAAAACAAGATGCCAGCTTATTGTCCCTTTCAGAAGAACCCCTCTTGGCCAATGCTCTTTCACTTACAGGACCTCCTTTGGATGAATGACATCCCTGCTGAAATACATAACATTGCAACTCTCTTCACTTTTAAACTTGAATTGAAACACCTTGCCTATCTGGGAACCTGTGCCTGTAGAAAGGTGACCTGCCCAACCCTCTCGCCAGCTCTTCTTGCCTCCCACTGATGCATCTCTGCCATTGGTAGAACTAGTAGGGTACCTCCGCCTAGCCCCGTGTCAACTCAATCCCATATGGCGTTCCATCAATCCTCCTTCCCCCTTCCCCCTTCACCCTTCCCCTCTTGAACACTACCCTCCAGTTTTCTGCTCTTTTCAATTACCTAGCACTTGCCCACCCCTCCTCCTCCGGAACTCTCACTTGTACCCCTTGTTTGTTCTCCATCACCTTCTTATACTGAAACAGGCTGACTGACAATGCCTACCTAACTTGGCTGCTCTTTGAAAATTGCCAGACTGTAACCCCAACTCCTGGGAGAATATTTTAGCTACCCTCATATTTGTGATTGTTATTGTCATTGGATTTTTAAGGTGAAACTGTTTCAGTCAGTGTCAGTGGCTCAGCAGGTAGCACACTCTCCTCTGAGGTCAGGAGACCAGAAGGCTGTGGGTTCTATCCCCACACCAGGCACTTGGGTTAAATCCCAATATACTGACACTGTAGTGCAGCATGAGGGGGGTGCTGCACTCCTGAGGTGCCGTCTTTTGGATGAGACAATAAACCGAGGTTCCATCTGCCTGTTCTGGTGGTAGTTCAGGTGGATGTTAAAGATCCCATGGCACTTCTTGAAAAGGGTAGGGGAATTTTTTATTACGGACTTCAAACAGCAAACAAAAGCGTACAGTAGGAATATACATAAAAGAAACATACAAATCATAAGAAAATTAATAAATATTAAAGTCATACATTATCTTCAAACAAAGGAGGAAATGGTTTCAAAACTAGAAAGCAAAACAGATATACCATAGTGTTACATCACACAAAGTGTAAGAAAAAATTAGAAACAAAAATAAGCAGTGCAACATATGTACAGAAGTAAAATGAAAACAGAGCTGTCTAAATGAACAAAAAGTACTACAAAGAGAAAAAATGTATGCACAACATACAAAATATAATTGAATAAGTAAAAAAAAAAAGGAATGAAAATAAAATAAAAAATATAATCGTACTAAAATACCAGCAGAAAAGGAACCCAAAAACCAATGATAGTCACCTACAGCTCTCTGTAGAAGCAACAGATTTGTAGACCAATCCCTCCAAGCCCCAATATTAGTGGGAAAGGTCCTCCTCAGATCAGAACCCTTAGGTAAGTACAACGTCATAAAGGAAGCAGTCATAAACTTCAGCCCGTATCTAGCCAAGACATCTGTCTCCACCACAGTTTATATAGATCTGGATGTACTCTCTCCCTTTCTAACATCTGCCACCTAATTACATCTTTTCTAATGTTACATAAAATCTGGCTCTCTGACTTCAGCTGTTTTCTAAGCGTTAAACTACAATGGGCCTGCCAGAGCTGATAGCCAATAAACCCCATCAGAAGTCTTATAGTAGTTGTATCATAAATCACCCATGAGCCCGGGAGCACACCCTCAGTCCAAATATCTGATGACTGACCCCGAAAAGGGTTTAGTGGCCAGGCAGCATGAAAAGCAGACCAAAAAGACACAGCAAAAGTACAATCAGTAAAAAAAAAATGTGGTAATGATTCAACTATGCCTATACACATCTCCTCCCTGGGACAGAATCTCTCTGACAGTTCCTTATGCTTTAAATTCCCTTTCACACCCAGTTTCGTATGCAGACAAAGCCACAAAAAGTCCCATAAGTATTTAGGTACTCTCTTATTGGACAATAACCTCAGCTTTGAAAGTCGGTCAGCTGTGGGCAAGTCTAGGAACCATAGTGCAGCATAAAAAAAGTCCTGCACAATTCCAGTGTAAATTTGTTTCCGTGAATATAAACAGAGGGATTGTTTGGTAATCTGCCAAGCCTTCAGTTTCCCAATCAGTCCCTGAAAATGACTAGGAAACTGAGACACTCTAGTTTGGCGGGGTAAAAATTCAGAGAGATTCCAATTTTCAATCAAAAGACCAATAACATCACCCACCCATGGGGACCATATCTTAGGCTCCCCCTTTAACAGAGGTGTCAAGTTATATGAAATAAATGTAATATAAAAAAAAACACCACAGGGTTCAGCATCACCAAACAACCCTCACTAATGGGCAAATAAGTGATACCCCTCTTCACCAGGTTCAATCTGCTGCCCCATAAGCATGTGAAAAACACACTATAAAGTAAAGCTTCTAAGGAATGTGGGGGAGGATACACTGCTGCCAAAAACAAAAAATAAGGTAATAAAAAGGTTTTAATAAGATAAACACATTTTGCTTTTGACATCTGTCCTTCATTCCAGAGGACAACCCTATCTCGAGCCGCCAACAACTGCTTCTCCCAATTATACTTAGGAGCGTCTGGACCACCAAAATAGACACCAAGAATTCTCCTATAACAAAAAACTATAGGCATATGCCATATTAAGGCAACATCAGCAGCATCGTAACCCAACAGTAATATCCTGCTTTTTAAAGTGTTAATAGAAGATCCAGAAACACCAGCAAAGGTCTCTAATAACAAAAGGGCTTCCTTAGCAGAAGAACTGTCAGCCAGAACCAACACCAAATCATCCGCATATGCCACAGACACAACCGGAGTACCCTCACAACCAGCAGAGAGACCTGTAATCCTTGGTGCCATATTCAGGGCATACAGTAAGGGGTCTAATGACAGCACATATAACAGAGGACTCAGTGGACATCCTTGATGTACCCCTCTATGCACCATTACCCTACCCCCGTCCAACCATTAATGCTAGGTAGTACCCCTACAACACGTCTGTAACCATGCTATAAACTCAAAAGGTAACCCATAACTATGCAGCGTCTCCCAAAGGTATGCATACCTTACATGATCAAAGGCTTTATTTTGATCAAGGTAAACAAGGTGACCAAAAATCTCCTGTGAGGCTCCCTTCTGCAAAATCTCCCTGAGAAGGATAAGAGCATCCTGAACCTGTCTTTTTGGGACTCCACTAAATTGTGAGGGATGTATCAGCACATCCAAAACCCCGCGTAACCTCTTCCCCAAAACCTTCATTAGAATCTTATAGTCGGTATTAAGTAGTGACAAAGGTCTCCCATTGTCCAAATCATCCCTTTCTCCTTTTTTATAAATCAGCAACAACAAACCCTGCAGCATACTCTCGGAGAGATTCCCAGACTTTAAACTAACATTGAAGACCTCTCCCAGTTCTACCCCCCAAACTTCCCATATTTCTTTATACACTTCATGAGGAAGCCCATCAGAACCCAGGGCAGTCCCTGCTTTAAGAGCCCAGATAACAGACCTGAGTTTTTCCAGGGATATAGGTTCTATAAGGGAACTACTCAAATCTGGAGCCAACTTTGGTAACTGGCAACTTTTTAACCAAGATCACATAGAAGCAAGCAGGAGGGGAGTGCTCTGAAAAGACCTGGAAGCATAAGTACGTATTTCAGATAAAATGCAAGCATTAGACGTTACCCTCACTCCCTCAGTAGTATTTAAATACGTCATACTTCTTGTCTCTCATAAAAGCCTAGCAGATTCAAACGGTAAAGTAACTCTTTTTAACCCAGAAATCCCATACTTATGCTTTTTTTCCATATCACGTAAAACTTTCAATTGCAAACGAGCCAGTTCAGCCTTCAACCCCTTAATTTTATTCTGACACCCAGACCCTAGATGCTGTCGAAAGACGGACCAGAAACTAATACGCTCCTTCACATACTTTGGCTCATTATGCTGCTGTTTCCCATTTATAAGTCCCACCTTTTGAAAATACACCCTTATGTCAGTTTTCATGTCCTCCCACCACTTGGTCAAATCCTCATAGAAAAAAAACTGACTGACATGCAATCAAAAGAGAATGGAACCCCTCCCTTATTATAGGGATATCTAATAAGGTGACATTCAATTTCCATATCCCAGGTCCCCTCTGGGTCTCAGGCACATCCCCCAAAACAAGTTTCAGAAGCATATGGTCAGATGTAGTTACTTCCTGCAACAATTGTGATTGTATAAGCAACCCAGAAGAAAGAAAAAAATAATTGATCCTAGAAGCCCTAGGACCACAAAAATAGGTGTTACTATTATCACTTGCAGAAGACCCAAAAGCGTCAACCAACCCGGCACCCTGTATAACCTGTGCCAAGCAAGATGCATCACAATAGACCCTTTTCCCCAAAACAGAAGGTTTTTGGGAGGGAAAGGTGCAATTAAAATCACCCCCCAAAATAACTGGAGAAGAAGTGCATAAAAATGGGAAGAGGGATTTAAACAAAGAAACTCTATCAAACTTATTTTGAGGAGCATAAATATTAATCAAATGAATAGGGGTGTCACCTCATTTAATATCCAGGAGCAAAGCTCTACCTTCTATAATCTCTATATGATGCACCACCTGAATATGGAAAAACAAATTCCACAAAGTTCAATACTAGGACCATCACCATCCGCGATATACTGTATATTAACAACATTAACATGGGTATCAATCAAGCAAGTGTTCATTTATTTGCCAATGATACTGTTCTCTGTGTTGCCGAACCCACCCTTGAACTCCCCTGCAGTACACTGCAGCAAGAATTCAAATTATTGCAGTAAAATCTCTTGAATCTCATACTCTTGCTGAATGCCAAGAAAACGAAAGCCATTATTTTTTCCCCCTAAACTAAATTCGGTCAAGTTCTCCCTCATCGGGAGCCCAGCAACAAATAACATCCCTCCTGCGGGAGCCCATCGAGATAGCAGACAAATTCAAGTATTTAGGATTGATCACAAACTCTCCTATACGGTTCACATTGAGGAACTGGCTAAAAAGTTAAAGCAACATTTAGGACTGTTCTTCAGAATCAAACACGTACTATCCCAGGAAGCTAAACTGAGGCTAGTGCAGTCTACATTCCTTCCCCTTCTGGACTATGCCAACTTCCTGTATAGTCACGGCCCAAGCACAGCATTGGCCAAGCTTGACACCCTGTACAATAGGGCGTTAAGATTCATTATTGGTGCTCTGTTCAAGACTCACCACTGCTCCCTTCATGCTATTCTGGGCTGGCAGTCCCTAAAAACCAGGAGAATTATAAATGCAGCAACCTGGACCTACAGAGCCCTAATTGGAAACCTCCCACTATACATAACAAGCTTCCTAACCAGTACCCCTGGAAGTTATTCTCTTAGGTGACACTCTTACATCTCACTTGACATTCCTAGATGTAGAACACGCTTTGGGTTTTCATCCTTAAGCCATGCCCTACCAGCTTTATGGAAAAACCTCCAAAAATCCCTGAAGCTTTCAACCTTTGTTAAATTGGTAACCTTTAAATCATTACTAAGATAACACATCAAGGACTCCTGCAACTGTTACTCCTAACTCTGTATTGGCTCTCTAGCTGCATGTGCTTAGTATGCCTTGCATCATCCTGCCCATACTCTCTCTAACAAAACTCAAATATTCCCTCAAACTACCCCTCAATTCTTTGTCCTTGTTTTTCTTCCCTCCCTCCCTCCTTTTTTCTTGGGGTTTCTGCTTATATTCATCTCCTCTGATCTTCTGTTACATTCCTTTTCACTCTAAGCGGATGTGTTTATTGCACCTTACACTGTACTGAAATGTACTTGTTCTTAGTTGCACTTGGGCACCTTTTTGCCATGGGTATATATGAAAGTACTGTAAATAATATTCTTGTGTTAGTGGTGTATATTGGTGTCATACTGTTGTTACTATTTTTCCACTATGATTCTGTATTATCGCTGTTGTTATGTTTCAACGTTGTTTCGCTGACCAGGTCCACTTAGTAAACGAGTTTCACTCAGTGGTGTTTCACCTGGTTAAATAAACATACATAAATAGATAGATAGATAGATACATAGATAGATAGACTGAGGATAGGCACACTGAGCCATGGCTCGGTTCCAGGTGCGACCTGCACACAGATGATAACCCGCATGTCAAACAGATGATGATGGTGAGGTATTCTGTTGCCACTAGCCTTTCCACCTGTCTTTCCTCCAGTGGGTCCTCCTGTTTCCTCTTCTTTCCATTCATTTCTCAAACGTCTACTTCTACTTCTGTGCCACGGAGCCTTTTTTGCTGCAATGTCCACTTTCCCTCCTCTATTTCAGCGCTGCACCCAGGGTCACATCCAAGGCTTTGATCCAAAATGAGCTATCCTCCAGATACAAACATTTCATCCTAACCTGGAAAATGAAAATAAAACAGAATTTTTAAAAATTGTGTTCCCACGTACTGATTGAGATTGACCATCATGCGAATAAAAATAATAAATCCCTGTTCTTACTGTAATCCCTCAAACTCAGAGTCCAGACCCCCTGAGCCACTTCCTCTTATAAAAACAATCTACCCCACCCTCCACTGTTAGATCCTCAACCCGACACCTTGCATCATAAAGAAAAATTGCTGATGGTTGACTGTTATGGGTTTTTTCATTATTTTAAGTAAAGATGATGAATACATCCAGGATCCCCCTTTTCTCATTTCCAACAAACGCATTCTGACTCTACTGATTCCCGTCCCATCCTCCTTCAACCAGATACCCATGTATGCCAGTACCTCCCCCTTTGCCTACCCTTACACATACCTCTCACACCATTTTCATGACATTGGGAATGACATTAAAGGCAAAATGTTGCAGATGACTCCAAGCTCTGCAGGAGAGTGGACACAGCTAAAGGGATACAGGACCTAGAGGATGATCTGGAAAAGCTGGGGAGGTGGTTCAGGATCTGGCAACTTGGCTTTAATGCCAAGAAATGCAAAGTTATGCACACTGGAGCCAAGAACCCCAGGATGGAGTACTACTTGGGTGGAGTCCAGGTATTTGCATCAGAAGAGGAGAAAAACCTGTGAGTGATGATCACTAGTGACCTGAAGCACTCCATGTAGTGCAGGAAAACAGCAGCAAGTGCAAACACGATGCTGGGATGCATAGCTAGGGGGATCAGTAGTAGGAGAGAGGAAGTTATACTGGCCTTGTACAGGTCACTGGTGAGGTCACATCTAGAGTATGAAGTTCAGTACTGGTGTCTACACCTCAGAAAGGACATTAACCTGCTGGAGAAGGTTCAGAGGAGGGCTACAAAGATGATAGCGAGTCAACAGGGTAAGGCATATGAGGAGAGGTTGAGGGCCCTGAACATGTACTCCCTGAGGGACAGGAGACAGAGAGGGACATGATTGGAACCTTCAAGTACTTGAAAGGGATAAATAAAGTGGATAAGGAGGGTCTCTTTAAGCTGAATGGCAATGGGCGGCCCACTGGCACAGTGGCAAGGCGACCACTTTTGACGCCAACATCCCAGGTTCAGGAACGGACCCAGGAGTCAGAGGGCCAGCCAGGCAGAGAAGGATAGAGCACCTGAGGGGTGACTCTCCTTCTCCAAGAGGAGAAGGGGGTGAGTATCCAGCCTGTTGGGTGAACTCTGGCAGAGGCTGGGGGAATCATTGGGAAGACTGGCACCTGCTTGTGTGGGAGACGGGACAGATGCTGGCATCATTGCATGCCCCACCTCCCAGGGGATCACAGCCACAGAAAAAAACTCTGGTCCCCCAGCCATGTCGCCCTGCTCCACCACTGCTCCTGCTGCCACCAGTATCCACTGGGTGAGGTGTCCTGCTCCCATGGCCCCACCCTGAGGGGGTAAGCCAGGGCTCACTTCCATTGACCATTGGGCCTAGCGGCCCAACCCAGGTGGATAAGCCTGGGCATGGTGAGTTTGTGTGTGGGGCAGGGGCTGAGCTCCACTATGAGCATTGGGAGGGCCAGACCTCAAAAAGCATAAAAAAAAAAAAAAAAAAAGAGTGGCAACCATAACACGAGAGGGCACAGTCTTAAACTGGAGGGGGGAGGTTTACATACGACATACAAAATCGCCAGCAGATATAGACCTACATGGTCTATCAATTCTGCTCGAGTGTGCAGCTAGCCCCCCAATTACATTGCAGCTGCCCCCCCTTCCCCGCATAACAGCGACCTTCCCCCTCACCTTGCCCCATCCCCTCTTAAAACTGCCCATTGACTTACAGGAAACTACCTCCTCCGGTAGAGTGTTCCACAAAGACACCACTCTTTCTGTAAAAATGTGCCTCCTCATTTCTCTCTTTATCTTCCGCCCTCCAATCTCAGACAGTGCTCCCTAGTGTCCCACCACCCACTTTAACTTAAAAATTCCCTCCATACCAGTTTTGTTAATTCCCTTCATATATTTAAAGGTCTCTATCGTTTCCCCCCATCCCTTCTCTTCTCCAGGGAATACATGTTCAGTTCCCTCAGCCTCTCCTTGTAGGGTTTGTCTTCCATTCCCAGGATCATCCTTGTTGCTCTACGCTGGACCCCCTCCAGTAGTTTGATATCTTTCTTTAAGTACGGGTGCCAGTACTGCATGCAGTACTTCAGGTGTGGCCTCATCAACGACCACTCTCCTGGAGATGATACATCTAGCAATACACCCCAGCATCTTATTGGCTTTAGCTGCTGCTTTTCTGCACTGAGCAGAGTGGTTCAACTGCCCCATTATTAACACCCCAAGATCTTTCTCCTACTCTGTAGTGGCTATCTATACCCCTCCCAACTGATAACTCCTCCTTGGGTTCCTCCCTCCCAAGTGCATGACTTTGCATTTCTTAGCATTGAACCCCAGGTGCCATGTGTCTGAGCAGTGCTCAAGTTTAGTCAAATCATCCTGCAGGCCCTGTCTTGTTATCCACCACTGCCCCGATCTTCGTGTCATTCACAAAAAGGCTACTCTTGTTCTTAATATCATGTGAGATGTCGGCAATGAAAATGCCAAACAACACCAGGCCCCATACTGAGCCCTATGGCACTCTGCTTGTCACAGCCCTTGAAGGTGACAGTTCCCCTCCTACCACTACTCTCTGCTGCCTTCCCTGCAGCTAGTTCTTGACCCAATTCACCATCTTTGTCCCAGCTCCCTGGTTTCCCAACTTACTTACCAGCCTCCCGTGTGGCACTGAATTGAAGGCCTTGCTGAAGTCCAGATACAGGACATCCACCGCATGGCCCTTGTCATGTGTCCTAGTCACCCAGTCATAATAGTCAACCTGGTTCATACAGATGTGCAAAGGGCTGTGTGGAGCAGACCCCAGATGGCCCTACAGTATGCAGCCATGCCCATTGACCCCACCATATATGCACCACCCCACATACATCCATGGAAGTGAATTCCATAATGGATACTGAGGGGCACGCAGTGTTGGAGGATAGCAAGGAAGGGGCACTGCATTGTGGTACCCTCTCCACCACCAGTATCCAATGGCATGGAACGTGGCTGCACAGACACACAGGGGCATGGCTGGACACGCAATATTGGCTTGACACAGTTGTCTTTCTTCTCTGGCAGGCAGGCAGCAGCCATGGTTACCGATATATGAGAGCACTATGGCATCCTTATGGGGCAGACTCCCTGAAGGTGCCAGCCAAAATTAAAGCCAGGTTGTAGCCAGACATTCAGGACACTGTCAACGCCGCTGGTCTGGAGGCATGCACACTGTCAGTCATAAAGCACAAGTGGCGTGACATCCACTCAGCTGTCAAGTGGTCCCAGACTGCTATGGACAGGGGGCCATCCACACAGGGGCACAGTCTGTCCCCCATAGACAAGATGGTGGCAGAGACCCTCACTGAGGTGGCCCTGTACAGGGAGTAGGAGGACATGGATACACCGCCAGGTAAGTACTACACTACAGGGACATGCCAGGTGGGAACGGAACATCAAGGTTGTGCTAACCACCTTATGTTGCACCCTACAGACCCTGTGATGGGGAAGGTATCAGGTGAAAATAGCACTGCAATAACAGCACTGTAATAATAGCGAGGGATTAACAGCTCCGGGGCAAAAGGCGACTGGCACAGGACAGTGTGGGTCATTTGGGCACCGTCTGTGAATTGTTGTGCTGTTGTCACGAAGAACATAAGCAATGTAATCCAGTTACTGTCAGCTCCCAACCATGTGGCCACCCTAGCATACAGGTTATAGTCGCCGGCTGTGGTGTGGCAGACTGGGATTTGAGGCTTGCTGTTTGGCATGGTTGTTTTTTTGTTTTTTTCAACTGTTGCTGTGGCTTTTGGGCTGAAATGTTCCCACATGAAAACTTACTCCTCTCCCTGAGTTTTGTCCCTCGCCTCCTGAATGTCAATACTACATCCACCACCCTGCCGAGATACTCACCTTCCCTAAGTTGTGTCCCCCCACCAGTATGTTTCCCTTTGTTCAGGGAAAGTGTGTCCCGGAGTATGTTTATAAATGTGGGGGGGGGGGGATGAGGGGGTCTCTTTCCTGTTAACGTACAGCAATGTTGTGCTTATTTGTTGGTAATGTGCTTTTCTAGGAGTCCCTTAACTTGAGGGAACTGTTCACTTGGGGTAATGTGGGGACTGTCTGTGCCTGTGTTATCTGTTTTTGTTTCTTGTGGTGTTTTCTGTGTCTATGTTTTGTGTCCTTGTTCCATACATTTTTTTAATTGGGGATCTCTCTGTTTTGACTATTTGCTCTTGTGTACCAGTGCTGTTTTTAGCATTTGCTGAGAAGGTCTCACTGTTATGACCATTGGTATTATTATTTTCACCTAGTACCAGTGGGGAACACCCCTGACAAGGAGGCCACAACACTGGTGGAGGCATGTACACAACTGGAGGCCGGTGCTGGCAGCCAGGGGCAAAAGGATGGCGCAGGCATGTGGTACCTCGTTGGCCCACAACACACCCACAATATGTCAACAGCCCTTCTGCAGCCTGTAACATCTGGATTGCTTCTTGCCCCAAGGGCAAGTACTTTAAACTGTTTGTGTGACTTTTGTATCAGCCTGCAAACATTAACGCTACGAGGGAATCTGGGGGAGTGTTTGTTGAGGTCACAGAAAGGGGCGGGATCATCTGTTTAAATCCCCGCGCTGCTCGCATTGAAATTTACAAACGAGAAGCAAGTCCCCCTGAAGCTGTGTTCCCCGGTCTATAAACTGAAGGATAACATCATCAGAGGAGCCAGAGTGAGAGACTGCCTTCCTTTAAACTGTTTGTGTGACTTTTGTATCAGCTTGCAAACATTAACGCTACGAGGGAATCTGGGGGAGTGTTTGTTGAGGTCACAGAAAGGGGCAGGATCATCTGTTTAAATCCTCGGCGCTGCTCGCTGGCGGCGATGATGGTAAGCGCGGTACTCGTTCTGAAAAACTGAGAAGATTACTCAATGAAGTTTTATCTTGCTGGGTACAGTAAGGCTAGAGGCTAACTGTATTTTAACTGAAGCTTATATTTATAGAGTTAAGCTAGCTACCAGAGGGTGCTTAATAAATTATAGTAGTAACTGTTAGATTTTATATTTGCTAATTTATTTGGGAATTTATATATAAATTAAAATTGTAGTTAGGACTGTATTTATTTTAAATTTGTTGTGGTAATTTAGTACATTGGGAGTATTTATTTATATTGTGTTGTCTGTGTTTATTTTGTGTGTGATTTGAAATGTTGTTGTTTCAGTTAGGAATCATGTGGTTGATGGGTGGTTATATGTTTTCTCCAGCCCTGAGGGATAATCTGAGTAATATAGATTGCCCATTGACTTTTTGGAGTGATTGGTTACAAGGGGATACATTGAGTATAATTAATTGGGGGAATCAACCATGTAGTTATGTAATTTGTTCGGGTATATTGACTGTCTGTCTTGAATCTCATTTATTTAAGTGGACTTCAATATATAAAGGCCTTTTGGTGGGTTGGAGACAAAATACAGCTTATTCAGATTGTCATATGGCTAAGTATAGTAAGAAAATATTTAAATTGAAAAGTCAGTTATATAAAGTTTGTAAAATGGTAATTATAATTAGTCTGATTATAAGTGGGGGTATTCATCCTTAACTTGCAGAGGGAACTGTTCACTTGGGGTAATGTGGGGACTGTCTGTGCCTGTGTTATCTGTTTTTGTTTCTTGTGGTGTTTTCTGTGTCTATGTTTTGTGTCCTTGTTCCATACATTTTTTTAATTGGGGATCTCTCTGTTTTGACTATTTGCTCTTGTGTACCAGTGCTGTTTTTAGCATTTGCTGAGAAGGTCTCACTGTTATGACCATTGGTATTATTATTTTCACCTAGTACCAGTGGGGAACACCCCTGACAAGGAGGCCACAACACTGGTGGAGGCATGTACACAACTGGAGGCCGGTGCTGGCAGCCAGGGGCAAAAGGATGGCACAGGCATGTGGTACCTCGTTGGCCTACAACACACCCACAATATGTCAACAGCCCTTCTGCAGCCTGTAACATCTGGATTGCTTCTTGCCCCCAGGGCAAGTACTTTAAACTGTTTGTGTGACTTTTGTATCAGCTTGCAAACATTAACGCTACGAGGGAATCTGGGGGAGTGTTTGTTGAGGTCACAGAAAGGGGCGGGATCATCTGTTTAAATCCCTGCGCTGCATTAGCTTGGACTCTGTAAATTCTAACTTTAGTGAAGTTTTGGGTTCTGATTTAACAGCTGATATTTTAAAAAATGATGGGATGTGTGTGGTCCATATTAATATTTGTAGTTTATTGAGGAAAATTGACCATTTAAGGGAATGGACTAATAAATATAGCCCTGAAGTGGTTATTATTACAGAGTCTTGGCTATCTGATAGGGTCCCTGATAGTATGGTATATGTGAATGGCTATAATTTATGGAGGAAAGACCGATCAAGAAGGGTTGGGGGAGTTATTATTTATGCACTTAGTTCTTTGGATGTTTCTACGGTTAATTGCCAAATGGATTGGGGTGGATCTGAAGTTCTCCCTTTGTTGTTTAATCTTCCATTTAGTAAACCTTTACTACTATTGGGAATTTATCGTCCCCCAAAAGCTAGTATTGAGGTGTTTCAGGCTCTGCAGGATTTTTTGGGTGATTATTTAAGCAGATATGAGATTATGTTAAGTGGGGATATGAATGTAGACTGGAAAACTGTAGATGTTAACCACAGTATTGTTGAGATGTGTAATCTTCTGGGTATGACTCAGTTAATAGCTGAGGTAACTAGAGTGAATTCCAAACGACCACTTTCTTCCACAATTTTAGACTTATTGTTTACTACTGAACCAGATAGGTATATTGCTAGTGGTGTTCTTCCAGATTCCTTTCGGATCATCAGATGATATATGCTATTAGAAATCAGAAAAGAACTCAGAGATTAGTAAAACAGTTTATTACAGATCATTTAAATATTTTGACTATATAAATTTTATGTTAGATTTGGATGAGTTTAATTGGGGAAGGTTGGATTTGGTTCCTACAGTTGCTGATGCCTGGAGATTATTTCAGGAGGATTTTTTGACAATTTGTAATAGGCATGCCACATTGAAAATTAGGAAAACAAAGTCTAATAATTCCCCTTGGTACAATTCCTATTTATTTAAAATTAAGAAACAGCGGGATAAGGCTTGGAAGGTGGCTAATATCACAAAATTGGACAATGATTGGGTGAAGTATAAACAGATGCGGAATTATTATAATTATGAACTTAAGAAGGTTAAAAAAGATTATTGTAATAGGGAATTGAATTCTAACCTGACTAATGATCCAAGGAAATTTTGGCAAGTTTTAAAAAAGGTGAAAGGGGATCAACAAGTGGATTATCCTGAGAAGTTTAAAATGGGGGATGTTGAAGTCCCTATGGGCCCTCGGGTAGTGGATGGATTTAATGATCTTTTTATAGCAGTGGGTAA
Organism: Neoceratodus forsteri; assembly: GCA_016271365.2. NCBI lineage: Eukaryota > Metazoa > Chordata > Ceratodontiformes > Ceratodontidae > Neoceratodus > Neoceratodus forsteri. The sequence goes on from CM028136.1 coordinate 913,269,466, forward strand.
AAAGGCCTCACCACAGGTTAAGTCTTGTTTTTCTCCTTTAAATTCTCAAGTTAGAGCTATAGAGGCTGTCCCTTTAAAGGACAAGGAGTTTGTGTTTGAATTAATATCTCCATCTGAAACACAAAATGCATTACTTAATATAAATACTAGGAAGGCTGGTAGATTGGATGAGATTCCTAGTATTTTGTTGAAATATGCTGCTCCAGTTATTTCTTATCCCCTGGCTAGTATTTATAACATGTCCCTTATGAGTGGGGAAATTCCTGAAGTGTGGAAATCGGCTAAAATTATTCCAGTTTATAAGAACGGACCTAGGTCTTTAATGGAGAATTATAGGCCTATATCATTATTACCAATAGTAGTTAAGATTTTTGAAAGATTGATAGCTAAACAACTTCAGTCTTATTTGGAAAATGGTAGGTTGATTAATAAGTTTCAATCTGGCTTTAGGCCCTTGCATGGTACAACTTCTGCCTTGTTGAAAGTTACCGGGGATATTGTGGGTGCTCTGGACAGGGGGATGTTGGTGGGAGCAATTTTTGTAGATCTATCCAGGGCATTTGATACCCTGGACCACAACATCCTCCTGTCCAGACTACCTGCTTTGGGAATTTCAACAAAGGTGATTAGGTGGTTGGAGGCTTATTTAACTGGTAGAAACAAATGGTTTCAGTGAATGGATGGGATTCTGGTTTTAGGAGATAATATCTGGGGTACCCCAAGGATCCATTTGGGTCCAATATTATTTAATTTATACATGAATAATTTTGTATTGACCAATTCTGATGTACAGTGTCATCTGTATGCAGATGATACTATTATTACGATGAAAGGGTTATTATTAACTCAGATAGAATTTACTCTCCAGAAAGCATTTGATGAGCTTAGTTATTCTATAGAGAATCTAATCTTGTTCTTAATCCAAAAAATCCCAGGTAATACTCTTTCTAGGAAAATAAAGAGATTTATTCGATTTGGGTTTGAGTGTAGTGACAGTGGATAATATTGCTCTTGAACAAGTCCAATGTTATAAATATTTAGGGATGTATATGGATAGATCATTGAATTGGATTTTCCATATAGAACAAACGATTAAAAAGTTAATTGTCGTTTGGGTGCACTTTATAGAATTAGAATTGTATGGATGTTAATGTAAGGAAACAGGTAGCTATGGCTACCTTGATTCCTTTGTTAGATTTGGGATATTATTTATACAGGGGCTACCTCAACCCAGTTGGCTAGATTAGATGTTTCCTTTAACAAGATAGCTAGGTTTATTTTAGATGTTCCTAAGAGAACTCATAGGAGAGAGTTATATCAATCTTTAAATTGGATGAGCCCTAATGATAGAAGGATATTTCATGTTTTGATATATATGGTTAAATTAGTTAGGGGTAGGGTACCAGATTATATTATCGAGGAATTTCAGCTTAGGATAATTAGAGGAGGGTTACGTTCTGCTGAGGGTATGGAATTTGTTTTGCCCAGAAGAAGGACGGATTTGGGTAGAGAACATTTTTTCTATTTGGGTCCTAACCTATGGAATTCACTACCAACTTACCTGAGGCTAATTGGATCCAGCCCTAATTTGAGTGAAATAAAAAGCTGGTTTAAATCTGAAGCTGTTAAAAGGTTAAATGATGAGTAATTACGTAGGTTTGCCTTACGTCTCGCCCTATAATAGGGCATATAATTGCACTTTAAGTATGTGTTTTTTGCTGTATGTCGTATGGATGCTTGTGTTATTGTAAATAATTTTATGTCTGTGGTATTTTTTTTATGATTCAGTTAATTATGTATGTATTTAAGTATGTGTTAAGGACCTCACTGGAAATGAGCTTGTCTCAGTTGAGCCTCCTATTCTTTTGCTTGTCAATTGAATACAAATTTTTACTACTACTTACTACACTGCAGGAGCCTGTGGCCATGGCAGATGAGGAAGGTTGTAAACCAATAGTATAATAAATAAATAAATAAAAAGATGTGCCAGAGGACACTGGCACAGAACCATACCTGGAAACACAGGAGATGAGGAGGAGATGCCCACCACCACCCCATGGCAGATCCTCTGCCACAGACACACCCGGGACAGCCAGCCCAGGATGGCCTAGAGGGCACCGTAGAACCAGCCATGCAGCTACACATGGTGGGCCTGCCGTCATGACCTGCCAGCACTGTTGGGCAGGCACAGGAGACAGCTGTCTGCCTTACAGAGTCAGACAGTGGAACACGGGGGGGCCACGGCAGAACACACAAAATCTCTGTGACAGTGGTGAGGAGGGCCCATCAAGCCACCCAACACATGAAGGCCGGCCACCAGGGGTATCCTTCACACACACACTACCCTGAGCTGAAGCAGCTGGAACATGACCAGCTCCATGCACAGCAGGAGAACACAGAGGCACTAAAGGAGTTGACCACAGAGGTGAGTGGCATGTGGTGGGGAATCAACTGAATAGCAGACATGCATGAGAGGCTTACTGAGCACATGCCAGGTGGGTTCAGTAGGGCCACACCTGCCGTTCTCGAGGCACCACCAGAGGCTGCCATGCACCACACACCTGCCTGCCCCAGCGAGCATGATGTGCAGGAGAACAGCCATCCACAACTGCCATCAGGTAGGTGCCCAGACATGCAGGCAAGCAGAGAGGGAAATACCATAGCCAAGACCTGTCACCTGGGCACAGGGGCATCTACATGGCAAGTGCAGCAAATGTCCAAAAAGAAGTAATGCCTGATACCCTGCCACAAACACTGTCACATAAGCACTCACTGAACATACACCATAAACACACATACCCCACCATAAATACCCCAACCACATGTAACACCTACAACATATAACCCCACCACATATACCCCCACTAAATATAACCTCAACCACATATAACCCAGAATATGGACTCAGATGCCCCCCAGCCATAGGCAGTTTGGCAGTCAGGGTGGGGCATCATCATCATCATCACAGTGCCACCCTGGCCCCCCCAACAGCTGAATGACACCTGCATGAGTCCTTGCCATGCTGCCCATCCAATGACACTGCACCTTGCACCTGGAAGGCCCCCCTCCCCGTCACATGGTAGGATATCCCCTTGTAGGTCTCACAGCATGGGTAGCTGACACCGCAAAGCTGTGTTGTGCAGCACAGCACATGCTGTGAACACTCTACATGCCTTCTCTGGGGCAAGTATCATCATACTGCCTCTCAGAACCAGACACCTGAACCACATCTTTGGTTAGCCCTATCGTTTTCTTGATCACAGACAATGTCTTCAGGTGTGCCTCGTTGTGTGCCTCCTCCACTGCTCTGTGTGCCCCCAGGTGCTCTTTTATCAGGTATGGCTATAGCGGAAATCTGCTGTTAACTATGCAGTGAGTAAAAGACAGAATTAGTACTGTGCAACTGCCCATCTGCCACTGGTGTACCATGTTTGTAGAGTACAGATACCCACCTATCAACCATCCATCCCTGCCTTCCCATGCACCGAGAAGTGTGCTCAGCCTGGACCCATCAAAGATACAGACATCATGGCACGGCCAGGGGTACTTGTCACACACATAGAGATGATACCCCTGGAATCACAGACAGTCTGGTAGCTGATGCTGTGATACCCTTTGTGGTTACAGTATGCCTTTTCATCCACAGATGTCAAGATTTCCACATGTGTACAGTCAGTGGCACCCAGAACATTTGGCATGCCATGTATGGCACAGAATGCCTCCTTTGTGAGCTGTATTTCAGCCTGTGTGGTGTGGAATGTTATGTGATCATGCACACACAACATGAGGGTGTCGGTGACCTAGTGGAGTGTCTGAGACACAGAGGACTGACTGACACCTGTGACATTCCCTGCCACCCTGTGGCTGGACCCTGTGGCATAGTATGCCAATGCATATAGCACATTGGTCTCCACTGACATCGCTAGCAACCAATGGGTATATAGTGCCACTTGTGCATGGACCATGTCACAGTCGTTTGATCATGTTGGGGTCCAAACAGAATCTCTTGAGACAGTGTGTGTGTGTCTGTGTGCGTGCGTGCGTGCATGCATGTGCCACAGGGCATTTGCATCCAGTCATGGCCATAATACATGTGGCCATGTCTGTGCCCTCAATGTCTTCTCATATTCCCTCTCACCATCCAGCAGGAGGACATTCAGTAGTAGCCCTGGGCACATCCTGTGTATCCCTGTGGAGTGGCCCTTGCACATCAGCCAGTCAGTATGTGTTACATGCCCGTACATGATTTCCTTTATCAAGGTCATAGATACATAGACAGTGTCAGCAGATAAGGGCCTATGGCCCACCCAGTCTGCCCATTTGAGCTTGTAAGTTCAGTTTATGTTTTCCTAGAAGTCTGTTGCCCCTTACCCCTGACCTCCAGAATTTCTTTATGTCTATCCCATGCATTCTTAAATCTCGTGATTGTTTCTGCCCCCACCACTTCCTCTGGCAGGGTGTTCCACTTGTCCACCACCCGTTCTGTGAAGAAATTCTTCCTCACGTTTCCTCTGAATCGTCCTCCCTCCAACTTCATCCCATGCCCTCTAGTCCTGGAACATCTTTTTCGCTTAAAGTAGTGTATTCCTGCACCCTGTTCCTCCCTGTAAGATACTTGTATGTCTCTATCATATCCCCTCTCTCCCTCCTCTCCTCCAGGGAGTACATGTTCATTTCCTTCAACCTGTCCTCATAGGACTTGTGATGCAATCCATGCACCATCTTTGTTGCCCTCCTCTGAACCTTCTCTACCCTGTCTATGTCCTTACGTAGGTAAGGTCTCCAGAACTGTACACTGTACTCCAGGTGGGGCCTCACTAATGTCTTGTATAGTGGAATTATGACCTCCCTTTTCCTGCTGGTGATGCCCCTGCCTATACATCCCAGCATCCTATTTGCTTTACCTGCTGCCTTGTCGCACTGTTTCCCTACCTTGAGGTCATCAGAGATGATAACCCCATGATCCCTTTCCTGCTTGGTGCATGCTATATCCTCACCCCCAACTGATATATTGTGCCAGGGTTTTTGTGCCCCATATGCATTATCTTGCACTTCTTTGCATTGAATTTCAACTGCCAAACCCCTGACCATTCTTCAAGTTTCTGCAGGTCCCTTTTCATTCTGTCTACACCCTCTGGTGTGTCTACTCTGTTACAGAGCTTTGTGTCATCAGCAAACAGTGAAATTCTGCCTTCTAGGTTCTGCGAAATGTCACTGATGAAGATGTTGAATAGGACCGGTCCCAGCATTGATCCCTGTGGTACCCCACTGGTCACTCTTCCCTCTGTGGAGTGACAGCCATTTACCACCACCCTCTGTGTCTTTCGCCCAGCCAGTTACCTACCCACCACACTACTGTCCTGCCCACACCCATATTCCCCAGTTTGTGTAATAGTCTTCCATGTGGCACAGTGACAAAGGCCTTGCTTGAAGTCCAGATGAGCCATGTCCTGCCCTCCCCTGATCACCTCCCTAGTCACCCAGTCAAAAATTCAGCGAGGTTGATCTAACATGACTTCCCCCTGGTGAAACCATGCTGCCTTGGGTCCTGTAGTCCATTGACAACCAGATGTTCCACCAATCTCTCCTTCAGTAGTGCTTCCATGATCTTCCCCACTACCGAGGTGAGGCTGACTGGTCTGTAGTTCCCTGCTTCCTCTTTGTTCCCACTTTTGTATAAGGGGACTACATCTGCTATCCTCCAGTCTTTGGGAACCTCCCCTGTTTCCAGTGATCGGCTAAACAGGATAGCCAGAGGTTCAGCCACCACCTCTCTTAGTTCTTTAAGGACCTGATAGGGATGTTGCACAGATGTCCCATGCAGACAGTAGCCTCTTTAAAGGGGGGTGTTCCCAGTACACTGTTAGGGTGATGCACGGATGGCACCAAGTCATTACCATACTGACTTGGATCAACATGGCAGCATCAAAGACTGTCCACAGCCATGGTAGGAAAAGTGGGGGAATACTCCAAAAAGCTATGGTGGATGTCATTGTCCTCCTACCAGGATGTTCTGAAGAGGGAAGCCATATGGCAGGTCACTGAGCCAGCTGAGGTAGGTATCCAACTGTCAAGAGGCACTGTGGCATGCATGCCCTGTGTTGTGTGTGCTGTCTCAGTGATGTTGTTCCCCTTTTTATGTTTCCACAAGACTTCCATGGCCATGCTGGCCACATGATCCTGGAGTGCCAGGAGCAGCTGGATGGGCTCATGGCAGTAGTGGTGGGCTGGAGGCAGAGCTGGGTGCTGTAGTTCTCTGATTTCCTTCCCTAGTATGTTGGCATTAAAGATGCCCATTACAAAGATGAAATGGGAACTGTGGTCTGTGGTGAGCTGTCAAAGGTAGGTGCTGTGGGGGGGGCCTGTATGCTGGCTGCGTTCAACTGTGGCCTTGCATGTATAGCCTGCTCATGCCTGTCCTCTGTGTTCTTGTTGTTTCAGAGTATTGTGGGCCGCTAAGCCAGCTTGTCCAGGAGGAGATGGGGTATTCCCCCACCACCCTGAATGGGTCAAGCAGGTCTTTGAGGAGGAGGTGGCCTAGGCGGAGTCTGGGCGGAGAAGATGTGACAGTGTAAGGGGCAGGGAATACCTGTGTGCAAATGGCAATTTTACCTGTCCATTGACAGGGATTATGTTTTGTGCACTGTACTGTATGTACGGCGGTGGTGCAGTTAGTAAACTGTTTTGTAATGAACATATCTCATGTCTGCATCTTTCTTCTAGTCAGTGGTGTCATGCCACTGGCCGGGACTGTCAGCCCTGGTTGAGGAGGCACTCCACTGCCCCTTGGTGTCCTACTGTATCTCTGTGCTGTTCCTGCATTGTAGGTTTATATTACACATTTCACATACTGTTACACTGCTGGTTTTGGATTTCCATATTATGATGGGTCATCCGCAGTAGTAGTCCATCTGGTCCTGTGTCTATCACCCTTACACTCACAGCACTCTGTCCTGCCCTGTATGCTGGCCCTGCATGCCCATGTTTCATGGCAGCCTTCCACATGGTGTAGTACTGCACTTGCAGCATCACGTGCTGGGGTGTTGTACTGCACTTTGTGAATATCACATATGTGGAATATTTGCATGCAATTATGTGGCCATGCCCCTCTGCTCATGCATACTGCTGTTGTGATGGTAGCATGCATGAGATGCATTTGTGAGCCTCTGTGGGCCCTATGTGCATGCCGCATGGCTCTGGCCTGCACATTTTGGCATTGTATGCCCCTACACATGGCTGTTGCATGCTACACAGGGACTGCCTGACATTAGTGCTCAGGTCCCAATAACTGATTTTACAATTTGTGGCCAGGAAAGACACATTAAGCCAAGGCTTGTTTTGAGGTACAGTGTGTCCTGAGAGCACTGAGAAGTTAAATACTTGCTAATGGTAACAAAAAGTATGCAAGTGGTGGCTATGGGATTCAAATCCCATTCTCCAGGTTTGCAGCTCAGTATCTTAACCACTACACTATACTGCCTGCCTCAAGATAACTGCAATCGCTTAAAATGACCAATACACATTTTAAAGTCACAGGTTATGGTTGTGGGAAAATATAACAAGAAGGCTGGTTGGTGCATAAATGAAACAAAATTAGAAAAGGTTAAAGAATATTCTTTTCTGGGTATTAGATTCTCAGACAGTCTTAAATGGGTAGCCCATATAAAGATGCTGCAGAATATAGTTAAAACTATTATTGGGGCTCTAAACAGACAAAATTTTCAGTATGGCGGTAAAGCAGTTAAAAGCATGATTCAAGTCTTAAACGCAAAATTTTATTTGGCATGGAAGTTTGGGGAATGGCTGATATTAATAGTGTGGAAAGAATAACTTATCAAGCATATGAAAGGATTTTCCAGATCCCAAACTCAGTACCTAATGCTCTGGCAAGTGTAGAATTGGGGCAGTATTCTTTGAAGGTAATGTTAGAAATCAGAATCTGGAAATATTGGTTAATCAAAGTGCATAGATTTTCTAGTAAATATGTACAGGACATGTTTCAGGAAAACAAATATTGAAAATACACTCCAGTCTACATGGCTATTTCATCGTTTTAAGATTCTCTATGACTAATGTTACTAATGGTTATCTGACAGCCTTTTCCTTAATTGAGCATCTAAAAATGACGCTAAGTAGACTAAAAATATGTTTACAGGATCAAGCAAAACAATCAGATATGAAACAAGTTAAACACAAAGAGGTTGCATTTGTGTGTCAGCAAATAAGAAGGTTAATAAAATGTAATATTATCATTTATTACCATTAACACCTAAAGACAGAAAACTGTTTACACAACATCGGTTTGCAATTTATGAGAGTGATTTTTTTTTTGAAAGTAAGATAGACTGGAAACAAGAATTGTTCTATCCTATGTAAATGTGGAATGATGGTTAAGGAAGATTCAAACATATGATGTCAATTTGTTCAAAATATACATAGTATAAATTGCTGCTCGATATTCATATAATACAGTTGCCAGGGTCTCCAAATCTCATGAAAAATTTCTTCCTGCCCTCTAAGCTGGTAAGCCAAATTTTTCATTTGATGGACAAGACAATATTCTGCCTGTGGCCATAGCCGAGTGATTGCTTTCTTAACTGGCAGTAGCATTACAAGTGCGAACAACTTAGGTCTCACCCAGATACCAATTGGAGAGATGGAGAGCAGGAGCATGGAGGGAGAAAACAAATGAGGATCAAGGGAGAGTTTACCAAACTGTTGTTCCAAGTCCTACCTGAAGGCTTGGAGGTGCGTGCCAAAAGATGGTGTGGTCAGCATCCATAACTCCATATTTTCTCCAGCAGTGGCCAGATGGCTGACCCATACATTTTACCTTTACTTGAGGAGTATGGAAATACCTAGGCCTGCATTTCCAGGCAAACTTTCTCCAAAATGGAGATGCAGTTACCTTTAGGACAGGAAGTGAATACCGAGGGTGGGATATTCAAAGCAGTTGCACATGGTGCAACTAGGATGCCCACGTGCAAGAGCGGAAATGCGCCAAAGAGTGATATTCAGTGGGAGACAATGCGTGGCGCATATCGCAGTGTGCCAATGTGCAACCCTAATAAATGCATGCGCATGTGCAGGGGGCATAGCCATGAATAAGCAGCGTAGTGTGATATTCAACAGCAAGCCAATGGCACAAGCGCGGAGCAACAGGGACAGGCGCAGATCAACTCTGAGCCCATAAAAAGATGGAGCAAGCAAGGGACAGAGGCTTGCACCTCAGGAAGCAGGGGTGAGAGACAGAGAGAGAGAGAGAGAGACAGACAGAGACAAAGAGATAGAGAGAGAGAGAGAGAGAGAGACAGAGAGATAGAGAGAGAGAGAGAGAGAGAGAGAGAGAGAGAGAGAGAGAGAGGCAGTGGCCAGGCAGGACAGCAGCAGGGGTGCAAGACAAGCACAGAGGCAGGAGGTGCAACAGGCAGTGGGACAGGGCGTGTGACCCTGAAAGCACCTGTGTGTGTGAGCAGCTCAGTGTGTGTGTGTGTGTGTGTGTGTGTGTGTGAGATACCAGTGGAGGCAGCGATGGCAGCGTGAGCCTGCGAGCCCGGACAGAGTGGCTGTGGAAGAACCCAGATGGGTGGGAGACAGAGACCACCGCCAGCAGGGTCCCCAACACAGGTGTGCGCCCAGTGCAGGGGCACACACAGCAGCACACAGCTGGGGTTGCCCAGGGAGACAGCCACAAGGGGGGGGCAGGACAGGCCAGGCCATGGCCAGTGCAATCTTCCAGATGGAGGCAGTAATGAGTGGTGTGAGGAGGCAGGATGCAGAGTGGTGTGGCCGTGGAAGGGTCAGGCAGCGGTATGCCCAGAACAGGTGGTACCGTGCCCACACCACCTTCGAACAGTACAGTGACACTGAGATTGTGGGCTGGTACCGCCTGAACCAGGCAATTCTGAGGCAGCTCTGTGAGCTGTGCAGTGATGAGATGCAGGCACCCACAAGATGGAGACATGCCCTGTCGGTGGAGACCAAGGTCACAGCCGTCATGTGCCTGCTTGCCACGGGTACCTTCCAGAGACCAACAGAGGACACCACAGGCATAACCCAGTCGGCCGCATCATGGCTCCTCACACAATTCCTCAACACACTGCTGCCACAAACTACGGAATACATCCAGTTCCCCAGCACACAGGTGGAACATACAGCGAACATGCAGGGGTTCCACAGGGTGGCACGTATGCCTGGCATGGTAGGAGCCATCGACTGCACCCACGTAGGCATCCGCTCACCACCTGGACCAGAGGGAGTGGCCTACGTCAACAGGAAGGGCTACCCCAGTGTCAACTGCCAGGTGGTGTGCGATGCCAGGGGGCGCATAATCAATGTCTGTGCCACACACCCTGGTGGAGCACAAATGCCTTCATCTGGCACCAGTCAGCACTGTGCCATAGGTTCGAGAGTGGGGACATCCCCACCGGCCACCTAGTAGGTGAGTATGCAGCTGGAATGGGCAGCCTGGCACAACAGGGCAGGGTGTGGGGGGATGCTAGGCTGGGAGCATCAGAGGGTATGGCTGGGTAGGCTGGGGTGGCAGCCACACAGACCACCATGCTAACCCCACTTGTCTCCACACAGGTGACAGCAGATACCCACTCAGGTCCTGGCTGCTCACCCCATACCAGTGCCCGTTGACCCCAGCACAGGAGCGATACAATGAGGCACACGCCAGCACAAGGAACATCATCGAGCGTGTGTTTGGGCTGCTGAAGGCACGGTTCTGGTGCTTGCACAGGTCTGGCGGTGCCCTAAAGTACAGCCCCTCAAAGGTCTGTGGCCTATTCCTGGCCTGCTGTATGCTACACAACATGGCCACTGACCGTGGGATAGCTGTCGAGGTCGAAGAGGGGAACAGCAGTGGGCACGACATGGATGCCGGGCCAGGCGGTGGCGGGCAGCTCCCCCCGGACGACGGGAACCCCGGCTGAAAGGATGGCCCAGCAGTACTGGGACGCGATTGCAGAGGAGCACTACGATGCACGCAGGTAGATGAACATGACCACACACATGTCCCAGGGTCCATGGCACAGTATACAGGCATGCAAGGCTGGGCCCCATGACAGACATGGCCAGAGGGCAGCGTGGACGAGCATGGGACATGACTCCGTGGAAGCACCCCATACAGCACTGTAGACCCCACCCACACACCCCCCATACACACCCAAACACACATGCACACGAGCACCCACACGCGCACAACCAGAGGCCACCAACGGGCATGTGTCAGACACTGAACACCAGTGCACGGTGGTGGCCGGTGCTGTGTTGGTATCATCATGCACATGCCACAGTGGCCAGTGGCTGGGTTGGTGTGCACAAGGCGGGCGTGTGGCATGGCTCATGGATGGCAGGGCCCTGGTATGCACACACACACCACACCAATGTGCACACAGGGCTGCAGCAGACAGCGGACAGGGAGGGTGGTGGATCAGGACCACCGCACAGTCACACGGCCACCACGGACATGGGGACGGCCCCGCCGAGACTGCCCAGCAGATGCAGGCTGTGCGACGGCCACAGGGGATGTCACTGATGGTCCCCCAGGTGTGCTACTGCAGGAATGTGACCGGTCCCTCGCAGGTGTCTGCAGGCCCCGAACAGGCCCACTCCAGGCGTGCCGGAATGCCCTGGCCGGATCCCAGTGTCGACGCAGCAGGAGTGCAGCATCGCAAGGTGGAGAATACACTCTGCATTGTCTGCGGCAGATGGCCATGCACCAGGGTGGCCAGTGGTGCTTGGCCGGCCATGACCACAGCAGTAAGCTGGATCACCAGGGCAGCGGTCGTGTCCTCCCGCATGCATGTGGTCTCAGCCAGGAGCTGCTCACAGTCCCAGTCATGCCTCCCTGCGGACTGGCGCAGCTCTGTGTGGAGTGCACGCACCCCTGCCATGACAAGCATCTGTTGCTCCACGGAGGCCCGGAGCAGACGGGTGTGTTAGGTCAGGGGGTCGGCGCCCTGGGGGGCATGGGTGTTGCGCTGACCCGCGGGTGTTGTGTGACTCTGAAGCACAGCCCCCCCATGCAGGTGGGGGCTGCACAGCGGGGCCTCCTTGGGGATCATCAGTCTGCGGTGCAACGGCAGTGGCCACTGCACCCGTCCCCCCCTCGGCCCCGTCCTGCTGTCGCTGCTGCCCCTCCTGCTGCTGTGTGCATAATGGCACCGGGGTGGCTGCACCACTGCCACCACCGCCACCCCCTTCGGACTGTGCTGCACCACTAGCACCCACAGCCACGCCGGGCGTTGCAGCCGGTGGATGGACAACCGCCACCAGGGCACCATCCACGCTGCCATTTCAGGTGCGTGGTATGGTTGCCTCCCCCTGATTGGCAACACCACTGTCCAGGATAACAGTCCCATTGTCATCGGTCTTGGACCCCGCCCTGATCTGTGTCTCAGCATACTGGACGCCATGGCTGGTGTCCTGCTGAAACACTGACAGGGCCTTGTCCACAATCATGCCACAGGCATCTGGTCGGACAGTGGGGATGGGCTGACTGCGGTCCGGACCCCGGACACCAGTGGAGGTGGATGGACGGTACTCCAGATCCAGGACTGCCCCCATAGTGGTCACCCCACCCCTGCTGCTGCATGCAGGTGCTCCGGAGCTGTAAAGGAACACAGACACGCTAGTGCAGCTGCCACACATGCTTGCCCCCTGGCCCCCCTGCCCCTTTCCCCAGGCACTGCTGTACCTACCATGCAGTGATGGGCTACCCCCCATCTGGAATCCACCACCGGGCAGACCCTCGATGGTGCTGTGCCCCATGGATGCCGCCACCAGCTCCTCATGCGGTGTCAACTGTGGCACATCAGGCTGTCCACCACCCGTGGCGGCACGTGCGGCCCGGATGGTGGCCACCTTATCCTTTATCCTCCTCCGGTCCATGGCAACCTTTTTCTTGCACTCTTGTGCTGTCCTCTGATGGCTGCCCTGCTGGTTCACAGCCCTGGCCACTCCCTCCCATGCAGCCACCCTGGCCTGTGCGGTGCCTGTTGAACCACTCAGGAGGGGTTCCTGGTCCAGGTAGGCATCAAAGATGGAATCGGTCTCTGCCCTCATGAAGTTGGGCCTGCGCTTCCATGCAGACCCCTGCTCCTCAGCCTCCTCGTATTCCGACATGCTTATTCCTGTGGGTTTGGACATGTGGTTAGTGATGGCTGCAACACACAATGCCCTCCCAATCCACTGTCCTGACAGGCCCACAGCCTGGTGGCTTACCACTGAAGGATGCAATACTGGTCTGGTGCCTGTGCAGTCCCATGGCACCTTTATAGCACATCACATGCAAATTAGGGGATGCGCAACTGTAATGAGATGCAAATGCCTCTGATGCACCGTGGATATGCTGATCAGCCCATCTGCATAATCCAGCTGAATATCATGAAGTTGCGCATGGTGCATTGGAGTTGTGCATGCACAAGCCATGGTGCAACTGTATGATGTGTGCAGTAGACCTGACAGTGTGCATGCAAGCACTGACGTAGCATACATCAATGGCACATCCTACGCACAGTGCACCATACATGTTACAGCACTCTGCCGCTATTGGGCATGTGGTGCTTGTGCACCGCATGCCCTATGGTGCCTGTGCGCCACTGGCACATGGACTGTGGGGCACACAAGCCCCTATTGTGCACCATGCATGGCATGCCCTATCGCGCTGTCGTGCACGGTGCACGTGCTGACCTTTGACCCCACAAATGTCCCTTGACTTTCCAGGTGCCTGTGGCACGTGCCAGTGCTGCTCCTGCTGTATCGCGCATCACCGGGGCATGCACAATTGGGGATGGCAGCGCAACGCCAAGTGAATCACGCACCCACAGCATGTGTGGCTCGTGCGCTATTGGGCACCATTTTGGATTCCTAGTTCATTACCGAGCATGCCACACCAGAGCAATGCAAAGGCACCAAATTGGAGCCAGGTTGAGCTAGTGAACCTGGTGGCACTGGTGGAGTCACATGTGGGTACCCTGTATAGGCAGGTGCCCCTGTACCAGCCTCGCACTGAGGTGTGGCAGGAGGTGGCCGAGGTGTTGGAGGAGGCCACTGGGGCCCAGAGAAGTGGGGAGCAGTGCCACCACCATTATGGTGACTTGAGGAGGAGGGATCCTGACAGGCTGAGGTTACTGCTGGCACGTGTCCGGAGGGGCGTTGTGCCACATCCAGGTGGGTGTACTGTTTCCATGTCTGTGCCATGCTGGTGTTCTGTGGAGGGCCAGCAGGGTGGCACACATGCTGTGGGGGGGGGTCTGTGGCTGCGTGTGCTGTGCCACTGCACCGCCACTGCGCAGGGCCAGGGGGTATACTGTGCTGGGGGGGTGGGGCGCGTGGGTTGTTGCCAGGTACTGATGTGTCCTTCTCACTGTTTCCCTACTAGGCCCTGAGGACAGATGATGACCCAGGATGGTGGGTGCTGCTGGTGGACATGGGCAGGCGAACGCTGGTGCACAGGCATGGGATGCTGGACCTGTGGGAGGTGCCACCGGACAGGCGCCGGTTGCACCACAGCATGTAGGTAGGCACTCTATCAGGGTTTGTTGTTGTGCAGGGTGGGGGTGGGTCACAGCCCCCTGTGCACATGGCCATTACTGCTGTGCAATGCTGGCAGGGTCCACTGCACCATGCCATGGCTTTCACACATGTGTGTGGCTGCTGCAGGTGGGCTGTGAGTGCACCTGGGTTCCAGCCATGCAACTGCCATCCCGCCGCCTAGCTCTGTTGCCTGGCCACCATGGTTGTGGTGTGCTGCACGTGGGTGGTGTTGGTGTGCAGTGCTGTGCGTGGCTGTGGACGGTCAGGATGGTGGCTCATGTGGGCACGCATGCTGTGGGTGGCTGTGTGCCATCTCAGGGGCATATGTCACCACTGTCTTCTGCGCACGGTGGGTGGGCTACGGTCGTATGGACATGCACTCATACCATGTCCCCTCCTTTGTCCTAGGTGTCCAACGGGTGGATGTGAACACCAGGTTGCTGGAACAGATACTGCGGGTCACCATGGCCATGCTACATGTGGCACAGCTTATGTGACAGGCCCTGTGCAGGCCACAGAGGAGACGGCACACCAGGCGCTGGTAGGGCACGGATGCCTGTGGGGCCCGTTGGCCTGCACCACCTTCCCTACCCCTGACCCCCCTCCCTGTCCCTCCATTGTACCCTTACCCAGCCATGTCCCCTGTCCCCTGCCTTCCTTCCCTGACCTACCATCTTGTTTGTGGCCTCCCCATTCCCTGCTCCCTGTTCCTGTATATCTGTATATAGTTGTTGTTGATATGTTTTAATACACATTTATATTGTTAGCCTTCTGTGTCTGTGTCTGCTTTGCAGCTGACGTGTAGAGCCATGCTGCAGTGGTGTGCATGGTGGCCGAGTGGTACATCTGGTGTTGACTGGGGTATGTGCCTGGTGGTCTGCGCCCAGTGGCCGGTGTGCATGCCCTGGGGCATATGTGTGCACTCTGCTCATGTTGTGTGGCTTGTGTGTTGTGTGCTGTTGGCATGTGTGTTGTCAGCTATGGTCCAGGAGGCATGTCCCATGCCTTTCTGCTGGTGTTGCCCGTGGCTGTTTGCCAGTGGACACTGGTGCCACACTGCCTCCATACACCACTGTGGTGCACATGGTCGGGGGCCTGCAGCCGTGCGCCTGCCATGCCTCCCTCCTGGCATCCTCTACACCCTGGTGGTTGTCTGTCTTGCTCTTGTGGCATGCTCCCTGCTGTGTTTGTTGTCCTGTGTGCTGGCCCATGTGCCTCTGACCCTTGCACAGCCCTGGTTGTGCTATGGCGCTTCCTGACTTGCTCCCTGGTGCAGCCCTGGTTGCACTATGGCACTTGCTGACTTGCTCCCTGGCACAGTCCTGGTTGTGCTATGGTGCATCCCTGTGATATTCAGTCATGTTGCGCTGGCACTTGCCATCATGTGCAACCTTTTAATATCGCGTTTGATGCACACTGGCACAGTGTACTTGTGCTGTGCAGCTGTTGCGCCTGCCTCTGGATCATTTCTGAATATCCCACCCCAGATGCCCAGAGAAAAAGAGGTCTGCATGTCTCGATTCCAAGACTGTAAAATATGTCCTGCAGTATCTGGCCACAATTCATGCATGTCTTGATAGAGGTTACCTATCAAATGCTGGTTACCTATCAAATGCTGCCATGTTTCACCCTTCAGAAGAGTCAAGCCATACAAAAGTGAGGGTACTGGACTTTAGGAGAGCTGACTTTGGCAAGATGGGAGAGTGCCTCAGAAAAGCACTAGCAAACAGGCTAGAAGGAGGTGTGGAGCAACAATGGGGAATCATCAAAACTGCCATCACAGAGGCAACAAGCCTTTGTGTGAAGCAAATAAACAAATCAAAATGAAAGAAAAAGCCACTATGGTTCTCAAAAGAGGTAGCTGTGAAAGTCAGGAAGAAAAAGATAGCATTCCGGAAGTATAAGGAAACACAGAAGGAGCAGGACAGAGAGCTGTACCAGTTAAGGCAGAAGGAAGCAGGGAGGGAAGTCAGAATAGCAAAGGCCCAAACTGAGGAAAAGATAGCCAACTCAGTTAAGAAGGGGGATAAAACCTTTTATAGGTACATCAGCGGCGTAGAAAAGAAAAAGGAGGGATAGTGAGGCTGAATAGAATGAGCGAGTGGGTGGGCAGAGGGGACAGTGAAAAAGCAGGGATACTGAACGAATATTTCTGCTCAGTATTCACAAAAGAGGAGGGGGAAGTGCCTAATCCAATTAACAGAAGCACTCTTGATAGGGGGTTGATCCCAGTCCTTTCACAGAAGAAAGGGTTCTGCAAGAACTCCTAAAACTGAAGGTGGACAAAGCAATGGGTCCTGATGGAATTCACCCCAGAATTCTAAAAGAATTAAGGGAGGAACTAGTGAAATCACTGGCTACTCTTTTTAATAAATCATGGGAGGATGGTGTGGTACCCGAGGACTAGAGGAAGGCGGATGTGATTCCCCTTCACAAAAGTGGGACCAAGACAGAGGCAGGAAACTACAGACCTGTCAGTCTGACCTCTGTGGTAGGGAAAGTGATGGAGTCACTTCTGAAGGAAAGAATAGTTGAGTACCTAGAGGCCAGTGGAGCACAGGACCCAAGGCAGCATGGATTCACAGCGGGAAGGTCATGTCAGACGAATCTAATAGATTTCTTTGACTGGGTGACCAAAGTAGTAGACCAGGGAGGGGCTGTGGACATGGCCTACCTAGACTTTAGCAAGGCATTTGACACAGTCCCACACAAAAGATTAATAGTCAAATTAACCAGCCTGGGAGTGGGTCCCAGGGTGGTAGCCTGAATAAAACATTGGCTGCACAACAGGACACAGAAGGTAATTGTAAATGGAGTCCACTCTGAAGAAAGAGAGGTTACAAGTGGGGTACCGCAGGGTTCAGTATTGGGTCCAGTCCTTTTAATGTCTTCATCAGTGACATTGCAGAGGGACTGGAAGGAAAAGTATGCCTTTTGCAGATGACACAAAGATCTGCAACAGGGTTGATACACAAGGAGAGCGTGGAAAGGATGAAAAGGGACTTGGCAGAGGTTGGAGGAATGGTCAGAGTATGGCAGCTAGGATTCAATGCAAAGAAGTGCAAAATAATGCACCTGGAAACAAGAACCAGGGAAGAATACACAATGGGTGGGAGGTAGTAACAACAACAAAAAGGAAAGAGACCTGGGGGTAATCATATCAGATGACCTTAAGGTTAGCAAGCAATGTGAGAAAGGCAGTAGGGAGGGCTGGGGTATACTGGGATGTATAGGAGAGGCATCAGCAGCAGAAAACAGGAAGTTGTTATCCCTCTGTACAGACAGTTGGTGAGACCCCATCTGGAGTACTGTGTCCAGTTCTGGAGACCCCATCTCCACAAGGACATAGACAGGATAGAGGTAGTCCAGAGGAGGGCAACTAAAATGGTGCAGGGTCTGCAAGAGAAGCCGTATGAGGAGAGACTAAAGGAGCTTAATATGTATACCCTTGAGGAAAGAAGGGAGAGGGGGACATGATAGAAACTTTTAAGTACCTCAGTGGAATCAACAAAGTCCAAGAGGGTAGCATCTTTCAGAAAAAGAGACTTGCAAGAACAAGGGGACACAATTTAAAGATAGAAGGAGGGCAGTTCAGGGGCAATGTGAGGAAGCATTATTTCACAGAGAGGGTAGTGAATGCATGGAACAGCCTTCCTGAGGAGGTTGTGTGGTCTAAAACTGTGGGAGAATTCAAGAATGCATGGGACAGACATAAGGCAATTCTTGTGGGGGTAGGAAGAAATAGGCTGTTGGTTAACTAGGATCTACAGCCTATCCTGTAGGTAGGGAAATGGGCAGACTAGATGGGCCAAGATGGGCCTTATCTGCCGTCAAAGTCTATGTTTCTATGTTCTATGTTTCTAAGTGTAGAAGAGTTAAAAAGATGCAGAGCAAGGGGGTCAGTCAGGTCTGGCATCCTAGGAGGGTCTCAGCAAGAATGCAAACAATGAGAACCAATCTGAAGTTAGTGGTAATGGTCACACCCTTGGGTGCCCAAATTGCTCCTGGAGATACTGAAAAGGAAACATACTCTGCCTATTCATGAATTGAAAAAGACAGTGAAGGCCTAACTGCTTTCATCTATGAAATGAGAGATTTAATTACAGTGAGAGAAATTTTGAGTCTTTCTCCAGTAGTCTACAGTACCAGAGCAGGTTCTCATGTGCTGGTACCTTCGAGAAATGGTGCTAGTGCCTTAAAGTTACACAAATTTATACCCCTTGGGGGGGAAGAAAAAAGAAAGGCGGCAGTGTCAAACAGATCATTAAGAAGGAACTCAATGTGTTCCCAAGGTGCATTGCAAGTTGTGGACAACCAGCAGCATGTTGTCTGCAGTTGTGCCACAATGGCGTATCCCTTGATTTTAATTTTTCATAATATACTGGTGAGCAATTTTTTCCATCCCCCCCACACACAGTCTCTTTGTCTCTCTCTCTACACACACACACACACACACACACACACAGTCTCTCTCCCTCCATCCTTTTCCTGTGGCACCTTCAGTCTAGTTCTTGCAGCAGCAGCTTACAGCGTCCCCAGTACCCAGCCTCCCACTCCAGATTCCTAAGCTGTGCAGCAGTCCCAGTCCTTCTCCCTCTTGCCCCACAGCACCCTCCAGCTCCCTCTGTTCCCAGTTTAATTATTATTTTTAAAACTCGCAGTTGAAGTTGTGATCACGACTACGATCGCGCTTACCTCTATCAGGCAATCAGCCAGAGATCCATTCCCGCTGATGGCGTGTGTGTGTGTGACCTGAAGCTGGAGAACCACAGGATCAATCAGATACTTAAAAAAAAATGGTAGTATTTAAAGTAGGACCAATCAGATACATACAAAAGAGGATTATGGAAAGGCAAGGGTCTTACTGTGGTGGCTCCTTGCTAACTTAGATGCGGAGCCACCATGTTTTAGGAATGGTTTAGCCCGCCCATAGACAAAACAGGAGCCAATGAGGAAGCCCTCCCTTTTGATAGACTGAGCACATGAATACCATTATAACCGACTGGTTATTACGACAAATATCAACTGGCTGAATCCAAAGAAAAAACTGCTTGCCAGTTATTATAGTCCATATTTAATATGCAGATGGGTTAGTATGAGGCTGGGTTTACAGGATCCTTATGAAACGTAGTTCCCCTAGGTACTTTCACAGTCAGTAACAAAGGTTGTGTACTTCGGGGGCTGATAAGGCTCCAGTAACTGTCAAATCCACAAATAGCCAAACACTAAGTTTTGTTTCAAACCAAAGTTTCTTCTATTCATTTGTTAGTAGCTTCAGGTTTGATCATGATACAAGTGACCCCAACATTTCACCCTTATAAGGGCTTCCTCAGGGATAGCATGGTCTTCCTGTGGTGTCAAAGACCTACACAATGTTTTAATATTTCATATTCAATTGCACTAAAACATGTCTAAGTGAACATTTAATTTCAGCTTTTTCAGATTACTGTAGTAAAACCAAATTTGTGTGCTACATCGTTGCTAGCAAAGGCATTGAATGGTTGGTGCTTACTTTTCAACTCATTGGTTATAGTTTAAATCAATTCCTGTCTTGCATAGGTATTAGTTTGCATTCTCCACATATATAGAATAAACCTCTTAAGGATTGTCTGCAAAGGTTACACACATTTTCACTGATTTATAATAGCACCACTCACAGTAATTTTGTCAGTGATATCCTGAATAACCAGCATATTTATAAAAATGCTACAGCATGAATTTATGTGTACAAGTCTTTCTAGTACTTGAATCATGTTGCCTGGAGTCATTTATATTTTCAACTCTGTACACCTTTATATGCATGGTTTAGACTTATTTTATAATCATTTCAACAACACTGGTAAAGTTTTCAAAAACGGAAGTTCCAAAATAGCATTCAAACCACATTAGCTCTCCTGTATTAACAAATAAAAGGCAGTCCCATGCACTTTCTGTGTGTGTGTGTGCCTCATAATCTTATGCTGTCTTTACATTTCAAGCCCCAGGAATCTCCTAGCAGTATTAGAGAATCTGCAGTCAGCTCAGAATCCCTGACTGCCCTCAGAACTCTGAGATGGAATGAATGCAAATTAGAGAATTTGGAATGCAACATTCAAACCTGCTGCCTCCAGGTGGACTGTGCTCCATCTAACTGCCAGATTCAATGTTTCCATTCAGACAGCAGGACTTTTCCCCAAGAACTGCACAGCAACTTTGCTGCAAGACTGTTTATTTTATTCAAAAAGTGGTATTTTACACTATTTTATTCATACTCTGCCTCTAGTAGTTTTTTTGCTAAAGTTTAGTTTAAGTGGGTTTAATTACTCATTTTAGTGGTTCCCTCGTGGTTCCCAGGAGCCAAGTTTCTCAGTTTAAACTGGGGTTTGTTGCAGTTGTTACTGCTAGCGCCTTGATCTGAAGTTTTATTACATTTAAATTTCTAAACAACTCTGTTTTTACTCGCGATCGGTTCCTGTTCTTAGTAAGGAACTGATCACGTTTCGTATTTATACGTACTTGAAAGTATTAAGTTTTGGTTGTCAATTGGTTCCCATTTCTATCTAGGAACCGATTGCGTTTGGTTTAAAATAAAGAAATCTGTATTAAATTGTGGTTTCATGTTAATACAAGGACCCAACCGTGATTTGCTTTAAACCTCATTCTGGGAAGTATTTTTTACAGTATACTAACATTTTGGCATGTCAGACAGACCTAAAAAGAGGATGGGACCCACAGACTTTAAAAATTGCATTAAGTGCTTCCAAATGTTTGCTAAGGCTGATCACCACAATTTGTGTATAGAGTGCTTGGGTCCCAGTCATATTTTTTCTAATTGTGAAGTGTGCAGTACTTTTTGTTCAAAAACTATTAAAAAAAGAGAGCTGGGGGTGCTAATGAGCAGCTAAGACAAACAGTCGCAACTCTCCGGAGCTCTACGCCACAAAGTTAAAAAACTTGCTTAAACAATTATAAAAATACCTTATTCCAGTACTAGAGGCTACCTGAACGACTACTGCAATGGATGAGTACCTGGTTCCAAGGAAATCGTCACGGTGTGGTGGCAAAAATGTGAAGAAATCGACCGCACAAGAGAACGCCACTCCGAGTAGAATAGGTCCAATATCATTCTCGGCCATGGAGCTCTCAGTTCTAAGCAAAGCCATCTCAGAGCAAATTCTGGCCAACCTCACACCAAAATGGGACAAAGCGGAGAAATCCATTTCAGGCTTGGCCATGGAGATCAAGCACCAGTCGGGGAGACTCCAAGAGGCACAGCAATGCATATCAGACATCAAGGATGCCACAAGGGGAATGCCCGACAAGATAGCCAAACTCAAACAGGAGGTGGAGGAGTTGAGAGATGCTTTGGATTACCAGGAAAACTACAGTCGAAGGAATAACTTGCGCATCAGAGGTCTCCCAGAAGGAGCAGAACGGGGAAACCTCATGGACTTTTGTGCTATAACTCTGCCTAAGCTTTTAAATGTTCAAACCAAAGCGGGCAAGTTAAAAGTGGAGAGGGCATAGAGAGAGCTCTGGCCCCGAGGCTGCCCGGAGATCACCCACCACGGCAGGTGATATTTCGGATACATCACTACCCAGATAGGCAGGCTACGCTGGCGGCCTACAGCAATCAAAAGGAGATTATCTTCAAGGGGCATAAATTGACACTATACCAAGATCTCGCGGGCAAGAATTCAGAAAAAAAGGCAGCAGTTTAACAACCAAATGAATCAGCTGAGGGAGTGTGGCCTGGAATTCTTTATGGCATAGCCAGCAGTTGTGACGGACCGGTGGGAAGGAACGACATATTCGTTCTGGGAACCAGCCAAATTGAAGGTTTACATTGATGAATGGGACAAATAAAATAAGAAGAATGGTTGAACATGACAGTGAGTACTAAGGGGAATTTATCCACTTAACCAGCAAAGACAATAGACTGTCTCATTGCTTCTCTCCTGAGGACAAGGGGAAGTGGGGGGGTGGAAATGGGGGGGAGAAAGTTTAATTGTTGGACAAGATCGCTGCTGCTCCCTTACTTTTGACAAGGATCTGACTGGTTCAATAAAGAGACGACGTTTGCTAGATAATCAAAGCAGTAGCAGCATGACAAGCAGCTGCTAGGTTCCCAGAGATATTCAAAGTGATCGCCACGTGGTGCGGTGAATGCGGTCAACAAGACAATCTACATCAGAAATTAATACCACCACAGAGCTGAAATATAAATGAGGAACAATAATGAGGGGGGAATTTGGTCAAAAGTGGACTCATATTTGAAATGGTAACCGAATTGAAACTACATGGAATAATGAGAGAAAAGGGGGGAGTAAGCACGATCGATGGGGTGGAGACAAACATGCTTACAATGGACTGTATATCAGAAGGATGAAAGGGGGGAGGGGACAGAAAAATGTGGCAACTTGTGCCAAATATAAAGGAAGAGGAGGGAGGGAGTGGGGGCTTAGGGATATCATGGAGGGGTGTTCTGAATTAAAGAGGAGAGTCCTCGGGAAACTTGGCGGCTGCGACCATTTGAGAGCTTATCAACACTCTTGGCCCTGCAGATCACCACAACCTTAACTGAGAGAAGGAGACACATAACGGGGGAGGGAGGTTATTAGCTGCACAGAAAGATAAAATAATCAGTGCAATGCAGGGTTAATATAAGTGGGGACAACACTGGGGCCCAAAGAAGAAGAGAAGAGAACTAAGGGCCTTTCTTTGCTGTCTTTAATGGTTTTCACAGGGATATAATCATTATGGAAAAAAAGTGGGAATGAGTAAAAGTCCAAAAATAAAAGCAAGGCAACAAAAACAAGTTTAAAATGGTGGTATGGAGGGAGTGGGGCGTAGAGCTGGGATAGGAGGAAAAGAGGAATCATCGGAAGAAAACTAGAGTGAGATTGTTTTCTCACAGAGGGGTGGAGGAAAGGTTTCCAGATAAAATGGGTTGCAGGAAGAGGGAACTGGTTGAATTGTTGGATCAAATAGTTATCAAATACATTACTGTTCTGTGCACGTGTCTGTGTACACCAATGTTCAAAGTTACTGTATATGTTTTTATGTTATATGTTTTGCCAATATTTATACTAAGCAAAGACTCATGTGCAGAGGAAAAGACCAGGAGAGAAAGGAAAGTGAAGAGGGGCGAGATGGGAGATGGGGTTATGGCTAGGCCCCAGCACAGCTATGTGATATCCTGGAATGTCAAGGGGTTCTCCTCGCTGGCTACGAGAACAAAAGTGTTAGCAGCCTTAAAAAGAAAACAAACGGATGTGGCACTGCTACGGGAGACCCACTTGACACCCAGGGAAGATAATAAATTGGTAGGGGGCTGGGTTGGAGCCTGCCATGCATCCTCATATAGTTCCCACAAAAGAGGCGAGTAATACTAATTAATAAAAGCTTCCCTTTGTGCACCACCGCATGATCAAGGATCCTACTGAAGGCAGATATATTTTTGTGGTGGGGGAGGTACAGGGGAAACTGATTACTTATGGAAATATCTACGCCCCTTCTGTTTTAGAACCAGCCTTTTATCAGAAGGTCATGGACATCTTAGTGAAAGAGCTATTCCCTAACTTAATAATGGGGGAGATTTTAATTGTGCTGCAGACCCAGGGATGCACTACTCAGGCGGAAGGCTAAGGGAAGTCCCAGCGGTACAGCAATGGCAATTGGGCTTAACAGAGATGGGGCTGGTGGATGCCTGGAGGACGTCTAACCCGGGGGCCCTTAAGTACACTTTTTACTCCCACCCACACATCACATGGTTCATACTGGATTACATATACTGTATGTGCAAAGGGAGTTTTACCCGAAAGTCTCTAAAATGGAACATGGTTCTATTTTCCTTTTGGACCATGCTATGGTCCAACTTGAGATGGTTCTGGGAAATGATGAGGGACACAGGAGTGGATGGAGGTGCCCCACTTACTTACTAGCTAAAAGTGAATTCAGACAATTCTTGAAGGATCAGTGGAAAGAATATAAGACTACCAATAAGGGTACGGTGGAGACAGAGGGGACATACTGGGAGGCCAGCAAGGCATACATGCGGGGGGTAATCATAGGCTATACATCAAGGCTAAAGAAAGAAAGAAAGCAACAACGGGGAAACTTGAAGAGACAATACGACAGTTGGAGAAAACAGTAATTGAAACCAGGGATAAGCAGGATTTGAAAGAGCTCCAGGTAGCTAGGGAAGCACTAAATACATATCTAACCGAGGAGGCTCGGGCTAAACAAATGTTCGCATGCCAAAAAATTTACGAATGGAGCAATAAACTGGGGCCACTTTTAGTGAACCTAATAAGGGAAGGGGAGACGTCTAAAAGAATAATCACCATAAAGGATAAAAGGGGTAAGCTTGTACAGACAGATACACAAATTAAACAGCGCTTCCAAGAATTTTATGAAACCCTATACACTGCAGAGTGTAAAGGAACAGATCAGCTAGCTGAAGAATTTTTGAAAGGGCTCCCCATCCTAACACTCACAGAGGCACATAGAACATTCTTGGGCAGTACAATAACAACAAAAGAAGTAATGCAGGCTATAGGAATGCTCAAAAGGGGTAAGGCTGCAGGCCCGGGTGGGTTTAGCGCTGAATATTTGAAAGAGCTTAAAGAAGAGGTAGCAGAACCTATCAGAAATGTGCTGGAAGATGTGAGGGGGGAGAGGGGCCTATCCAAATCATGCTGTGAAGCAAATATCTGTGTACTTCCCAAGCCGAACAAAGATCCCACGGATTGCTCCTCATGTAGACCCATCTCACTTCTAAATTATGATTGTAAGATTATGACAAAGGTATTAGCATTAAGATTGGAAAAATAACTACCTATGATAATCAATCCAGATCAAACTGGTTTCATACAAGGCAGAATGTCGTATCACAACATGAGAAGGCTAGTGAATGTTACACACATTTGGCTGCTCGAGTGTTTGGCCAGCTGAAAGTCCATGGGATATTCGTACAAGCTTGCTTTTCTCTAAGAAAACCACTATTGGACTGAGAAATGAAATGAAGCTTCATGCTGTGTGCCAGCGCTTTAAGAATGGCTGCTGCTGCTGTAAGAATTTCTAAAAGTATTAAAGAAAGGATTTTGAATATATAAGGAGTGCTGACCAGTTCCTTCTGTTGGAGTGTGGTGTGATTTCAAATCTTGGTAAGATGCACCCTGATTTGATACTGGATACATTCTAAGATATGTTTGAGCAGTGCTTTATGTGAAAAGGCTACCGAATGTTA
This sequence comes from Neoceratodus forsteri, assembly GCA_016271365.2. NCBI lineage: Eukaryota > Metazoa > Chordata > Ceratodontiformes > Ceratodontidae > Neoceratodus > Neoceratodus forsteri. The sequence goes on from CM028136.1 coordinate 913,295,240, forward strand.
TATGGTGGGGAACCAAACACCCGGGGCAGGCATGCATTCTCTCTCTATGGATGCAGAAAAGGCCTTCGACAGGATAGAATGGGAATATCTGATTAAGATTCTGGGGAAATTTGGTTTGGGAGAGAAATACATACAACTGGTAAAGGCATTTTACACAGCCCCCACAGCAAGAATACTCATCAATGGCTCACCCTCAGAGGAGTTGTGACTTGGGAGGGGCACAAGACAAGGATGTCCCCTCTCCCCCCTCTTATTTGCAATAGCCATAGAGCTGCTGACAATTAAAATCAGGGAGGATCCCCAGATCCGAGGAATACTAGATAGTTGGGGGGGGGGACAGCACACCATCACCCTCTATGCAGATGATGTTTTGCTCTTCCTCATGCAGCCTGACCGGTCGGTGCCTGCTCTCCTGGGTATAGTGACTGATTTTGCCAAATTTTCAGGATATAACCTGAACTTAAGTAAATCAGAGATTATGTATTTGAAAGATGGGAGGGAAAAAGAAGGATTGAACACTTGGGGACTCAGACTGGCCCAGCAGGCTTTCACATACTTAAGCATTAAGGTGGGGAGCAAATTCGGGAAGATGTATGAGCCCAAGTTATAAGCCTCTGGTGGAAATGGTCCTGAAAGACCTACAGAGATGGAGAGCACTACCAATATCCTGGATTGGCAGAATAAATGTATTAAAAATGAACGTGCTCCCCAGAATATTATATATCCTCCAAATGATGCCGATGGGACTTAAAAACAAGGATATCCAGGCTTTAGAGAAAGAGTTTGGAAATTTTATCTAGTGGGGAAAAAACCATGAGTCAACATAAAAAGGCTGAAGGCCTCACATGAGAAAGGAGGCCTCAACCTACCAGATAAAAGGGGTACTATCTGGTCACTCAGTACAGGTATATACTCAACTGGATTAATAGAAGGGAAGCAGCCACCTGGTTGAAACTAGAGGAAACTGGATGCTCTGGCCAACTAACTGCCTATTTAGGGAAGGGTGGATTGAGATCATACAAATGGAAAGAAAACCCAAACCCACTGGTTATAGTTTGCTTAGAAGCATGGTCCAATATCAAGACGAGAAGAGGGGCTAAACAAGAAAATACAGTTCCGGTAGCAGATAACCCAGACTTCTTACCTGGCCTGGGGGATGAAGGATTCAAAACATGGTAGGACAAGGGAATCAGGTGTATAGGGGATCTGACCTCCAGAACAGGGATGCACTCGTTTCCTGATCTACAGCTGGGTTTGAGAATACCATCCTCACACCTCTTCAGATTCTTTCAAGTAAGGAAATCCTGGCAGAGCCTTAATAGGAATGCCGGTGATGAGTCTGCCCTGGCAGAGGTAGAAAGAGAGAGATCTTAGGGCCAAAGACACAGGAGGGTGGGACTGATCGGCCGGGCAGCTAGACTTGACAGGGTGTACTTTCAGGGGGAACCTCATAGAGCGAAACAGAGATGGGAAAAGGACCTCAATATAATAATTGAGGATAATAACTGTGAATTATTATTAACTTCCCACATGGGTCGGCTGTTGTGCAACAAATACAAAGAAATGCAATATAAGTTCCTGCACCAACTGTATTATCCCCCATCCAGTGTGCATCAGTTTTACCTGGGCGTGTCACCTACTTGTGGGAAATGTGGAGGGGCCAGAGGTACCTGGATGCACCATTATTGGGAATGCCCAGGAATACAGGCATACTAGAGAAAGGTGGTCAGGGAGCTGAACAAGATAGTAGGATACTCCTTGGAAGTATCCCCAAGGTCCCTACTACTGAGTGTGGCCGGGCAAGATAATGGAGAGTGGGAACTACATTCTAGGCAGCTCAGGGTCCTCCTGGTGGTGGCCAGACAGGGGATACAAAATCTATGGGTAACTAAGAATGTTCCCAGGGTGGAACAATGGAAAACTCTCACCCTCAGAGCACTACCAGTGGACACACTGATGTATGTATTAAAGGGACAGGAGGAGAGGTTTCTGAATGTCTGGGCAACATTCCTGACTACACTATCCCCAGGGGAAGCCAGCCTCCTACGGGAGGGGTGGGTATCCTAGTGCCGTCCACCTGATCCTAAAAGAAAATTAGAGAAGAGGTTACAAACATTATAAACCAGTAAATGTAAAAACTAAGGAATTACTACTCTGCATGATAATAAATTGATATGTGTCATAAACAGATAAATGAATGTATTTAGAACTAAGGCAAAGCATATTTATTTGTTATAGTTCATACTGTCTGTTACAGGTTGTAGAATTAGTCAGTTCTCTGTCTTCTTCAGAAGACATGGTTTACGCTTCTTTTTTTTTTGTAGTAATGTGCTATACTGGTATTTACCAAGATATGACACTTATGAATGTAGTTGTGAATGTATGTATGTATGTAACCCCACATCACAAGGGGGAAATGTGAACCAACATTACTATAACAATCAACATGTATGTACTTGCACGGCATATGAAAAATTACAATAAAATATGATACAAAAAAAAAGAGCTAAAAGATTAGAGCAAATGGTCAGGGACCCTGGTTTTCCACTTTTACCGGTAACACCGGTAACAATCACGGAATCCTGCTTGGTTTGAGGATTTTGAATTCCTGTACCGGTGACTCATGGAAATTGTATGTCACTGCATGGAATCTCTAAGATTTCAGTATCTTTTTAATTTTTTTTTATTTTCTCTTTCGATGTCCCCTTCTCACAGCATCGGTATCCTCTACTTCACCCCCAGGTAATGCTCAGGAGCTCCTGTGGGCCTGCCCCATCCTGCCTGGGTTGGAAGGAGGGGACCTAGTTCACCCTCCACACTCCCTTAGTGTGTGTTGGGCAGCCCAGTGGGTCCCTCATAGTTATCAAGTCTGGGGCACCTGGGTCCCTTCTGCCAGTGGCCAATGCGGGGTGATTGTTCCTGGTTTTCTGGTCTCTGTCCCTGAGGGCACCAGCACTAGAGATCCAAGGAGGTAGGTCACATAGAGACATGTCACTGCTCCAGATCCTGGCTAGCGTCCTCCCCTCCTGATCACTCTGCAGCACCATTGCACCACCACCCGTGGTCACACTGGTGGTGCTAAAGAAGCAGGACCTGCAGCTCACCCTCCCCGGAGGAGGAGAGCAGTCCCCCAGGTGCTCAATCCTACTCCCCTGGCCAGACCTCCAGCAACCCAAGTTTGCTTCTGACCCTTGGTCACTGGCATTGCAAGCAATAGTGCTACTGCAGTGCCAGCAGGCCGACCCAGATTTCAGCATCTTAAAATGAATGCTGCTGTGCTTTGCATTCGTTCTGCTTTGCTGCCTATAAAACAGTAAAGAAATCATCTGCACTGCTTTGTTGTAATCAGCCATTCAGTTTAACCACCCATGCCTAGTGGTTAGAGTAACAAACGGTGATTGAACTGGGTACATCCAGCAGACTTGGGTTTGAGTCCCACACCTCCACTGGCATCCAAGCAAGTCACTTAACCTCCCAAGTGCTTCTAGGTCACTCCTTTAAAACAGACAGTTCTGCCTAGTGGGCCTTACATGCTTTACAAAGAATATATAAAAAAATACCAATATATGTTTACTACATCATAGAATAGTAGTCAGGTACCATGTAGTTTACTTGAGTTTTACTTGGGCTGCAATGATTTTGTATAGGTAAAGATAAATATTCAGATACATTTTATAAGCTTGTTTTTAGATTTTAGTCAGATTTTTATTGTATTCTTTGCATATAAGCATCTAGGTTGTAGATTGCTAAACGAAGGACCACTATTACCAATTAACTTATTCAAATTTATAATCAGTAGGGACATCCAAAATCCTCAGTTGTTTGAATGAAAACTAGTCTGAATGAAAGTATGTTCACAAAGAAGAAACTGCCTTACTACTTATGAAAAGACTTCACAGTTAGCACCCCATTTAGGTGAATTGGATCAGTTGCACCTTTTCTCCCACCTGCTGGTTCTGTCTCTGTGACAACAAAATGTTTTCTGATAGACTGCTTCAACAAAAAGCAAATGTTAAGTATTTAAGAGTACTTAACAAGGTAAGACCCCAGGGGCTGTATGATGCTGGTGGGCAGAGTAGTGCTCAATTCACATCTGAACAAAGACATGAAAACTGGGAGATACCCTTTTCATGGACACCAAGTAGAAAAAAAAAGCATCCACATGTCTGGGAGACGCATGAATCCATTTGAAGGTCCTCCACTAATCACTTGTGAATTTTTTAGGTGAAAACACTTTATTTCAAAGAAGCAAATTCAAGCAGTTTTTTTTTGCTGCTCCTACCCCCTGGCCATCCACTCCTTCAGGCCTGCCAAGGCCCTCTACCACCACTGCTGAGTCCTAACCATTATCCACTGACCCTTACTGCTGTGCTACCAGGTAACCCAAAGTAACCCTTCATTGAGTGGGCCCCTACCCCTGTGGGAGGCTACCAGGGAGGAGAATTGCCCCAAAGAGCTTCCTGTGTATCCTGGGCATGTCGGGGGTCAGAACGGACACATGTCTGGGGCTTCTGGTGTATGGCAGGACCAGCAGCCATCCTTTGGTTGGCCAGTGGGTGTTTTCCCATTTTCTTGGGAGCGTGACAGGCTACATGATGTCAAGGCACAAGCCAACATCCGTCACACTCCTCCTGCAGTGAGGACTGACGTGTTGTTGTGTCTCTGGCCTCCACCATGGGCCAGCAAATGCTGAGCCATGAACCCACCCTCCCTCTCAGGAGAAGGGGAGTGGTCATTGGACACTCAAGCCTTCACCCACCAGCTGGCCCTCCAACACCCAAGTCTGTTCCCTAACCCTGGTCAGCAGTGTCATAGGCAGATATCCAATTCAGGCAGTTAAATTATAGATAGGAAAAAACAAAGGTAGTCTACCTTAGCTGTCATGGTTCAGATTAATTCACACCTGAGTTCTAACAAGCAAAGAGTCCAAGTCATTTGTAACTTGTGCATGTGGGGTGTGAGTGTAGAAAGGGGATCATAGTACTGTCACTACTGCCATCACCCCAGAGGGATATGTACTGCATTGTTGCTACTGCCATCACATTGAAGGGGTGGGTGCTGTAGTGCTTCTGCCATACCACTGGTGAATGGAGAATGTAGGCTTGCTGCCATCCCACCTGAGGGATGGGGGCCATAGTGCTGATATTGCCATCACACATGAGGAATGATGACCATAGTACTGCTGCCATCACACCTAAGGGATGGGGGCCATAGTGCTGCTGCTTCTGTCACACCAGAGGGAAGAGGGCCATAGTGCTGCTTCCAGCACATCTTAGGGACAGGGGCTGTAGTGTTGCTGCTGTAATCACATCTTGTACCTAAAATAACTTTAAATTGGTACAAGGATGGAAGGATGTGTAATAGTGGAGGTCAAAATTGCTAAAATGCATGTTAGCAGAGTTAAACATTGTTAAATAAAATACACAAAACCAAACACCAGTAAAACCGGATTTTGGCTTAGCAGACACCGGTGACAATACCGTTTTTTACAATGTGCAAAACGGAATATGCCCTTTCTCAATCCCGGTAAACCAGTGTCCCTGCAAATGGTTTCTGCTCCCACCTCAGTTTCACCAAAGTAAACTGAAGAGGGTCCTTCATCCCACTCCAAAACAAAGAAGAGACCCTCTAAAGAGTCTTCAGATCCCAACATTCCTGAAAAGGGATCTGAGCATACTAAGCACAAAAGAACAACTGAGCAGGCTACTGAGTCTGTGCCTGCCAAAAAGAAATATAAAGAGAAACATGCTGTTGTGCCTCCTGCTGAAAAAGCAAAGGAGCTCCCAAGAGACAAAGATAAAATACCCTCTGTGGAGGAAATTGCCAGAGCCCTGCGAGTCATTCAGGCTTTATAGACTGCAGGTTCCATACTGGATTCACTGGTTCAGATCCCACCACTGATTCCCAGTGACCAAGCCCTGGAATTGTACACTGAGGAGGAAGAGGAGGAACCAGATCTAGGGGAACCCACTGAACCAGAGGTATCCCCAGGTCAGGAGTCTGGGTCCCCTCCTCGTGCGCATTATGATTTTTCATCCCACTTTCCATTTGTCAGACAAATGGATGACACCCTGGCCCTCTCCTCACAGGAATCTATGGATGATGAAGAAGAGGCAGATTTTTTAGATATGATGGGTTTGGCTCCCATGAAAAAGGTGGTACTCCCTAACCTAATTCCCTTAAAAAGGCTACTTTTAAGATCCTGCAGACACCTTCCTCTGTCCCTGGGGTGGACAAGAAGGGGGAAAAAAAAATATTAGCTGGATAGGGCTTCTGCTGATTATTTGTATACCCATCCAGATCATGAGGGTATGATACAGGCTGCAGCCTGTGATAAAGCACAAGTACCCCTGGCATCTCATCCGCCAAACAAAGATTCCAGAAAAATTGATACTATGGGTAAGAAAGGTTATTTGGGCTCTTCTCTTCTGCTAACATGGCATATGTTGTTCAGTACCGGAAAGCCCTATGGAATTATATGCTGGCTTTAATTGATGAAGTTCCAGGTAATGTGTCACTCAATATGGCAGATATTGCCAGAACGGCTTTGGATGCCACAAAGTACCAGTTTCACATGGCTGTGGATGCAAATGACACTGCATCTAGAATATTGGCCCTGTCAGTTTCTTTAAGAAGGTTTGCTTGGCTCAGAGCAACCAGTCTTACACCAGACACTCAACTAAAGGCTATGGATTTCCCTTGCAAAAACAATTCCCTTTTTGGTGACAAAACTGAGGTGTGTCTGAAAAAGGTGGAGGAGTACAAAACCACCTACATGAGTGACTCCTCCAGAGAGAGGGCCTCAACTTCTTCTAGATCCGCAGTAAGGGGAGGTAGGGGTAGGGGGTACTACCCAGATCATATGCCCATACTCTATACCTGTAGAGCATACACAGATCACAGGGCAGGGGCAGGAGGTCTGCTAGGCAGGTCAGCCCAGCTCCAGCTCCTAGACCACAATCCGGACAGAATCTATGACTGCACAGATCAGGCTGCTCCCCCCCCCCCATCTCCAGTAGGGGAAAGGTTGACTCACTATTTCCAGCACTGGGGAAACATTATCACAGACAGCTGGGTACTGGAGGTAGTGAGTCAGGGTCTCTGTCTAAAGTTCAAACAATTTCCAAAACTCCAGAGTCACAGGGTTTTCTGGCCTTTAACTCCTGCAGAGACTTATCTGCTGGAGTTAGAAGTAAAAACGCTCCTGCAAGCCAGAGCAATAGAGACAATCCCTCTTACCCAAAGAGGAATGGGCATGTACTCAAGATACTTTCTGATCAAAAGGAAAAATGGAGATTGGTGGCCAGTCCTGGATCTCAGATACATAAACAAACACTTGGCAAAGTCCAGGTTCAAAATGGTAACACTGGCCATAGTTATTCCTTCTCTAAGGACAGGAAGCTGGCTGGAATCTGGGTCTGAAAGACGTTTACTTTCACATTCCAATCAGACCTTGCCACAGAAAGTACCTAGGGTTCTCTCTTCCCTTAGGTCATTACCAGTTCTCAGCACTGCCCTTCTGGCTCACTTCTGTCCCACGGGTATTCACAAAGTATCTGTCAGTGGTGGCAGCTTAACTCAGACGGCAAGGGATCCGTGTATTTCCTTACCTGGATGACTGGCTAGTCATAAGGAATTCATACCAGCAGGTAGAGGATTCCATCAGGGTGACTCAAAGTACCCTGGAGTCACTGGGTTTCCTTATCAATGCTCAAAAGTCTCAGATGGAGCCAGTTCAGACATTGGTGGTCATTGGAGCAGAACTGGATACTGTTCAGGGAAAAGCTTTTCTCCCACAGGAGAGGGTGTCAAATCTACTGACACTAGTAAATTCCCTTGTCTTGGGTCAGCCCAGAACTTCAAGACATTTCCTAGCACTACTAGGACACATTACCTCAACTACTGCAGCAGTGTCAGGCTCCAGGTTTCAGATGAGGGATATCCAGTATCACCTTAGATCCCATTGGTCCCAAAGAAGGGATCCCATTTCAAAGCTTGTGCCAGTTACAAGAACTCTGTTACAGGCTCTGCAATGATGGAAAGAAAGAGACAACCTCAAACAGGGCATCCTTTTTCAGCAACAGGACCACACTGTGGTCCTAACAACAGATGCTTCCCTCCTAGGGTGGGGGGCACACACACAATGTCGTCACCTTAGGAATCCAAGCTGCACATCAGCCTGTTAGAGTTGAGAGCAGTCCTCCTTGCCCTACATGCCTTTGCCCCTCACTTGAGGGGTCAGTCAGTCCAGGTCAGGACAGACAACACAACCACTATGTGGTGTATCAACAAGCAAGGGGGTACCAGATCTTCAAGGCTGTGCACAGAGGCCATAAATATTTGGTCCCTAGCTTAATCCCTGGTGGTGCATATGTCTGCCATTTATCTTCCAGGGAAGGACAATACACTAGCAGATTCACTCAGCAGAATCAGCCAGGATAATCATCAATGGGCTTAGAGCACAGGCAAGTGTTGGACACAATTTTCAGGTGTTGGGGCACCACAGAAACAGATCTATTTGCCTCAAGCAACAATTACCAGCTTCCACTTTATTGCTGCAGGCCACCCTCCTTTGGCACAGTGCCCATTGAGTCACTAGCCCTGGACTGGATGGGAAAATTTCTTTATGCCTTTCTTTCAATTCAACTTGTGTCAAGAGTCCTTCTCAAGCTGAGGAGTCAGTCGGCAACCATGATTCCTGTTGCCCCACACTGGGCCAGGCAGCCATGGTACCCTTTTTGTTGCTCACCCTGTCCACCAAGCAACCCATTCATCTGTCTCAGAGATACAATCTTCTAACAGCTGTTTGGGGGCAGATAGTTTTTCCGAACCTCAAAAACCTTCACCCTGCCCACCAAGCAACCCATTCGTCTGCCTCAGAGAGATACAATCTTCTAAAGCTGTCCCGGGGCAGATAGTTTTTCTGACCCTCAAGAACCTTCCCCTGAAGGCTTGGTTCTTGAGGAGTTAGAATTTTCTGAGTTTAACCTGTCAGAAGAGGTACCTAAAGTACTGAAAGCTTCCTTGGAAAACTTCCACAAGAAAGACTTGTGCTTCAAAATGGAAAAGATTTTCCATCTGGTACAGGCCTAAGAAAATCAGTCCCCTTAAGGCAGGTGTGCCTACATTGCTTGATTGTCTGGTGCACTTGCAGTCTCTAGGCCTCAGGCCTGCAACACTTAGGGTTCACTTAGCAGCAATATCTGCTTATTTATCTGCAGGTGCTCAGAGAACAATAGCTTCACACCGTATTTTTAGAAAATGTTTCAAAGGATTGGCACATATGTTCTCTCCTGTTTGGGAACCATTCCCTTCTTGGGATCTGAATTTGTGCATAGACAAACTCACTGAAGCTCCCTTTGAGCCAGTGGCTATAACTGATTTGAAATATGTCACATGGAAAACTGTGTTTCTAGTGGCTACTACTTCAGCAAGAAGGGTGTGTGAGGTCCAAGCTCTTTGCACTGATCCTAATTACGTTATCTTCCATAAGGACAAGGTAGTCCTTAGGACTAACAGGAAGTTCCTTTCAAAGGTGGTAACTGATTTTCACTTGAACCAGCCCATAACCCTGCCTGTAATTTTCACAGCCTAATCCAGTTCAGGTGAACTGAAGCTTCGTAGCTTGGACGTAAAGAGGTCTCTCAGCTATTACATTACATGTACTAAGGACCTCAGGGATCCCCACTCACAGCTGTTCATTACCTATGGTGAAGTGAGAAAGGCAGACCTGCCTCAAAGAGATCGACTGCACATAAGTTAGTATCCTGCATCCAATTCTGTTACAGTAAGGCTGAGAAACAGCCACCACAGGGCCTCAGGGCACATTCCACTCATGGAACTGCTGCCCCTGTGGCAGCTGCAAAGGAACATCCCCTTGCTGGAAATCTGTAAAGTGGTTACCTGGAGTACAGTCCACATCTTCACAATGCACTACTGCCTGGACTTCCAGTTCAGAAATGATGCTTGGTTTGGCACTGCAGTATTGCAGAACCTTTTTCCCCAAATAGGTTCTGTACCTACCTCCCAAGGCACTGCTTGGTAGTCTGCAGATTGTCTAATACTACTAGGAGATTCCTGGGGCTTGAAGAAAAAATTACTTACCATAGTAATATTGTTTCTTCCAAGGGATCTCCTAGTAGGATTAAACTTCCCAGCCCTACTTCCCCTTACATAACCTGAATAGGTTCAGCAATACTTTTATGTGAGTTTCTAATAGTGCCATTAATCATTGGCTTATCGGTAGCAGCCAGGAAGAGCGCTAAATCTACAGCGTTGTCAGGGTGGGCGATTGCTACTGAGCAGCTGCCTAAAGGGCGACTACTCAAATACACAGAATGGCAGTACAAGAGCGCCTGTAGCTGCAGCCCGGTAAGGGTGAGACCCAGAGCAGCTACAGGCAATTGTGCAAGCATATCAAGCCCCTGCAGCGTAGAAGCGAGCACCAGGTGCGTACTACAGGAAAGGTGAGAGCTTGCATGAAGGGGCCTGGGAAGGCACATAGCACAAAGGTGCCCACAACTGCATTGGGTGAACAGGTGGCATGCAACAGCTATGGGCAGAGTGGCGGGGTGGCAGGACTCGATAATCAGTCACACATGGCCTGACTGCACAGACCTTGGTCCCTCCCCCCAAGCCCAGTGGTCCACCACAGCAGAGCCTCCCCAACAGCAGGCCCATGGAAGCCCCCACCATGACTGGGCCACAGTCCACACCTACGCAGCACTGCTGTAGATGCTCACCCACATAAGCAGCATGCCCCTGTAGTCCCACAGTCACTCACCTGTGCCAGTACCAGTCTCAAGGTGCAGTGCCCCATACACGCACAGTTTAAGTGTTGCCCATGTGACAGCAGTGTGCGGTGCACAGCTCCTACCCATCTGTGTTGTGGGATAGTACCCAATGGCTGCTTCTGGGTCCACACTTTGCTGCACACATTACGGGCACCATGCACAGTATCCACGCCTCCACAGCTGTCCATTGTAGTCCGCTGCAGCCCCCCTGCCATGCACTACCCACACAGCTCTGCCAAGGCATGCCTGCCCTGTGCACAGGCATTGCCGCACAGTGCACATCCACCCATGGTAGTCTCAAGCCTCCATCTGTACTGTCCATGTCTGGCCACCCCCGCATCATCCTGCTGGATGCCAAGGGCATGTCACCTTGTGCAGCTCACCCCGGTCCCTTTGGCCCACCGCAGGGCACTCTTTTCTTTGTGTATTGGTGCACACGCTCTGTGCCCATTGTCATGGTAGGTTCACCCGTTACTTGTCACCCCGTGGCACCGTTGCACATTGCAACACGTCCTTGCAGCCTCTGCCTCCTGCCTGCGCTCTCTCCACCGTTTGCTGTATTCCCCCATTGACCTTTCTACGTTCTGTATCCTGCTTTTTCCCTTTGGGGACTCGCTCACACAGAGTCGCCCTTATCACATAAAACCAGCTTATCTTTATATATTTGTTAATGCACACAACTATGGCTAGAATACCTAGCTCTCCTTTTTCGTGTTTTTTGTCCTGTTTGGAATCAGTCCTCTTTACCAAGGGGAGAGTATTGGTGTTAAGAGCATTTACTTATAATTATTTAATAGTCTAGTGTTCTCATCTGCAAAATCGAATCTGACAGTTAGATGTAAGACAATCCACCTAGAGACAGCAGGTTTGAATGTTGCAGTCCAAATTCTCTAATTTGCATACATTCCACCTCAGAGTTCTGGAGGCAGTCAGGGATTCTGAGCTGACTGCAGATGGTCTAATCCTACTAGGAGATCCCTTGGAACAAACAATATTACTATAAGTAATTTTTTCTTCTTGGGAATGCTACAGGCATGCTGATAAGGCTTCTAAGTGTAAAGCATGTTTGTCAAATGCTATTAAATATTGTAATGTCCTTGCTTCTTTTATGGAACATTACAAACAATTACAGCCTCAAACTTAAGCAAGGACAATACAGAGGTAAATCATGAAAAAAGGGGGGACTAACATTATAAAAAGAAAACAAAACTGACAGGGAGCACTCATTTTATGTTAAATGTCCACTGTGGAAAAAAATGTTAACATGTACATAGAACAATTTTTATGAAATGCATTATTTTAATAATGATGGCCAAACTGATGAAATTTGTTGTAGTCTGGATGCCAATGTAACCCCTAGGTAGTGCTATCCCAAGGGCTACTACCTCTGCCTGTATGGCTAGTGACAGGTTAAGGGGCCTAGGTCCAGTGACGGGTGCCTCCACCCAGAGGTCAGAGTTGGTAGTGGTTAGACACAGTACACAGGAGTTACCTTCCCAATACCCCACATATGCACACTCATTACACATACAGTACCCACTTACCCTCAGGACTAATTCTGCAGCACGTCCCTGAGACCCCCTGTAAAATAAGGTTAGGCAATGCCACAACAACTATGCAATACTCTATGCTATAAGTATTGACACCACAAGAAGTATATAGTTCAACAAATGTAAATCTGATTTATTCAGGGGAGTGTAACAAGGAAGGGGGCAAATCAGGTTGATTGGCAGTAAACACACAAATCACAGTACTGTGCATGCAATATAGGGTCCAAATGTCACACTCTCTGGGTACCTAGGATGGGGGGGGGCTAGCCAGGTCCGTTGCCCGGGGTTGGCCGGCTGGTGCAGATGGATGGGGCCCTGCAAGGAGAAAATACATGCACAACACACACTTGTAATCCGGAGCCAGATGGCTCAGTTCATGGAAAGAAAACACTAAGAAATCAGATGATACACTTTGATTAAGTGAAAGATGCAGGGAGCTACTCTGATTTGTACTCACGATACCCAGAGCTGAGAACAGGATGGAGAATGTTCGTGCTGGATTGCCAGACAAGCAGGGTATGGAGATAAGGCCCTCGTGACAGGGCCCAACTGCATCTGATAACAGGTGGATTCAGTCCGAATCGAGCTGGGTTCTGCTTCCAGCTTCAGCACACAAGTCACAGTAAAGGGGAAATAAAATCGCGATTCCCCACAAGCACCAAACACATTCATATGTAAAGGAAATTACTATACCAGGCAGCTTGCTCCTCGATCCTGATCGCAAAACACTGCAAAAACCCGGGAGCACTCGCAGCAGCTTCAGTCCCTGACAGGCTGATTGCACTTTAGCAAAATCTTCGGTCTTCTACAGGTTAAGCCTGGTTCCCACACTTATGCTTCTTCTTCCTCCTCCAAAACTTGGATTCAGTCCGAACTACGTTTACCAACAGCCGCAGACCGACTTGGGGGCCTACACATGCCCTTCCTGCGTGAACTACTCACTGCTCGAACAACAGGGCTCCTTCTCTCCACAGTCACCTCGGATCTGGCTTGCCAGCAACAGTTCAGGGCATTTCCCTTAGATCCACTAGAGTCCAGTTGGCTGATGAAACTGTCAGTCACAGCAGGGCTCCGTCTATAGGTGCAAAAAGGTGCTATTGGACAAGAACTACACTTCCCAGGGGCTCCTTTCATTTAGCCCTCTTTGTAACAAGCTCCAGCTGAGAGTCCCTTTCCTGACTAGCCCAAGCAACCTCCATTTTAGGGCTCCCCCAACCCAATTGGTCCAGTTCGGTAGTTCAGGATCAAAATGGTGGGCACAACAGATACAGTCCATGCTGCAAGAAAACAGGCTAGACAAACTACATTTTCATTGTTGCTCAAATGGATCACCAATAATTAGTTACATCTTTCCAAAGGGCTCCCTCTGCACAAGTAGTGATGGCAGAAACGGAGTGATCAGACAGCAGCCCGGGCAGGATTCGGGCATTGAAACACACAGTCGCCCCATTTCAATTAATTATGACTGCAAGAAGCAGCTCTTAAAGAGACAGTACGTGGAAGCTCTAAAGCACTAACGACGCCCACATTTAAACGGCAATTCGCTGAACGCTGCCAGACCTGGAGCACTCAGGCAAGCTCCTAGAAGACTTTTGGGAACCCCCATTTGCAGGGGGGTTACACCAATATGGTCACTAGTCATGTGACCACCTCAGGTTACTTAAGGTGAGTCAGACTGGGGGTGACAAGTAGCTCTGATGAAGGTGTGTCTGAAAAGTTAGCCATGTGCTACATCAGGTGACAATGACTCCTTCCCATATCGGCAAGGTGGAAACATACAGTACCTGCAAGCAGTTTTTGGTTTGAAAAAACTGAGGTTTTTTTTTGTGAATTACTCGTAGCAATGCGGAAGAATGAATTTTATGCTCTGGAAGCAATAAAGGACTGACCTACAAGTATGGTAGGCATAAGCAGACTGAATTCTCTGGGCAAAGTTCTTTTTGATACAGATAGTGCTTTGCAATTGGGACCGCCGCCGTGTAAAGTTTGTTTTGTTGAGCTGAATTAATGATGCGGTTGTGTTCACTGTGGTCTTCTGGCCCTGACTGCAAAATCCTGTTGGGCTGGGATCATGTTTGCAGGTAGCACACCGACCATGGTAAGTTTCAGGCACTCTCAGTGCCAGGAGAAAGTTTGCCATGGTTGTTTTGCTTCCCATCCCCACTGCACTGTCCGTGGGGACGTGGTTGCGTGGAGCTTCATAAGACTGACTGATCACAGTGGTGAGGGCAAATTTGGCATTGAAAAAATTGACTGTTGGTGCTGTGTTTTCCACCCCTGAGTTTGTGACAGTCTGTGGGAGCCAGAAGAACAAAGACTCAGTGCGGCTCTGCCTGTAAAGATTGTAGCACTCAGTGGTGCTGAAAAGAGAAGCTGCAGTGGTTGCTTGTGCTCTCCAGCCCAGCTGCTGAGTCCCAAGGCGGGGGGAGGAGGAGGAGAAGAAGAATTGTTTAGATAGCACTTTTCATATGTATTGTATCCTAAAGCACTGTACAAGCAATGCTAGACTGGTAGTGAAGTGACTGAACGTGTAGTGGCAGACATTTTGCACATCAACACCAACACACAGATGTGGACAATCGCAAGAACTGGTTTTGTGGGAAGGGGAATGTTGGCCAGGACACCAGGAAAAATCCCCCACTCTTAGGATTAGGGGAGTCTTATATAGGATGTATGAATTAATACATAGTTTTCTTTAATTTAAGAGTTTTTTTCATAAGGTTAGTTTTTACAGAGTTTTCTGGAGTGGACAAGTAAATGTAATACTTATTTATGCTTTACAATTTTGTTTCTTTTATTTTAATATGCTAACAGTGTCTTGTATTATGATTTTGTCTTAGTCTGAATAAAAAATTCCACTACTCTTGCAGAAAGTGCCTTGGTTCTTTTTTTTTAAATATTCTTATAAATTTTTGAATATGCATATTAAAAACATAGCAAATAGCCACACATAATGTTACACACTGTTTTAGCATTACAATCATGATTTCCTTAAGGTAGACACAGTAGATCTACTATCTATGAGGTAGATTAATATATGTCTAAATCAACAGCAATACAATATTATCAGTTCTTTTGATTCATATTTAGCAGCTTCAGGTTATAGCTTAGAATAGTTTTCTTCTCATAAACATAAAAATATGAGGGATTAACAGCAAAATGATCTTTACCTCAACTTTATATAGCTTGGAACATATTGTACTAAGACCTGTAAGCAATAACTATGACAGGGTATGGGGTTATTGGGGATTAATCCACACTCCGGGTGTTTTATGAGGCAAGATGCCACAGGCCGAGTGCCCTCACAGGACACAGGGTGTTGATTAATCCCCAATAACCCCATACCCTGGAGTGGGTTACTACGCTTATAACATGGGTTAAAAATGATCATGATAAAAATAAACAGAAATATGCTTTTAAGGCTGAAATAGATAATATTTATTATGTGTCCTTCCACGACACAAAGTAGTTCCACTGTGCAACTGCTTTCAATAAACAAGCAACATAAACTTTCACATTCAACTGAATAATTCTTACATTAACTTTTAACATTCTGACTGTCTGCACTGCACAGCACAAGTGGCGGTCATTATGACATCAACTGTTAATTTGCTTTCCTGAAACACAAACACAATACTGTCTGCGCTGCTCTTTTTAACATAGAGGAAATGCATGGCTTCACATGGGTTAACTCCCGGCAGATCTCAGAGCCATTATAACATCAGCTGTTAACATGCTTTTATAAAACACAAACACAATACTGTCTGCACTGGTTTTGTTAACATCCAGATAATTATTAAATTACAGAAACATAGAAACATAGATTCTGATGCCAGATAAGGACCGCTTGGCCCACCTAGTCTGCCCATTTCTCTACCTAACAGATAAGCTGCAGATCCTAGTTAACCAACAGCCTACTTCCTCCTACCCCCCACTAGAATTGCCTTATGTCTGTCCCATGCATTCTTGAATTTCCCCACTGTTTTTGACTCTATGACCTCCTCAGGAAGGCTGTTTCATGCATTTACAACCCTCTCTGTGAAGAAATACTTCCTCACATTACCTCTGAGCTGTCCCCCCTCTATCTTCAAATTGTGCCCCCTTGTTCTTGCACATCTCTTTTTCTGAAAGATGCTACCCTCTTGGACTTTGCTGATTCCCTTGAAGTGTTTGGAAGTTTCTATCATGTTCCCCCTCTCCCTCCTTTCCTCAAGGCTATACATCTTAAGCTCCATTAATCTTTCTTCATATGTCTTCTGGTGCAGACGCTGCACCATTTTGGTTGCCCTCCTCTGGACAGCCTCCACCCTGTCTATGTCTTTGCGGAGATGGGGTCTCCGGAACTGCACATAGTACTCCAGATGTGGTCTTACCAACTGTCTGTACAGAGGGCCAACAACTTCCTGTTTTCTACTGGTGATGCCTCTCCCTATGCATCCCAGTATCCTACCAGTCCTCCTTACTGCCTTCTCACATTGCTGACCCACCATTAGATCATCTGATATGACTACTCCCAGGTCCTTTTCCATGTTTGTTGTTGTCAGTATCTCACACCCCCTCCCCATTGTAAACTCTTCCCCTGGGTTTTTGTTTCCCAGGTGCATTACTTTGCACTTCTTTGCGTCAACTCTAAGCTGCCATACATTTGACCATTCCTTCAACCTTGCCAAGTCCCTTTTCATCCTTTCTACCCCACCTTGCGTATCAACCCTGTTACAGATCTTTGTGTCATCTGCAAAGAGACATACTTTTCCTTCCAGTCCCTCTGCAATGTCACTATACAGACATTAAAAAGGACTGGCCCCAGTACTGAACCCTGCGGTATCCCACTAGTAACCCCTCTTTCTTCACTGTGGACTCCATTTACTATTACCCTCTGTGTCCTGTTGTCCAGCCAGTGTTTTATCCAGGCTACCACCCTGAGACCCACTCTGAGGCTGGCTAATTTGTTTATTAATCTTTTGTGCGGGACTGTGTCAAATGCCTTACTAAAGTCTAGGTAGGCTATGTCTACAGCCCCTCCCTGGTCTACTACTTTGTTCACCCAGTCAAAGAAATTAATTAGATTTGTCTGACATGACCTTCCTGCTGTGAATCCATGCTGTCTTGGGTCCTGTGCCCCACTGGCCTCTAGGTACTCAACAATTCTTTCCTTCAGAAGTGATTCCATCATTTTCCCTATCACTGAGGTCAAACTGATAAGTCTGTAGTTTCCTGCCTCTGTCTTGCTCCCACTTTTGTGAAGGAGAATCACATCCGCCCTCCTCCAGTCCTCAGGTACCACACCATCCTTCCATGAGTTATTAAAAAGGGTAGGCAGTGGTGTTACTAGTTCTTCCCTTAGTTCTTTTAGAATTCTGGGGTGAATCCCATCAGGCCCGATTGCTTTATCCACCTTCAGTTTTAAGAGTTTTTTCAGAATCCTTTCTTCTGTGAAAGGTCTAATATCAGCCCCCATCCAGAGCGCTTCTATTGACTGGATTGGGTATCTCCTCCTGCTCTTCCATTGTGAATACTGAGCAGAAGTATTCATTCAGTATCCCTGCTTTTTCACTGTCGCTCTCCGCTCAATCACCTTCCTCTTTATTCAGCCTCAGTATCCCTGCCTTAGTCTTTCTTTCCTCCCTAATGTACCTATAAAACGTTTTATCCCCCTTCTTAAATGAGTTGGCTATCTTTTCCTCGGTTTGGGCCTTTGCTATTCTGACTGCCTTCCCCGCTTCCTTCTGCTTTAACTGGTACAGTTCTCTGTCATGCTCCTTCTGTGTTTCCTTATACTCCCTGAATGCTATCTTTTTCTCCCTAACCTTCCCCGCCACTTCTTTTGAGAACCATAGTGTTTTTTTCTTTTGTTTTGATTTGTTTATTTGCTTCACACAGAGGCGTGTTGCCTCTGTGATGGCGGTTTTGATATTTTCCCATTGTTGCTCTACCCCACCTTCTTGCCTGTTTTCTGAGGAACTCTCCCATTATGACAAAATCAGCCCTCCTGAAGTCCAGTGCCTTCACTTTTGCATGGCTTGACTCTACAGCTAAGATTATCATGAAACACACTGTTTCATGGTCACTTGTTCCCAGATGGCTACCCACTTCAAGATCAGAGAGCCTCTCTCCATCCCCATTTGAGAGTACCAGGTCTAAGATTGTTCCCTCCCGAATGGGTTCCAAAACTAGCTGTCTGAGGCATGCCCCCTGTAGGGTATCAATAGTGGCCCTGCTCTTGGATTTGGCTGCAGCAAAGGTGCTCCAGTTAACATTTGGCATATTCAGGTCCCCCATCAGCAATATCTCCCCTTTCTCTGACATTCTAAGGATGCCTTCTATCAGTTCCTTGTCCATTTCCTCCCCCTGAGACGGGGGTCTGTATACAACTCCTGTGCGGATTGTGGTGCCATTTCCAGTCTCCACAGTGACCCACAGTGCCTCCTCTCCTTCCTGTTTACCCTTTAGTTTTGTTGCTTTGATCCCTTCCCTTACATAGAGAGCTACTCCTCCTCCTCCTCTTCTTCCCTCCCTGTCCCTCCAGTAGATTGTGTACCCTGGTATGTTGACATCCCAGTTATGGTTCTCTGTGTACCATGTTTCTGTGATTGCCATGATATCCAGGCATCCCTTTTCCATCAAGGTCACCATTTCAGGGAGCTTTTTACCTAGACTACGGGTATTGGTACTCATTACCCTCCATTTTTTTATGGCTTTATTTCTTTTTGCCCCATCCCTGTCCTGACTGTTTTTCTCTTTTTCTCCATTTACCCTTGCCCTTCTCCCTATCAACTGCTCTATCTTGGTGTTTACCTCACTAAGTACCCTGATTCTTGGGGGGAGCAAGGATTTCCCTTCTCCTTTTCAGTGCCTCCTCCTTGGCTAGTTTAAATGCTTGCCAATTAAGCATTTAAACCTATCACCTAGTATCCTGATTCCCCTCCTGGATAGATGCAGATCATCACACCAGTATAGGCCTATATCCCTCCAGGTGGAGCCCCAGTCCCCAGTGAAGCCAAATCCCTGAGCTCTGCACCAGTTTTTCAACCAGTCATTGAATCCCATGGTGTGGAGTATGCTAGCCTCGTCCATGCCATAGACAGGTACCACTTCTGAGAAAGTTACCATGTGTGCTACTTGTCTAATGCCCCTCCCCAACTCCACAAACTCCTGTTGTAATGCTCTGATCCCAGTCTCAGCCAGGTCATTTGTCCCTAGGAGGACAATGACATCCAGCTCACACCCCTTTGCATCTACTCCCATGATCCTGAGGATTAGTTTCCTGTCCCTCCAAGCCATGGCACCAGCCACCAGGCAGGCACCTTACCACCCTTTCCCCTCTCTCCCCCAGTTCTACCCCTTAACAACTGAGTCCCCCACCAGGAGTCATTTCCTTTCCCTGTGCCACCCTCCTGTGGGTCTCCATTGTGGAGGTTCCTCCTTGGTCTCCACTGTGGGTGTCTCCATAGAGGAACCATGCTCCGCCAGAGTGGCAAATGAATTATGGAGAGGCACAACTGGAAGGATGCACCTCTGTTCCACCACCCTCACCTTCCCTGAGCTCATCATGGTCCAACCACTCCTCTTTCTTGGCAACCTCTGAGGTAGTGGCAGTGGCCTGGGTGGTCCCTGGGTGGGGGAGCAGGTTTCCAGAATCCTTGCCAGGTCAGCATGGAGATGAACAACCTTCTCCCTCAGACCAGAGAGGTGCCTGCAAATAGGGCAGCAATGAAGTGTCCAGAATGTATCCCAGAAGACTACTGCTCCACAGCCAGTGCATTGCACCACTCCCCACATGTCTGTGTCTCTTCCTGTTAGAGATGCTTTTTTTTCCTTGTTTTAGTGTGTGCAAGCTTGTGAGTATCTCTACCCCCTATTCAGTGTGATGTGCCTTTAAGGATATGAACAGGTGTATGTTGTTAGCAGTTTTGGGAAGTGATGTCAGAACCCTTGCTATAAAGGAAGTTATGTGCTTGGGGTGGGTGGGGTGAGGGGCAGATGAGTGGGAGTAAACCTGTGCCCTCCAGAAACAAGCAAATACAACTCTGACCCTCCACCCTGGGGAGTGCCTTCCTTCCTTTCAGACACCTATTTCATAGAGGTTAAGTAACAGGTCTAGTCACAAATGATTGCAAATATCTCCCAGCTACAGTTCCTCTCTGGCAAATAAAAGTTAAACTAAGAAAAGTTAACCATAAAAACAGAGAATCAAAACTAGTTACTTACACAGGTCCAAAAAGTAATAATTCAGTTCATTGTAGTCTATTAAATTACCTCCTGGATTTCAGGAAGTTTTGGCTGCTTTATCTCTCTCTCTCGCTCTCTCTCTCTCTCTCTGTCTCTCTCTCTCTCCAGACAGAGACCACAAACAACTCCTGTTTTAAATCCACAGTTCAACCAGGCCCCTTTCAGGTCCTCCCTTTAACAGACACCTATTTTACAGAGGTTAAGTAACAGGTCTAGTCACAAATGACTGCAAATATCTCCCGGCTACAGTTCCTCCCTGGCAAATAAAAGTTAAACTAAGAAAAGTCAACCACAAAAACAGAGAATCAAAACTAGTTACTTACACAGGTCCAAAAAGTAATAATTCAATTCAGTGTAGTCTATTAAATTACCTTCTTGATTTATGGAAGCTTTGGCTGCTTTCTCTCTCTCTCTCTCTCTCAGCAGGAATATGCAGTGCTACAAGTTAAATGGTACCATTGCTACATGGTTTGACAGGGGTTACCTCACACCAGAAGTCACCATTTCCACACTGTGTCATAACAGTCACTTTTGGTGATAGTGGAAATGTATTGCTCTATTTATTGTGAAATTCTGCATATTAAAGCCAGGGAACATTGTGTCGATAGGTGAAGTGCTCACACTGTATGTCGTTGGTTCTTGGGTTTTACACTGTTTCTCTGCTGCACAGAGCTTCAGTTGTGGGTCGGGTGTATTGACGTCAGTATGGAACTGTTTGATTTTGAAAGCAGCACATGGGAAGTCACAGAGTTTGGAACTGTTTGATTTTGAAAGCAGCACAAGGGAAGTCACAGAGTTTGGAACAGTTTGATTTTGAAAGCAGCACATGGGAAGTCACAGAGTTTGGAACTGTCTGATTTTGAAAGCAGCACAAGGGAAATCACAGAGTTTGGAACTGTCTGATTTTGAAAGCAGCACAAGGGAAATCACAGAGTTTGGAACTGTCTGATTTTGAAAGCAGCACAAGGGAAATCACAGAGTTTGGAACTGTTTGATTTTGAAAGCAGCACATGGAAAGTCAAAGAGTTTGGAACTCTGATTTTGAAAGCAGCACAAGGGAAATCACAGAGTTTGGAACTGTCTGATTTTGAAAGCAGCACAAGGGAAATCACAGAGTTTGGAACTGTCTGATTTTGAAAGCAGCACAAGGGAAATCACAGAGTTTGGAACTCAGTGCTTTGGCTTCTCAGAAGGAACTAGAAGGGGGACAAGATCAGATCTACAGTACAGTAGCTTCTTGTTTTACATTGTTTCTTGTGGATTCTACTTGGTAGAAGGTTATTTCTTTTCTTTCTTACTACTAAGGGGCTAGCAGGGTATTGTTTGGGGCTGCTGGAATTTTGAAACCTGTTTTGGTAGCTATAAGTGGGCTCATTTGTTTGATTCACTGTGTGGCAGGCTGCATTTGTAGAGACCTATTTCTTCTGTTTTAAAACATAATTGGTGTGATTTAACTGGGTCTGTTTCTATGAACTGGAGACATATATCTTCTAATTCCAAGCCTATTTTGATGTGTTGTTGGTGAAGCTGTTTGAATTGGAGTCCTGTTTCTTTGGGTAGCAAACTTATTTTGGGGGCTTTGAGTAGAATTGTGATTCATTGTTGCTGGCTTCACTAGCTGCAAAGTTTGAGTGCAGAGTGGGGGAAGGGTGCTAATGGTCTGACCAGAGGCCTCAGCTACCTGATTGTTTCTGGAAGACTTGGGATGGTCCCACCCTTGGTCCATTATTTCCTTTATACCAGGGTTCTGACATCACTTCCTCAAACAGGCAAAGGATATGCACCTGTCATAGCAAAAGCAGACATCCAGGAAAGGAACAGCAGCAAGTGAAGAGGTGACTGCTCTCTCAGTGGAAGGAAGTAAATGCAAATCTAGGAGCTTATATTACTTCTTCGCATTGATATTGCATTGGGGAAAGGAGGAGTAGGAGTTTGAAGAAGGTTGTGCAATGGCTACTTAAAGTCTGTTTTTGAGTGTGGATAGGAAGGATAGGAACATAAAAAGCAGTTGCTCAATATATCTAAACGTGTACAACAAAGGAGGTAAGGGAAATAAAGAAAATGTTTTGCACTGATAGAGGAGGGAGAGGGGAGACTTGGGGGAGTGTTTGGTATCCTGCATCTGGAAGGGTGGGGGGTCGCTGGTGGGCAACGACAGTAATGGGTAGGGTGGTAGGCTGCAACAACTGCGGTGCACCAATCTTTCTAAAAATTGCCTGGATTGTGAGAGGATGTTTAGTGCGCAACCACATAGAAAAACTTAGAAAGGAGATTGAGGGTCTGCAGGAGGAACTAAGACAGGCAAGGCAGATTGGGGGTGGGTTTAGCCCAATACTGGAGGGAGGAAGAAGGGAGATGAGGGAGGCGATTTAAGCCAACAGTGGTGAGGAGAGGTCAGAAGAAGGGAAGCAGAGACAAAGTGGCCCAGGCCAGGAAGAACATTGCGGAGAAACCAGGTCAGAGACAAAAGACAAATGGAAGGAGAGATAGGGACTTGTGAGGGAGGTGAAGAAGTGGCAAAAGTCATGGAGTGGAAAGGAGTGAACAGGTTACTATGAAGAGAGGGAGCGGGCATTTGTGAAGGGCCTCAGAAAATAGTTGTGCACTGCTAGAGAGGAAGAAGGTGGAGGAGGGAAATGATGAAATTAGAGGAGTAATTGATAAATGCCTGGACCAAACTGGAGCGGGGAAGTTCTGCTGGAGAATTGCAACAGGGTAAAAGGGGAAATAATGTGCAGGAGGAAGAAGAGGAGCTGGAAATGAGAGAGGAGATGAATGGAAGCAAGCAGGGAGTAAGAGGGTGGAATCTTAGTGCTGGGGACCCAATACTAAGAGGAGTTAGGTGGGGTAGCAAGGGAAGAGGCATAGTCGATTTGGGTGGAGGCCATGCCAGGAATGACAGCAGAAAAGGGTGGGACAGTCTGTTCTGAAATATGCTAGAAGGGGTAGGGACAAGCCTCATTTAATTATACATCTTGGGACAAACGACCTGGCTGACAAGACAGATACAGTCCAGAGGAGGTTTGAGGAACTAGCACAATTATGTGAGGGGGCAGGAAGATCAGTAACTTTTTCAGAGATACTTCCTGTGCCAAAGGCAAGCACAACAAGAAAGCTGAGAATAGAGGAATTTAACGGATGGCTAAGAACCTGGTGTTGTGCTAAAGGGTATGGGCTGTTGGGGGGTGGGAGGGACCTGGGAGGACAGTAGTCTCTATGCCAAGGACAGACTACACTTGAGTGAGGAGGGAAAGAAAGTGTTGAAACAGAGGATGGAGGAGTACATAGAGGAAGTTGGGAATTTAAACTAGGAGTGGGGGGTGGCAGTTGGGGAAGAGATATGCAGAGACCACAGGTTGGGAAACCATATGAGCTACCCCCATGAACAGTGACAAAGGACAAATGGCAAGTACTGTTGGTGATGCTAGGAAAGGAGGCAGGATGGGAGGGGGAAAAGGGTGGAAGGTGGTTACCCTTAATGCTAGGAGCCTTGGGAGGAAAACTGCAGAGTTACAGGTTCTCATGGCAGAGGGAGAGGTGGACATTGCAGTCATCATGGAAACATGGGCCACCCAATACAATGACTGGGACCTGTCTGTACCAGGGTACAGATTATTTCGTAGGGACAAAGTGATTGGGAAAGTAGGGGGGTGGCACTATATGTGAAGGAAGGACTGAAGTGTGTAAGGGAGGAAGGGGAGGAGGGTAGTATGGAGTCACTTTGGATGCAAATCCAGGATTCCAAGAATAGGATTCTTAGAATGGGAGTGGTGTACAGGCCACCATCTCAGATGGAGGAGTTAGACAGGAACTAGCAGGACAGATCAGGAGGACCTGTGAGAAGGGTAGTGTGGTGATTGTGGGGACTTCAACATGCCAGGGAGGGACTGGAGCACCCCAACAACCAGGAACAGAAGGGAGCAGGTACTGCTGGATGCCTTCCAGGACAGCTTCCTGCTGCAAATGGTCAGTGAACCAACCAGGTTAGGAAATACCCTTGACCGTGTGCTGGCAAATGGGGACTTTGTGAGAGAACTTACAGTGGAGGAACCGCTGTCAGGGAGTGACCACCGCTCAGTATGGCTCACATTGGATATGGGCAAGGAAGGAGTGGAATCTGGCACAATAATGCTGGACTTCAGGAGGGCCGATTTTGGGAGGATGGGGGAAGTGGTAAAAGGGTACCTGGCCAGAATTCAGTCTAGTATGGACACTAACCAGAGGTGGGAGCTCATAATGCTGGGGATAGTGGAGGCAACCAAAACCTGCTGCAAAGCCCAGAGCAAGAAGGCTAGGGCTAAGAAACCGATCTGGTTGAGCAAGAAGGTCATGGAAAAGGTAAGGAGGAAAAGAGCTGCCTTTAGGAAGTACAAGAAAACAGGGAGGGGGAGGACAGGAAGGAGTACTTGACAGAATCGAAGGAGGTGACAAGGGCAGTAAGGGGAGCCAAAGCATCTACGGAACTCAGGCTGGCACAAGGCATTAAGAAGGGGAGAAGGACTTCTTTAAGTACATCAGGAGAAAAGGAGCTGTAAGGACCACATAGTAGGATTAGGAAGGAGGGGTTGGGTGGAAGCAGGGTGCATAAGGCGGAAGCACTAAATGAGTACTTCTGCTCAGTATTTACTAAAGAGAAGAGGGGATGACACCCAAGGTGGGAGAAATGCAGAAGCAGAGGGGAAATGGTGACAGATGGGGAAATCATGGAGAGCAGAGTTCGAGAGGGTTTGAAGGCACTGAGGGTGACAAGGCGCCAGGCCCAGATGGCATCCACCCCAGGTACCGAAGGCTGAGCTGGCAGAGGTCCTTGCAGGACCTTGGCAGACCTATTTAATGCTCCTCACCACATCTGGGGTGTGTACCCCAGGACTGGAGGATGGCTCATGTGGTGCTCCTCCACAAGAGTGGCCCCAAGGATGAACCGGGAAACTACAGACCAGTGAGCCTCACATCCATCGTGGGTAAGCTAATGGAGACTATCCTGAAGGAGAGGCTGGTGGCCCTCCTAGAGGCCAAAGGACTACAGAACAGCAGACAGCATGGCTTCATACGTGGCAGATCCTGCCAAACCAACCTGGTCGAGTTCTATGACTGGGTAACTAGGCAACTGGACGGGGGCATGCAGTGGATGTCCTGTATCTGGACTTCAGTAAGGCATTCGACTCAGTGCCACATGGAAGGCTGGGAAGGAAGTTAGTAGGCACAGGGGCGGGTACAAAGCTGGTGAGATGGGTAGGAAACTGGCTGCAGGGAAGGCAACAGAGGGTGGTGGTGGTGGGGAACCTCCACACCCAAGGGCAGTGACGAGCGGTGTTCCACAGGGCTCAGTGTTGGGACCAGTGTTGTTTGGGATATTCATTGCAGACATATCATGGGACATCAAGAGCAAGATCAGTCTGTTTGCTGATGATACCAAGGTAGGGGTGATGGATGACCTAGGGGATGGCAGGGGTTGCAGGATGATCTGGCAAAGCTTGAAACCTGGTCAGACACCTGGCAACTGGGCTTTAATGCCAAAAGTGCAAGGTGCTGCATTTGGGATGAAGGACCCAAGGAGGAGTTACCAGCTAGGGGAGTGCAGCTAGTCCAGACAGAGGAGGAGAAGGATCTGGGTGTGCTCATTACAGGGTCAATGAACAACTCAGCACAATGTAGGAAGGCAGCTGCAAAGGCCAACAAATGCTGGGTTGTATGGCAGGGTATATCCTCGAGGAGGAAGGAGGTGATTCTGCCACTGTATAGGTCATTAGTTAGACCACACCTGGAGTACTGCGTGCAGTACTGGCATCCGCACTCTGAAGAGGGACATTGGTTACTGGAGGTGCAGCGAGAGTGACAAAGATGATCAACGGCTGGGGGACTTATCATAATGAGAGGAGGTTGAAGGAGTTGAACATGTACTCACTGGAGGAGAGGAGAGACAGGGTGACATGATTGAAACCTTTAAATACATGAAAGGAATAAACAAGACGGGTACAGAGGGGCTGTTCAAAGTAAGGAAGGGGAGGGCCACCAGGGGCCATGATATGAGACTGGAGCGAGGAAGGTTCAGGAGGGAGATGAGGAGACACTTTTTTACAGAGAGGGTGGTGGCTGGGTTGAATGCGTTACCTGCTGAAGTGGTATGCAGTAGAACAGTGGACTGCTTCAAATGAGGATGGGACAGGACAAGGGTGAGGGTTAATGAAGGGGAAGGGTGGAAGGGAGGGGCAGCTGCGGAATAAGGGGTGCTAGCTGCACATTTGAGCAGACTTGATAGACCTCTAGGCCTTTATCTGCTGGCAAATTTCGTATGTTCGTATGTTCATAGTACTGGGGGCTGCTGTACAAGAATTGGAAGAATGCTGCATTTCTTTTCATTGCGGTGCCTCATTACTTTGACTGATGGCTGAAGATTTGGCAGAAGAGATCTGAAGTTTGTTCCTTTAATCACAGTCAGTATTGTAGGCATTCCAATAATTTTTATGGCTGTTCTCCAAACGGTGCCATTTGATGCTCATAATTTTGTGGGATGCCAAGCCAGGCTCAGAAAGTATTTGTACAGCGGTGCTATGAATGCAATGGTTGGTGTACTGCTTACTGGATGTGAGATTTTGGGCATTAGATCTCCCAAATAATTCACACCCATTGGCTGTTGGCTCTACCAGTACTGATTGGCTGTGTGAAATACTCTTTTGGGGTGCAAATAGAGGGCTGGGGCATATGGGGGGGGGGGTACTTGTTAACATACTTTTTTAAAAATGCATTTATATTTTATTTGTTTTTTTGCCCATTTTCTCCCCTGGTCCCGGGGCCCCAGCACATGGATGACGTGTGTGCGTGGAGGCGCATGCACGCTCCATGATGCCAGCCCAGCCTCTTCTGCCCCTCCCTGTGGCTAATGCCAGAACTCCCTAGGTCAGCGATGCCATCTATCCTGCACCAGGTGGCAGCCAGTGACTGGGGAGCCTCCAATCCCTCCCAGGAGGAGAGAGCTATCTTGTGATAGCTCAATCTCACTCCTTGCCCTCCCCTCCAGCCAACCCCCAACAATCTGGGCTCATTTCCGAACCCGGGTCACCAATGTAGTGCATGCTAACATACTTTTTGAAGAACTGCATGGGGCAATATGGATTTCCAGGGTCCACAAATAGGATGCTGAGCTGGCTTTCCTTGTTCAGTTCATGATTTTTCATATGTGGATTAAATGTGAGCATGAGGTACTCTTTCCTTTCATTGTCTGTCTTAACCCTTGCTGTGCCGCAGATGGATATATCAGTCCAACATTCCTATATGTCCTAATTCTGTTGGCAGCCTAAAGGTTAATAGTGGAGGAATTTTGTTTTAGCTGATGAACTCCTTCACAACCATGTTGAGCAAGTCCCAACTGCAGTTCAAACCAAAGTCGCTACACAAACCCTGCAGCTGTATTGGGTGATAGTGCTTCTGAACCCCGAAGTTTCAATAAATCTACATGCATGATTGCAGGGTGGTGTACACCTTGATCCTGCACTTTTTTTCTAATTGGTTTTAGTACTGCTATGAATATATTGTTGGCTGATTTAAATGTAGACTCAGCAGTTATATTTCTCATTTGGTTGTTCTCAATGCTGTTTAAACAAGCATTTGTCAATGCCGAATGTTTGCTTGCTGGCATTGGCAGTGGTAGTGTAGAAGTTACAGAGCTGCGTAATAGGAATGGCAGTGAAGTATTGAACTGAAGCCAACCCCACCACCACCCTGCAGAGAGTGACAGGCATTGGGGTGTGCCTTTGGGTCATCAGGCATAATGGCCACGCCATTTCACCACACCCCACCCTGAAAACACTGACAAGTGCCACAGTGTGCCTTGGGGTCTTTGGCCCTTATGTGCACCCCATTCCATCAGGAAGTACGGTGAGATAAAGTGTATAGGAGAATGGGGGTGAACTTTGGGGTCAAGAGTTCCAAGGCATACCCCGATGCCTTTCAGTGGCTGCAGGTGCTGGAATGGTATGAGCATTACAGGCAAGAATCCCAAGTCACATCCCTGATGCCTGTCATTCTCTACAGAGTTGGGCGCTATGGTTGGAAACCCTAATACCTCAGGCATTCGTTGGTATTTTCACTCCAAATTTTCAACATGGTTTTTTGTGACCCCACCTCATGAACAGTGGCAATATCAGTTTGTTAGCCGAAAGCTGCTTATGCACAGCGACTACGGCATTTAGCACCACAGGTGCAAAAACATTCCGAACAGGATGTAAAAAATGACAGCTGTACTGTTCATGGGGAGGTGTAAAAAATGGCAATGTTGCAAATCTGCAGTAAAAATATTAAAAAAACTGGTGAAGTCACGAGCGTGCATAGAAACTGTACAACACACACCCGTAATGTAATTAGTATGGGAATTTTTTACAGCAGGTTGTCATCACAGGCATTTTGGGACCTCCAATCATGAACAGTGTCACTGTGATTTTCTTTATCTGTTCCGAACAATGATTTCCCACAGCGACCTAGCATCTCTGCGCTGAAAGTGTGAAAACACATTTCGGACATGTTGTGAAAAATGACAGCTGTACTGTTCATAAGGAAGTGTGGAAAAATGCTACAGGTGAAAATCTAGACTGAAAATATTACAAAGTCATGAACTTACGAGGGTGTGTGGAAACTGCGCAATGCTCACTCGTAACAATCATTTTATGGACTTTTGTCACCAAATTTTCAACATATAGAGAATAATGGATATGGAAGTGTGTGTTATGAATATTTTTTTCACACCTGATGTGTGTGATGACCCATAAACCTCGAGAGCGAAGCTATAGCAACGCTCATTCACGCTTGACTCTTGCCTTCTGAAGCCGCCAAGTCACTCGCTCTCCTCAGTCTACACTCGGCGGCTTCTATTTTTCAAAAGTGAGACAAAAATTAGCTGAGAACCCGCAGGTTACAATTTTTTTTATACAAGGCACTTCTCTTTTTGTGGATTTGGGGGCATGTAATTGACCAAAACGAACACCACTCGGCAACGCTACTGTGTTGAAGAAAAGTGAAAGTGATCGTCATGGACAGTGTAAGTGAGCAGTGACTCAGAGCTACTCAAACGCCGATTTCAGGTTATTACGGCGTTTGAAGGGTATCTGAAATCAGGCTGATAAAGGGGGTCACCAGTAATTATAGCCATTTTAAGACCTCTGCTCATGAACAGTGTAACTGTGATTTTCTTAATCTGTCCCAAACATTGCTTTCTTACACTGACTGCACCATTGAGCGCTACATGTGCGAAAACACATTTTGGGCGACATGTGAAAAATGGCAGCTGTACTGTTCATAAGAAAATGTAATAAAATGGCAATGTTGAAAATCTGGAGTGAAAATATTGAAAATTCGCAAACTTACGAGCCTGCGTAGGAACTGCGCAATGCACGCTCGTAAAACAGTCATTTTTAGGAATTTTTTCACCAAATTTTCAACATAGCCATTTTAAGACCTCTGCTCATGAACATCATCACTGTGATTTTCTTAATTTGTTCCGTACATTGATTTCTCACACCGACTGCGCCATTGTGCGCTACATCGACGGAAACACGTTTTGGGTGAGATGTGAAAAATGACAGCTATACTCTTCATAAGAAGCTTTGATAAAATTGCAATGTTGAAAATCTGGAGTGAAAATATTGAAAATTTGCAAACTTACGAGCCTGGGCGAGGAATCTCTCTTTGCAACGACGCCAGAACAGTAGCTTGACGCCCACCAAATTTTTCAAAATAGGCTTTGAGAGCCCACCTTATGAACACTAGCAGTGTCATTTCGTTAATCATTCCAGAAAGGTGATTTTACGCATTGGCCGCGAAATCACCCTTCGGGTCCGAGTAACACCATGACAGTGACAGCACTCATGAGAAGGGGTCCCAAAAACCCCATGTTGAAAATTTGGTGCAAAAATTCCAAAAAATGCCTGAGATATGCAATAAAGTTGAAAAAACCCTATCTATTCCGTTATACAGCTTACTGGCATTTCCTCAGTTCGCGGTCGGCTTTGAAGAGTGCAGACGTGTTCCCGGTCCACCAAGATCGCCGCGCCGAGGTCCGGAGTAAGTATGGGTGGGGAGGCAGGTGCGAGTGGGTGCGGGTTGAGGGAGGGGGCCAGGAGAAGCGCCGAGGGACAGTTTTTAATTTACAGGTTTTTTTCCAAATGACGACACAGGACGTTTGCCACGCTGGGGTGGGCTCCCAGCATGGCACCCTGTACTCTGGGGGGAGGACAGTGGAGCCAACGGGGGATTGGGCACCCCTGTTGGCTATACCATGAATTGCCACGCTGGGGTGGGCACCCAGCGTGGCATGTGGAAGGCTTTGGGGGGGAGCGCAGCACAGCCGACGGGGGAATGGGCACCCCGCCGGCTATACAGTGTTTAGGTGGGGGCAGCACACAGTATGCGTGCGTGTGTGTGTGTGTGTGTGTGTGTGTGTGTGTGTGTGTGTGTGTGTGTGTAGGGGGAGCTGTGCATGAGCAGGCGATATCTTATCGCTGCTCACTGAAGCGTAGCTCCCCCTTTCAACTGTATGCCACTGCATTTTGGAGCTGTCATAGACTGCTCCAGCATGCATTGGAGGACTGGGGCCGTGCCTGCCAAGACACTGACTGAATTGGAAGAGGGGGTGACACACCTCCGAAAACTCGGATGATGGCACTATGTTTCCTGCACATGCGTGCAAGCAAACATAAAAATGATTTATACCTGCTGTGAGGTATACAAGGCTGCTGACTGTATATTGTTTCCCTTGGAAACCATGCACAGGGGCATATAATTCTTATAATAGGATAGTTAAGATTTTCAGTGGACACTTCCTTGGTTTAAAACTGTTTTTCTACTGTTCAGACAGTTGTCTAACACTTTTACAGCCCATGCTGTACTTTTTTGGGTGTTTTTTTTTCATCTTTTGCCTCATCCAAAAGGTCAAGCTCCTATGTAGACAGAATAGCATGCCTGCTCACAGTCTCACCGCCTGCACATTTACTTTCAGTCTTCTGGCTCTTTTTCATTTCCTTTGGGGACATTGACCATTACGAAAACAAAGAGTTATCCATTGATTCACTGCCAGGTCCTCAAACAGAGAAAAACACACTTCCATATTATCCATTTTTTTTCTCCTGCTGTCTGATCAGAAAAAAATGGCTGCTTTTCAAGTTTGATTTACAGTCTGTGTGTAGAGGGATGTTTTTCAGGGCAATTTACAGCAACTGTGGATTAATTAGCACGGTTAATCCATGGTCCCCTGATGCTCTTTAACAAATTGGGTTCCTTTCTTTCTTTCTGCAACCCATGTTATAAATATCCATAATGACCTCTCTCCTCCCTGTCCCCTGGCCTAGTGCTCTTTTCATGCCCTGCCTACTGATAATGCTCTTTGAACTGGACCCCATGTTTCACAATACTTTTCCATGTGATTATTTGCAAAATAATGTTTTTTCTCCAACCTCATGCTTTCTAAAAAAAACTTTTTTTTCCCATTTCCATGTTTGGAACTTGTGGATCCTTCCAAAAGTGGGTAATACATATTTTTGCAGTTAACAAGGCTATGTGGAGTAAAAGCTTATTCTGACCTTCAAATATAGCATATTTATTTATTTATTTAAAAAGTTTCACCAAGAAAGACATACTGAGCTGATATTAGCTCATTTCCAGATGCATGCTGGGGGAAGGGGGGAAAGAAGCACAAGGAAAGAAATTAGAGCAACAGATTATACAGTATACCAATACAAACATTAAGAAGAATTAGATTTACACAATTAATTATACAGCACATCAGTACTAGGCATTAACAAGGGCAAATGTATGTAAGGTGGCAGAAGCCTGCCCAATGAAGGTTTCTAGGAAACACTTTGCTATGAGCGGAGGCCACTTAGGGCTAGATTGCTGTATGGTGGCTAGGGAGACAAAGGAGGGTAAACAAGTGCAGATCAGGGAGAAAGGAAGGACAAAAGACGGGAAGAGGGTACTGAGAAGTGTGCAGGGATATGCATCGGGGCAGTCGCAGCAGTGAGAGGAGAAATAATGAAGAATAGAGGAGAGACAGCGTTGGGAAGAGGAGGAGAAGGAGTGAATGGTTAGGGGGAGAGAGTTCCAAGGTTTTAAGAAGCAGTAGGAGAAAGTAGTGTTGCCAAAGAGAGATTTCCTTGAGGGGAGAACAAAGGAATGATATATAGAGCTACAAAGGGTGTATGAGGAAGGTGGTTGGTGAGAGGAGAGAGGGAAGGTAAGAGGGGAGGGAGGCCAGCCAGAATTTTGAGATAAATGAAGCACAGTGAACAAGGTGTCTAGCTTCAAGGAAGGGGAGGGAGAGGTAGGAGTATAAGGAGCAGTGGTGAGTGCGGGGTGAACAGTCCAAAGCAAAGCAACAGAAGGAATGAAAAAGGGGGTCCAGTCTGGCTAGAGTGATCTTTAGCACAGCACTATAGACAATGCCTCCATAGTCAAAAATGGAGAGAATCATTTTCTGGATAACTGCTCAGTGAGCAGGAAAAGGGATGCAGCCTTTATTCTTGTATAATGCACCAAGTTTAGGGTGGAGTTTTTCGTGGATGACATCGACATATCCTGAAAAGTCAAGGTACCAGTCTAGCCATACCCCAAGGTATTTAAATGAGGGGACATCACTGATTGTGGCCCCATCTAGGATATGGAAGAGGGGTGTTAAGCTTGGAAAGCTTCTGCTTAGATCCAAAGGTCATAGAGACTGTTTTCTTGACATTTAATAATGGCTGATTAGAACGGAACCAGTGCTGAACATTGCTGAAGTCCAGTTGAATCCTGGCCATCAGCTCACAGGTGGAGGAACCAGTGGAAAATATGACTGTGTCATCTGCAAGTGTATGGATTGACGCAGATGAGCAAGAAGAGGGGAGGTCATTTAGGAAGACTGAGAAAAGTAGTAGACCAAGGATGCAGCCTTAGGGGATTCCAGTGCTGATAGGCGGCGGGGGGAGGGGAGATAAGGAATCACCAATTCTAACAGATTGGGTTCTACCCACAAGGTAGGAGTAAAACCAATTAGTTGTGGAGTTCAGAGAGCCCCACAGCCTTGACCTTGACAAGGAAGAGGAGGGGTGGGCAACAGTGTCAAAAGCTTTGGCCAAGTCAGCAAAGATGGCAGAGGTGATGAGGCCCTGATCCATGCCCAAGAGAATGGAGTCAGTAAACTGGAGGAGGGAGGCAGTGGTGGAGTGGTGTTTATGGAAGCCAGACTGGAAGGGGGTGAAGAAGGAGGAAGACCCAAGGAAGGGGGAGAGTTGAGACAGAATGATGTGTTCTTGTATTTTAGCTAAGGTGGGGAGTAGGGAGATAGGGTGGTGGTTGCCAAGGCTGGAGGAGTCACCTCTTTTAGGAAGGGGTATGACAGTAGCGTGCTTCTAGGAGTCAGGGACAGCAGCAAGGGAGAAGGAGAGGTTGAGAAGGGAGGCGATTGGGAGAGCCGGGGCACAGGAGTTTGGGGTCAAGCCTATCAGGGCTCCTACCCTTCACAGAGTTGAGAGAAGGAGAGAGATGGAAAGGCAGGATGAGGGCAAGGGGAGGGAGGAAAGAAGGAAAGAGACACAGGAGATGAAGAAGGAGGAGTTGAACTCAAAAGCAACAGAAAGGGGGTTAGAAATGAGAGTGTCACCCGCCTTGAGGACAGGGGAGGAGGACTAGGTTGGGGAGAGAATAGGGTGTGGATGACCTTTCAGAGCTTGGAGGGGCAACTAAAGTTGTTTTGGAAGGTGGAGGAAAGGTACTCAACCTTGACAAACCTGGTGGCTCTGGTACAAGCATTCCAAAGGGCTCAGTACCTGCTAAGGTCAGCCAAGGAGCCAGAGGACTTATGAGTCTTCCATGCAAGATCAGTACATGTAGGCAGGCCAGTAATTTGGTTGAGATGTAGGGAAGGTGGGAACCACAGACCCTGGTTTTCCAAAGGGGTGTGTATAGATTCCAGACTGACATGAATTTGGAATGAAAGAAGTTGAGGGCAGAGTTGATGTTACTGGCTGAAGAAATGGGAGATCAGTCAGTGGCAACCAAGTCAGCATGGAACGCAGACAATTCCAGCAACTGGAAGGTTCTGATCTGAAGGATTTTAGGGGGGAGCTTTGGGGAGATTAATTTTTTATACACAATAGACCATATGGTGGTCACTAAGGGCATCTGGGAGGGTGCCAGCATCTGTTATGCGGTAAGGACGAGAGTTAAGTACCACTCCAGTGAGGTATGATTTAAGGGATCTATGATTGAGATGAGTTGCATCTAAGATCTCTTAAGTAAGCTGAAGAGACTTAATATTTGGCAGAGTTTTGAATGAGATGGGGAGAGCCAATTAATACTGAAGTCCCCAAGGATACGTAGTTCACCAGATGAGGCATGAGAAGAGATAGTGGTGAGGAGCTCCATGACTGATGACAGGGAGAAGCCAGGGTAGCAATAGACACCAGCCATGAAAATACAGACAGAGAAAGGGATAGAGAGTTTGGGGAGGAGATCATATGCAGTGGGGGAGGTGACAGAAAGTACAGGAATGAACTGGATAGTAGAAGAGAGGTAGATGGTGAGGCAAGCTATGCCACTGCTAATCAGATGTACAGATATATGGTCCAATGTTCTGTCATATTTTGTGTATGTTTAAAATGCCACAAGGAATAATGGATGAAACGAATCACATGGAACAAGGGAATGGATTGTTTTTTTCAAAGGTCTGCAAATTACCTGTGACCTAAGAGAAACTGGTTTTCCCAGGGAAGCTGGAAATTGCATTTCAAGAGTCTTCCTGGATAACACAGAGGTCCTGAATCTATTACCTGTAGTAAAAATTGTCAATTGAAAAGTCAGGATGTTTCAGAAGACAGCATTGGGGTTACCTATTACAGAGGAAAAGGGTTATAAACTCAGGAGATGTTAACAACTAGCCCTGTCATAAAAAAAAAAAAAATTGCACTTCAAAGGACAGTGCTAGATTCCAGGAAACTGTCATGGTATAATTACATTGGTTAACTGGCAGCATACTGGAATTGTAAGAGAGCCTGACTAATAGAGGTATGAATCCCTTAACAATAATTTTTGGGGAAATCGTAAGAGTGACATCTACTGGCCTAAAACTTAGGACCAGACCAAGACTTATACACTGCTTTGGACCATAGGTATTTAAGACCCTCCACAGAGCATTTTGAGGGCACTTTGCTTTTGGACACTCTCCTGACCACAAGAGAACAGCTGCCAGCAGACACACAAGAAGCAAGACTGCTACAGAAAGGACTGAAACATTTGAATTTTTTTTTCTGGACTACATTCACTATGAATTTAAGGTATCATCATAATCATCAATTTTATTTGTAAAAAGGCACCCTTCCAAAGCTCAGGACACCCAAACAATTAATACCTCATAAAACATTACAGTCAGTATAAAACATAAACTTTAATGCAGTTATACATTTACTATAAAAAAAAAAACTTCCACAATCCCAGTCAGGCCCCCTGAAATGCCTGAAGAAAGAGGTGTGTTTTCAGGGCAGACTTAAAACCCTAAATGGTCAGGCTCTCTCATATCCAACGAAGCAGAGAATTCCACAGGGTAGGAGCCATAAAGGCAAAAGACTCATGCTCCAGATGTCTTTAAACATACCCTGGGAATCTCTAGCAATCCATCATCGGAGGATCAGAGTGGGTGGGAGGGTCAGCAGAAGTGCAGAAGATCTTGCAGATAATGGGGTCCCTGGTCATGTAGGGCTTTGTAGGTCAGCAACCCAATCTTGAAGGTCGTCCACCACTGTACTGGCAGCCAGTGCAGTTCACGCAGCACAGGTGTCGTATGACTGGATCTCGGGGTTCCAGTTAACAACCTCGGCGTCATGTTTTGCACTAGCTGCAATCGGCAGATATCCACCCTCGGTAGCCCTAGGGAGAGGGTGTTGCAGTAATCAAGATGAGTGGTGAGAAAGGCGTGGACCAAGGTAGAAAGATCTTTGGACAAAACCAGATGCTTCACCCTGGCGATATTTCTTAGATGATAAAAAGAAGATTTGACTACTGCCGACACTTGAGGTTCCAAGGTCAGGCTGTCATCAAAAATCATGCCAAGGTTACGCAGGTAGAACTTTAGATAACTGTTATAGAGCATTTTTTTTGTACATATCCACTTTTGTGTTATTCTATGACCAACATTTTCCAATCTTTTTGTTGTAATGTTTGATAATTATATAATTATGTAGTAAAGACATTTGTTTTCTTTAAGAAACCTGCCCAAGCAAGATTTCTATACTGTGTGTGTGATTCTGGGATGTTTCAGTAATAATTTGTGACTAAACTCTTATTTCTAAGGGTTTCCGTCATAAGCTACCAAATTGAACAAGGGTCTGAAAAGTGAAAGCCTGGGTAAAGATAGGTGGAATACCAAAGTCTCAAGGGTCTGTGAGGATTTGATCCAGTTTATTGCATGCATTGTGGGATAAGGCAGAATTAGGGTTACAACGCTACCCCAAACAGGTTGTAATGCCTGAATCTTCCCTCTGTCAAGGTTGAAAAGTGCCAGGTGGCTATGGCGGAGGTGGCATACCTAGGCCATGTAGCGGGGTGGAGGCAGCTTTGCCCTAATAAAGCAAAGACTGAGGCAATAGAGGTGTGGCCTATGCCTGAAACTCAGAAGCAGGTTAGGAGCTTCCTAGGGATGGCAGGGTACAATCGAAAGTTTTTTCCAAATTACAGTACTCTGGCAGCTCCCCTATCTGGCCTGCTAAAGACAAGAAACCCCAAACAGTTAGACTGGGAGACAGCCTGTGAATGAGCCTTCATATGGCTAAAGGAGGCACTGTACAGTGCCCCTGTGTTAGCCAGTCCAGATTACAATAGGCAGTTTGTTGTACAGACAGATACCTCAGATGTGGAGATTGGAACAGTCCTCAATCAGACTCCTTATCAGAGAAAAGATCACCCAATAGTGTACCTTAGTAAAAAGTTACTTCCCCCAAGAGCAGGCATATGCCACAGTGGAAAAGGAATGCCTTGTGCTGGTATGGGCCCTGAAGAAATTAGAGCCATACCTCTATGGGAGATGCTTCAAGATACAAATCGATCATAACCCCCTGGTGTGGCTAAATCAAATGGGTAAAACAAATGGGCACATCTTAAGGTGGAGTATAGCCATACAGGCCTATGACATGACCACTACCCACAGGGCCGGAATGGCCAATGCCAACCTAGATGGCCTATCTCACTAGTTAGAACAGTAACAGAATTTGTGAAAACCTTACCATGTGGTAGGGGGCGTGTTCCCACAAATTCAGTCTAGGAAAGAGGTATATATAGTGAGCTATGCCACTGCCAGTCAGATGTAGAAATATATGGTGTTACATTCTGTTATATTTTGTGTATGTTTAAAATGCCAAAATGAATAATGAATAAAAGGGTCACATGGAACAAGGGAATGGATTGTTGTTTTCAAAGGTCTATAAATTCCCTGTGACCTAAGAGAAACTGGTTTTCCCAGGGAAACTGGAAATTGCATTTCAAAAGTGTCTTCCTGGCTAACGAACACAGAGGTCATAAATCTATCACCTGTAGTAAAAATTGTCACTTGAAAAGCCAGGATGCTTCAAAAAACAGCATTGGGGTAGCTATTAAAGAGGAAAGGGGTTATAACTTCATAGAAGCATAGAAACAAAGAATTTGACTGCAGATTACGACTGCTTGGCCCACCTAGTCTGCCCATTTCCCTACCTGATGGATAAGCTGCAGATTCTAGTTAACCAGCAGCTACTTTTTCCTACCCCCCCACTAGAATTGCTTTATGTCTGTCCCATGCATTCTTGAATTCTCCCACTGTTCTTGACTCCACAACCTCCTCAGGAAGGCTGTTCCATGCATCCACAACCCTCTCCATGAAAAAATACTTTCTAACATTACCTCTGAGCTGTCCCCCCTCTATCTTCAAATTGTGCCCCCTTGTTCTTGCACATCTCTTTTTCTGAAGGATGCTACCCTCTTGGACTTTGTTAATTCCATTGAGGTACTTGAAAGTTTCAATCATGTTCCCCCCCCCACTCCATTCCTCAAGGGTATAGATATTAAGCTGTTTTAGTCTCTCTTCATATGTCTTCTGCTGCAGACCCTGCACCATTTTGGTTGTCCTCCTCTGAACAGCCTCTACTCTGTCTATGTCTTTGCGGAGATGGGGTCTCTAGAACTGCACGCAGTACTCCAGATGGGGTCCCACCAACTGTCTGTACAGAGGGATAACAGGAGATGTTAACAGCTAGCCATTAATATAAAAAACTTTACACTTCAAATGACAGTGCTAGATTCCAGGAAACTGTCATGGTATAATTACATTGGTTAGCTGGCAGGATATTGAAATTGTGAGAGAGTCTGACTAATAAAACTATGAGTCCCTTAATAAGAACTTTTGGGGAAAGCGCAAGAGTGACATCTATTGGCCTAAAAGTTAGGACCAGACCAAGACTTACAGACTGCCTTGGACCACAGGTACTGAAGACCCTCCACAGAGCATTTTGAGGACACTTTACTTTTGGACAGTCTCCTGACCACAAAGAGAACAGCTGCCAACAGACACACAAGAAACAAGACTGCTACAGAAAGGACTGAAACATTTGAAAATCCATTTACCTTTCTGGACTTATTTCACTACAAATTTAAGGTAGAACTTTAGATAACTGTTACAGTGTGGTTTTTTTTGTACATATACACTTCTATTTGTGTTATTCTGTGTTCAAACTTTTCCAAACCTTTTTGTTGTAATGTATGATAATTATTTAATTATTTAGTAAAGACATTTGTTTTGCTTAAGAAACCTGCCTGAGTGAGATTTCTATGCTGTGTGATTGTGGAATGTTTCAGTAATAATCTGTGACTAAACAGCTATTTCTAAAGGGTGCCATCATAAGCTACCAAATCGAACAAGGGTCCGAAAAGGGAAAGCCTGGATAAAGATAAGGGGAATATCAAAGTCTCAAGGAAGAGTCTGCAGGGAACCAGGTTATTGTATGCCTTATGGGAGAAGGCAGAATCAGGGTTACAACCCTACTCCAAAGAGGTTGTTACACCTGGATCTTCCACCTTTGTGTAACAACCAAGAAGGGTTCATATTTGGCTATAAGACTCGAGACTAGTATTGTACCCTGATCCAGAGTAAAGAGGGAACCCTGGGACTTCATGACAAGTGTTCAGTTGTGAACTCAGTGAGCACTATAGAATGACATGAAGAGGGTATCCCCTGTTTCCCCTTCCCTGTCATGGATTGCACTTAGGGGTGGGCACTGAGAGCACAGTGGACCTGACCCTCAGGAGTGGGTTCATGACAGATCTGGTGTGCAGTGGTGGGATCCAAGAGATCTGATAGCCGTGATAGTCCAGAGATATTGGTGGCACAGGCATAACAGTTGGATTCGAGGCCGGTGTATCAGATTGATAAACTGAAAACAACCCACACACAATCAGGGCAGAGATTTGGAAAAACACCACTATCTTTCTTTGCAAGGTCCTGCCGGGTCAGAGTGCACCAAGGGATGGTGAAAACAGAATCAGTGATCCTGGAGGAAAGCCAAGACTCTGAGATTATTAACACATCAGGTTGTAGAGGAAACATGAGTGGTTGCAACTGATCTATTTTAGGGAGAAGGCTTCAGATACTGATGTGAGCCAATCTCAGCCCTTTGGGGAGACAAGTGGGAGGGAATGTACAGGGTCAGGATTGGGTTCAATATCACCTGCCACAAGGAGCAACAGCAAGATAAGCTTGATTTAGTCAGAGAAACATTTGCATGGTGGGTGAGGAGGAGAGGGGGGTGAGGAGGGGCAGAGAGGCAGAAGGAAGGAAGACAGGATCTAAGTGTTTCAAGGTGAAGAAAAGAGGAAGGGAAGGGGAGGGGAGAAGGGAACAACCAAGGAGCCAGCAGGAATGGGAGCATGGGGGAAAGTAGGAGGAGGGAAACATAGGAGACGGAGAGGAGGTGAGGGAAAAGGTGGGGGGGAGAGAGAAGAAAGGTCAGCAGTTCAGTTCAGTTTATTGAAGGGATAAATTCCATTGAGCAAGTTCATTTGCAAGGAGGTCCCTTGTACAACATTCTCAACATGATACATAGCATAAACATAACTAGGATAACATGAAACACTAGATCATAAATCACAGAGAAATAGCAAAAGGAATTAAGAAAATAAATACAAGTAATAGCTGTTACACCATGGGCAGGATATTCAGACTGCGCCAGGCAGGGGCGCAAGCCTGGGCGCAGCACTACTAGGTTGAGCCAGAGCATAGTCCAGGTGATATTCGATAGTGCTGCACCATGGCTCAGCACCATTGAATATGGCGCTGGGGGTGCCCACACTGCACACGGCGCAGTGGCACTGCACCAGCGCAAGTGGCAGGTGAGGAGCAGGGGGATGCGCCAGTGCAAGTGTGGGAAGGGGGGGTACTGTTGGACCACAGGGTGATTGACTACCTCCCGTGAGCAGGCATCAGAGATCGGTCCACTGGTCCACCAGGGTTTTCTTTATTACATGCCCGTGATTGGGCAGTGGGGTACGGTCCACTTGACCACCAGGGTTATTTACATCATGCCCATGATCGGGCGATGGGGTAGGGTCCACTGGACCACCAGGGTTTATTTACATCATGCCCATGATCGGGCGAGGTGGGGAACATGATGCCCCCTGGGCAGGGGGGCTCCTGGACTGTATTCTGGGCAGTTGGGTGGCCACCAACAGCAGGCGGCTGCCGTGTTGCACCCAGTAATGTGGCAGCCTGCCTGTGGGTGTCCCCGACTTGTTCCCGGATTTGAGAGGCTCAACATTGCGCCCTCCTGTGTGTTGCAAGGTAGGTTTGTGCTTGCATATGCGCTGCACATCCCGGGCTGAATATCGGGATGTGCCACATATGCATGGGCACGCCTCCCGCACTTGCGCTGCATACATTACTGGTGCGCCCCAGCACATTGGGGTTGTGCAGTGCAGCCAGCCCCTTTGAATATCATGTCGGGGTGCATCGGTGGGTTGCGCATGGCGCAAGCCCTTTGAATATCCCACCCTCAGTGTACAGGTGCATAACATTGATTCTTATAATCAAACACAGTACAAGCACAAATTAAAAGAAAAAAACAAAAAGGATGAGTGAAAGTGCAGCAGTATAAGTGCACACAATTTACAACTGACCAATGCTAGAAAGAGAGATATGTAGA
Source organism: Neoceratodus forsteri (assembly GCA_016271365.2). Taxonomy (NCBI): domain Eukaryota; kingdom Metazoa; phylum Chordata; order Ceratodontiformes; family Ceratodontidae; genus Neoceratodus; species Neoceratodus forsteri. Next base: position 913,336,991 of record CM028136.1, read on the forward strand.
GAAGGCAGCTGTGGGAACTAGTGAAGGGATTTAGGGCAAAGACAGAGTTCAGAAGTAATTCCATCTAGTATTCATTTGAAGGCATTTAATGGAATTAGAGATTGTAGCTTTTAAAGTGGATTGGAGCTTGTTCCGGGTGGTGGGGAGGAGATAACTCATAGCTGCCCTACTGAAACGTGTACAGAAATTGGGAACTTCTAAGGAAATATAAGCACATTTCCTTAGTGCATAAGAACTGTGAAGGCGATGAATGATAGAAGTGATGTAGCTTATTACTGAGAGCTTTATATGTCCAGATATAAATGTGAATAGGTCTCCTGGTAGAAAGAGAGGTCCAACACACCTCCTTGTATAAGGTGCAATGATGAGTTCTGGCTGGGGTATTGATTATGAAACGGATGGCACAGTGGAAGAGAGTGTCAAATTTACGGAGGCACATGGAAGCACAGTTGCAGTATAATATGTCAGCATAGTCCAATAAGGGCAAAAAGGTGGTCTTTACAAGCCTGATTCTGGAGTCTCGGGTGACCAGCGATTTATTCCTAAAGAAAAATCCAAGTCTTGTTCTTAGTTTTTATGCCAACACCTCCCTGGCAGGAGGGAGGGAGGGTAGAGAAAATAGGTGTGGAAGGAGAGAAAGGGTGATAAGTAGCATAATTACAAAACAGAAGGTGGTAGGAGCAGTGCTTGAAATAGAAAAAGGAGGGGAGGAGAGGAGGGAGGTATAGAGCAGGCAAGAAAAAATAGGTGAAGGGGCATGCAGAACAGTAGCAGCACAGTGGAAGGAGTTAAGGGGACCCTAAATAGGGGTTTTGTGCAGCTGACTAAAAGAAGGGGGAAGGAAAGGAAGGAAGGAAGGAAGGAAGGAAGGAAGGAAGGAAGGAAGGAAGGAAGGAAGGAGAGAGAGTGATGGTATAGAGTATAGAGTAGGCAAGAAAATGAAGATGCAGAATTATACAGTAGGCAAGAAAAAAGATGTGAAGAGGGCAGGCAGAACAGGAGCTGCACAATAGATAAAGTTAAGGGGACTCTAAATAAGGGTTTTGTGCAGTTGACTAAAAGAAGGGGGAAGGAAAGAGAGTGATGGCAGCAGGCTATGGGATCAGAACTTTGTATAGGATAGGAGAGGTGGAAGAGTTAAGGACACCATAAAAATAGGAGTATGTGCAGTTGACTAAAAGAAGGGGGGAGGAAGGAGAATGATAGCAGAAAGCAATTGAATCAGAACTTGATATATGATGGGGAAGAGGGGAAGGAGGGAGGGAGTGAGTGAGTGAGGAGGCAAGAAGACAGGAGAGGGGACGCTGCTGAGCATCCAATGAGGAAACAGCAGAATTCTTGAGCTCCTGGGCCTCATTGATTTAAACAACTATAAATTGTGCTTTTTTGGCTTCAAACCTGCTTTGCTCGATGGAGTACTTTGTTGTCGGTGAGAACTCTATAAAAATGGACAAGTGTCAAGGTACTAATGCTTCAGCTTCAGACTTTTTCACACCTAGAGGGAAGGCACATGAAGCCCGGCCTGCACACCAGGACAAAGCTGTGGACTCCATGGGGACGCTACCTGGTGAAGCTATCCTGACTACAATACAAGAAATGCTTCATCAACTGGTTAAGACAGTCTAGGATCTGGACCAAAAATTTGATACCCTAACTCCTAGGGTGTCTGCCTTAGACACCCATATGGATACCTGTGAGCAAACAATACAGAGGTCGGAGGCCTCGGTTCTTAAGACAGTCGATGCGACAACCCAACTGAAATACTTTGTTGAGGTAGCATTTGGAGAATGTTGAGAATCAGCTCCGGGAGATAAATATCAGGATAGTGGGACTTTCTGAAGCATCAGAGGGTGAAGACTCTTTGTCCTTTGCCAGAACTTTGTTGCCAGCTGCATTGGGGTTTGCAGAGGCCGATTCACCCCCATCTTTAGAAAAAGCCTACCGGGTAACCCCCCAACGGGTGATGGCTGAATCATCTGGCCCCCTGTACATTTATGATTGTCTGCACTGGAGTGGGAGACAGGGTTAGAGTTCTTCAAATGGTCTGACATAGAGAAACCCTGAAATATGGAGTGGATACTTTACAATTATTCCCCAACCTTTCATACAGCACCTGGCAGGGACGCAAAGTGTTTGATGGAGTCAGAATCCGGCTATGCCAAGCCCGTATCCAGCACCAGTTGCTACTGCCAGCTAAACTCAGCCTTATTTGGAATGGACAGCAGTATTTATTTTCAAACCTTAAGGAGGCTGGCAAACTTATTTGCAGGATCGAGGCAAATTTAACAGAGGCTGTTGAAGGAGAAGAGTCATCGAACAATGACTGATAGGCCCATAGATGGAAGTATCTGTGTAAGTCTGAACATTAAGATGTGAGCTATAATGGGGAATTCCTTGGTTTATACTGCCTTTTTTTTTTGTACTTTTTATGCTTGTTTTGTTCATTAGGGCAGGTAAACTTTGGCAACATGGACACTGGGTCACTTTTGGCTATATATGAAAATCGGATGGAGGAGGGGCTTATTACAGCTCGACTTGAGCATTCCTGCGCTGTTAAAATGGCGGCTTTTGCCCTCTCTACTCTGAGTGGTGTGTCGGCCCCCTCATCTTGTATATGACCCGGGTCCTGATGTGGTTCCTTAGCTCACTATGCACCCATTGATGATTCAAGCTGTCTGCTTTTATAGTCACAGTCTGGGTTGTGCGCCTACAGAGGGAGTTTTCTCCTTTCTCACCACGTGGATTTCCTTTTAAACTTTCCTAAACGCTATGTTAATGTTAGGCTGGTTTTTACCTGAGGAGCAGGTTTGTTCTGTTCTTATATTATATATACTGTCTGTTTGGACTTTGTACAGCACTCAGCTATATTCAGTTTGTTTGCCCATTGTTGAAGAATTAAGACAGTTTTTCCAGTAAAGAGCTTAGCCATGCTGGTCCTGGGCATTGGGGATTAGTTGTTGTTTAAATATATCCTAATGCATTGGGGGACTCTTTAGACTGAATAATCATGTTGGTGATAAGGATATAGTGGGTTATTTTTCCTCTGGCTGCATACATTTGGGTAACTGTTATGCCATTATTATTTGGTATGCCTTCCAATGTAGTAACTATTGTGAGGGTGTCTTACTAATTCACCTTTGTAAGCGAGTTGTATTATTTGGCAATTGCATTGATAATATCCCTCAATGGGAGATTGTGAGTTTTGCTTGCAAATTTAATAAATAAAAATTACAAGAAGAACAGGAGAAGGTAGGACAGGAAAGAGCACAATAATAAAAAGATAAGGGAACCCCATATAGGGAGTTTGTGCATTTGAACACAATGTAAGGTGGGAGGAAGGAGAAGCAATGGTAGCCAGGCAGAGGAGGAGGAGGAGGGGTCTGCAGGAAGGTATTGTAATAGCACAGTGAGGGAAAGATAGAGAGAACCAAGACAGGGAGTTGAGCAGACAGCAGTAGGGTAAGGGAAGAAAGGAAGAGTGAGTGCAGAACCAACAAGGCAGCACAGGGGAGGGGAAGGAGAGGAACAGTGGTAGGGGATAGGGGGACCCAATAAAGAAGTATGTACAATTGCTAAAGTAACAGGGAGAGAGAAAAGTGAGGTAGCCAGAGGATATTTTTTTTTGGGGGGGGGCAGGCAAGGGGCATTGGGACAAGTGGTAGGAAGTTTAGAGTGAGAAGCTGAAAGAGAAAACAAAGTGGGGGCAGAGACTAAGGGAACAGAACTGCCAAACAAATAAGAAACAAATCAATAATTACAACTGGGATTATAAAGATTAAGCTGGCAGTCATGATAAAATTGCAGAAAACACAATTAACTAAGGCTATAATGTTACATAAGTAGAGAAAACATGTTTTTAAGCAAGGCAATAACTGTGAGGAGTGTACACAATATTAAAACAAGGCAGTGGTAATATAACAGTTGTGAGGAAGGGAGAGAACAACCTAGAGCTAGGATATACCTAAAATAAGGTACGCAGACTAACAACAGTAGTAAGCATAATCATGAGCCAAAATTGTGACCCGATGAATAATGTTGATCGAGGTAACCTTACATAAGCTGGAGACAGAAGATATTGACATAGTTCAGGTTCAAATATCAGTTTAGTTTCTAAAATTATATTAATTTGATTTAACAGTTGAATCCAAAAGGTTTTAATTTTAGGACATAAAGCAAGCACATGTTCTGAATTGGCTATTTCTCCACAAACTCTGTTACAACATGGTGATACACTATTATTAAACGTGTTCAGAAGGTAAGGGGAATACTATATCTTATGCATTGTGGCCCTTCTGGTATGGGCTGTACAGTACAGGTTCTAGGAACGATTTACAGTGAGTTGTCCAAGAGAAAATACAGCTGCCAGAATCACAGAAAAGGGGAATTTATTAAGATACAGTACACATAAGGCAGGTTGCCACATACTTATAGCCACAGATACCATGTAGTAAGTTACTATATATATATATATTTTTCCAATTGTTTAACCAGGTGAGACACACTAAGCTGAAAGCTTGTTTACAGGTGCAACCTGGGAGCACATGGAAGTTAAGTGACTTGCTCAGGGTCACACAGTATGCAAGTGGGGGCTGTGGGATTCAAACCCAGGTCTCCAGATTTGCAGTTCAGAGCCTTAAACCACTGCACTATACTGTCTCCATAATATTTGCATTGGGACAGATTCAAATAGTATGCTGATGCACACTGCTCAGTTTGTGGACTTTAGAATTCCCTTTAATGATATTCTTTCCCCTACACGGTCCCCGATTGTGGAGACCTAAGAGTGTAGGGTCTAATAATAACTTGACCGAGCCCAGATATTCTGTGTTTGCTTTATCTGTAATGGGTGCAATTATTCTCCCCCAGACATAACTCTGCTAGTGGGAGAAAAGCTTGGTGCGTAGTTTATGATTTTTCCTGTGATTAGAGTGGGATATCCTACAGGCTTATTCTCTCTGAACATTTACTTCTTAAGCATAGTAGGGGTGGAGGGCCTAAGTCTGGGTTTAATACTTATGTATACTAGATATATGTAACAATGATTGTACGGATTTTGGTGCTTTCTACTGTATACTGAAATATGTATGTAATGTATGTAATTTATGTACATGTTGCAATCTGTATAATGAAAATTATAAATAAAAAGTACAAAAAAAATTAGTTTGGTAATTTCCTATAATCACTGAAATACATTCTGGCAGATGGTGCTTCATTGGAAACAGAAAGAACATTTCTGTATCACAGATGCTGTCTAGGTGAAAGGTGACACATGAAGTTAAACAGTGTTTGCAGACCTAGGTGAAAAGGCAACCATAGAATACACAGCATCAGGTAATCATGGCAGATTATGACCACTATAGATGTCTTATACTATATATTTATACAAAATCATTATTGTGTCATTGTAAAGCACTCATTTCATTGGTAATTAGTGATCACTGTAATCACAGCAAAGTCCATATAACTCCTGTTAGTTCATAAGTCCAAAAATAATCCAAAATAGTGTAGAAGGAGGGGTTCACAGATGTCGTCAGGGTCCTGGGAGCAACAGCATAACATACAAATCAGATTCATTCTATTATTTATTACTGGATTACATTTTGTACAATTGTTTCCCATTTCTGGTCTGTAATATTAATCTATAAATCAGTTTCCCACTTCATTTTAAGAGGTTGTGTATTACATTACATATTATCAATGTTTGTACATTTTGGACATTAAGTTGTATCTTTCAGGAGCTGTTTCAATTGTATCGCATACGGGATTTATTTCAAAATTACGTTTTCCTTTTTGCAATAATTTTAAATGGATGGAATGTATTTGAAGTTAACTAAAAAACATATTCTGTGGAAGATCATATTGTAGCTTCATTTGTGGAAGAACTTAATAGTTTGCATATCAAAAAAATCTGACAGGAGTCACGTGATGTGATTGAACAGACAGCAGCAGGGAGTAAGAGCTCTGGTTGAAGACAGATAATAAAACTCCAAATAAAATTTGATAGTTTTGAAAGATAGAAGCAGCAGCTGCCCATAGAGCTTGGCTCAGGAACAAATAGTGCTAAACCCTGCTTAACTGAGCTGCAGTGAGTGAAGATATGGAGGAAAGTTTAACCTGTACGCCACTGTCAGCAAGGTCTCATGCAGCTAACCATGGCAGAGCAGCACTGTTGCTGGATCATCTATCAGTAACAGCCACTACTGCTCCGGCAGATAGATATATGGAGGAGTTTGATTTTTTTTTAAAGAAAACCCTACTTGATCTGGCTACAGACTTCAAAACCCTAAAACCAGCATTAGAGTAGCTCACCAGAAGGGTCGAAGATGCTGAAGCTAGAATAAGTTCACCGGAGGATGGACCTGAGCCGGAAGAAAGAGAAGTAGTGTTCCTATGGAGAAGAGTGCAGAAATCAGAGGACAGGATGAAAGACCAGAAGGGGAGAAGTAGGTAGAATAATCTAGTGGTCACTGGTCTCCCTGAAAAAGCTGAAGGCAAATACACACTAACCTCTGTACAGAGATTATGTGAGAAACTTGCTGTACCCTCTCAAAATGAACCCTCATCTATAACTGAGAGATCCAGAAGCAAATGGTTTGATACCTTTTATTAGACCAATATAGATGTTACAACAAAAGAACAATGTGCTCTAGCTTTTGGACTTGACTCAATTTGCAGACCATGACACCAAGATTGAAACAGCCACTAAATCAGTTACATCTGCTAAATCATTGGCGACAAAGGCATTGGTGTCTTCAAGTCAATGAGTGCAAGAAAATGCCCATCTCAGATACCATGTCGAAGCCTTAGAAAACTCACAGAGAGCTGCCAACATTCGCCTAGTGAGACTGCTGAAAATGTAAAAGGGGACAATTTACTTTACTTTCTTCAGGATTGACTTCCAAAAGCCCTTGGCTTAGAGGCAACCCTTCTACCTGAAAGTATTGTCAAAGCCTACCACATTTCTCCAAGATCAACTGATGCCACCAGTAATTTGCCTCAGACTATCCTTGTGGTGACTCCAAATCCAGCACTTCAGGATCAAATCATTCAGGCAGTGAGGGACACTAGAAGATTGAACTTCCAGGGCTCCATGGTCCACATCTTTCTGGACTTATCATTCGCCATGAGGGCACGATTCAAGAAGTTTGATAGTGTCAGGGCTAGGCTGTGTAGTCCAGGGATAAATCATTCTCTCCTGATGCCTGCCTGACTCACAATCCATTATGGAGGTCACATGTACCAATATACAGACCCCGAAGAGACAAGGAGAAAAGCTGAAGCCCTTGCAGAGAGGGTCCAACAACGGGAGTCTTCCGGCTCAGATGAGGAAACATGAACATTGCCAGATTACAGTTAAAACAAACTTTTTAAAGTAAAAGGAGTAAAGTTGCACAGCATATCTCCTGCTTTTTTCGAAAAGTTCTGGTAATGCTTACTTTTATGCCAAAGTTGGTCGCTAATAGGCAAGTTTAATTAAATTGTACCTTCTTTATCCTACTTGTTTAACGTTCAAATAAAGCAGCTTCAGATTCAGATGTCTTATTATAAACAAAGGTTAGCGAGCTGCACTCAGGACCAGGTGGTTTCCTGGGAAAGATTGGTGCAAAGGTTTATCTAATTCTTTTATTTTACAGCAGTCCTATCAGAGACTGCAAATCACGGACTGCTACCAATTTGTGGGTATCACATGTTTGGATGAAGGTCATATTAACACAGGCTGTTATTTACAAATGTTTGGTAAACATTTTATTGATTACACCTCTCAAAAGTCTTGTGGGGTGCAACTTATCTTGAACTTTGTTTTGAACTATAATATGAAGGAATACCCCTTTATCTGTAAACAAGAATGCTTAGCTTAATCCAACCTGTTACACTGAATGTAGATGGATGTGTACTATGCTCTTTCTGGCATGAGGTGCTTGAATGTCATCGTTTTATGATGAAACAATAAAACAGAAGTATACAAAAATAAGCTTTATGATGGTTATTTAGAAAATCCCATATTATTTAACATCCAGATAATGCATAACAAATAAATAATTCTCATTGGTTTCACATACTCATTCAAAACATAACTGAAGATTATGAGTATGTTAAATCAATAAGATTTATTTCGGTTTTTACGCATTATCTGAGTGTTAATAGTATGGGATTTTCTAAATAACCGTCAAAGCTTCTGAAGAAGGACTTGGTTGGTCCGAAAGCTAGAGCATTTTGTTCTTTTGTTGTAACATCTATGTCGGTCCAATAAAAGGTATCAAACCATTTGCTTCTGGATCTGTTCTTACTAGGACCAATACGGCAACTACATAATTTGTTTCTATAACTGAGTGGGCACATAGGACACCTGGACCCCACCTAAAGAGGGAGAATGAGAATGACCACAGCCAGTCATCTTTAAGTTACTAAATTTTCTGGACAAAATACACATCCGGGCTAAACTCAGAGGGCTACAATCGGTGGAGTGGGAAGGTAAAAAAATCAATTTTTTTCAGGTACCTTAGCCCTTCAGACGAGACTCAATCAGGCAGTATATAGTGATATCAAACACCCCATGTATGGAGCCGGTATGAAATTTAGGGCTAGCCACCCAGCCAAGCTAAATGTGAATGTTAGTGGTAAAGAATGGCAGCACCAAACAGTAGAAGCTGCCAGAGAAGAATTACCACAGTTACTACCTAATCTGTTTCAGAACCCCCAACCAGCAGCGAATAGCCAGTAGACAATGGAACCCCAAGAGCAGCAGGACAAGATAAAGTAAAATGCCTTTTTGAGTCAACCTCAATGTGAATAGCTATGTCTTTTTGAGTCAACCTCAATGTGAATAGCTATGAAGGAAAACATGTACACGCATAGCTCCCATCTTTACTCTGGCCACAGTTGTTTGTACTAAAGGCCTCAGTTGTCCGCATCTACAGTTCTACATGTCTTGGGTTACAGTAGCCACAAATGCTGGAGATTCACTGACAGGATGGTCATTGGGGCTCACCCTCTCTTTTTCTCCCCAGATTTGGGATGGACATTGCATGAGTCTTTGTAAAACGAAAGACCTGAAGGCAAATTGGGTAATTTGCTCTTTTCTTCTCAACAAGATCTCCATGCAATAAACAAATTTTACATTAATGGTTTTGGCAGTCAGATTGCATAAAGATGTTTTTTTTCCCAAGATGGCCAGCTGGCTAGAAAATCTCCCACACCTTCTTCTTCGATCTGTGAGGGGACACGGAAATGAACATTTGCTCTGAGTGATTGGGAGGTGAGCTTCGTTTATGCAGCACATTGCACATGCCCAGAAGAAACTGCTTTGTTACTACTTTACATGCTCAGATAGTGCAGACCACGATAAACAAACAAGATGGAGGTTCATCATCTGAGAGTGCAATGGATGGCAGAGATATGAACTCGCCCACCTGTCTTCAGACCACCCTCCACCATATCTGAGAAACTGATTGTCACCTCAAGATCAGAACCTTTCTTGCTGCAGAGTGAAAGTGGCTACAATTCATATCAAAGAACTTGCATAAAAGGGACATTTCGAGACATACGGGGGGAGAACCATAAGCCCGTTCCACGGCAGAACTGTGGGATGGGGGTAGACTAAAATAGCCACAAATAGCCACAATGGGCTGAATCACAATAGAATGAGACCCCTGAAGGATAGGCCAGCACCCTAAATGTACTAAGAAATATTAAAACCTTTATTTTTATTTATTTGTTTATTGAATCTTGTTGACTCAGTAGGCCCATTGAGACTAGAAGTCCCTTTTTCAGGGGCGATCGGAGGGGGTGGAGATACAGATGGTAACCAGTTGAAAATGAACCAGGTTAAGCTGTCGGTGGTGTTTTTAGTGATTTTTTTTGTTAGATATTTTTGAGGGTAGGGTGCATTTTCTACTCGGAGGGAAGCAGTTGGTACCCCCAGAACACATTTATATCATTAGGGGCTACACTGCCCTCAGAAGTGGGGGCCCTAGGTGACTCTAGCTATGACCCTACCTTCTGGCTGTGGCAGCCTATATTACACTACTACGATTTACAGTGGCACAGGGTTACACTGGAGCTAATGTTTTGAATGGTTTACTATTAATGTTTGCCTTGTTTTGACAAGTTAAGTATCTAGAGCTATTAAATGCTTAATCAGTAACGGGTAGTTTTCAGGTTTATAGTTAGGACCCATTACTCACAGCTCAGCTGGATCCCTCTCTGCACCTGTAGAAAATCATGGAAGCTGACCAGATAGGTGAAGGAGGGAGGAGGTAATGCTCCAAAAATATAGGAGCAATATCCACTATATTAAGCTACCCCCTCTGGAGAGTTTTTACACCTCTACTAGGAGTCCTCACAGGGACATCATGCAACCAGAAATTTTGAAGGGGACAAAATCCAAACCTCTCTAGGGGTTCCGGGGGTATGCTTCCTGGGGAAAATTGTGAAAAAACTAAATCAAATGGTGCATTCTGGTGACTTTTAGCAGGCCAGGAAGCTGTTCCCAACATGCTAAATATCATAATGACAGAGCAATTATACACTTTTTTTCTGTCTTTGTTCAGTCTGTGGACAGAGACCTTTTTGTATTTGTAAAGAAATTTTTAAAAAACTGAACTGAAATGGTGCATTTTGATGGCGTTTTCCATACAGCAAAACAGCTAGCCAGTTATAGTCCATTCCTAGATGATTCACTACCTGCTAAAAGCCAGAAATGCAACATTTGAATAGTCATCTAATAACAGTCATCTACTATAAATGTTATGCATGAAAATGACACATCATCTATTCTTGCTGATACTTTGTTTATTGTGTAATCTTTTCTGTGTGTTACCCACACGCACACACTCGCAATCAGGAACACTGACAGCACTGTCCCCACCACACACACACACACGAAAAATTCAGGGAGAACCGAGAGTCACTGGACTCACCCATATGCCACAGGTTCTGTTCAATACATCCCTACACTACACAAAAAATCAGAGAAAATTAGGAGCCATCACCCACCCCACCCCAAAAAATTAGTGAGAGTTGATAACACCCTCCCCCCACATAGCATTTGCCTTATTCAACTCGGCCCACACACTAACAAAATCAGGGAATTGAGCCCCCAGTAGCATAAAATTAATTTATCATGAAAGGTGGGAGAAAAAAAGTTCCAACCAGTGGAAGGATAAGCATACCTTATGGTTACCACTTAGATTTAACTTCTGCCTGAGAAACAAACAGAATGAATTCATTCATTGGGAAAATGAGAGAGTGCCTCAGAAAAGCACTAGCAAACAGGCAAGAAGGAGGGGTGGAGGAACAATGGGGAGTGATCAAAACAGCCATCACAGAAGCAACAAGCCTTTGTGTAAAACAAATCAATAAAACACAACAAAGGAAAAAAACGTTATGGTTCTCAAAAGAGGTGGCAGGGAAGGTTAAGGAGAAAAGGAAAGCATTCAGGAAATATAAGGAAACACAGAAGGAGCAGGACAGAGAACTTTATCAGTTAAAGCAGAAAGAGGCTGGGAAAGCAGTCAGAATAGCAAAGGCCCAAACCGAGGAAAGGATAGCCAATTCTGTTAAGAAGGGGGATAAGACCTTTTATAGGTACATTAGGGAGCGAAGAAAGACCAAAGGAGGGATACTGAAGCTTAATAAAGGGGAGGGAATGTGGGTAGAGGGTGACAGTGAAAAAGCAGGGATACTGAACGAATATTTCTGCTCAGTATTCACAAAGGAAGAGGAGGGGGAGTTACCTAAACCAAACAAGAGAAACACTCTGAAGACGGGCTCGATAACAGTCCATTTACAGAAGAAAGGGTTCTGAAAGAACTAATAAAATTGAAGGTGGACAAAGCAATGGGGCCTGATGGGGTTCACTCAAGAATTCTAAAAGAACTAAGGGTAGAAACTAGTGACACCGCTGACTACTCTGTTTAACAAATCATGGGAGGATGGGGTGGCACCCGAGGACTGGAGGAGGGCAGATGTGATTCCTCTTCACAAAAGTGGGAGCAAGACAGAGGCAGGAAACTACAGACCAGTTAGTTTGACCTCAGTGGTAGGGAAAATGATGGAATCACTTCTGAGGAAAGAATTGTTGAGTACCTAGAGGCCAGTGGGGCACAGCACCCAAGGCAGCATGGATTCAATGATGGGAAGGTCGTGGTCAGATGAATCTAATAGATTTCTTTGACTGGGTTACCAAAGTAGTAGACCAGGAGGGGCTGTGGACATGGCCTACCTAGATTTTAGCAAGGCATTTGATACAGTCCCACACAAAAGATTAATACACAAGACAGCCAGCCTTGAGTGGGTCCCAAAGTGGTAGCCTGGATAAAAAATTGGCTAGACAACAGGACTCAAAGGGTAGTAGTAAATGGAGTACACAGTGACGAAGGAGGGTTACTAGCGGGCACCGTGAGGGTTCAGTACTGGGACCGGTCCTTTTAATGTCTTTATAAGTGACATTGCAGAGGAACTGAAGGAAAGTATGTCTCTTTGCAGATGACACAAAGATCTGCAACAGGGTTGATACACAAGATGGAGTGAAAGGATGAGAAGGGACTTGGCAAGGTTGGAGGAATGGTCAAATGTATGGCAGCTCAGATTCAATGCAAAGAAGTGCAAGGTAATGCACATGGGGAACAAAACCCTGGGGAAGTGTACACAATGGGGGTGAGATACTGACAACAGTAAAAATAGAAAGGGACCTGGGGGTAATTATATCAGATGACCTAAAGGTGAGCAAGCAATGGGAGAAGGCAGTAAGGAAGGCTGGGGATACTGGATGTATAGGAAGAGGCATCAATAGTAGAAAACAGGAAGTTGTTATCCCTCTGTACAGACAGTTGGTGAGACCCCATCTGGAGTACTGTGTGCAGTTCTGGAGACACCATCTCTGCAAAGACATAGACAGAGTGGAGGCTGTCCAGAGGAGGGCAACCAAAATGGTGCTGGGTCTGCACCAGAAGACATATGAAGAAAGACTAAAGGAGCTTAATATGTATACCCTTGAGGAAAGAAGGGAGAGAGGGGACATGATAGAAACTTTCAAGTACCTCAAGGAATCAACAAAGTCCAAGAGGGTAGCATCTTCCAGAAAAGAGATGTGCAAGAACAAGGGGCACAATTTGAAGATAGAAGGGGATGGCTCAGAGGTAATGTGAGGAAGTATTTCACTGAGAGGTTGTGGATGATGGAACAGCCTCCCTGAAGAGGTTCGGGTCAAGAACAGTGGGGGACTTAAGAATGCATGGGACAGGCATAGGGCAGTCCTAGTGGGGGGGGGTAGGAGGAATTAAGCTGTTGGTTAACTAGAATCTGCAGCTTATCTGTTAGGTAGGAAAATTGGCAGACTAGGTGGGCCAAGCGGTCCTTATCTGCCGTCAAATTCTATGTTTCTATGTTTCTATGTTTCTATTCCATCACATCTGATTTTCTTCTATATCCAGTAAATTAAACATGAACAACACCCTTGGGACCAGGTAATAACCAATGCCATGTGCTCTGAATAGTTCGGTCAGTTTTTCTCGCTTGTTTTACTTGTATATCTCAAGTGTCCTTTAAGAATCTTGTTATGGCAAGATGGCTTGACTTGTGAGAGAGGATTATTTCTGCTTCTTTCTTTACTCTGTTGCACAGCACAGCACAGTTGCTAACTTAATCTTTAGGAAATGTTTCCTGGAAAATGACAAATGATAACATAGATCAGTCAGCTCTTATCACACTATATGTCGTGCACTCCCTAACTATGTTTGGCACACTAGTATATCATAACAGTGAATATCTACTGTGGACATACCACCTTACACCATGTCTGCAGCCATGGAATGTGGCACAGTAATTGTATAATGATGCCCACTGACTGACCAGGTGTATCAGTGATCATTCAGGATGATAAGAATGCACTTTTGGTGTCTGGATAAGACCAGTGGTACACTCCTGCTGGCCCCTGGAAAGGTGTGCAGAGTCTTTGTTGTATGCTGCATGCTGTACAACTTGGCACTAAGCAAAAGCAAATGAATTGTTGAGTACCTAGAGGCCAGTGGGGCACAGGACCCAAGACAGCATGGATTCACAGCAGGATGGTCATGTCAGACGAATCTAATCGATTTCTTTGACTGGGTGACCAAAGTAGTAGACCAGGGAGGGGCTGTGGACATGGCCTACCTAGATTTTAGCAAGGCATTTGACACAGTCCTGCACAAAAGATTAATAAACAGATTAGCCAGCCTGGGAGTGGGTCCCAGGGTGGTAGCCTGGGTAAAACATTGGCTGGACGATGGGACACAGATTGTAATAGTAAACGGAGTCCACAGTGAAGAAAGGGGGGTTACTAGTGGGGTACCACAGGGTTCAATACTGGAGCCGGTCCTTTTTAATGTCTTTATAAGTGACATTGCAGAGGGACTGGAAGGAAAAGTATGTCTCTTTGCAGATGACACAAAGATCTGCAACAGGGTTGATACACAAGGTGGGGTGGAAAGGATGAGAAGGGACTTGGCAAGGTTGGAGGAATGGTCAAATGTATGGCAACTTAGATTCAACACAAAGCAGTGCAAAGTAATGCACCTGGGAAAAAAACCAGGGGAAGAGTACACAATGGGGGTGAGATACTGACAACAACAAAAATGGAAAGGGACCTGGGGAAGTTATATCAGATGACCTAAAGGTGGGCAAGCAATGTGAGAAGGCAGTAAGGAGGGCTGGGGGGATACTGGGATGCATAGGGAGAGGCATCACCAGTAAAAAAACAGGAAGTTGTTATCCCTCTGTACAGACAGTTGGTAAGACCACATCTGGAGTATTACATGCAGTTCTGGAGACCCCACCTCCTCAAAGACATAGACAGGGTGGAGGCTGTCCAGAGGAGGGCAACCAAAATGGTGCAGGGTCTGCACCAGAAGACATATGAAGAAAGACTAAAGGAGCTTGATATGTATAGCCTCGAGGAAAGGAGGGAGAAGGGGAACATGATAGAAACTTTCAAGTACCTCAAGGGAATCAACAAAGTCTGAGGGGCAGTATCTTTCAGAAAAGAGATGCAAGAACAAGGGGGCAATCAAGATAGAGGGGGACGACTAGTGGTAATGTGAGGAAGTACTTCTTCAATGGAGAGGTTGTAGATGCACAGAACAGCCTTTCTGAGGAGGTCAAAACAGTGAGGGAATTCAAGAATGCATGGGACAGACATAAGGCAATTCCAGTGGGGGGGTAGAAGGAAGTAGGCTGTTGGTTAACTAGGATCTGCAGCTTATCCATTAGGTAGGGAAATGGTCAGACTAGGTGGGCCAAGCGGTCCTTATCTGCCATCAAATTCTATGTTTCTATGTTTACCCTTATCTGTAGACATCACTGCTTGACCATTCTGCAACGTAGCCCCGCTGTCTGACAATGGTCTCCCACAAAAGCACATGGAACACCTGGATTCCTGGGTGACACATCATCGACAAGACTCTTTCACACTGTTCTGTGTGCTCTTGTGGGAGACCATTGCCAGACAGTGGGGCTACATTGCAGAATGGCCATGCTGAGCCAGGGCTGTTGGCAACCATTTCAACCAGTCGGTGGGGGCTGTGGAGGTGCTATGTAATGAGATGCACTGAGCTATTACAAAAATAAAATACAGTTCCAAGACAGAACAAATGTGTCATGTGTTTAGGCAGGGCAATGGTATAATGGCATCAGATGAGCTTAACTACTGCATGTAGGGTGGTGGTGAATCAGTATTCCTCAAGAGGAGCTTACTCCATTAGAAGTGGTTAAAGAAGGTGTGCACCGTGCCTGGTGCCATGTAATGTTTTGCTCCTCGGCTTCTGGGGCTGGAACCATGTTGCTGTCCTGGGCAACTTTAGGTGGCTCCATTTCACTCACGCCTGCTATAGGTTTGGCATAATCATCACCAGTTTGACCCCCCAACCTCCCGGTGCTGCCACCTATGCAAGTTATTATGCTGACACTGTGTCCTGCCTTTACTGCAGCGAGTGCTTGTACTACAACGGTACCCAGATGATCACTATGTGTGTACAGTATTACACACAACAGACAGACTATGGTCCTACCTGACTTTTTCTAAAAAATCCCCGCTCACATCACTGATTGTCATAGTCTCACAGATCTCTTAAAATAAACTGGGCAGAAAAAAAAGAGATTCACTGCATGTAACAGTCTTACTTTCTTACCTTAGTCTTCAAGTGGTGTGGTGGATGGTGAAGTGAGGTGACAGTCTGTCGGCATCACAGTTGCCATCAAAAAGAGAGATTGGGGTGAGGTCCCATGGGGTGAAGAAACTGAGGAGGTCAGAAGCAAGAGGACAAAATTGACGTGAACCAGACTGGTCCATTACTGGGGGGGGGGGTCAGATAATAGGTCTGTCTATTCTGTGTGGTGTAATCTTCACACTGGTTGCCTGGCTGCCCACAGGCCGCCGCTAATAATTATACTTATTAAAAAAAAAAGACCTGTCTCTGGTGCCTTTCACACACAGTACTATGTGTACATATGACATTACTGGAGTCAGGAAAAGTGGTACTAGGAGGTAAAAAATTATTGCCTCGCATTGTCCTTAACTTCTGCCATACTGCTCAGTTGATGCAACTCCATCGTTCATTGCTCTCTGGCTTCCCACCTGTGCCAATGTAAAGATTCTTGCCTCGTACTGGCCTGGAGTGGAGAGAAGGATGGCTGCAAGTACCAATCATGATTGTGCAGCACTAGCGGTCAACCAGTGGGGGAATAATGTATCATAATAGGTGCTTCTCATTCGCTATCTTCATAAGGAAGGTGCATAAATTAACATATTTTAATCTAACAGTCACAGCTCTCACAGTCCATTACCAATGCAATGGTGTTGGTGACAATGACAACCAATTACAGATGGATTCCCCAGTGCCACCGCATATGAGTAGCCAACCAGAGTGAAAAAACGGAGAATGAAATGTTACATTGTTAAGAGGATTGTGAAGGCTTGTGCAATGATATTGGGGGTCACATGCCCTCTCGGGCCATACGGGCTTGACACCACTGAGTCCTCAATATTAAGCTGTGAAGAAAGAGATTAATGATACATTGCATGTTTATGTTTCAACATTATGTGTTTAAGTGTATGTGGGATCCTGGGAAGCAATGTGTGTGTGCGTGTGTGTGTGTGTGTGTGTGTGGCGGGGTTGTACAAGATGGCATGTTTTGTAAGGATACAAATACATTAGTATTCTGCATTATAGGAGAAGCTATGATACCAAAGCTAAGCAAAGCTGTAGATGTAATACCAAAAGGTGAAAATGTGATGATCTATTAGATATGTTACATGGAGCATAAAGGTGCGCAGACTGCTCCTAGACATCATCAAGTGTTACGTCACCTTAAGCACTTAAATGCGGGTATAAGTTTCTTGCAACAGCTGCATATAACATCTGACAAAATCTCCCCTTTTTAATGCTAGTTGGAAGGACAGACATTTGGAGCTGGTAGGGATTCAAACAAAAGAGGTATCATCAATCTAACAGCCTGGAATATTAGGTTTCAATTAGAAAAGGAAGTCAAAGATCCTGAGGTGAAGCATATTTTTATTCAGGGAATGCTTTCTAACACTAGGTTTATTGTGGGTGAATAATGCAGCCCAAACAATGACTCACCTGCCTTCTTTATGGAGCTCATGACTATTATGCAGCAATTTGTGGGTACCCCTAGCTGTTGGGAGGAGACTAGAATTTAGTTCAAGAAATGGACAAAGATAAGACGGGAGCTTGGAGACCAGGTTCATCTCTGGCGCAAAGAGGCTTTCGTGATATGAACCACTTGGGTATTATTGACCTATGGAGAACTCTGCACTCCCAGGCCCAGGAATATACTTTCCGCTCGGCTGCACAGAGGCTAGACATGACTACCTTTTAGGTACAAGTGAGTGGTTACAAAGTCTTAATTCTCCTCTACTACTACCTGCATTTTCCTGTATTGCAGTATCGGCACTGAAGCTTATTAGTTTAGTTTATTGTATTGTATATTATATTGTAGATTGTACTTATCCCATTTTTCCCCCAGCCCCAGGACGCACCTGGAATTGAGTGGTACTCCGTTCAGTGCACCTTCCTGGTAAAACTTTTAAATAAATAAATAAATGGTTGGGAGATAGAAAACAGGATCCTATCAGACCATAACTGGGTCTATATAGACCATCAATTTGCTGGGGCTTCCGAGTCTGATAAGATGTGGAGGCTTAACAACCAACTATTGAAAGAGAAACATATTTTTGAAACGCTTCAAATGTTTATAGAACAGTCAATGAGTAGTAATATAGCGTCAGTAGCTGATGTGGACACAGGTTGGGCAGCAACTAAACACCACATCAGGGCAGTGCTTCTCACACTTGCAACTAACAGAAAAAGGGGGGAGAGAGAGAGAGATAGAGAGAGAGCAGGCTAACTTATCAGGCATGCAACTAAGAGTGAGAGAGATGATTTGAAAGATACCTTAAAGAAAATTTGAGAAATCGAAAAAATTCTCAGACCTGCTACTAAGAAAGAAGAATGGATCCGGCTTAATATTTTCAGAGATAAATATCATGAACTTTTAAGAAACAGGGCAGCGAGAGCTAAATTTAGGACTAAAGCCTCCTATGCAGAGCATGGAGACAGGGTAGGGAAGCTAATTGTGCTACGCTTTCGTAAGCAAGAGGCAGCCAGGATCATAACAACAGTTCGCAGTGGGACTCACAGCACTCTGGTCACTAGTGTGAAAGGAATTGCTGAAAAGATCAGAAACTTCTACCAAGACCTATACAGTGCTGAGTGTCTGATGGATCTGGACAATAAAATAGCTACCTTCCTGGAAGGTATCTTACACTTCCCCAACTTACCCCAGAATAGCAGGGGAAACTTTGTTTCCAAATAATGCCTGCAGAAATTGCTGTTGCAGTCAAAGGCCTCACACTGGACAGAGTGCCAGGACCAGATGGGTTTACCCTAAATTTCTATAAAGCATTTGCTTCGACACTTAGCCCATACCTCGCTAAGGTATACGTAAGCAGTAACCCATGGAGCAGGGTGTGTTGTTATTGGGGATTAATCAACACCTCAGGTGCATTGTGAGGCATAAGGCTGCAGGCCGAGTGCCATCACAGCACCCAGGGCTTTGATTAATCCCAAATAACCGCACACCCTAAGTGGGCTATTGTGCTTATAACATGGGGTAAAGAAAGTGTGATAGAAATAAAGCAAAGTGACATAAAATGATGAAAACATGCAGATTTTATTCAATATCCTTCCATCACAAAACATAGTCCCACTCTTGAATGCTACAGGCAGCACTACAGGCAGATTTATCAGTGCTCTGATTAATTACACAGTGTGATGCTGGGCAGAAAAGACAGACACTGTTGCTAACACATGGCACTACTATTAAAGACATGGTATAGGTTTCTGCACTGCAATTCTGCTGGCTTGACAAATGTTTCTCTAGGCATACCGTTCTGGACTCTACCTCTCCAATACATGCTGTTTTTATTTTATAATGAAATGTGGGGATTTCCAGTCAGTTGCTGTGCAGTTGCTCATTGTCATTTCAGTTCCAGGTAATAATAAACATACATGACAATAAGAAGGTACAAAAGCCACTTTTAGCAAAAGCACTTACCAAACAGCCAGTACTTGAGGACCAGGAACTAATGGGCTACAGCGGGGTCACTATGCAAAATTCACAACCTAGGGCACTTACACATATAGAGATCGCATACAAAAATGCTTGACTACTTTCTGCTGGACTTTGTATATGCCATGGAGGCTTCCTTCCCAAGCGCAAGGTCTGACTCATTTGCTCCTCAGTAATTCTTCTTGCGGGTGTTTCATTTTCCAGGAGGGGAATTATTTAGGCCATCATGTCAGATAGCAGGCTGGGTGGGCAGGGGAGCTATAGGGAGATCCGGGTGCAGCACTCAGTAACAGGAACCATAAGCTCTTTTCCAGCAGTGAAAGCTACTTCAAGGGAATTGCTTTGCACATTAATTCTTTCAGTGGAAGCTCAGCTGAGCAGAGCATGGAGAGCAGAGAATGATGATCATGGCACCTGAGTTCATGGGAGGTAGAATCCACAATGACAGCCTGCTTGGGACTAAGTAACATTCAAATAGCCCTGCAAACAAACTGGTGTGTCAGTATGGTGTTCACTCAATGCACTGCTGCGTCCCGCTCTGTCTTTTTCTCTCTCTCCCTGCAGCCCCTTCATGTCTCTTGTTCTGCCAACTGAATCCTTCACTGTACTGTCTCAGTGGGTGACGGTGGGGGGGGGGGAGAGTAGGGAGAATCTAGCTGCGGAACACACGTTGGGGACACATTTGATGACATGCAAGATTCTGCCACTATAAAGAACATTACATCAGGAGAACTTTACTGTGTCTCAGTCTCTACGCCTTGTTCCATCTTGCTGTGTGTGCTGCAGCACTAATAAATCTCAATGCCAAAATATTGGTGAAGATTATGGCTGCAAGATTAGACAAGATGTGGGACTTGATTACTTCTGAACAGATACGTTTCATAAAGGGTACAAATTCTTCAGACCCCTTGGGAAAAACAGATCATCTTATTTCTGCATCTGGGGAGCCAGGGGTTCCTGCAGTGCTGGTCTACCCAGACATGGAAAAAGCTTTTGTAGGGTCTCTTGGCATATCTTTTTAATGTGCTTACACCGTATGGGATAACAGAAGAGTTTCTACAGTGGAAAAAGGTAGGTATGTAGATCAATTTATTGTTTGTCAAAAGACATTACAATCAGAGTACAAGCATTCATCAAGTGTAGACAAAAAAAAAACCATCCAAACCAAGCTCAAAATACATTTAGCATGCAAATAAATACATACATGTAAAGTTCATCAATAAATAATCATTTACATTTGTTTTAGGACTTCCTTTAAAAAGTGTCCCAACCTTAATAATATATTCCTATCTCGTGCATGGATAAGTGAACAAACCAGCAGTTGACTATGCAAGCATTTATTCCTCAGGATGTTATCCAGCCATTTAGTTTTTAGTTGATTATAGTAGTGATAAAGCAACACTATATGGACTAAATCCTCTACACACCTGAATCAACAGGAGCACAAATCCTCTAACATTCTAGTTGGATCTATATTATATTTGTTGTCCATAATCTTGCCTGAAAAAACACCAAAGCGGAACCTAGTCAATATTCTCCTTTAGATGGGGTCTTTCATAGTACAGTCCCCACCAGTTATACCGAGCACACTTAACGTGGGCAGTTGTGTGCTACGGGCAAATTTGCAAAACTGTTTACCATACCCATTTACCTCTGTAATAAAATCACTGGATATTGCGTTCATTAGCCACCGTGTATTTTGGGCATTTTTTGAACACTGTTAAAGCATTTGTGAGAAACTGGATGATAATCTGCTAATGATTTGTCAAGTACTTAAATAGTTAAGTGTTGTTTCAGCAGTTCAAAGCAGATTGCTAGGTGCGGCATTTTTCACAGGTACAGTGCCCAGGTGTTAATTGCTAGGTACAGATAAGCAGCACACAGCATCACACCAAACATTGTTCTCACACCAAGCACTGTTCTCGCATCATAGATGCTGCCACAATGGCTGCCAAATGCAAAGCTTTGAGCCTTTAGAAAAAGTTGAGTTGCTGAATAAGATGGCTCAGTTGCCCAAGATGAGCCAGCAGGAGATGGCGGCTCAACTGGGGCTCGCTAAATCCACAGTAGCTGATCTTCAAAAACAGCAAGATCAGCTAATGGCTGAGTGGCACCAAAATTCCAACCCTGATTGCAAACGGAAAAGAGAGGGCAAAGATGGGGAAATAGAGGATGCCCTTCTCCAGTGGTTCCAGAATGCACAGGGGAGAGATGCTTTAATAAGTTGCCCCATCTTAATGCAAAAGGCTAAGCAGCTTGCGGAAGACCTTAGTAAGTCGGATTTCAACCCATCTGAAAGCTGGTTGCAACAATGGAAAACCAGGAACAACATAGGTTTTCATCACGGGCATGGTGAAAAACTAAATGCAGATGTTGCAAGTGCTGACAGATGGCTGCCTACTGTTCTGCCCGGGCTACTCAATTGATACAAACTACAGAACATATTCAATGCTGATGAAACCAGATTGTTTTTTCGGTGCATCGGCTTTGGGACTTTGGCATTCAAGACGGAGACTGTCCAGGGCAATAAGCGTGCCAAGGAGTGCATTTCTGTGATGGCATGTTGTAATATGGACGGGTCCAAGAAATGTGATCTGGTTGTGATAGGGAAATTACAGAACCCAAGATGTTTCAGAGGCATTAACCACCTGCCTGTGCTGTACAAACCTAACAGATCATCTTGGATGACTGCTGATATTCTTTCCAAATGGGTGCGCAACTGGGACCGAAAACTACATGGTCGAAAGATTGCTCTTTTGTTAGACAATATCTCTGGGTGCCCACACATGATTGGCCTCAGAAACAATCTAATTTTTTTTGCCCCCGAACATGTGCCTTATCCAGTCCCTTGATCAGGGCATAATTTAGTGCACGAAACAGCACTGGTAATGAGAGAGCGAGTGCTGTCTGACCTTGACAACAGCCCAGAGTTAAATGCCCTGCAGTGTGCTAAAAAATTGAATCTCCTAGATGCTGAGAGAATGCTAAAACAGGCCCGAGATTCCGTATCAGAACTTACAATCCAGCACTGTTTTCAGAAAAGTGGATTCCAAGTTGCTGGCACACAGATTGCCACAGAACAAGGGACACTTCACTTCTGATTTGGGACTATTTGGGGGGCCAGCTATGGTGAGGGAAATCATTATCCAGTACCATTTGCTGTTTCATATGTGTTTTAACACTGATTTAGTAAAGTGAGTTTTTACTGTTAACCCCCCGCTTCACGACTAAACATGGTTACTAGTGTTTTACCATCCAATCCATATAATGGGCAGACCAACTAAGCACAAAACTGCCCGTTATAGGAGGTGGGGACTGTAAGTAAATACTCCTCTACTAAAATGTCTTTGATTAAAAAAGTTAATGTAGTGTGAAATTTATTTGACTCTAATTTGGAGCTTGCTAATTGTAAGTCAGTATCTAAAAATCCCATCTCTAATCAACCTGCTATACATCTTAAAGATAATAACTCCTTGTATTGATAGGTCTCTTAAATATTTATACCCTCTGTCAGAAAGAGTATCTCCAACAAACACGAGCCATTTTACACTTTTTTGTAAAAGCATTGTCATTTTCTCCTTCAGACAGCTTGATATCAATCCTTGAGTATGCTGAAGATGGAGCCAATAGTTAATCAGCCTCCAAGTAGCCAATGCCTTGACCGATGACTGACCCAAATCAAGCCATAAGGCAAATCCTGGTATCAAATTTGGTAGTGAAAGAAGTCTTCTAAAAAACATCTTAAAGGGCTTCTCTATCATATCGCCCATATTATGACCCCATACCTCAGGACTATACAGACGTTGAGAGAGAATCTTAGAATTCAGCACTGCCAACACCATTTTGCCTTCATAGTTTGTATTAAACCTTAGTATACCACTACCGGTATGTTTAGCCTTCTTCTGTATAGCTGATAGCTGTATCCAGGTTAAATGATTTGTTAAAAAAATAGACCTAAATAGGTATATTCATTCACTATTTCTAATACTATATCCCCAATTGTGAACTTCAGCTGAGCCTTCTTATATGAGACTTTTTTTTAACAACCATAATTTTATCCCAGTTGATTTTCAAATCTATATTAAGACAATAATTAGCCAGTTTGTCTAATTGCACCTGAAAGTCATGCTACGTCAAGGAGATCAATACAAGATCATCTGCATAAGCCAATACAGGGCAAGATCTCTTCTCTATTTTTGGAAAGTTATATTGGTTATTATCTAGCATACATAAAAAAATGTTGATACAAATATTAAACAAAATAGGAGCCATAACATAGCCCTATTCGACCCCTATATTTATACCAATCATCTCCATCAAATTCCCCTTTTTATCTTATCTAATCTTGCTTCAGTTTTTATCATATAGCTAGCTCATTTACTATCTCAATCAATGTAAGATCCAGCCCCAAGTTTAGTACCTAAGATGTTTCTGTTAAGGGAAACAAAAGCTTTGCTAAAATCAGTGAAAGCAATATATACAGTTTGACCTCTTATGTCTATAAATATGTAGACATAAGAGGTCAAACTGTATATATTCCAAGAATATAACATATTTTTAACAGAATATACTGTACCATTGATCAATTGTAGAGGTCCCTTTTTTAAAACCAGCCTGCAAGTCTGATGTAAGAGCATATCTTTCCAAGTGATTTTGAATTTTTGTAGACAGAATTCTAGAGAGTATCTTAGAGGCAGCATTGGGGGCAGGCAGTTTTGGGACCCTTATTTTTTTTGAGGGGGGGAGAAAACGCTACCAGATATCCCCCGTTTTTTCTTGGTGGAATTATAAGGTGCCTGATTATCTGATTAAGGTGATGGATCCTAGAATGGGTGCTTAATAGCAGACATGTCTTGAAACACCACAAATGATTATTTAAGCCTCATATTTAAAAGCTTTTTTTCAATACAGCTGGACTTCCGACTGAGGAATGCTGGCCTTTGAATTAGCAATATGCTATTAATTTATTTTAACTCTCACCTATCTGGATGGCAAGTGGCACAGACACTTTTGATGTTAAGTGCATTGTTTTTGAAGTTAACCACAGTGATTTTTAATAACACCATTATTTGAGGGGCTCATCCAAACATCAAGACTTATTCCTGATATCAATCCCACTTGCTTTCCCGTAAAATTTGTTTGAAGCTGGCTTATGGCTATTGGCCTGAAAGTAACTCTTATACTCAATGGACCTCATGTCTGTGGCTTATCGGAGGCTGGGTGAGCTGCTGGACCTTTTGGCAGTGATGGTTATGGCTTATTCTATGGAGTAACTATAAAAGACGTGAACATTGACGCCTAGATTTTAAGCTGTTTGATATAATGATTACCATATGTTTGTAGTAATTATATGAGTTGGTAATACATGTCGGAGGACAATTCTTCAGAAGCTCTTAACATTTGTAGGTTATACAGATTGAACAAAGTCAATATACATGCAATGTACCTTTTATATGTTTTACTTGCTCTAAGATTGCAAAATGTTTTTTTGTATTGCTTCATAATGACATTAAGTCGATCGAATAAACTTAAACTTACTTACCTCCTCTTCCTTAATAATAAGGTTCTCTAATTGGGTTGATACCCATCTTTGGATATTATACTGATTATAAAACAAGGAGCAGTAGAAATTATATGGCTAGATACATTCACATTGTCTTGCCAATTTGCAGATCCAAAGGCCACAAGCCTTCAAAAAGTTCTCATAGCTGTATCTTTTGCCGTCTAATGTCCTATTCCATTATACATCCTGATAGGACACCTTTTTATATGACAAGAAATTCTTCTTTTTGGGCTTTAACAAAATTTGATTTTTTGTAGGATTATTCTTAGTATCTATAACTTTTTTAGTCAGTATTTTATTTCAGCCTTGCAGTCATTGTCAAACCACCCTACTGCATCTGCCTGAATTGTGTTCTCGTTATAACAATATGGAAGGTGAATCTCTACAAGACCTTGATAGTAAACTTGCGCTATTTCAAATTCAGGCTCCACTAATAACTTGTCTCTCAGTGAAACACAGGGTTCCATATCCAGAAAAGTAGCCCATCTTCCTTTTTCAAAAGCATTTCCACTTGCATACTAAAGTATGCTGTGCAGCTTCTGACTGCTTTCCAGCATCACCTGCTGAAACATTTCACAACATGCAGTTTTCTCAGTCTCACTGCACAGTGACAACTTCTCAACAGTTTTTGATATGTATTTTCCAACTCCAGCTGTGGAACAAAAATCAAGATACAAGTGCACATTTTGAAGCCTAGTAAATATGTTGTGTCCTTGTGGTACTGTTGAAGTTCAGCAGCACGTTCTGCTATAAATGTGGCCTGAGCTGTCAACTCATTGAGTCTGCTTGCCAGTAGTGACTTTAGTTGTTTGTATATGGCTGCGTCAAATCAACTACAGTTGAAAATGTCTCCCAAGACAGGCAAATAGTCAACAAGAGAGTCACATGCCTTCACCAATGAGCACCAGCGTGATAGCATGGCATAAACCGGCATCTTTTCCACCACTCCATCCTTTGCCACCATAAATGCCAGATACTGGTGCCAGTGCATGGGACTCTGGCATAAACAACTTTTGACTAAGCCAACCACTGTGTTCAAATCAACCAATATAGTTGGCCAGATTTCCAGGACTGGGCTTAACAAGCATTCAAAGCAAGTTACATGTACAGCATTGGGGAAGATCCCAGACAAAATGGTCTTAAAAGCTTTTTGCATATAAGTGGCACTATCTGTGGCAGCGGCAGCAGCAGCAGCAGCAAAGACTTTGTCAAAGTTCACATGATTGTCATTTAGGATCCGCAGCAAGGATTGTGCTACTGTGGTGTAATTTACATGTTCCAAAAAGTCAACTCCAGTTGGAACAGGCTGCTCCCCCAGTTTGTTGAAGGGCTGCACCAAAACACCAAAAACACTATGTCCACAGTTATCGGTGGTCTCATCCAAGATCAGGTAAATTTCTGTGTCCTCCATTTGCTTCCACACAAGTTCTTCATGCTGAGGCTGGAGATATAGAGGTATATCAGTCTTACATGTGAAGGCACAGGAAGGCAACTGCCATGCTTAGTGTACTTCCAAAGAAAAGTCCCAAAGGCAGAAGTTTTTTATAGAGGAATGTCAGCTTGAGTTGAGCACCTAAAAAAGTCCATGATAAATTTTGTTCAGTCCTGTGAGGCTGTGTTGGCATGCGCAAAAGCTGAAGTCAGTGCAAGCTATCACTGGGAGTTGATGTTTCTAGCCTTTTCTTTATTGCTGCTGCTTTTCCATCAATATGGTTTTGAGATTTCATGTGCAGGCAAAGGTATGCTGTCATACATTATCTATTATGTGGCAGAAGAACTTGCAAAACAGCTGTCCCCATCTTCGTAGAGGTCCTCCAGAACAGCTTGACATGCTCTGAAGCACGTACCATATAGGAAAGATGCAATTAACCTCAGTTCCTGAAGTTGCCTTGTCATGGCACTGAGCTTGACCATGGGTTCTACTAGAATCATTGGAACCAAAAACTCCAGAAATTCATTTTTTCTTTCTAAGTCTCTTTCTAAGTCTCTCTTGTGATCTTTTTTGTTGGTACTAATTATGTGGGTAGAACCAGTATGGATAAAATTCAATCAGAATATAAAAATATATCCAAAATGATTAAGCAAAAAAAAGGGGAAATTATCATTTCTAGTATCTTACCAACATATGGATACCAATCATACAAGAATAGGTTAATTACAGAGGTTAACTTATGGTTAAGACATTTTTGTAAGACAGAAAATTTAGAGTTTATGGGTAACTCCGTGATTTTTAATACCAAAGCACTTTTTAAATTAGATGGCCTATACCTAAATTATGCAGGTACAAGGATTTTAGGCAAAAAAGTGAATAATGTTATAAAATTTCATTTAAACTGGGTAAGGGACCAAAGAATTTAAAATGCATTTAGATACAAAGACCGCCCATATAAAATCTTTAGAGTGGAATGTAGTCCTTATTAATGCAAGGAGTTTGGTGGGTAAATTTGATGAATTTAGAATACTGCTAAGCACTCATAATATTAATTTGGCCATGATTACAGAAACCTGGTGGGATAGTGACAATACGTGGGACAAAAGTATCCCAGGATATAAGCTATTTTCAAAATCAAGAACTCACCACAAGGGAGGTGGAATTGCCATATTTGTACATGATTCCATCAAATGTGAGGAAATCCAGTGGGATACTTCCACCTTGGAACTGTTATGGGTTAAATTATCACCTCAAAATAGTACTAAAATCATATTAGGACTTTTGTATAGAGCCCACTCTACTACCCTTGAGGATGATATAAAGATACTTAATAACATTAGTGTATTAGATCCCAGCGATAGATTAATTTTGGTGGGGGATTTTAATTTGCCTTATATTGATTGGGAAAATCTGCAGGCTAATGGAAGTATTAACAAGAGGTACCTTGACACGTTTGAGCAATTGGGTCTCGAACAAGTAGTGCAAATAAGTACTAGAGGGACAAAAACGTTAGATTTGGTTCTTACAAATATGGGTAATACAATTAGTAAAGTATTAGTCAAAAGTCCATTAGGGAATAGTGACCATTATACTGTATTTTTTAACATCTCTGAGCCTAGTTTAGAAAATACTCTGGGTATTACATCTATATTGAATTTTAGTAAAGCTAACTTTGTAGGCATTATAAAGGAATTTGATCTCTGGGATTGGCAACGTGAACTGAATAGTATATCTGTTCAAGATATGTGGGATTTGTTGTTAATTAAGCTAAAGCATCTAACTGAGAAATTCATACCAACCAAACTTAAATACAATAACTCCAATAGGACTAACCCAGTATGGATGAATAGATCTATTAAAATAATTATAAACAGGAAAAATAGACTGTTCAAAAAGTATAAGAGTTATGGATCACCATTACATTATAAATTGTATAGAGACTGTCTTAAACAGATCAAATACAAAATCAGGAAAGCAAAAGCACAGTATGAATTGACTCTGGCACATAAAGTTAAAGATATTAAAAAATCTTTTTATTCATACATAAACAATAAAAGAAAAGGAAGTAGTTTGATAGGACCATTTATGAATACTAAGGGACAGGTAGCCACCCAGATGGAAATGGCTGACATTCAAAATGGTTATTTTTGTTCACTTTTTCATGTAGGCAACAAAGATCCACATGGCAAGAAATTCAGTTCAAGACCAGGACAAATTATAATTAATGTCAAGGATATACAGGATAGACTATCTAAATTAGAAGTAACTAAGTCACCAGGCCCTGACGATGTTCATCCAAGGGTGTTAAGGGAAATGGCACATGTTCTGGCACCACCACTTGCCTATATCTTTCAGACTTCATTAGATCAAGGAAAAGTGCCCTGGTATTGGAAAAAAAAAAGCTATAGTGGTCCCTATATTAAAGAAGGGGGCCAGATCCAAACCAGAAAACTTTAGACCTGTAAGCTTAACATCTTTGATGGGAAAGATCTTGGAAGGGGTAATCAAGGATATGGTTATAAATCATTTGGAGGATAATGGTTTGGTGGACCAATCACAACATGGGTGCACCAAAGCCAGATTTTGCCAGACAAACTTATTGGCCTTCTATGAAAGGGTTAATAGGGAATTGGACTTGGGCAAATCAGTTGATGTGATTTATTTGGATTTTGCAAAGGCATTTGACAAACGGCCTCATATAGAATTAATAAAAGTGCTAGAAGATATTAATTTAAATTCAGATATTTGTAACTGGATAACAGAATGGTTACAGGGAAGACAACAAAGGGTCTCCATTCTGGGTACACTGTCTAAATGGTCAGAAATCACTAGTGGAGTGCCCCAGGGTTCTGTTTTGGGACCCAGTTTATTTAATATCTACATAGCTTCCCTACAAGTCAAAAATCCGAGTATATGGCTGTATAAGTTCGCTGATGACTGTAGGGTGGGGGCATTGGTAGATACTCAGGATGAAATAAATGAATTACAAGTTGTATTAAATGACATTTCAAATTGGACTATTGAAAATAAGTTGCTATTTAACACAAACAAGTGCAAAGTAATGCATATGGGGAGAACAAATCTACATAGCATTACACTATTGCTAACTCACATCTAATAGTTACCAATGAAGAAAGGGACCTGGGTATTATAATTAGTTCTGACTTTAAATTTAGTTCTCATTGTAAACAACAAATAAAAAGGCTAATCAAAATTTGAATTGTATACTAAGATACATATCTAGTAGGGATGCAAGGGTAATGATTCCATTGTACATTGCATTGGTGAGGCCGCATTTGGAGTATGCAGCCCAGGTTTGGTCACCTCAAAATCGAGAGTACATAGATAGGTTGGAATCTGTTCAAAGGAGATTCACAAAATCAATAGCTGGCTTACAAACACAAGCATATCAAGATAAATTGATTGCCCTAAAATTATACTCATTGGGATATAGAAGATTCAGGGGAGACATGTGTCTACTATTTAGAGCAATGAGTGATGCTAACAGCTTAGCTGACTTGGGAATTACTCTAAGAGCAGATGAGTATGGGAGTAGAAGACACAACAAACAAATTATACTAACTAACTGGAAACACAACTTGAGAAGACACTGGTTCAGTCAAAGAGTAGTTATACCTTGGAATGCCTTACCAGCATTTGTGGTCAATAGTGCTACTATGAATCAGTTTAAGAATAATCTGGATTCACACATTGGGGAGACAGCATATAAGTTTTAATTAACATATAATCAAATAAAAGGGCAAGCTTCATGGATGCAAGTCTTACTGCTTGAACAAAACTATGAAACTATGAAATGCTCAAATTACCTGGCCGACTGGTATACATGTTGAAAAAATAGTTCTGTGCCAGTCTGCTCAGCCACCCTTCCCCTTCTCCATCACTAGAGGTCAGAACAATTTTTTTAGCATGTGTTCCAGTTGGTTCGGCCCATCACGTCATTCTCCATCAATGACAAACCACAGGAGTGAGGGACTGACCTGGTCGACTGGTATATTTGTTGAAAAAAATTGTTCTGTGCCAGTTTGCTCAGCCAACCCCTCCCCCTCTCCATCACTAGAGGTCAGAACAATTTTTTTAGCATGTGTGCCAGTTGATTCGGCCCATCACGCCATCCTCCATCAATGACAAACCACAGAAGTGAGTGACTGACCTGGTCGACTGGTATACTTGTTGAAAAAAAATGTTCTGTGCCAGTCTGCTCAGCCAACCCTCCCTCCTCCATCCACAGAGGCCAGAACACTATTTTAGCATGTGTGTCAGTTGACTTGGCCTGTCACATCATCCTCCATCAATGACAAACCACAGAAGTGAGGGACGAACCTGACCGACTAGTATACATGTTGAAAAAAATTATTCTGTGCCAGTCTGCTCATCCACCCACTTCTCTCTCTCCTCCATCATAGACACATACATAGATAGATGCTGTCAGCAGATAAGGGCCTATGGCCCACCCAGTCTGCCCATTTGAGCTCGTAAGATCACTTTAAGTTTTTCTAGAAATCTGTTGCCCCTTACTCTTGACCTCCAGGATCCCCTTATGTCTATCCCATGCATTCTTATATCCCGTGATTGTTTTAGCCCCCACCACTTCCTCAGGCAGGGTGTTCCACTTGTCCACCACCCTTTCTGTGAAGAAATTCTTTCTCACATTTCCTCTGAATCACCCTCCCTCCAACTTCATTCCATGCCCTCTAGTCCTGGAACATCTTTTTCGCTGAAAAATAATGTTTTTCTGCACCCTGTTCCTCCCCGTAAGGTACTTGTATGTCTCTATCATATCCCCTCTCTCCCTTATCTCCTCCAGGGAGTACATATTCAAGTCCTTCAACCTGTCCTCATAGGACTTGTGATGCAATCCCTGTACCATCTTTGTTGCCTTTCTCTGAACCTTCTCCACCTTATGTCCTTACATAGGTAAGGCCTCCAGAACTGGACACTGTGTTCCAGGTGGGGCCTCACTAGTGTCTTGTGTAGTGGAATTATGACTTCCATTTTCCTGCTGGTGATGCCCCTGCCTACGCATCCCATCAACAGAGGCCAGAACAATTTTGCTTTAGCATGTGTGCCAATCAGCTCAGCCTATCATGTCATCCTCCATCAACGACAAACCACAGAAGTGAGGGATGGACCTGACCAACTGATATACATGTGTAAGAAAAAAATTGTTCTGTGCCAGTCTGCTTGACTGCCCTCTGTCCACCATCAGCCAAAGGCCAGAACAATTTTTTTGCAACATGTGTACCAGTCTGCCAGGCCTGCGCCTCCATCAACAAAAAAACAGAACTGACCTAACCGACTGCTATACATGTGTAAAAAATTGTTCTCTGCCAGTCTGCTTGGCCACCCCTTCCTCCTCCATCAACCAGAGGCCAGAACAATTTTTTTCTGCATGTGTGCCAGTCAGCTTGTCCCTTCATGCCATCCTCCAACAACAGCAAACCACAGGAGTGAGGGACAGACCTGACTGACTGATATACATGTGCAAAGAAAATTGTTCTGTGCCAGTCTGCCAGGCCTGCCCCTCCACCCTTAAGTTTAAATAAAGCAATTATTTTGTAATACTGCAATAAATTTTGAGAATTATTGGCATTAACTGCCACCTTCACTGGAGAACACTCCCCTGGCTCTGGAGTGTGCGTCATTTTAGCTCTTTTTGTCTTTTGTGGGGTGGCAACCCCAGACTCGCACCCTGCCCAAGCTTGTAGCGATGAACTTTGATGTCTCATTCTGCCCCTCCACCCTCCATCAACAAAAAAACACAGGAGCAGGGATTGACCTGGCTGACTGGTATACATGTGTAAAAAAACTGTTCTGTGCCAGTCTGCTTGGCAACCCCCCCTTTTCTAGCACCAGAGGCCAGAGCAATTTTTTCAGCATGTGCCAGTCAGCTCAGCCTGTCACATCATCTTCCATCAATGACAAACCACAGAGCGAGGTACTGACCTGGCTAACTGGTATATATGTTGAAAAATATTGTTCTGTGCCAGTGTGCTTGGCCACCCCTCCATGCTCCAACAGAGGCCAGAAAGTACAATTACATAAGAACTTACCATAACAGTAGATCTTCGAGAGGAGCTCTTGCAGCAGGCTACACCATAAGGACTGAAGCCGGCAGGTGCCAGGACCCCACTGAAAACTTCTAGCTAGCAGTCTACAATGCGGGACCACCCCTTGACATAGGTCCACCCCCGATGTTGGCCAATGGTATAAAAGGGGTGGTTCCCTCAGCCCAACCTCAGTTCTCCTGCCAAAGACCCCGGCAAAATTGGGAGGCAGTATAGCACAGTGGTTTATTTATTTATTTATTTATTTGTAAAATCAGTTTACAACCTTTGAGCCAGAGGCTCGTTTCCAAAGGTACCTCGTTACATTAAAGACATACATAGTGTTTTAGGTTACATAGCATAGATTTGCAAAACAATAGGCATTCAACAGAGGCGCCACGTCACACTGAGGTCAGACAAAATACATTTAGGTTACAGGGTACATGTAATTGAGAACAGGCGTTACACAAGCTGGTATCAAAAATTGAGCAATCTAATAGGTATACAATGAAACAGCTGGCACTGGCCAGGTTAGACATAGGCACAGTGTACTGGGAAGCGATGGTGGGGATGGCTAGGTGGAGAGCCGCCCGGTGGGTGTTGTCATGAGAAGTCGGGGTGGAGGCTACTTTCAGAGACAGGAGCAGCTACGAGTGTTGAAGAGTTGGTTTCGAAGGGTGGTTTTGAACTTGGAGATGGTGGTGGCATTGGTGATGAGGGCAGGGAGAGAGTTAAACCAGGATGGGGCTCTGTAGCAGAAGGACCTCTGGCCACGGCTGGTTCTTGATCTGGGGACCATTAGGGTGGTCTTGTTGGATGACCGTGTTGCAATAGTGGGAGGGCTCTGGTGGATGGATGCCGTTACCCAAGGGGGGGAGAGCCCGAGTAGGGTTTTTTGTGTGAGGAGACAGGTTTGATATCGGAGCTGTTCATCCAGGGTAAGGAGTTTAGCCTCGTCATACAGCTGACAGGTGTGTGTGAGCCTGGGGGCACCAGTAATCAATCTGCAGGCTTTATTCAGGGTTAGGTGAATTTTTTTGAGTGCAGTTGTGTCGGCAGCACCATAGACTGGTAGACCATAGTCTACAAGGGACAAAACGGATGACGTAACAGCGAGCCGGAGTGCATTTGGGGGAAGGCAGGTTCTATGGCAGAAGAGGATGCCAAGCCGTGTGTTAGTGGCGGATGTTAGGGCATCTATGTGGTTGTGAAATGTGAGGGCTGAGTCAAGGTAACCCCAAGGTATTTGTAGGAGCAGACTTGTTCCAGTGGCTGATTGGTACTAGGAAGGATATAGAGTGGGTGGTTGCTAGCTTTGTTTTGGGGGTGGGAAAAGAGCATAGCTTTGGTCTTTTTAAGATTGATGATAAGTCTGCGCTCCTTAAACCAAGCTTCGGCACTATTGAAAGACTGCTGTAGGGTGTCCTGAAGGGAGACGGGATTGCGGTGGGTGGCAAAAAGGACAGCGTCATCTGCATACAGGAGAATTTTGCCAGGGCATGCACTGGGCAGGGTGTTCAGATAGAGCGAGAAGAGAAGGGGGCCCTGGATGGAGCCTTGGGGGACCCCAGAGTGAATGGGACGGGTATCAGGAGTATCCATTGATTTTTACACTGTGATCGAGCGGCAAGATAGCTTGTGCACCATGCAAGGGGGCCAGCCGAGAGACCAGTGTGGCAGAGAGCATTCAGCAGAAGTGGATGGGAGACGGTGTCGAAAGCCTTTGAGAGGTCGATGAACACTGCACCAGCTAGGGAGCTGGTATCCAAGGAGGAGTGTAGGAAGTTGGAGAATTCAATTAGGGCAGTGCTGGTACTGTGACCAGCACGGAAGCCATGTTGCTCTGGGCATAAGATGTTATGCTTAGCCAGATAATCAGTGATTTGAATGGCCACCACTTTTTCCAGGGCTTTAGAGACGGGGTGAGATTGGCGTAGTTGTTGGTCATTTCACCTGTCACCCCTTTATGAATTGGTGTGATTATGGCTGTTTTCCAAGCCGTGGGAAATTGTCCCAGGCAGAGCGATCGGTTAATTAGGCTGGTGAGTGGGGCAAGGACTTCATCTAGCACCAGCCTGAGGATACTGGGGTCCAGTGAGTCACTGCCGGGACTGTTGCTATTTAAAGCTTTGATTAGGATGGGTCTGGCTTCCTGGGTGGAAATCTTGCGCAGGTGGAAGCTGGGGTGCTGGAAGACAGGGGGAGGTTGGTTGTTTAAGTCTCTGAGCTGCAAATCTGGAGACCTGGGTTTGAATCCCACAGCCCCCACTTGCATACCGTGTGACCCTGAGCAAGTCACTTAACTTCCTTGTGCTCCCAGGTTGCACCTGTAAACAAGCTTTCAGCTTAGTGTGTCTCACCTGGTTAAACAATTGGAAAAAAAAACCCAAAAAAACAACTCAGAAATGGAGAACCAAGGGAGTTTCTCCTTAAAGAGGTAATGAAATAAATAGTCAATGGAGAAACAGACACCAGAGGGAAGGTGGGAGGGAAAACAGTGCCTGCTGCAAGAACAAGTTCTTGCATAACTGTACAATCTCACCTTGAGGGGGCGCTCTTGCAGCAGGCTACACCATAAGTACTGAGTCCCAAGCAGTGGAAGGACTAACCCCTGACAACCGGGAGGAGATAAAAGTCTGCTGAAATTGCTCATGAGAGAAGACCTTGTAGGACGGCGAGGCCAAAACTTGTCCTACGATGAGAGGCAAGGTCCAGACTGTAATGCCGAATGAAGGTGTGTACAGAACTTCAAGTGGCAGCTACGCAGATATCAGCTGCAGGCACATTCTTAATGGATGCAAAGGAAGCAGCCATACCCCTGGTAAAGTGGCCTTTGACCTATCCCAGCAAAGGCTTGTCATATTTGTGGTAGCAATAAACAGTACAGTTGACTAACCATTAGGATAAAGTCTGCTTAGAAACAGGAGCCCCTTCAGTCCTCGAGGCAAAATAAACAACTGGTAAGACTTTCAAACAGCACAGGTACAAGCTAAATAGTAACGAAGCACCCGGTGGATGTCCAGAGTATGAAGTAGAGCTCCCATGTTAGAATATTCTGGGTAGTAAACTGGTAAGTGGATGTCCTGATTCAGAGTAAACTCAGACACCACTTTAGGCAAGAACTTGGGATCCGTCCACAAGGATACTCTGTCCTTGTGGAAAACTAAATAAGGCTCTTTACACATCAGAGCCTGAAGCTCAGAAATCCTTTGAGCAGAAGTAATGGCAACTAAAAACACTTTCCACAACAAAAAGCGTAGCTCACAACTTTCGGCCGGTTCGAAGGGAGGTAGCCTAAGTTTTTCCAAAACAAATAAAAGATCCCATGGAGGAACAGGGTCCCTAATGGGAGGTTTAAGGTGAAGAATACCCCACAAGAAGGTGCAGGAAAGACCCAGCTGGGCAAGAGTTTTGCTCTCTACAGATGTATGATATGCTGAGATGGCTGATAAGTGCACCTTATTAGAGTTATTAGCTCATCCCTGTGTCTGATAGAGAAAGGAGGTACTCCAATACAGAAGTCACTGGACAAGTGAATGGATCAAGATGGCGAGCAGATGTCCAAAACAAAACCACTTCCACTTCATCAAATAAATGGCTCTGGTGGAAGGCTTCCTAGTGACCACCAAGACATCTTACACTCTGGGGGAAACCCCAAACCGAGCAACTGCTAGGTCTACAGGAACCATGTGTACGGGTGCAACGATGAAGTCTGGATGGACCAGGGTGCCCTGCTCTCGGGAGAGCAAGCCTGAGCTCAGGGGAAGGGGGATCAGGGGTTCCGCTGCCAGTTGCTGAAGTAGTGTGAATCAAATCTGACATGGCCAGTAGGGAGCTACTAGGATCATGCCCGCTCTCTTGACTGCAATTTGAGAAGAACTCTCTGCAGTAATGGGAAGGGAGGGAGGGAAGCCATACAGAATCCTCCCTGTCCAAGAAAGGGACAATGTGTCTGGCCAGAAAACACTAGGCCCTGGACCTAGCGAGCAAAAACTGGGCAGTTTGGCGTTGAGTAGGGACACAAAGAGGTCCAACTCGGGCCAGCCCCACCTGTCAAATAGCTCTTTGGCCACAGATTGGAGGAGTTCCCATTTGTGTGCCTTGGACCAAGATCAGCTTAAAGTGTTGGTCAAGGTATTTTGCACGCCTGGGACATGTACGGCAGTGAGTTCCAGATGATGCTCGATGGCCCAATACCAGACTCTCATGGCCTTCCCTGCAGAGGGGGTAGGAGTGAGTCCCCTGTTGCTTGTTTATGTAGAAGACCACTACCCTGTTGTCTGTCTGAATAAGTAGAGGGTCCGGGAGCAGATTCATCTGGAATGCCTATAGGGCATAGAGTATCGCCTGCATCTCCAGTATATTAATATGGAGATGTACGTGAATAAAAAGTGAAACAAAAACCTTTTTTTTTACATTGTTTTGTTTTATGGCAGCATTCTGTTACAGTTCTCTTTATGGAACAAGTAATTTCGAGTTTTAACTATGTCACGGTTTGTGTACAGAATGCAAATTATGAGGCATTGACCTATCAGAACCATGCTTATCATTCTGTACACAAACCACAACACAGCTAAAATTCCAAATTACTGGTTTCATAAAGAGAACTGTAACAGAATGCTGCTCATGAAAATGAAACAATGCAAAATATGTTTTTTGTATCACTTTTTATTTGGGTACAGTTAAATATGGATAATTTAGGGGAAAGCATGTAATTTCTGAGAATAATAACTACACATTCAGTCACTTCACTACCAGTCTAGCATTGCTTGTAAAGCGCTTTGGGATACACTGTGTATGAAAAGCGCTATATAAATGCTGATTCTTCTTCTTCTTCTTATGAGCAGCTCCCAGTTAGAAATGATTTCTTGTCCTCTTTAAATGAAATTGGAATGCTATCTGAACCCAGAGCTTTATTCCATATAGTCCTTGATAATGCAATTTCCACCTCCTCTTCCTTAATAATAATGTTCTCTAATTGAGCTGACACTCATCTTTGGATAATATTACATTGATTATAAAACAAGGAGTAGTAGAAATTATGTGGCTAGATGTATCCACATTGTCTTGCCAGTTTGCAGATCCAAAGGCCACAAGCCTCCAAAAAGTTCTCATCTTTTGCCACCTCTACCATTCTATTCCATAATACATCCTGATATGACACCTTTTTATTGTATATGACAAGAAATTCTTCTTTTTGAGCTTTATTTATAAAAATTGGATTTTTCTGTAGAATTATTCTTAGTATCTGTAACTTTTTTAGTCAGTATTTTTTTTCAGCCTTGCAGTCATTGTCAAACCACCCTACTGCATCTGCCTGAATTGTGTTCTCGTTATAACAATATGGAAGGTGAATCTCTACAAGACCTTGATAGTAAACTTGCGCTATTTTAATCTCAGGCTCCACTAATGACTTGTCTGTCAGTGAAACACAGGGTTCCATATCCAGAAAAGTAGCCCATCTTCCTTTTTCAAAATCATTTCCACTTACATACTAAGGTATGCTGTGCAGCTTCTGATTGCTTTTCAGCATCACTTGCTGAAACATTTCACAACATGCAGTTTTCTCAGTCTCACTGCACAGTGACAACGTCTCAACAGTTGTTTTTTTTTGTATAATCGTTTTATTGGTTTTTCCAACATACAGTAACAACTTCTCTAAACTTTCTGGCAGCACCTGCTAGGTAATACAATCAGGATTTACATTTGGATAATTTTGCTACTGCCAGTCTTATATAAGTTCATCATTTGGCTCGCTGATCATAACAACATCATGTATCATCATATGGTTATGTCCATGTTGAACTACATAATATGTATTACAGTAAACAAAACAAGGAAAATAAAAAAAGTTAAATAAACTGACAAAACTGTACAATCTGTATCCTATCTTATTTCAAGCTGTAAGTGGATAAGTGTGATGTCCACCGAATGGTCTAATAAATGGTTTCATCACCTACCTACTATTTTGTGCACTTATTATCTGCCTTAGCAGGATCTACCCCAACTCCTTCTGCGAAAATCATTATCTCCATTGGTTAGAGGAATGACAGAAATGGTGCCCATGCTCTGCTGAACATGTCTTCCCTTCCTTTTAGTGCGTATGTGAGCCTCTCCGATCCTAACGTGGAAAGTGTAAGAGTTTTCTACATGGAAATAGTGGGGTTTATAGATGAGACCCATGTGTTAAGGATAATTTGTCTAGCTAATATCAACAACACTCGTATCCATCTTGAGAATGGGATCCACTGCCCCTCTCCATGTATCTCTGTGCCCATTAACATGGATATTGGTGATATTCTACAGTGTCTACCCCACACATCCTGGATTTTCTTTCCCACCAGCTCTCAGTAATTTTTAATTATTGGGCAATCCCAAAAGTAGTGGAAATATGTGTCTATATTCAATTGGCATCTGTCACATGGGGGGAACCTCAGGGTGGAACCTGTGCACCTTCTCAGGTGGGTAATATAGGTGATGTAAATATTTATATTGGACTTCTTTGGTTCGATTGAAGATCATTAGGCCCATATGTGATGTTACTAATTCCTCCCATGTCTCATCCATAATGAGGGTTCCTAACTCATTTTCCCATTTCCTTCTAACTTTATGCGTTTCTGCTCAGAAGCACTCCCTACCTAGTCTAGCCACTCTACCGATCAGGCCTTTCTCCTTATTTCAAGCCCCCAATATTTATTTGTTGGCTCTGTCTATAAAGCTACCCCTATTAATACTAGTCATGATTTTCATCCCACCCTTTGTTTTGGGCACTTTCAGTCTATTAAGCGCTACTCTGGATTTCTTGCCCCTCCACAAGAAGTTACTTAGGCCCCTGTCCAGTATTCATAAGTCCTGTGCAGTCCAATTAAAGGGCACCATTTGCATTGCATATAGCAGTCTCCGGAGAATGTTCATTTTTATGAGATTTATTCTTCCCATCCAGGAGATAGGTAGCCCCATCCATCTGGTTCAGTCAGCCGGGATGGTTTTGATGAGGGGAGTGTAATTTAACTTGTAGAGCTTATGGATGTCCCTGCCCACCTTGATTCCTAGGTATGTTAGGTATTGGTCAACTTTATGCAAGCCCCATGTGTTTCTTTGTTTTGCCCCACCATCTTTGTATAAGAATAGTATTTTGAATTCATGAAGATTCAATCTGTAACCAGAAAAACTTGCAAAAGTGTTCACAATGCTCAGAAGTGGTGGCACTGATTCCCTTGGGTTGGTCAGGTAGAGCAACAGGTCATCCGCGTACAAAGAGATCCGATGCTGTGAACCCCTGCACCATGATGGCCCTGATCTCCTGGCTTTCCCGGATTCTTCATGCCAGTGTTTGATTGCCACGACAAACAACAATGGGGAGAGGGGACATCCCTGCCTCATGCCGCTGAATAATCTGACGTCTTCAGTGGGTATCCCACTAATTAAAATTCTTGCGACAGGGTTAACATAAAGCATTCTGACCAAATTAATAAATCCACCCCCCCCCCCCAAATCTCTTAAGTATCTCAAAGATGTACTCCCATTCTATTCTATCGAACGCTTTTTCAGCGTCCATCAAGAGCACACAGGAATGTCCAGGGTGCTTCATGCCCCACCAAATCACATTTAGCAGTCTTCTCATATTATGGTAAGATATCCTACCCTGAATAAAGCCCATCTGGTCTGGGTGTATGATTTGGGGAAGAAAAGTTTCCAGCCTGATGGTGAGGATTTATGCAATGATTTTGCAATCATAATTTAAAAGGGAAATTGGCCTATATGAGGAGCAATGCATACTGTCTTTTCCAGGCTTCAGAAGTACAAATGTTGGCCAGTGTGCACAAGGCAGGTAGTCCCCCCTCTTCTTGCCTCTTCTGTGAGAAAACATATTGGTTCTGCTAACATATTTTCTCAAACTTATAATATTTGACTCCATTACCATCTGGACCTCCGCTTTTCGATTATAGGTCTGATATTGCTTTTTTTATTTTTAGTGTTGAGATTGGAGCTCCCAGCATATTGGCCTGTGCCTCACTGAGAGAGGGGAGATGAACTGCATCCCAAAATTGTTTTGCTTCCTCTGAGGTGCCACAGCATTCTGCCTTATACAGATTTGAATAAAATTCTTTAAAAATCCTTCTAAAAATCCTTCTGATATCTTTTTCATTATTGGTTAATTTGCCTGTTTTATCCCTAATTGCAGTAATTTTACCTGGTACTTGTCCTCCCTGCATCAATTTGACCAATAATGGGCCTGGCTTATTTCCCCACTCATATATTTTCTGCCTGGCAAACATAAACTTTGTTTTTGCCTCCCCAGTTAAGGCTTCATTCAGAGCTTCCTTAGCTAGTTTCAGCTGGCATCTATCAGTGTCCTTGTTCCCTTGCAACACTTTTAATTCCATATTTTTGATCCCTTTTTCTAAGTTATTAATTCTCTCTCGCTGTTCTTTTTCAATTTTGGAGGTATAACTTATTATTGCTCCTCTCATATAGGCCTTTCCAGATTCCCAAATCATCCCCATAGAAGTCTCAGAGTCTTTGTTAGTGTTCCAATATTCTTCCCATTGGTCCTTCAAGTAATTCCGAAACTCCTCTTTGCACATAAGGTAAGCAGGGAATTTCCATTGGCCCAGCCTTGTCACTGCTCTCCCTCCCCTCAGGCTCAGTTGGACTATAGCATGGTCAGAGCTCATTATAGGGCTATGAGAGACCCCACTGACACTAGTATATAAATCCTTGGTGACAAAAATGTAGTCTAACCTGGACCATGAATCATGAGGGGCAGAATGGAAGGCATACTCCTTGGCTCCTGGGTACATTGCTCTCCAGCTGTTCACCAAGTCTAAATTTTGTAAACCCATCACCCAGGTTTTGGTGGACCTGTTTTGCCTGTGACCCTTACCTGAGTAATCCATGACCCAATCCATTACACAGTTAGTCTCCTCCCGTAATTAGTCCCGGAAATTGTTCTCTATTAAGAATGTCCAGCAACTGTTGAAAAAATAGAGGATCATGGACTGCGGGTGCATATACGCTAGCTGGTGTGATTTCTTGATCCCCTCAGCCTGCCCTTAACAAAGGTGTAGCTATCATCTTTATTGTCCCTGACTACTTTGGTCACCTCTAGGGGGAAGTTTTTATGCAGGAGTATTGCTTCTCCCCTCTTGTGGGATGAGAAGGAAGCCGCAAAGCAGGTTCCCACCCTCCCCCGATCAATTTCCCATGCTCCTTTGGTGTGAAGTGCGTTTCTTGTAACAGTGCCACTTGTGCATTTCTTTTTTTGAGGGTGGCAAGAATTTTGGAGTGCTTGACATGGGTATTAAACCCCTTAACATTCCAAGAGATAATTATATCTTCAACATATTTATCAGTCATTAGGACTGATTAGATTTCCTCTAAAGCACTTAGACTTATACATTTCTCTAAGTGCCTTTCAGCCACAGGACCCACACATTTCATCCATAAAGAGTACAGATTGTTGAACAACAAATAAAAAGTGAAACTATGTAGAAAAAAACAGTAATCTTAAACTTTTGAATAACTGGTTAAACTCATCCCAACAGTCCCCCATCCTCCTCCTCCCCTTTTTTCCCAAATACTGCATGCATTTCAGAAGATGTTTCTCCTTAAGTTTAGGTCCTCCTAGAACCAGTAGCCACAAAGGCTAATTTGTTCTCACCCTCCCACACATACTCCCCCACCTATTTCAAA
The DNA here is from genome assembly GCA_016271365.2 of Neoceratodus forsteri. Lineage (NCBI taxonomy): Eukaryota > Metazoa > Chordata > Ceratodontiformes > Ceratodontidae > Neoceratodus > Neoceratodus forsteri. The sequence continues at coordinate 913,379,373 of CM028136.1, forward strand.
AAAACATATTGTCAATAAAGCATTCGGTCAACTCATTATTTCTATGACTCCCTGACCTCTTTTCTTTTTTTGTAAACCAGGTAGAAGAAATTCCATTTACTATGTATGGAGTTGCACTGTGCCGAGGGGAGCAGCCTGCTCCATGTTAACAATGTACGCAGCAGATTAATGCCCCTCCCTGTGGCCAAGCATCCTACTCGAGACACTGAAGCTTTAGGAGCTCTGCTTATCCCCCACCCCCCCACGATAGGTCTCGCCCGATCTCGGCTACAATTTGAAATGGGACCTATGTATGTGCCCCTGCTTAACATTTTATTCGGTAACTTTCCTTTTTCTAAGCATATCGAAACATATAGAATACACATAACTTAGCCCATTCTTGCAATATGGGTGTAATTAGCCCGAGTCTCCCTCATAATGAAAATGAAAACAAGATTCAGTCAGTCTCAGCCAAGTTGGAGGGGCTCTCAATAGCCAATAAGGGGTGTTTTGCACAGTAGGCCAAGGGGCATACCCCTGTATGTGGTAACCAACACATGGAAAGTTAGTGGGCTGTGGCCCATTCAAGTCCACTCAGGTATAACCCAAACATCGGGCTTCACCAAAGGTAAACAGTACCTGTATGAATAAGTTCTGCAGGACTCACTTCGGGACCAGCACTTCACCTTGTTTTTCTTGTCCCATGTTGCAATAAAGTCCTTGAGTTTGTCTGGTTCCCTGAAGAAAAAGCTTGCCCTTTCTGATTTTACTCGTACTGTAGCTGGCTACGCCATATAGAATTCAATGCCTCACTCCCTCAGCATTTTCATGGCAGCATTAAATAGTTGCCATTTCTTCTGTACTCGCTGAGATAGATCTTGATGAAGTGTAAGTTTAGCCCCTTCAAAAGTCAAATCCTTTTTTGCCCAATAGGCCACCATGATTTCTTGCCTAGCTTGAAACTGTGGAGGTGAAAGATGATTTGCCTCAGCAGCTGATCCTCTGGTGGGCACGGGGCCAGTGCTCTATGGGTGCATTCCAGCTTCAGGCGCCCTTTCTTAACATCCATATGCAGCAATTTAGGGAGTATTACTTCACAAAATTCCAGGGCAGTTCTGCCTTCTTTGCCCTCTGGTAGCCCTCGCAGCCTCAGGTTAGTATGTCTGTTGTAGTTTTCTTCATAGTCTACAACCTCTCAAAGATTCTCAAGTTCTCTCTCCAGTGCTGCTATTTTATCAGGGACCTGTTGTGTGGCATCCTCCAAAATTGAGACCCGTTGCTCAACTTCAGCCAATCTGCCTGAATGGGCACCTAATTCCAAGGTAAGTGTGCTGATCTTTTCCTCAAATATGTCCAGACGTGGGCCCAAGCCCTGTAGCACTTGCTCTCCTACTGCTCAGCTTAGGACAGCTATATCGCATGCTGAGAGTGAGATAGTCCCCGGTCCACTGCTTCCCAACATCTCGCTTGGGCCCGATTATTTGTTTGCAGATTTGGAGGCATTCTGGGTTATTTTCCCTGTGATCAGGTACTCGTCCATCTTCTGGAGGATCTTTGCTATTGTATAATGGAGTTTTTGTGCCATAATACTTTATTTAAGTGCTGAATTTTAACTTAAATGGTGGAGGTAAGGAAGATTGCATATTCTCTAGTTGGTGCTCATTAGCGCCCCTTCTCAACAGTTTTTGATCTACATTCCCCAACTCCAGCTGTGGAACAAAAATCAGGTGTACGTTTTGAAGCTTAGTAAATATGTTGTGTCCTTGTGGTACCTTTGTGGCTTGCAGCTCTTTAATGAGTTTGCAAAATTTAGCGGTATGTTCTGCGATAAATGTGTCCTGACCTCCCTGCAGAGGGGATAGGAGTGAGTTCCCTCTTGCTTGTTTATGTAGAAGACCACTGACCTGTTGTCAGTCTGAATAAGTAGAGGGCCCAGGAGCAGATTTGTCTGGAACGCCTGTAGGGCATAGAGTACTGCCCGCATTTCTAGTATATTGATATGGAGATGTCAGTCAGTCAGTATTCTTTTATTTGTTTGACTTATTAACATCATTTAAGTCAAATACCAGATAAACATGTACATACATAACATGTTATCAAATAAAAAGCAACAATTGCTAAAGAAAAAACAATACATCATTCTGAGCAAACACAATTGCCGGTAGTAATTGCACATTTATAAGCTGAGTTTGAGCACATAAACATTGTATAGAAAATATGGACATTCTCGTGAATATCCAGCTGATAAAATTAGCCATATCTCTGGCAACGAACTCCAAAGGCGGATTCATCAAAATTTTAAATACTTCATTTTGTGAAAGTGTATCTACTTGGAAATAGGGAGGCACAATCTTCTCTCGTAGACTTGCATATTTTGAACAGTAGAAAATGATATGTTCTAAGGTTTCTGGTTGTTTAGCACCACAGTCACAGTTTATATCCCGCACCTCTTTTTTTTGTCTCTGGCAAACAGCTATTGTCTAAACTTAGATGGATATAGTTCCAGTCTAAATCTCGTGAAAAGGAGTCTTAGATCTTAGTCTGTAAGAAAGAGTAGATATTGCTCTAGTACATGGTTTTGTTCTGGGCGTAGAGAAATTGATTTTTAAAGTTCTTATTCTTGCCATATCTTCTTCATAAGATATTTTAATTAATCTTTCCTTAATAGGGGAGATATATTTAGGTGATATTTTGATACCTTTCTGATGGTCTGTCCATAAAGGAAACAATCCTATATTCCCCCTTTCTCCAATGTGGAAACAATTTGGAGTAGCCACGGTGAGCTAGAACCATATTCCATCCATTTTTTTTCTTGCAAACATTTATTTGCTAATCTGTTTGAATTCAAGTTAGAGCATCTAATATAGTACCTCAATTTTGTTATCAATGCTAAATATTTAATTTGTAATTCTTCCCAATTCTGCCCTAGCTACAGCTGCTGATGTGGACCTTGGAAGGCCCAATATGGACTTATACAGTGAATCAAAAGATTTGTCTAACTTGGAGACATGCTTATGAAGCCATATTTCTATCACAAATAAAGCTACAGGATTCATCTTCATTTCTGAAGCCCACAATATTGCAAGAACTGTATTTCCACCATACTTGGCATTAAATCTTAACAATGCACTTTTAGTTCAAGTTAGTTTATTTAATACATAAATTCTGTGTTTATAGTACTTACCATTGTTGGCAATTTGAAGCCCTGAATATCTATAATTTGCAACTAACTCTAATGGAGTGTCATTTGTATGCCACTTGTACCTCACTTTAAACTTCCCTATAACCATAATTTGAGTCTTGTTTGTATTTATGGTCAATTTATTTGAGTGCAATAAGACTGGAGAACTTTTAATTGTCTTCCCAATCCTATTGGTGAAAGACAAATCAAAGCCAGGTCATCTGCGTAAATTAGAACTGGGACTAAAGTGCCACCTACTGATGGCGAATGGTTTGATACTAGATTAATTTTACTCGGAAGATCATTAGTGAACAGGTTGAAAAAGAGTTGGGGGCAGAATACACCAGTTTTACTACTTAATTTGAAGGGAATGATTGAGTCAAATTACCCGACAGGTCATACCTGATAAATGTTTTATTTTCTGGGTATAGGTTAATAATTATTCTTACAATTGTTTGATTTATATGAAGACCTTTCAGTTTCTACCATAATATACTTCTATTCACTCTATCAAATACACCTTAGAAATCTACCAAAGTTATGTAAAAAAGAAAAACAAGGTGCTGCATTAGCATGTGGTCTAAAAGCAAAACAAAATGGTTATATTAAATGCACACTGAAAATAGAAAACAGAGTTAAAAATCTATGTTTCGACCTTAGGTCTTCTTCAGGAAATATCTAAAAGAGAAAAAAAAAAAGTTAGTGTAGAGGGGAGGTAAAATGAGAGCTATACATATGTGGGGAAAGAAGAAAGGGGAGGCTCAGAGAGAAGAAGCGGTAATAGTAAGATTAAGAGAGAATCTGTGGAACAAAAAGGTGATGGGAAAGATAGAGCATAATAGGGGTGAAAGAGCTAGGAAAGTTCCCAGGTGGGGACTAATTAACAGGACCTAGTAAGAAGGCTGAAAGGTGACAAATGTGTGGGAAGGAGACAGAAATGGAGACTTATGGTGAAAATGAAAAATAAATTAAATGAGTAAAAAAATAGAGACTTTAGGGAAAAAACGGATGGCAGAAAGATGTTAGTGGAAAATAAGTCTATCATTTGAACCAGAGGGCTGCTGGGAGCCAAGGCAGATGATCAGCTTGGCTTCCATGTTTTTCCTATGATCAGGATCCCAGAAGCCCTGCTGAAGGACACAAACAGAAAGGTCATTGACATTGTGGTCCCTGGAGATAAAGTGGGATACAATGGGTTTAGCAGTTTCACCATTCCTGACTGCTCTGTAATGTTCCCTGAAACGGTCAGCAAGACACCTACCAGTTTCTCCGATATAAATAGCTGTACACTTCCTGCAAAGAATACAATACACCACATTAGTGGAGGTGCATGAGAACTCCTTGGTGATGTGAAAAACATCTGTAGGCCCCCAAATTTCAGTCACACTGGAAATAAATTTGCAGGTGTAGCAGTGAGTCCTGTTGCAAGGTTTGGTACCTGGGAGGGAGGAACTGTTAGGAGTTGGTAGGCTGCTTTTAACAAAGTTATGTATACTGGCATATGCTTTTTGGTGTAATATTTTTCTATGATATGAGTTAGTATAAAACACTGGTCTATTGTTGAATGTTTCTGTCTAAAACCTGCCTGAAAGTCGTTAAAGGGAAATGTCCATCTAGGATTAAATTAATCAATATTGTTACCAATGGAAATCTGCTTTACATAAGCTATTGACCAAACCCACAACACTTTTAGGGCCAGAATTATACCCATTCAGTTTCCCTTCCCTTTATAGCTGCAGGCATCCATTTTCTAATTTCCCTATAAAGGAAGGGGCAACTAATTGGGTTATAATTCTGGCCCTAAAAGTGTTACAGGTCCGGTCAATAGCTTATGTAAAGCAGATTTCTATTGGTAACAATATTGATTAATTTAATCCTAGATGGACATTTCCTTTTAATAATACTTTCTTTGGTTAGCCATATGTTTATTCTAGCTAAAAGTATTCTTGTGAAGATTTTACTCGGGCTATCTAACAGACTAATGGGTCTATAATTCTCTAGCATATTTGGATTACCTTTTTTGTATATAGGAATGATGGTCCTCTGCTGGTAGCACTTCTCCTCCTGCCCTGTTACTCTCCCCATCTACTTCAACCACCTTGCCATTCTTCCTCCCTTCCATTCCCTCCACTGTTTTTCTTTTCTCCAGTTCTTCAGGTACTGACTCTATAAGCGATCACTCACCGACCTATCTCCTCTGGTCTTCCAAACTAAAGCACCCCCCACTCAAATACCTATCTCTCAGAAATTTCAGCTGCCCAGTCTCCACAAATCTCCTTGAGGAGGCCCAGTCCTTGGACTGGTCCATGCTTTTTTCCCCTTCCAATGCAGCCACAGCAGTTTCCACATTTACCTGGACTCTACTAACACTCCAGGACCGCTTTTTCCCTGTCACCACCAGATGGGTCAGAGGCAGGTGCTCGCACTGGGTCTCTAAAGACCTCCTAACCCTTATGAAGGCCAGAGACTGTGCCTGGTCCACTTTCAAAGCAACCCCCTCCCCTGCCCTCTGGGATGCTTACAGACGCATGAGGAACAAATGTAAACAGCAGGCCAAATTTTTGAAACAGACCCACTTCAGCAATCTGCAAAAGGCCAACCTTGGAGACTTTAGAAAATTCTGGGACTCAATCAGCTCCCTCCTAAACCCCCACCCCAGCTACGCTGCACCACATCTCAACTCCCAGGACGGGCTGCTGACTGACCCTCATGATGTGGCCAGTGTCTTCAACTGTAAGTTCACCAATTTATCCATGTACCTAAATAAGCTATCAATTGCTCAACCTCAAAGCTCAGCCTTAATACCTGATACACTGCCATCCTCCTCCAGCTCTGCCACTCACCCGCAAATACTGCCATTCTATTTTAAAGCCCTCTCCATACACGACACAGTGAAGCTACTCAAAAGTCTACCTAACCACGGCTCCTCCAGATCTGATGGGCTATCTCCAGTCTTCCTTAAGCTGATCTCTCCAGCGATTGCCAGGCCACTCACCTTCATCTTTAACCTTGCCTTTTCTACCTCCTCCATGCCTGACCCATGGAAGATAGTTAAGGTTATCCCCATTCTTAAATCTGGTGACCCCAAATCCTCTGACAATTATCGTCCTATATCCATCCTCCCTCATCTCAGTAAACTACTCGAGAGAGCAGTCCATAATCAGCTCATTGAGTATATAGGCAAATACACCCTCCTATGCAACCAACAGCACAGCTTTCACAAGAATCATTCCACTGCCACTGCCCTCGCCCTTCTGACCAACCACATCCTCTCTAACATGGATAATGGTAACGCCACCGGGGCTGTCTTCGTCAACCTCTCAAAGGCTTTTGACATGGTTAATCATGCTCTCCTTACCTCCAACCTTAGCCTCTTTGGTTGTTCTCAGAAAGTCACAAGCTGTTTCACTAACTACCTTACCGATCGCTCACAATTCGTGTGTATTGGTCAAACTTGCTCCCCCACCCTGCCTGTCTCTGTGGGGGTCCCTCAAGGCTCAATCCTGGGTCCCCTCCTTTTCTCCTTATTCGTTAATGCACTTCCCTTCAACTGCCTCAACTATCACTCTCTCCTGTATGCCGATGACCTTGTCCTCTTCCACAGTGACAAATCCACGGCCACAATCTCCTCAGTTCTCTCGCACAACTATGCTGTGGCCCACAGCTGGTTCTCAAAAAAACTCGTCTTAGTAAATGCCAAAAAAACTAAATCTATGCCGTTCAGATCTAAGCCCTTTCTGGCCAAAACTAAAAACAATGTCCCCTTACGCATTCTCACCCCAGACGGCCCAGCCCTGGAGGATGTCAACACCTACAAATACTTAGGAGTACTGCTGGACCCCTTTCTCACCTTCACTGAGCATGCAAATTCCCTTGTCAGAAGGTTCCATCAAAAGTTAGGTGCTGCCTATAGATTCAGGCAATACCTTACCTCTGAAGCCAGACTAGCCATTGTCCAGGGTAATCTTCTCCCTATTCTTGACTACTGCTCCTTTATTTATGCCAGGACCTCAGCTACTGCCATGGCTAAACTCTCCGCTGCCTACAACAGCGCTTGTCGTTTTGCTTTATTGGCCCCGTTCTCCACCCACCACTGTACTCTCTATAATACCCTTGGATGGCTACTGCTACAAGGTTGCTTTGACCTAGCCCTCTGCTGCATGGTAGACAATGTCATCTGCATGGCTCCAGAATCCCCTAACTGCCCTTCTGAAAACCAGAAGGCTCCTCCGCAACCTCTGCTCTAATGGTACTCCCCCTCTAGCTGTTCCTAGGGTATCCACCAACATGGGTAGCAGAGCTTGGTCTGCAGCTGCCCCTTTGCAGTGGAACAAACTACTGGCTGAAATCCATTCCATTGACACACACTCCAGTTTCAAGTCCCGCCTTAAAGTCTGGTTCCTGGCAAACTCATCCTGCCACTGCTCCCTGGGGTCTGAGACCAACCCACACTAGTCAACTCCCCAGCCCAGGGGTTACCCACCTACCCACACTAGTCAACTCCCCTGCCTACAATTGCTATATCAAATTTTTCACAGTAATATTTGACTTCCTTGCCTGTACGTATTGTATATATATTTTTTACTGAGTATTCTGTGTATTACTTGCTCACTGGATGATGCAGTCACACATTGTACACTGTGTCTATGATTTGTTTGTTTTGTACCAAATCTCCTCATGTCCGATATTGAAACCTTGTATTCACTGTTCTCAAACTGACCTATGCATCAAACCTGTATGTTGTGCTTACTATTGTTGATTGTATCAAATCTGTTTCATGTGTATTACTGTTATCTTGTACTCCACTGTCACCCTGCACCATGTGTTATGGCCTGGGTCATGGCTGAAAACGGTCCCTAGGATCAGTGCACTCACCCGGTTATCAAAGTCATAAATAAATAAATAAATACTCTAGACAGTCCCTGTTCCAGCACTCCTAGCTACTGATAGTTAGATACTGATAGGTAGATGGAGGGCTTTGGCAGATGCCTCACCACTCCCTAGGCTCCTTCCTCTCCCTTGCACCTATTCCTACAACCTATTAGCCCCTTTCTCCAACCTATTAGCCCAGACAAAGCCTGCCCCAGGCTACTCTGTCACAGCCCTGTAAGTTCACCTGTGCTTCTACTGTTCTCTCTGTTGTCTAGCCTCAGCTTTTTGTTATTCCTCTAGTTCCTCTGTATCTTTGGAACTTTATCTCTGATTCATTGAGTCTCTTGTGTAGTTAGTTGTCCACTGTTTTTGAACTTTTACAAATTTTTGTAATTGTACCAGCTATGTCCTTCCTATGTAACCTCAGTTTTTTTTTATTCTGGGATCTCTGTTACTGTAACTGATCACTGTATTGTTGTGCTTGTTATTTGACGTGGAATCTTTGAAAAAGAGCATTTTGCTCAAAGGTGTTTCTGAATGACAAATAAATAAATAAAATATTTTCCTTCCACATCAATGGAATTATGTTTGCTTCAACTATCTTATTAAACAGTATAGCTAGTAAGTTGCACCACCAATCTTGTTCAACTTTATATAAGTATGGAGGTACCCTGGCTGGGCCTGGAGCCTTGTTAGGTTTAGAGGCTGAAATGGCTTGGTATACTTCCCAAGAAGTAATATTTAATGGGGTGTGTGCCTATGTGAGTTGTGACAAGAAATCATGTTGTTCATTATGATCTATATCCTGAAAAAATAACTTCTGGTAATAACAAATCCAATTTGCTGGTGGAATATATGCCGTAATATTAGAAGCATAGTTACCTGTCCCTTTTGCTACCTTAAACTGAAAGCCTTTAATATCACCATTCTCAACTGTTTCCAACATAGATTTCCATGTTTGTTGGGAAAACGTGTTTTTTTTTTTATATTAAGAAAGACTTATAAAGTTTTCTTTGTTTATTGAGAAGTTGAATATTTGCTGTAGTTCCAGTCATTTGAACTGCTTTTATGAGTTTATGCAATTTATTCTTAAAATTCTGACATTCTGCATCGAGCCAGGACTTTTGTTGTTTCACTTTTTTATATTCATAAAGACTGAGTATTATTTTGTCAGTTATTGTTGAAACAGAATTCTATAATTCTGTTGTTGAGGTATCCTCATGGATATATTGTACTACTGATTGTACCTCACTTGTACTTATAATAGAGGGTATGTCTATCTCTACTTCTTGTGAATAATGAACTATTTTCTGATTTCTGATTGTAATATATGGAGCAATATTAATTTGTGTGTCCATATTTCCTTGTGGTGAATCCAAAATTACCATCAATGGGTAGTGGTCACTTTCCGGAGGTAATACAATGTCAAATTTTGTTACTTGGAGGCTCTGCCATGGATATACACATATGTAATCAGTCACACTTGCCCTTTTTCCACTTAAATATGTATAGTATGAGGAATTCTTCCCTGAGGAGTTTCCATTTAATGTGATTAAACCATACTTATCCAAAATCTTGTAAAATATATTACCACTTTTATTGTTTACCTTATCCACAATGTGATTTTGGGCAATAGAGGTTCCCCTCAGCAATCTTTTAGTAAATGGTTCCAATCTAGCATTAAAGTCCCCCATAAGAAGTAGATTTGCTTGGGGGAAATTCCCTATTACAGTGTCTAGGTGGGTGTCCAATTTTGTCCAAATGGTCTCTGTAAAGCACTTTGTGTCAGAAGGTGGTATATACAGTTTACCTTAAGGGTACCCAGATAGAATAGCGCCGCACTATATGGCACTAGTCTGATAAGCGCTCTCACAGACAGTGACCAGGTATTTACAGCATTTGCTTTAAGTGCTCCCCTAGTCGTTGTCCGTGGTGCTGGTGCATCAGATGGGCACCAGACTGGAAGGCTGGCCGAGCTGCTCCCGTGATGTGGAGGGCGGAGGCATAGAGCAGTTCAGCCAGCGCTATTGCAGACCAGGGTTCTAATTCTGGTCTCCATCCAGTTTACACTCATTGGGACTTAGTTGTCTTTTTTTTTTTTTTTTTTTACAAGGGGCCATGGAAATTGTATCCCATGGCCCCAGACATTCTTGCCCGTGATCCCACTTCCCCTAGAGTGAGAATATATAAGTCTGGGGGTGTGGGGTGCAAAACCCCCCACAAAAAAAAATCGTCGCCCCTTTTGCCACGTGCACCTTGCATGCTCTATTTTGTCCAGCACTGTTTGGACCCAGTGCCTACATTAAGTACCAAGAACAGCTCATTAGCAAGTTCTACTAAAACTGTAACAATGTTAGGAGAAATGAGAACCATTGAAATTATTTTAATATGCTCTGTAACTTTAACAAATGTTACTATGCCATGAGAAGGGCGCCCTTGTTTTGAAATGTTTTGAGCTTTGGCTTCAAAAGGGGTATAAACCCTTGCGGCAAAGGCCTTCGAGGGTCCATGTTTCCTGTAAACAAATAAGAAGATTTGCTGAGGAGAACTCTATCAATTTCTCATCCAGCAGTTTCTTGGAAAAAAACAGAAACATTCCATGACATAATTTGGTTCCCCAAAGGGACAGAGTATTTATTTGATTCTCCATCTAGGTGCATAATAGACCCCTGGTGTCACTGTCATTCATCCATTCATCAACATTTTGTAAACAACTGGAAATGATTATAGAGTGGCACAGTAAATTCCTGTCTTTGGGAAGGAGGGGGGCTAGTGTGGTTCCCTGTAATTGGACACTCTTTAAGATAATCTTCTTCTTCCCTTTCAGATGTATCACAAACATCTGTAGTGCATCAAGGTATCCCCATATCATCCAGTTTGTATGCAGATCTTAAAATGATGTGATATAAACTTGATCCCACACTGCAAAAGTGATCAGACCCAACTAGTAAAACATTCTTCCCTCTGTGCCCACAAGACACCCCTTTTCCCCAATTTTACCCCCATGGCTTCCGTCAAAAAACAAACTGTTCTTATTAAAGATTTTTCTGTTTCCTCAGAGTGATGTTCAACCCCATGTATTAATAAAATGTATTGTTTATCTATCTCTGGAGCTGACTTATTCTCAACATTTTGCATTATGAGATCCAGCTCCTGATACAATATGAATGTACCTTGTGTAAAATCTGATACATCTCTGTTCAGCACATTCTCTATGTACCTTGTACAGGTCACCAGTAAGGCTGCATCTAGAGTATGGAGTTCAGTACTGGTGCCAACACCTCAAAAAGGACATTAACCTGCTGGAGAAGGTCCAGAGGAGGGCTACAAAGATGATAGCTGGTCAGCAGGGTAAGGCATTCGAGGAGAGGCTGAGGGCACTGAACATGTGCTCCCTGGAAGACAGGAGGAGGGGGGGGACATGACTGGGACCTTCAAGCACTTGAAAGGGATAAATAAGGTTAATAAGGAGATTATCTTTAAGATGAGTGGCAACCATAACACGAGGGGGGCACAGTCTTAAGCTGGAAGGTGGGAGGTTTAGGTGGAAAGTCAGGAAGCACTTATTCACAGAGAGGGTGGTGGACACTTGGAATGCGCTGCCAGAAAAGGTAATCTCATTGAAGACAGTGGGAAGCTTTAAGAGAGGATGGGACAGGTATAGGGGGAGGATAAGGGCCATGGGTAGGGAGGATGGGAGGAGTGGGGAGAGGGGGCAAGGACATTAGCTCAAGCTGTGAACCCTGCAACAGGAGCAGACTTGATAGACCAAATGTCCTTCTTCTGCTGGCTTCTTTATATGTTCGTACGCTGACCAATGTATTTAGATCAATCCCTTGTTTTTTTTTTTAGACTTGATCTTTGTAGCCAGATCCACTCAGCAATTTGCTTATCTGAGAGCAGGATCTGAACCTGATTTGTTTTCCCTTATTTGCCCTAGACACATGTATTATGTTGTTCCTACTAAGTGGTAATCCCAAATCCACTTCCAGCACATGTGTTATTTAATCAAATAGGGTTCTCCTACACTCAGTCAAATTTGGGTGAAGGCCAGTGCAAACCAGTATTGCTTTATTTCCTGACAGCCAAATTCCCAGATTTATTTTACCTCCATTTCCCCTCCTCTTCCTTGTTTACTCTATTTATTTCCTTCAGATGACTTTTAGTAGACTGTTCTGTTATCCGATGTTATCTGAGACCTGTTTTGTGAGACAGAATTTTTGTTATATTTTGGTTTTTTTATATTTTTTGATTTTCTATAGTTTTTTGACCTATCCTAGTTATTTTCCTCTTTTCTTTAGGTGGCAGGAAGGTCTGCTGATTTTTTTCTTGCCCTTCGAGCAGGTCTATATGTCCTTTTATTCTTTTTGCTCTTTTTTCTTTTTCCTTTTTCTGACTATAGACCCCCACTCAGGTAGAAGGGAATTATTTTGCTCTTTAGTGTTATTAAGTGGACCCTCACCATTGAGTCTCCTTCTGACCCCAATTCAATTTTAATTAGTTCCTTAAATAAATTTCTGATTAGGACTTCATGATGTGCCAATGTGGATTTAACAGTAGTTAACTCATCTCTCAATATGAATAACTGTTCTAGCATGAGAACATTTGCTATGTGCTGATCATGTAAGGCTTTTATAAGCCTGGGGGTAAAAGGTGTAGGATAATTTGCTACTAAATCTGAAAACACCTCTTGCTGCATTGAGGGCCTTTTTTGGGAAAGTGGGGATTATATTTGGCTCTGGGGAATCTGAAATAGAATGTACATCCATTAAGGAGAGTGAGTAATTCAATCTAGTAGTAGATTCATGGAAAGGTTCCCATTCAAATTCTGTAGTGTTATGTATAGAAATCTCATCCAACAGTTTTTTGGACTGTTTCCCTGAATGGGGAGAGTCACAATTGAGTCAGAGATTGATATTGACCCAGACGTTTGCATTCCCCTGTGATCTCCCTTATTATCATCCATGGATTTTGCACTTTGCACAGAGTGACCTTCTGTTATCATGCTGTATTTTCATCTGGATCTTTAGTCAACTGTGAGGTAGAAGGGCATAGGAATCTATCAATTGCAGCTAGTTTCCCTTTTAGTATGTGGGTATTAGTTTGCCCCTGTGTTTCGACAATGGTGTCACCCTGTCCGGAATTACCCCATTTTATCTAAATTCTTCAGTCTTTTAGATAATTTACTTTTTTGAACCTTAGGGTGTATAGATTTGCTATTAGATTTATCTTTCCTATGATTTCTAGTTTTCCCAGAGGGATTTGCCCCCTCCTTAGTTCTTTTCCCAGTTTGTCCTCTTGAGGCAACCCCCATATTTATTGTCTTTATCCAGGTATTTGTGCCTAAACAGCAATTAAATGCTCTGTGCAACAAGCAGCAATGTTTAGGAAAACAATGCAACCTAGTAGTGCAATCAGGTACTATATATGCAGCAGTAGCCAGCAAGCAACTGTGCATATTAGGCAAATTGTGCAAAGTCCAGAGTACTGATAATTATTATACAAAAAAAAAAACGAGAAGAAAAAAAAATCAATAAAAAAGCTAATCAATTATGTTCAATATAAAACAGACTTCAGTAAAAACATCCAGGCTGTTTTTTTTATAAGAAAGAACTTCCTATTGCACCTATCTGCTAATATTGTCCACAACTGTGACTTGAAATGGTAATTTGATGCAGTCAATGGAGTCCTTCTAATGGTGGCTCAGTTATTCTTCGGTTTCTCTCTGACCAGGGTAGCTTTAAATAACGGGTAGACACTCTGTTCTCTGAGCCAGTATGACCACAGTCTCAGGATTGCCACTACAAAGCAAAGTAACAGGGAGTGGCAAAATAAGAGGCTAGCCCAGTTTTGCAACCCAGTGCAGTCATCTCCTATCTGTATTTGTTCTAAACCTCTCTCACTGCTGTTACTATATCGCAACAATACAGTTGTGTAAGAACTTACCGTAACAGTAGATCTTCGAGAGTATCTCTTGCACAGGCCATAACACATGGGATATCCAGCCATAGGCATCATTTCCTCCAGATTATTTCCCAGCAGTCTCTCCCAGGGGCCTCCCCTTCCTGTCACCTGATGTGCTCTTGCACATATGTAAAGGGGAGGCCCCTGATATGCCTCAGTTCTATTTTCCATCTTAGTGACTGATATAGAAACATAGACTTTGACGGCAGATAAGGACTGCTTGGCCCATCTAGTCTGCCCATTTCCCTACCTACAGGATAGGCCGCAGATCCTAATCAACCAACAGCCTATTTCTTCCTACCCCCCACAAGAATTGCCTTATGTCTGTCCCATGCGTTCTTGAATTCTCCCACAGTTTTAGACCCCACAACCTCCTCAGGAAGGCTGTTCCATGCATACACTACCCTCTCTGTGAAATAATACTTCCTCACATTGCCCTTGAACCGCCTCCCCCCCCCCATCTTTAAATTGTGTCCCCTTGTTCTTGCACGTCTCTTTTTCTGAAAGATGCTGCCGTCTTGGACTTTGTTGATTCCACTGAGGTACTTAAAGTTTCTATCATGTCCCCTCCCTTCTTTCCTCAAGGGTATACATATTAAGCTCCTTTAGTCTCTCCTCATCGGCTTCTCTTGCAGACCCTGCCATTTTAGTTGCCCTCCTCTGGACTGCCTCTATCCTGTCTACATCCTTGCGGAGATGGGGTCTCCAGAACCGGACACAGTACTCCAGATGGGGTCTCACCAACTGTCTGTACAGAGGTATAACAACTTCCTGTTTTCTGCTGCTGATGCCTCTCCCTATGCATCCCAGTATACCCCCAGCCCTCCCTACTGCCTTCTCACATTGCTTGCTAACCTTAAGGTCATCTGATACGATTACCTCCAGGTCCCTTTCCTTTTTTGTTGTTGTTACTACCTCCCCCCCATTGTGTATTCTTCCCCAGGGTTCTTATTTCCCAGGTGCATTATTTTGCACTTCTTTGCATGAATCCTAGCTGCCATACTTCTGACCATTCCTCCAACCTTGCCAAGTCCCTTCTCATCCTTTCCACACCTCCTTGTGTATCAACCCTGTTGCAAATCTTTGTGTCATTTGCAAAGAGGCATACTTTTCCTTCCAGTCCCTCTGCAATGTCACTTATGAAGACATTAAAAAGGACTGGACCCAATACTGAACCCTGCAGTACCCCACTAGTAACCCCTCTTTCTTCAGAGTGGACTCCATTTACAATTACCTTCTGTGTCCTGTTGTCCAGCCAATGTTTTACAGGCTACTACCCTGGGACCCACTCCCAGGCTGGTTAATTTGACTATTAATCTTTGTGTGGGACTGTGTCAAATGCCTTGCTAAAGTCTAGGTAGGCCATGTCCACAGCCCCTCCCTGGTCTACTACTTTGGTCACCCAGTCAAAGAAATCTATTAGATTCATCTGACATGACCTTCCGCTGTGAACCCATGCTGCCTTGGGTCCTGTGCCCCACTGGCCTTTAGGTACTCAACTATTCTTTCCTTCGAAGTGACTCCATCACTTTCCCTACCACAGAGGTCAGACTGACAGGTCTGTAGTTTCTTGCCTCTGTCTTGGTCCCACTTTTGTGAAGGGGAATCACATCCGCCTTCCTCCAGTCCTCGGGTACCACACCATCCTCCCATGATTTATTAAAAAGGGTAGCCAGTGGTTTCACTAGTTCCCCCCTTAATTCTTTTAGAATTCTGGGGTGAATTCCATCAGGCCCCATTGCTTTGCCCACCTTCAATTTTAGGAGTTCTTGCAGAACCCTTTCTTCTGTGAAAGGACTGGGATCAACCCCCTATCAAGAGTGCTTCTGTTAATTGGATTAGGCACTTCCCCATCTCTTTTGTGAATACTGAGCAGAAATATTCATTCAGAATCCTGCTTTTCACTGTCCCCTCTACCCACCACCGTTCATTCTATTCAGCCTCACTATCCCTCCCTTTGTCTTTCTATGCTTGCTGATGTACCTATAAAAGGTTTTATCCCCCTTCTTAACCGAGTTGGCTATCTTTTCCTCAGTTTGGGCCTTTGCTATTCTGACTTCCCTCCCTGCTTCATTCTGCATTAACTGGTATAGCTCTCTGTCCTGCTCCTTCTGTGTTTCCTTATACTTCTGGAATGCTATCTTTTCTTCCTGACTTTCTGGCCGCCTCTTTTGAGAACCATAGTGGCTTTTTCTTTCATTTTGATTTGTTTATTTGCTTCACACAAAGGCTTGTTGCCTCTGTGATGGCAGTTTTGATGATTCCCCATTGTTGCTCCACACCTCCTTCTAGCCTGTTTGCTAGTGCTTTTCTGAGGCACTCTCCCATCTTGCCAAAGTCAGCCCTCCTGAAGTCCAGTACCCTCACTTTTGTATGGCTTGACTCTGTAGCTGAGTTTAACGTGAACCACACTGTTTGATGGTCACTTGTTCCCAGATGGCAACCCACTTCTAGATAAGAGATCCTCTCACTGCCCCTGTTTGAGAGTACGAGGTCTAAGATTGCTCCCTCTCGAGTGGGTTCCAAAACTAGCTGTCTGAGGCCTGCCACCTGTAGGGCATCAAGAATGGCCCTGCTCTTGGATGTGGCTGCAGCAAATGTGCTCCAGTTAACATCTGGCATATTCAGGTCTCCCTTCAACAGTATCTCCCTTTCTCTGCCATTCTAAGAATGCCTTCTATCATATCCTTGTCCATTCCCTCCCCTGACATGGGGTCTGTACCAACCCTGTGTGGATTGTGGTGCACTTTCCAGTCTCAAGGTGACCCACAGTGCCTCCTTTCCTCCGTTACTCTTTTGTTCAGTTGCTTTTATCCCTTCCTTTACATAGAGAGCTACTCCTCCCCCTCTTCTCCCCTGCCTGTCTCTCCTATAGGTTATGTACCCTGGTATGTTAACATCCCAGTCATGGTTCTCTGTGTACCATGTTTCTGTGACTGCTGCGATATCCAGGCATCCCTCTTCCATCAAGTCCACCAGCTCAGGGAGCTTGTTGCCCAGACTACAGGCATTGGTACTCATTACCCTCCATTTCCTGATGGCCTTACTCTTTTTTGCCCCATCCCTGTCCTTCTTGGCTTTGTCACTTTCTCCATTTACCCCTGCCCTTCTCCCTATTGACACCTCTATGTTGGTGTTTACCGTACTTACTACCATGATTTTTTTTGGGGGGGCTAGGATTTCCCTGCTCCTTTCCAGTGCCTGCCCCCTTGGCTAGTTTAAATGTTTGCCAATGAAGCATATGAAAAGTGAATCATAGGTCTTCGATGGGAACCAAGGAGAGTTACAAAAATCAGTAGCTCAAGGCATCCACATGAGGATGAAGGAAGGTACCCTTCTGAAGCAGGAGCAAGGGGGATGGTGGGTGGGGCAGCATGGTGTGCTGCAAGAGATTCTCTCGAAGATCTACGGTTATGGTAATTCTTACACAACTGTACTATCTTCTTCGTGTCAGTCTCTTGCAGCAGGCCATAACACATGGGAAGAATCCCAAGCAGTTATGGTGCCCATGGGAGGAGGTAGCGAACCACAGCAAATTAGGACAGGAGGCCATTGAGGACGGCCCACCCAAAAGCGACACACTTCTTAGAAGCAATGTCTAGACTGTAATGTTTTGTGAATGTATGTACAGTAGACCAGATGGTGTCCTTGCAAATCTCTGAAGCAGAGACGCCACGAAAACATGCTGTGAAGGCAGCCATGCCTCTAGTGGAGTGGGGTTTCACAAATCCTGTGAGAGGTTTATCATATTTATTATATATTAACGTAATGCAGTTGGTTAACTATGTGGACAAGCACCGCTTAGAAACCCAATGGCCCAGTCATCCTGGGGCAAAAGAAACAAAGATTTGCTCAGTTTTACGCAACAGGTCAGTTTGGAGAAAATAAATTCTCAATGTTCTTTTCTCATTGAGAGTATGAAGCAGGGCTTCCCCTGGATTCTCAGGCTCTGCAAAATATACAGGCAACTGAATGGACTGATTTATAGTAAATTCAGAAACAACTTTAAGCAGAAAGGAGGGGTTAGTATGTAAGGACACCCGATCCTTATGAAACTGTAAATAAGGTGGCTTGCGCATAAGTGCCTGTAACTCAGAAATACGTCTACCTGAAGTAATCGCCACCAAAAACATTTTCCATAAGAAAAAATGGAGCTCGCATGTTTCAGCTGGCTCAAAAGGACCTTCAGTCAATTTTTCCAAGTACAACATTTAAATCCCACACTGGGACAGGGTCCTGAATGGGGGAAGCAAATGTAGGATACCTTTCAGGAAGGTTCTAATGAGAGACAACTCGGACAATGGTTTGTTGTCCACAGGCAAATGGAAAGCAGAAATAGCCGATAGGTGTACTTTTATTGATGAATATTTTAGATCAGCCTCTGAGAGAGAGAGAGGAGGTAGTCCAGTATTCTCTGTCGGGAACAGTCATAGGGTTCCAGATCCCGGGAAGAGGCCCAAATGGAGAAACAGTTCCATTTCATAGAATAGGAGGCCCTAGTAGAGGGCTTCCATACTGCCCTCAGAATCTCTGCTACCCCTGGGGACATCTGATAGTGAAAAAGGACTACATCCTCAGGAGCCAGGCATGCAGGTGCAGGGAGTGCAGGTCTGGGTGTAGTAGGGAGCTATCTTCCTGTCAGAGGAAGGCTGGACAAATAAGTAGAGGAAGAGGAGCCTGATCTGAGATTTGCAACAGTAGGGGGAACCAAATCTGCCTCGGCCAGTAGAAGGCTATGAGAATCATTGATGCCCCATCTCTGACTAGTTTCAGGAGTACTCTCTGTATGAGAGGAAAGGGCAGGAAAGCATACAGAAATTTTCCTGTCCTGGAGTGAGATAAGGCGTCCAGTCATAAAGTTCCAGGACCTCATTCTAGAGAGCAATAGAGAGGCAGTTTTGCATTCTACGGAGAAGCAAACAGGTCTAATTCTGGGTGACCCCACCTGAAGAAGACATCTGCTAAGATGTTTGGGTAGAGCTCCCATTCATAAGCCTGAGCATGAGTTCTGCTCGGGGCATTTGCCAGGGTATTTGAAACCCCTGGAATGTGAACTGCCAGAAGGTGAATGCCTCTCTGGATTGCCCAATGCCATACCCTCATGGACTCCCGGCAGAGAGGGTATGAATGGGTGCCACCTTGTTTGTTCAGGTAGTGAACAATCGTTGAACTGTCTGATTGCACTTGAAGGCAACCCTGAGGGAGTAATGTCTCGAATGCTTATGAGGCATAGAGAATAGTTCTCAATTCCAGGACGTTGATGTGAAGATGAAATTCCATCACTGTCCAAGGGCCCCTGGGACTGAACCCCTGAAAGATGGGCACTCCAGCCCATAAAGGAGGCATCTGTTGTTAGAATGAGGTCCAGGGATGGAATGACATGCTCTGCATGAGATTGTCCCTGGACTTCCACCATTGTAGTCTGTGAAGTGCTGGGGAGGATAGAAGGACTGAGGCATCTAAATCATACCATGTTTCATCCCACTAGATCCTGAGGTTTCACTGAAGGATCTTCATATGAAGTCTGGGATGAGGGACAATGGGGATGGTAGCTTCCAAATGTCCCAGAAGCTGAAGGTAGTCCCTTGCAAAGACATACTGACAAGGCTCCAATCAGAGAATGAGGGTCAGGATGGCATCTGCCCTAGATTTGGGGAGAAACACCACGCCTCGTGAGGTGTCTAGTACTGCTCTGATATAAGGAAGAGTCTGTGATGGGGTCAGCATAGACTTTGGATAGCTGACCATGATGCCCACTATGGAGAACATCACCATGGTGTAGGTCAGGATGTATTCCAGCATGGGGTGAGTAGATGCCTTTAGGAGCCAGTCATCAAGGTATGGAAAGATGTACAGACCTTCCTGGCAAAAAGCTCCTGCCACTGCAGCCAAGCATTTCGTGAACACCCTGGGGGCCAAGGAAAGGCCAAATGGGAGGGACTGAAATTGAAAATGATGGCTTTGAAACTGGAATCGCAAGACACACCTGTGAGCAGAGTGGATCAGGATATGAAGGTATGCGTCCTTCATGTCCAGGGAACAAAGCCAATCTCCTGTGTTTAGCAGGAGAAGAAGGGTGGACAACGTCACCATCCTGAATTTCTGGTACCTTATATAGAGGTTAAGGCCTCGGAGATTCAGAATGGGACATAGGTCCCCTGTCCATTTGGGAACCAGAAAAAAAATGGTAGTAAAACCCCCAGCCTCTTTGATGGGCAGGAACTGGTTCTATGGCATGTTTTTGTAACAAAGTATTTATTTTTGCTTGTAGTACTAGAGCATGGTCTGGAGGGCAGTGTGAGACACGAGGAGGTAACGGAGGAGGAAGACTTATTAAGTCCAATGTATGACCGTACTGGATCAATTGAAGGATCCACCAGTCTGTCATGATCCTTTGCCAACCTTTGAGGTGCAGGGAGAACATGCCCCCAATGGCTGAGAAGGGGGTCTTTGCCTCCAAGGCTAGAGACATGCCTTCAGGCCGAAGGCTGACTCTGCTGATGTACAACAAAGACATATTGGGACTTCTTTGGGGCAGGCCTGTCCAACAGAGCTAAATGAGCCTTGCATTTGTGAGCAGGCTGTTGCTGAGTAGTAGGTTTACCTTTAGAAGAATGGTTCCGAAAGGTACCCTTGTAGGCAGGCTTCACCTGTGGGCAATATAGGGTCCAAACAGACTGAAGGGTATGACACGAGTCTTGCAGCTCTTTCAGAATGTCTTGGGTCTGTGGTCCAAAAAGTTTGTCTTCTTTAAAGGGAGCATTCAGAATTAATTGTTGGACATCTTGTGAAAATCCTGACATCCTCAGCCATGCATGGCATCTGAGGCAAACTCCTGCCGAGAAGGCCCAGGCCAAAGTATCAATGGCATCATAGGTGGCCCTAAGCAGGTGGCAACAGACAGCCCCTGTGGCAGAAAGTTTGGAATTAAGGTCCTCCAGAGGCTGGCCAGGCAGACGGGATTGGACTGATGCTTGAGCAGCCTTAAGGATCTCCTCCTGATATTTGAGAAGGTGGCCCATATAATTTAAAATGTGAAGGGACAAAGTGGTCGAAGCATAGACCCTCTTCCCCATGATATCCAATTTCTTGGATTCTTTATCTGGGGGATAAGCACTCATGTGTTGCGGTCTAGCAGATTTATCATGAGCTGCATTCTTAACCACAGAGTATGCCTGTGGAGGTGTAGAAAGATAAGGGTGATCCACAAGGGCACTATAAAGCCTGTCCACCTTGTAGGGAAGAGAGGGGACTTGGGAGGGCTGTTGCCAGGCAAGCAACATGGCCTCCTCAAAAGCATCCACCAGGAGAGGAAAGACCAGTGAGGGGCCATCAGCAAGGCCTATGTACCTGGCAATTTGCTTCTTGAGGCATCCTGTTCCATAGTCTGGAAACCAAAGGTTTTCTGCAGATGCACCATAATACCCGAAAAAGATGGGTCATCAGGAGGGGAGCACTTCTGGGGCATCCCCGGGCATGGAAGAGGTCTCTGAGAAAGAGACTTGTGAGCCATAATCCTGTTCAATTTCCTCATTCTCTTCATCCTCCGGATCCCAGCCTGGGAGGGGATGGGTCCTTATTTGGTTTGGGACAGAACCAAGGGGAGGAAGGAGAGGAACTCCTTGTCTGAGAGGCTGAAGAAGGCCTGGAGGGGACTGTGGCAGGGACCACTGTCTCTCCCATATAAGGAGGGGAGGGTCTTTGTAAGGCCCATGATGGTGTGAACTACAGCCTGGACATCCACCATGGCCAAGTGACCCCCCGAAAAGGGAGGGGGCCAAGAACTGGATGGGCACCACAGAGGAGATAGCCAAGGGTAAAGGACCCAACCAGCTCGATGGTACCATAGGGTGAATGTAAGACCCCAAAATAGAGGATGGGGGAGCACTCAAAAAAGATGTCCCCCAAGCCATTTGAGGCAGCGCCATGATCGTCAACAGGGAAGCCATCGATGAGGGAGGCAGACAAGAAAGACCCATCAACGGGAGGACCATTGACGAGAATGGAACAGAAGCCATATGGTCCACCATTGATGAGGGACAGACAGAATGTGTCGTTGACAGGAGCATCGTCGACGGAGTACCCGAGGAGTGGTTAGAGTGCCCTGTCGACGGGATGACCAGAGAATGCTCCATTGACAGAAGGACTGTTGGAGCAGATGCAGCCAGCATTGATGGATGATGGCTGACAATGCAGGTTGGCGGAGGCAGCGGTGGAAGCTGCAGCACTGCAGTCGTCGACGGAGGAGCTGTTGATGACTTAGAGGGGCCCACTACCATCGATGGTGGAGAAGATGGTGGGTGATTAGTCCTACTTACCTTTGAGAAGCTTGAGGCCTTCAACAATGAAGATGGTGGCATGGGAGAAACATGTTTGGTTTTGTAAGAATGTTTCCACCCGGCCCCATGCTCCATCAATGATGAGGGCTCACCCCTCCTAGGACCCAAGGAGGTCAAAGACTCCCCTGCAGAGGAGCATTGCTGCTGCTCCAAAAGGGCTACCTTCTGCTCCATGATGTACTCCCTTAGCTGCTGGAGTCTTCAGCACTTGGTAGCTTGTTGAACTGTCCACAGAAGATGCACCTCTTGGAGTTGTGCTCTGGACCCAGGCACAGAACACACACATTGTGGAGGTCATCCGATGCGATTCTGCAGCCACAGGAACACTTCTGAAACAAGGGTTCTGAAGACATCAGTGGATGAAGCTTCTTAGGTGACTTGTAGAACTCATCTTCGATGATACTGGAGAAAACTGGTAATCTTTTTTTTTATATGTAATTTATTATGGATTTTACAATACAAACAATATAGTCAATGTGGTACGAGAAAGAGAAAACAGGCTTCCAAGGGTTCTACAAAATTTCAATAAATAACATATTGTAAGATTATTACTATACATAGACATGTACCTATTTATTAAGACTCCTATAATTTCATTAGTGCAGGGATAGATCCATTAATTCTTTTCAAGAGCCATCAATAGCTTCCTGATTCCCCAAGTCTTCAATAACATAACCCAATTTCTCTGAAAGGATAGTGTCTTTTAAAGGTGAACCACCATTCATTTTTAGCCTCCTTACAGAAAGCTGGTACTCTTGAAGGAAAACTTGATGTGAACTCGGTCGCAGCTGGAAAAGAACTGAGGAGTATCAGGGGCCCGTCTTTATGTATGTGCAAGAGCACATCAGGTGACAGGAAGGGGAGGCCCCTGGGAGAGACTGCTGGGAAATCATCTGAAGGAAGTGATGCCTATGGCTGGATATCCCATGTGTTATGGTCTGCTGCAAGAGATTGACTCGAAGAAGATCTGTCAATACTGAACAGTGTTGAACATATCCCCCTTAAGAATCAAAACTCTGAACAGTATGAGCGAGAGAATAAAAAGGAAAAATATTCAACTCACTCTTAATTCTAGATTTCTATCCAGTGGATCAGGGCGAGCAGAAATGTTCCTCCAGTAAAGTTATTAGAATAGGGAAAAGAGCCATCAACAGCTTCCTGATTCCCCAAGTCTTCAATAACATAACCCAATTTCTCTGAAAGGATGGTGTCTTTAAAGGTGTACCACCATTCATTTTTAGCCTCTTCACAGAGCATACAATAACTTAAAAGAAAAGCAAAGAAAACTACAAAATCCTACCAACAGACTTTTTCTATCCAATGTATTACCTCTATAAGTGCCTTAGGTCTTATTTCTTAAGAGTCCAAAAAGAAAATGTCACTAGTTCAACACAGCATACAGTTTAAAACTATGTTTCCACCCCTTCCATGAGGTCATCTAGCTCCTCCTTTTAGAATATAAAACAATTATACAAACAATGATCTTCCTGTCAGCAGATATTTTGAATACTGTGACTTCAGCAAAAACTAATTTCCCAAATTATGACACTCTTTAATCAAGCCTTTCCTTTGATCTTGTGTGGTTTCCTGCTTTCCCAAGGAATCAAAAAATTGTATAACCTTTTAGCACCATGGTAAGATAACATGGTTTTCCTCTAAGATGTCATAAAAGTTTACGAGCCCTATATCCTGGTAGCTGGGTCAGTTCTAATTAAGTCTCTCTAGTCTTTTAATTACCTCCTGGTTTCAGGTCACTTAACTGTAACTGAAACCTGGGGGGGGGGCACTCATCGAAGCACTGTAACAATCACACACTACATTTTTATATTACAAATATCATAGAACAATCATAACCAGCTGGCCAAGCGTCACAATCCTCCCCACCTAGACTAAATTTGGGGGCTCTATTCCCTGCATGGGATGAGCTTCCCAAATTAGTTCACTCTTCATATATACGCGACAGACCATCATTGTTCTGATTGGTAGCTCCAGCCCTATGTAAAATTGTCATGTCATACCCTTGCAAGGCAAGACTCCATCTTAATAGTCTACCATTAGTTTTTCCCATTTGGGTCAGCCAAACCAGGGTGTTGTAGTCAGTTTGTACCTCAAAATGCTGCCCGTATAAGTATGGCTCTAACTTCCTTAGGGCCCACACTATGGCAAGACACTCTTTTTCCACAGTAGAGTATGCCTGCTCCCTGGGAAGTAACTTTTTACTCGGGTACACTACAGGGTGATCTTTCCCTTGGTTGGATTTCTGACTCAGTACTGCCCCAATACCCATGTCTGAGGTGTCAGTCTGAACTATAAAGGGTCTGCTATAGTCAGGACTTCTCAATACAGGAGCACTGCACAGTGCTTCCTTCAGTCTGGTAAAGGCTTTTTCACAGGCTAGTTCCCAGGTAATTTTCTTAGGCATCCTTTTCTTTACCAAGTCAGATAGGGGAGCAGCCAGGGTATTGTAATTGGGTACAAATTTCCTATAGTACCCTGCTTTCCCTAGAAAACTCCTGACCTGCTTCTGCATTTCTGGTCTGGGCCATGCCTTGATCACCTCTATTTTTACTTGGTTAGGATGGAGCTGTCCCTGGTCTACAACATGCCCAAGATATGTCACTTCAGCCATGGCCACCTGGCACTTCTTAGCTTTGACAGTGAGCCCAGCCCTCTGTAACCTGTCCAGCACTTCCCTAAGGTGGGACAGGTGTTCCTCCCAGCTGGCACTAAAGATGGCAATGTCATCCATGTACGCCACGGTGTACTCCTCAGCACCATTTAACACCTGGTTCACCAGCCTTTGGAAAGTGGCCGGGGCGTTCTTCATTCCAAAAGGCATTACTTTAAATTCAAATAAGCTTATTGGAGTGATGAAGGCCGACCTCTCCCTAGCTCTGTCAGTTAACTTGACCTGCCAATACCCCTTTGTCAGGTCAATAGTCATAAGGTATGTTGCCCCTCCCATCTTGTCCAGGAGTTGATCCATCCGGGGCATCGGGTGGGCATCTGACTTCATGACTGCATTCAGTCCATGATAGTGCAAGTGCAAATGAGCAGAGCCATCTGGCTTGGGCACAAAGACTACGGGTGAGGCTCAGGGGCTGTGGGATCTCTGGATTACCCCTAAATCCAGCATTTCCTCCACCTCCCTCCTAATGCCCTTCTGGACAGCCTCTGATATGCTGTCCGCTGTATGGGCGCCTGCGTCCCTGTCTCCACAACGTGCGTTGCTAAGGGAGTTAGTCCAGGCTTGGTGCTAAACAAAGCAAAGTAAAGCAAACTTTATTTATAAAAGGCACCTTTCCGAAACCAAGGCGACTGTACATAACATAATAAAATCAATAAATAATTAAAACAATATTAAAATTAATCTAGGGCAACTACATTTAAAAATCATTGTATGCAAGGCTAAACAAATGGGTTTTTAATGCCCCCTTAAAGCTTTGGACAGTCGGGCAATCCCTCACCTGATGAGGTAGAGAATTCCACAGGGTTGGGGCCATAAAACTAAAAGAACTGGCCCTAGAGGTCTTTAAGCAAACCCTGGGAATCGCTAGCAATCCCTTGTCAGTGGATCAGAGAGAGCGGGAGGGACAGTAGGGACAAAGGAGATCTTTCAGGTAGCCAGGTCCCTGATCATGTAGGGCTTTATAGGTCAGCAAACCGACCTTGAAGGTGATTCATCAGCATATTAGCAGCCAGTGCAGTCCGCGGAGCACAGACGTTATATGACTGGCCCTAGAGGAACCAGTCAATAGCCTGGCTGCCACATTCTGCACCAGCTACAAGCGGCGAATATCAACCCCCGGTAGCCCAAGATAAAGGGCGTTGCAGTAGTCAAGGCGGGAGGTAATGAAGGCGTGGACCAAAGTAGGGAGATCGTCAGGAGAAACCAGGTGCTTCACCCGGGCGATGTTCCTCAGATAGTAAAAAGAGGTTTTGACAACTGCCGACACCTGAGATTTAAGTGTCAAACAGTCATCAAACACGACGCCCAGGTTCCACACCCGGTCTGAGGTAGTTAACTAAACACCCCAAGCCATAAACCCGAGGATGATCCTGCCAACAAACCCGCCTCCTGGTGACCTAGGTCCACAACCAACACCTCAGTTTTCTCTGGATTCAACTGCAGCCAACTCACATTCATCCAGTCCTGGATTTAGGCCACACAGTTGTCAAAGACCAAAAAGGCAGCATCTTGGCTGGGCACAAAGGACATGTGCAGTTGAGTATCATCTGCATAGCAGTGAAAACTCAAACCGTACCGCCTAATAATCGCTCCTAATGGCAGCATGCACACTGCAAACAACATGGGTGCCAAAATGGAGCCTTGCAGCACCCCACAGGACAGGAGGACTGATGCCGAGGAAAAAATCCCAGACACCACCCTCTGAGTCCCACCCTCGAGGAAAGATCGAAACCAACTGAGGACTGTACCAGACAGCCCACAGATAAACCGCAAGTGCTCCAATAGCACACCATAGTCCACAGTGTTAAATGCTGCAGAGAGATCAAGAAGGACCAGGATGGAGCAAGTCCTTCAATCTCTCGCTATTAGGAGGGCATTTAGTACCTGGATAAGAGCTGTCTCGGTAAGTCTGCTAAAACCTCCCTTACTTCCTGGATCTTGTCTGGGGCCAGCTGGGGAGACAATTTAACTGCCTCCACAGAGGACTCCCGCTTGCTTTCTCCCAGCAAGTTCAGAAGGGGGTCTCCTTCGTCCATCCCTTCCCCAGGACTACATACTCCGAACACCATGTCAGCCCTATTAGCATATAGCTTCATCATGTTGACATGGTACATTCTTTCTGTCTGTCTTCCATCAAGTAACTCTGTGATATCGTTCACATCATTTACCTTCTTAACTACTTTGTACAGTCCTGCCCACTCAGCCTGCAGTTTGTCTTTTCGGACCGGAATAAGGACCATGACTTCCTGACCCACCGTGTACAAGCGAGCTCTGGCTCTACGGTTGTACCACACTTTTTGTTTCCGTTGAGCAGCTGCCAGGTTGCTCTGGGCTGTCCCCATAAGCTCCTTCAGCCTTTCCCTAAACCTAAGGATGTAATCCACTAAGGGAGTTCCCTGGGTGGAGTGCTTGCCTTCCCAGTCCTCCTGGATCAAGTCTAGGGGCCCATGTACCCAGTGTCCATATAAGAGTTCAAAGGGGGAAAATCCTGTTGACTCTTGGGGCACCTCCCTGTATGCAAACAACCGTTGGGGAAGGTATTTGTCCCAGTCCCTCCCATGCTGTTCAGCAAATGCTTGGAGCATTAACTTCAGGGTACTGTTAAATCTTTCCACAAGCCCATTGGCTTGTGGATGATAAGGTGTCATGCGTCTCTGCACCGCCCCACACATCTCCCACAAACATTTCATCAGGTCTGACATGAAGGAACCCCCTCGATCGGTGATAACCTCCTGCGGAAACCCAGCACAGGAGAAAATCCCGAGTAAGGCATCTGCCACTTTGTCTGTCCTCAGTGAGGATAGGGCAACTGCCTCTGGGTACTGGGTGGCATAATCCACCACAGTCAGGATGAACCTCTTCCTGGAGGAGCTGGGGGTATTTAAAGGCCCCACAATATCCATTCCCATTCTCTGGAATGGCTCCTCCACTATGGGCAATGGAATTAGGGCGGTTTGGGTTTTCTTGTCTGCCTTCCTTATTTCTTGGCACCGGTGACAAGATGTGCAATACTCTTTCACCTGCTAGGTTGAAGTTGGCCCAAAAGAAATTCTGGGCCAACTGCTGCGTAGTGCATGTGATTCCCAGATGACCATACAAGGGAATATTATGTGCAATCTTGAGCAACTGCTCACGATACCCCTGGGGAATGACAAGCTGCCTGCCTATCACCCCTCCCTCTGTCTGCACAGCCTGAGTATACATCAGTCCATTTTCCCAATAAACCTTATGTTTACTGTCACCTCTCTGTGCTCCATCAGAGTCTGCCCAAGCCCTCAGCTTCTCCAGACTAGGGTCACTTTTCTAAGCAGCTGCAAACTCCTTACACATTCCCAAGGTATGGGACAGGTCTCCTTCAGTCTCTAAACTAGGGTCCCTAGCACTAGCATCAGGGCACTCAGGATCACTGTCATCCCTAACCCTCTGACAGTGGGTCACCCCTCCTTCTTCGGAGTAACCCTCCGTAGTTGTGTGGTTAACTGCTACTGGGGAAATTTCTACCCCCTTTTCATTAGTCTCTAGATCAGGAGACAGGCTGGGAAATCAGCCTCCTAGGGATTTCCACACTGGCTTCTGTGGGGTCCAGGGAACTACAATTTCCCCTTCCCGCTAGGCTATGGGTAACTGCACACACCATCCCCTGTTTGAGATTGTTGTCAAGGATGACGTCTGCTGCTAAAGTTTTGGCTACAGCCACCTGTTGCACAGTTCCCCCTGTTTCACCCCAGTCTAGGAGAACACTAGCGAGTGGCAATGTGGTCTCCTCACCAGTGAACCCTTGCACAGTTACAAATTAATTGGGTATAAGCTGACCAGGCTCTACCAGATCCCCCTTTACCAATGTCAGGCATGCCTCTGTGTCCCTTAACCCTTGTGTTTGTACACCATTCACCGTGGCTGGGTGCATGTGTTCCCTCATGTTCACAGGCATGCTTCCAGGGACACATAAACAACCCACTTCTTTCCTAGCACCATTCTGCATATTGCTCATCCTTTTGAGACACTGTCTGGTAATATGCCCAGTTTCTTTACAAACCCAACATTCATTTCTTTTATCAGAGAAATCTCTTCTCTGAAACCTGGGGCTAACTAGTTTCGGTGGAAGCAGTGAGGATTTTAGCTGCCCTGAAGGTGCACTTTTTCCTTTTTGCACTGCCCCGCCTGCCTCATTCACTCTCAGAGCAGGTCTGCTCTTGGCATAGTGGTCCGAGAGTTCAGCAGCCTCTTGCAGTGTTTTGGGATCTTGGTCCTCCAGCCAGGTATTCAGCTCTGCTGGGCATGCCTCAAAAAACTGTTCAAACAAAATAGAATTCTCAAGTTTATCTACAGAGTTTGCTTCAATTCCTTCCCACAAACGTTTTAAAAACTGACGTTGTTTCATGGCTAGCTCCTCGTAGCTCATATCAGTGCTTCTCCTGAGCTTACGGAATTTAGCTCTGTATGCTTCAGCAGTTAAATCAAACTTTTTTTAAAGTGCAGCTTTAAGTTTGCTGTAATCATTACTGTCCTCATTGTCCATTTGATCCAATGCATCCCAAGCTTTCCTGGTAAGTAGTGGGGACAGCTGGAAGCTCCAGGACCCTCTAGGAATTTTAGCCTGAATACAAACTTTTTCAAAGAAATTTAAAAAGGCATCCATATCCTCCCCCACTTTAAATTCAGCTATCAATTTGGAATTCAATTTGTAACCCAGTCCTGTAGTCCCAGTTAAACCCAAGCCACTTACCTGCTCTGGTGCTGGTGGTTGGAGTTGTAAGTTCTCCAGTTCATGTCACCTCTGGCGCTCATGCTCCTCATGTTCAGCTTCTCACTGTTCTCATTCCCTCTTCTCCTCTGCAGCTCACTGGTGCTCATGCTCTTCACGGTCAGCCTTCCACTGTTCCTGGTCAGCCTCTCGCTGTTCTCGCTCCCTCTTCTCCTGGAACTCTGGCTCCATTCTGCACAACTCAATCTGCAGCCTGATTGCTTCTGGCTCCAGAATGCTGGTGACCTTCCTCTGCTGCTGTGGCCCTTTGCTGGCACTGGCCCTGCTGTCATTCTCACTGGATCTGGACACTGCACTGGCCACTAGCCTCTCCACACTCAAGGTTTGGCTCCTTACAGTCACAGTCAGTGACTCAATGCTCTGGGCATCTACTGCCATCAGGGCATCCATGGGGTTCTGCTTGGTGGCTCTCCCCTCATACAGGACTCCTCTGTCCTGGCACAACTGCCTCAAGTAGTCTACAGTGTGCCCACTGTAGTTGGAAGCCATCTTCTTCTTCCCTAACTACGGCTACTAACTTGCACTTTAGAAAAAAAATAAAACAGGTAGGAACTCGACTGTAAGCAAAATGATATAGTTCTGTTTCCTTTTTAAAAATAAATCACTGCCTTTATTCTTTTTTTTTGCAAGTGAACTGTACAGTATTAAGCTGACACACTGAACAGTTAAAGCTTGTGTCACTAATTTTATCTGCACCACTGCCAACCAATCAGTCACAAACGCACTCAGCAGGTCAGGCCCTCTGCTCTCACAATGCCAACCTCTGAGTGCAGTAATGTGAACAGGTAATAGACAGGGCACCCTCCAGTCTGCTTGTGGGTCCGAATCACCTTTGGTCTCAAGTTCTGGGGGGATTCAAACTGTGAACCTTATGCTAGTGTACCCAAATGTACAAGCTCAGATAATCTGCTCTTCAGGGGGATGCCAGATATCTTTTGCCTAAGGGCACCTAACCAGGTATCCAAAATGAACCCTTAAAACTCTATAAAGGACCTTAGGTGTATTCTTACCTTTTCCCAGTTTGGTAACACCATCAAGCCCTTTAGAAGAGCTGTCAACTTAATCACGTATACATCACATGCAAAAAAGAACTCCGAAGACACACCCAAGCAGTCTTTTCGAATGAAAGGTTTACTTAAAAATGGATACAAATATGTAAAATGTAAACACAGAACAATATATCACAGATCATACAATCACTTAAAAGAAAAGCAAAGAAAACTACAAACTCCTACCAACAGACTTTTTCTATCTAATGTATTACCTCTATAAATGCCTTAGGTCTTGTTTCTTAAGAGTCCAAAAAGAAAATGTTACTAGTTCAACACAGCATACAGTTTAAAACTCTGTGTTTCAACCCCTTCCATGAGGTCATCTAGTTCCTCCTTTTAGAATATAAAAATTATACAAACAATGATCTTCCGGTCAGGAGATATTTTAAATACTGTGACTTCAGCAAAAACTAATTTTCCCAAATTATGACACTCTTTAATCAAGCCTTTCCTTTGATCTTGTGTGGTGTCCTGCTTTCCCAAGGAATCAAAAGATTTTATAACCTTTTAACACCATGGTGAGATAACATGTTTTTCCTCTAAGACGTCATAAAAGTTTACGAGCCCTATATCCTGGTAGCTGGGTCAGTTCTAATTAAGTCTCTCCAGTCTTTTAATTACTTCCTGATTTCAGGTCACCTGATTGTAATTGGAACCTGGAGGGGCACTCATGGAAGCACTGTGACAATCACAACACACTACATTTTTATATTACAACTATCATAGCACAATCATAACCAGCTGGCCAAGCGACACACCCATTCCCTAGAATGTGCCCCATTTCCACCACCATTTGACACCTTCCCGTTAGCCAGTTCTCTACCCACCTAGTAACTCTCTGACCCACCCCCATGCTCTCTAGCTTATTTACCAGCCTTTGGTGCAGGACAGTGTCAAAGGCCTTACTGAAATCCAGATAGGCCACGTCCACTGCTCTGCCCTGGTCCACTACCTGTGTCACCCAATCGCAAAATTCTATCAGGTTGGTCTGACCTGACCTTCCATTTGTGAAGCCATGCTGCCTTTCATCCTGCATACCATTTGTTACCAGGTATTCCACCACCGTCTCCTTTGGCAGCATTTCCATTACCTTCCCCACCACCGAGGTGAGACTGACAGGGTGGTAGTTACTGACCTCTTCCTTGCTTCCCCCCTTATGTAGTGCAACCACCTCTGCCCTCTTCCAGTCCCCAGGCACCTCACCTGTGTCCACTGACAAGTTGAACAATCTCGCCAAGGGTGGTACCAGCTCTTCCCTCAGCTCCCTAAGTACCCTCAGATGTAATCCGTCTGGTCCCATTGCTTTATTCTCCCTTAGTCTGCCCAGTTCTTCACATACCCTATCTGCTGTGAACTCCATAGAATCCATTTGCCTGCAGGTTTAGTCCTTTCCCTCCTGCATTGGCCCTCTAACCTCGTCCTCTTTCATGAAGATTGAACAGAAGTGATTGTTTAATGCCTCCACCTTTTTGAAGTCCCCTTCCAGTTTTGTTACACCTTCTCCTCTCAACCTCCCTATTCTGTTCTGTGCCTTCCTTCTCTCACCCACATACCTAAAAAAATATTTTATCTCCCCTCCTGGCCTGTTTTGCTATTCTCTCCTCAGTGACCTCTTTAGCCCTCCTTATCTTCTGCCCTGCTTCCCTTCACCCAGAGCACCTGGAAGGAAAGGTATGCCTCTTTGCAGATGACACAAAGATCTGCAACAGGGTTGATACACAAGGTGGGGTGGAAAGAATGAAAAGGGACTTGGCAAGGTTGGAGGAATGGTCAAATACGTGGCAGCTCAGATTCAGTGCAAAGAAGTGCAAGGTAATGCATCTGGGAAACAAAAACCCAGGGGAAGAGTACACAATGGGGGGTGAGTTAATAACAAAAATCGAAAAGACCTAGGAGTAATTATATCAGATGACCTAAAGGTGGGCAAGCAATGTGAGAAGGCAGTAAGGAGGGCTGGGGATACTGGGATGCATAGGGAGAGGCATCAACAGTAGAAAACAGGAAGTTGTTATCCCTCTGTACAGACAGTTAGTGAGACCCCATCTGGAGTACTGCGTGCAATTCTGGAGACCCCATCTCCACAAAGACATAGACAGAGTGGAAGCTGTTCAGAGGAGGAGCAGCAAAATGGTGCAGGTCTGCACCAGAAGACATCTGAGGAGAGACTAAAGCAGCTTAATATGTATACCCTTGAGGAAAGGAGGGAGAGGGGACATGATAGAAGCTTTCAAGTATCTCAAGGGAATTAACAAGGTACAAGAGGGTAGTATCTTTCAGAAGAAGAAGAGATGTGCAAGAACAAGGGGGAACAATTTGAAGATAGAGGGGGGACGGCTCAGAGGTAATGTTAGAAAGTATTTTTTCACAGAGAGAGTTGTGGATGCATGGAACAGCCTTCCTGAGGAGGTTGTGGAGTCAGGAACAGTGGGAGAATTCAAGAATGCATCGGACAGGCATAAGGTAATTCTAGTGGGGAGCAGGAGGAAGTAAGCTGCTGATTAACTAGAATAGCTTATCCATCAGGTAGGGAAATGGGCAGACTGGGTGGGCCAAGCAGTCCTTATCTGCTGTCAAATTCTGTTTCTATGTTTCTTTTCCCTGTAGGCCTCCCTATCTTCATTTCTCTGCATCGTCCTGTACCTCCTGAATGCCTTGGTTTTCTCCCTGACCACCCCTGCCACCTTTCTTGTATACCAAAGAGGTCTCCTCCTTCTCCCATTCTTTCTGACTCTCTTGATGCAAATGACAGTGTCCTTCAGCACCCCTCCCTTAATAGCCATCCATAATTCCTCCACATCCTTCATATTCCCCAACTTTGACATTTCTTCACTAATTACCTTCCTCATCCTGTTAAAGTCTGCCTTTCTAAAGTCCAATACCCTAGTTATCACCCTGTTTCCTTCCCTGCCTGTTTTCACTCTGAACTGAACTGCTCTGTGGTTGCTCGCGCCTAATTCCTCCCCCACCTCCACCTCCTCCACACTGTCCCTATTTGTGAGGACTACGTTTAACAGGTTTTGCCCCTAGTAGGCTCCCCAACTCATTGTTGTAGGAATACGCCTTGCAGTGCCTCTAAGATCCCCCTTCTCCTATATGAAACTGCTGTTGGGATCTCCAAGTTTATGTCAGGGAGGTTTAGATCCCCCACTAGTAGAATTTCCCCTTTGTTCGCCATTCTAGTTACTGAATGTATAAGCTGTTTATTACCCTTTTCCCCCTGCTTAGGAGGTCTGTAAACCACCCCGACTCTCAATTTCTCCCCATTTCTTCTGTCCAATGTGACCCACATTATCTCAGTTTCCCCTCCCTCCGCAAACTTCTCCATAGCCCTAATTTCCTTGTTGACGTACAAAGCTATCCCTCCTCCCCTTTTCCCTGCCTTGTCTTTCCTAAACAACCAGTATCCAGGTATGATTGTCTCCCAGGCATGATGCTCATTCTACCAAGTCTCACACACTGCTACTATGTCAAGATCCTCGTTCACCATGGTAGCCTCTAGTTCCCCTAGTTTATTCTCCAGGCTTCTAGTGTTTGCTACTAAACCCCTCCACCAAGTGGCCCCCTCTTCCCTATACTCCCCATTCAACCCCTCCCCATTATCACTAGGTTCCCTCATTTCTACTTCATCCTGGGGGGAAGGCTGATAGCCTCTCAATTTTTCAACCTGTTTCGGTGACTCTGCTATATTTATTCAATGTTCAGAATCCTGTTTTGGATTTTAGGGACTTCCTCCTTCCTGCCCTATTAGTCCATTGGTGTCATTAACTTTCTGTGAAATTTCTGTAATCCCCAAACAGGTTCTCTCTCAGCTTTTCTTCACAGGTTATTCTATCCTCTTCCACCACCTTCTCCACTCCTCTGTTGTAACCTCTTGTTCTGCCGACTTTGACACTCCACAGGATTTGCCATCTTCAGGTCTGGTGGGGGGGAGGGCTCCTCCACCTCAAGACTCCCTCTGTACCCTGTGGGGCCAAAAAACAGAATGGCAGGAATGGAGGGAACAGATGGACAACACAAGCTGAACTGGTAAGACCCATGAAAAAATTTTACAATCAATGTGGCAACAGTGGCATACCTTTAATAAAATAAAGAAGTGGGCTGGCAGTATAGCCTAGAGGTTAGAGTAATGAGCTGTGAATGAGCTTGGTACATGCAGCAGACCTGAGTTTGATTCCCACAATCTCCACTTGCATACTGTGTGACTCTGAGCAAGTCACTTAACCACCCCAGTGCTCCTGGGTCACCCCTGAAAATAGGCATTTGTGCCTAGTGGGCCTTACCTGGTTACCAAAAAGAATAAAATTAAAAAAAAGAACATTTCACAGTCTCCTACTCATTCCTCTCCTCCTCAAAGGAACGGCATGCAGTTGCATTCTAACAAATCTTCCAGCAGTCTCTGCTCATCGATATGGAGATGTTGCTCTTGGGGAGACCAGGATCCCTGTGTCTGATGGTGTGCCAAATGGGCTTCCCAGCCGGATGCATCCATAGTTAGGTTCTGATGAAGAGACTCCCACTGAAAGTGGACCCCTGCGGAAAGGTTGGAGGGGTTCAACCACCAAGTCAGAGTTTGGTGTACCAGAGTGTAGACCATCACCAGTTGCTCCAATTCATCTGAGCATTGGTCCCATTATATTTGAAGGGTCCACTGGGGAACATTCATGTGCAGGCATGCAAGAGGGATAGTCATGATGGCCGCTGCCATGTGTCTAGCATCCTTAGGAATACTTTGGCTAGAATTTGCCATGATGAGGAGACCAGGCGAGCCTAGTCCTGAAGGCATTCCACCCTGTCCAGGGGCAGGAATGTTTTTCCTTTGGCAGTGTCCAGAATTGCCCCAGTGTATTGCAGCCTTTGGCCGGGCCACAGAGAGGACTTTGGGAGGTTAAGAGTGATCCCTAGGTCTCAAAAGAAGGAAAAGGTGTCTTCCATGGTGCTGTTCAGCTGATTCGTGGAGGCGGCTACCAAAAGCCAGTCGTCCAGGTTGGGGAAGACATAGTGACCTTTCCTCCGGAGGGCTGCAGCCACTACTGTTAGGCACTTTATAAAGACTTGTGGAGCCAAGGTCAAGCCAAATGGCAGGGCACAAAATTGGTAGTGGTTGCCTTGGAAGTGGAGATGAAGGAATCTTCTGTGGGTTGAAAGACCAAAATGTGGAGGTAAGCGTCCTGCATATCTAGGGAGCACAGACAATCCCCCTGATGAAGGAGGGGGAGCAAGCCTGGGAGGGTGACTATCCTGAACCATTTGTATTCTATGTAGTTGCTCAGGTGGCTGAGATCCAGGATGGGCTGTAGGTCCCCCATTTTCTTTGGGACTAGAAAAAAGTGGGACTAAAAACCCTTCCCTCTTTGATCTGGCAGAACTGGCTCTATGGCCTGCTTCAGCAAGAGCGCTTGGATCTCCTGAATAAGGGAGAGGTGTGACGGAAGGTAATGGGAGTTTATGAGAATACTGTCCGGGGTCATCTCCACAAACTCCAGAGTATGTCCTTTCTCTATCAGCTGAAGAACCCACTGATCTGTGGTTATTCTGTGCCATCCCTCTAGATAAAGAAAAGCGACCCCCCCACTGCCTCTCCCAGGGATTCTGCTGGGGGATGGGGTGGGCAAGGAGTCAGGCCAAAGAACCGGGGACAGGAAAAGGAGCCTGGGAGGTTCTGGGGCTCTGGGATTATGAATCTCCTGAGGCCTGAGAAGTGGCCTTACATTTAAAGGCACCTCTGGTTTGATGACCTCAGGGCTGTTGCCAAAAGGACCGACAAAATGGGTGGTGGCGGTTCTATGTAGGGTTATACCTGTACATAGCCTGTACAGATCTGACAGCCTTGCCAGATTCCTGAAGGTGAGTAATTACCTTTTCCAACCCCTCGCTGAAGAGGACTTGAAGGGGCATCCATAATGTTCAACTGGACATCCGGGGTAAAACCTGAGACATGAAGCCAGGAATAATGGCGAGGACAGACACTGGTGGTCACTGCCCTAGCCACTGAATCTAACGTGTCATAGGAGGAACGTAGGACATGGGTACCTACATCCAAACCTGATTTCAAGATATGTAGGAGCTCAGCTTTTTGAGGGCTGTCCTTTTGAGACCGAACTAGTTCCATGACCTTCTCCCACAGGGTGTTCTGATACTGGACCATGTGGGCTAAAAAGTTCAGGGAGTGAATGGCATAGGTGGCTGAAGCATAGACTTTCCTGCCAAGCTGGTCCACCTGCTTAGAGTCTTTGGCCGGTGGCTAAGTGCTAAGATGCCAGGGCTTCTTGGACCAATTGTGGGCCACTGTAATAACCATGGAGTTCATAATCGGTTGCTCTCCAAAGTAAGGTTTGTCTTGGGGAGCATTATAGAAGCTATTCACCTTCTTGGAAACAGCGGGATGGAAGACGGACATTTCCAAGCAGATCTGGTGACATCCTTAAAGGGATCCACCAGAGGAGGAGGAACCACCACAGGCTAGGGATCCTTTTGACAGAGGAACATAGCCAAACGGTGTTTCTCTGGGTCCAAATCTTTGGTGTCCCAGCTCATATTGGACTGGATGTGCAGCATGACCTCCATGAATGTCGAGTCATCAGGAGGGGACCTGGGGGTGTCCTTGGGATCCACCAGGGAGGGGGACATACCAGAATCTGACGACACTGAGGGGGGAGGAGGAACACTGATCCGGCTCCCCCAAAGAGGAAGATCAAGAGGTCGAGCTACAATATCTACACTTATGTGACCAACGTTTGTGCCTGCCCAAGGACCTGGAGGATGAGTGACAGTGCCTTCATCCATGATGCTTAGAGCGGCCCCTGCCAGTGTCATCTGGTTGTGGGGTAGCCTCTTGTGGCGGTGGTATAGGCTGCTGAGGAGGAGCCTGAGGCTTTGCCCTGAGGGAAGAGATTCCTCGGGAGGCCTTTTAGGTGTCAGGTCATCCTTGACTGTGTTCCACCAGGACTAAAGAGCCGTGAGAGCCAGTGGAGGGTTCTGAGGGATAGAGGGAATAGCCAGCATCGATGGGGGAATGTTAGATGGCCCCAGCGTAGGTCCCTTTGGTGGCGGCAACCCAGGCATGAGGTCCTGAGGATTTGGGTTGACCAGTGGTGGCCCAGTGGGCATTTGGTTATCTGGTGTCGGTCTGGAAGGAGTTGTCTGACCAGACAATGGGCTCTCTGGCATCAGCTGGGCGGTAACACTAGGGTCAGCCAGTGATGACAGAAAATCGGATGATGGAACGGGTGTTGCTGGGGTTGACATCGGGTTAGCCGGCGTCAACCAGGCAGGCATAGACTGACGCTGGTCAGGGAAGGAAGCTGGCATCTACTTCAAAATAGCCTGCTGAGGAAAACTAATTTCTGAATGGAGCAGAGGCATCACTCTCCCAGTGGAGGCGAGAGCATGTCCCTGGCATCTCTGGGTGGCATTGGCCCCAGAGCCAGGAGCTGACTTAGTAGATGTCAAGGCTGGGTGGATAATGGGCAGGGACCTTCTGCCTGAAGACCCAGTTGAGTCACCTGGCAGAATACCCATAGTCTGATGGAAGGGCCTCAGCATCAGGGGCTGAGAAGCTGAGGAAGACGTCCCTGACACTGAAGAACAACCCGATCAATGTCTGGATGAGGGTGGGTGGTTTGACCACAGGGAGCCTGGGGGGAAAAGAGGGCTGCCACGGAAGCAGAGTCCGACGGCAAAAAGGCCAGTTATGTTCTGGAGAGAGGGGACCAGGAACGAGAGGTAGACCAGGGTTTGTCTTCGTGTTTTCCCGGTGTTTGTGCTTTCCATCAGACTTCTTTTCCCCCCATGTGAAGATGAAGAAGAGTCCCCTGAAATGGGTGAGGAGGAGGAACTTTTTCCATGGATCTGTTTCTCTATCACTGGTAACTTCTTTTCTAGCAAGAAGCTTTTCAGGGCCTTCTGGTGATGGATCCTCTGGTTAAACTTCAAACAGTGTTTGCAGGCCTCTATATTGTGGTCTAGGTTTAGGCAAAAAAGGCAAGAAGCATGGCCATCCTTCAACGGGATCTGCTTGCCGCAAGGACACTTGGACAACAGCAGTTCTACTAACGAGGTTGGAAAGGAAGACATGCAGAAAAATATGGAGAAAATCCGACTTTTTGAGAAAAATAGTAACGCGCGGGTGATAGCGAAAAAATGGCAGTCAACTAGAGTAGAAGGCGTCCGTGTAGCCAATGTGTGTGGGTTGACGGCAGGAAAATATCTGAGGCTGGACTGGGGGACTGCCTCTTTTATACCACTGGCTGTTGTCGGGGGCAGGCTGACATCGGGGGGGAGGGTCCCCCACTGTAGACCGCTAGCAAGAAGTTTTCCGTGTGGTCCTGGTGCCTACTGGCTTCAGTTCTTATGGTGTAGCCTGTTGCAAGAGCTCCCCCTTGAAGTGAGATCATTTTTTTCAGCATGTGTGCCAGTCAGCTCAACCAGTCACGCCATCCTCCATCAATGAAAAACCACAGGAGTGAGGGATGGACCTAGCAGACTGGTATATATGTATAAAAAAAATTGTTTTGAGCCTGTCTATTTGGCTACCCCTATAGCCACCATCAGCCAAAGACCAGAGCAATTTTGCTGCAACACGCATGCCGGGCCTGTCCCTTCACCCTCCTTTGACAAACCACAGGAGTGAGGGACTGACTTGACCGACTGGTATACATATGTAAAAAAATTGTTCTGTGCCAGTCTGCTCAGCCGCCCCTCCATCCACCATCAACCAGAGCAACATGTGTGCCAGTCTTCCAGACCTGCCCCTCCACCCTCCATCAGTGCCAACCCACAGGAGTGAGGGATGAACCTAGCAGACTGGTATACATGTGTAAAAAAAAATGTTCTGTACCAGTCTGCCTGGCCTGTCCCTCTGTCTACCATCAATGACGACCACAGGAGCGAGGGACAAACCAAGCTAACATGTATACATTGTGAAAAAAACCCTGACATGTATACATTGTGAAAAAAAACCTGCATCTTCACTATCAGCCATATATGATTACTTTTTTTTATTAATTAACCATGCCAGCTCATGCCCTCCCTCCACCCCTTCTTGCTCCCTCCTCCCTTGCTTTTCCATTCGGCCAGGAACTGACTAGCCAGCAAAAGAGACTTACCAGACTCAGGCAGGCACTCTGGAAGGCAGGGCAGTCCTTCAGTCATCCTCCTTTGACAGCAGATAGTAGTATGCAGGCAGGGCAGGGCAGGACAGCAGATGGCAGGATGCAGCACACCACATCACACCACACAGACTGGGCACTGAGAAGCTAATGCAAACAGGGCCAGGGCAAGCAGGCAGGGCAGATGTCAGAGCTGCCTAGCAGTGAATTTATAGCCATTTTTCCTTTTCTTTCAATAAAGCCCCATAAAGCCCTGTCCTTTCAAAGCTCTGTAAGTTAGTTTACAGCTCTTCTCTTTGTCGCTGCAGATCAACTGGTGAACCGCTGCTGAAAAGTGAAAGTGAATCCCGGCTTGTCGCTCGGAATTTCTTTTAACTCCTTTCCTCTTGCTCCAGGAAGTGATTTCATGTGAAGTACTATCCCCCCTAAAAGCCCACCATATTTATAAGGCTTAGGCAGACTTCAGGGGGACATTATACTAAGAAAGAGCATACAAGAAACCGGAACCAGCAACTGGAGGTTTAGAGGCGTTCCACCCCATGTTTGACATCATTTGCTAATGCTACAGGGCAGAACGGCCTCACTAGCAGGGAGAACACCACACAACACTGAAACCAAGTGGCAAAGAAGCAAAAGCAACAGAGAAAGTTGCTTTTTACTGTTGCAACCTGCCCCTTACCATATACAGCTGACAATATTGTGGGTGGTGGTGGCGGGGTTGTGGTGTGGCCAAAAAATTGCAGAATTCACACTCATGAATTCCAGTGCCCCAACAGGCTTTTATAAGCCCATTAGTAAATTACTGGACCCAAGTATACTGAGTGATGTGGTGTTCCTCGACTTCCCTAAAGCCTTTGATAAGGTGCCATATAAAAAGTTAATTATGAAATAGGTAAGATGGGACCGGACATGAGGCTGGTAAAGTGGATAAGATGTTGGCTGGATGAGAGGTTCCAGACTGTAAGAATAGGGGAATTACTGTCAAACAGCATTCAGGTGATGAGTCAGGTGCCGCAGGGGCTCAGTCTTGGGTCCAGTTCTATTCATGCTCTATATATCAGACATATAGATACACAGAATTTGACAGCAGATGACTGTCAGACCCATCTAATCTGCCCATAAACCCTTCTATGTGGGATGGTGTTGAAGGTGTCACTAAAGTAAAGGCAATCCACATCCACCCCCCTTCCCCCTTCCCCCTGGTCTACCATTCTGGTTACCCAATCAAAGAATTCTATCAGGTTTGTCTGGCAGGACCACCGTGCGGCGAAATCATGTTGCTTTGGATCCTGCTGTTCACTGGATTCCGGGAACTCCACAGTTCTTTCCCTTAGCAATGCCTCCATCAATTTCTCCACCACTAAGGTTAAGCTGATTGGCCTATAATTGCCCACCTCCTCCTCCCACTCTTGTGGATAGGGACATTTGCCCTTCTCCAATCCACCGGGACCACCCCTGTCTCCAATGATGTATTAAATAATTCTGCCAGTTAATTTCTGAGCTCCTTTAGTATTCTAGGGTGAATTCCATCTGGTTCCATTGCCCTATTTTTAGCTTTTCATGTTCTTTTCTGACTCTTTCTCTTTTGTGAATGGGCTGCTATTTACCCCCCTGTCCATGCCCACCTTTCTCTCTCCTTCCTTCATAAATACTGAGCAGAAATATTTATTCAGGATTTCTGCATTTTCCTGATCTTCCTCAGCAGACCCTCCTCCTTCCCTTTTAAGCCTCACTATCCCTCCCCTAGTCTTTCTTTTTTCACTGATGTATCTAAAAAAGGTCCTGTCTCCTTTCTTATTCATCTGGGCTATCCTTTCCTCTGGATTTGCTTTGGCCCTTCTAACTGCTTTTCCGGCTTCCTTCAGTTTTTCCATGTATGATTCCCTATCTTCCTCTCCCTGTGTTTCTTTGTATTTTCTGAATGCCTTCTTTTCATTCACCCTGCTAGCAACCTTCTTGGTGAACCACAGTGTTTTTTTTTCCTTCTCTTATTTTTATTTACCTGCCTGATGCACCTCTTAGCAGCTTATTCTACTGCACCTTTCATATCTGTCCATTGCTTGTCCACTGTCTTCCCTCCCTTTCCACCCTGTAATACTTCCATTAGACATTCCCTCAACTTTGCAAAATTAACCCTTTGGAAATCGGTTTTTACTCTTGTGTGGCAAGAAAGACTATGCCTCTTTTGTCCATGGAAAGCCACACCATGCAGTGATACACACACATAGGAATCACAAGTAATATTGCCAAATTTGAAGATGATACAAAGTTGTGTGTGTGTGTGGGGGTCAGCATTATGGAAGTAGATACAACAAAACTGCAGTGATCTGAATACAACATAAGCATGGGCTGATGTGCGGTATGAGCTTCAACAAACAAAAATGTGGTATAATGCATTTTGGCACAAAGAACCCCAGCAGACAATATTTATTATACCAACATATATTAAGTAGCATAGAGGAGGAGGAAAGAGATTTGGGAGTTATTATTCAGCCTGATTTGTCATTTGCAATCAGCAGACTAAACAGTAAAAAAAAACACTTAGAAAACTAGGCAATATAAAAAAGATTTTTGTAGCAGAAATTTAGTTACGTAAGAACTTACCATAACAGTAGATCTTTCAAAGAAACTCTTGCAGCAGGTAAAACATATAGGACTGAAGCCGGCAGGTGGCAGGGCCCCACGGAAAACTTCTAGCTAGCAGTCTATGGTGGGGACCGCCCCCAACGTCATGCATGGTATTAAGGGAGGGTGGTCCCTGGTGTCCCTCAGTTCTCCTACTGGAGACTCCGGCATCGAGGAAGGAAGGTGATCAGGAACAGAACCGAGGTGAATTCCACATAGAGTAATCATAATGTTGCCAATGCAAACCAAGTGCAGAAGAGAGTCCCCAGGGGGCAGGTGGGCAGGAAGGCATATCTGCTGCCAGAGCTTCTCTTAAGGATCTACTATTATGTAACTTCTTACATAACTTACTTCAGCTCTTGAAGCAGGTAACACATGTAGGACTGAGTCCCAAGCAGTAAAGGAGACCCGGACTAGTCTTGGGTGAATGAAGCAGGGAAATGTGATGAGGGAAGTGCACTCAGGAGAGAAGTCCCTGCAGAACTGCCAGGCCGAAGCCCACTCTGCACCTGGAGACAATGTCTAGACTGTAGAGTCCGATGAAGGTATGAACAGAATTCCATGTGGTTACCACAAAAATGTGAGCCGCAGACACATTTATAGGAACGGCAAAAGACACTGCTTCTTCCCTCGTGGAGTGACCAGTCACTGAGCCCAAGGGTTTGTCATATTTCTGGTAACAGAATGAAATGCAGTTAACCAGCCATTTAGAAAGGGTCAGTTTGGCTACAGGAGCCCCTGGATCCTGGGAGCAAAGGAAACAAAAAGCTGGTAATAACGTCTAAATTCCCTCGTTCTGGAGAGAGAGAAATGCAAAATGCAATGAACATCTAGTGTGTGAAGAGTGTCTCCCCCGAGTTTGAGTGTTCGTGATAATACACTGGGAGGTGTATGTCCTGATTCAGTGTCAACTCGGACACCAGCTTTGATAAGAACTTAGGATTGGTCTTCAAGACCACTTGGTCCTTGTGGAACACCAAATAAGGCTCCTTTCACATCAGGGCCTGTAGCTTGGAAATTCTTCAAGCAGAAGTAACGGCAACTAAGAATTAATGCTTTCCAGGAAAGGAAGCTAAGCTTGCAGTCCGCGGCTGGTTCAAATGGGGGTAAGGTGAGCTTTTAAAACACAAAAAGCATGTCTCAAAGGGAGATGGGGTCCTTGATGGGCGGCTTCAAATAAAGAATGCCCTGCAGAAAGGTGCAGGTCACGTTCAACTGTGCCACAGTTCTGCCTTGTACAGGGGTATGGTAGGCAGAGATGGCAGACAAATGAACTTTGACGGATGAGTAGCCCAATCCTGAGTCTGAGAGCAACAACAGGTACTCGAGGATTGAACTCACCGGACAGACCAAGGGATCAAGACAACGGGCAGTAGCCCAGAAGCAGAAGTACTTCCATTTCATGGCATAAGTGGCTCTGGTGGAGGGTTTTCTAGTGGCCACCAGAACGTTGGCAACCCTGTCTGAGACCCCAAAGTGTGACTTGCTAGGTCCTCAGGAGCCACACATGGAGGTGCAGTGACTGAAGGTTCAGGTGAACAAAGGTCCCATCATCCTGGGAGAGCAAGTGAGTGTTCAGTGGCAGGGGAATCGGGGATTCACAGCCAACTGTTGTAGTAGGGGTTAAAAAATCTGCCGTGGCCAC
Organism: Neoceratodus forsteri; assembly: GCA_016271365.2. Classification (NCBI taxonomy): domain Eukaryota; kingdom Metazoa; phylum Chordata; order Ceratodontiformes; family Ceratodontidae; genus Neoceratodus; species Neoceratodus forsteri. The sequence continues at coordinate 913,423,591 of CM028136.1, forward strand.
AGCGGGGCCACAAGGATCATCTCTGCCCTTTCCACTTGCAGCTTGAGAAGTATCTTCTGAAAGAGAAGGAAGGAAGGGAGGGAAAGTGTAAAGGAATTTCCCTCTCCAAAAGGGGGACAAAACATCTCACCAGAAAACTCCAGGCCCTGGATCTAGTGAGCAAAGAATGGGCAACTTTGCGTTGATAGGTGATGCAGAGGTCCAGCTCTGGCCTGCCCCATCTATTGAAGAGGTTGTCGACAATGGACTGTAGCAGGGCCCATTCGTGTACTCTGGACCGAGTCCTGCTGAGAGTGTTGGCCAGGGTGTTTTGGACCCCTGGGACATGAACCGCCAAGATACCTAGGCGGTGAATTATGGCCCAGTTCATGACCCACATTGCTTCCCAACAAAGGAAGTATGAGTTAGTGCCACCTTGCTTGTTGAGGTAAAACACCACCATGTTGTCTGTCTGGATGAGGAGGTGTCCTGGGGAAAGCATTGTGCTCAACGCCTGCATGACATAGAGAACTGCTCTCATTTCCAGAACATTTATGTGGAGAGGCTCCTCGGCCACAGATCAGGTGCTCTGTGTCCTGTAGACACCCAGATGTGCGCTCCAACTGATGCCTGAGGCATCTGATGTCAGGACTTGATCCAGAGCTGTTTTCTGAAAGGGCATCCCCTCTGCAAGAGAGGGGGATGTCATCCACCAGTAGAGTTCTCGATGAACCGGTTCTGGGATAGAGCCCAGTTGGTCCAGATCATCCCATCTTTGGTCCCACTGGACTCTGAGTCCACTGAATCATCCTCATATGCAGTCTAGCTAGAGGGACTGTAACAATAGATGCGGCCATATGGCCTAGAAGCTGGAACAGCATCCTGGCTGGGACTGTTGGGAGGGCTGACATGTGGTGTGCTAAGCCTCGTAGGCAAAGTGCCCTGTTCTGTGGTAAGAAGGCCTTCCCTCTAGTTATATCGAGTAACGCTCCGATGAACTGGAGGGATTGGGTCGGGGTCAGGTAGGACTTTGGTATGCTGATGGTGATACCCAGTTCACTGAGTAGAGAACAGGTGGCCTGGATCATGTGCTGCAGTTGTTCGCTGGACGGGGCCATCAAAAGCCAGTCATCCAGGCAAGGGAAAACATAGTGCTCTATCCTTCAGAGGGCCACTGCGACCACCGCCAGTCACTTGGTAAAAACCCTTGGACCAAAGACAGGCCAAAGGGTAACGCCCTGAACTGGTACTACCTCCCTTGAAACTCAAACCTGAGAAACCTCCTGTGAGGTTTGGCCACTAGGATGTGAAGACAGGCCTCCTACATATCCAGCAACACCAGCCAAGCTCCCTGATGGATCATGAGTAATAATCCTTGTAGAGTGACCATCTGGAACTGTTTGTATTCCACAAACTGGTTGAGGTCACTGAGGTCCAAGATGGGGCACAGGTCCCTGGTCTTTTTGGGCATGAGGAAGAAATGTGAATAGAAGCTTGTGGCCCTCTGAAATGGGGTACTGGCTCTATGGCTCTTTTGAGCAAGAGGGCCTGAATTTCTGCTTGGATGAGCCTGGCATGAGTCGGGGAACAGCAGGAGGGAAGGGGAGGCCAGTCCGGTGGCATCTGGACAAATTCTATTGAGTGTCCGTTGTCAATCATTTGTAGGACCCACTGGTCAGAGGTGATCTCTCGCCAGCCCCTGGCATAGAGAGAAAAGTGGCCTCCGACCACCTCCCCTGTCAAGCTTACAGGAGGGGGTGGGTCCAAAAAAGAGTTAGGTTGTTGTGGGGGGGGGGAGAGTGGCTTGGGCTGGTTTGGCAGCCCGGGAGTCGGACCCTGTGGAGTCTCTGGACGGGCCCTTACGGCCATAAGGGGCTCACTGTTGCTGCTGGGGCTGAAAGTGAGATTGTTGTCTCCCTTTTCCTTGAAAGCAAGGCTTTCGAAAAGGCCTTTGCTCCGGCTTATACATAGAATGCACAGATTGAATGGCCTTGCTGTAGTCCTGCAGTTTGGTGGTGATCTTTTCACAAAAGAGGACAGGATCATGGAAATGTGCATCCAGGATGTTTGTTTGCACATCCTGTGGGAAACCGGAGACTCGGAGCTATGAATGCCTTCGGACTTACACTTCCATAGCTGCGGCCCATGCTGCCATATCTGCTGCGTTGTAGGCCAACCAGAGGACATGCGTGCCCATGACTGAACCAGTTTGCAGAAACTTTTCTAGCTATGCCTTCTGTGGACAGTCCGGGATCTCCTTAACAATAGTGATCCCCTGTTCCCAAAGGGCATTCCGAAATTGTATCATATGGGTAAGGAAGTTGAGACTCCATATGGTACATGAAGCAGAAAAGTAAACTTTACACCCCATGGAATCTAGTTGTTTAGATTCCTTATCCAGAGGCTGAGTACTGAGGTGTCTCAGCGTCTGGGACCTATCATGGGCAGCTGAGATGACTACTGAGTCTGCCAAGGGTTGCTCGCCCAAAAAAGATTCCTCCTTGGGAGCCCTGTAAAGGTGGTCCACCTTCTTGGGTATTGCAGTGGAGGTATTGGGGGTGCTTCGAGGTTGCCTTTGTGACATCCACAAAAGTGTCCACCAAGGGAAGGATGACCACCAGTTGTGGGTCCTTTTGGTGCAGGTACTTGGCCAAGCGGAGTCTTTCAGGGTCCAAATCCTCTGTCTCCCGTCTTAAATTGGCCTGGATATGCTGCATGATCTCCATGAAGGAGGAGTCATCTGACAGTGATTTGGGAGTATCATTTGGGTCTAAGGGGGACAAGTCCCCAATCTATGAGTCTGAAGAATGGTCTGAGTCTACTGAGGAGGTGGAAGAGGAGGACCGAGACCTGTTGCACCATTGTTTCTGCCTATGGCAGTCGGAGGAGCCGGAGGAACTCGGGCTCCTGGGCCGAGACCTGGAGCAGCACGTGAGGAGCCTTGCCCTTATCCTTGCCTGAAGGTGGGGTAGGCTCCATGCCCTTGCCCAAAGGTGGAGTGGGTTCTGTCAGAGGAGGGTCCCTTGTATCCATGGAGGGGTCCTCTATACATGGAATTTTTGGTGGTAGGAGATCCGTCCTAATGGTTTCCCCATCGGTAACCAAAAAGGTCCTTGACCTGGGAGAGGTGTAGCTTTGGGTCTGAATCGGTCATCAGACCAGATGCCAGTCCAGAGCCGTGGTCCAACCTAGAGCCATGCTCTGGCAACGGTGGGAAAATGGGAGGTGATGTCAGGGCTATGGTAGTAGGCCCGACGACAGTAGCCTGGTCTGAGGCCATCATCCAGCAGTCTTAAGAAGAACTGTGTCCAGACTGATTGTCAGCCGGTGGAGAAACCAGCGATGTTGGGAACTGGGTTGCCGTTGCCGGCGTCTGGGCTGCCAAAGCAGTGAGTCAGCTGTCATCGATGGGCATCCCCACTGGACAAATGCTGTGTTGGATGCTTTTCTGATGGCGGCTTGGTGGACCTGGGTGGTTGAGAGGCAGGTCTCCCGGAGGAGTGCCCCGAGGCCTTACGCCTATCCAGGGAGTTGGCACCAGAGACAGAGGCTGACCAGGAGTGGACTGACGTCAGACCCTGACCGAGGTCAGAGTGCCGGCCTGAGGACTGATCAGGCAGCAGGACCTTAAGCGGCTGAAGGGTGGGGCCCAAGGACCCAGAGCCATGGCCCTTAGCTCCCGATGCCTGAACCGGGTTGGGGGGCTTAACAACCATTAGTCTGGAAGGAGAACAGGTCACCTGGGAGACAGAGTCGGAACTGCCCCTGGAGGCAGAATAGGAGCCTGAAGATCTGGATCTGAAGGGAGACCTCTCCTTTTCTCTCTCCATCCAGTTCTCCTTATGCTTCTCTGATGATTGATGGTAGGAAGAACACCTCCCTGAAGAGGAATCTCTCTGCATGGTGGCCAAATGTTGCTCTGTAAGGAAGGCCTGCAGGGTCTTCTGGTGGTGGATCCTCATCCTGCTATTAAACTTTTAATAATACTGGCAGACCTGGGTGTTATGGTCAGGGCCTTAGCACCGCAAGCAGGCAGAGTGCCGATTCTTGGATGGGATTAGTTTGCCGCAGGCACACTTGGAGAGATACTGTTCAATGGAGGATGTCAGAGAAGATGACATACAGAAGCAATGATGCTAAAAAAGAAAACTTTTTCAATAGAAAATTAGTAATCTGGCTAAGAAACTTAGCAAAAATTGTAGTCGAACTAGCAAGAGGCAATCTGTGGAACTGATGAATGCAAGTTGATGGTGGGAAAAGAACTGAGGGGTGCCAGGGACCGCCCTTCCTTTATACCATGCATGATGTCAGGGCAGGCCATGGGGAGTCCCTGCCATAGACTGTTAGCTAGAAGTTTTCATGGTGTCCCGCTGCCTACCGGCTCCGGTCCTACATGTGTTACCTGCTGCAAGAGCTGACTGTTGGAAGTAAGATCAACAAAGTTATCATGCCCCTGTAGAGATCCCTAGCTAGACCATATCTGGAATACGGTTTCATAATCTGGTCACCCTCATTACAAGATGAAATGCAATCAACAGAAAAGCTACAAAGGAGGTTTACTATGTGCATATATGGCTTAGAAAGTTAAGATAATAAAACTAGACTGAATTCTTTGGGGTTATACAGTCTAAAAACAAGGAGAAAAAGAGCATACTGTTACTATACAATATAATCAGGGTCAAACACCTTTGTGCTGAAATGGGACTAGTACTGAAGGATTGTACTCACAGCCAACAGGGGGCCACTGCCTACAGCTAGAGGGAAGAAGGTATAGAATGAATATCAGGGTATCATATTTTACATAGAGAGTGGTGAGGCAGTGAAATGAACTGCCAAATGAACTTGTTATAGCAAAGGACATAAACTGCTTTAAAATCCTCAAGAAAAGAGTCGAAAGAGACTAAATGGGTGTCTCAACGTGGTAAAAAACTGGGTGCATAATCCGAAGTGATCAGCATGTAATTCTAAAAGCAGCCCACAGATCTATGAACTTACATGGTTGGCATTCACTTCAATACCAAAAAACAGGCAACCAGGCCACAGTTTTTTTAGCAAAAATAAACAGTTAACTTTATTGCACAGCACATTGGTTTTTATCTTACCATCACCATAGGCTTTGTCACAACAAGCAATTTAACCGCAAAAACAGTCATATATTCAAAACCGCGCACTTCCCCAAACCCAGAACTGTTGATGCAACAACATCACACGTAACACGCTTATGTAGCGACTTTCGTCATCCTAAGAGCGTGTGTGTTGGAGAGGAGGAGGAGAGAGTTTTATGTGCAAGATTTAAAAAGACACTACATAAAGTACAATACATAAAGTGCAAAGTAGACAGACAACACTGATTAAAAAGATAGTTGTACAAACTTCTTGCAGTCCCACAAGACATACTGCTCCATATAAACTGATGTGCAAGTATTATGTACGATATCCAAAACTGTTCTTTCGGAAATATAAATTATAGAATATTATTTTCATATGCAAGGTTCCAAAGGGTTTTCTTTTGAATAAAAGTTCAGGCAATAAAATCGAGACAGGCAGTTGTGGAGACCAAGGAACACCTGACCAGGCTGGGTGACAAACTATCATCCATTTTGTCGGGCATCTCCTTCTCTGAGATCCTGCCAGTCTGGGAGAGGGAGGCAGATGGACGGAAGGTCAGAGAAGGGAAGATAGGGGAGCTAAACACGTGGCTCAAGGGCTGGTGCCAGGAAAAAGGACACAGATTTGTAGGGGAACTGGCAACAGTTCTGGAAGCGAAAGTTCTTTAAATTTGATGGACTGCATCTGACTAAGGAGGGAGTCAGTGCATTGGGGCAGAAGTTTGACGTCTTTGCAGAATATTTAAACTAGCAAATGGGGAGAGGGGTGCAGCACCCATACACGCCTAATGGGAAGAACACCTCCCCTCAGCTAGTGGTCAAACAGGGATTCAGCATGTTTGCAGTTCATTTGCATCACCAGGTAAGAAAAAGGTTTGTCTCCCCATACAACGACAGGGTAATGCCAAACCTCACCCAACAACTAACACACCAAAATCTAGCCAATGGAAAATCATATACACAATGCTCACAGCCTGGGAAATAAGATCCCAGACCTGCAGGCAAAATGTCAGAGGCTAAACTGGACATAGTAGCAATTAGTGAGACGTGGTTTACCAGTAACCACACTTGGGAGACTTCAGTACCTGGCTATGTACTGTTCAGAAGAGACTGAGGTGCAAAAAGGGCAGGGGGGAGGAGTGGCCCTGTATGTCAATGAAAATATCAAAGCTACAGAAATTCAGAATACACATAAAGGAGCCAGAAGAACTGTGGGTCACCCTGGAAACAGGAAATGGGACAGCCATAAGAACTGGGGTTGTCTACAGGCCCCCAGACCAGGGGGAGGACATAGACACATTACTGTTAGAAGATATACAAAACATGACAGCTAAAGGGAGGTTCTGATAATGGGAGACTTCAACATGCCGGATACAGATTGGTCAATACCAGCAGGAACATCTGCCAGAACTAGACACATAGTGGATTCCTGCAGGGGGAGGGCCTCAAACAACTGGTACAACAACCCACAAGAGACAGGGCTATCCTAGATCTAGTACTGACTAACAGGGAAGGGATCACAGATCTCCAGGTAGAAGGTCACCTGGGGGCCAGTGACCATCACATGGTATGGTTCAATTTGGCTACTACATCTAAATCATCCCATTCCAAGGCAAAAATATGGGACTTCAGAGGAGCTGACTTTAATAAGATGGCCAACAGAGTTAAGCTAGCCCTGGCAAAAGAAACACAGGTGAGGGGGTACAGGCAAAGTGGGCAAGCATTAAGGATGCAATACTTGAAGCAACATCCCATTGTGTTAGACAGAAAAGGAAGTGCAAAAGAAGAAGGAAACCACTTTGGTTCTCAAATACAGTAGCAGAAAAGGTCAGAGCCAAAAGGCTGGCCTTCAGGAAATATAAGGAACACAGCGGATGAAGATAGGAGGCATACCAAACTGCCCTAAGGGAAGCAGGGAAGGCAGTAGGCAGGCAAAGTCCTGAACTGAGGAAACACTAGCACTAACAATAAAATAAGGTGACAAGACTTTCTATAGATACATTAGTGAAAGGAGAAAGTCCAGAGGGGGTATTGCTAAGCTTAATGGAGAAAAGGGAGCATGTGAGGAGGAGGACCATGTAAAAGCATCTATCCTAAATAGATACTTTTGCTCAGTATTTACTGAAGAGAAGGTAGGGCAAGGCCCACAGCTCAGCACCATGGACACAGGGGGGAGGGAGGTGAGCACTACTCCTTCACAAAAGAAAGGGTCCTACAAGAGCTTGCTAAGCTCAGGGTGGACAAGGCAATGGGACCTGATGGCATACATCCCAGGGTACTTAAGGAGCTAAAGGTGGAACTAGCAGAGCCATTAGCAGAACTGTTTAGTGAGTCTCTGAGCACAGGAGAGGTCCCAGAAGACTGGAGAAGGGTTCATGTGATCCCGCCCACAAGAGTGGTAGCAGGGAGGAGGCAGGGAACTACAGACCAGTCAGTCTTACCTCAGTAGTGGTCAAGATTATGGAGGCACTCCTTAAGGAAAGGATAGTGCAACACCTGGAATCCATAGGGCACAGGATCCAAGACAGCATGGGTTTACAAAGGAAGGTCCTGTCAAACTAATCTCATAGATTTCTTTGACTGGGTAACCAGAGTGGTGGACCAAGGGGACAGTTGATGTCGCCTACCTTGACTTCTGCAAAGCTTTTGACACTGTTCCACATAGAAGATTGATAAATAAGCTGGGTAGGCTTGGGGTGGGTCAGAAGTTGGTCAACTGGGTGGCAAACTGGTTGACGGGCAGAAAACAGAGAGTGGTGGTAAATGGTATACAGTCAGAAGAGATGCAAGTCACAAGTGGGGTACTTCAGGGATCAGTCCTGGGGCAGTCCTCTTCAATATCTTCATTAGTGACATTGCAGATGGACTAGAGGGTAAGGCTTGTCTGTTTGCAGATGACACCAAGATCTGCAACAGAGTAGATGATCCAGATGGGGTGGGAAGAATGAGAAGAGATCTGGATAAACTAGCAAAATGGTCAGAAGAGTGGCAACTGGGATTTAATGCAAAGAAGTGCAAGATCATGCACATAGGGAAGAGAAACCCTGAAGCCACCTATAGGCTGGGAGGGGAGTTGCTAGCAGTCACAAAGGAAGAAAGAGACTTGGGCATCATCATCACTGATGACCTGAAATCATCCAAGCAGTAGGTAAGGCTAGGGGGGTGTTAGGGTGTATTAGTAGGGGTATCACAAGTCGTAAGAGGGAGGTAATAATCCCTCTTTACAAGACACTGGTTAGGCCCCATCTGGAGTACTGTGTGCAGTATTGGAGGCCACACCTTCACAAGGACATTAACCAAATTGAGGCAGTCCAGAGAAGGGCAACCAAAATGGTGCAGAGACTGCATCAGAAGACATATGAGGACAGATTAACTGAGCTCAATATGTATACCCTTGAGCAAAGGAGGGAGAGAGGCGATATGATCGAGGCATTCTAACACCTTAAGGGCATTAACAAGGTGAAGGAGTCTAACATGTTTAAATATAAGAAAAATAGCAGGACAAGAGGACACAGCATGAGATTAGAGGGGGGCCGATTAAGGGGGGAATGTGAGGAAATTTTTTTTCACAGAAAGGGTGGTGGATGCACGGAATGGCCTACCTCAAGAAGTGGTGGCTATGAATACAGTGCAGGGCTTCAAACAGGCATGATATATGCATAAGGGAGCAATACAAATGACTATGAATAGATAGGCCACTGACAGAGCAAAGGCCGATGGCACATTTATAAGGTAGAAAAAGAAATGGGCGACTGAATGGGCCTTGCGGTCCTTATCTGCTGTCAACTTCTATGTTTCTATGCTGCCCTGACTATATTTCACATTGTTCTCAAAAAAGCTTATAGATATAGCAGCATGTCATTTCCTGGCATATTTCAGGCAGTAGAGCTGGCAAAGTCATGCTGCCCCGATCTTCTTTGTTAACTATCATTTATTTTTTTTATTTATTCCTTCCCCCATCCCACTCCCCCACCACACACACTTCTCACATACTCCTGCACCTCCCTGACAAAGCCTCTGGGCGGCTGTCCCCCCCTCTCCTGTTCCACCCCTCACCCCCTTTCCAACATATGACAAAGTCCCCTCAGGCTACTCCTCCCTAACATCAGGCTTGATTCCTTGAGGCCTTTTTTTTTTTTTAAGACTTAACAATATAAGTTGAACCGCATGCCAAATGCACTTCCAGTGCCTGTACAGCTTAAGAAATGCAATAATCTACTTGCCTGCATGTACAGCCTGTCAGTATTCTGTCATCCTGCAATGCTCACCAAACTACCACTGTAATCTTGTCTCCTCCCCTAATGTAATGGAACCTTGTAATTTGTTCTGTCTGTTTGTTCTACCTGACATGGAACCTTTGTAAAAGAGCCTGTTGGCTCAAAGGTGTTAATCTGCAAACGAAATAAATAAAAAAAAATAAAAAACTATCATAATGAAAACATTTTGTGGCAACAGAGCTGACAAGTCCTATTGCCACATCGACAACCAAAAACAAGCCCTTCCTACATGTAAAATACCAAAAGACCTTGCTTTCAGGTGCAGCAGAGCCAAAATGTCATACTGTCACCAACAGCTTTTTCTCCTTTAGCCTTTTATAGCCCACAATGTGAAGCGAACTCATACACATTTTTCTCGACAAGAGAACAGAACATCTTTTTCTGGCATTTTTCAGGCAGTAGAGCCGAACAAGTCATGCTGCCCTGACCTTTGTTAACTATCATAATAAAAACATTTCGTGGCAACAGAGCCGCCAAGTCATATTGCCACATCGACAGACAAAAACAAGCCTTTCATGCAGGTATAGCAGAGCTTGAAAGTCATGCTGTCGCCGACAGTTTTTTTAAAAAAGAACCCTTTCTTAACCTTTTTACATCCCATATTGTTAATACAACTCATGACCATTTTTTGACAAAAAAACTTTTTAACACAAGGCTTTCGTTGCAGCTTCTATATTGAACTTAAACCTTCCGGCTTTAAATCTCAAAAGGTGTAGACGTTTGAAACATGCATTGTATATTTACTAATGTTCTAACCTTAAAAAACATTCTTCTCAATTATATTGCAATAGCAAATAGTAATTTATATAATGCACATGTTCTCACATAATAAAAGGTGATATCTGACTGACCTTTTGCATATTTCTTACAAATAGTTATACAAAGGGAGTTCTTCATTTAACCCATTAGGGGTCAGTGTATCCAATTTACAAATCCAATAGGCTTCTCTTTGCTTCAACAGACATTTTATATTGCCTCCTCTAATTTCCAGGTCTATTTTCTCGATCCCAATAAACTTTAGAGATGCCACTGAGCCATGGCCTGCTGCCTTGTAATGTTTTGCCATGGCATATTATTCATTATTTTTCTGTATTGCTGCCTTATCTTCTCCAATCCTCTGTTTAAGAGGTCTCTTTGTCTCACCAACATATGCCTGTCCACAAAGACACATCAGAAGATAGACAACTGCCGTAGTGCTGCAATTTATGAATTGCTTAATAGGGTATCTTACTCCTGTTCTGGGATGGCAAAAAGTTTTTGTATTGTATGTACAGTATTTGCACAATGAATACAGTCCCCACATCTATAAGTTCCTATTGGCAATCCTGGTAACCATGTTTCTGCTCTTTGTTTTGGTGGAGCAAATAAAACCCATGATAAAGGCAGGGGTGTAGGTACCTTAGGAACAATATCCCATTGTCGCAGAACATAGTTTCTCACTTGGAAGTAACAGAAAGAATCTATCTGGGAGTCCATATTTCCCTTGTAAATCTGTAAATGATACAATACCTGTGTTTGTTAAAAACTGGTGAATATAATTAAGCCCCACCCTCCTCCAAGAAGCAAAGGTTAAGTCAAATCTAGACTCGTAAAGTTATTGTTCTCAGATAATAGGGTATAGAAAAAGATTATTTCTTTAAATGCAGCGTTCTGTTTTAAATTATGCCATACCTTCAAAATCTGGGCTGTATAGTTGGTAAAATTATGGAGGTGAGGGGCCCGTCTCTTTGAAGCAAAGACAACCTTCTCTATATCATACAAATCATTTATTAGAAATTCTATATCCTTCCATGGGGCAGAAAATGTTGGGGATAGCCATAAAGAACAGGTTACTCACCTGTAACAGTAGTTCTAGGAGTGGTATATGTTGTTCATCCACACTTATTGGCATGTCCCTTTCCCCTTTAAATCTTGCCGGAAGTCTTCAAGCTGACTTCTCCCACCCACCCGGGTGGTATATACCTCGGCTCGGCCCCATGACACCAGATCTTAGCCTGCTGGAAGCAAGGTTGTGTGCCTGAAGCTGGTGAGGTCGTATGTGTGTGTGTGTGTGTGTGTGGATGAACAACATATACCACTCCTAGAACTACTGTTACAGGTGAGTAACCTGTTCTTCTAGGAGTTTGGATATGTTGTTCATCCACACTTATTGGCAGACTCCTAGCAGTTCTCTGGGAGAAGGGAGGTAAGGCGCACACCCCCTACTTAGGAAATAAAGATTGGAGAACCGAGGTCCCAAAACCAGCATCCCGGCATGACTCAAGGTCGATGTGGTAGTGGGTAATGAGGGTGTTTGCTGACTTCCAGGTAGCCGCCCGACAGATTTCCTGGATAGGGATGTCCCTGGAAGCAGCCACCAATGCAGCAGTATGGCGGGTAGAATGAGCTCTTATACCTCTGGGAGGCTCCTTGCCCGCCAACTCATAGCACAGACCTATGCATGATGTAATCCATCTTGCTATGGTCCATTTGGCTGCAGGTCTGCCAGAAGCGGCTTCAGCATAGGTGACAAACAGCTGGAGAACCTCTCCATGAATTTCCGCCGTCCTCTCCTTGTAGTAAGAGAGAGCATGTCTCGGGTCCAAAGTATGGAGCCTGTACTCGGCGTCCGAGGTGTAGTTAGGGTAGTAAACCAGAAGAGTCAACACCTGGTTAAGGTAAAACTCTGACACCACCTTCGGAAGGAATTTCGGTTGGGGCGCAGGACAACTTTGTCCCTGTGAAAGACCAGAAAAGGGGAGTCTACCGAAAGCGCCTGGAGCTCTGCTGTCCTTCTGGCAGATGTGATAGCCACCAGGAAGGCCGTCTTCCACAACAAGTGTGAAAGCTCACATTTGTGCATGGGTTCAAATGGCTTGCCCATGAGCTTTGCCAAAACCAGCAACAGATCCCATGGAGGTGGAGGTTCACGCACCAGAGGGGATATGTGATCCAGGCCTTTGAAAAAGCGCCCGACCACTGTCTCCTGTGCCAATGTCAGCTGACCGGCCTGCACCCGGTAAGCAGAAATGGCTGACAGGTGCACCCTAAGGGTCAATGACCATGCACCCCCTTTGGAGAGAGACCAAAGGTAGTCGAGAATGTTAGCCATAGAGCAGGATAAGGGGTCCATACCCTTACCCTGGCACCAAATGGAAAACCTTTTCCATTTGAAGGCATAACATGTCCTGGTCAATTCCTGATGGGATGCCTCCACCAAGGTGTAGACATCGTCGGAAAGACCCAAAGCCTGGAACTCTAGCCGCTCAGGTACTGGGCTGTGAGGTGCAGGGACTGAAGGTCCGGATGAAGGACCTTCCCCTGATTCAGAGATACAAGGTCCGGGCATGTACAAAGCTGCTCCGGGGGCCTGCAGCTGAGGCTGAGCAGATCTGGGTACCAGAACTGGTGTAGCCAATCTGGGGCTATCAAAATCACCTTCATCTTATCCTTCCTCACCTTGAGTAACACCTTGTGGAGAAAGGGAAATGGAAGGAAGGCGTAGAAGAGGCCTGGGGTCCACGGCCTTGAGAAGGCATCCCCTTGCAGCGAGCCGTGCTGAGTGGTGTGGGCATGATACAGCCTCAGCTTGGTGTTTTCCTTGGAGGCAAACAGGTCCACCAGCGGTTTGCCCCAACAGGAGAACAGACTGTAAGCTACCTCTGGATGGAGAGACCACTCGTGGGATGTCTGACCTATGTGGCTGAGAGCATCCGCCAGCTGGTTCGAGGCTCCTGCCACATGGATGGCTAGGAGATCCTCCTCCAACCGGCTTATGAGGGTCCAGATGCAGAGTGCCTCCTTGCACAGCAGACGGGAGTGTGTGCTGCCGTTTGTTGAGGTAGTACATGGTCGTGGTATTGTCCGTCTGGACTTGAACCACTTGACCCCGGAGCTGAGGAGCAAAAATTGACAGTGCCAGTCTGACTGCTCTGAGCTCCAACAGGTTGATGTGACATCAGGACTCCTCGGGGGTCCAGAACCCATGGGCTCTGTTGTCACCCATGTGGTCTCCCCAGCCCATGAGAGAGGCATCAGTCATGAGGACGACCATCGGCTCGGGGCGGACAAACGGGATCCCTTTCTGCAACCAGTGTGGGGCGGTCCACCATTGGAGAGCATCCCACATCTTCTGGGTTACAGTGATCGGCTGGTCGAAATGACCATGGCACTGAGTCCACTGGGCAGCCAACTCCCACTGGAGGGGGCGCATGTGCAGCCAGGCTCAACGGACTACCAATGTGCATGCTGCCATGTAACCCAGAAGGCACAGAAAGTCCCAAGCAGGGCGCAAGTGCCCAACCAGAAATGACTGGACAAAGGAGGAGAGAACCTCCGCCCTGTCCACCAGGAGCCAAGCTCTGGCTTGACAAGAGTCAAGCTCTGCCCCGATGAAGCCCATCACCTGAGAAGGCACGAGTTCCAACTTGGCCTCGTTAACCAGGAGGCCGAGTTGGGAGCAGGTTTGGAGGGCCAGATCCCTGGACCTCTCCACTTCCTGTTGGGTGGAACATGGCAGGAGCTAATCATCGAAGGAAGGGTAGATTCTGACTCCTCGACGCCAAAGGTGGACTGCCACCACTGCAATGCATTTAGTGAAAACCCATGGGGCTAATAACAGGCCGAACTGCATGCTCAGAACTCGTACAGGGTCCCTTCGACCCTGAATTGGAGGAACCGCTGATGGGAAGGATGGATTGGGATGTGAAAGAACGCGTCCTGTAGATCCAGTGAACAGAACCACATGTTTTGCTCCAGGGATGGAATGATCTGGTTCAGAGTGACCATCTGAAAGGTGCGGGACCTGAGATATTGATTCAGGTCATGGAGATCTAGGATGGGGCGCCAACCCCCCCGTCCACTTGGGCACCTGGAAGTACCTGGAAACAAAGCCTGGGTCCGTTAGAGGATCTGGCACTGGGGCTACTGCTTCCTTGTGGAGGAGCTGAGCCACGTCATCTCGAAGAGCCAACTGGGTGCAGATGGAGATCCGTTCCTCCCGAGGGGCGTGGGCTCAGCTGGGAGGGTACTGCTCGAATTCCAGAGGCAGTCCCTGACCGACCACTTCGAGAACCCACCTGTCCAAAGTGATAGTGGATTAGGTGGAAAGGAAGTGGTGGAGCCGACCCCCAAGAGGGGACCCAGAGCTGGCATGAGGGGTGTAGGGGTGGCAACCCCCAACCCGTCACTGAGCAGGCTTAGAGGAGGAGGAGGAGTAGGCTCCAGGACCTGTGCCTTGGCCTCCTTTACGGGCTGTTGAGGACCCTGCTTGGGCCGCGGGTGCCAAGCTTGAGCCTGCTGTTGCTGTTGCTGCTGCTGTCCTCCTTGATAGGAGGACTGCCGGACTGCAGGGGAAGAGTGCAGAAATGGCTTCTTCTTCTTTCTCTTCTGCTGGTTCTTGCCCGAATAACCCTTGACAGAAGTAGCATCCAAGGTGGCACTGGACTGCTCTATACGTTGAAGGTGACCGGCAACTCCTGGACCAAACAAGTCGGTACCCGGGAAGGGCACATCAGCAAGCCTATGCTGGGTATCTGCCGGGAAGGAGGAAAGCCTCAGCCAAGTCCTGCAGCGAGAGGCCACTGCGGCTGCCAATGAGCAGGCACAAGAATCTCCTATGTCCAAGGCTGTCTGGAGCTGCTGTCTTGCGACAGCACAATCTTGGTCATGGACCTGCTTGACCATAGTCTGCATGTCCGGTGGGAGATAAGGGAGGACCTTGTCCAATGACCCCAGAAGGGCGTGAGAGAAATGTGCCATGATAACCGCTGAGCTGGCCTGATGAAGGCCCAGAGAAGAGGCAGCGTAAACCTTACAGGCAGAGTGGTCCATGTTTTTGGACTCTTTGTCTGGGGGTCGGTCAGTGTCGGCCAAACTACCCATATGCCTGAACACAGAGGCGGTCACCAGGCTTTTGGCTGAAGGGTGCTCTGTGAACCTCGCAAGGGACCCCATGGGCACCATGCACTTGCGAGTCATGTGGGCAGATGGTGCTGGGCAGGAGGCTGCCAAAGTTCAAGGGCCGTTCAACAATGGCCTCGGCCACTGGAAAGGCCTTCTCCATTGGGGTATCCCCTCTCTTGAGGATGTCAGTGAGAGGGTACTTGCCTTTTTCTGGATGGGCTCCAGGGGCATTCCAGTGGAATCGGAGATGAGGCGGAGAATGCCCTGGAAGGAGGAAGGGCCTTCCTCCATCCCTGTGCCGACCGACGACTCATCATCCCCGGGATGTGAGTGCAAGCCGGTGACGTCCGAATCTGAGGAGTCGTGATAGAGCACTCTACCGTCTAAGTCACCCTCGATCTGCCGAGGATGGTCCAGGGTGACTGTAATTGACAGACGCCGGGGAAGCCCGGTGTCTTGTCGGTCCCCTTTAGAAGGTGCCCCTCCCTCAGGCTGTTTAGGTGATGGTTCCACCTGAATCGATGGAGAGACCAGGATAGGCCAAACTGGGAGACAGGCCAGCCCTACAGGCAGAGGAACCGATGGCTTTGGTTCTGGAGGGGTCGGCATCGGCATTAGGAGGCAAAAGCCAAGTGATGGCTGGGGTGGGCGGCAGAGCCAGCTTCTGCCCTGTCAGGATCAGCTGCTGCCACAAAAGGTCTTCATAGCACTGATGGAGTTTCCACCGGAGACTCTCCTTGTCCAAGGAGGATGAGGACCTGTGAGCGCTTGTGGCTCTTTCTCGGTCGTTCGACCGAGGGGGTTCTGGACCTCGACCAAGATCGGGGAGGCCGACTCAGCTGATCAGGAGACACCGGGGTTGGTGAAAACCGAGGGTCTGGAACCAGGCCCTTGACGGGGACACCAGCAGGCTGGGTCTCCTCATCAGGGAATACAAGGACTGAAGTCCATTCCAAGGAGTCATCGGGGTTAGCCGGTGATAAGGGGTCGATCAGGTCGAGGATAATTTTGACCTCATCGACCACTTCCTTGGTCCTGTGGCCAGACGGAAGATCCGTGAAGCCGGCGGCTGAGGATCTCTCTCAGTCACAAGAACGTCTTCGCCGAGACTAAGACCCAGGGTCCTCCTCTCTCTTCCGAGAACGGGAGGAGTGCAAGCCCGAGGGCGCCTCACGCTGAGTGGGGAGAGACTGGCACAACTCCTTGAAGGAGCCCATAAAGGTGGAGCCAAGGTTCAGAGGAACAAAAAAGCTTCGACTGGTCGAAGCACAAGCTGCTTCCTCCTCGAACGCCTTCATCTGTTTCAGCTGTTCAGCCGCAGAAACCACCCACCTTGCCACCTTTGATTTCACCGGTGGGTTCCTTTTCTCTGGTCTCTCCAGCTTCAAACGTGCCTTGCGGTCATCCAGGACGTTGGGATGGAAAGCCAGGCAATAACTGCACAACGAGGTGTCATGGCCGACACCTAGGCAGTAGACGCACGTGAGGTGAGGATCGGTGCACAACATCTTCTGGCCACAAGGGCACTGGCGAAATCCAGGGGAAGATTTTTCCTTCATGGTAGATGCGATGAAAGCGCGATCACTAACTCGAATGAGTTTAATTTTTGGTAAAAAACGATGGTTAGAATCCAGGGCCTACGATATGCTGAGAGCACGAGGGAACCTGTATCTTCCAGTGGAAAGGAAGAGCTGGCGTCATGGGGCAGAGCCAAGGTACATACCACCCGGGTGGGTGGGAGGAGCCAGTTTGAAGACTTCCGGCAAGATTTAAAGGGAAAAGGGACATGCCAATAGGTGTGGATGAACAACATATCCACGCTCCTAGAAAACAAAATTTTAAGGAATGCTGCCTTAGCATAAAGTAACAAATTGGGTAGGTTTACCCCCCCCCCCCACAAGCCACCGAGAGCTGAAGAAGGGAAAGACACACTCTAGGCCTCTGTTCCTCCCCCCCCCAATAAAATTAGATATTATTCTGTTCCAAGATCTGAAGTAAAATCCAGAAGGAAAAATGGGAACGTTCTGGAACAGATATAGAAAATGGGGAAGGATATTCATACGAATAGTTTCTATTCATTTAAAAAAGGTAAGGCACAATTTCCTGCATTTGGTTGTCATTCTGAATTAGGACGGAGAGAGGTTCATAACGGACCAGCTCTAAGTGACTCAGGTCTAGGGGAATGTGTATCCCCAAGTATTTAATCTTGGTGCAATGCCATTTTCTAGGGAATATTTGCTTTAAATTGTGGGATGGATGAAAATAAAGTAATAATACCTCAATTTTGGTAATGTTAAGTTTTAAATTTGCCACCCTCTCAAATTCCCTTAAATTATCCCATATCGCCGATATCGATTGTTTGGGGGACAATACAGTTACGCAAACTAGGAAACTTTATATGTTGTTTGTCCCAGGGGAATCACCTCAATTTGCGCATCCTTCTTAAGTGACGCTGCCAGGGGCTCCATGTGAGGGGTAAATAGCAGGGGAGAAAGGGGGCATCTCTGTCGTGTTCCATGCTGCAGGGGTATAGGAGAAGAAAGGGCACCATTTACACAAAACTAAGCCTGGGGATGGAAATAAATGTGTTGGATCCATTTCAAAAATGATTTGGGAAATGAAAACTGTGACACGGTGTCCCAGAGAAAATCCCAGGAAACCCTGTCAAATGCCTTTTCAGCATCCAAACTTAACAGGGCTGCTGGAATTTTTTTTAATATGTATGTTCTAGTAGTAGCATGGATCGACGAATATTGTTGGTGGTATTCCTTTGTTTGATAAAGCCAGACTGATCAGGGTGAATAAGTGTTGGGAGTATTATATCTAATCATGTAACCCAAATGGCCATATAAATTTTATAATCCACATTTAATATAGAAATTGGGTGGTAAGAGGCCGTTTCTGTAGCATCTTTTCTGGGTTTGGGGAGTGGGGCTATGACTGCGTAGGCCAAGGGAGGGGGGTGGGGGAATTCACCCTCTGCCACAGCTCTAAAGGTTAATAACAGAATGGGAAGAAGTTGCCCAGCAAATTTTTTGTACCATTTGGCTATAAAGCTGTCAGGGCCAGGACACTTGAAATGGTGTAAGGCCTGAATGTGCTTTAAGACCTCGTCTGGTCCGATGGGAGTTTCATGGGTAGTGCATTGTTATTCAGAAAGTTTCGGGAGAAGGAGGCAAGATAGAAAATCCCCTCTAGTGTCCGCCAGATTGGGAGAGGATGAGGTTGTATATAGGAACTGATAGAAAGAAACAAAGGGCGAACGGACTTGTTCTTCCCTATGCGAAATTTGTTGCGTGGTAGGGTGTTTAACTTTAATTATTGTTGCAGCCTGTTTTTGCATAGAGAGCTTATGAGCCAGCAAGTGAGTGTCCCTGGTACCTCCCTCATAATTAGCTTGTTTCAAGTATGTTAGGGTCTGGAGAACTCTGAGATCCATTATTTTTTGTAAGTCTTTTTTTGTTGCCCCGATTTGTCTTTGTAATTCGGAATCTCCCTCCTATAAAGTAGGTAGGTCTGGAGTTGTTCTTGTAGGAAATGATAAGTGGCTTCCAATTTACGTTTCTGATGTGAGGGATAGGCTATTGTTTCACCCCGCATCACCGCCTTCACTGTGTCCCACTGTATGGGATCAGATACATCAAATGTGCTATTATCTGGTAGGACTTGAGGAATACAAGTGTGTATATAATCTAGGTGTCCTGGATCTTGCAAAAGGGAGGGGTTAAGACGCCAAAGCTTTTGTATTTGGGGTTTCCCCACATCGATTTTTAAGATCAAGGGTGGTGATCCGATAGGAGACGAGGTCCCAAGGATATATATCCTCAACCAGAGAAAAATGTTCACAGGTTATAAACAAATAATCTAAACGAGAATAAGTCTGGTTAACTAGGATCTGCTCTTTTTTTTATCATTTAGTATTTTATTTTTGTTTTCAAAGTTTAAATTCATACATTCAGGGATAAACATTAAAAAGGTTTTCTTCATTTAACTCTCAAGTACAGTTATGTTTACCTTGATGCACAAGGTGTCTAGACCATATCAAGTGGAGGAGGGTAAAAAAAAATACATTAATTAATTTCCAGGTACTTCTGCTATTTTAAGAATATCTCTATTTTGTAATCGGATATATTGACAGGACAAAACAAAATTCTTAACCCACTGCCCTCCCAACAATATAATTTATTTATTAACTTTTAACTTTATTAAATCACTGCTTAACTCACAAGTGCCATCATAAACTTAAAACTAATTCTAGTATACCCTTAATACTCCCCACAATGAATTTTCAACTTTAAAGCTTCTTTTATTTATTTAGGATCTGCATCTTATCCAGTAGGTAGGGAAATGGGCAGACTAGGTGGGCCAAGCGGTTCTTATCTGCCATCAAAGTCTATTTTTCTATGAGTAAAAAGTAAAACCCTGTACAGAGGGGAATAATGTCCTCCTTCTGGAGTCCACAATGCTGAGATGAGCCAGAGTTCCCTTCAAATATTTTATGGCGTTTGAAGTTCTATAAGCCTGTGGGTTGGAGGAATATAACTGGGAGGAAATAGCTATGTTAAAGGTTCCTCCCCATAATCAATCTGCCATGTAGCATGTCTAGGACCTTATGTAACAAAAGAATGCATTATTGGAAGGGTAGATTGGGGTGGCAAGTATACACTTATCAACATCACTTCTTGAGAATAAAGAATGCCACTCAAAATCACATACCTGCCCTGAGAATCTATATGTTTTTCTTGAATCTCAAGGGGTGTGAAAGTAGGCACCAGTATGACTGCCTCCCCTCCCCATCTACGGTCACTAGTATGGGAGGACGCATATACTTAATAGCGATTACCCCATCCCAGCTTTTGATGTTCTACTTCAGATAAATGGGTTTCTTGTAAGAAGTAACGATCAGCCACTTGTTTTCCTAGGTATTGTATGAGCCAAGTTCTTTTTATTGGGTTGTGAAGACCATTGACATTCTATGAAAATATTTTGACAGGGTTTACTGCCATCTTGGAAAAAAGAAGGAGGGAGACTCCCCAGGAGCAGGAAGAACCACCTTGATATCCAAAAGAGGGCACTGACCATGCCCGCCTCGACCCAGCCATCCTGAAGGATCTGATGCAGCCAGCTGGGAAGAAAATGACAGCTGCACACACACAAAGTCCTGGCCATCCTGGAAAGGACCCTCCCCCTTCAAAAATAAATGATCTTGTATGACTTAACCATATCTTGTGTGCTTCTCTTTGTTTTTGAAAAGCAACTTAAAAGGAATAGACCATAGCATTGGTCAGAACTAGTATTGGTCACAAAGCTGTTAACAGCCCTTGTAAGTCCCTCCCTCCTCCAAAAAATCTGAAGCATATGTGAACCAAAAAAAGATGCTGAATTCTGGTTTGCAAACCCTTATAAAAAGGAGAAGAAAATTTCCTAAATGACTGGGAAAAACTTATATACAAGGTCAAGAAAAAACATGTACATGATAACTTCCATATCGAAGTTGGGAAAATACATCCACCTCCAGGATCCCACAAGTGTTAGTCCCAAGTCTGGGTCTACCTTGAGGCAGGGGGCTTTAGTTACAAGTGCAGTGGGATTGGGCCCCTGAAGAACCAAGATGTTCCAGTTTAAAGAAAACAGTGCCAAAATGGCAAATAAAAATAAAAGGGATGGCTCCATGCAGGCACTTCATACAATGAGACCCCCACCCAGCTGATTCTAGCTCAGCTTTAATTATCAACGGAGCCTCCCCGGGCAGGGGGTGTTTGGGGGAAAAGTTATCTTCTCATCCCATTGAAAGTGCAAGACTGCATGATATCCTCCGTTGGGAGTGAAGCTACAATAACCCCTTTGGGGATTACAGAATAAAAGTGTCACTTATTATTTATGCCCAATTAAACCTGACCTGGCACAAGAATAGTCCCCTAGGTTGTATGTCTAGAAAGAGAAGCCCCAGGAAAGGGTAAATACCCTCGAATTCTCCTTAATTCTTGGGAGTACTTTGCACCCTTCATTTGATATCTGGCCCAAGGTAAAATAAAGAGAATCAAGAGATCCCTGCTAAAGATACCAGCAGAATGGCCAGGGAATCCAGATGACAAGGGAGCTCCCTTGCTACATTCAATATTTAATAGTAAACTAGTCTAGACCCCGAAATGATCCAGGGGGAATTCACCCAGTAAGGAAATAAATTGGTAACTGGGCCTAAACTTGGTCCTTATTGACTTTGTATTGGTTATTGGCCCTATTAAACTGATCTGGACCTTAAAGTAGTCAAAGGGGAGATTCCTGAATAATAGAAATAAAGTGGTGAAGTGTCCAGGGTAATGCCCTAACTGGCATTGTTTTTGTATTAAATATTGTCTCTGTGTCTTCTTTAAAAGACTGTTTTGTTCAGGATGCGTTGGGTGGGGTAGGAGAAGGGCATGCGAGACCGGGAAAGACGATCAGGCTGCCCCCAACCAAATTGTTTCCCCGAAGACCCCAACCCCACCTATCACTTGCGGACAGACTGCTAGGTCCTACCACCTCAAGGAGACAGCATTATACTGGGATGTGGGGATGCCAGTAGATCCGCCAGTCACAGGCCCCAAGTCGCCAGTTCACCCCACTCCCACTCACCGCCCCCCCATTCAGGGCAACCCACCAACCTATAAGGCCTCAATCACTGTAGGACTTATTTAGCAGCATCCACTTCCCTGTCTTTCACAAGTCCTCAGCATAAAGAGGCCGGAGATCGAAATTGCTGGAGTTGTCTGAGTATTTCCTCAGTGAGTTGATCTGCACTGTTCAAAATCCTGGGTTGCAGCGTTATTCCGTTGGCATGAGGGGTCTCTCTCCTGTTGTCGTCGGCTGATTGTGTTCTCCATGTTTACCCAGTACGCCATGGGTCTGAAGATCCTTTTTTGCTTCCTTGGCCATGGTGTAGAGATGTGGCCCATTTGGAAACTGCATCAAAAGCTTCACAATGTAAGGAGTTTTAAATTTCAAGCCGTTTTTTCAAAAGCAGGGAAATAAAGGAATATATTCCCTTCTTTGCTTCTGCGTAGTAGGGGCATAATCGTCGTCGACAAAGATTTGTTTGGAGGCATATTTCAAAAAAATTTTCCCCAAGCTTTTTGTAAGAGGTCCTCATTGACAGCATAATTTAGGAAATGGACTACTATGGACCTGGGCCGAGCATCCAGCGTGTGGGTTTGGGGCCCAGCACCCTATGCGCTCGTTCGATGTCAATCGGGTAGTCAGACCCCAGGTCCCGCATGGTACAAAGAAAATTGTCCAGAGAAGCAGGCATACAGTATATTTGGCATCTACACCCTCTGGGATCCTGTATATCCATAAATCTTTGCGCCGTCCTCCATTTTTGGCATCCTTTTGCCTTAGAACGATTTGCAGCTGTGTGTGGGCGAAGTCTGCAGCCACTGATTTGAGATGGTCAAGGCGGGCTGTATGCATGAATATTTGGAGGTTGACCTCATCAGTCCTACTTTGCAGTGTACCAAGATCCGTTTTAAGATCTCAGATCGAGTCCCGCATCTTGGCCTGGAATTCCTGCATGGCCGCTAGAGTAATTCCATTAACATTCTCACTACTCATATTGATTGCTAGACAGGTGGGGACTGATCTGGTAGCTGGCTGGTTGGTGAAGAAGGCTTTCAGCACAACGCACTCCCAAGAACAGTGGAGTAGTTTTGGGAAGCAGGGCAACATGGCTTGTTTTATTCTGCGACAGGTATGCCACCGTTGCCAATGTAGAGTGTGACCTTACCAGAACACCTTATTGTGTCATCTGCCTGCTGGCTTCTGTCACGCTCCTATGTTCCTTGTTTTTACTCAGGAAGAAGGCCACAGCAATGGCTATGGACTGTGAACTGCAGTGAAGCAAAATATCCAAGGACACCTTCGGTCGGTGTGAGGAAAGTGAAGGCAGACTGCCCAGAAAAAGCTGAAAAGGAATGTATTCCAACCAACCATTATCCTATTTTATCTTATGCAGTCTGTTTATAGTCTGCATACACATATCACATAAAGTGGGGAAGATCATGGAAGCACTACTGAAGGAGAGATTGGTGGAACATCTGGTTGTCAATGGACTACAGGACCCAAGGCAGCATGGTTTCACCAGGGGAAGGTCATGTCAGACCAACCTCATTGAATTTTTTGACTGGGTGACTAGGGAGGTGGATCAGGGGAGGGCAGTGGACATGGCCTATCTGGACTTCAGCAAGGCCTTTGACACTGTGCCACATAGAAGACTATTGCACAAACTGGGGAATATGGGTGTGGGCAGGACAGAAGTGTGGGGTAGGTAACTGGCTGGGCAGCAGGACACAGAGGGTGGTGGTAAATGGCTGTCACTCCACAGAGGGAAGAGTGACCAGTGGGGTACCACAGGGATCAGTGCTGGGACCGGTACTATTCAATATCTTCATCAGTGACATTGCGCAAGACCTAGAAGGCAGAATTTCACTGTTCGCTGATGACACAAAGCTCTGTAACAGAGTAAACACACTAGAGGGTGTAGACAGAATGAGAAGGGACCTGCAGAAACTTGAAGAATGGTCAGGGGTTTGGCAGTTGAAATTCAATGCAAGGAAGTGCAAGATAATGCATATGGGGCACAAAACCCTGGCACAATATATCAGTTGGGGGTGAGGATATAGCATGCACCAAGCAGGAAAGGGATCTTGAGTTATCATCTCTGATGACCTCAAGGTAGGGAAACAGTGTGACAAGGCAGCAGGTAAAGCAAATAGGATGCTGGGATGCATAGGCAGGGGCATCACCAGCAGGAAAAGGGAGGTCATAATTCCACTATACAAGACACTAGTGAGGCGCACCTGGAGTACACTTGTGCAGTTCTGGAGACCTACCTCACGTAAGGACATAGACAGGGTGAGAAGGTTCAGAGGAGGGCAACAAAGATGGTGCATGGATTGCATCACAAGTCCTATGAGGACAGGTTGAAGGCACTGAACATGTACTCCCTGGAGGAGAGGAGGAGAGAGGGATATGATAGAGACATACAAGTATCTTACAGGGAGGAACAGGGTGCAGGAATGCACTATTTTTAAGCGAAAAGATGTTCCAGGACTAGAGGCATGGGATGAAGTTGGAGGAGGACGATTCAGAGGAAACGTGAGGAAGAATTTCTTCACAGAACAGGTGGTGGACAAGTGGAACACCCTGCCAGAGGAAGTGGTGGGGGCTGAAGCAATCACGGGATTTAAGAATGCATGGGATAGACATAAAGGAATTCTGGAGGTCAGGGGTAAGGGGCAACAGACTTCCTGGAAAACATAAACTGAACTTACAAACTTAAATGGGCAGACTGGGTGGGCCATAGGCCCTTATCTGCCGACACAGTCTATGTATCTGTCTATGTATCTATGTATAAATTTTATTGTAGTACTGTACAGTAAGTAGTTTTATTGTAGTATTGTAGTGTGCCTTATTTAAAAAAAACAACTTTTTGCAGTTTGTACATATTGGGTGGGATATTCAGAACTGCGCCTGGCAGGGGTGCAAGCTGGGTGCAGCGCAACTGGGATGCGCCAGTGTGTGGATTGGACGATATTCAACGGAGCTGCACCATGGCTCAGCACCGTTGAATATGGCACTGTGGCCACCTGCACTGCGCATGGCGCAGTGGCACTGTGCCAGCACAAGTGGCCAGAGAGGAGCAGGGGGATGCGCTAGCGCAAGTGCCGTTGCAGTAGGCGCATCAACCGCAATATTCAGCGGTGGACATACAAATGGGGCCATAATGCATGCAAGGCACAAATGGGGCCATTAGCATGTCATGATGGCCCCATTTGCATGCAGGTGCGCCAATCCCTGACGACTTGCGCCTGGCGCCCTGCCAGGCAGCAGCCGTTTGGGACAGACGCCCACTGCCCCCACCAGTAACGCACTCTGACGCCTGATCGCGGGCATAAGTATAAAGATTCAACGTCCTATATCCCTGGTGGTCCCGTGGACCGCTTCCAGCCCGATCGCGGGCATAAGTATAAAGATTCAATGTCCTATATCCCTGGTGGTCCAGTGGACCACTTCCCACCCGATCACGGGCATAAGTATAAAGATTCAACGTCCTAAATCCCTGGTGGTGCAGTGGACTGCTCCCCGCCTGATCGCGGGCATAAGTATATAAAGTCAACGTCCTATTTCCCTGGTGGTCCAGTGGACCACTCCCTGCCCGATCACAGGCATAAGTATATAAAGTCAATGTCCTATTTCCCTGGTGGTCCAGTGGACTGCTTCCTGCCCGATCACGGGTATAAGTATACAAATTCAACATCCAAACCATCCCTGGTGGTCCAGCGGTACCCCTCCCCACCCACCCACTGAGCCCCACCACCCCGCTCCCCAGTCAGCGGGCGGGGCAGCTCCATCGCGAAGCCACTCGTTGCCGATTGTGCACAGTACAGTGAGCGCCCATTGGTCCACAGTGTGGCAGCAGACCATACCATACTACACAGTCCAGATATGTGAATGGATTCATTCACATATCCGGACTGTGTAGTACGGTATGGTTCGCACGCCCCATTGGCCCATGCTGTGGACCAATGGATGTACAGCCGCATTGTACACAGTCAGTTGGCGGTGGCCGGGCGGCTTGTGGGTGGGGAGCTGCTGCCCGCCGCTGACCTGAGGGGCGGGTGGTGGGGCTCAGTGGATGGGCGGGAGGGGGTATCGCTGACCACCAGGGTGGTTAGAATGTTGAATTTGTATACCATGCCCACGATCGGCAGGAAGTGGTCCACTGGACCACCAGGGAAATAGGACGTTGACTTTATGTATTTATGCCTGCGATCGGGCAGGAAGCGGTCCACTGGACTACCAGAGAAATAGGACGTTGACTTTATATACTTATGCCCACGATCGGGCGGGGAGCAGTCCACTGGACCACCAGGGATGTAGGACATTTTCTATTAATACTTATGCCCGCGATCGGGCATGGGGGATGCTACCACAGCGGATGGTGCCGCTGGAGCTCGGGTGGCTACCCACAGCTGGCAACTGCCGTGTTGCGCCCTGCAATACGGCAGCTCACCTGTGAGTGTCCAGCCGTTGCTCCTGTTTTTTTCGTCTCAACTGTGTGTGGCGCAGGTTGGGGTTGCACCTGCATCTGCTCAGCACATCCTGGGCTGAATATCGGGATGTGCGGAGTATGCATGGGCACGCCCCCTACCTGTGCTGCGTACATTACTGATGCGCCCCGGCGCATCAGGATTTCAGCGACGTACTTTCCCCTTTGAATATCGCGCGGGGCACATCAGTGGGTTGCACATGGCGCAACTGTGTTGCGTCATGCGCATCCCTTCTGAATATCCCACCCATTGTGTTTTGTCTGATACAGTCTCAGAGAACTGATTGTTGTTGATTACTGACTGGTGAAATAGTGCTTGTTTTATGTCTGTTTCCTTTTTATTTAAACTTTTAATTTTTAAGTTTACTGATTTGTTTTTTCCTGCTGCTGGTCACATGGTTGCACTTATAGATTTAATGCGCATGACAGTGCTTGGCGTTCTGGATTCAGCATTCACCATCTTTGCATGAACCTGACCAGCTAGCGGCTGCAGGAGTCTGTGCCAAAACACTCGGTCCTTCTTCTCTTTGACCTGAGGCTCTATGCGTTATTGCTCCCAGTCATGTTTTCTGGCCGATTTTTGTAAGTTTATTTTGGCTGGAAAGTAGTGGGCACTTTACCAGCAGCTCCTTCTCTATTAAGTGTGTGGGTGTTATTCCACGGATTAGCAATACAAGCACTAGCCACTCTCAAACTATGAAGTAAGCTAGTCTTTCACTAACTATTCTAGTACTATTGCTTTTAAAACATGTGGTCAGCTGTTTTATTTTTAACATTTTAAGCTTTGTGTGGCACATTAAAATGACGTAGGAACTGAGCAGAATTTTAAGCTTCACATCAATAGATCTTAAGTTTTTATTTTGTATTTTCTTTTAGTGTACACGGTGCTGGAAACATTGAGGCAATTTTCTCTGTTCTTCAATCTACTCAGATCTTTGAAGCAAGAGCAGAGGATTCAGGGATTTATTTTGCTGACTGCACTAAAGACGTTTTGGGATTCCTTGACTTTCTGATAAGGCCAAGACCCCACACAGAGGCTGAAGTGGTTCTTTTTGGCACTACTTCTGTAACTTGCCAAGATTTATTTGCTTAAAACTAGTTTTCCCTTTTTATTATGTAGCAAGTATAATCTGAGTTTGCGACAACTATTTTGATCTCAGAAACTGGCATTGGATACTGTACACTGGAAAGTGGCAGAACATTAGGGTCTTAGTTCTGTTGGTTTTTAGAAAAAAGAATTCAAGGAATTTGCTGAGACCTTGCCTGTGAACAAGTCAGAACAAACTGAACAAACTGTTTTGGAGACTGTGCAGTATAGTTCTTGTTTTTGTTTTTGCATTAATTATTTAAAAATTAACTGTTTAATGGTTTATATTAGGAAACAAGCAGCCATGGTGGCAGATTCAGTGCAGCTGAAATCCCCCTTGGGAGAAGAGATGACTGGTCTTGTTAGGGGTAACAACAATGATAATAACAACCACAGGGAACTGAAGGGTAACCTGGATTCCTTGATTATTTCTAGCCAGGAGTCTGTTGGTGGAAAGGGCACTGGCCCTCAAAATAAATTGCCTACTAAGAAAAGCAAAAGGGGGAATAAATCTGTTATAAAAAAAACAAAAACACAAGGTACTAATTTACCAAAAACCAAAAAGACACAAAAATATAAACTCTAGTGTCAGTAAAAGTAAGGAGCTTAAATTAAAATCTAAGCAAATTAAAATGAATGAATTTCTGCTAAAAGCCACTTCAGGTAAGGAAACTATTGTAGGTAGTTTTGTCTGGGGTGAATCAACTGAACCGATTGCCATCTTAGAAGGCAGTGTAGGGTGATCCACATGGGCAAAGGTAATACTAATCAAATATACTTTCTAAATGGTACTAAAATAGAGAAGATGGAAACAGAAAGGGACTGTGTAATACTTTATTGATAAAGAATTACATTTTAGAACACATAGAATGAGTCATTCAAAAAAACAATTATATAATACGTAATATAATAGGGATTTTTTTTTAAACAGTAGTAAGGAAAGTATACTCGCATTATATAGAACATATGTTAGACCACATATGGATTTTGGATCTTCACTGTGGAGCCCTTATTGCAAGGGAGAAAAGGAGAGGCTGAAGAGGGTTCAGAGAAGAGTATCAAAAATGATACCTGCACTTAAAAACTGTGGGCTGGATATTCAAAAGGTTGCGCCATGCGCAATAGGGTTGCGCCTGTGCAAGTCCGAAATTACGCCATTCTGCCATATTCAGCAGGAGGCAGTTGCACCCCCCCAAGGCAAGCTGAGCAACAGCGCAATGCAAATGAATGCATGCTGAACTGGAGGGGGAGGAACCATGCATAAACTGCACAGCCCGATATTCAGCGGGCTGTGCAGAGTTGTGCAGGCGCAACCCCAACCTGCGCCTGCACAACTTTGAGCCAAAAAAGGAGTAAGTTGAGGGCCACCCACAGGTGAGCTGCCGCACGGCAGGGCGCAACACAGCAGCTGCCACCTGTGGCTGGCCCTCAACCTACTCCTGTGCCCCTGCAGCCCGATCGCGGGCAAAGTGTAAAAATCCCCGACTGGCCCGATCATGGTCAAAAGCATAAAATCCCCCCTCCCCGACTGGCCGATCGCGGGCATAAGCTAAATAAACCCCACCAGCCCGATCGCTGGCAGCACAGAGTCCCCCCCAGAACATATCCCTGGTGGTCCAGTGGACCGTTAAGCCCAATCTCGGGCTGCAAAGTGATTAAACCCCCAGAACATATCCCTGGTGGTCCAGTGGACGCTAAGCCCGATCGCGGGCTGCAAAGTGATGAATCACCCCCAAGACCATAGCCATGGTGATCTAGTGTTCCCCACCCCACCCACCCACCCACGGCCCCACCACCCCGCCCCTCCCAGCAGCCGGGCGGGCGGTAACATCCCACCCGCCTCGCCGCCCGCTTGCCGACTGACTGCCTGGTAGGGCTGCACGCACTGGTGCAGAGCAAGAGGCAATGGGCGGCAGCCCATACCGCATAAGGCAGTCCAGATATGTGAATGAATGACGGTGGTGGGGCTCGTGGGTGGGTGGGGTGGGGACACTAGATCACCAGGGCTATGGTCTGGGTGGTGTTTAATCACTTTGCAGCCCGCGATCGGGCTTAGCGTCCACTGACCACCAGGGATATATTCTGGGGTGGGATCTTGTGCTGCCCGCGATCGGGCTGGTGGAGGGGGATGATGATCAATTATGCCCGCGATCGGGCTGTTGTGGGGTTTATTAATCCAATGCCCGCGATCGGGCCAGTTGGGGGGAGGGGGGATTTTCACGCTTTTGCCCGCGATCAGGCTGCAGGAGGCATCGGTCCCCGACGGCTGCTGCCTGGCAGGGCACCAGGTGCAAGTCCTCGGGGATCGGCGCACCTGCATGCTAATGGCACAAGCATGCTGGAGGTATGTTTGTAGTGGCTGCTTGTCTGTGTCTGTAGCTTAGTTTTTGTGGATTTACATGGTTTTCTGCTTGGAGTAACTACACCATTCTTGCTCACTACATCCGTTAAAGTCTCCCGAACTGGATTTCTGCAAAACATCATCACCAGGTATCTGCATTTTTCATTTAAAAATCAACTTTTTGGAAGCTATCCCAAGCAAAACATAAGTCAAGCAATTAAGTCTGACAAACTCAGTGACTCTAGGTCTGCTTGAATCCACATTTCGTCTGACCTGCTCCACGATCTGTATGTTGGCTTTTCAACAACCTCTTTGAATGACAAAGAAGCATGCAGACAAAAGGATTTCACATCCTGCATATGCACAGGCACAGTTCATCACCTGCAGGAATTCTAACACATTCTGTGACTCTGGACCTCAGCTGTTGATAATTTCTTTTGGCTTATGACTTAACCACCAGGTATCTACAAGATGCTGAAATCCTTTCTCCTACAAATTCTCCTTATGCTGCTCCTGCTCTCAGGAAATGTTCACCCCAACCCAGGACCACCTGGGCAGCCAGCAGTGGCACCAAGCAGAAGGACAGGGACACTCACCATGGCGTCCATCAATGCCTGCAGCATCCTCAACAAACTTGACTCCTCCAAACATGGATCCTACAGCACAACCCTGATGTCCTCTCAGTTGTGGAAACATGGCTAAACCCCAAAACCTGATACCTCAGTCTCTATCCCTGGCTACTGCGTTTTCAGGCAAGACAGGATTGCTAAGCGGGGGCTGCGCCATCTATCTTAAGGATACCCTTATGGGTCACATCATCCCATCCCCAGCCTGAGCAACTCCTCTCAGGTCCTCACAATCAAAATCCTCCTTGGTGCACATAACAAGGAACTCACTGTCATCTCGGTTCACCTACCCCCAAGAGACCAGGCTGCTGGCTTCCATAGCATCATGGAATATCTAAGGGTCCAGCAACATAATTCTGAAACCATAATCATGGGTGATTTTAACATTAACTGGCTCTCCGCTGAGGCCGCTACCTATAAGGATGCAGCCGCTGTGCATCACCTCACTCAACTGGTCAATGCCCCCACTAAGTGTAACTATAGAACAGGCTCCCTTACGCTTCTAGACTGGATTCTATCTAACCGCCCTGAACGCATCTCCAATGTTTCTGTACTCCCAGATACAATAAGTGACCACTCGCCTGTCATCTGTTCCTGGTGAAACAAATACCACAAGCCCCCTCCCAAGCTTATCTATGCCAGGGTTGTCAAACAAGGGCACCTCCAGCTGTTAAAATCCCATCTAACCAGGCTGAACTGGGCAGTGCTTAACTCCCTCAATGACACCAACAAAGCTCTGGACCTATTTATCAAACGTTTCAACGAAGCCTGTGACATCTATGCACCAGTGAAAAAGATGAAGGTCAAAGGACAGACCAACCCCTGGGTTACTACTGACCTTTTAACTCTGCTCAAGCACAGAGACCACCTCTGGTATTGTGCTCGTGCAACTCCAATGCAAGTAAACATACAATTATACAAAGCAGCCAGAAATGATTGCACTCAAGAATATGGAATGCTAAACGAGCTATTACAAAGAGGCTCTGACCAACTCTTGGGGCCAGGAAACAAATTCTGGAACAACATGAAAGA
Source organism: Neoceratodus forsteri (assembly GCA_016271365.2). Taxonomy (NCBI): domain Eukaryota; kingdom Metazoa; phylum Chordata; order Ceratodontiformes; family Ceratodontidae; genus Neoceratodus; species Neoceratodus forsteri. The sequence continues at coordinate 913,455,010 of CM028136.1, forward strand.
ACTCACAGGCAAGGATCCTAAAGCACCACCCACTATGCTCAACCTTCATTGGCACTCCTACACTCGACCTAGGTATCATCAACAGCACTTTTAATAATGCATTTACAAACCTGGACAGTGTCCTTCCACCAAATTTTTCGACGACCTCCCCTCCAGCTCCTCCCAAGTTACCCCCCAACTAGAACGTACAACCCCAAAGTTTTTTTTTTAAGAAGGTCCCACCACAAGTAGCTAGAAAATACATTCAAAAGGCCATCGGCAAACAAGGGTACAGTGGTGACTCCCTTGACCTAAAACTGCTGGCACAAGTCCTCGATGAAATCTTAGAACCACTTACAAAGATCTTTAATCTCTCGCTTAGATTGGGCCATTTCCCCTCTCTCTGGAAGAAAGCCACTGTCACACCGGTTCACAAAAGCGGAGATAGGACACTGCACACCAATTACAGACCTATCTCACTCCTCCCCCACTATCCAAAGCTGGAGCGAATAGTGTCAGACCAACTAGCCGAATTCCTGGATAAGTACAATGTACAGTGCCCAGAGCAGCATGGCTTCAGAAAGGGCACAGCACCACCACTGCACTACTGGAATTTACAACCTCATCCATGCCACGCTTGACAAAGGGAATTGTGGAGGGCAGTATTTATAGACCTTACCAAGGCATTTGACACAGTTAACCACCCCTACTGCTCAAGCAACTGTCCTCCATTGGGATCTCCAGCGATGCCCTTCCATGGTTCACCAGCTACCTTGATAATTGGATCCAACGTGTAAGGATTGCAGGGATCTCTTCGGATGAGAAACTAGTCCGCTCCGGAGTCCCCCAGGGGTCTATTCTGGGCCCTCTACTCTTCTCCCTCTTCATCAACAATCTCCCCAGTGCCTGCCACCAAACAATATTACTATACGCAGACGATGCAGTCCTGTTTTCCAGCCACCATGACATTACAGTCCTTGAATCCCAGCTGCAGCTCAACTTCAATCGCATCGAAGACTGGTTCAATTCTCATAAACTTGTCCTGAACCACAGCAAGACTAAAGCCATGTCCTTCTGTAACCGACAGAGCAGGCACAACTCTCTGTCCCTCACCATCAAGAACCACGCTGGGAACCCACTCAACATGTCAAGGAGTTGAAGTACCTTGGTATTACCTGGATAGTACCCTCTCCTACCACTCGGCATATTGACACTGTTGCCAAGACCGCCAATATAATGGATTGGACTACTACACAAACACAAGCACTGTATACCAAGCGGATGCCCGTAAACTAGCCATCTACAGCTCTGTCACATCTATCATTGACTACGGCCTTGCCATCTATGGCTCTGCCCCAACAAGTGCCCTCCGCAGGATCTCAGTTGCTCTCAACAAAGCCTGTAGACTACTGATGGGTGCAGCCTGACAAACTCACACCTGTGACCTCTATGCACAGGCCAGCTGGCTAACCCTATGCAGCAGAATACAATACCAGACCTGCTTACTTACCAAAAAGATTCTCCTTGGTCTCATGCCACCTGGTGTTAGCTCACTCCTTACTACCTACAGTGGCACTCAACAAACATGTGGTGCCCAATCTCTAACCTTTCAGGTTCCCAGATGTTGTACCTCCATGGGTCAGCGGTCCTTTATCTATAGAGCTGCTCAATGGTTCAATTCCCTCAATAAAGAATCACTTTTCTCTACTACACTTGGACCCTTCAAAAGGAATCTCAAACTTTACCTCACCTCTACCACTCAATGTGACCGCTTTGTTGAACAGAGATCTCTCTAAACACCTCCCAGCTCACTCATGTCTCACAGCCCGCCCTTTCCCAATCTCATTCCCTCTGGCACTGGGCCTTCCTTGTGACTCCTTTCCTGCTTCACATCTCCACTGGTACAAGACATTTTCCACCACCATCGGACAGTGGCCCATTAGCCTGCCAACTTCCTCTCCCGGTCGCATGCCTGCAATACTAACTGCCTATGGTGCCCTCTTTCTCTTATTGTTACTGCAGCCAGCTGCCTACTCAAGCTGCTCGTTTTATGAATATTATCTCAAAGTACGTTATAACTGAGTATCTTTATTTTTTCTTTTAGTTGTTTTGGTTGTTTATTGACCCTCATCCTTTGACGTGGAACCTTTGTAAACAAGCAGTTTCTGCTCAAAGGTATTTGTAATCCGAGAATTTAATAAATAAAAATAAATAAAAATGGCATGCAAATGGGGTCATAAATAGATGCAAATGGCCCCCCCTGCACCTTGCATGAATTATGGCCCCATTTGCATGTCACCTTTTGAATATCGGAAATTTGTGCATGGCGCAATGGTACTTGCGCCACTGCAACTTGAATGCTCCACTCTGACCAATTGCGGTGGCGCAAGTTCCACTGCACCATGCACAGTGGCTGTGGCCGGGGGGTAATATTCAAAGGAGTTGCTCAATAGCGCAACTCCTTTGAATATTGCCCCGGCCACACCCCTGCACAACTATTTTGTGCAGCGCAAGGACTTGCGCCACAAAATAGCGCAGTTTGAATATCCAGCCCTGTGAATATTAGAATAGGCTTCATCAACTTAAACTCTTTTCGTTAGAACAGAGAAGAGTCAGAGGGAAGCTCTTAACTCTATTTAAAATCATGAAGGATAAGGAGTTGTGCAAAGAAAAGGGCATTATTATACAAAAAAAACTGAAAGCCTAAGGAGGCATAAGTTACAGATAAAGTTAGAAACAGCACATAAAAACATGCTACATCATTCATTTTTACAAAGGACAGGCAGGATGTGGAATAGTTTACCAAGAGAGATAGTTTCATATGAGAATTTAACTAGTTTTAAGAAAAAAATAGATGAATGGATATTAAATAACGGATTGATGTGGACCCGTTGAGAGGGGGGAATGGTTTATATGGGCAATTATGCTTTCTTCAGTTCCTAACACCCAGTATAAGAACCCAGTAGAAGATGTGTCCCTGATTGAATGTAATGACTTCCAACAGGGAGCCCCTGAACTCAGGATATGTCTAGACTCTCCATCCACCCGCAAAATCCATAAAGAGGATGACCTTGATTCTAATTTTAGTAATTATAGTAGTGCACATAGTAATTTGACTGATACATCAGTCCTAACAGTCAAAAAAAAATGCAGAAGGGAGTATCCAGGTTAAAAAAGTAACCAAGGAGGTCTCCATTGACCTTTATTATGATTCTCTTACTGATTTGTCAGATTCTTTGGAATTTTCACCTGAAACTGAATTTGGTATAACTGGGGCCTGTTCTAATTGGTCTGCTGACTTGCAGGGCATCACTGTGGACATGCAGGAGACCATAGTTGGGCTAAAAAAAGATTGATACCAAAATAAATAGTAAAACACCTGAGAGTCCACATTGTTGCTATATGTTGATGAACTCTGGGGCTGGGGACCCTGTTGTTTCCTACCCTTTTAGTTTAGATGACGATCTCAAAAAATTCATGAAAGATCCATATGTAGCTCATCTCATGATTTTGGATCAGTTAGTGGGAGTCTGCAATGAATTAGAAACACTCAAATTAATACTGCTATAAATGGCTGCAGATTAGATGATGTACTTAATAAATTGGACAAATTAGCCCCCACAGTTGGGTCACCTTCTATCCCATTTTCTGATACAACACAAGTAATCCTACTTTCTGATACTATATAAGCTGGGCCAGATTTCTCTACAATTTGCATCCCTGATCCCCCAGTAAAACCGAAGGGAAAATTAAAAAGCGGGCTAAGAAAGCTAGGAAAGCAACAAAAGAGCAAACTGCTGCTATAGACGGCAGTCTAACCAGGGACTTACAAAACAGCAAAACAAAAAGTAATGTTACTAACACTGCTAAGGGAGTTCTAAATTTGTCATGTGCTAATGCAGACAGCAGCAGTGCATGCCTTATAGAAGTACATGAAAATCAACATTCTGATATTAGTGTACCATCTGTTAATATAGATGGAAAGGGTATCCAGTAAGGAGATACTGGCTCCATACAGGCAATTAATCAACAAATGGATCTCTTCTGGGAAGATCTGAAAAATTGTAGAGAGGATTGGCAAACTAGGCTCCCTGAAGCCCAATATACTACTGAGAGCTTAGTTAAACAGGCTCTGGCAGAGCCACTATGGCTGTAAATGCATTAACTAACTAAGGATGTTTCATGGGCTTAAACATAAAGATGAAAAGCCACTGCATACATTAACTGTACCAAAGTACGGTACATTGAGAAAGGACAGATATAAAAATAATGCCACCGTCTGTATTACAGTTATCCATATGTTTCACATTTTATTCTATGCACTGTTATAGCAATCAACTCAACAGAACCGGGCCATCATATACATGAAGGTACTGTACCTTAATTGCAAACACTGCTAAGACAACTATATTTTGTGACAAGGTGGAAGATAAACACAATGTTGAGACATGTTTAGGAAGACATTTGATGTGTTCAATTGATTTTTTTTTACAGATTGCTATACAGTACACACACATAATTAGTATAATAAAAAGTGCATATACCCAAATGTCAATGTGAATCTTACACATTTCATTACAAGTTGTTCTATTGAAGGAAGATCTTATTGCACAAGACCTAAAAATGGGCGTTAGGTAAAAGTAAACTGGGGTAGGTGTGTTATTGAGGGTATTGCATAGTTTATCTTTTATTGCTGCTCCACCCCAGGCACACACAATATGAAAATCAACAACCCCTTGATATGAAGTAACAGGAATTAGTACAAGGACAGACGCAAGTAGGAGACTGAGTAAGTGGGTAGACAAGCATGAAAGTAGGGTAAGTCTAATAACATTTCAAAAAGTCTCACTATTATAATTAATTTTTTACAAATGCGTCTGCACAGTTGACAATTTTTGTAAAAAGATAACAATGGGAGTTATTCCACATAACACATAATTTAAGTGAGAGGAATGAAGTTAAAAATAAAACAAAGTGGAATGGAAGAGAAGCAGCTATAAAATGAAAGGTTGGGGGTCAAATACAGAGCTATTGCAGAGGCAACAGGTGATGTGTTCAATTGCTCTGCATCTCAGGTAGGTGCACAGGCAAAAATAACATAACCTATATGGTAATAAAGTAAATAGGCAAGGCAAGGCAAATTTTATTTAAGAGACGCCCATCCCAGAGACTTTGGGCACCGAACATGTTAAAAATGCATACTACACATAAAAATAAATACATAACAACATACAATTAAACACAAACACACAACATTTCAACAATTAAACAAAATGTTATATAAATATTAACCTAAGCAGCAACAACTACTACTTAAAAAGCCTAAGGCTAACCTAAACATAAGGTTCTGAAATTAGGCAAGGACTATGAAACACAGACAGGGAAGGCCTGATTATACAGGAAGGCCTTGAGGAGGGCTTTAAATACCTCCATAGAAGGGGCCTCCCTAACAGCTGGAGAGAGCAAATTCCACAGGATGGGGGCAGCAACACTAAATGCTGTGTCAGCAGCTGTTTTTAACCTTGTCCTGGAAATCGCAAGAAGACCCTTAGAGGAGGAGCGGAGGGAGCAGACCGAGACAGCAGATATGAGGAGGTCCTTCAGGTAACCAGGGCCCAGGCCATGTAGGGCCTGAAAGGTGAGTAAGCCAACCTTAAAGAGGACCCTCCACCTAACTGGCAGCCAGTGCAGTTGACGCAGCACCGGAGTAATACGACAATACTTAGGCTGTCCTGTCAACAGCTTCACTGCTGCGTTCTGCACCAGCTGCAGTTGGCGCAGGGTACCCCCAGAGACCCCGAGATAGAGTGCATTAAGGTGGGGAGGTCCTGCGGCAGAACTAGGGGCTTTATCCTAGCGATATTCCTAAAATGATAAAAACTAGTATGGACAACAGATGCCACCTGAAACTCAAGTGTCAATCCACTGTCAAGAATAACGCTCAGATCCCGCACCCTAGAGGAGACCTTCAATGGTACTGAGCCAAGAAAAAGCCCTGTCTCTGCACCAGAGGCCAACCTATCACGCCCTCTGTTCGACTCCACCACCAGTACCTCCGTCTTATCAGGGTTCAGTCACAACCAGCTGGAGTCCATCCAGTCATTGATCTCAGCGAGGCAACTATTAAGCACGTCCACTGCACAAGATGTTCCGGGGCAAAGGAAAGATACAGCTGGGTATCATCAGCATAACAATGAAAATCCAGACTGTACTTCCTAATGAGCTCTTCCAGGGGCAGCATATACATGGCAAACAACATCGACGACAAAACCGAACCCTGGAGAACTCCGCATGACAGGTGGCCAGGGGAGGAGGAGAAACTGCCCATCACTACCCTCTGCCTCCTGTTAGAAAAGACTCAAACCAGCAGATGACAATGGTCCACCATGTCAAACGCTGAAGAGAGATCAAGGAGAACAATAATTGTCCCTTCCCCTCAATCTATAGCCCTAAGGAGGTCATTATGCACCCGAACTAGTGCAGTTTCTGTGCTATCCCTCATGCGAAACCCAGACTGGTGTGGCTCGTATAGATCATGGGCCATGAGATGCTCCTCAAGCTGAAGCGCCATCATTTTCTCCACAATCTTACCCAAAAATGGAAGACTGGAGATGGGACAGTAATTTTCCTTAATCTCAGAGTCCAATGATGGTTTTTTTCAGAAAGGGTCTCACCAATGCCTCCTTCAAGACATTGGGGAAGACCCCCCTCTGACAGGGAGCACCGAACAATCAAGGCAAACATCGGGCCAACGGAGTCAACACATCTCATTAAGAAATGAGCTGGCACCAGGTCCAGTTTGCAAAAGGTGTGCCGAAGCTCGGACGCAATCTCAATGACCTCAGCCACCTCCACCAGTCTAAACTCACTCCAACCAGGCGGAGTGCTCTCCGGTGCCCATGGCGACCACTGTTGGCTAAACTCTGACCCACTGGCGGAACCCCCTGACTGATGGCAGACACCCTGTCCAAGAAGAACCGAGCAAACTCCTTGCACAATACGTTAGAAAAAGCTACCTCCGGCTGTAGACAGGAAGGATGGAGAAGCCTGTCCACAGTCCGAAACAGCATAGTTGGTCGGTTCCTCCCAGCAGCAATCTTCCTGGACAGGAATTCTGCCTTCTTACGGTTGATTCCCCCTGGTGTGCACCGTAGTGCGCACATAGGGCTAGTTTGTCAACCTCCAGGCCAGACTTCCACCAGCAGTGCTCTAATCTTCGATCCAAGGTCTTCATCCCCTTGAGCTCACTATCATACCAAGGGGACCTCAAGTGAGAAGACCTGGGTCGTACACGGACTGGTGCAAGGGAGTCGAGCACACCATCAAGTGACTTACTATAGACATCCACTGCTGCTCACACCCCCCCACGCATGCACTGTCCACACTAGATAGGTCAGCCACCACCAGAAAACCCTCAGGGGTCAACCCCTTTACAGGGCAATAGCTGACTATCTCTGCAGGGGGAAGGCTAGCAGGGGGGCCCTCGAATGAGAATTTTACTGTGCAATGATCGGACCAAATGACCCGATAAGTCCTGAGACTATTAATCTCAAGCCCCAGTAAAAACACCAGATCCAACATGTGGCCACCCAGATGGGTTGCGGAGGAAACACCCTGCGCAAGGCCCAAAGATGACATCAACTGGAGGAAGCTGGAACCAAGCCGAGAAGATTTGTCATTGGTCCAAACGTTAAAGTCCCCCAGCACTAAACATCTGGGGGCCTCCAACACCTCCCTGACCACAAAATTGGCCACCTCCTGCAGAAAATCTCCCGCTGCTCCAGAAGGGCGATAAATCAGGAGAACCAGGCAACCTTCGCCCGGACCCCCACGGATGGCCACACATTCAAATGAATGTGGTGCTCTCACTGGGTGCAGGGTGAAGCTTAGCTCAGATTTAAAATAGATAGTTACCCCTCCGTCCCTGTGTTCCACGATGGGACAGGGGCCTCTAAAACTGGGCCAGCATCGTCACCAATCCAGGTCTCCGTAATGCAAGCCAGATCAGCCAAAGAAACTAAGTTCGCTATAATTGCAGTCTTGTTTCTGACCGATCTGACATTGCAAAGCACCACCCTCAGGGGATTGGTGGATAGCGCAGCCCCTCTGGCTACCTGCCCACTCGGTCTGGTGGGAACCCTGGTAATGGGAACTAAACATGTCTGGCCTCTCTCTAGGACCCGTCTAATCTCAGTGCACCTTCTACATCCCACTACCTTTTTTTTTATAATTATTTATTGATTTTGCAAGGTTACTTACAATACCATAAAACACAAGAGGATACCAAACAGTACAAACATTTTCAGTATATTCTCTTGCAAAAAACTTGGGTTAGACACCCCCTCATTTGGTACATCAGTGGAGGAATTACCATTGTCTATTAAATCTAATAAGTCCATATGCATGCTGCCAGGAAGGCCAATAGGGAATCAGTAAAAAGAAATGTTAAAGTCCAGCTTATCAAAGTGACAAAACGTCAATTGGATTCCCTGTTTTGAAAAAGAAATATAGATATAGTATAGAAAGAACTTTCCTAAGCTCCCAAGAGAAATACTCAGTATCTGCATCAGAACATCGTGTAGCAGAACACATCATAACAACCAGTATTAGGAGAAATGATTATGTAAATATTAAGCTAAGATTAATTTTCTAGTAATTGTAGGGAAGTGTGTACACAGACATTGAAACAAAAAGATCTGGGATTCATGTTGGACCCAGCAGGCTGCCATTCAACTAATACTTATAGCTGGGAGGCATAAGCAAACCTTTAAAACTTATCAGAGTCAGTAGCCTCCCAACCAAAGTCCCGTAGCATAAAGGGTACTACGATACCATAACCCTAATAAGGTCAGTCTTCATCCGAGGAGCACCGCTCATCCGATCCCCGAAGCTCTAGTTCCATAAGGCCCAGTAATTTCTCTTCTCATTAAAGAGGTATTGCTGCCCGTTCCACGTTACCTGAAGCTTTGCTGGTAGGAGCAGCTGGTGCTGAACTTTCAGCTGCCAGAGTCGTCCTCGAAGGCCGTCAAAGGCTTTTCTTCTCTGTCGCGTGCTGTAGGAGAGGTCCAGGAAGATAGAGATGGAGTCTCCTCCATATTTTAAGGATCTGCAGCATCTGGCAATAGTGAGGACCCTGTCCCGGTCTCCAACTCCCGTACATAGAATCAGGAAGGTTCTACATGTGGAGTCTGGTACTGCTCGTCTCGGAGTTATGCGGTATGCTTTTTCAAGGGAGAATGGGGTGTCTATATCCTCCATGCCTAAGAGCTGTGGTAATAAGAATCGGGCAAAATTAAGACTGTCCTCTCCCTCAGTGTTTTCTGATAGTCCAATGACCCGCAAATTTCTTTCCCCGAGTCTGGTTTTTGACTGTTTCCAGTTGTTGGCACAGATAGGCATTTTCTTTAATTAGTTGAGTAGTTGCCTCAGTCAATTTTAATGTAGAGGATTTGGAGCATTGCACAATATTCTCGCAGTGCTCCATCCTGCTTTCGAGGGCAGACACCCGTGGAGTAATGGTGCCAACCTTTTTGTCCAAATCTTGCATGGTTTGAACCAGTTGATGGAGCGTTGTCTGAATCGTGCTCAACGAGGCTTCCTCCGGCTGAACCCCATGGGAGATGGTGGATTCACCTCGTGGTACAGGCCGCTCTTCCTTGTTGTGCCTTTTTAGGGCAAAAAAGTCACCCGTGGCGGTGGCTGAGCCCTTCAATTTTCCCATTTTTTCAGATACTGATGTCTCAGTGCACTCTGGAAAGCTTTCTGCTAATTTTTACTCTGGAAAACTTTGTTTTTTGTTAATTTAACCAAAATCTCTCCGAGGAGCTCAATGTTCTTGCTGCTTCCTTATGGTTGCTCAGCTACACCCCACTACCTTGATCCTACCAAGGTGTCAGCATGGCTCAGTTGGTAGCACATCCGCCTCTGGACCAGAAGGTCGTGGGTTCTCGTCCCACACCGGGATTGGACTTGCATCTAAAAATCGCTGGCATCCGAGTGCAGTATTGGGGGGTGCTGTACTGCTGGGGTGTGACGTCCTTCGGATGAGACGTTAAACCGAGGTCCCTTCTGCCCATCCTGGTGTTGTCCTGGTGGGTGTCCAGGCGGAAGTAAAAGAACCCAGGGCACTCTTCGCAAAAGAGCAGTGAACGTTCCCGGTGTCCTGGCCAACATTCCCCTTCCCATAAACCGGTTCATGCAATTATCCAGGCTGTGCGTGGGTGATGATGTGCGATATGGCCGCCACCACACATTCAGTCACTTCACTACCAGTCTAGCATTGCTTGTAAAGCATATTGGGATACTGTGTATGAAAAGCGCTATATAAATGCTGATTCTTCTTCTACCACCACCGACTGCAGTGCATGGGGCACCCCAACCCGAGCAAATCACACAGTTCCTCCCTACAGCGCCTTGCTATACTAACAGACACTGGGAGGCTGACAAAAGGCCATAGATTGCGCAGCTGGGGTACCCCATACACTATCCTAGCCCGCCCCAGGCCCTCATACCTTCCCAGACATAGCCCTCCTATTTACGTAAACCCTAACCCCCAAAAAACACAACCCACAAACACACTGTACACCACACACACACACTCACTCAATAACTTAAAACCCAAACTACCCAAACTAACCCACCCAAATACACACTATTTTAAAGAGCCAAAGCACTATCAACCCAAATACAGCTCACAGCAGAGCAGATTCACAGCCGCACAAATGTCCTCGGCTGAGAAGTTTCTGAAGCAAGCAGTAGAAGCAGTCATGCCTCTGGTTGAGTACTCTTTCACTTCCTCCAGAAGAGGTTTATTGTACTTCTAGTAACAGAAAACAATGCAGTTTGCCAACCATTTAGACAGGCAATGTTTTGAAACTTCTGTGTCCTGTCTTTTGGGTGCAAAGGAAACAACCAACTGATTGGACTTATGAACATCTTTAGTCCGGTTAGTATAGTAACGCAGAATTCTGTGCACATCCGTAGTGTGCAGAAGAGCCTCCCCCAGATTAGAGTACTCCGGGGAGAATATCGGCAGTTGAATTGTCAGATTCAACGTAAACTCTGAAACCACTTTAGGTTAAAACTTAGGGTTTGTACGCAAAGCTGCCTGGTCTCTGTGGAAAATCAAGTAGGGCTCCTTACACACCAGGGCCTGAAGCTCTGAAATTCTTCAAGCTAAAGTAATAGCAACTAAGAAAAGTGCTTTCCAAGACAAATAGTGCATAGCACAACTTGCTGCCAGTTCAAAAGGAGGCAAAGTAAGTTTTTCCAAAACAAAATTCAAGTCCCACAGGGTGACTGGATTATGAATTGGTGGTTTGAGATGGAAAATTCCTTTCAGAAAGGTTTTGGAAATCACCAACTGAGCTATGGTTTTGCCATCCATGGGGAAGTGGTAGGCCGAAATGGCAGACAGATGGATCTTCAAAGAAGAATAGCTGAGGCCGAGATCTGAAGATGCAAGAGGTACTCCATGACCTGGGGCACCAGGCAAGAGAGAGAGTCTCAACCCTTGGAGGCTGCCCAAATGGAGAATCTTTTCCATTTCATGACATAAGTAGTTCTGGTAGAAGGTTTTCTGGCCTCTACGAAGACCTGAGCCACTAGGGCGGAAACTCCAAAGCATGAAGCAGCTATGTCCACAGGTGCCACGCGTGCAGGTAGAGGGATTTGAGGCCCAGATACACCAGTCTGCCCTGCCCCAGAGTCAGAAGATCATGGCAGAGAGGCAGAGGTACTGGGGGTTCCATCGATAGTTACTGAAGCAGAGGGAACTAAATCTGATGAGGCCAAAGAGGGGCTATTAGAATCATGTGAGCCCCTTCCGCCTGTAGCTTCAGGAGAACCCTCTGAAGCACTGTGAAGGGAGGAAAGGCTACAAGAACCTTCCTGTTCAGCAAAGAGACAGCACGTCTCGCCAGAAAAAAAATCATCCGGGAATGAGCCAACAAAAACTGAGTAGTTTTGTGTTGGATGGGGAGACAAAGAGATCTATCTCCGACTGACCCCACAGGTTGAATAAGCTTTTGACCACCTCTTGATTTAGCTCTTACTTGTGAGTCCTGACAGTGGTGCAGCTGAGACCGTCTGCCAGGATGTTGCTGATGCCCAGCAGTCAGGCGGGAGGCCGTGATGGACTGCCCAGTATCACACTCGCATCGCCTCCCGGCATAGAGGGTATGAGCGAGTGCCTCCCAGTTTGTTCAGGTACCAGATCACAGACGTATTGTCGGTCTGAACCAGGAGTGTCCCCAGACACAGAAGAGGCTGGAAGGCCTGGAGTGCATACAGCACTGCCCTCATTTCTTTTTTTTTTTTTTGTTACTTTCCGTTTTTCCTCCCTCCTCTCTCTGGAGCCCACTCCTTCCATCCTACTCCTTCCCACCTCACTCCACCTCCCTTGGATCTGCCCCTAGAGTGCCTCCTTCCCTTTACCTCCTGCACAGTGGGGTCTGTCCTTTTCTTGGTGGTCTTGGATGGATCCAGAGCGGATTTCATCTAGGGCTGCCAGAGAGGTGTCCTTTTTCCGTTTTTTCTCCCCTTAATCCCCTACCCCTGGGACGTCCAGCGCTAGGACATACGTCCCTAGAGTAGGCGTGCTGACGCATGCCAGACCTCTCATGCGCCGCCGACGTCCCCCCTCCCCAATTCCGACAAGCGGAGCTGCCTCCATCCCCTTCAGTTGTCGGTGCTCCCACCGGCTGCGAAGGGGGATGTAGAACTCGGATGCGTTCTTGGTTCCCACCCCTGAGAGAGGAGAGCATCCGCTGGGACGCTCGATCCTCTCTCCCCCTGCCGACCCCTGGCCACTCGAGTTCGTTCCCGAACCCGGGTCGCCGGCGTGGCGTGAGGTGTGGCGTCCAGCGCCTCAGTGCCACCGGGCTGGCACTGCCCTCATTTCTAACACACTGATGTGTACAGATGCTTCCAGTTGAGATCATGTTCCCTGGGTCTGATGGTCTCCTAGGTGGGCTCCCTAACCTTGACACGAAACATCCATTGTAAGGGTCATGGTATGAGTGGGGGGTTGAAAGGGAACCCCCATGGAGAGATTGGACAAGTCCTGCCACCAAAGAAGATCCTTCATCAGGTACCCAGACACTAGGACCCTGTGGTCCAGGTTGTCCAGCCGCTGATCCCATTAGACACGAAGAGTCCTCTGGGTCACCCTCATATGCAGTCTGGCTAGAGGAACTGTAGGGATCACAGCTGCCATCAGCCCGAGAAGACGGAGGATCAACCTGGCTGTAGTCTAGCATCAGTTGGCCACTAATCTGGCCTGTTCTGCAGGGTCTCTGCTCTGTCCGATAGGAGGAAGGCCCTGCCCTGGACCGTATTCAGCACTGCCCCAAATAAACTAGTTACTGGGAGGGGAGAGGTGGGACTTGGGATAGTTGACTGTTATTCCAAGTCTGGAAAATAGGTTTAGGGTGAAGGGGAGGGACTCCCTCAGACTGCTCCATGATAGGGCTGACAGAAGCCAATCATCCAGATACAGGCACAATTAGATCCCTCTGCAGCATAGGGCCACAGTCACCACTGCAAGGCACTTGGTAAAAACTTGAGGTGCCGAGGATAGGCCAAAAGGGAGAGCCTTGAACTGGTAATGTTCCCCCTGGAAGGCAAACCAAAGAAGGCGGCAGTGGGCCTGGAAGACAGGGATGTGCAGGTAAGCATCCTGCATGTCTAGCGCATAAAGCCAATGGTCCTTGTGGAGCAGGAGTAGAAGTCCCTGGATGGTGAGCGTGCAGAACCTCTTGTACTTGATGTACAGGTTGAGCATGCTGAGGTCCAAGATGGGTCTTAGGTCACCTGTCTTTTTGGGCACTAGGAAGAAATGGAAGTATTACCCTCTTCCCATCTGTGCTGGAGCCATGGGCTCTATGGCTGACTTTTGCAGAGAAGCCTGGATCTCGTCCCCTATCAGAGACAGGTGCCTTGGAGGATAATGGGAGAGGCCTATCTAGGAACTATATGGTGTGACCTCTTGCTATTAACTGAAGGACCCAAGAGTCCATAGTTATGTCCTGCGACCCAGGAAGGTGGAGGGCAAATTTCCCCCCCCCCACTGGTTCTCCCAGAAGATCTGGAGGAGGCAGGGGGGGTCCCCCACAAGTCAGGAGGCCGAGGGGAGGGAGCTGGCAGCTCCTCTGGGGGGCTTCTGGGACTTGGCAGGGGGAGTAGGGGGTTCCTGATGCTGGATACCAGCATTTGGCCTGGCGTTTGGCAGAGGCCTCCTTGGTCTGGCATCTCTGTTGCTGACAAAAATGCTGTTTGCCTTTGTAACCCCCTCGGTACATGAAGTGGACATCGCAGATGGATTTACCATGGTCCTGCAATTCAGTGATAATATCCTTGGCATTACCTCCGAATAACACGAATTCTCTAAAAAGTGGCATCCAGGATGGAGGTCTGGACATCTTATGCCAGGCCAGCAATCTTGAGCCACGAATGTCGCCTAATGCAGATAGCAGTGGCTGTGGTGCGAGCAACTGAGTCTACTGTGTCATAAGTGGCCAGTAGGGCATGATGACAGGAGATTTTAGCCATTCTCATTGTTTTGGCAATCTCGACCTTAAGCTCCTGGTCCTGGATAGTTTCCAGCTTGGACTCGAGTGAGGCCAGGGAAGATTTCTGGTAGGAAACCATATGAGTCACATAATTAAGGGACCTGAAGGTGCAAGTGGAGGGAGAATGGATCTTGCAACCGAAACTGTCGGGCTGCTTAGATTCCTTATCAGGAGGAGACATGCTCAGATGTTTAGGTTTAGAGAACCGGTCATGGGCAGCTGTGATAACAACAAAGTCTGCATTAGGATGGCCAGTAAGGTGTGTGACCCCATCTGGAAGATGGTACATCCTATCTTCCTTTTTTGAAACAGCTGGAATGGAGGAAGGCTGCTGCTGAATAGTGAACATCAGGTCTTCACGGGGCCCAGTCCAAGGCAGTATGGGCACAAGAGCTGTGTCAGTCATGTCTAGATGCTCCGCAAGCCTTTTCTGCTTTGGATACTGCCCCAAATAGCCCAGCCACAGGCATTTTGTATAGTTATGAGGAGCTCTGCAAAGGAAGGGTCCTCCGGAAGGGACTCCTTAGGCTGAGGCTCTAAAGGTGTATGCGTACCAGAGTTGGAGGATGAGTCAAAGTCAGAGTCTGAAGAGTGCCTGCTGGGGGTCTGAACCCTTTTTAGAGGAGTGGGTTTTATCCCTCACCTGGTATCTAGAGGAGCCTTCTCCGGAAAGGTTGGAATCCACAGGAGAGACTGATCTAGGGGTTGGAAAGGAGGCAGGAGTAGAGGCCGCCACTGGTTTCTGACGGTTAAGCTCCAAGGCTAGTTGAGTCCTGGCCTCCTGAATCAGGGTCTGAAACACTGCCTGGATATCAGCCTGAGGCTGTTGTGGAGGTGGAGGCTGGTATAATGGATAGCCTGGCATCTGATTTTGAGGGTATCCATGAGCCTGATAGGAGTAGGGAAAGCCAGGAGCATATGAACATACGAAATTTGCCGGCAGGCTGCTGGTAATGCGCACCACCTTGCCACCACCCTCTCTGTAAAAAAAAAAACTGTCTCATTTCCCTCCTGAACCTTCCCCCCCTCCAATCTTATGTCATGGCCTTGAGTGTCCCTCCCCACCATTACTCTGAATAGCTCCTCCTATCAGTCTTGTTTATCCCTCTCATGTACTTGAATGTCTCCATCATATCCCGTCCCTCCTCTCCTCCAGCGAGTGTATGTTCAACTTGTTTAGCCTACTCTCATACGGTAAGTCCCCAGTCCCTGAATCATCTTAGTTGCTCTGCGCTGCACCCCTTCCAGTAATTTAATGTCCCTTTTCAGGTATGGGTACCAGTACTGCATGCAGTATTCTGAGATGAGGTCTAACTAATAAGCCATACAGCGGAAGAATTACCTCCCTGTTCCTCGACGTTATTCCCCTTGCGATGCAATCCAGCATTTTGTTGGCCCTTGCTGCTGCTGCCTTCCTACACTGTGCCAAGTTGTTCATTGATCCCGTGATGACCACCCCCAGATCCTTCTCCTCCTCAGTCGCCACCAGCTGCACTCCCCCCAGTTGGTAGTTTCTCCTTAGATTTTTGGCCCCCAAATGCAGTACCTTACACTTTTTGGCACTGAACCCCAGCTGCCAAGTGTCTGACCAGGTCTCCAGCTTTTTCAGATGTTCCTGCAAACTCCGCCACCCCTCTATGTCATCCACCACCACCACTATCTTGGTGTCATCGGCAAACAGGCTGGTCCTGCTGTCGATGCCCATGGAAATGTTTGCAATAAATATCCCTAATAACACTGGTCCCAGCACCAAGCCCTGTGGAACCCTACTTGTTACTGCCCTTGGGGGTGAGAGTTCCCCTTCCACCACCACCCTCTGCTGCCTTCCCTGCAGCTAGTTTGTCACCCATCCCACCATTTTTGCTCCCACCCCTGTGCCTTCAAGTGTTATTCCAAATCTCCCATGCAGCACCAAATCGAATGCCTTGCTGAAGTCCAGGTACAGGACATCCACTGCATGGCTCTTGTCCATCTGCCTAGTTACTCAGTCATAGTAATCTACCAGGTTAGTTTGGCAGGATCTGCCTGTGACAAAGCCATGCTGTCTACTGTCCTGCAGCCCACTGAACTCCAGCAGGGACACCTGCCTCTCCTTCAGGATCATTTCCATTAGCATCCCCAAGATGGACGTGAGGCTCATCGGTCTATATTTCCCTGGTTCATCTTTGGGGCTGCTCTTCTGCAGGGGAAACCATGTGAGCCAGCCTCCAATCCTTGGGTACACATCCTGAATTTAGTGAGGCACTGAAGAAGCCTGCAAAGGGCCCCGCCAGGATCTCTGCTAGCTCCTTCAGTGCCCTGGAGTGAATGCCATCTGGCCTTGGTGCCATGTCCACCCTCAGCACTCTTAAGCCCTCCAGCATTCTACCTTCTGTGATCACCCCATCTGAAACTCCCTCCCCAGCCTTTACTGCTCCCCCACCCCCTTGGTTAGCACTCCCCCTTCTTTAGTAAATACCGAGCAGAAGTAGTCACTGAGTGCTTCTGCCTTTTCTCCCCCCTTCTCTACCCATCGCCTGACAATCCTTACGATCTATTCTTTACAGTTCCTCTTCTCCCTGGTGTACCTGAAAAAGCTCTTCTCCCCCTCCTTAATGCCTTGCACCAGCCTGAGCTCTTTGGTGGCTTTTGCTGTTCTTACTGCCCTTGTCACCTCCCTTGTCTCCTGCAGGTACTCCTCCCAGTCTTCCCCCCTCCCTTATTTTCTGTATCTCCTAAAGGTCACCCTTTTTCTCCTCACCTTTTTCACAACCCCCTGCTCATCAAGCTTGGCCTTTTTATCCTGGCTTTTTTACTCAGAGTCCTGTTACAGGAACTGGTAGCCTCTACTATCCACTTCTTAATGAGCTCCCTGCTCCGGTCTGTGCCCACACTAGGCTGGATCCTGGCCAGGTACCCACTCACTACCTCCCCCATCTTTGCAAAATCCGCCTGCCTGAAATCCAGCACCTTTGTATTGGATGCCATCCCCTTTCCCCATAATCAACCTGAACCATACTGAGTGATGGTCACTCCCCGCTAGTGGTTCGTCCACCTTGATATCCCTCACAAACTCCACATTTGTGAGCGCTAGGTCGAGGGTGTTCTCCCCTCCCCGATTGGTTCGCTGACCACCTGTGTCAGGAAGCTTTCCTGAAAGGTGTCCAGCAGTACCTGCTCCCTTTAATTGCTGGTGGCTGGGGTTCCCCAATCTTCCCCGGCAGGTTGAAGTCCCCCACAACCACCACACTCCCCTTCCCGCATGCCCTTCTAACCTGCCTTGCAAGTTCCCTGTCCAAATCCTCTGTCTGGAAGGGTGGCCTGTATACCACTCCCATCTGGAAAGTCCTATTCCTGGAATCCTGGATTAGTAGCCATAATGGCTATTTCTCCCTCCTCCCTAATGCACTTATTTATTTATTGGAATCTCAGATTAACACCTTTGTGAACAAGCTCATTAAATAGGTTCCACGTCAGAGCCAAGACAAACAAATATGTTACAGGACACAGTAGTTAAACAATGTACAATTACAGTAGAACAAATTTGTGTGTGATCTTAGAGAACAGAGTATACTGACTTAAAAACCATCAAGTTTAAGCATAGGAAAGCACTAGTAGGAGGGTAGGGTATATTGGCCCAGAGGGCTTCGTTGGAGGATAGGTGGGGAGAGGGGAAGGCAGAGGCATGGAAGAGTTGTGACCAGCGATGAGAATGTCCAACCAGCCTGGGGGTGGAGGGGTGGAGGAAAGGGACGGGGGTAGGGGTGGCAGGGATAGGGAACAAAGCAATTATTTATATAGCCTTCTTAAAAACTAAGGCACTTTACAAGTTAACCATAAACATACAAATTAATAAAATTACAATACATAAATATAAATTAAATCATCTGGGAGGGCCATCTGAAAGAGATGTCTTAAATTCTGACTTGAATCTTTCGACGGTCAGGCATTCTCTTAACCGACAAGGTAGAGAATTCAACAGGGTAGGGGCTGCAAAAGAAAAAGCACATGCACCATATGTCTTCAGATGCACCCTGGGAATCTCTAGGGATCCCTCGTCGGCGGATTGGAGAGGGCGGTAGGTAGTCAGGAGATCTCACAGGTAGCTGGGTCCCAGTTCGTGTAGGGCTTTAAACGTCAGATGACCGAACTTAAAGGTGATCCACCACTGAACAGGCAGCAAATGCAGTCCGCACAGCACAGACGTAATATGGCTGGTCCTAAATGTACCAGTCAATAGCTTGGCTGCTGTGTTCTGCACTAGCTGCAGGCGGCAGATATCAACCCCAGGAATCCCCAGGTAGAGGGCACTGCAGTAGTCAAGGTGGATGGTGACGAAGGCATGGACCAATGTTGGAAGGTCATCCGGGGAAACCAGGTGTTTCACTCGGGCGATGTTCCTCAGGTGGTAAAAAAAAGGATTTGACAACGGCAGACACCTGAGATTTCAGGGTCAAGTCGTCATCAAAAACAACATCCAAGGACCGGCCCGGTGGCTCTGAGGGCTGAGGCGCTGGACGCCTTACCTCGTACCACACCGGTGACCCATGTTCGTGAATGAGCCCAGATTGCCGGGGGTCGGCCGAGGAGGAGTAGGATAGAACGCCCGACGGCTGCTCTCCTTCTCTGGGGGGGTCACCTGCAAGCTCCCGCCAAAACACCACTACCTGTGGGTGCTCGGGTGGAAGGTGCGGTAGTGGGAGGCAGCAGTATGGGGTCGGCAGAGGAGCTGAGCAGGAGGCACGGCTCAGTGCATCTTCTCGCTCATAGGCCCTCATTGCACACAGACGCCTGGGGTTGAACAAGGAAACAACCCTGTCTCTCCTAGGCGATGACTCCTTGCTGCACATCCTCGGTTTGTCGGGGCAGACTCCACTGTGCAGGTCCACTTCAACACAGTTGTTGGGGAGGTTAAACGGGGGTTTCCTCCTCACCCCACACCGGGGGCGGTCAAACTGGGCGTCAATGGTCAAGAAAGTGGAACCATGCACTCTACGGGCAGACTCCAACAACGAGGTTTGTGTATGGGACTGTCAGAGAGTGGAGAGAAGGGGCAGCAAGGTGCAAAAATACAGAAAGTAAAAAAAAAAAACCACCCAAGTTACACATCTGGTCGGACATAGTGATCTGGATGCATCGAGCCATGTGCCCGGTGCCTGCCCATCTCCCAAACCCACCCCAGGATGACCAGGGTCCACAACCAACACTTCAGTCTTGTCCGGGTTCAGTCTCAGCCAACTGGTGCTCATCCAGTCCTTGATCTCGGTGAGACAGTTATTAAACACAGAGACTGCATCCCCCTGTTCAGGTAGAAAGGACAGATACAGTTGAGTATCATCTGTATAGCAGTGAAAAAACTCAAATGATATTGCCTAATGATATCTCCTAATGGCAGCATATACACTGCAAACAACATGGGCGCCAATATGGAGCCCTGCGGGACCCCACAGGACAGGAAAAGGGTGTCAGAGGAATAAATTCCAGTGACCACCCTCTGAGACCTGCCCATGAGGAAAGATCAAAACCATTCTAGAACTGTCCACAGAGACAACGCAAGCACTCCAAAAGCACATCATGGTCCACAGTGTCAAATGCTGCAGAGATCAAGAAGGACCAAGATGGTACGTGCCTTTCGATCCCTCTCTATTAGGTCATTCAATATCTGAACAAGTGCAGTCTCGGTGCTATGTCTCTTCCGAAATCCAGACTGGAGAGCATCATAGACATTGTGGGTCACAAGGTGATCACCTTCTCAATAACCTTCCTGACAAAAGGAAGGTTAGAGACAGACCTGTAGTTAGCTGGGCAGTCTGGGTCCAAGGATTTTTTTTTTTTTTTTTTTTTTAGGAGTGGTCATACGACCGCCTCCTTAAAAGGATCTGGAAAGACGCCCCTCTCCAAAGATTCCCACACAATTTTAGCTAGGATTGGTCAGATAACATCTACACAAGCCACTAATAGGGGTGTAGGGCCCAGATCCAAATTACAACTGGTTAGGCGCAATGTTTGGACAATCTGCACGATGTCCATGAATTCTGGCCGGCTAAAGTCCACCCAGACAGAGTGCTCATCACCTCTCGCTGACCTCTGCAGTCCCTCACAGTGAGAGTAGGGCCAATGTCAGACCAGACGCTGGCAATCTTATCCGCAAAGAATCAAGCAAACTCCTCACATTTAGTCTGAGAAAATGCCTTTCCAGGCTGGAGCCAGACTGGATTGCACAGTCTGTTCACAGCCTGGAAGAGCTGAGCCGGTCGATTCCTTGCAGCAGAAATCTCCCTGGACAGGAATTCTGCCTGCTTACAGGCGATTTCTGATTGATAGAACATTATAAAGGCTATCAATCTAAGCCTGTCAGCATCCAGGCCTGACCTCCGCCATGTACTCTCTAGCCTTCAATCAACTCTCCTCAACTTCTTCAAAGAACCATCAAACCAAGGGGTCCTTGGGCAAAGAATGAGCGGTTGAATATGAACTGGAGCAATCTTGTCCAGGGCCTCTCCCACCAATCTATTATAGGCCAGTTCAAGATCCTCTGGACTCATGCATTCACCCGACAAACCCGATAGGTCCAGCACTGCCAGCAGACCTTCTGGGGTAATACTCCTTAAAGGGCGGTACCGGACCATCTCCTTAGGGGCAGGTCCATTTGGGAGGGCCTTGAAACTGAACCTTATAGTGTGATGGTCAGACCAACTGACTGGTTCCACCCCCAAATCAGTTATTTCTATTCCCAGGAAGGGGATGGGAGTCAGAGGACAGAAGGAGAGAGGGGAAAGCAGGGCCAGGGAAGAGTTGTAACCGGTGTATGAGAATGCCCAACCAGCCAGGGGAGTGGGGGTGGAAGAGGGGAACGGGGGGACAGGGATTGTGGGAAGGGGCTGGGACTCAGAGAAGAGGATTTAATGGAAGGAGGGAAATTAAGGCCCAAGTAAGTGAAGAGGTAGGGGAGATTAAGGAAAGCAATCACAGCTGAATTCCTCAATAAGGTGCCGTCTAAGCTTTATTTTGAAGGGGACAATTTTGCACCCGCCAGAGATGTCAATAGGAAGCGAGTTAAGCCACTTAGGAGCTTGGTGCGCAAAAGACCTTTGTCCAAACGCAGTACAGGCATGGGGGATGCTGAATATCTGGCTTTCGGAGTTTCGAGTCTGGAGATTAGACTCGTATGGACTGAGCAGCTTCTGTGCCTCAGGAGGCATAAGGCCAAGGCTTATCTTTTTAGCCATGATACAGGATTGGTACTAGAGTCTACCTGCAAACTGCAGCCAGTTAGCCTGGGTATAAAGGACACGTGTGTGTGTGTGTGTGTGTGTGTGTGTGTGAGCCTGGCAGCTCCCGTTACAAGCCAACATGCTCTGTTTAATGCAACTTTGAGGTGGTGGGTGGCTGTGTTTGCGGCGGAGCCATAGATCACTAGGCCATAGTATACCAGTGAGACTACAAAGCTCTGAATGGCTGTGTTAAGGGCTTCTGGGGTTAAGCAAGCCTTATGCCTATATAGAAGTCCAATACGCATGTTGACTGCCTTGGTTATAGAGTCAATATGCTCGGAGTAGGACAAGGTGCTGTCAACCATGCCACCTAGATATTTAAAGTGCTGGACTAGTTCAAGAGGTGCACCCACTGAGTTTAGGACAGAGAGAGGGTAGGATTTGTATTTGCTTTTGGAACTGTAGAACATCATTGTTTTAGTTTTTTTGTAGATCACAACAAATTTGTTATCACTGAACCATTTCTCAACCTCCATGAAATTCCTTTGAAGGCTGTGCTCCAGTTCTTTAGGGTCTGGGTGGCTGGTAAATAGCACTGCATCAGTGGCATAGAGCAAAATGTTTCCTTGGCAGGTACAAGGTAGGTGGTTTAAGAATATGCTGAATAGCAGTGGGTCGAGTATGGATCCTTGTGGGACTCCAGATTGGACAGGTTTATCTGAGAGAACACTGCCAATCTTGACTCGCTGAAAGTGGGCATGCAAGTAACCATGGAACCATGCTACAGTGTCAACTGAGAGGCCTATGTCTGCTAGCTGTTCGTTCAGGAGGTAGTGGTTTACCTTATCGAACACCTTTGTTAAGTCAATGAAGGCTACTCCTACCAGGGAACCTTGGTCAAGTGCATTGTGAAGAAATCCCATGAACTCGAGGAGTGCTGTTGTGGTACTGTGGCCCTTAAGGGACCCATGTTGATGTTGGCAGAGAAGTTGGTATTTTTCAAGGTACTCACCTAACTGATCAGCCACTATTCTTTCACGTGCTTTAGAAAGTGGACAGAGAATTGAGATTGGTCAACATTTACCAGTCAAGGTTCGATCCCCGCTCTTAAAAACAGCAGTTACTAGGGCACCTTTCTATTTGGCTGGGAACTGTGAGAACCTCAGTGAGGTACTGATGATATGTGTTAGAGGAGCGAGCATGTAATCCAAGGTCTATGCAACAAGAGTTAGGTCCAAGGTGTCACCACTGGACCTTGATTTCCCCTAGTACTTTTAGTAAATATTTTTTGGCTACACTTGCTGACACAGCTCTGAAATGGAATGGAGGGTATATGGGTGGCTGTTTTCTTGGACAATCATTAAGGCTTGAGCTGGAATGGTGGAAGTCAGGGGGGAGGACACTACTAAGGTCAGAGAATGCTTTGTTAAAGGCATTTGCAATGGAGCTGTGATCCTGAGTGGGAATACTATCCAAGTTTAACAAGGTGTGAGCGGATTTAGGATCTTTCCCAGTGAGTTGAGGTTTGATCAGAATTTTCTCCCATCTCCCCAGGTATGAGCGAGTGGTTCCTTAAAGTGTTGACTTTTTGCTGCACAGATTGCTGTGGTGCAGTTGTTTCATGACATTTTATAGGACTGAATGTTGGTCAGCTTACCCGTGGCCTGCGCAAGATGCCAAAGATGGTCACGAGTTTTCATTTGATCGCAGCGATCCGAGGAAAACCAGGGGTTGCGGTAACCTTTTATTTTCTGGGTTTTAAACGGTGCGTGCCTGTCACACACTATGTTGAAGAGGTGGATAGATTGCTCCAAAGCTGTGTTCACATTGCTGGAGGAGCACACAGAAGACCAATCCTGTTGTCGATCAGCTTTCAAGAGGTCCATATGTCCACTTTTTAGGACTCTGCAGGTAATGGTTTGAGGAGGGGGTTTGGAGAAGTTGTTTGACCATAGAAATTGGACAGGCGAGTGGTCACTTAAGGAGTCAGGGAATACAGCTGTGTGGGATATATGTTCAGGGCGGTTGGACAGAACCCAGTCCAATAAAGTGTATGTACCCGTCTTGTAGTTCACTCTTGTGGATGATTCAACAAGCTGGGAAAAGTGAACTGCTGTGACTGCATCCCTGTAAGGACTTGCATCCGGGGATAACTATTTGGTATTAAAATCACCCAGCAGTATAATTTCTGAGTTAAGGACAAGGTTCAAGGATCCAATACATTCCATGAGTGAGTCAAGGCCAGGGGTCTTCTGCTTAGGTGGAATGTAGACTGATAAGATAGTTAGGGTTTAATTATGTTCTCCAAGGAGCACTTTAAGGGCAAGAGTTTGCATGTGGGCACCAGTGTTGGGCAACAGCAGAACATGATCCTGTAGGTTGCCTCTAAGGTATACAGCACAGTCGCCACCACGTCAGCCTATCTTGCCTGTAAAAGTACAGTTACGTAAGAACTTACCGTAACAGTAGATCTTCGAGAGGAGCTCCTGCAGCAGGATATGACATTCAGGACTATGCCGCAGGCACTAGGACCATCCAGAAAACTTCTCAGCCAGCAGTATACAGCAGGGACCGCTCCTGACGCCGGCCCCGCCGTCGGCCCTGGTACAAAAGGGGGTAGACTCAGCTCCACCTCGGTTCTCCCGCCAATGCCCGCAACAAGCCCTGACAAGAGAAGGAGACGAAGCGACTACAGGAGATGTAAATGAAGATGGATCTGCACACCTCAAGGGGGAAGGCGGGTGGGAAAGTAATGCCTGTTGCAAGAGCTCCTCTCGAAGATCTACTGTTACGGTAAGTTCTTACGTAACTGTACTATCTTACTTTGAGTGGGAGCTTTTGCAGCAGTCTATGACATTCAGGACTGAATACCAAGCAGTCCACGCCAAAGAAGCAGACGACTCCAGGAGGTGGAATATGCTGACTCTAGAGGCCTCAGGACAGAAGTCCTTGCAAAACAGCCAGGCCGAAGCCAGCTCGGTGTCTGGAGATGATATCCAAGCTGTAATGCTTGACAAAGGTGTGCACTGAGTTCCAGGTAGCGGCCGCACATATGTCCCTGACAGAGACATTTCTCAGGGCGGAGAATGAAGCAGACACTCCTCTAGTGGAGTGACCCCTAACTGGGCCCAGTAGGGGCTTATTTTGTTTCTCATAGCAGAAGGAAACGCAGTGGACTATCCACTTCGATATCGTCTGCTTGGTCACCGGTTTACCCAAGCATTGTGGCAGGCACACAAAAGTTGCTCCGACTGACGGTGCGCAGCCGTCCGCTTGAGGTAATACCTCAAAGTCCTGTGGACATCCAGTGTGTGAAGGAGAGCCTCCCCTCTATTGGATGGGGAAGGAAAATAAACTGGAAGGTCAACCGACTGATTGAGGGTCAACTCCGAGAGCACTTTTGGAAGAAACTTAGGATTTGTTCTAAGGGAAACCCTTTCCCTGTGGAAAATCAAATACGGCTCTTTAACACATCAGAGCCTGAAGCTCGGAAACTCTTCAAGCTGAGGTAATAGCAACCAAAATACAAACTTTCCAAGAAAGGTAACGCAGCTCACAATCCGCTGCTGGTTCAAAGGGAGAGAGGGTGAGCTCCAACAAAAAAAGGAGATCCCAGGGTGGGATAGGGTCCCGAATGGGAGGTCTCATATGCAAACTTCCTCTTACAAAGGTGCGGGCGACATCCAATTGTGCCAACACCTTATCTTCAATGACAGCATGATAGGCGGAGACAGCCCACATATGCACCTTGACAGAGGAGTAACTCAGGCCATTTTGATACAAGGAGAGGAGATACTGCAACGCTGAGTTCACTGGACAAGTGACGGGGTCCAAATGCTGTGATGAGGCCCATGGACAAAATCACTTCCACTTCATAGCGTAGGCGGAGCGGGTGGAGGGCTTACTCGCCGAAACTTGGACTGCCGCCACTTCCGGGGAAACCCCGTATCTGTGTTGAGCTACGTCTGAAGGAGCCAAGCATGTAGGTGTAAGGACCAAAGGTCCGGATGGACCAGCGACCCCTGTTCCTGGGACAGCAACTGCGAGCATATGGGCAGCGGAATTGGAGGCTCCGTGGATAACCGCTGCAGAAGTGGAACCAAATTCGCCAAGGCCATCTGGGGCTACGAGAATCATTTGAGCCTTCTGCCTGTAACTTTAGTAGGACTCTCTGAATGAGAGGGAAGGGCGGAAGGCATAGAGAAACCTCCTGCCAAGCAAAGGGATAACGCGTCTGGCCAGAAAACTCAAAGCGCGTGCTCTCGCGAGCAAAACATTGGCAGTTTGGTGTTGCGTGGTGATGCAAAGAGGTCCAGCTCTGGATGACCCCACTTGTCGAAGAGCTGATCTGCTACAGACTGTAGCAGCTTCCACTCGTGCACTCTGGATCGAGACCTGCTTAGGCTGTCAGCCAGATCATTGAGGACGCCTGGAACGTGCACTGCGGACAGCAGAATGCGCCACTCCAGCGCCCAGTACCAGACTCTCATCGCCCCCCTGCAAAGGGGATATGAATGAGTACCCCCTTGTTTGTTGATGTAGAAGAAAACTGCCATATTGTCTGTTTGAACCAGAAGGGAGCCTGGCACCGGGTCCTCTTGAAAGGCCTGTAAGGCATAGAGAACCGCTCGCATCTCCAGTACATTGATGTGAAGGGATCGCTCCTCGGGTGACCAAACCCCTTGCATTTGATGAGCACCCAGGTGCGCCCCCAAGTCTGATGCATCTGTTGTAAGAGTCTGACCTGGTGGCTCTGGATGAAAGCTGACCCCTTTCTCCAAGTTCTGGGGGTCCATCCACCAAAGCGAAGTTCTCCTGACTGGCTCGGTGATCCTGACCATTAAGTCTAGATCATCGTATCCTTGGTTCCACTGTGCCCTGAGCATCCATTGTGGGATCCGCATGTGGAGGCAGACCAAAGGAGTGACAGGAATGGCAGCCGCCATGTGCCCCAGTAGCCTGAGGAAGTTCCGTGCTGAAACTTGAGGAGTTATTAAGATCCTTTCGGCAATCTCTCGCAGGTGATCGCCCCTGTCCTGGGGGAGGAAGGCCACGCCCTGGATAGAATCCAGGACTGCTCCAATGAAGACGAGCTTTTGACTGGGCTCTGGGGACAATTTTCATAGATCATGGGTGATCCCCAGCTCTCGGACTAGAGTATAGGTGTCTCCGAGGGTGTGAAGTAGGCTTACCCTTGATGGGGCTGTAAGTAGCCAATCGTCTAGGTATGGGAAAACGTAGTGTCCCATGCGTCTAAGAGCCGCAGCCACCACTGCCAAGCATTTTGTAAAGACTCGCGGAGTGGAAGAGGCGCCAAACGGAAGAACTCGAAACTGGTAGTGCTCCCCTTGGAAGTGGAACCTCAGAAATTTCCTGTGGGGAGGGAAGACCCCGATATGCATATATGCATCTTGCATGTCTAGGGAGCAGAGCCAGTCTCCTTGGTGCAGCAGTGGAAGTAGACCCTGGAGGGTCACCATCGTGAACCTTTTGTACTGTATAAAGAGATTTAGAGAGCTGAAGCCCAGAATGGGATGAAGATCCTGTGTCTTTTTTGGGACCATGAAGAAATGGGAATAAAACCCCTCTTCCCGCTGATGCAAGGGGACTACCTCTATTGCCCTTTTCTGAAAGAGGGTCTGAATCTCTCCTTCTATTAGTGGGATGTGAGAAGGAGGATAACAGGAGTGCTTTGGTGGAGTATTTGGGGGACCTCCATGAACTCCAGCGTGTGTCCTCTCCTGATGATAACTAGGACCCATTGGTCTGCAGTAATCGACTTCCACCCTTTGAAATGAAGGGAGAAGTGGCCCCCGACTGTCTCCCCTGGGTCTTCCTGTGGAAGGGGGGGGTGGAAGAGAGTCACTGGGCTGAGCCGGGTGTAGGCAGAGAGGCCTGGGAGGACTTGGGCCCACAGGTAGGAGCGCCTCCAGGCTGCTGGTTACCGGATCTCCTATGGAAGCTGCCTCTGTGCCCCTGCTGGTTACCACGGGAATGACCTTGGCCACCTGAGAGCTTATGAAAAGGCCATTTACATTGTCTTCACTGGTTGCCGAGGTACATCTGGTGGACCACCCAGATAGACTTGCCCGACTCTTGGGAGACGAGAAATCAAGGCTTCCGTCTCCTGCCCAAATAGCACGGTACCCTGCAAGGGTAAATCCTTGATACCGGCCTGCAGATCCTGGTGAAAGCCCGAGACTCTCAACCAGGTGTGGCGCCGTAGGCACACCCTGGAAGCAGCTGCCCTGGCTGCCATATCTGCAGTGTCATACGAGGCTCTCAGAACATGGGACCCTACATCTGAGCCCGATTTCATGATGTCCAGAAGCTCTGTCTTCTGATCAGAATCTGGTATGGCCTTCAGAAGCTCTTGTCCCCTCTCCCATAGTGCATTCTGGTACTGGACCACATGCGTCAAGAAATTAAGGGACCGTATGGAACAGGTGGAGGTAGAATAAACCTTCTTTGCCCACCCGGTCCAAATAGCAAGACTCCGGGTCGGGAGGCTGTGGGCTGAGGTGTTTCAGCTGCCTGGATTTATCATGGGCAGCCGTGATCACCGAGGAGTCCGCCTGAGGGTGTTCAGCAAGGAAAGCTTCTGCCCTCGGGGCCTTGTACAGCCTATCCGACTTCTTCGGAACAGCCAGGACTGAAGCTGGATGTTTCCAGGTAGTCCACATGAGGTCCTGGAAAGTATCCACCAAGGGAGGGACCACCAGTGGTTTCGGCTCCTTCTGCTTCAGGTACTTTGTCAGTCTCCGGCGTTCCGGATCCATGTCCTCCGTCTCCCACTCGTTGGAGGTCTGGATATGCCTCATGATGTCCATGAAGGTGGGATCGTTTGGAGGCGAGCGAGGCTGGTCCTTCTCTCCCGAGGACCACTGCAAGCTGAGAGAGGAAGATGACGAAGATGAGGATGAGGAAGATTGACTAAGATCTTGAATAGTCTGACCTCTCCTTATGACCAGACTCCTGCTGTCATCGGTAACTGGAGGACCGACGTTGGTCCGAAGACTGACTCTGGTCCCGAGACCGGCGACGGAGCAGAGACCGACGTCAGTCAGAGGACCGACGTTGGGAGCGTTCCTGTCTAGAAGACCAAGAAGGCCTCCGAGAACATGACCTAGACCGATGACGGTCACCAGAGTCCCTGGAGTGTCGTCGGAGGTCTCCGGACTGGGTGCGGGAATGAGCCCTAGAAGGAGGTGTAGGCGCTTGCTCCGGGGACTTCCACGGGGAAGGCTCACCTCCTGGCTGTGGTTTATCCACTGGGTCCGGTACCAGTGTCTGGGCCGGCGACGGAGGGGGGGGCCGCTTCTGGTCCTGCCCCCACCAAAAGGAAAACAGCTCCTGCAGCTCGTCCTTCATAAAAAGATCTGCCACTCGGCCCAGAAAGGGAGTATCCGGGACGTCGGCCCACAAAGGAGAGCCCTCCTGGGGGCCCTGGGGGGAGGGAGGAAGACTTGGGCAACAGGGACGTTGGCTCTTCCACGGCCGATCCCTCACCCTTTGTCCCTTCAACCGGCATCAGTGGTGGTACCGACAGGGTGCCGCCGGGGGGCGATGGAGAGTCCTTGGGCTCCGGAAGCGTACCTTTAGCAGGCGGCGCGTGCCTTGGGAGGTGGGGCTGCAGCTTCACCTCTGCTGGGCTTTGTGGTAACCCTTAGCAGGGTTACCGTCAACTTGGCCAGCTTCTCCCCTGAAGGATCGGCCTTGGCCTGAGATGATTTTGGATGCTCTCCTGATCCCGAAAGGCGGGCCTTCTTGGGAGAGGGCCGCGAGTGAGACCGGGACCAGTGCTGGGACCGACTACGGTCTTTACCATAACGCTTCTTCTCTTTGCGTTTCCCCTCGGAGTGCAGATCCATCTTCTTCTTCAGAAGAAAAGCCTTCAGAGCCTTCAGACGACTGATGCAGGTCCGGCTAGTAAAAGCCTGGCAGTCGGAGCAGGCCGTGATGTCATGGTCCGGCCCGAGGCAGAAAATGCAGCATCGATGGCCGTCCTTAGCAGGGATCTGCTTCCCACACTTGCACTTGTTTTGATGGAGGTCCAGCAGGTCCATCTTGTAAATGAGCTATGCTCAATGATGTTCGCCTGAATAAATAAAGATTCTGATTGATTGATTGATTGTTGATGTTCAGGCGAGGCCGACGATGGAGAAGACATCCGTCGGAATAATTTCAAAAACCGTTGGAAACCGTCTGACGTCTGATAAACTAGAAAAAAACGTTGAAAAACGGTAAGAAAAGCGGGTTTTGAAGAAAATCTTGCTGATTCTGGCAAGTTGAGTATAGATCTTTTCTCTTCACGCGGCGGACGCCATGAAAAGAATCTGAGGTGAGCTGGGTCCGCCTTTGT
This sequence comes from Neoceratodus forsteri, assembly GCA_016271365.2. Classification (NCBI taxonomy): domain Eukaryota; kingdom Metazoa; phylum Chordata; order Ceratodontiformes; family Ceratodontidae; genus Neoceratodus; species Neoceratodus forsteri. The sequence continues at coordinate 913,485,114 of CM028136.1, forward strand.
ACCAGGGCTGGCGTCGGGGGCGGCCCCTGCTGCATACTGCTGGCTGAGAAGTTTTCCAGATGGTCCTAGTGCCTGCGGCATAGTCCTGAATGTCATAGCCTGCTGCAAGAGCTCCCACTCAAAGTAAGATCTGTATATCCAGGAATCGTGACGGCAGCATCAGCAGTTTTTGGAGACAGCCAGGTCTCAACTAGAGAGAGAATGTCAGGATTGTGATTTAGGATCCAAGCATTAAGGCTGTCCATCTTAGGTAGGAGGCTGCAAATATTTAAGAAGGCAATTGAGAGTTTCCCTGTGATGGGGGGGGGAGGTAGATGGGGAGGGGCTGGGGTTTGGGTGGATATTTCTGGCAAGCAGGAATAACAGTAGGGTAATTTTGCAAAGGTATTCTCTGAGGTGTTTATTGCCTAGCTTTCTGAGCTTGGCCTGGTTCCTCTGCCTGGTACAGTTCACCAGGGTGCTGAAGATCCCTGGATACAGGGCGAATTGGGGCAGCCAGCTCAGGCTGAGAGATAGCAGACCCCACATTTGTTGTATGTATGACCCATAGAGTTTGGGGAAACTTTTGGGGGAAGGGGATCGTAGAGGACCTGTACGCATTGAGGAGACTGTCATCACTGAGAGTCGGCAGTGCTACTGGTTTACTAGTGGGCATATCAGTAAGGGTGAGTAGAATGAGCAGTAGTATTTATTTAGATTTTGTTGACCGGGTAAGTGCACTAGACAGATTCTGCCTATTTCCAGGCATGATCCGGGGGATGGGGATACAGATGAATGCCAACTGACCTTGAAACAGATTAAGCTGTTGGTGGTATTTTTAGTGAATGAGGGAAATTTGGCCAGGCCAGAGGAAATTCCCCTACTCTTTTCAAGAAGTGCCATGGGATCTTTAGCATCCACCTGAACTAATACCAGAACAGGCAGATGGGACCTTGGTTTAACGTCTCATCCAAAGGACAGCACCTCAGGAGTGCAGCACCCCCCTCATGCTGCACTACAGTGTTAGTATTGGGATATTACTCCAAGTGCCTGGTGTGGGGAAAGAACCCATAGCCTTCTGATCTCCCAGCCTCAGAGGCGAATGTGCTACCTGTTGAGCCACTGACATATGCCACTAGACAGTAAAGTATGTACAGTAACCATGCTTGCTGAGCAGAAGTTTTTAAGTTGAAGAGGCAGTAAGGGAAGATATTACCAGGGGTCTTATCTGTTAGGCTTGACAGCAAATCCCCATTAGCCGAGCTGTGAGAGCAGCAGGACAGCAATGGTCTCCTTAAGTGGAGGAGGGGTAGGGTAATTTCTGTTAGGCAATGGTGTGGAAGAGGCGGGACAGAAGCTCATTTAATAGTGGTCAGGAGGGCGGTGGGACAAAAATATGATGTTGAAAACAAGATCTAAGGCACAAAACGTGCCCCGAAAATTTCTGCAGGCATCAAAGTTCGAGTATTCTAAGCCCGGAGGCAGCAGCCAATGGAAAGCGTGCTGCTCGGCAAACAGGACAGTCAAATTGGTGGATTGTAAGCCGACTGTAGCTCCGCAAGGGGCGTACCTGGTAGCGGTGTTGAGGACGGTAGGCGTCCAAAGGGAGGTAGAGCATGGGCGGGTTCTGTGCCGACCATCTGCCGCAGACCTTCAAAGAGGTGGCTGTCTGGGGTGCGCTGAGGATTGGCGCTGGCTCTGGTCCTGTAACAGGAGGTGGCTGGCCGAAGCTGAATGGCTGGCGCCACTGTTCAGCCTACTCGGGCTCATTTGCTGTAGAGGAGACAGAGAAACAGGGGATTATTAAAGGGCAAGTACTGGGCTGAGCTGTGAGCGAGGGTGGGCTAGGGGAGACAAAAGAAAAAGGCACTTGAGAAAGTAGGTGCAATTAAACAATGAGAGAAAAGAGATACTATCGCAGGCATAGAATAGACATGGGGGGGGAAGCCAGAATCAGTGGCACCAGGGAGGGTCAGCGGGGAGCCGAAGCTTAGAGAGAGAGCTATTAGGTGGGTGCAAGTTATTAACAGGTGGAAGGTAGAGGAATTCAGATGTTAGCAAGGCAGATAGGAAAGGCAAAATTTAAAAGAGCAGAAGGAAAAAACCTAGTACTATCTAGCAAACAAGCAAAGGTACAGACAATCACTGAAATTTAGGTAAAACAGCTAAGTAGGCATATCAGCTAGTAAGCTAAGTAGGCAAAATCAGATTCCCACAAATGTTAAATGAAGTAATACAGCTGTTGCATCAGAAGCAAAATATGATGTTGAAAACAAGATGTAAGGCACAAAACGCGCCCCCAAAATTTCTGCAGGCGCCAAAGTTCGAGTATTCAAAGTCTGGAGGCAGCAGCCAATGGAAAGCGTGCTGCTCGGCAAACAGGACAATCAGATTGGTGGATTGTAAGCAGACTGTAGCTCCGCAAGGGGCGTACCTGCTAGCGATGTTGAGGATGGTAGGCGTCTGAGGGGAGGAAGAGCGCGGCCAGGTTCTGTGCCACTCGTCTGCCGCAGACCTTCAGAGAGTTGGCTGTCTGGGGTGCGCGGAGTATTGGCACTGGCTCTGGTCCTGTAGCGGGAGTCAGCTGGCCGGAGCTGAATGGCCTGCGCCACTGTTCAGCCCACTCGGGCTGCTTTGTTGCTGCAGGGTTGAGGATGGTAGGCATCCGAGGGCAGGTAGAGCTCGGCCAGGTTCCGTACTGCCTGTCTGCCACAGACCTTCAGAGAGGTGGCTGTTTGGGGTGCACTGAGGATTGGAGCTGGCTCCAATCCTGCAGTGGGAGGCGGCTGGCCGAAGCTGAATGGCCAACGCTGCTGTTCAGCCCACTTGGGCTCGTTTGCTGCTAGCGGGGTTAAGGATAGTAGGCATCCGAGGGGAGGTAGAGTGCGGCCGGGTTCCGTGCCACCCATCTGATGCAGACCTTCAGAGAGGTGTCTGTCTGGGGTGTGCTGAGGATTGGCGCTGGGTCTGGTTCTGTAGCAGGTGCCGCTGTTCAGCCACTCTGGCTCATTTGCTGTAGAGCCCCTCCCTCATGTATAATGCCACTCCCCTCCTCTTGTTTTCCCTATCCCTGTGGAATATTCTGTACCCTGGGACAGACAGGTCCCAGTCATGGTATTGGGTGGCTCATGTTTCTGTGATGGCTGCCATGTCCACCTCCCTCTCCACCATGAGGGCCTGTAAATCATTAATTTTATCCTTCAGGCTTTTAGCATTAATGGTGACCACCTTCCATCCCTTTACCATGCCTCTGCTCTCCACTTCCAGCATCCCATCTATTGCTTCTACCTAGTTCATCGCCCTTGTTCTAGGGGGTAAGCTTGCTCTGCTTCCCATTTCATGGCCACTATATGCCCTCCATCCACCTGCCACCCCCTCTCCTAGTTTAAAATGTCCAGCTACCTCAATATACTCCCCAAGCTTCCGTTTTAGTACCTTCTTACCCTCTTCATTTAGGTGAAGTCTATCCCTAGTGTATAGACTACTGCCCTCCCAGGTCTTTCCCCACCCTCCCACAAACCCATACTCTTTGGTGTGACACCATCTGCCTAACCATTCATTAATTCCCTTCGTTTTCTAGCCGTGCTCACCTTAGGCACTGGTAATACCTCAAAAAAAGTTAATGATCTACCCTCTCCCTCGCATAAAGTTCCAAGCTCCACAAACCTCTTTTGGATTACCTCTAAGGTACTATCAGCCAGGTTGTTTGTCCCCTAATGTTAGAATTAAATGAGGTCTCTCCCTTCCCCAACCAGCATATTTTAGGACCAACTGTCCCACTCTTTCAGCTGTCATCCCTGGCATGGCCGCCATCCATATAAGACTTTGCCTTTCCCCCTTGCTACCCCACCTTACCCCTTACTATTGAATCCCCCAGTACTAATATTACCCCCATATTTCCATCTGCCTCGTCCCCTCCTCCATTACTCTCCTGACTCCCCCAGCACAGAATTCCCATGTCCCTGTCGCCGTTTGTCTCCTGCCTGACTCCTCCTCCAGCACATAATTCCTTCTGCCTGTCCCTGCCGCTGTTCCTCTCCTGCCAGACTCCTCCTGCTGCACAAAATTCCCCCCCATCTGTCCCTGTTGCCTCCCCCCATCAGTATTTTCCACTGCCACAGCTACTATGTCCCTGACATTTTCTCCATCAACCCTGCTCCATGCCCTCGGATCCCTGCTCCCTTCGACCGTCCCTCCAGTTGTGCCCTTCACCCCTGCCACCCCCCTTAGACTGGCTACCATCCCTTGGGCATTCTCCTCCCTCTTCTGCCCCCTCCTGGGTATCCCGCTCCCCTTCCTCCTCCTCCTCCTCCACCAATGTCGCCAGTGCCGCAAACCTATTACCTGCCCCCTCTGCATTGTTGTGCCTTTGTTCCTCCTTCCTGACTTGAGCCTTCCTTCCAGTGCTAGGCCCCTTATTTGTTCTGCTGCCACACACCCTCCCACAAGCCGATGTACCTCCCATGTTGTATCCTCATGATACTCCCTGGATGCCCTCCTGCCTTAGATTCTCTCCCCTTCCCCCTATCCTCTCCAACTCCGTCCTGAGCCACAGCACTTCTTCCCCGAGACTCCTCAGCCTGTGATAGATTGGACAACCTCCTAGCTTCCACAATATGTTCATCCAAACTGCTGCACTTGATTATACATAGCCTATTGTCTAATCAAGCATACCCTTGATTAGACACAGCCCAGCATCTGGTACCCCAGTACATAATGGGGTTGATAACCAGCTGTTGGATACTCCAGCGAAGGGTACACTGGATATTGTAGGGGCGGATAACCTGGAACATTGCCCATAGGTCCAGCTGGAGCTGAAGGCCCAGAAGGAGGTGGGGCTGAAGGCCCAGCAGGAGGTCCAAAAGGACCAGGCGTCGGCCCAGTAAGGACATTTGAAGGGGCTGGCACTGGATCAGGCACAAGAATGTCCAGTGCCAAAAGATTCGGCACCTGGGGGCCTGACGGAAGGCCATTCAGCATTTGAGGAATGGCCAGAGTGCCAGATGTACCCCAACCCGGCAAAGGGTAACTTGGCATCGGGGTGTGAGTAGAATCCGATGGAAGACCCACCGTTGTCTGGGGAGTCAGAGTCCAAGATGGCGGATCCTGGTTGTCCAAGGGGGCTTGGGTTGAGGAAGTCCTGACAGAAGGTCCCCGGAGGGATTAACAATAGGCCCAGTGGGTAAACTAGGAAGAGACTGACCCAAAGAAAGGAAGGCAAATCTCTAGATTAGTGCCCACCTCCAGCTCTTGATCTTCAGGCAAGCCCAAAAGGTCCGGTTGGGTCAGTGGGAGTGAGGAACCCTCTAAAGACTGTTGCATGTCTGGCAGCTGGCTCAACTCGATGTTGGGGGTATCCTGCGACCCCGATGGGAGAGCCACAGATATGTGGTCCCAAGAGGAACCGGGGAGCAATTTATCAGCCACGGCCATGCAGACATCAGAAGAGTTAATGTCCAACTTATCAGCCTGGGCCATGCAGACAACAGCGGAGCTGGAGTCCAGCTTACCAGCTCTGACCGTGCAATCCACGGCTGGGCTGGGGAGCAATTTATGGACCTGGCTGCTGTCAACAGACCCTGAAGAAGATATGGGCCTAAGAAGCACAATAGGGGTTCGATCATCGAAGAAGAGCTCCAACTGTACCTTGAGTAAAGCAGGCAGGGAGGGAGGCTGTGGTCTGATCCACCAGAGTGGAAGGATACCTGTCAGTAGGGGTACTTTTCAAAGTGGAGGCCCCTCCGGTGTCAGTGGTGCCAGATGGTCATCGCCAATTGGAAGGAGACCTGTTCCTGTTTTGGTGCCTCTCCTTGTCCTTTTTCTTCTTTTTGGGTTCTGGCAGAGAAGATTTTTTCTGCAGCTCCTTTTCCATCAAAGCTAGGTGCTCTTCCAGCAAGTGGGCTTCAAGCTTTTTCTGGTGCCTAATCCTGGGGGGCCTTGGTTGAAGGATTGGCAGGACACACAGTCCCTGACCCGGTGTTTAGGGCCTAGGCAGATAATGCAGCGGGAATGCTCATCAACATGCAGGATGTGGATGCCGCAGGACTTGCCCCACTTCTTTTCAATGCATCACCCAACTGTTCATGATCCTGAATTGTACCTCCAACTATATCCCATGCTGTAAATTTGTCACTTATTTGCTTCCCCTTTCTTCTGTATATCCCTCAAGATCTTTGTATTAGACCCATTTATGTTAGATCTGTTTCTACTGTATTTTACTATGTAATTGTTTGACCTGATGTTCTGTTCTCTTTTTGTGCTTAACTGGACATTTGTGTAAACGGGCATTTTTGCTCACATGCCTTTCAGTATAAAATAAAGACGGACTGATTAAAAACTGGACTGACAGACCTGAACCACAGCAGTTCTGTAAAAATCCAAACTGGCCATACTGGGTGCAACTTGCACAGATACAGATACTGCTGGTCTGGTCACTCTGGCTGCACTGTTCAGTCCGACTTTTACGTATCTGGTCCACTCCTGGATGTCTGTTTTTCAACCCTTCCTTGGCATGGTTGAAAATGGAACCATCAGGACCAGAACAGATAAGATAAGATAAAAGCCAGACCAGATCATCTGGAGTGAGTGCATCAGCAATATTTGCACAAGCTGTTCCCAGTCCAGATTTTACAGATGTTGATAGGGAGAAGGGCAGGGGTAAATGGAGAAAATGACAACGGCAATAAAGAGAGGGATGGGGCAAAAAGGGTAAAGCCATCAAGAAATGGAGGGTAATGAGTATCAATGCCCGGAGTCTGGGCAACAAGCTCCTTGAACTTGTGGCCTTGATGGAAGAGGGATGCCTGGATATCGTAACAGTCATAGAAACATGGTACACAGAGTACCATGACTGGGATGTTAACATACCAGGGTACACAACCTACAGGCGAGACAGGGAAGGTAGAAGAGGGGAAGGAGTAGCTCTCTATGTAAGGGAAGGGATAAAAGCAATGGAACAAAAGAGTAAACTGGGAGGAGAGGAGGCACTGTCAGGGAAAGGGAATGGACAAGGATATGATAGACAGCATCCTTAGGATGGCAGAGAAAGGGAACATACTGTTGATGGAGGACCTGAATATGCCAGATGTTAACTGGAGCACCTTTGCTGCAGCCACATCCAAGAGCAGGGCCATTCTCAATGCCCTATAGGTGGGCATGCCTCAGACAGCTAGTTTTGGAACCCACTCATGAGGGAGCAATCTTAGACCTCATACTCTCAAATGGGAACAGTGAGAGGATCTCAGATCTAGAAATGGGTAGCCATCTGGGAACAAGTGATCACCAAACAGTGTGGTTCAGGATAAACTCAGCTACAGAGTCAAGCCATACAAAAGTGAGGGTACTGGACTTCAGGAGGGCTGACTTTGTTAAGATGGGAGAGTGCCTTAGAAAAGCACTAGCAAACAGGCTAGAAGGAGGGGTGGAGCAACAATGGGGAAACATCAGAACTGCCATCATAGAGGCAACAAGCCTTTGTGTGAAGCAAATAAATCAAAATGAAAGAAAAAGGCACTATGGTTCTCAAAAGAGGTGACGAGAAGGTTAGGAGAAAAGATAGCATTTAGGAAGTATAAGGAAACACAGAAGGAGCAGGACAGAGAACTGTACCAGTTAAGGCAGAAGGAAGCAGGGAGGGAAGTCAGAATAGCAAAGGCCCAAACTGAGGAAAAGATAGCCAACTTGGTTAGGAAGGGGGATAAAACCTTTTATAGGTATATCAGGGAGCTAGAAAGACAAAGGGGGGGATAGTGAGGCTGACTAGAATGGATGGTGGGTGGGCAGAGAGGGACAGTGAAAAGGCAAGGATACTGAACAAATACTTCTGCTCAGTATTCACAAAAGAGGAGGGGGAAGTGCCTAATCCAATTAACATAAGCACTCTGGCTAGCGGGGTCGATCCCAGTCCTTTCACAGAAGAAAGGGTTCTGAAAGGACTCCTAAAACTGAAGGTGGACAAAGCAATGGGGCCTGACTGAATTCATCCCAGAATTCTAAAAGAATTAAGTGGAGAACTACTGACTACCCTTTTTAACAAATCACTGGAGGACGGTGTGGTACCTGAGGACTGGAGGAAGGCGGATGTGATTCCCCTTCACGAAAGTTGGAGCAAGACAGAGACAGGAAACTACAGACCTGTCAGTTTGACCTCTGTGGTAGGGAAAGTGATGGAATCACTTCTGAAGGAAAGAATTGTTGAGTACCTAGAGGCCAGTGGGGCACAGGACCCAAGGCAGCATGGATTCACAGCGGGAAGGTCATGTCAGACAAATTGAACCGATTTCTGTGACTGGGTGACCAAAGTAGTAGACCAGGAAGGGGCTGTGGACATGGCCTACCTATACCTTAGCAAGGTATTTGACACAGTCCCACACAAAAAGATTAATAATCAAATTAACCAGCCTGGGATTGAGTCCCAGGGTGGTAGGCCTGGGTAAAACATTGGCTGGACAACAGGACACAGAAGGTAATTGTAAATGGAATCCACTCTGAAGAAAGAGGGGTTACTAGTGGGGTAACGCAGGGTTCAGTACTGGGTCCAGTCCTTTTTAATATCTTTATAAGTGACATTGCAGAGGGACTGGAAGGAAAAGTATGCCTCTTTGCAGATGATACAAAGATCTGCAACAGGGTTGATACACAATGAGGCATGGAAAGGATGAGAAGGGACTTGGCAAGTTTGGAGGAATGGTCAGAAGCATGGCAGCTTGGATTCAATGCAAAGAAGTGCAAAATAATGCACCTGGGAAACAAAAACCATGCGGAAGATTACACATTGGGGGGGTGGTGGAGGTAGTAACAACAAAAATGGAAAGGGACCTGGGGCTAATCATATCAGATGACCTTAAGGTTAGCAAGCAATGTGAGAAGGCAGTAGGGAGGGCTGTGGGGGATACTGGGATGTATAGGGAGAGGCATCACCAGCAGAAAACAGGAAGTTGTTTATCCTTCTGTACAGACAGCTGGTCAGACCCCACCTGGAGTACTACGTCCCGTTCTGGTGACCCCATCTCTGCAAGGACATAGACAGGATGGAGGCAGTCCAGAGGAGGGCAACTAAAATGGTGCAGGGTCTGCAAGAGAAGCCATAAGAGGAGAGACTAAAGGAGCTTAATATGTATACCCTTGAGGAAAGGAGGAAGGGGGGGACATGATAGAAACTTTTAAGTACCTCACTGGAATCAACAAAGTCCAAGGGGGTAGCATCTTGCAGAAAAAGGGATGTGCAAGAACAAGGAGACACAATTTGAAGACAGAGGGAGATGGCTCAGGGCAATGCGAGGAAGTATTTTTTCACAGAGAGGGTGGTGGATGCATGGAACAGCCTTCCTGAGGAGGTTGTGGGGTCTAAAACTGTGGGAGAATTCAAGAATGCATGGGACAGACATAAGGCAATTCTTGTTGGGGGTAGGAAGAAATAGGCTGTTGGTTAACTAGGATTTGCAGCTTATCCTGTAGGTAGGGAAATGGTCAGACTAGGTGGGCCAAATGGCCCGTATCTGCCGTCAATGTTTCTATTACAGCTCTGGTCTGGGTCTGATCTGGTTTTTACTCATACACCACTGCATGTGGCTTAGTGACATACTATACAAATGGATGCAGAGTCTAACCCATTGAAGGTTGATGTTTCAGAAAACCATTATGCTAAAAATACCAAGACTCACTCAATTCCTAATGATCCCACACTCTCAAGTCATGCTCAAATATTGGCACCTCTATATCCACACCATTAAGCTTTTAATGCATAATGCATCTTCTGCTGCCATGAGCTCCCCATCCATGAAATCCCACTCTGTTTGTGACAGCCTACCCCCAACCAGGTAATTTTCCAGGGAGCAGCTCTTTACACCACATCAACTAAATTACTGCTAAACTCCTTATTTGTAAACATTTTGTTGAAAAATTTTTGTTTAGTATATCCATGGTCAAGAAAAATGAATTTGTAAAAGAAACCAAAGCCCCCATTTATCAGTTCATTTGATCACAATACAGCATGTTACAAACTGATCAGATTCTATGTGTAACCTAAGTAAAACAAAAATTAGACACACACATGCCTACCTATTTGCAAGTAAAGCAAATATGGTTACTATCATTGAGTTGTAAACACCTATAGTCACAAATTGCAGGTTAAGAAGATTCAGTTGAATATAAAGAGTAGCCCAGAACTGCCTGCCTGAGAAATGAAGTTGGTGTATTATTTGGAAATGGGCATCACTGGGACTCTTTGTTATGGAATGTCCTGCAAAGTAACAGAATGACTGCTTTTTAGGATGGTGGTGTCAAATGGCTTAATGAAGTGTTCCTAGGGCCTGAGAGCACAGCAGAGCTTATTTGTTATGCAGAAAGCTCCAGGAAGTGTTTAACCCATTCTACATAAAATAGCTTTCTATGATGTCTATACTATCCATTGGTAATCTGCAGGGCCACTGGAAAATTGCGGAACATTTTACCCAAAAATGCGGGGACTTTATTGCAAAAATTGCGGGAAAATTGCGGGGGTTCACTATACATCCCCACTGTCCCGTAATAAATATTTTATTGTTTGCTGCAGCATGTATTGGTCACATAAATTGTTTAGATAAATGTATTGCCTCTTGTAAATGCTTTTGATGTGAAGAAAGGTGTGTGTTTTTGAAATGCACTGCAAATTAATCATTATGTAGCATATCTTCTAAAAATCAAGACATCTAAGCCATGCAGTGCTAACTAGATTTTATTCAGTAATTTACAGTTAGTCTGTACTGAATACATCCTGAAAAACATATTTTGCCAGTTTCTAGATGTTAAATAATGAAGCCTGTTTAAACTACTTGCTTTGGTGCAAGAAAAAAATAAACAGATAACCAGGGTGCCTAATAAAGGTCTAGTAAGAAAAATGTTTATTTTGTTAAAATAACTACTGCTCTTAATCAGCACTGTAAGTACATTTTAAAATCGCAAGATAAAAGTATCAGATCATAAGAGTAGCTTTTCATTACATCATACAATGGTTTTCAATACATGGTACTTTTGTTCTACTCGGTTTGCAGTGATTTTACTTGGGTTGCAATTATTTTGTCTATTTGAAGGTAACTGTTTAACTATACTTAACCTGTTCAGTGTGTTTTCAGAAATGTTTGCTTTTTGTAGGCTTTGTATGTGAGTATGCAGTTGTGGCAGATTGACATCTAAGGAATCACTGTCACCAACTCCCTCAGAAGCACATTCAAGTTTATAATTAGCAAGGCCATCCAAACTCCTGACATATTTGAATCAAAATCCTTTCAGATTGAAAGTATTTATAAAAGAAAAATCTACCCTACCATTCAAAAACATGCATTGTGGTCAGAGCTTCATTTAGGTGAATGGGACACTTTGCACCTCTTCTCACACCTATTGTTTCTGTCTCTGTGTCAGCAAAAAGTTCTCTAACAGTCTGCTTTCACACAGATTTTAAAAGTGTTCAAGTCTACATATGCATGACCAGAGGATTTTGAAACCAAAGCAGGGAAGGGAATCACATGAAAGCAGAGTCACATTTGACCCCTTCTCACCTCACACAATACTGTTTTGGTCAAATCAAAGTCTGTGTACTAAATTGTTAGCATATCTGAGTAGATGTCCTTGAGAATTTAAATATTTTTATACAATTTTAGTCAAAAATTCCATAAATGTAAGAAATTGCAAGAAATTGTGGATTTTGTGCGGAGAAGGGTGAAAATTGCAGAAATTGCGGAAAAATTGCACCCGCAATTTTCCAGTGGCCCTGGATCTGACACAGAATGACTGCCAGAAGATAATGAGTTAACTTTCAGTCAGCTCAACTGACTCCTCAAGCCAGAGGAAAAATAATGCTCTACAGCATCCTATACACACACAGGCAGTGTAGTAATGAGGCTTCAGCAAAGGAATCTATTTTTAACACTCCATCATGTTGTTTGCTAGCAAAAATGACAGCCCTTCTCTGAATGCAAAACATCTGCTGGGCTATGCCCACAGCCATAAAAAGGAGGGTCCAATATGACTTCTCTCAATACACAGCCACCAGTGGAAAAAGAGCTGATAGATCTATTAGACTGTACATTTCTGAGTCTATACAACTATCACTGGAATGACAATTTCTTTAGAACAAAATAAAAAACAGATTGTGCACCTAATAACGGTAGCCACTAGTGCTGATATTGTTGATAACGATATAATCCAATTATGGGAAGACAAAGACCATGGTGGCCATAGGTGTGTGTTTCTGTTTTGCTCCGGTGCCAGGGTTGCCAATCACATATGGCTTAACAACAGAAGCTTGCCATCTCAGAGTTACACAGTGGATTTTATTAATAGGAAACTGTTGAACCAATTTCAAACCAGGAACAATACAGGCAATATCGGCATTTTTGGATTAAAGCCCATTCCAAATGAAAATCCAGGTAGATGGAAAATGCTGTCCCTAACCTGTAGGTATTACCTACTGCAAGAGCCTCTCTCGAAGATCTACTGTTACGATAAGTTCTTACGTAACTGTAGAATCTTACTTCAAGAGGGTTCTTGCAGTAGGTAATTACATATAGGACTGAATCCCAAGCAGTCTGGAAAAAGGAAAAGCACTCGGGAGGAGGAAAACTAACCAACCAATGGAACCTCCGGCTGCACGGGTCTTAAGAAAGAAACCTTGCAGTACAGCCAACCCGAAGCCTGCTCTACGGCGAGAAGCAATATCCAAACTGTAGTGTTTCATAACGGTATCAACAGAAGTCAACGTCGTGGCTGCGCAGATTATCTGCCGCTGACACATTCTTGAAACAAGCCGCAGAAGCGGCTACTCCTCTGGTGGCGTGCGCCCTGACCTGACCCGGCAGAGTCTTGTGGTACTTGTTGTAACAGAAGGTGATACAATGAGCCAACCACTTCGATAGGCATTGCTTAGAAACTGCATTGCCCTGTCTTTTATGAGCAACAGAGACAAAAAGCTGATTGGATTTCCTGAGATCCTAGTGGTATAGTATCTCAGCATCCTATGAACATCCAAAGTATGCAAGAGGTACTTCCCTTAATTGGAGTGTTGTGTAAAGAAAGCGGGTAGCTCAATGGATTAATTCAGCGTAGATTCTGCTACCACCTTAGGAAAAAACTTAGGGTTGGTGCGCAGAGCCACACGTTCCTTGTGAAAAATCAAATAAGGGATTTTGCACATCATGGCCTGAAGTTCAGAAATTCGTCAAGCTAAGTAATGGCCACTAGGAAGAGAGTCTTCCAAGAGAGGAACTTCAAGTCTGCTTAAGCTGCCGGTTCGAAAGGAGGCAGAGTAAGCCTCTCGAGAACAAAGTTCAGATCCCAAGGAGGAGCAGAAATGCGGAAGAGGGGGTCTCAAATGAAGAACCCCTCTGAGGAAAGTCTTAGAGACTTCCAACTGCACGAAAGTCCTGTCTCCAAAAGGGGCATGGCAGGCCAAAATAGCCACCATGTGGACCTTCAACGAGGAATGGCTGAGACCCAGGTCAAAGAGATGACGCATGTAGTCGAGGATCTCTCAACAGGGCAAGAGAAAGGCTCAAAGTCCTTTGATGAGGCCCAAATCGAAAATCCTTTCCACTTCATGGCGTAGATGGACCCGCCAGAATGTCTGCTACGAACGGAGAAACTCCTAACCGGGCTAGAGCTACGTCTGCAGGAGCCACGCATGCAACTGAAGGGATTTAAGACCTGGATGAACAAGGGCCCCCTGATCCTGGGTCAGCAAGTGCTGTGACCGAGGAAGAGGAAGCGGAGGTTCCTCTGAAAATTGTTGCAAAAGAGAGAACCAAACTTGCCTGGGCCAGAATGGAGCGATGAGGATCATCCGGTCTCCTCCTGTCCTGAGTTTGTGTAAGACCCTCAGAATTAAGGGAACTGGAGGGAAGGCACAGACAACTCTGTCCCTCCAATCAAGAGACAGAGCGTCCTGCCAGAAAATGCCTCGCCCTGGAGCGAGCAAGCAGAAGGCGAAAAGTTTTGTGTTTTGAGGAGACGCGAACAGGTCTACCCGAGGGGTTTCCCAGTGCAGGAAGATGTCATCTACTACCTTTTGATCCAGTTCCCATTCATGAGCTTTGGCTGAAGACCGACTGAGGTGGTCTGCCAGTGTATTTTTGACTCCCGGAACATGAACTGCCATCAGGTGAAGGTTGTGCTGAACAGCCCAACTCCAAACTCTCATTGCTTCCCTGCACAGAAGGTAGGAATGAGTTCCTCCCTGCTTGTTGGTGTACCAGGACTAAGCACATGTTGTCCGTCTGGATGGTTAGATGACCGGGAAGAACGTAGGAGTGCAGAGCCTGAAGAGCATACAGTACAGCTCTGAGTTCGAGCACATTTATGTGTAAAATCTGCTCGAGTCTGGACCAGGAGCCCTGAGTCCTGTGAGACCCTGGATGGGCTCCCCAGCCCTCTCATGAGGCATCTGTCAATGTTTGGGAGGGGTTTGATATTGAAGGGAACTTCCCGGCAAAGGTTCTCTTGCACCATCCACCACTGCAAGTCCCTGACCATAAGATTGGACACTAGAACCTCCTGGTCTAGGTCGTCCAGTGTCTGGTCCCACTGAGACTGGAGCATCCACTGAAAGATCCTCATATGGAGCTGAGCACGAGGGACTGTTGGGATAGCAGCCACCATGAGCCCGAGGAGGCGAAGAACTGACCTGGCACCGACCCTTCTGCGACTGGACAACAGACGTGCTTGAGTCTGGAGGGTGTAAACCCTGTCTGGAGGCAGAAAGGCCTTGCCGGTGTTTGTGTCCAGGATCGCCCGATGAACTGAAGTCTTTGGCAAGGGACCAGGTGGGACTTGGCCTGGTTGATGGTGATACCCAGACTGGTGAAAACCTGCAGGGTAAAAGAAAGAGAGTGTAGAAGTTCCTCCCTGAACAGGGCTGCCAGGAACCAGTCGTCCAGGTACGGGAATACCTGCACTCCCTGGATATGCAGGTGGGCCATTACCACTGACAGGCATTTGGTAAACACTCGGGGAGCCGAGGAAAGACCAGATGAGAGGGCCTTGAATTGGTAGTGGTCCCCCTGAAACGAAAACTGAAGGAATCTGCGGTGGGAAGGGCGGATGGGGATGTGCATGTAGGCATCCTACATATCCAAAGCGCACAGACACTGTCCCTGTTGAAGCGGCTGAAGGCTCTGCAGGGAGAGCATTCTGAATCGTTTGTACTCCACGAACATGTTCAGGGAGCTGAGGTCCAAAATAGGCCTCACGTCTCCTTTGGAACTAGAAAGAAATGGGAATAGTAACCTGTCCCCCAAAGATGAGTGGGGACTGGCTCTATCGCCGCCTTCAAGAGAAGGGAGGAAATTTCTTCCAGGACCAGAGGAAGATGTTACGGGGAGTAAGACGACTTGGGGGGTGGTCTTCGGGGCGGTTTCTGAAGAAACTTGATTGAGTATCCTGCTATCAACTGGAGCACCCAAGCATCTGATGTAATCCTCTCCCAGCC
This sequence comes from Neoceratodus forsteri, assembly GCA_016271365.2. Taxonomy (NCBI): domain Eukaryota; kingdom Metazoa; phylum Chordata; order Ceratodontiformes; family Ceratodontidae; genus Neoceratodus; species Neoceratodus forsteri. The sequence goes on from CM028136.1 coordinate 913,500,550, forward strand.
TGGTAGATAAAAGGAGAACCTCCCTCCTACTGGTGAATCTGGAGAGTCCAGAGGCTATGGGAGAGGGAAGGAATCAGGAGGTGTGGGGCAGCGCAGCGGCTGAGGCTCCCGCAGCTTTTTTGGGTGGGGGAGTCTTGGTTGCTGGAGGGGGACAGATGTTTGTTGGCCCAATTGCCCTGCAGTTTTGCTTTTGGTCGAGAACGTTGACGAAAAGGGCGACGCTGTCCCTGAGGGGGCCTGTACAGAGTCTCCAGGACTTAAGTGCAGTGCCCTTCTCCTGCAGGTGGGTGATGATGCCCTTGACATCTCCACTGAACAGCACCGAACCCCTGAAAGGCGCATCCTGAATAGCGGATTGCACTTCAGGGACCAATCCTGACACCCGGTGCCAGGCATGACGCCGAAGACCTACGGCGAAAGCCGAACTCTGTCCAGCTGCGTCCACTGCATCGTAGGTGGCACGAAGCATGTGCCGACTGGTCGGACAAGGTCAGCCACTTCCTGTTTGGTCTGGGACTCAGGAAGGGAGTTCAGTTTAGATTCCACCTGACTCAGGATCGTCTTCTGGTAGTCCCTCATATGTGCAACATAGTTCAGGGTCCTAATACCCAGGGTAGAAGAAGCGTACACCTTCTTTCCATACTGGTCCAGAAGTCGGGAGTCCTTGTCAGGTAGAGACGAGCTGAGATGTTTGGGATTGGCAGAACGTCCGTGAGTGGTGCTAATCATGACCAAATCCACCTTGGGGTGCACATTCAGAGAATCTACTTGCTCAGAAGCCTGATATAGCTGGTCTGCCTTCCTCAGAAGGGGGCTAACGCTGACAGTTGCTTCCAAATAGTGGAAACAAGGTCTGTGTGAGCCTCAATCCAGGGTGGAATCAATGTCGGAGCGGTCTCAGGCAGATCCAGGTGGGCAGCGAGCCTCTTACGCTGTGGATCTGGCTCCAGAGATTGCCACTGATTAACTTCCTGGATCTTTCTCAGTAACTCCAAAAAGGAAGGATCCTCCGGAGGGGACTTCGGAGGAGTCCTTGGCATGGGATGATCTGGAGTACGTGGCTCGTCATCAGGATTGGAGCATCCCCCTGAGTCTGAGACAGAGGTCTCTGATGTAGGGAAGGAAGACTCCTCCCGACGCGGGGGAACAACGGTCCCTTTGGGAAGCGTGTCCTCCCCACCCCTGGCGCCCGAGGGTTCACCTCTGGTGTTGGGGAAGGGAGTCTCCGGAGTAGGGGATCCTGTGCAGGGTCCAGCGCCGGAAGACGGCTCTCCACCTCCCTGGTTAGCTGAGCCCTGGCCTCAGCCTACCAGGCAGCCAGCGTCTCCTTCAAGTCCACCAGCGGCTGTGGTGAGGGCGGTGGAGGAGGGGGATACGGATACTGAGGGTATCCGTAAGGCGAGTATCCGTAACCCGATGGCGGAAAGCCCGGCATCAGGTACTGAGGCGCCGGGTACTGCAGTGTCGGATAAAGTGGCGCCAGGTACTGCGGTGTCGGGTACTGGGTAAGGTGGCACCAGATTAAGTGGTGTTCGATACCCGGGTGCCAGGGGCTCTGACGGAGCAGAAGGTCCTGGGAGAAGCCCAGCGGGCAGGCCAGGTAAAGGTGGCCCTGCGGGTGTCAGGCCCAGCATAGGGCCGGGCGTCCGGCAGGGGGACGTCGTCTGGCATCAGGTAGGCCAGCGTCTGAGCCGGCGTCAGGGATTCCAGCCCTGTAGGAGGGAGCACTGACGACAGCATGCCCAAGTCCTCCGTGTCGCCCAGGGAAGGAGGGTTGAAATACCCAGGGTCCAGCAGAGGAGACGCAAGAGCCCCGGTAAGCAACAGCCAACATTGTGGAGAGCCTGGGACATCGGACTGGTCCAAGGGGTCATACGTAGGCTCTTTTGTTGGGCGGTCATCGGAGGGGCCGACGTCCGACTTATCAGCGGGATCCGGGTGGACGCCGGAGGAGCCGGTGTCCGACTCATCGGAACCCAAGCGTGACGTGGGTTGCGTTGGGGAAGCGACCTTAGCGGGTGTACGAGGGACCGTGCGCCCTCCCGAAGGAGCTGGCGTCTTGTCGATCCTGTCCAGGCGGACGACGGTGGCACAGACGTCCGACTTAGTGGACCCGCTTGACCCAGAGGGCCGCTGCCTTCCTGGAAGCGACAGCCTCCTTTGCCCCGGAGGCACCTGAGGGGCCCGAGCGCGAGCCCGACGGGAGGGGCGACACCATCTTATGCGCCACGAAGACGGTCGTCGAAGATCGGTCCCCCGGAGGAGACGTTACACCTTAAGCACCACAACTCCAGACGGAGCCGCAGAGACTATGGAGGTAGAGTCCCGGTGCTTGTCCTTTTTCTTATGCCCCTCTGGAGAAGTGGAGGCATGCCTTAACTTCAACTCCTTCTCCATAGAAGCCATGTTTTTCTTGAGAACGTGGGCCTCCAGGGACTGCTGCCTCTGTTTTCGGGTGGCTACGTTGAACTGCTGGCAGTGCTGGCACTTCTCCACAGGGTGGTCCAGGCCTAAGCAGAAGAGGCACAGGAGTGTCCGTCCTTATGCGGCAGTTGGGAACCGCATGAGTCGTACTTATTTTTATGCGATTTGGAAGGCATTGGGGACAACATTCACGGACGTTAGAAAACAAGAAAAAACGGTCGATGGGAGACTGACAAGAGAAGAAACTTTACCGCGAGGAACTTTCACAAGTCAACAGCGGGAAAGAACTGGAAGGCGGGCGTGGGGGACCGCCCCTTTATACTGACATCACATGATGTCGGTCAGCGGTCGCCCCCACCAGAGACTGATAGCTAGAAATTTTTCCGCATGGTCCTGATACCTGTTGGGTCAGTCCTACACGTAATTACCTACCGCATGAGCCCTCTCGAAGTAAGATTTCTGAATATTCTGTATCCAATAAGCAGAATAAATTTTCCCCAAGAGCAAGCTGTACCAGAAACTGAATATAATATTTCAGTTTCAAATTGGTTTAATCCACTTAAGGAGCAAGGTGACTGACTACAGGGTCTTCCTCCCAACATAGGGACTGACAATCTAGGAACAAAAAATAATCTATTGCTCGTATCTTGGAATACAGCTGGCTTATTAACAAAGTTTGCCGATCATGACTGCATAGATTTTATGAATCAAGCCCTAATATTATGCCTACAGGAAACCTGGCATCTGGCAACTACATAGAAACATAGAATTTGACGGCAGATAAGGACCGCTTGGCCCACCTAGTCTGCCCAATGATGACTAATGATGTTACTTTAAATGGTTATTCCACTTTACAGATCCTGGGCAGTATGCATTCTCAATTTGGCAGGCCTTTGAGTGACTTACTCACTTGGTTCAAAGTTATAGAAGACTTATCAGTGATTTATTATTTTCTAATTCCTTTTCTCAGTCCTTTCTTGTTAAACTGGGTTCACTGGAATTTTGCTTAATTAATGTTTTTTTACCTCCTTGTAATTCAACATTTTTAATATCAAAATTTGGGAGGAACTAGAGGATCTTATACATAGGTCATGGGCCACAACTGAACGCGAGAAAATTTTAATGTGTGCTGACTTTAACGCTAGACTAGGCAGCTACGATGGATTCTCTGATAATGAAGTACAGAACTGGCATTTTGAAAATGATTTTAAATTTCCCAGATCCTCTCTCGATTTAAGTGTCAATGGCAGAGGCCTCAAGCTCATAGATATTGTAACACCTTACAATCTAGTACCACTTAATAGAAGACTTAAAGGAGATGCTATAGGTAATTTCACATATTACAATAATCGTGGGCCCTCAGATACCGATTATGTATTCTGGAATGATAGCATGAATATCTGGGATTAATGTGTGATTCCCCCAGAGCTGATAGTGATAATTTTCCTTTGTTGTTACAATTTAAACTTCCAGTTAAGAAACCTTTGGCCGCATGTTATGACAATTTAGAAATAAGGAACAATGATAGAGTTAAATGGAATCACACTTGCAGCAATCAGATTAGTTTTCTTGTGTGCAGATATTTCCCTAAAACAGACTGTACCCTATGGAGTGGCTCTGGCTTGGCTAACCAATTGGAGTTATGTTTTGAAGCAAAAAGGGAACTCTGTTAACTACAAATAGTTCTGGGGTTCCGATGTATAACTGGTATATAATGTATGGCAGAACACTGTTAACCTTAGGAAATCATCATTTCCTAAGGTTGTTATACCATCGGTGTGATGTGGTAATGTTGTTAACCTATCGATGCTACGTCACATCGACAGGTTAACAATGGGGTGTGCCTTTTTTTTTTTTTTACACTCGGGAACCAATGGATGCGCAGCGGTAAGGGAAGGACTGAATGGCCATGGCGGTGACTCCGTTTCGAAAAGTAAGGAGCCATTTTCCCTTTTTCTTGGGACCATACACTATAAAAAACAATGTATGGTCCTTCTATCGGCAACCGGTTACTGTTAATCGTCTTGAGGTTGCCATGGTGACGTAAACCTCTTGAGCTTCGCTCTCGAGGTTTACATGGTCGCCCTGACAACCTCTCCACAGTAAACAGACAGGTTACCAATAGAGGACCATAAACTTTTATGACAAGGACTGCTGTTTGACTAAGACACAGTTAAATCAGTTAATTAGAAAGGCCAGAGCTAGTAATCATAAAAGTCAATTTAAGTTATTAAACCAAGCCAGAGCTTCATACAAAGAGTTAAAGAAAATCAGTTAAAATTTCATCATTCACAGTGGGACAAGATGTTGAGGGCTATCAATAATAATGACCATCGCTCCTATTGGCAGATGGTCACCCATGGTACAAATAATTACAAATCTGGAATAGATTCTTATATTTCTTTGGATACTTGGCAAAAGTGTTATTCAGAAATTTTTTTTGACCCAAGTCATTCTCATGATTTGTTTGAGCTAAAAATAGATATGTCTCACTTTGTTTTTTGTAGGCACGCTGATGTGTATCTTGCCATTACATCTATGAAAAAACACAAAGCACCTGGCCCAGATCAGATTCCTGCAGAGGTCTTTCTTGATTCCCCTACACACTGGGCCTCAATTTTAATGTCACTTTTCAATTTTTTTGTTACTCATTTGAACTTTCCCAATTCATGGAAAGGGGCCATCATAATTTCAATACATAAAAAAAAAAAGGGGGATAAGTCTGACCCCAAAATGTATTTATTTATTACAGTCTGATTTACAACCCTTGAGTCAGAGACTCATTTCCAAAGGCACCTCGTCGCAGGGAGGGAAGACAACATGACAGTTAAAAACAGTGCAGGGTACAACAGTGGATAGCATTACAGGTGCAGTGAGGAACATTTAACATTAAGTACACTTAGGTTCATAAATTGTAGTTTGCATGTTACTTAGGTTACATAATGTTTCAAGCTGAAGTTACAGAGCAGAATATAGAGGGTCTTCAGAAAGGACAAAGGGTTATATCCCTGTTCAGACCTAGTGGGGAAGGAGTGGGTCTGGGGAAAGGGGGTAGGCAGTCTAGTGGACGTTGTCATGCCAGGGGCAAGGCGGGCAGGTACTGCACGTTACAACAGGGGTTAGTTGCACCTGCAACAGCGAGCATTAAAGATGTGATTCCGAAGGGCTGTTTTGAAGGGGCCAATTTTGGGCAGGTTGGAGATGCAGCTAGGGCATGAGTTGAACCAGGTGGGGGCTTGGTGGAGGAAGATCTCTGGACAAGAGAGGTTTTGATTCTGGGCACCTGGAAGGTGGCCTTAACAGAGCTACGGGTGGTGATGGATGAGGACAACCGCTGTAGGGAGGTGGAGACTCCCGGGGGGGGGAAGAGTCTGAGCAGGGATTTCTTAGCAATTAGGCAGGTCTGGTAGAGCAGTCGCTCCTTAAAGTTGAACAGATTGGTGGTAGAATAGAGTAGGCAGGTGTGAGTGCGGCTGGGGGCACCATCAGGAGCCTGCAGGCCTTATTGATGGAGAGATGGATTTTGGTGAGGGCAGTGTTGTCAGCAGCGGCATAAATGGGCAAGCCGTAGTCCACGAGGGACATGACAGAGGAGGTGATGGCTAGCCTGAGGGTGACTGGAGGCAGGCAGTCCCTGTGTCAGTATAGCAGGCCAATCCGAGAGTTAATGGTGACTGACAGGGCATTAATGTGGGTGTAGAAGGAGAGGGCAGAATCAAATGTGATGCCTAGATATTTGTATGTGGTTACTTGCTCTAGTGGGTGCATAGTGCTGGGGATAATCAAGAGGGGGAGTTTTTAGCTTTATTTTGGTGGTGGGAGAAAACCAGTGATTTGGTTTTCTTCAGGTTAATGACCAGTCTGTGGTCACCGAACCACCTTTCGACTTGGGTGTAAGCTTGCTGGAGGGATACTTGAAGGGAGGTGGGATTGGGATGTGAGGCCAAGAGGACTGCATTGTCGGCATAGAGGAACTTCTTACCAGTACAGGAGCTGGGGAGTGTGTTGAGGTAGAGACTAAATAGGACTGGACCCAGGATGGAGACCTGGGGGACCCTGGAGTGAACGGGAAGTGTGCTGGGGAGGGAGCCACTGACCTTAACGCATTGGGATCTAGCAGAGAGGTAGCTAGAGAACCAAGATATAGGACCGCTGGCAAAGCCAAGTTGGTGGAGAGAGTCGAGTAGGAGGGGGTGACAGTGTCGAAGGCCTTGGAAAGGTCAATGAACGCTGCCCCTGTAAGGCTGCCAGAGCTGAGGGCAGACTGCAGGTGTTGGGAGAATTCTAGGACAGCCATGGTTGTACAGTGACCTGGGTGGAAACCATGCTATTCTGGACACATTATGTCGTACTTGGATAAGTATTCAGTGAGCTGGATAGAAACCACTTTTTCAAGGGCTTTAGGAAGTGGGGGGGATGGAGATCGGCTGGTAATTATTGGGGGTGGACTGGTCACCACTCTCATGTATGGGTGTGATTTTGGCCATTTTCCAAGTACTTGGAAACTGACCTAGGTAAAGGGACCGGTTTAGAAGGACAGTCAGGGGGACTAGGACTTTGTCCAAGACCATAAGGAGGATTCTGGAGTCGAGGGGGTCACTGCTGGGGTTATTGCTGCTCAGGGCTTTTAGGAGGTGTGGCCTGGCTTTTTGGGGGAATACAGTGCGTAGGTAGAATGGTGGGCGAAGCAGGGCCGGTGAGGGGGAGGCGGGGACTAGGTCAAAGAAGTTGCTGGGGAGGACCAAGCTTAGATTGGAGAAGGCGGTGTTAAGGCAGTTGGCAATAGTGAGTGGGTCAGAGGTGGGGATGCCATTGATGGAGAGCTGGGATGGTGGGTGGAGCGGGACTTTCCGTTTAGCTGTTTCATATTATCCCAGAAGGTCTGGGCTGAACCCCAAGTGGAAGCGAGATGGTCTGGTAGTGCTCTGCCTTGGCCCGCCTAATAGCTCAAAGGCACTTATTGTGTTCTGCATTGTAGACTTGTCTATCAGACGCCTTTCCAGATTCTACAGCAATGTGCCAGAGAAATCTCTGTTTTTAAGTCTCTGGAGGAGGGGTGGGGGCATTGTGTTTCTTGGAGCGGGTCCTGGTGAGGGGGGCGAAGAAGTCACAGGCCTTACAGAGGGCATTTGCGAAGTGGTCTAGCACTGAGTCAATGTCAGGAGCACGCTGGATAGGGGACCAGTTGAGCTGGGTTAGGTATTGTTTTAATTTTCTGAGGCTGCCAGGGTGTGTGCGCCGACGCATAGTGGCCTGGGACACTGGCTTCGGGGTGAAAGATGACCACAGACTAACGACTGGGGAGTGGTTGCTAAGACAGTTGGGGAAGACAGTGACAACCTTGATTTTGTGAGGGCGGTTAGATATAACATTCAGGAGAGTATGGTGCCAGTAGAGCGGTTGAATCTGGTGGGTTGGGTGACCAACTGGGCCATATCCAGGGCAGCAAAGGAGTCTCTAATGTGAGAGGCAGTGGAGGCAAGCCAGTTAACATCGAGATCACCTAGGATGACTTGCTCTGCTTTGTGGGGGAGGGATGTGAGATAGTCAATGAGGGGCTGGACCGCTTGGTTTTGATTCCTTGGAGGTACGTAGGAGACCATGGGGAGGAGAGGGCCTCTGGCGAGGTCAGGTGTGATTTTTAAGGTGAGGGCTAGGGCCCCATGGTCAAGTTTGGGAGCAGGGAGTGTCTGACCTATGAAGGAGTCTCGTATGAATACTGCACAGCCACCGCCACGGTTGCCTACACGGTCTTCCCTGTAAATGGTATAACCAGGGAGGGCGATAGCGGAGTCAGGGGTGGATTTGGAGAGCCAGGTCTCTACCAATGCAAGTACTGTATGTCAATTTGATGTTGAACGACCCAGCACTGTAGGGTGGTGGATTTCTTTAGGAGACTGCAAATATTTAAGGATGCAAAACGGAGGCCGGTTGTAGTACAGGGTTTGGGAGGGCTGGGAGTCAAAGGTCCTGGGTTTGGGTGTATGTTTGCAGATAGAAGTAGTAGCAGTGCGATTATTCTGGTCAGTGGCCGGTGGAGATGGAGACCCGTGGGTCAGACCCAGCTGAGGACTTTACAATGAGGGGTGCATGGGATGGATAGAGCAAGAAGGGAAGGAATGGCTGGGGAAAGCAGGGTCCAGGTCGGGCCTGGGAGGGTGGAGGGAGTGGGGGGTGCTGGCAGGGTGGGGTTGCTGTGGGGGTCAGGGGTGTGTCTAGGGTGGGGGGCCCCCAAGTCAATGTAGGGTAGACTGGGGAAGGGGTGCCTGGTGTGGTGGGCAGGTGTACCGGTTGGTGCGAGGTCTGTGCCAAAAGGGTAAAGGATAGCAGACATAGTAATGGAGTGTAGGAATCCATCTTTTAGGCTTATCGCAGACAGTAAGGGCGCTGGCTGACTTACAGTGAGGGTGGCTACCACCGTGGGGTAGCAGCAGGGCTGCAGACTTTGGTTAAGAGGGTACCAGGTTCAAATACCCCAAAAGGGGGGGGTGACTTTAGAGCCTATTGAGGAGGCTGTTTGTGGGTGCTGAGAAGGCTGGGGGTGCTAGGTTTGGGGTGAAAATAGTGACTCCTAGTGGTCACAGGGGGAGTAGATTAGTGGGTGGCTATGAGTGTGTGGTCGTTTAGGGATTGGGTGGGGGGGTAAGTACTGAGCAGGGTATGGTGGTGGGGGAGGTGCAGTGAGGTTTTCCAGGCAGGGGACTGAGCAGCTGAGAAGTAGAGGAAGCTGAGAGTCTAGGAGTAGTAGAGTGTAAGGAGATATAGAGCAGCTTTGGGACAGTTGGAGGAAAATCCTTCTAGTGGGTAAAGAGTATAAGCTGCAAATGGGGACTTCGCTTCAGGAGCAGCAGGAAGTCACATGACAGGATACGACAATAAATTGAGGGTTGGGCTTGGGTGGGTGGGGCAGTCGATGGGCTAACACCCCTATGAAAACAAGCTGGCAGAAGGAGGTACTCTTTACCTCTTGGGCTCTCTGTGGTGCTCCCTGCCCCAGTCGGAGCGTGCTGTGCTGCGGAGTGTTTCTGCGTATCGCCCTACCTCTTTGCTAGATAACTGTTGTAAAATTTTCTAAAAACAGAACTTTCCAGATTAGAAGAACAGATTAAATTACTGGGTAATCCGAGTTCCAAGCAGGCTTTCGGGCTGGATATTGCACTGTGGATAACATACTTTCTGTTTGCGTAATTTGACATATTTTTCGATAAAATGAAGCAGTTATCCGCTTTTATGTTATGGCTTTTATAGATGCTAGTTCTGCCTTTGACTCTGTGTCACGCTGTACTTTATGGTCAATAATGAAGGACTGGGACATAGCTGTAAAATGCATTGCTATCATAAGAGAATTGTATCATAACACTTGGGCCCAGGTTAAAATAGGGACAACCAGACAATTTTCAACTACTTTTGAAATGAACCGTGGGGTCAGACAGGACTGCGTTTTGGCCCCCATTTTGTTTTGCACTTACATAAATAACTTGCTAATTTCCTTGTACAACTCTTCAAATGATTCGCCCAGAATAATAAACACATTTTGTCCAGTGTTAGCATATGCTAACGATCTTGTTTCATTATCACAGAGGTGATTACAGGGGAAACAATCTCTTAAATAACTATGCTGCAAAACATAAATTGTCTATTAATGAAAACAAAAGCCAAACTCTGGTAATGAGGTCAAATAATTTAAAACTTGGAGACTAGGTGGGAAAAGACTCTTACGTCTATTTGGGTCTCAAATGACAGGAAATGGGCCAGACATGTCAACTCTTTTCTTCCTAAGCTAAAACAAACTGCTAATTCCCTAAAATATTTTAATTATAAATATAGGGGAAACTCTGTTAAATCACTAATTATAGCAGCAAAGTCAAAGTACTATGCAAAAGCCTTATATAATTCTGAAATCTGGGGATTTATAAATTGTCAAGCAGTTGAAGATCTTACTTCGAGAGGGCTCTTGCAGTAGGTATTCACATATAGGACTAAGCCGCCAGGTGTCAGGACCCCACGGAAAGATTTCTAGATAGCAGTCTCTGACGGGGGACTGCCCCCACATCAGGTGACCGGCGCCATATGATGTCGGTATAAAGGGGCAGTCCCCCATACCCGCCTTCCAGTTCTTTCCTGCTGTCTGCTTGTGAAAGTTCCTCCCGGTAGAACAGCGCTCGTCAGTCATTCGTTGGTCTCTACGTTTTTGAACTTTTCGACCCTTTTTCTCTAAATCTCAATTTTTTTCAAACAATTCGCTGTGTATGTCGCCCCCAATGCCCTCTGAATCGCATAAAAACAAGTGCAACTTGTGTGGTTCCCAACTTCCACACAAGGATGGCCACTCCTTGTGCCTCTTCTGTCTGGGCCCAGACCACCCTGTGGAGAAGTGCCAGCACCGTCAGAAGTTTAACTCCACTACCCACAAGAGAAGGCAGCAGTTCCTGGAAGCCCATATCCTAAAGAAGAAAATGTCCTCCATGGAAAAAGAATTAGAGGAACTTCAGCAGGCGTCTACTTCCCCCGAAGGTCATAAGAAAAAGTGCGACAAGGAGAAGCAACGGCAGTGGGAAAAGGCTTCCACAGCAGCCACGATTCGGCTGGAGTCGCATGCAGTCTGATAGAACGCCCTCCAGGGGATTGCCCTAGCACGCCATCTTGGTGGTTACCAGAAGGTGTCGCCCCTCTCGTCTGGCTCGCATTCAGGCCCTTTGGGAGCCTCCAGGGCAAAGAAAGCCTCCGCTCCCATGAAAGCCGCTTCTTCCACGTGGCCCTCCGGTCAGAGCGGGTCCAGTAAGTTGGACGTCGGTCCCACCGATGCTCGCCCGGACAAGACTGCTAAGTTGCTTACCCCTTTGGAGGAGCACCCAGCCAAAACACCTCCCAACAAAACCGCATCTACTTTGCGGCCTTCCTAGGGCAGGGAGTCCGATAAGTTGGATGCCGGCTACTCCGACGTCTGCCCGGATTCAGCCGATAAGTCGAACACTGTCTCTATATCGACGCCCGCCCGTCCAGGAAGCCTGCGCCAGACCCCATCGAACAGTCTGACACCCCAGGCTCTCTGCATCATCTTACCACGTTGCTCTCTGAGGTCCCCGCATCTCCTCGACCGACCCCCCATGGATTATAATCCTCCTTCACCGGTCATCACCGAAGATACTGGGATGCTGCTGTCAGAGAACCCTCCTCCTGGGAGAAGGAGCCCATGATGCCAGATCCTCAGACGCAGGTCCCGACGCCAGCCAACCCGACACCATCCGGTGTCCCTTTACCTGGCAATCAACCTATTCTTCCGTCAGGTCCTTCGGACCCTTTTGAAGGTATACCCACGCTGGGCCAGACACCCATGGGGCCAGCGTTACCACCATTTGGCCAGCCAGCAGGGCCTCTGCCAGGTCCCTCTGCTCCATCAGAGCCCCTGGTGCCCGGGGTACCTGACACAATACCCAGCCCCTCAGTATCCGGCGCTCCAGTACCCGATGCTGCATTATCCAGCGCTGCAGTACCCGACACCGGACTACCTGCCGTTGGGTTATGGATACTCCTTTTACAGATACCCTCAATATCCGTATCCCCCACCTCCGCCGCCGGAGGATCTGAAGGAGACCATGGCCTCCTGGTGGGCTAAGGCCAAGGCTCAACTCACCAGGGAGGTCAAGAGTCGTCTACCGACGCCAGACCCTATACAGGATCCCCTATATCGGAGACTGGAGACTCCCTCCCCCTTCCCTACACCAGACGAGAGCCCTCTGGTGCCTGAGGAAGGGAGAATATGTGTCCCAGGGAACTCCCCAGAGGGGCTGTCCCTCCCCCTCATAGGAGTCTTCCTCTTCGTCAGAAACTTCTGACTTGGCTCAGACTCCGGCCACTCTGACCCCTAAGACAAGCACCATACTCCGGAACGCCCCAGGCCGAGGACTCCTCCGAAATCCCCTCCGGAGGATCCTTCTTTTTCTGGAGTTATTGAGAAAAATCCAGGAAGTACATCAGTGGCAATCAGTGGAGCCAGACCCACAGCGTAAAAAAAAAAAAATCGCTGCCCATCTGGATCTGCCCAAGACTGCTCCTACGCTGATTCCACCCTGGATAGAGCCTCATGCAGATCTTGTTTCTACTATTTGGAAACAACCTTCTGCGTTAGCCCCCCTTCCGAGGAAGGCGGACAGGCTATACCAGGCTCCTGAGAGTGTAGACTTTCTTAGCCTTTACCCCAAGGTGGACTTGGTTGTCATCAGCACCACTCAAGGCTGTTCAGCCAATCCCAAACATCTCAGCTCGTCTCCACCTGAAAAGGAATCCCAGCTTCTGGACCAATACGGGAAGAAGATCTAGTCCTCTTCTACCCTTAGTATTAGGGCCCTTAACTATGTGGCACATATGGGGGATTTCCAGAAGACTATCCTTAGCCAGGTGGAATCCAAATTGGACTCCCTTCCTGAATCACAGACTAAGCAGGAAGTGGCTGATCTTGTCCGTTTTGCTCGCGCGGCCAGTCGGCACATGCTTCGTGCCACTTACGATGCAGTGGACACAGCTGGAAGGAGCCTGGCATTCTCCGTAGGCCTACAGTATCATTCCTGGCTCCGCATGTCAGGTTTGGTCCCTGAAGTGCAATCCGCTATTCAGGATGCTCCCTTCAGGGGTTCAGTGCTGTTCGGGGCAATGTCAAAGACATCATTACCAAACTGCAGGAGAAGGGTACTGCACTCAAGTCTCTCAACTCTATGTACAGGCCCCTCAAGGGCAGCGGCGTCCTCATCGTTGCCAAAACAGACAAAGACAAAAACCACAGGGCAAACGTGACAACAAACGTCGTACTACTTCAACAACCAAGACTCCCCCCAGCAAAAAAGCCACGGGAGCCTCAGCTGCGGCGCTGCCCCACACCTCCCGACTCCCTGCCTCTCCCACTGCCTCTGAAGGTTCCAGAGAAACTGGTAGGGGGGAGATTCATCTCCCATCTGCCACGTTGGGAGAGGATAACTTCAGATGTTTGGGTGCTCCAGTTGATATCAACAGGACACTTAAAAGAGTTTCTGCAGAAACCACCCCGAAGACTAACCCCCCAGTCGTCTTACTCCCCGCAACATCTTCCTCTGGTCCTACAGGAAATCATCTCCCTCCTCTCAAAGGCAGCAACAGATCCTGTTCTCACCCATCTTTGGGGAACAGGTTACTATTCCCATTTCTTCCTAGTTCCAAAGAAGACGGGAGATCTGAGGCTTATCCTAGACCTCAGCTCCCTGAACATGTTCATGGAGTACAAACACTTCAGATTGCTCTCTGCGCAGCCTTCTGCCACTTCTTCAGCAGGGACAGTGGCTATGCGCTCTGGACATGCAGGATGCCTACCTGAACATCCCCATATGCCCTTCCCACCGCAAATTCTTTCATTTTTGCTTTCAGGGGGACCACTATTAATTCAAGGCCCTCTCATTTGGTCTTCCTGGCCCCAGTGTTTACTAAATGCCTGTCTGTGGTAGCGGCCCACCACGCACTCCAAGGAGTACAGTTATTCCCGTACCAAGACGACTGACTCCTGGTGGCCCTGTTCAGGGAAGAACTCCTGCACTCCCTTTCCCTTACCCTGCAGGTTTTTACCAGCCTGGATATCACCACCAATCAGGCCAAGTCCCATTTGGTTCCAAGCCAACACCTCAAATTTATAGGGGCGATTCTGGACATGACCACAGGCAAAGCCTTCTTGCTTCCGGACAGGGTAGACACCCTTCAGAACCAGGCCTGTCTTCTGTCTGGTCGCAGGAAGGTTGGAGCCAGGTCAGTCCTCCGCCTCCTCGGGCTAATGGCAGCTGCCATTCTGACAGTCCCACTTGCTCGGCTCCATATGAGGATCTCTCAATGGGACCAAACCAGGGACAACCTAGACCAAGTTCTAGTATCTGATCCCATGATTAGGGACTTGCAATGGTGGATGGTCCAGGAGAACCCGTGCCTGGGAGTTCATTTCTGCATCGATCCGCCCTCCCAGACGCTGACGATGGATGCGTCAGGAGAAGGTTGGGGTGCCCATCTAGGTTCTCACAGGACTCAAGGCAGCTGGTCCAGGTTCGAACAAAACCTGCACATAAATGTGCTTGAACTGACAGCAGTCCTTTATGCCCTTCAGGCTCTACTCTCATTCATCCTCCCCGGTCATCTCCTCATACAATCAAACGTGCGTTGTCTGGTACCTCAACAAGCAGGGAGGGTCACTGTCCTACCCTCTGTGCTTGGAAGTGACGAGTCTCTGGCATGGGGTAGCCCAACACCATCTTCACTTGACCGTGGTTCACGTTCTGGGAGTGTAAAATACACTGGCAGATCTACTCAGTCGGTCCTCAGCCAGGTCCTACGAATGGGAGTTGGATCAAGAAGTTGTAAACGACATCTTTCAGCAATGGGGAACACCTCAGACAGACCTCTTTGCCTCTCCTCAAAATGCAAAGCCTCCCGCCTTCTGCTCGCTCGTTCCAGGGCGAGACATTTTCTGGCGGGACGCTCTGTCTCTCGCTTGGAGGGACGGATTCGTTTACGCCTTCCTTGCCATTCCTTTAAGTCCGAGGGTCCTGAACAAACTCAGATCAGAGGGAGCTCGAATGATTCTCATCGCTCCCATCTGGCCCAGGCAAGTCTGGTTTTCTCTTCTGCAACAGTTTTCAGAGGAACCTCCACTTCCTCTGTCACAACAATTGTTGACCCAGGATCAGGGGACCCTTGTTCATCCAGGTCTTAAATCCCTTCATCTACATGCGTGGCTGCTGCAGACGTAGCTAAAGCCCGCTTTCGAGTCTCTCCTCTCGTAGCGGACATTTTGGTTGAGGCCAGAAAGCCTTCCATCAGGTCCACCTACACCATGAAGTGGAAATGGTTTTCTATTTGGGCAGATTTGAAGGACTTTGAGCCTTTCTCGTGCTCAGCCAATAGAGTCCTGGACTACATGCATCACCTCTTTGATCTGGGTCTCAGCCATTCCTCGTTGAAAGTCCATATACCTGCTATTTCAGCCTATCATATTCCCTTTGGAGACAGGACTTTTGCTCAGCTGGAAGTCTCTAAGACTTTCCTCAGAGGGGTTCTCCATCTGAGACCCCCCCATCCGCATTCCTGCCCCTCCATGGGACTTGAATTTCAGAGCACAAAAGGAGTGCACTCACATCAAAAAAACAGCTCAGAGCTCTGAATATAATCCAAAATAGTACTTTAATGAGCTCTTAAGCTTACATACAAACAGCTACACCTGCTATCACCCGGCGTTTCGACTCTTCGTGAGAAAAGTGGCGGCAATTCATTTGTCCCACTCACTTACACAATGACGTCATATTTATATATAAATAGTTTGAATGTCATTTTTACAACTCTTAATGTATCATTTGATATTTTACATAACAACAAGACACCATAAAAAATGTGTAGAAAAGAACATATAGGAAAAAACTTTTAGAAAAATCTCTCCATTTGTTGTGATACAAATAGAAACTTTAGCAAATTAACTATGTCTTAATTTATTGTTAATTTATTCTAAGATTCCAAGATGCCGCTACTGCGCAAAATCTTATTACTTTTTCAAGGTGAATAACGCTAAAGAATCTATTGAAACAACACTAAAGTTACTTGATTACTGGGATTCAGGTCTCTGGCAAGGACTGTGTCCCTTAAAAATAGGCACCAACCCATATTTTATTCCAGCCATTTGGCCTGGATCCAGAGTTCAGAGTGTCCCAGAAACACACTGGCCTGTAAAAAGAAACAAAAGAAAGGTTATGTTTCATATTATTTCTTAACATTCCTATTCATAGGTACATTTTTATTGTTTTTGTTTTAAAAAGGGTTTGAGGTTCCATCTTTCATTTAAACCATTTGGATTTACACTTCTAAGAGTGTATATCCATTTAGTTTCCTTTACCAACAAGAGATTAGGTCTGTCTCCCCCCAAATTCCATTGGAGAAACCCATTCAATACCATAAATCTCAAACAATCGGGTTTGGAATCATGTACTTGGTTTAAGTGCAATCCTGCTGGAGCGTCCTATCTTTTGTTAACAATAGAGCGTACGTGCTCTTAAATCCTTTGTTTTAAAGGTCTTATTGTTTTACCTACATATAGTAGGTTGCAACTGCACCAAAGTACACAGACCACATAGCACGTGTCACATGTTATGAGCTCTCTAACCTCTACTCGAGTGTCGGGATTTTGAGGATGAATTAATTCTTTACCAGTACTGCAATATTTACAAACGTTGCATCTGGAGCATTTATTGCTCCCATTTGCTCTTTTTGGTAACCATGTCGTTTTTAAATTTCTTGGGTCAGTGAATCTGCTGTGTACTAAGATATCTTAAATTCCTTGCTCTACTAAAGGAAAAGTACAGTTACGCAAGAACTTACCGTAACAGTAGATCTTCGAGAGAGGCTCTTGCAGTAGGTAATTACATATAGGACTGACGCCGGCCGGCGGCAGGACCCCTCAGAAAAATTTCTAGCTAGCAGTCCCTGGCAAGGGACCGCCCCCGCGTCAGGTGACCGGTGTCATACGACGTCGTTATAAAGGGGCGGTCCCAGATGCCCGTCTTCCAGTTCTTTCCCGCCACAGGCCCGGAAGGCCCAGATGAGAGAGAAGCAGATATTTCCCTCAATGGAAAAGGAGCTGAAAAAGCCTAGGGGGATGGAGGGCAGGACGGTATTACCTACTGCAAGAGCCTCTCTCGAAGATCTACTGTTACGGTAAGTTCTCACGTAACTGTACTATCTTACTTCGAGAGGGCTCTTGCAGTAGGTAATTACATATAGGACAGAATTCCAAGCAGTCCGGAACAAAAGAAAAGGCACCGGGAGGAGGTACTACTCCAAGAAGCAGAAAAGAAAGACCTTACAAGCCTCAAGAAAGGAGGCCTTGCAAGACCGCTAACCCGAAGCCTGCTCTACGGCGAGAGGCAATGTCCAAACTGTAGTGTTTAGTGAAGGTAAGGATGGAAGTCCAAGTGGCGGCAGCACAGATGTCTGCCACAGACACGTTCTTGAAACAAGCTGCAGAGGTTGCTACTCCACGAGTGGAGTGACCTCTGACTTGACCCGGTAGGGTCTTGTTGTACTTGTCATAACAGAAAGTGATGCAATGGGCCAACCATTTTGATAGGCATTGCTTAGAAACAGCATTGCCTTCTCTTTTGCGAGCAAAAGAGACGAACAACTGATCGGTCTTTCTGAGATCCTTCGTCCTATCGGTGTAGTATCTCAGAATCCTGTGAACATCCATGGTGTGGAGCAAGTATTCTCCTTGGTTGGAGTACAGCGTGAAAAAGGCAGGTAATTCAATTGACTGATTTAGGGTAGATTCCGCTACCACCTTCGGGAGGAACTTAGGATTCGTGCGAAGAGCAACTCGCTCTTTGTGAAAAATCAGATAAGGGATTTTGCACATCAGAGCCTGAAGCTCGGAAATTCTGCGAGCGGAAGTAATGGCCACCAAGAAAAGCCGCCTCATTTATTAAAAAACTTCAAGTTCGCGAAGCCGCAGGCTCAAAGGGAGGAAGAGTAAGTTTCTCGAGGACAAAGTTTAAGTCCCAAGGGGGAGCTGGAGTCTGGACAGGGGGCCTAAGATGAAGGACCCCTCTGAGAAAGGTTTTGGATACCTCCAGTTGGGCAAATGCCTTATCAGTGAAAGGGACATGGTAGGCTGAAATAGCCGCCATATGGACTTTCAAAGAGGAGTGACTGAGACCCAGGTCGAAAAGATGACGCATACAGTCAAGGAGAATGGTCACAGGACAGGAAAAGGGCTCCACATTCCTGGACGCAGCCCAGATGGAAAATCTTTTCCATTTCATGGCGTAGGTGGACCTAGTGGAGGGTTTTCTAGCCTCCACCAGGATCTCTGCCACCTTAGGAGAAACGCCAAAGCGAGATTGAGCTAGGTCTGCAGGAGCCATGCATGAAGTTGGAGGAACTTGAGTCCCAGATGGACCAGGGTCCCCTGATCCTGGGTCAGCAATCCTGGAGATAAAGGAAGAGGAAGAGGAGAAACCTCTGAGTATTGTTGTAGAAGAGAGAACCAGATTTGCCTGGGCCAGAAAGGAGCGATCAGAATCATTCTCGCTCCTTCCAAAGCCAGTTTCTGCAGCACACGAGGGACCAGAGGAACTGGGGGAAAAGTATAGATGAATCTGTCCTTCCAACTTAGAGACAGAGCGTTGCTCCAGAAAGCGTCTTGCTCTGGAGCGAGCCAGCAAAAAACTGGAAGCTTTGCGTTTTGGGAGGAGGCGAACAGATCTATCCGACGAGTCCCCCAAACCTGGAAGATGCTTTTTAAAACATTTTAGCCCAGTTCCCACTCATGTGGTAGAGCTGACGAGCGACTTAGCCTCTCTGCTAGGACATTGTTGACTCCCGGAACATGGATCGCCGTGAGGTGAAGGTTGTGAAGAGTTGCCCATTCCCAAACCCTCATCGCTTCCCTGCACAGTGGGTAGGACCATGTCCCTCCCTGCTTGTTGATGTACCACACCACACACATGTTGTCCGTTTGGACAGCCAGATGGCCGGGAAGGATGTATTGGTGAAGGGCCTGGACAGCATAAAGCACTGCTCAAAGCTCGAGCACGTTGATGTGGAGAACTAACTCTGATTTTGACCAAAGGCCCTGGGTTCGGTGAGGACCCAGATGGGCTCCCCAACCTTTGCCTTAAGCGTCCGTGGTCAGAGTCTGATCGGGGGAGGATGAAAAAAGGGGACCCCCGGAATAGGTTCTCTCGAACCATCCACCACTGCAAGTCTCTTACCATCGGCGAGGAGATCAGAACCAGATGATCTAGGTCATCTACTCGTTGATCCCACTGAGAGCGGAGAGTCCACTGAGAGATTCTCATGTGGAGGTGCGCGCGCAGAACCGTCGGGATGGCCGCCGCCAAGAGCCCCAGTAGGCGGAGCACCGACCTCGCCGGAACCCTCCTGTATTCCGATAGAAGGGAAATCTGGGACTGGAGGAAGGCCCCCCCCCCGCCTGGAGGCAGGAAGGCCTTGCACATTGTCGTATCGAGGATTGCCCCGATGAACTGGAGTCTCTGAGAAGGATCCAGGTGAGACTTGGAATGGTTGATGGTGATACCCAGGCCAGAGAAAACCTGCTGGGTGAGGGAGAGGAAATGCAGGAGTTCCTCCCTGGACGGGGCCACCAGGAGCCAGTCATCCAGGTAGGGAAAACCTGAACTCCCAAAGTACAGGTGGCCGCTACCACCGCCAGGCATTTGGTAAAGACTGGGAGCCGAGGAAAGACCAAAAGGGAGCGCTCGAATTGGTAGTGTGTCCCCTGAAACGCAAACCTGAGGTACTTTGTGCGAAGGCTTAATGGGGATGTGCAGGCACGCATCCTGCATATCCAGTAGTGCAAAGCCATTGGCCCGGCCGAAGCAGGGGCAAGAGGGTTTGAAGGGAGAGCATCCTGAACCTCTTGTATTCCACATATAGGTTCAGGGAGCTGAGATCGAGAATGGGTCTGAGATCTCTAGTCTTCTTTGGTACAAGGAAGAAATGGGAATAGTAACCCATCCCGTGAAGGTGAGGGGGGACGGGCTCTATAGTCTGCTTCACGAGGAGAGCAGAAATTTCTTCCCTGACCAAAGGAAGATGGTCCCTTGAGTAAGAGGAGTTCAGAGGGTGGTGACGTGGAGGTTTCTGCAGAAACTCTATAGAGTGCCCCTCTGCTATGATCTGAAGCACCCATGAATCCGATGTTATCCTCTCCCAACCCGGAAGGTGGAGGGAGAATCTCCCTCCTACCGGTTCCTCCGGGTGTCCGGAGGCGGTGGGAGAGGGAAGGAGTCAGGGTGGTGTGAGGCAGCGCCGCAGCTGGGGCACCCGCTGTTTTTCTGAGCGCGGGGCCTGGCAGCTGTGGGGGCCCGGACGCTTAGTGGCCCGCCTTCCTGAGGTTTCGCTGAGGCCGGCCAGCGCCTGTGAAAGGGACGGCGCTGTGGGGGATGGGGACGGTACATTGAATCAACAGATTTAAGGGCCATCCCCTTCTCCTGCAAATTAGTGATGATGTCCTTGATATCACCAACGAAAAGCACGGAACCGCTGAAAGGTGCTTCTTGGATTGCTGACTGCACCCTCCGGGACCAGACCTGACACACAGAGCCATGAATGACGCCGAAGACTTACGGCGAACGCAGAGCTCCATCCTGCAGTGTCCGCTGCATCGTAGGTCGTCCTCAGAATATGACTGGCCGAACAAGCAGAACGGACTAGGTCGGCTAACTCCTGCTTGACTTGGGAGTCAGGCAAGGAGTCAATCTTAGATTCCGCCTGGGTAAGGACCGCCTTCTGGTAATCCCCCATATGTGCTACATAGTTTAGCGCCCTAATCCCCAGTGTGGAAGAAGCATAGATCTTCCTTCCATACTGATCTAGAAGGTGGGATTCCTTATCCGGGGGAGATGAGCTCAAATGTTTTGGATGTGCTGACCGGCCGTGAGCGGCGCTAATCACGAGAGTCCGCATGGGGGTGAGAGTCTAAAAAGTCTACACCCTCCGGAGCCTGGTATAGCCTGTTGGACTTCCGAGGAAGTGGGGCTAAAGCCGACGATTGTTTCCAAATAGTGGAAACAAGGTGGGCGCGAGGCTCGATCCAGGGTGGCACTAGAGTAGGAGCCGTGAGGGACAAGTCCAGATGGTCGGCGAGTTTAACTCGTTGAGGATCTGGCTCTAAGGAATGCCACTGATGGACTTCCTGAGCAACTCCGTGAAGGAAGGATCCCCTGGAGGGCAGAGTAGGACTCCCTGACTCGTCTAGGGGGAGGAACAGTTCCTTAGGGGAGATCCCCGAACGCGTGTCCTGCTCTCTCTGGATCCCGCGGCAGAGCCCGGAATCCGGAGGCAGAGAGGAGTGTGCCGTCTGGGGCGCACGGGAGCCGGGGTGGCACCATCACCAGAAAAACGGGCTCTTGACTTCCTTGAGCTGAGCCTTGGCTCAGCCCACCAGGAGGCCAGAGTCTCCTGGAGATCCACCGGCGGCCTAGGGGGCGGTGGAGGAGGAGGAGGAGGGATAGTTGTACGGATGAAATCTGTAAGGAGAGTATCCGTAACCCAGCTGCGGGAATACCGGAGCAGGGTACTGCGGCGTCGGTGCGGGGTACTGCGGCGCAGGATACTGTGGACCTGGGAAAACCGGCGTCGGATAGGACGGCAGATACCCAGGCACTGGAGGAGCTGTCGGAGCAGACGGCCCAGCCGGGAACTCCACGGGCAGATCAACCGTGATAGGCCCGTGGGGTGGAGGGCCCGATGGAAGAGTGCTTGACTGCTTGAAAGGCAGAGTAGAGAAACTTACCAGAGCAAGGGAAAAGGATTAAGACTTATTTTGGCTAAACAGATTTACTGTGGGGTGTTGTTTTTATTTTTTACTCACAGGGATTGCTACTGTTTGTTGCTAACATTTCATTGCTTTATTTTTCTCTGTAGCAAAGTGTTTCTTACAGCGTATTCTCTGAAATTATTACAGGTGGTGCTTTACAGTTTTTACAGTTTTATCTAACATTAGGATAAGCTTTCAGGGTTACTGCATCTGTTGTTCTGATTGTTTCTGCTCTTACCTCCTTGTTCTTTCGTCCGTGGTTGTTCCTTTTTGGCAGGGGAAGGGCCCAGCCACCCACCCCCATCCCCAACCACCCCACACTACACCCCTTTTATAGGGTACCACAGTTGTGACATTTCCTGTGGCAGAGCAGGAAGGGGTGGATCAGTGGGGCCTCCACAAGGTGAGCTCATTTACAGGGGCACTAGTAATTTAACTTGTTATAACAAGTTAAACAAAACACAATCAAACCATTACTTGCATTGTTTTTCCTTCTAATTACGCTAACCAGGTTATAAACCCAGCAACTTATCTGGAATGGATATCATTAACTGCAGGTACGGTGGAACAATTTTCAGAAGGACAGTCTTACAGGATTTAGGACACTGTCCTACATGCTGGGCCTTTGGAGATCTTAGGGCTTAGCTCCGGGCAGCATGGGCAGAGATTGCACACCTCAAATTTCATATTCAAGAGGAAATACATTATAAGAACCACCTGCCATTTCCCCAGCATCCAACAGAAAAACCTCGACCGCAGAGGGTAGTTGGTCCAGGAGGTTGGCAGGTGGTTAGAAGGGGCAAATCGGGTGCCCCATCACTCTCTGCTCTCCAACATAGTACCTCCAAAAACCATATAAACACTACAAACAGGTATCTGCCTCTAACTCTGAAATCAAACAAAGAGACAGAAGACACTGCACAGCAGAACACTGCAGCACAGGAGCTAGCACAACAAAACTCACCCAAATCAGGAACCAAAACAAAAAAAGCAAAAAAGAAATCCAAAAAACTTCTGTTCGCCAGCCGGTCAGTTGTGGAGACCAAGGAAAACCTGACCAGGCCGGGTGACAAACTATCATCTATTTCGTCCTGCATCTCCTTCTCTGAGATCCTGCCAGTCTGGGAGAGGGGAGCAGATGGATGGAAGGTCAGAGAAGGGGAGACAGGGGAGCTAAACACGTGGCTCAAGGGCTGGTGCCAGGAAAAAGGACACAGATTTGTAGGGAACTGGCAACAGTTCTGGGAGCGAAAGTTCTTTAAATTTGATGGACTGCATCTGACTAAGGAGGGAGTCAGTGCACTGGGGCAGAAGTTTGACATCTTTGCAGAATATTTAAACTAGCAAATGGGGAGAGGGGTGCAGCACCCTATACGTCGAATGGGAAGAACACCCTTCCCCCCTCAGCTAGTGGTCAAACAGGGATTCAGCATGTTTGCAGTTCATTTGCATCACCAGGTAAGAAAAAAGGTTTGTCTCCCCATACGACGCACAGGGGTAATGCCAAACCTCACCCAACAACTAACACACCAAAATCTGGCCAATGGAAAATCATGTACACAAATGCTCACAGCCTGGGAAATAAGATCCCAGACCTGCAGGCAATAATGTCAGAGGCTAAACTGGACATAGTAGCAATTAGTTAGACGTGGTTTACCAGTAACCACACTTGGGAGACTTCAGTACCTGGCTATGTATTGTTCAGAAGAGTCCGAGGTGCAAAAGGGGGGGAGGAGTGGCCCTGTATGTCAATGAAAATATCAAAGCTACAGAAATTCAGAATACACATAAGGAGCCAGAAGAACTGTGGGTCACCCTGGAAACAGGAAATGGGACAGCCATAAGAACTGGGGTTGTCTACAGGCCTCCAGACCGGGGGGGGGGGGCACAGACACATTACTGTTAAAAGATATACAAAACATGACAGCTAAAGGGGAGGTTCTGATAATGGGAGACTTCAACATGCCGGATACAGATTGGTCAATACCAGCAGGAACATCTGCCAGAACTAGACACACAGTGGATTCCCTGCAGGGGGAGGGCCTCAAACAACTGGTATAGCAACCCACAAGAGAAAGGGCTATCCTAGATCTAGTACTGCCTAACAAGGAAGGGATCACAGATCTCCAGGTAGAAGGTCACCTGGGGGCCAGTGACCATCACATGGTATGGCTCAATTTGGCTACTACTTCTAAATCATCCCATTCCAAGGCAAAAATATGGGACTTCAGAGGAGCTGACTTTGATAAGATGGCCAACAGAGTTAAGCTAGCCCTGGCAAAAAGAAACACAGGTGAGGGGGTACAGGCAAAGTGGGCAAGCATTAAGGATACAATACTTGAAGCAACATCCCATTGTGTTAGACAGAAAAGGAAGTGCAAAAGAAGAAGGAAACCACTTTGGTTCTCAAATACAGTAGCAGAAAAGGTCAGAGCCAAAAGGCTGGCCTTCAGGAAATATAAGGAACACAGCGGGATGAAGATAGGGAGGCATACCAAACTGCCCTAAGGGAAGCAGGAAGGCAGTAAGGCAGGCAAAGTCCCAAACTGAGGAAACACTAGCACGAACAGTAAAGAAGGTGACAAGACTTTCTATAGATACATTAGTGAAAGGAGAAAGTCCAGAGGGGTATTGCTAAGCTTAATGGAGAAAAGGAGCATGTGAGGAGGAGGACCCTGTAAAGGCATCTATCCTAAATAGATACTTTTGCTCAGTATTTACTGAAGAGAAGGTAGGGCAGGGCCCACAGCTCAGCATCATGGACACAGGGGGGGGAGGTGAGCACTACTCCCTCACAAAAGAAAGGGTCCTACAAGAGCTTGCTAAGCTCAGGGTGGATAAGGCAATGGGACCTGATGGCATACATCCCAGGGTACTTAAGGAGCTAAAGGTGGAACTAGCAGAGCCATTAGCAGAACTGTTTAGTGAGTCTCTGAGCACAGGAGAGGTCCCAGAAGACTGGAGAAGGGCTCATGTGATCCCCACTCACAAGAGTGGTAGCAGGAGGAGGCGGGAACTACAGACCAGTCAGTCTTACCTCAGTAGTGGGCAAGATTATGGAGGCACCTTAAGGAAAGGATAGTGCAACACCTGGAATCATAGGGGCACAGGATCCAAGACAGCATGGGTTTACAAAGAAAGGTCCTGTCAAACTAATCTCATAGATTTCTTTGACTGGGTAACCAGAGTGGTGGACCATGGGGAGCAGTTGATGTCGCCTACCTTGACTTCAGCAAAGCTTTTGACACTGTTCCACATAGAAGATTGATAAATAAGCTGGGTAGGCTCGGGTGGGTCAGAAGTTGGTCAACTGGGTGGCAAACTGGTTGACAGGCAGAAAACAGAGAGTGGTGGTAAATGGTATACAGTCAGAAGAGATGCAAGTCACAAGTGGGGTACCTCAGGGATCAGTCCTGGGGCCAGTCCTCTTCAACATCTTCATTAGTGACCTTGCAGATGGACTAGAGGGTAAGGCTTGTCTGTTTGCAGATGACACCATGATCTGCAACAGAGTAGATGATCCAGATGGGGTGGGCAGAATGAGAAGAGATCTGGATAAACTAGCAAAATGGTCAGAAGAGTGGCAACTGGGATTTAATGCAAAGAAGTGCAAGATCATGCACATAGGGAAGAGAAACCCTGAAGCTACCTATAGGCTGGGAGGGGAGTTGCTAGCAGTCACAAAGGAAGAAAGAGACTTGGGCATCATCATCACTGATGACCTGAAATCATCCAAGCAGACCTCTAAAGCAGTAGGTAAGGCTAGGGGGTGTTAGGGTGTATGAGTAGGGGTATCACAAGTCGTAAGAGGGAGGTAATAATCCCTCTTTACAAGACACTGGTTAGGCCCCATCTGGAGTACTGCGTGCAGTATTGGAGGCCACACCTTCACAAGGACATTAACCAAATTGAGGCAGTCCAGAGAAGGGCAACCAAAATGGTGCAGGGACTGCATCAGAAGACATATGAGGACAGATTAACAGAGCTCAATATGTATACCCTTGAGCAAAGGAGGGAGAGAGGTGATATGATTGAGGCATTCAAACACCTTAAGGGCATTAACAAGGTGAAAGAGTCTAACATGTTTAAATATAAGAAAAATAGCAGGACAAGAGGACACAGCATGAGATTAGAGGGGGTCGATTAAGGGGGGATGTGAGGAAATTATTTTTCACAGAAAGGGTGGTGGATGCACGGAATGGCTTACCACAGGAAGTGGTGGCTATGAATACAGTGCAGGGCTTCAAACAGGCATGGGATAGGCATAAGGAAGCAATACAAATGACTATGAATAGATAGGCCACTGACAGAGCAAAGGCCGATGGCACATTTATAAGGTAAAAAGAAATGGGCAGACTGGATGGGCCTTGGTCCTTATCTGCCATCAACTTCTATGTTTCTATGAATATCCCGCCAGGCCAGAGGGCGGTGTCGGAGCCGGGCGCAGGGGAGCCGACGCCGATCTGGCTCTGTGAGGAAGAGGATCGGACGGTAGCCCAGGGTCCCGAGCCTCGGCTCCCCTGATGGCAGCGAAGGCTGCGGGGAGCCTGGTACGACAGACGAAGCAGGTTCTGTCGTAGGCTCAGAGGCCCAGCGCACGTCGGAGGAGCCGACGTGTGACTTAGGGGCAGAGTCCCGGCGGACGCCAGAGGAGCCGGCGTCCCACTTCAGGGCCTCTTGTTGGAGACGGACCGAGGAAGAGAAGAGGCCCGGTCCGGACGGGACACTGGCATGTGCCGCCCCAAAGGGTCGGGCGTGTTAGCGGCCTTCTCGCCGCGGACGCCGGAGGAGCCAACGTCCGCTTATGGGAGGCCTTATGGGAGCCTTGGAGGCTGCGTCGGGCGATCCCTCGAGGATGTTACCTGCCCGCGACTCCCTGCCGGAGTTGCGAGGAGGGAGGCTTCTCCCGTGCCTTTCCTTGTCCCACTTCTTGTGCCCTTCAGGGAGGTCGGCGCCTGCAAGTTTCTTCAACTCCTTCTCCATCGCGGAAATCTTCTTCTTGAGGAGATGGGCTTGAGACTGCTGGCGTGCCGTGGGGTGGCCTCATGGAAATGAAGGCACAGGACATTTGTTCCACCACGTGGTCGGGGCCTAAACAGAAAAGGCAGAGGAAGTGACAGTCTTTGTGAGGCAGTTGGGCTCCGCACGAGTCGCACTTATTTTTTGAAGGGGATGACATATACCGACATTCACCTGACGATAAGAAATACAAAATACAAATACTGAAACTTTTCGGAAAACCGGCGCAGTAACAGGACTGAGTGATAGAACTTACCGCGAGAGCTGCATGAAGCTGGCGCGGAAAGAACTGGAAGTGCGGGACGCCCGGGACTCGCTTTTATACCGACGCTATATGACGCCGGTCACCTGATCGGGGGCGGTCCTCGCCAGGGACTGCTAGCTAGAAATTTTTCCGTGGGGTCCTGCCGCCGGCCGGCATCAGTCCTATATGTAATTACCTACTGCAAAAGCCCTCTCGAAGTAAGATCCCTCGGTTTAACTCTCACTGCCCTAACTACTTTCTGATCACACATTAAAATAGGCCAATTCTTATAGATGGCATTTCCAATTAGCCCTGCCTTATGATTATACTGTGTCACAAAAGTGCACGGATGTGCAATATTTTCCTTATTTGATTTGTTTAACAGGGATATTCTATCCATTTTACTCGCTTTCTCTTTTTGTTCTTCTAGAAGCCTAGGTGAATAGCCTCTTTTTGTTAAAATAAATTGATATTTCATTTAATATCTCAACGTTAGAAGAATATCTGATCAGGGAACAAGTCCCTAGAGGCCTAAGGGTAACAATCAAGCCATCAAGTGGCACAGAAGAATTCCCTTATAAAAATGAATGGTTACAGGCTGCGGCAGAATGCTCGAAGGTCTTTATAGAGCTACCGACTAAAAGTGATACAAAAAAATATGAAGAGCTATTAAGAGAACTGAATGCAGCAAAAGAAAAAGTGGTAAACCTTAAAGCTGATATAAAATATGAGTGCAACACAACTTTACAAGAAAGATTAACATACTAACATACTAAAATGCCAGCAGAATAGGCCTAACGGTCTTTCGTGTCTGCTCGTTTGGTCAGCCCCCACCCTGGGTGCTGACCTTGCTGTCCCCCTCGCCTTCTCTGGCTTCTCCCTTCCCAGTTCCGGATATTCTTGCTGCATTGGATTTTGCTTCCTGAACCCTTCCCCTGTACCTGTCCCACCCCCTCTTGAACCCCTCCACTGTCTCTGCCTCCACCAGCCCCCTAGGCAGTGCATTCCATGGCTCCACCACCCTCTCAGTGAAGTAGCACCTCCTCCTTTCTCCCCTGAATCTTCCCCCCTCCAGATTCCACCCATGCCCTCTAGTGGCCCTCTCCTCCTTCCTTCGAAGCACCCTGACTGTTCCTCCCTATTACCCCTCTTCATATGTCCTGAAGACCTCTATCATTCCCCGGTCCCTTCTCTCTTCCAATGTGTACATATTTAGCTCTTGAGCCTCTCCTCATAGGTCCTGTCCCCAAGCCCCAAATCATTTTGGTTGCCCTCCTGGACCCTCTCCAGGAGGTTAATGTCCCTCTTTAAGTGTGGCCTCCAAAACTGCACGCAGTACTCCAGGTGCGGCCTCACCAAGCAGTTATACAGAGGGAGTATCACTTCCCTCCTTCTGGAGGTGATCCCCCTAGTGATGCATCCCAGCATCCTGTTGGCCTTGGCTGCTGCCCTCCTACAAGTCTCAGAGTTGTTCATCTTGACATCCACCACCACCCCCAGGTCCCTCAGTATGAAGCGACGACCACAGAAAGAAAAGAAAAAAAATTTTTGAGAGATTTAACAGATTACCAAAAGAGAAATATTTTGAATTGGTCAAAACCAAGAAATAATGGATCTGTGAGCCATGGTCGCTCCAGAGTAAGGTTCGATAACCAAAATAAGAACTGTGGAAGTAATTCAAAAGAAAAAACGGATCAGGTAGATTGCTTGGATCAAAGTTGTAAGAGGGGTGATGACCACAAGTTCTACTTCAAAAAACGGGGAAAGACAAGGAAAACAAGGAGGGGGAGACGTGGTGGAAAACACAACAGAACGAAATTTGAGGGGGAAAAACAAAAAGAATTACAAGTAGTAAATCCATCTAAATTAGAACTCAAGGAATTACAAAACAGAGTTGAGAAGAGGTCTGAGTTTTATCCCCCCCCCATAAATGATTTCCATATATTTGTGGACCTGTTTAAATTCTTTTGGAAACTGAAGTTGAAATTCTTCTTATATGAGGATATAGAAGGTAACACATCATAAATAGCAAAAGGGGAGGCCGCCTGTTATTGGCCCATTAGAAAATCATAATGGAGAACTACAAACTGATAAAACAGATATGGCTACAGTTTGTAATAACTATTTTTCTTCAGTCTTTAATAACAAAACTACCCCCACTGAGAATCATAATATCTACTCCACAATCACACAATATAAGATTGAGGATAAGGAAATGGAGAAATTACTTTTGGGACTTGACCCCAACAAATTGGCTGGACCTGATGGAACCCACCCCCGTATCTTGAAAGAACTGGCATTCCCCCCATCTGGTCCATCAGCTGCCCTACTCACAAAATCTCTCATAGAAGGCGAGGTCTTGGAAGTGTGGAGACAGGCTACTGTTATTCCCATTTTTAAAAATAAAGGATCCAAACATAATGTTGCAAATTATAGGCCCATTAGTTTAACATCTGTCCTGAGTAAAATCATGGAGGGTATAGTAAAAAATTATATAGAGACCATTATACAACCGGACACAACACAGCATGTATTTGTAAAATCCTGTTCCTGTATGACAAACCTGCTTGAATTTTATGGTGGAGTTAGTTTGGCTCTGGATGGGGGTGAAGCTGTGGATGTAATTCTACTGGACTTTTCAAAGGCCTTTGATAAGGTGCCACATGGTGAATTTATTGATACCACAATAAAAATGGGACTGGACAAGAACATTACTAGATGGATAGAGTCTTGGTTGTCTGAGAGGACACGAGTCTGTATAAAGGGCTACTACTCAGAATATGAACCAGTGACTAGTGGGGTCCCACAGGGTTCTGTACTAGGACCCTGTCTTTTTAATATCTATATTTCCTCACTGACATCTTCATCTAACGTCTGGTTGACTAAATTTGCTGATGACACTCGCATAGGCCACAAAATTAATAAACCCGAAGATGTAATTACTTTGCAATACGCATTAAATGAACTTGAAAATTGGGCATTAACAAAAAAACTTATGTTCAATACTGAGAAATGCGTTGTAATGCACTTTGGAAAAAATAACCCATTAGCCAATTATCAAATGGGCAACAAAATTCTTAAGGTTGTCGAAGATGAGCGAGACCTGGGAATTAGGACAAAAATGATTTAAAATTTGGCTTACATTGCCAACAAATAATTAAAAAGCTGGGGTATTCTCCACTGTATAAATAAGCATATCAAAAATACAAGTAGCAGGGTCCTACTTCCACTGTATTCCTCGCTGGTTGGGCCTCATGTGAGTACTGTGCCCAGTTTTGGGCCCCTGGAGACCGGGGTTCCATAAATGCCCTTGAACGTATTCAGAGAAGGGCAACCAAAAGAATCAACGAAGTTCAGGGTCTAGATTATGAAAATAGACATAAAACCTGGACTATATAGTCTTGAATATCGCAGACTGACAGGTGACTTGTGCTTGGTGTATAGAGCCCTATATGATACTATTTTATGGGATTCTTTAGGATTGGTTTTTAGAGATGTGGTTTATGAAACTAGGGCTCACCCACTACAATTATTGGTAGAACGATGTAGAACTAAACAGAGAAGTACTTGGTTCTCAGTCAGAGTGCCTAAAATTTGGAATGGGCTACCACTTTCTGTGGTGACTAGTGAAAGTATGAACTTATTTAAAACTCGATTGGATACTTTTCTAAGTGACAAATCAATCAAGGGTTATGATTAAATTAAATTGGCGAGCAACATGGACTACGGTCTTCTTGGCTCTGACCTACTGTACCTATGATACATCAATGAATATGGGACTTCTGGAACACACTGATGGATTAATCAAGGACATTGACATTCTCTTGGAAACAATGATGGCAGCACCTTTATCTATGGAACCTGAAACTGGGCCAAGATTAGATGATTCTGCAGGACTTGAATTTGTAGAAGATGCTACACAGAATAGTGATATTTTTTCTTCTGATTTTGAGACTTTAGAACAACTGCTACTAGAAAACCAAGATAATAATATGGCACCAAGAACTCAAATTTTGGATACCATTGGTATTTTGAATACAAAAGAATACTGGTATAAATTAAGAACAAATAGATTTAAGGTAAATTCAACCTTTTGCCCTCATGTTTTGAATAATGCTATTAACACCTACGAAAAAGTAGTTTGTCAACAAGTAGAAGAAATATTCCTGAATAACAAGTCTGCACCAAATTATAATCTAATGAAAAAAGAAAATCAAGCTTTAAAAGATTTAGCAAAGAAAAGTGAAATTGTTATTAACGCTGCAGATAAAGGAGGGAATATTGTTACTTTAGACAGACAGCATTATAAGTCCATGGTGAACACTTTGTTAGATAATGAAAAGAATTATCAGAAGTTGAACTTTGATCCAACTTTAATGTATAAGAAAGAGTTATTTTCATTACTGCCACAGGCACTTAATGAAGGCAGCATTACAGAGATGGAATTTCAGTATATATTTAAAGAATTTCCGGTAGTTCCGGGATTTTATGCATTACCTAAACTGCATAAAAATAAAACTGATCCTCCAGGTAGCCCTATAGTCTCTGCAATAGAGAGTTTGTCACAAAATCTTGGGAAATTTGTAGATTTCTTCTTGCAACAAAGTGTATTGGGTCTGGACTCTCACATCAGAGATACAAAACATCTGCTGCAAAAATTAAATGAAATTAAATGGGAAAGTGAATTTTGTTGGCTAAGTATTGATGTAGAGTCACTATATACATCAATAGAACACAATCAGGGTATCACTGCTGTAAAATACTTTCTAGATCAAATTGGCGACTCAGAAGCACTTCCAAAGGAATTTTACAAGCATTAAAGTTAATTTTGGAACATCATTACTTTAAATTCGATGATCAATTCTACTTACAGAAGTGTGGAACAGCAATGGCCCCGAGCTATGCCAATTAATTTTTGGGCTACTGGGAAAACACCATTGTTCTAAATGTAAATAATCCATTTTGCCAATATATTAAATATTGGCATTGCTTTATTGATGACATTATTTGTATTTGGACAGGGGAGTTAACACTGATGAAAGATTTTGTTGATTGGTTAAACGAAAACTATCTGAATTTAAGTTTCCCGTATGTAGCAGATAGATTCAAATTACATTATTTGGATCTGGACCTTAGTGTAAATGAGACCTTTGATATAGAAACAAAATGTTTTCGAAAACCAACTTCAACAAATTCTGTGCTACATGCAATGAGTGCACATCCACAACATCTGAAAGACTCAATTCCTTTTAGCTGGATGGTTAGATTGCGTAGGAATTGTAGCACAGGTGAATTATTTCAAACACAAGCTAAAGAATTGATAGAACGTTTTTTAAAAAGAGGCTATTCACCTAGGCTTCTAGAAAAACAAAAAGAGAAAGCGAGTAAAATGGATAAAATATCCCTGTTAAACAAATCAAATGAAAATATTGCACAACCGTGCACTTTTGTGACACAGTATAATCATAAGGCAGGGCTAATTGGAAATGCCATCTATAAGAATTGGCCTATTTTAATGTGTGATCAGAAGGTAGCTAGGGCAGTGGGAGTTAAACCGAGGTTTTCCTTTAGTAGAGCAAGGAATTTAAAATATCTTAGTACACAGCAGATTCACTGACCCAAGAAATTTACAAACGACATGGTTACCAAAAAGAGCAAATGGGAGCAATAAATGCTCCAGATGTAATGTTTGTAAATATTGCAGTACTGGTAAAGAATTAATTCATCCCCAAAATCCCAACACTCGAGTAGAGGTTAGTGAGCTCATAACATGTGACACGTGCTATGTGGTCTACGTACTTTGGTGCAGCTGCAACCTACTATACGTAGGTAAAACAATAAGACCTTTAAAACAAAGGATTCAAGAGCATGTACGCTCTATTGTTAACAAAAGACAGGACACTCCAGTAGGATTGCACTTCAACCAGGTACATGATTCCAAACCCGACTGTTTTGAGATTTATGGGTATTGAATGGGTTTCTCCAATGGAATTTGGGGGACAGACCTAATTTCTTGTTGGAAAAGGAAACTAAATGAATATACACTCTTAGAAGTGTAAATCCGAATGGTTTAAATGAAAGATGGGACCTCAAACCCTTTTTAAAACAAACAAAAACAATAAAAATGTACCTATGAATAGGAAAGTTAAGACATAATATGAAACATAACCTTTCTTTTGTTTCTTTTTACAGGCCAGTTTGTTTCTGGGACACTCTGAACTCTGGATCCAAGCCAGATGGCTGGAATAAAATATGGTTTGGTGCTTATTTTTAAGGAACACAGTCCTTGCCAGAGACCTGAATCCCAGTAATCAAGTAACTTTAGTGTTGTTTCAATAGATTCTTTAGCATTATTCACCTTGAAAAAGTAATAAGATTTTGCGCAGTAGCAGCATCTTGGAATCTTAGAATAAATTAACGATAAATTAAGACATAGTTAATTTGCTAAAGTTTCTATTTGTATCCCAACAAATGGAGAGTTTTTTCTAAAAGTTTTTTCTATATGTTCTTTTCTACACATTTTTTATGGTGTCTTGTTATGTAAAATATCAAATGATACATTAAGAGTTGTAAAAATCACATTCAAACCATTTATATATGAATATGACATCGTTGTGTAAGTGAGTGGGACAAATGAATTGCCACCACTTTTCTCATTTAAATGTGTAATTCTCCCTGCTTTAGCCACACCCCTGAAGAAGACTCGCGATGAGTCAAAGCACTGGGTGATAGCAGGTGTTGCTGTTTGTATGCAAGCTTAAGAGCTCATTAAAGTACTATTTTCGATTATATTCAGAGCTCTGAGCTGTTTTTTTGATGTGAGTTCACTCCTTTTGTGCTCTTTAATTAACTCCAAGCTGGCAGCTCGTATGAGTGCACCGATTACCAGGCTGATTCGCGGCTTTTTTCTTTGTTTTTCTATGGACTTGAATTTCATCCTGGAGAAGCTTACTCTGCCTCCCTTTGAGCCAGCAGCAGCAGCTGATTTGAAGTTCCTTTCTTGGAAGACACTCTTCCTAGTGGCCATTACTTTCGCTCAGTGAATTTCTGAGCTCCAGGCCTTAATGTATAAACTACCATACTTGATATTTCACAAGGAATGTGTGGCTTTATGCACCAACCCTAAGTTTCTCCCTAAGGTGGTGGCTGAATCTACGCTGAATCAATCTATTGAGCTACCCGCTTTCTTTATGCAACACTCCAATCAAGGGGAGTGCCTCTTGCATACTTTGGATGTTCACAGAATCCAGAGATGCTACACCAATCGGACTAAGGATCTCAGGAAGACTGATCAGCTTTTTGTCTCTTCTGCTCACAAAAGAGAAGGCAATGCTGTTTCTAAGCAATGCCTATCAAAATGGTTGGCACACTCTATCACTCTCTGTTACGACAAGTACAAGACCCTTCCGGGTCAAGTCAGAGGTCACTCCACCAGAGGAGTTGCTGCCTCTGCGGCTTGTTTCAAGAATGTGTCAGCGGCAGACATTTGCGCAGCCGCTACTTGGACTTCTGTCCATACCTTCACGAAACACTACAGTTTGGACATTGCCTCTCTCCATAGAGCAGGCTTCGGGTTGGCTGTCCTACAAGGTCTCCTTTCATGAGACCTGTTCAGCCCTGAGGTTCCGTGCTATGGATCACAATCCTCCTCCCGAGTGCTTTTCCTTGTTCCAGACTGCTTGGGACTCAGTCCTATATGTGAATACCCACTGCAAGAGCCCTCTCGAAGTAAGATAGTACAGTTATGTAATAACTTACCATAACAGCAGATCTTCGAGAGAGGCTCTTGCAGTAGGTATTACCTTCCCACCCTCTGTCCCCCTAAGCTTCTTTGCTTCATTTCCATGGGGGGGGTATCCTCTTCTCTCTCATCTTGCCTCTTTAGGCCTTTGGTGGGAAAGAACTGGAAGGTGGGTGTGGGGAACCGCCCCTTTATACCGTTGTATGACGTCGGTCACCTGATGTGGGGGCGGTCCCCCGCCAGAGAATGCTAGCTAGAAATGTTTCCGTGGGGTCCTGATGCCTGGCGGCTTAGTCCTATATGTGACTACCTACTGCAAGAGCCTCTTGAAGATCTACTGTTATGGTAAGTTCTTACGTAACTATACTTTCCACTTAATAAATTATTGAGATCTTCTCTTGGTCTAAATAACTTTATTCCTGTTGCTCTTTTGCGGGCTGAACTAGGTTTAGTCTGTCCATTAGCTTATGCACAATCTAGAAGAGTGAATTACTAGGTGAAGCTGTTAACATTAGATCAAAACAGACTGCAAGTACTTGCACTGAAAGAAAAGTGCTCTTGGGAAGAAACTGGTTGCAAGAAGTCTAACTGGCTAACTGAGCTTTATGTTATTTTGGAAACAGCAAGGTTGTCTTTTTTTATAAAGTACCTAGACAAAAAGATTTCAATCAGTCCTAAATATAAACCATATATTACAAAAAAGATTACAAATTATTTTAAAACACTTGATCTTGTAACTATCTCAAATTTGAAAACAGACCCATGGGTTCATCAAAATATTACATTTCAGTATAGAGAGCATTTAAATGCATTAACCAATTTAAAACAAAAACAGCTTTTTACAAAGTTCAGATTGGAAATGTTCCCTAGCAATGTGCTGATGGCCAGATATAGTAAAGAAACGGAACTTAGTTTTACTTATTGTTCTTGCACTAATTAGAACGTGCAAGATCTATTTCATGTTGTTATGATTTGCCCCTGGTACAAAAAACCCAGAGAGGTATGGTTAAAATCACTGTGGAAGGAAATTGCAACAATGGATTAGACTTTATTACTGAATATTTTCTTCACTTCAAATGATGAATATATTATTCAGTGTTAGAAATACCACTTTCTCTCAGTGCAGTTTAACCCCTGCAAGGTATACATATTTTTAAATCAAGGATGGAAATGAGAAAGGAAAAGTGTGGCCTACTGGGATTCGAACCTCAGATCTCTGGTATGCCGTTCCAGCGCTCTAACCATTAAGCTACAGGCTCACTGATCAAAGCGTCTGAGGAATTTCCTTACAGCCACACACACACATTCCTTTCTCTAGTGTTGCGCAATTATGCAACTATTTCCATCCTTGATTATTTTACTTATTTTTGTGCTTGGAGGGTGGAGGGGATGACATACACCGACGGATGTACTGAAGATTGTAGCAAAAAAGCGAAAATACTCGGTAAAACACAGACGAAGGGAGGCTGAAGAGCGAAGAACTTTTCCGTGAGGGCTGCCAATGAGCTAATTCCAAGCGGAAAGAACGGAAGGCGTGGGCGTTAGGGACTGCCTTTATACCGACGCCTCTGACGCCAGTCACCTGATGTGGGGCGGTCCCTCGCCAGGGACTGCTAGCTAGAAATTTTTTTCATGGGGTCCTGCCGCCTGCCGACGTCAGTCCGATATGTAATTACCTACTATATGTAATTACCTACTGCAAGAGCCCTCTCGAAGTAAGATGGAGAGTTCCTCATACAGTTAGAGTAGCGTATCCTGCATCTGCACATCTCGAAGGAAAGTGAGTGTACCTGCTTTAGTCAAGCGACTTGCACCTCATCTGGCAACCTGCATTCCCCAGCCGCCTTGACAAGGCCCCTGGCTGCATCCTTCCTCCCCTGCTCAATCGCCTCTCACCCTCTCCCCTACCTGTCACATCCTGACCCTCCTACTCTGTCCCACTAACTCGCCCACTATGACCCCCAACTCTTTCCCACACCTTTCTTCCTCCCCCTCCCCTCCCTCCTGTCACCTTCTTCTGTGCTTGCCCCCGCTCCCACCCATTCTACCCCTTCCTGCCTCGCTCAACATACTTGACAATGTCACCCGGCTGCATCCCCTGCCTTGTTCTCTGTCCTGCTGCTACTCTTCATCCCCTGACTCACCCTTCCCGATTTCCAAATGGGATTACCCGCCCGTGTTTTCACCTATAAAGTCCTAGAATGCCAACTATGTATCTAATTGCAATCACCTATGTTTACTATGTATTGTGCTGTTCTACTGTTCGCTGTATTTGATGTTATCTGTACAAGTTATTGTGCTTTATACTCTGTTTTGTGTAACCCCCCCATTATTTACGTGGAACCTTTGTAAATAAGCTCCACTGTGCTCAAAGGTATTTTCTAATCCTAGAATGAAAAAAAAAAAAAATAAAAGATTTAAAAAACAGTACTTCAATCCTAAATTATTTCAGAGTAAAACAATAAAGAATGCTTGCGATATGTCCCTTTCCCAATTTTAATAATTTTTAACATACAGTATTTGTAATTTTTAAGTTACTTTAATAATATTAGAAGGATTGGTCATTACTTGGAAATGTATGATTCTGGTTTTAGGAAGAAATATGTAATTTTGAGGCAGATTTACAAAAGCACATCAAAAATACAAGCAAGCAGTTCTAAATTTCACTTACATGATAAACTTAAATGGATATTCCTTAAAGCAAGCTAATACTATTCTAAAATGAACATACAATTACAAATAAGATTAAAAAAAAAACAGTGCTTCAATCCTAAATTAATTCAGTGTACAATACGAGGAATGCTCGTTGTAAGTATCCATATCCTATGACTGAACTGTAGTCAGGCAGCACTACCAGTACTGTTTTCACATGGGAGTGCTCTCTTTTTACTTTGCAGAGCAAATACGAGCCATGTGAAATTTACTTCACCGTGAAAGGACCTCATGCGGTAGTTATACATAATGTGGCTCAGATTACCACTCACTAGGGCCTCCATGTGGAATCAATTATGTAGCGAGTGTGATTTCACAGTGCAACTACTGAGGAAAGGTTCTCACTCACTCTCTGCTTGGCTTTACTAGGAAATGATCATGTCAAACCAAGCCCATCATATTCTGCAAGGGGCTGGCCATGGAGGTGGACAAGGGCAGGGCCGTAGAGTTAGTCTGCCAGATAATTTATGGTGTTTGGATTTCTGCAAGACATTTGATGACACTGTGGCACACAATAAGCTTCAAGTCAATGTACACCAGTGCAGTATACACAATGCACACAAAAGGTCGATTCCTAACTGACTTGGGGGCAGGAAATCATTGTGGTTACCAGCACTATACGGAGTGGAGAGGGGTGCTCTGCAGCATCCCTCTAGGATCGGTGCTGTGGCCTGCAGCAGACTGCTTAGAGTAGCTGATGACACTAAGTAGGGCAGAGTGGTGGACACCCCCGAAAATGCAAACTTTCGGGAGGATCTGATGAAGCTGGGAGACAGATCGGATTCTTGGGTTTCTTCAATTCAATGTAGTGAAATGCAAGGTGTTGCACTGAGGGAGCAGAAATAGATGTAGGACCTACACATTGTTATGAGGAAAAGCTCCTCTTGTTGCAATGGAGGAGAAAAACGACCCTGGAGTCATAACAGTCATAGGGCTGAAGCATGACTAACAGAATGTCAATGAAAAGGGAGCAGGGAACCAGCAGACCTGGGTGGGGGGGTGATCCTATCACTTTACAAGCCACTGCTCATGCCCCACCAGCAGTAACATATGGAGTTCTGGGCTCCCTAGTGCAACAAGCATTTGTCAATGCCGAATGTTGTCTTGCTGGCATTGGTAGTGCAGGAGTTAGAGAGATGCATAATAGGAATGGCAGTGAAGTACTGAACTGTTGCCAACCCCACCCCCACCCTGCAGAGACTGACAAGCATTGGGATGTGTCTTTGGGTTGTTGGCCATAACGCTCATGCCATTTCACCTCACCCAACCCTGCAGACACCAAGTGTCGCGGTGTGCCTTGGGGTCTTCGGGCCTTATGCTTACCCCATTCCATAAGGAAATACGCTGAGATGGATGCAGTATAGGAGAATGGGGTGAACTTTGGGGCTGAACAGTCCAAGGCACACCTTGATGCCTGTCACTGGCTGCAGGGTGGGGGTGGAATGGCGTGAGCATTACAGCCGACATTCCCAAGTCACACCCCTGACGCCTGTCAGTCTCTACGGGGTGGGGCGTTATGGTTGGAAACCCTAATGACCTGGGCGTTTGTTGGTATTTTCACTCCAAATTTTCAACATGGGCATTTTGTGACCCCACCTCATGAACAGTGGCACTATCAATTTGTTAGCCAACAGGTGATTTTTGCACAGTGACTGTGCCATTTGGCGCCACAGGTACAAACACATATTTCAGGCAGGATGTGAAAAATGACAGTTGTCCTGTTCATGAGAAGGTGTAAAAAAAAAATGGCAGTGTTGAAAATCTGGAGTGAAAATATGAAAAATTGGTGAAGTCATGAGTGTACGTAGAAACTGCGCAACGCACACCTGTAACGCAATTATTTTGGGAATTTTTTTTTTTAACCAAATTTTCAACACAGGCATTTTGGGACCTCCGTTCATGAACAGTGGCACTGTGATTTTATTACTCTGTCCTGAAAGTTGATTTCCCACAGCGACCGCGCCACTGTTTGCCAGATGTGTGAAAACACATTTCGGGTGGGGATGTGAAAAATGACAGCTGTACTGTTTATAAGGAGGTGTGAAAAATGGCAATGTTGAAAATCTGGAGAGAAAATATAAAAAATTTTCGAAGTTACGAGTATGCTTGTAAACTGCGCAATGCACGCTCGTAACAGTAATATTTTTGGAATTTTCTCACAAAATTTGCAACATAGGCTTTTTGGGACCCCACCTCATGAACAGCGGCACTATCATTTCGTGAATCGGTCACGAAAGGTGATTCCGCACAGTGACTTCAAAATCACCTTTCGGGACTGAATAATGAGATGACAGTACATGTGTTCATGAGGTGGAATCCCAAGAACCCCATGTTGAAAATTTGGAGCCAAAATAATAATAAAAAAAAATATGGCTGAGACATGCACCTAAGTTGAACGACCCCCCCTCCCCCAAATTGATGCCATTATACAGCTTACTGGCATTTCTTCATTTTGCAGTTCGGCTTTGAAGAGTCCAGACGTGTTCCCGCTGCACCGAAGAGCGCAGTGCTGGACCTCCGAAGGTAAGTATGGGGTGAAGGGGTGTGTGGGGAGGTGGGGTGCACAGAGGGTGGGTGCGGGTTGGGAGTGCTGAGCATGAGGGACAGTTTTCTTTTTTTCACGTAAAAATAAAACGGACATTGCGAGGTTTGTTATGCACACTGGGGTGGGCTCAGAGTGTGCCACACAATGGGGGTGGGGGAACATGCCGACACGGTCGGCTTTGTGTGAGTGGTGGCACACTGGGTGGGCTCCCAGTGGCCGCCATACAGTGTGGGTGGGGACATGCTGACATGGTCGGCTTTGTGTGAGCAGTGACACACTGGGGTGGGCTCCCAGTGTGCCACACAATGTGGGGGGGGGCATGCCGACACGGTCAGCTTTGTGTGAGCAGCGGCACATTGGGGTGGGTTCTCAGTGTGCCACACAATGCAGGGGTGGGGTGGGGTACATGCAAACATGGGGATTGCACCCCTGATGTCGCCTTTGTTTGGGGACTGTGTGGCGGCGGCCGGAGCCACCGCCATGTTTACTGAAATGTTTCACCAGGAAAGGAACGCACTGTGGGAGGCATATCATCTCTGCCACTGCATGACGAGCTTGTCTCAGATCGCAGCAGCACATTTCTTTCAAGTTGGTGGCACTTTATATAATTCTTGCATCAGTGCTAGATGCTGGCTAATTGGGGAATGAGAGACGCACCTACTAAAGCATGCCCTGCATTCACCAACAATGACACACCTCTCACTGTGCTATTACTACCGTAAGATGTTGCTTGCGAGTGCGCAAGACAACATAAAAATAACACTGAGGCAATAGTGATAGTGCAACGTGGACCATAAAATGAATCAGGGATATTAAGGATAACAGCTAGGGAAGAAACTGGAGTTTCTGAACATGTTCACCCTGAAGAAAAGGAGGCGGAGAGGGGGATATTGAAAAAAATGGAAATATCTGATCCGGTGTGCTCAGGCAGGATGCAGAGACATACCCTAAAGATCAGGGGTGTAGCTGGCACTCACAGTCGAGAAGCACAGCTCTGCCAGGGTAAGTCACTGTACTTCAGTTAGATTTCAGTAATAAATTAGCACTAATGACTATGTTTTTGTGTACCTAGTCTTGTTTCTTGTTTGGACTGAAACACCGCAGAGGCAGAGTGCTGGGGCTACCTTCCTGCTGCTGTGTAACATCAGGAGGCACTTCTCCCCCAGAGGGTGGTTAACCTACTGGACAGTCTACCAGTGGAGACAGTAAATATGAAGACAGCACAGGCCTTCAAGGTAAGCACTGACAAATTTCTGCTTACAAAGGGAATCACAGGGTACCGAAGTAGCAGGGTGGGTGGGACATTTTATAAACTGGTAAATGTCTGCAGAGTAAAATTCATGGCTCTTGCTTATGAAGCAGGGGGAGATAGTGAAATGACTTGGTGGACCCAGAGTCACTTCTGGACTTAATTTATGATGTTTAAAATAGAAAACGTCTACTATGAGAAAACAGAGCAGGTTTACAAGGAGGGCTCCAACCAGACTTCAGAAATTTGCCAGGTAAACACTACACATTTTGAAAAGGTTTTTCTTGAATATTCATGACCCCTGCCATAAATGTCACAGTGCCACCTAGCTGTGGAAGTCATATGAACATCACCAGCAGAAAAAGGCCTTACGGTCTACCAAGTCTGCTCGGTTGTGCAGCTAGCAGCCCTTAATTTGCAGCTGCCCCTCCCTCCCAGTCATGGTACTGATACCGTAAAAACCCAATCCCACAAACATATATCCCCAAACAGTGACTGGTGCAATACCATGAAACTGATTTTAAACACTGTAATACTTTCATGGTTACCTTATCTTTAAGGTTTCATATACATCCTTGGAGGCTGAAGGTACTGATATTTAATTTGCCAAGGCACAACCTGGACGTTAGGGTAAAATGGCCTTCATCTTCTCCCAAAGGTGTGGAACACTGCTGACAGAACTTCCAATCTGTTGCCACCAATATGAAGGTATCTGGGTCTGGTAAATTAATCAGGGTTGTCCACTTAGAAGAAGACTCCCACTAATTACACTTCATTTTTGCACCATGTGTGCTATGAGAATTTATTAGCCTTAGAAACTTTGGCTTTCTCCTTGTGTAACAAACCAGAGTCTGAAAACCAGCTGAGCTATCAAAATTAATACTAGGCCAATTACTCCATCATTATAGGTTAGTAGGAAATGCAACACTCTTGTTTCTCTATTATGTACACAGGGGATCAGGTAGGAAGTGGAGTACGAATGGGTCTGGTGTTGCTCCCTGTAGAAAAAAGACCTGGAGACTGCCGGCACAGTGGCTTGATGACACAGGAGACTCAGAATTTAGAACAACCTTGGACTCTAGCTCACTGGGTCGAAAGAGGGTCTGGGCACACTGTGGAAGAGATGTGCCTACTCTCTGGGGAGGTATGGCTATTGTGAGTCGCACTCCAGCACCCCCTGCAGGTAAATAAATGAGACATGGGTTAAAATAAATATATAAGTACTGCCAGATCACCTTGCGGCTGGATGGTTTGACATGTTCTTTGGGGGTGGTGAAACACACCTGACCCACAAATAACATATAACACAAGGAAATCCATTTTTGACAGTTGTGGGGACAACACACACACCTCTCTGCCACAGATTCAGACTATATCTCTGTTTTGAGCACATGTTCTACTGTTAAAGGAAATGAGCATGGCAGGCAGAACATTTTTGCATGGTACTAAATGACAGATGTTTATCCTAAGTGAGTTGAGGTATACAAGTCTTTACTTGCAAGAGGCAATAAATCTGGGGTGCGAGATACTTGCATCAGTGGTACAGCCCTAATAAGGTTCTGCAGCATTGATGAAACTGATATGGGCGAGGGCATCCATGATTTTAGAATGATAAGATAAAAAAACCCTATTGTGACAAAAGAAAAAAAGCTTGTTTATGGGTTGAGGGAGTGAATTTGTGAGGCAGATTTGCATACAGAGAATATAAAATTTGCCAAAAAAGTGGTTCAGTTCCTTAGAACCCAAACTGAAAATCTCACAGGGTTCAGTTTACTATAACCTTGTTAAATGGTTTCCATAGCCAACTGTTGCATTCTGTTGAGTCTCATCCTGTCCCTTCACTGGGATAATGCATGCAGCCTTGCTACAGCACATTGTTATCCCAGGCAATGCAATCTATATGAAGTAAACATTAAGGCACATTCTGCACCAGACACTTCCTGGTACCTCCCCTATTCACAATCCTCTTTCTCAAATTTGTCGACAGGATTGACTGGTAGAACTACATGTGCGATTCGGCTCCAGAGACCGCTCAGCTTGTCCATGTCCATGGTGTCATGCCCAGTAGGCCCTTTGCTGGCAAGGAACCTCGCCTGGAGAAAAGTCCACACTTTCTCTTCTAAGTCGCGGAAACCAATCTTCATATCAAGCTCCTCCTCCTCCTCCAGAAGCACAGTTAGCAGGATCAGTACATTCTTGTAGGCAGCATTTTCATGGTCAGAATTTATAAAATATCAGGGTGGAAGATGGAGGCAGCTGCTGAAAGTGATGCACAACAGCTGCTTTTTTACCACGTTCAAAGCCAGAACTTAGTTTAGTATCAATGTCCAGTTTCACCTTGTCACTGTTCACTTCCTGCTTGTCAGCCCCATCAAACTGTGTGCTCCCTGATGAAGAGTAGGAGTCAGCAACCATTCTACTCAGGCAGCGCAGGGTCCCCCCTGTGTTGCGAGCTGCAACAAACATGAGAATTGCTGGCTGTGAGGGATTAGTCGTGTTGAGGTGTTTCTGAAGTG
The DNA here is from genome assembly GCA_016271365.2 of Neoceratodus forsteri. Taxonomy (NCBI): domain Eukaryota; kingdom Metazoa; phylum Chordata; order Ceratodontiformes; family Ceratodontidae; genus Neoceratodus; species Neoceratodus forsteri. The sequence goes on from CM028136.1 coordinate 913,544,333, forward strand.
CTACCCGACTTCTCTTCCAAAGCTCCGGCACCTGTCCAGGGAAAATTGACTCAAGTGGCTCATATCTACTAAGAAATGCCTTCAAAATCTGGTTTTCTTTCACCACAATGGATTTTGACTCGTACTTCTTCCAAACAGTAAAGGAGACTGCAGCTGCCACAGGTAGAAACAGCAAGATGATAAGACGATGGCACCAAGTACGTTCTGCAGATAAAATAAACAGGAGTTACACCACTACCATGAGGTGGCAAAAATTCACAGTAATCCCAAACTGGAACAGACTGTCAGTCTTCAATAAATACTTTCCATTTAACTGTGTTAAAAGTATCATGGGCAGATCAGTAGTTATTTTCTTCATCTGTGCCTTCTTCTCCCCCAACACATGAGCCTCCCTCTCACTCCGCCTCTTGTCCCACCTACTCATTACCCCGAATTGTGTCATATCTTTTCTGCCCCTCTTGTGCCTCCCTTCCTCTCTTTCCCTCCTGTCCTTCACCTCCTAGCTCTTACCATCTTGTGCTTCCTCTCTCCATTTTGTCCCTCCCTTCCTACTGTATCTTCCCATCCTTCTCCATTGCTCATGCCTCCCCTTCTCTGTCTTCCTTGAACCTCTTCTCCTCTATTCCCCCTTTTCCACATTACCTGACCACATTAGAAGGCACCCCACTCGAAAACGTTTACAGTTTCAGATATTAAGGTATTGCTTTAGATCAGGGACTTACCATTTCTGATCATACTAATCACAATCAAAACTGTAAACACAATATTAGACACCCTCCTAAGTAACAACCATTATCCAACTCCTGACGCACAATATTTCCTTATGCCACTTATAGACTACAGCTATAAAATATTAGTTGAGAAACAGTCAAGTAAAACATAACCCATCCAGGGGAGTCCGAGGGTCAGCTGGGAGAAGACTGGTCACCTTCTCCAGGTAGGGAGGTATCTCATATCTGGCAACATACCAAGGGGTTGGTGAGCTAGGGACCACAGCAGAAGCTGGGACTGGTGGAGGCAGCGGATATCTGCACGTCAGGGGCAGGAGTGCACCTGACCATGAACTGATATCACTGCATGTTCGCCTCCACCAGGGAAGCAACACACAAGGAGAAAACCTCTTTCAGACTAGCAGCATGAAGTCTGGGATCCCTGCCAGTGCCGTCTCTGCTGCCTTATAAGCCAGTTCATCTCCCTTGGATTAGCATCTCAGTTCTCCCCCTCTGGTCTGTCTGTGGGCCGGGGGGACAACGACAAGTCATCTCCCAGGGAGACCAAGGTTAAGCTCCACTACAGACAGCAAAGGGACTGAAACTGAATGGGACCCAAGCACAGGCAGATATTGGGTACATTCCCAGTGGTCCCCAGAAGCAAAAACAGAGTTGGTAACAAACAAAAAAATAAAACCCATCTACATGACCGTTACTTACCATAACTCTAGATCCTTAAAAATACCTTTGTCATAGAGTACCACTCTTTGATCTTAGCCTGAAGCACTAGCACCCTGAGGGAGTCAGAACATTTGGGGTCAGCACTGCCAGTGTCTACCAATGACAAATGGTCCCATCTGCAAGTCTGCTGTACTACAGCAGTGTTGGTCCAAATCGCTTCAGTACCTTTCTTGCCAGAGAGGAAGAGCTATATAGCCACAATCGAATATACTGTCTCCTCCTGGGATTCCCACATATTAGGCAGCCATCTAAGTAGGAAACAACATTATTTCTTGTCTGTGCAGATGTGCTGCCACTACTCACAGGCACTATTTGAACATCATGGGTGTTGAAGTCCGACCAGACGGCACTGCTGTGAACTGGTACTTAGTACAGCCTATTTTGAATCTTGGGTACTTTCTGTGGCTTGGTCTTATTGGGATATTTATTTATTTATTGAATTTTGTTGACCCGGTAAGCCCACTGAGCCTAGAAGTCCCTTTTCAGGGCAACCGGGGAGATATAGATGGTAACCAAGCTGCTGGTGGTATTCTTAGTGAATAGGGGGATATTTGGCCAGGACACCGGGGAAATTCCCCTACTCTTTTCGATAAGTGCCATGGGATCTTTAACATCCACCTGAACTACCATCAATCCAGACAGGTGGGACCTCAGTTTAACGTCTCATCCGAAAGACGGCACCTCAGAAGTGCAGCACCCCCCTCATACTGCACTACAGTGTCAGTATTGGGATATAACCCAAGAGCCAGATGTGGGAACTGAACCCACAGCCCTCTGATCTCCTGGCCTGAGAGGTGAGTGTGCTACCTACTCAGCCGCTGACACCGATGGAAGTAGTTGTCTTCCAGACCCAGTGGCCTCAGCCTATCCCCTTTTTTGCAGGGATAAAATCATTGTCTGCAGTGTTACCATTCAGAACCTTTCTTTCTTTAGGTACCCATTTAGGAACCTCTGATCCAGAATGGGTCACTGTTCCTCATTTTTCTGAGAGTGAGAAAGTATCTGGAAATGAGTCATCTTCCCAGCTGAGAAACAGGAACCTTCTCCACTGCTTTTAGCTGTAACTAATTCACTTCTGAACCCAGTAGGATTATTTTCTCTAAATTCTGAGTTAGAAATAGTACAAACTGTAAGTGTTAAGCCCTGTCCCACTACTCTAAGACCCACTTGTCTGTGGTGATCATTCCTATTCTTGGAGATAATGAAGTTAGTCTACCTTACTGGCAAGGAGTATGTTACAACATGGGCAGAACTGTCAGGGGCTGGTCTAAGCCTGGGCTGCAGAAGCTCAGCCAGACTTCTACCTTGCTCCTAATCCTACCCCTGCCCTCTCAGTTTCCCTCTGAATAGGATATTCACAGTTACATACAGTCTGCAGTAGTAGTGCCTCTCCCTACCTTCCATTCTACAGAGCCTACAAGAAGCAGAAGACCTTTCCTCTTCAGTAGCATTTCTAAAAGTTGCTTTTATTAGTCAACTGTTTTTATGTATTCTTCAGTTTTGTCCCAAAATAAGTAGGGATCTTCAAAGGGAAAATTGCTTTATTCTGCATTTCCCATATCAGCCCTGTTGACCTGAGCCACACAAATCTGACGCTGCAGTTGCTATGGATCTAAAAGCAGTGTCATTCAATTCAGTCAACATCTGGAACTGGTGTTTTGCAACTTACAGGCAAGCTTCCACAGTATGTGCAAAATGAGTCTTCTCCTGAAGGGGCAGTCTGACATTTATTGGCAGAACTGCATTCGACAGGGCCTGACACTGTGCAGTGTAGCTGAGATCGGCTGTCTGTCTCAGCAGCAATGTAGAGGCAGCGTCAGCCTTCCTCAATGTGTGGTCCAGTTTCCTGGAATCTTTATCAAGAGGGTCAGATGTCAGAGAAACATTGGTTTTTCACAGGCAGCTGCCTGGATCATTACCTCGTGGTCAGGGTGAGCCTAGAGGAACTCAGAGTCTTGCTGGCTACCTGGTACCTTTTTCAACCTTATTCTCAATGACCATTGCAAGGAAATGCCAGTGCTGAGAGAGGTATGGCTAGCACTCATTTGTAGTGGCCTTTTAAGACTTTGTGATACATTGAACCTCCTCTACATTCCATTCAGTCTCAGAGTATCAAAAATTCACTACACTAGCCATTTGGCTCACAAATGCAGAGTGGGAGGAACAGTACTCATTAACTCTAGGAGGGGAACTGCAGCCCTTGTCTGGGGATATCTCAGGCTCTTCTGGCTCTTCCTCACCCTCCTCCTCACCCAAACACTGCTCTGTGTACAGAAGTAAGTGTGTGTGTGTTGAGGGCAGCAGGTTTTTCCATGGCCTGCGTGGCTTAAAAAACTGTTACATGTCCTTCAGAGGGTATTCTACGCTCTGGCACCGATTCCTCTAATTGTTTTTTAGACTGAGGAACTGCAAGATTCTTTATTGCCAGACGCTATGGAAAATGGCTAATTAGAAACTTGTAGAAACACAGAAGTTGACGGCACATAAGGACCACAAGGCCCATCCAGTCTGCCCATTTCTTTTTCTGCCTCATGACTGTGCCATCGGACTTTGCTCTGTCAATGGCCTATCTATTCATACTCATCTGTATTGCTCCCTTATGCCTATCCCATGCCTGTTTGAAGCCCTGTACTGTATTCATATCCACCACTTCCTGAGGTAGGCCATTCCATGCATCCACCACCCTTTCTGTGAAAAAGAACTTCCTCACATTACCCCTTAATCGGCCTCCCTCTAATCGCATGCTGTGTCCTCTTGTCCTATTTTTCTTATATTGAAACATGCTAGACTCTTTCACCTTAATGCCTTTAAGGTGTTTGAATGTTTCGATCATATCACCTCTCCCCCTTCTTTGCTCCAGGGTATATATACATTGAGCTCTGTTAATCTGTCCTGATATGTTTTCTGATGCAGTCCCTGCACCATTTTGGTTGCCCTTCTCTGGACTGCGTTAATATCCTTGTGAAGGTGTGGCCTCCAGTACTGCACACAGTACTCCAGATGGGGCCTAACCAGTGTCTTGTAAAGAGGGATTATTACCTCCCTCTTCCGACTTGTGATTCCCCTATTAATACACCCTAACATCCCCCTAGCCTTACCTACTGCTTTGGTGGTCTGCTTGGATGATTTCAGGTCATCTGTAATGATGACACCCAAGTCTCTTTCTTCTCTTGTGACTGCCAGCAGCTCCCCTCCCAGCCTATAGGTGGCTTCAGGGTTTCTCTTCCCTATGTGCATGATCTTGCACTTCTTTGCATTAAACTCCAGTTGCCACTCTTCCGACTATTTTGCTAGTTTATCCAGATCTCTTCTCATTCTGCCCACCCCATCTGCATCATCTACTTTGTTGCAGATCTTGGTGTCATCTGCAAACAGACAAACCTTACCCTCCAGTCCATCTGCAATGTCACTGATGAGGATACTGAAGAGGACTGGCCCCAGAACTGATCCCTGAGGTACCCCACTTGTGACTTGCATCTCTTCTGACTGTATACAGTTTACCACCACTCTCTGTTTTCTGCCAGTCAACCAGTTTGCCACCCAGCTGATCAACTTCTGACCTACCCCAAGCCTACCCAGCTTATTAATCAATCTTCTATGTGGAACAGTATCGAAAGCTTTGCTGAAGTCAAGGTAGGAGACATTAACTGCTCCCCTCGGTCCACCACTCTGGTTACCCAAATAAATCTATGAGATCAGTTTGACAAGACCTTCCTTTTGTAAACCCATGCAGTCTTGGATCCTGTGCTCCTATGGATTCCAGGTGTTGCACTATCCTTTCCTTAAGGAGTGTCTCCATAATCTTGCCCACTACTGAGGTAAGACTGACTGGTCTGTAATTCCCTGCCTCCTCCCTGCTACTACTCTTGTGGAGCGGGATCACATGAGCTCTTCTCCAATCTTCTGGGACCTCTCCTGTGCTCAGAGACTCACTAAACAGTTCTGATAATGGCTCTGCTAGTTCCAGCCTTAGCTCCTTTAGTACCCTGGGATGTATGCCATCAGGTTCCATTGCCTTGTTCACCATGAGCTTATCGAGCTCTTGTAGGACCCTTTCTTTTGTGAAGGGACTAGTGCACACCTCCCTCCCCCCGTGTCCATGGTGCTGAGCTGTGGGCCCTGCCCTACGTTCTCTTCAGTAAATACTGAGCAGAAGTATCTATTTAGGATAGATGCTTTCACATGGTCCTCCTCACATGCCCCCTTATCCCCTTTGATCTTAGCAATACCCCCACTGGACTTTCTCTTTTCACTAATGTATCTATAGAAAGTCTTGTCACCTTCTTTTACTGTTTGTGCTAGTGTTTCCTTGGTTTGGGCCTTTGCCTGCCTTACTGGCTTCCCTGCTTCCCTTAGGGAAGTTTGGTATGCTTCCCTATCTTCATCCTGCTGCATTCCCTTATATTTACTGAAGGCCAGCCTTTTGGCTCTGACCTTTTCTGCTACTGTTTTTGAGAACCATAGTTGTTTCCTTCTTCTTTTGCACTTCCTTTTCTCTCTAACACAATGGGATTTTGCTTCAAGTATTGCATCTTTAATGCTTGCCCACGTTGCCTGTACCCCCTCACCTGTATTTCTTTTTGCAAGGGCTAGCTTAACTCTGTTGGCCATCTTATCAAAGTCAGCTCCTCTGAAGTTCCATATTTTTGCCTTGGAATGGGATGATTTAGTTCTAGTGGCCAAACTGAACAATACCATGTGATGGTCACTGGCCCCCAGGTGATCTTCTACCTGGAGATCTGTGATCCTTTCCCTGTTAGTCAGTACTAGATCTAGGAGAGCCCTGTCTCTTGTGGGTTGTTGTACCAGTTGTTTGAGTCCTTCCCCCTGCAGGGACTCCACCATGTGTCTAGTTCTGGCAGATGTTCCTGCTGGTATTGACCAATCTGTATCTGGCATGTTGATGTCTCCTATTATTAGAACCTCCCCCTTTAGCTGTCATGTTTTGTATATTTCTGTAATGTGTCTATGTTCTTCACCTGGTCTGGAGGGCTGTACACAACCCCAGTTCGTATGGCTGTCCCATTTCCTGTTTCCAGGGTGACCCACAGTTCTTCTAGCTCCTCATGTGTATTCTGATTTTCTGTAGCTTTGATATTTTCACTTGACATAAAGGGCCACTCCACCCCCCCCCCCTTTTTGCACCTCGGTCTCTTCTGAACAGTTCATAGCCAGGTACTGAAGTCTCCCAAGTGTGGTTACTGGTAAACCATGTCTCGCTAATGGCTACTATGTCCAGTTTAGCCTCTGTCATTATTGCCTGCAGGTCTTGGATCTTGTTTCCCAGACTGCGAGCATTTGTGTACATGATTTTCAATTGGCCAGATTTTGGTGTGTTAGTTGTTGGGCGAGGTCTGGCGTTTCTCCTGTGCGTCGCATGGGGAGCCGGACCTTTTTCCTTACCTGGTGATGCAAATGAACTACAAACATGCTGAACTCCTGTTTGACCACTAGCTGAGGGGGGGAGGGGTGTTCTTCCCATTCGACGTATGGGGTGCTGCACCCCTCTCCCCATTTGCTAGTTTAAATATTCTGCAAAGACGTCAACCTTCTGCCCCAATGCACTGACTCCCTCCTTAGTCAGATGCAGTCTATCAAATTTAAAGAACTTTCGCTCCCAAAACTGTTGCCAGTTTCTTATAAATTTGTGTCCTTTTTCCTGGCACCAGCCCTTGAGCCACATGTTTAGCTCCCCATTGCCCCTTCTCTGACCTTCCGTCCATCTGCCCCACTCTCCCAGACTGGCAGGATCTCAGAGAAGGAGATGCCGGACGAAATGGATGATAGTTTGTCACCCAGCCTGGTCAGGTGTTCCTTGGTCTCCACAACTGACCGGCTGGCAAGATCGTTAGTCCCTATGTGTACGAGGACGTCAATGTTTTCTCCTGCTTCCTGAACAATTTTAGCAATGAAGTCAGTGTCTCTCCACGCTGATGTGCCTGGGAGACATCTGACCATTAACCCTGGCTGGAGATATGCATCAACTCCCCGAATCATGGAGTCTCCTATGATCATAAGATTTTTTGATTTCCTTTTTGCTTTTTTTTGTTTTGGTTCCTGTTTTGGGCGAGTTTTATTGTGCTAGCTCCTGTGCTGCAGTGTCCTCTGCCCCTTTGTTTGATTTCAGAGATAGAGGCAGATACCCATTTGTAGTATTTTTATATGGTTTGTGGAGGTGATATGTTGGAGAGCACCCAGTGATGGGGCACCCGATTTGCCCCTAACCACCTGCCAACCTCCTGGACCAACTACCCTCTGCGGTCGAGGTGCTTCTGTTGGATGTTGGGGGAAATGGCGGGCAGTTCTTACAATATATTTCCTCTTGAATATGCAATTTGAGGCTCACAATCTCTGCCCATGCTGCCTGGAGCTGAGCCCTTAGACCTCCAATGGCCCAGCATGTAGGACAGTGTCCTAAATCTTGTAAAACTGCCCTTCTGTATGTTTTTTTTTACCATCACTAGCATAAGAGCTCTCCCTACTAGATGCTCTGTATAGTCCGTTTGGACTAATTCTAGATGCCCTGTGCTCTCTATTGGGATCTAAGGAAGGGAAGGCAGTATTTTTTTTATTCTTTGTTAACCAGGTAAAGCCCACTAGGCACAAGTGCTTGTTTTCACGGGTGACCCGGGAAAACGGGGGTGATTAGGTGACTTGCTCAGTCACACAATACGCAAGTGGAGGTTGTAGGAATCAAACCCAGGTCTGCTGGATTTACCAAGCTCATTCACAGCTCATTACTCTAACCTCTAGGCTATACTGCCACCCCAGTCTTGTAGTCTCCTTGGGCAAAGCTGACTGCCTGCAGAATTTTACAATCCCTTCTGAATTTGGAAGAGGCTGTGAGCATAAGGAATCATCTGAAACATGCTTTCCACCTTCAGAGGACCCCCCCCCCCCCAGTACATTATTGTTTGTGCTTTTCACAGAGCAGCACTCTCCTGTGACACTGATGCAGAAGAAGTGCATTGACTGCAGTTTAGTTGCCCTCATTTTCTTTGTTTTGGGGCAGAAAACGTTGCAGAGGCCACAATTATCAAAACAGCAGTCTAGGCCCAAGCAGTCAAAGCACAGATTGTGGCAGTCTGCTTTTGCCAAAAAGTGCTCAAAGTATTTAAAGAAAATATTTCTTCACACTTACTTAATTTTCTTTTCTGTTAGCTCCAACACTGTCAATGGATATTCTTTACTGGGTAATGTGCACCCCTACTAGGAGAAATGGCACTGCCCAACGATTCAGAATGTTGGACATATGAGAATTCTGGACAGCAGCAACTCTCCAGTCACTATTGTCCTCACAGTGCCTCTAAACATGAAAATAAATGCCACAAGGATCTACTTGATATGAAAAGCACACAATTAGCCGTCTAAACAGATATGACTCTAGCCAGAAGTATAGTAAATACTGTCTTATCTTGTCGGATGACAAAGGTGAACAATGGAATTTTCTCTTTTAGAGAACTATGGCTTGTATGGCACTCTGGTAGGCGTTAACTTAATCTGGACTATCTCCCTATAGTTAAGGATGAGCAGGGCTTTCTATGTTAAACTTCAGAATTTACACTTTAATAACTCTGCAATCATTCAATGGATTTGCACAAAATTTTGCAGACGCGGTCTTGTGGAGGTAGCTCTCCTGACGTGCCAAGTTTAGTTTTGGTCGCATGTGTGGATTCAGAGATCCGGATAGTGCAAAAATGTTCAAAATAGCCATTTTTCACCTTTTTTTCCCCTCAATGCACTGCGCACAGCCAGTTTGGAATTTTGGTCTGAAATTTTCACAGTAGAAAGGGCATGGGTCACAGAAGTGCATTTTGCTTGTTTAGTGAAAAAATATTAATCCATTCCAAAGTTATTACATTTTAAAGTTCCATTATTTTTAATGGAAATTTCCTCTCCTGGATAGCTTATTGGAACGCAAAAAGAATCTGGTCAAATGAAAAAGGATTCTTTTCATTTGGGGTCAATCCTTTTTCTTTAGAAAAATTTCCTCTTTTGTTTTCCTCCATCTTGTTTTCTTGGTGGATTGTGCGCTTGTTTGCTGGAAAAGATGACCCCATCATGTGTTTTTATTACTATTTCTTTTTTTTGCATTATTTGTTAATCTCCCCTGTGCCCAACCGGACACTCATTCAGACTCTGTCAAGGATCCCCCGCATCCACTCTGAACCTCCCAGCGCTACTCCCAGCCTCATATTGCAGCCGGCCTAGGGTAACCAGACGTATCCCTTTGTCAGCCGGGTTCTCTCCTTCTGGGGAGAAAGTGCCTTCTGGCTTACTTTTCTTGGCCCTGGGTGCTGCTGAGGTTGGCCCTGGCACTCTGAGGATAAGAGAGTCCAGAGAGCAGTCATCCGGTTGATCAGGATGCCATTTTCTGTAGTTATTCCTAGCTTCCCCTTTGCACCTGCATCTGTAGCGCTCCCGGTCTCCACCAGGGGCCGCTGAGTGAGGTAAGCTCCCTAGTCCATCCCAGCAGAGGAGAGCAGTCCTCCGGACGCTCAATCCTTTCCTCCCCCTGCTGACTCCCAGCGACCCAAGTCCGTTCCAGAACCCAGGTTGCCGATGTGATGCGGGGTAAGGTGCCAGTGTCTCAGCCCTCTGTGCCACTGAGCCCTTATTACTATTTTAAATTATTTTTTGTGACTCGCTAATATCTTTTAGCGTGATTCTTTTTCCGTTGAAATGAAAAAGGATTTCAGACTTGGCCCCCCCCCCCCGTGCCAAGGGATCCTTTTTCGTTTGATAGTTTCGTTGAAATGAAAAGGATCCCTTGGCATGAAAAGGATTCAGACTTAGGTGCCCCCCCGTTGTTTGTGGCAAGGAATCCTTTTTCGTTTAATAGGGCACAGGACTGGGTGACATGAAAAAGGATTTTTTTTGTTACAATTTTCCGGTGATGATTTTGATTTTCCCCTGGTGTCCAGTGGTACCACTCACCCTCTGATTCTACCTCGGGCACCTTTAAATATGTTATATGTATCCCTTTGTGTCTAGTGGCACCCCTCACTCTTCGATTACCCTTCCTTGTAGATATTACTTGTATTCTAGGGCCGGGATATTCAAAGGGGTTGCGCCTGGCGCAACTGAGTTTCGCTGAAGCAACCACGCATTGCGCCCTGGCGGGATATTGAAAAGGCTGCCGAGCGCAGCGCAAATCTTGATGCACAGGGGCGCAATGTAATCCTATGTGGTGCAGATGCAGGGGGCGTGCCCATGCATATGCGGCACATCCCGATATTTAGCCAGGATATACAGCGCATATGCTGGCGCAACTTCATCGCTGCACACTAGTGCTCAAGTTGAGCCGTAAACTGTAGGCTCAAAGCTGGCCACCCCTGGGCGGCGGCTGTGTTAAAGCGCCAACACAACAGCCGCCGGCCGTGGGTGGCCACCGCCCAGCAGGAACACCGTCCAAAAGCACCCGACCCGGTAGTCTAGTGGACCCCTCCCACCTCGTATGCCTGATCACGGGCTTCTGCATTAAATAACTAACCCCTGGTAGCCTAGCAGTCCCCGCACCGCCCGATCGCGGGCATTAGTATGAATAAAACATATCCTGGTGGTCTAGTGGTCCCCCCGCTGCCCGATCGCAGGCTGTTGTAGTTGCAGAATGTAGCCTGGTGGTCCAGTGGTACACCCCTCCCCACCCTCTCACAGAGGACCCCTGGCCACCCGGCACCCCCCCCTCCATCATCGGCGGGAGGCAGCACCCTGCCCACATACCGCCCGTGTACAGGATGATCTGTACGCCTATTGGTCGACAGTGTGGACCAATGGGCTTGCAGACCATACTGTACTACACAGGACCAGATATGTGAATGAATGCGTTCATTCACATATCTGGTCCTGTGTAGTACACAGTATGGTCTGCAAGCCCACTGGTCCACACTGTCGATCAACAGGCGACAGATCATACTGTACGCTGTCATTCTGCGGGCGGCGGGTGGGTGCTGCAGCCGCCCGATGATTGAGGGGGTGCCGGGGGTCCTCCGTGGGAGGGTGGGTACCACTGGACCACCAGGCTACATTCTGCAACTACAACAGCCCGCGATCGGGCGGAGGGGGGCGCTAGACCACCAGGATATGTTTTATTCATACTGATGCCCACGATCGGTCGGCAGGGGGACCACTAGACCAACAGGATATGTTTTATTAATACTGATGCCCGCGATCGGGAGGTGGGGGGACCACTAGACCACCAGGATCTGTTTTATTCATACTGATGCCTGCGATCGGGCGGCGGGGGAACCGCTAGACCACCAGGATATGTTTTATCAATATTGATGCCCGCGATCGGGTGGCGGGATGACTGCTATACCACCAGGATATGTTTTATTAATACAGATTTGTTTAATTTGTTTAATTAGTATTTCGGAAAGACCTTTGAGCATGAGCTCTTTTACAAAGGTTCCACGTCAGGATGGACAATAAGACAATACACATATTCAGTGGTTACAGAGGCCTGATCATTAGGCATTAAAGAGCGATTACATGACAATTAGACAAATAGGAGAAAAAAAAAACAAAAAAAAACTGAGCAGTTGTAATTGAATACGAAGCTATTTCTAATTGGTTGCCCTAGGTAGCACACCCCTGAAAACCTCCAAATCCGTTGCTAGACTATGGCAGAGTAACTGCATAGGGTTTAACGCTATCCCAGGTGGCGAGAGGCTGGGTGACAGTGAAACAAGGGGATTGGGTTTGAAACCAACCGCAGACAGGAGAGGTGGTGGGATAGTGAAGCGGGGGCTGTGATGGGGGCAGCTCAGAGGCTTTCGAGTATGGTGTGTGTGTGTGTGTGGGGGGTTGGGAGGCAGAACCACTCCCATGATCGGGCAGTTGTGGGAACTGCTAGACCACCAGGGTTCCATACTGGTGTACTACTGCCTGCGATTGGGCATACGGGAAGGGGGAGCGACACTAGCCCTCCAGGGAGCCAACCCCCGACAGCATCCTGGCAGGGTGCCAGGCGCATTTTGCCGGGACGCCCAGCGCAATGCATGCAAATGGGGCCATAATGACATGCAAATGGCCCCATTTGTGCCTTGCATATATTATGGCCTCATCTGCATGCCGACTGAATATCGTGGATGATGCGCCTAGCACAACTGCACTTGTGCTGGTGCATCCCAGTGCTCCCTCTCTCTGGCTTACGCTGGCGCAGTGCCACTGCGTCATGCACAGTACGTGTGCCAACCGTGCCATATTCTATGGTGCTGAGCCATTGCGCATCTCCGTTGAATATCGCCTAGTCCTGGCCCCGGCGCAGCCCAGTTTGCTGCACCTGGGCTTGTGCCACTGCCTGGCACAGTCTGAATAGCCAGCCCAAGGTGTCTAGTGCTGCCCCCCCCCCATTTCTGTCGCCGCTCTTTTTTTATCTACCCTGGTGTCTAGTGGTAAACCCCCACTGTCCCAGCTCCTCCAGATGCTGAAAATAAGAAAATGGTCCTTTGATGTCTATTTTTTTTTTTAATCTGTAAAAAAAAAAATTCCACCACTGATGCACCGGCACCCCCACACAACCTCCCACTGTGCACCTACCACCCTGTACCCCCTCACACACCTGAACTGGTCCCACTGTGAAGATCCACTCTCCGACTGAAGACAAGTCTTGCTGCTGGATCCTGCGACTGTTGTATGAAAAAAAAGGTAACTGTGGTTCAGTGTATTTCAATGGGATTTTTGACCGCAGTTACCTTATTTCTCATACAGCAGTCGCTGGTTCTGGCTGCAGGACATATCTTCGATCAGAGAGTGGATCTTCACAGTGAACCAGTTCAGGTGAGTGAGTGAGTGTGTGTGTCTAGGTGGTGCACAGTGGAAGGTCAGGTTTGTAGGGGGGCAGGTGAGCATCACTGGTGAACTTTAACTATTGAGGGACCGTTTTCTTATTTTCAGGATACAAAGCACATCAATGCAGGGAATGGGAGCACACAGCATCCCAGATAGGCAGCGGCTCCTTACCTCCTGCTCTGGGGAAGAAGCTTCGGAGCACTGGTCCAGCTTTGAGGATGCGGATTTCCTCTGCAAGGAAACATAACAGGTAAAGAGAATCCTTTAGAGTAAGCTTATGAGCAAGACCCAGTTCCCTTAGTTGCTGGTCTCAGACGTGTTTTCACAAATGAAAATATTACATGGCAAAATGTGTTGACAGGAATAAACGCATGGGAGCTAAGCTTCTGGAGAACCAGAGGCTTAACTTGCATTTTGTGGAAAGTTAAGCCGCGGCAGGGACAGTGGTAAGGGCTGGTGGGGTTGGGAGTTCTCTTCAGTCCTTCACCTCACCGACAGCTGCAGGTCAAGGCACATTTTTCACTGTTCAAAGGTGGTACTGTGTGTGTGTAGTAAGCAATAAGACATGGCTGGGTGTTGGTAGTACTGAGACACCCAGAAGCGTAGTTAGGCATGAGACCGCAGGTCGAGTGCCTTCAGCCTCTGGGTGTGTGGGTATAACTACCAACACCCAGCCACGTCTTATTGCTTATATAAAATGGGCCCATACATATGTTTGAAAAAAAAATTATAAAAGTTTTCAAAGTCACGAAAAATATAATAAAATGTTGCTAAATAAAGTAAAATAGTCCTACCACAGATGTTTTTCACCTGTCATTCATCTGTCTTTCTTCACACTCAATACATTGTGTGATTGTTTATCATGGAATAGAAGAATTCAAAGCTCTGCATTATTCCAGTAGTAGAATGCTCCCCCCCAAAAAAAACACACACAGAATGGTAACATTTAATATATGAATTCAACATTATAAAAAGGTTCTCAGAAATGCTGCAATCTGACTGGCTGTTAGGATTCCAACAGCCTTACATTAATCCATGTTAGAAAATGGGCTTTTTATTTGGAGGCATCTGATTGGCTGGTACCCATTCCACAGGGGTACATTAACTTTCAATAGATGCCCACCAAATAAAAAGTGCCAGCCCTAACCTGCCTGATGCCCACTCCGATATCATTGTGCCTAGCCTGCTTCACCATTGGCTGAAGCACTGGGCACTCGGTTTCAAACAACCACCATTTTTTTTCTCGCTAAGCGAAAGATACTGGGTTGCTACCAAGGTCCTTTAACAACATCCCCCACTCGGAAACATCACCATAAAAACACTCAAAACAGAAAACTGAAACATCAATCCCCGTAATCGACAGCGTTACAAATACTCGCACCGTTTTCAAACGTACTTGCCAGTTCTCTCACTGAGCACCGCTACTGATTAGCCCACTTGTTGCCGCTGATGTTTCTCTCACACACAACATCTTCCCAGGCACAGCGCTGTATGAAATATCACAAAAAAAAAAAAAAAAAAAAAAGGAAAAACAACGCTGCAACCACACACACACACTGGAACAAAAAGCCTTCTTACTTGTTTTAAGCCGTGTGTGTCTACGCTGGAGCGCGTGTGCGGGGTGTTACTATGACAACCAAACTGACATGAAAAAAAAAAGCCGTAAACTTTGCCAGATCGCTGATAAAAATAAAGCCTTCTCTCATTCACATCTCTCCTCCTCTGCTGTTTCCTAGCAGCGCTACTCTTGCTTACCTATTCCCACATTCTGCCACATTATCTCCCGTGATGAGAAAAAAAAAAAAAGCCAGTACACTTAGAAGTTTTAAAATGATTGAGTAATGCTGCCATACTCTGCTGACAACCCTGGCTTTTAAAATGAACTGCAGCGCCAGCCATATCTGAAGGACTTACGCGTTTTAAAATGATTGAGTAATGCTGCCATACTCCGTGACAACCCCTGGCTTTTAAAATGAACTGCAGACGCCCGCCATATCTGAAGGACCTGAAATTTACCAGTTGCAGATCAGAGGGCTATATTATGCCATTATGCCAGGCGGAGGAACTATTTAATTACAAAACTTAATGTAACTTAATTATTTTATTAACAATTTTGTTCTCTGCCATTTCTTTTTACTGTGCCCATTTTCTAAATGCAATAATACCCTTGAGGGTGGGCGGTATGGGCAATACCGGACCTTCCAGGGGCTATAAGGCCCGCCTCATTACACCCCTGGCGGTCCGGTGGCCCCCCTATCCCCGCCACCCTCAGGTATTATTGCTTAATTAGAATGGGCTTTTTATTTGTTGGGTTCTGATTGGCTAGTACCCTGCCAAGGGTACATTAACTTTCAATAGATGCCCAGCAAATAAAAAGTGCCACCAAACCTGCCTGATGCCCATATCCTTGTGCCCACCTGCTTTCTCATTGGTTGAAGCACTGGACACACAATTTGAAACTACCGCCATTTTTCCCCCTCACTAAGCGAAGCCCCACCACTCCTTCAAGTAGTGTACAGAAATATAAAAACAGTGCCCAACTTCAAAAGCTGATCTTATTTTTTCCCGATTGAAAACCACACTCGACTCACTGAAAGAACTCCAAGCCTTCAGTTTAACCCCGCTCTCACAACCGCCCAGCGAACCGGCGGCGCCAACTCTAACTGTGGAGTCACTTCAAATGACTCCACGCCAACGATTCCTCGCCAGCACTTCTCCAATCACTTTAACTGCCACCACACCTTGCTTTGCCAAACTAAGCACAGTGAGCTGTCAGCACCGTTATCTGTTGCACGCGCAGTATGAGAGGACCGGTATTTTCTTGAGTTTCCATACCGCAGATGGGCGTCCATCTGCAGCACAGAAACTCAACAAAATACCAGTCCTCTCATCTGTCTGATCTTCTTCCACTCGCAACTTTGTTTTTCCTCTTTGTCTGTGTCCAGAGACCCTGCAGCCACCATCTGGCCTTTATTCTTAAATTTGCTGACTCTACCAGAATTACACAGTTACTTGCTCCATCGCTCTCTATGCAATTTACCGGAATCTGCGATCTGGCGCTCCATACACAAAAGAAGTGCTGCCATGCACAGTACATCTACTTCCCGATCGCAACTTTCAGTCGTTTCCTCACTGATACCTCAAGTCAATACCTGTGCAGCACCCTGTGTGAGGACCAATCTCACGATACTTCAAAATGTTTTACTAATGTAAATGCTGTTGTCGACATTGGTAAGGGGCGCTTGCTTAAGGATGGAATTTGACTACCATCTGCCGCACCATCAGGAACTGACATTAACCGCCAGTCACACAAAATGCAGTTTAAAAACTGCAGGTACAGGGAAGGACTTCCACTAATCTTCAAAACTTGTTTTCTAACCTGTGTGTTGTGGGGGGTGCATGACAACCACAGTGGAGAAACTACAGCTATGGATGCCATAGCAGGACAAAATCCTGAAGTGCACATTAGGGATTACTTTACCTTTAAACAATAACAAATGGAACTGTAGTCATTTTTATAGAATTACTTCACATTTTTCTTTGTAATCCTATAAAAATGACACAGTTAGCCAATTTTCTAAGTGCAATAATACCCTCCAGGGTGGGTGGTATGGGCAATACCGGACCGGCCAGGAGCTATAAAGCCCTCCGCCTGCGGCGTCGGGCCTCATTACGCCCCTGGCCGGTCCGGTATTTCCCAATACCGCCCACCCTGTCGGGCATTATTGCTTACTTATAAAAAGGGTCTGAGAAATGGAGCTTTCTGATTGGCTGCAAACATTCTAACAGCCTTATGTTAATCTTTTATTAACATACATGTAGAGTTTAGCCATATACTGAACAAGGTTTAACACTGTTTAAAATTTTTTTTTATTATAATAACAATAAGGCACTCCCAGGGATTATGTTAATGGTCAGTTAATCACCCTCTAGGGGCATGCGGCACTCGGCTACACCTCGTGCCACAGTACACTCCTAGAAGGTGATTAACAGACCATTAACATAACCCTTGGTCATGCCTTATTGCCTAAATCACCCTCTAGGGGCAATATGGCACTTGGCAGTGCCTCGTGCCACATTACACCCCTAGGGGTTGATTAACAGACTGTTAATCTAATCCCTGGTCATGCCTTATTGCTTAATTCTTCAGAGCTCAGCTGGCATACAAACAAAGACACACACAGGCCTGAAGTGGAGCCAGAACTTCAAATGTATCTGTTGCCAGGTAAGGAGCAGGGAGTTCTCTTACAAAGTGGTAGAAATAGCTGGGGGATTTCTCATGGTCATCGAAGAAACGCCAGCAATAGAAACTCTGAATAGTACTTGATTTTTTAAATTTGTGTATTTTTGTAAAGGGGGCTCATGAGTGTGAACAACATTAAATTATTTACTTACTTTATTTAATTTAATAGACTTTTATTTTTAGGGCCTAGTTGAAGTTTTTTTTTATACATGAGTAAAGGCTGTAGCCATGTTTGTGATGGAGACTAGGAAACAGGTGGCTTATGAATTCTGTGAGTTGCCCTGATTGGCAGGGACTTGTTTTAGCCAGTGGTGGCACTCTCTTACTGCAATGGCTAGAACCAAGTCTCAGCCAATCAGGACACAGGTATTTCTTTACCCATTTTATATTGTAAAAAAAAAAATATATATATATATATATATATATATATATATATATATAAAATAGTGTATGGGTGACCATACACAACAATGTGAGTCTATCGGGAATGTGATAGCGTCATGTAGACCTCGAGAGCGAAGCTCGAGAGGTCTGATGTCACCACATCCCCGAGATGGAATCCATCCTTAGTTGTGTATGGTCACCCATACACTATTTTATACAGTATATGGTTAAAATGGAAGTGAGTTGTGTTCATTTTTTTATGTGAGAGAGGAGACAGTGCCCTTAGACACTTACCGCCACCAGTTGGTGCCGTCAGTTGCTCTGCTCACCACTCCACTCTCCCATGTGTGTGTGAAACTGGTGCTCCAAGTCTCTCTTGGTATCACGGCTGAATAAAATTTTTTTGTTGTTACAAAGTAAGAAAGGGTGATTTTTTTTTTTTTTTTTGGGTGTTATTTTCTCTCCTCGGAGCTCCGGCTACAACCCCGCCCCGCACTCCGTCGTTCCCCCTGCGCCATCCCCGGACATGAGACCCCCTCCCTTCTGCACCCTACGACTTACCCTTCGCGGCAGGGTGGTGGGGAGCGACTCAACCCACCACAACGGATCCATGCCAGGGAGGTGCCCTCCAGGAATGGCGCCGGGGAACGACGTCGTGCTGCCGGGCACCCATTTTCTTGTTTTTCCTCCCGGCAGGCCATGGCGTGCAATGACGCCAGCGACTCAGTGCGCGCACGCTCCCGTGCGTGCACTAGTCAAGCGTCTGCCACGTCCCGCCTCCCTTGGCTTGGCGGCCGCGCGGCTGTCGATCCCCAGCCTCCGCTAGGGGTCAGGCAAGCACTGGTCACCCGATCCCACTCCGGAGATGAGCAGTCCTCTGGATGCTCAATCCATCTCCGCCCATCGATCGGCAGCTTGTGCCCATTCGAACACGGGTGCGCCGGGCGTGGCGCAGTGTAGCGTCCAGCGCCTCAACCCTCAGCGCCACCGGGCCAGCCTGAGAGGGTGATTTTACTAGAGGAGCGAATCAAGCATAACGATGTGTCCTGTGTCAATTGCCGCAGACAACTGCTCGCCCCACCACTTGCGAAACCATGCTGCCATTTTCTGTCCGTTTTTTCCTCCAAAGTTACACGTTTGACCAACTGGATGGTGCGTCAAGACTGAAATGTTGTAGTATTGTTGTGACATCAGAAAGATACAACTTTCTTGACCTTTGAGCTGTACTACAACAACTTTTAGAAAGCCACTGATTTCCGTGCACAATATCAATCAATTATCTTTATTTAACCAGGTGGAACACTGTTGAGGTAAGTTCATTTACAAAGTGGGCCTGGACAAAAGTACAATGACGATAACAAAACAGTTTCACAGTACCAAGGAAAAAATAAAATGCAAAAAATATTGTTTAATTGTTTAATTAGTATTTCGGAAAGACCTTTGAGTGTGAGCTCTTTTACAAAGGTTCCACGTCAGGGTGGACAATAAGACAATACACATATTCAGTGGTTACAGAGGCCTGATCATTAGGCATTAAAGAGCGATTACATGACAATTAGACAAATAGGAGGAAAAAAAACTGAGCAGTTGTAATTGAATACTAAGTTATTTCTAATCGGTTGTCCTAGGTAGCACACCCCTGGAAACCTCCAAATCCGCTGATAGACTATGGCAGAGTAACTGCATAGGGTTTAACGCTATCTCAGATGGCGAGAGGCTGGGTGACATTGAAACAAGGGGGACTGGGTTTGAAACCAGCACGAACAGCGAAGGTGGGGGATAGTGAAAGCGGGCGGTGGGGCTGTGATGGGGAGCAGCTCCAGAGGGCTTTGTCGAGTATGGTGTGTGTGTGTGTGTGTGGGTGGGGGTTGGTAGGGGCAGTATCAAGTGCGTTTAAAGAGGACTGATACCTTACTTACACCATGCACTTGTACATGGCGGAATAATACAAAAAAGGGGGAGGGGAGAAATATACAATATACAGAGTATACAATATATACATAATTCTGTGTTGCCTGACAATGGATCATAGTGCATACAGAGAACAAACAAGTTGTTTGCAAAAATACCTTCAACTTAAAATCATGACAATATCACAACAGGGCTCTATAGGGATATTGTTTGGTTTGGGAATGGTACTGGTAAGGCTTGCATAGATAGAAGCCAGGCCTAACCATATATTATATATAGAATAGTGTATGGTTGCTCATACGCAACAAGGCTATGTTGCCATTGAGGGGATGTGATGACGTCACACAGACCTCGAGAGTGAAGCTTGAGAGGTCCGTGTGAACGGAATCACTTCCCCGAGATGGCAACAATGCCTTGTTGTGTTTAAGCAACCATTTACTATTTTATATAGCATATGGTTCCCCAAACTGTAATAGGCTTGACTTTTGACAAGGTTCATACCTTGTGAATATTGTCCTGCTCGCTTGCTCGGTTGCTCCCTCCTGGTCCATGCTGCAGTCGCCGTCCAGTTCCGACATCGAAGATACCGGTGCTTCACTGCTTCCTGCGGTCCTGCTCTCAGCCAAAGAGATAAAAAAAAAAACCTGGCAAACTGATCGTTTGGTAACACGGAGCCAAGTATGGCAGTCCGTGTCCCAGCTATCTGACTGAATGGCTCTACCGACTGATCGTTAGACACCTCCGCCATTTTAGAGCACATTTTTTGATCAGCTTTGTTTTCAGCCAATCATGTAGCAGCTCAAGGCTGAAAAGTTGTTGTACTATCGATCTGACATCAGAACGATAGTACAACAACTTTTTTTTACCTTTGAACTGTCCTACAACAACATTTGGGAAGCCACTGTTTTCCATCTAGAATAAGCCCTAACCATATACTATAATATCTTTATGAACACCAGTTAAGGACTTTTAGGCCTGATCACTGCTGTGTCTGTAGAGGAGTGCACTGAGAAACCAAGCCCAAATTAGAGCACGACTGTTCAGCCCTTACTTAAACACACATATGGTGCCCTGGTCCCAACAGTCATTAATCTGAGGTAAAACCCATTGCCCCTGGGCAATTTTAAACATTTTATGAACACTCAAATCTCTACATTTGCCCTTGCATTTTACCACACATATTATACACTACGTAGCCCAATGTATGAGTCTATGTACTGCCTGTCCTGTATCTCCCATACTATTCTTGTCATGGATACTCTGTTACTGCCAGCCTGTCTCTACTGTAGCTTGCAACTATTTGCTGCCTCAACCCCCTTACAAATGGATAGTGCATTCTAAGGATTTTTATTGTGGGGCGCAACATTCGAAATGAAATAAACTGAAGTCTATCTGAGGTATGAAAGTCAGACTACTCATTGATGTGTAGTGTTAACCTCCCCCAATGTCCCAAGCAACCTAAAAATAAGAAAAATGGAAATTACGCACCTACCGTAATTCTTGATCTTCTTGGACGAAGTCTCCACCACTCATTCACACTGATGGATCCCACCGGAGGCGCTAGGACCCAACGAGAGCAAACTTTCTGCAAGAGGGCCAGCGCCAGAGATGGAGTCACGAGGAGCGGCACCGTGAGCCTCGGCTCGTGTGGCAATGACTGTCTCGGCATCGACCCTCCAACCGCCTCAGTACCCCCCACCCCCGAGGAGGTGCAGTGTAACTAACCTAGAAGGATAGCCTAACAAAAACCGGACATAAGATAGTCCGGACGACCCGTATAAGAAGGGTCAAGAAAGAAGTCTTCACAGTCTGAAGATTGAGGGAGTGAAGACCAACAACAGATGTGAGCTCAGGAGATGGTGGGTGGGCGTGTGAATGAGTGGTGGAGACTTCGTCCAAGAAGATCAAGAAATACAGTAGGTACGTAATTTCCATATCTCCCTGGACATAAATTCTCCACCACTCATTCACACTGATGGGAGAGTACCGAGCTAATAATCCCCCCAGAGGGCAGCAGGAGAAACCAAGAGCTCACAAATTTAGGACAGAAGTCCGTTAAGGATAGTCCTGCCAAACGAAAGATGTCACCTGGCATGGACATCCAGGGCATGGCGCTTGATGAAAGTGTGCACTGAGCTCCAGGTAGCCGCATTGCAAATGTCTGCAATGGGCACACTGCGGATTTCCGCCAGGGATGCCGCGACTGCTCTAGTAGAGTGAGCGTACACTCTGCCCTCCAGCTTAACTTGCGCAATGGAATAACAGTGACGAAGGCATGCCACCAGACAAGCTGAAATGCATCTGATAGTGACAGTTTGACCCAGCCGGGTCTCGCTGAAGGAAAAAAACAGTTGTTGAACTTTGCGAATTTCTTTTGTTCTATCCATATAGAAACGCAGAGCTCTTTTGACATCTAAAGAATTACGGGTACACTCTCCTTCATTTTGGAAGTTAGCAAAGTAAGTAGGTAGGACCAAAGGTTGGTTCAGATGGAATTCTGAAACAACCTTAGGATGGGTCCTAAGAACTACTTTGTCCTTACGAAATACAGTATACGGAGGGTCTGTGACCAAGACACGTATTTCAGAAACCCTGCAGGCCGAGGCAATGGCCACCAGGAAGGCCGTTTTCCAAGTGAGAAATTTCAGCTCACAGGAAGCTAGAGGCTCGAAAGGCTTTCGAGCAATCATGTTTAGCACAAGATTAATGTCCCAGGCTGCGACTGGACATCTGATAGGAGGTCTGGTATGCAGAATACCTTTAAGAAACCTCTTAATTACAGGTAACTGAGCCAGTGACAAGGAAAGTACTGGTTCATGATAAGCTGAAATGGCAAGGTGAACTTTAACTGTAGAGTATTGTAGACCTGAATTTGAGAGGTCTAAAAGGTACTCTAGAACTTTATTTGGTGGGCAGTAAAAAGGATTCAAAGAAGATTTTGCACACCAGAGAGAAAAACGCTTCCATTTGGCTGTGTAAGTTTTTCTGGTGGCTGGCTTGCACACAGACAAAAGAATATCTGAAACTCTCCAAGAGGCATTGAACCTGTTCACCTCTATCTCTTCAGAGCCAAGCGTGAAGGTGAAGCGACCTCAGACTGGGATGGACCACAGGCCCCTGGGTCAGAAGGTTCGTCTGAAGGGGAAGCGCCTGAGGTTTCGACATACTGTTGAATGATCGAAACCATATCTGTCGAGCCAGAAGGAGCAATGAGATCATTTGTCCCCTGGGACTCGAATTTGAGACGTACCCTCTGAATTAGTGGAGGAGGAGGAAAGGCGTACAGAAAGCGCTTTGTCCACTGCAGCCCGAAAGCATCCTGACAGAAAATGCCAGGCTCTGGATTTCTGGAGCAGAAGAGAGGCAGTTTTGTGTTGAGTGGGGATGCAAAAAGGTCCAGGTCTGGAGTTCCCCACTCTGCAAATAGTGACTGAACTACGGTTGAGTCGAGAGACCACTCGTGAGGATCCGTCTCTGTTCTGCTGAGATGGTCTGCCAGTTCGTTCTGCACTCCCCGACGGGTAGACCGCCTGAATTAGAGCCTTGTGCTCTATGCACCATTCCCACACCCTCACCGCTTCCCTGCATAAAGGGTAAGAGTGTGCACCGCCCTGCTTGTTGATGTAATACATCACTGCTTTGTTGTCCGTTTGAAGGAGAATGTTCTTGTGACAGAAAATGTCCTTCAAAGCCCGGACTGCATAAAGGACGGCTCTCATTTCCAGGACATTTATGTGAAGCTGGGACTCGTCCTGAGTCCATGTACCTTGGGTGTGGAGATTCAGACAGTGAGCTCCCCACCCCATCAGGGATGCGTCCGTGGTTATGGAAATCGGATGATCCAGGGGAGCAAAGGGATACCCTTCCAGAAGGTTGTCCTCTTGCAACCACCAGGTGAGTGACCTCTTCAGAGGTTCTGTCACCTTGATGAGAAAGGACTGAGGGTGAGTGGTTGAAGACCACTGAGTACTGAGCATCCGCTGAGAGGTTCTCATGTGGAGATGTGCTAGGGTACAGTGAACAAGGATGCCATGAGACCCAGCATCCGCTGCATCAAGATAGCTCGAACTGAGCTGTTCTCTCTGATGTATCGGGCCATCTGTAGGATATCACTCCTTTTGTCCTCTGGAAGAAAAGCTTTCACACAGGAAGTGTCCAAAAGAGTTCCTATAAAAAGGAGCTTCTGGGAGGGCTGCAACTGTGATTTCTTGAGATTCAGTAGGACTCCCATGGATGTGAGAAAGTCAGAGGCCGTGGCTACAGCGTTGAGAGTTCCTTGTCTGGAAGGACTTGCTAGAAGCCAGTCGTCCAGATATGGGAACACTTGTATACTGATTTTTTCCGAGATGCGCTGCGAGAATTGCACAACACTTTGTAAAAACTCGTAGCGCCGAGGATAGCCCAAAGGGCAGGACTCTGAACTGATAATGTTGGCCCAGAGCTACAAACCTTAGGTATTTGTGGTGCTTTGGGTGTATAGGAATATGTTGGTAAGCATCCTGCATGTACAGGGAAGCTAGCCAATCATGTTGATGAAGCAAGGGGAACATGGTCCCTAAGGATATAATTTTGAACTCTTCCTTGAGAAGAAACTTGTTTAACTTTCTGAGGTCCAGAATGGGGCGCATGCCACTGGTCTTTTTCGGGACCAGGTAGTACTGGGAGTAGAAACCTGTGTTCGTTGATCCAGCAGAACTATTTCTACTGCCCTGTTGTTCAGAAGGCCTTGTATCTCGGAGGCAAGAAGGTCCGACTGTATTGTTGACAGCCTGGGCTGTCGTTTGGGAGGACGATCTGGAGGGGTTTCTAAAAGGTTGAGGGAGTATCCCTCGCAGATTATCCGGAGGACCCATTTGTCTGATGTTATGGACTTCCACTGGTTGTAGAACTGAGTCAGATGTCCTCCCACCGCTGAGGAAGAGTCCCCCTCGGGCAGTTGAGGTGGGACCTGGGCCAGAAACTCAGAAGGTGGCATCGGGCGCTTTGGGCCCTTGTGCCTTCTGTTGCATTTTCTTTTGAGGCTGGGGGCTTGGTTGTTAAAACCTCCCTGCCCTTGCCCGACGGTTGTGAAATTGACTTGTTAACACCCCCAAGAGGGGTGGGAGCAGGTCGAGCCGTTTTAATGGCCGACCTACTCTTCTGTGTGGCCTCCAGAGCTTGCTCTACTTGAGGTCCGAACAGATACATACCGTCAAAAGGTAACGCCATGACCTGCTGTTGGGCATCATTCGTGAAGCCCGAAGTGCGTAGCCAGGAGTGATGACGGGTACATATGCCCGCCGCCGCCGCTCAGGAAGCAGCATCGAAAGCGTCCATAGCTGCTTTAACCTGCTGGTTGTTGGACTCTATACCCATGGTTATGGTCTGAAGTAGCTCTGAACTAGTGTCCGACTCAGGCAGAGCTTCCACCATCTGTTTGAGCAAATGCCAAAGAACATACTCATGTTGAGAGAAATAGCCCTGGTAGCTGGCAATACGCATACCCAGGGTGGAGGCAGCAAAGACTCTCTTTCCTAAGGTGTCTATCTTACAAGATTCTTTGTTTATAGGCCAGGCTGTAGATGCCTGAGGAAGAACGGCCTTATCATTCTCTGCCAAGACTACAATAGGGTTTGCAAGGGCCTGGGAGGCCAAAATGGGTCAATCCTTGGGGAGCAGCATACTTCCTGTCTATGGACTTAGCCACAGAAGGAATGAGAGCGGGATTATTCCATACCATCTGAGAGAGTGTCTCAAAGGATGGTTGTACCGGGGAAGCTAAATCCATAGGGATCTCTGGGACATGTAGGTATGGGAGCCTCAAAAGCTTCCCAGGATCGATATCTGTAGTCTGGAAAGAAAGAGCAGAATTAAAATTTTTCAGCACAGACTTAAATGATAGATCTTCAACCACAGGCTCTGCGGCAGGATTAATCCCTGCTCCTTCAACATCATCACCCAGTCAAAGATCTGGGCCAGGCTCAATATC
Source organism: Neoceratodus forsteri (assembly GCA_016271365.2). Classification (NCBI taxonomy): domain Eukaryota; kingdom Metazoa; phylum Chordata; order Ceratodontiformes; family Ceratodontidae; genus Neoceratodus; species Neoceratodus forsteri. The sequence goes on from CM028136.1 coordinate 913,570,083, forward strand.
ATCTCCTGACAGCCCCGGAGGGACTGTATTGACAGGAAAAGAGTGAAAATCAGTAGGAAATGAAGAGGAGAAAGGATTCGGGAGTCGAGAACTCTTGAAGGTTGGACAGCACCGCACCAAGCCTCGGCACTGAAGAAGAATACGGCGCCGATGGCAAGGGAGACAGCACCATCGGAAACAACCCAGCACACGGCGCCAATAGAGACAACGGCGCCGACAACCTCAGAAACACAGAGGACAGTGCTGATAGGTGCACTGGTGCCGAGGATGGCGCCGACAACCCCAGCGGTGCCGAGGATCGCGCAGACAGGCGCATTGGCACCGACAACTCCAGTGGCACCGAGGACGGTGCCGACAGGTGCATCAGCATCGAGGACAGTGCCAAGAGACACATCGACGCCGAGAGTGTCCCTGACGGTGCTGAAAGCAATCCAGGGCCCCAAAGACTTTGATCTGAAGAAAAAGAAGGAAGAATACCAGGAGATAAAGGCATCGGTTTGGCCCCCTGCGCCGCAGCCATGTTGGGGGGGGGACACTTGAGTGCGGAGTTGACGGCACTGTAGATGGCGCTGCGTGACTAGGAAGGTCCAACCACCCTATCTGCTCCCCTGAAGGCCTCAGAGTAACTGGGCCAGGCAGCTGGACCAACCTCCGAGCCCACTGCTCCATAACAGCGGCCCACTGATGAAACTGCTCATCGGAAGCCCTTTCAATAGGTGGGGAAGGGCTCCGATATCGAAGAGGTCGGTCACCGGAGACAGAAACCTGCGACTCCAGAGGAGAAGACCGGCATCTGACCCCAACGACTGACCGTCAACGCGCAGACAAACCAGAAGGCGACCTTGAGTGATGCCTTCTCTTTTTTGACCTGTGGGCCGAAGAAGAGCTGGAGGCCGAACGGTGCAGAGTGCGCGACTGTTTTCTTTTATGCTTTCGGGGAGAACGCCCATCCCCCCGGGCATTGGACCGTCCATTGTCAGACCCTCCCCCCGGAGAGGGCAGCGGACCGGAACCAGCCCGGCTGACTGAACAGCTTTCATACGAAGTCTCCTTACCATCACCTGACCCGCTCATGGTCGACTCAGTCAATGGAGAGCTGAAGACTTCTTTTTCTTAATAAGTTAAGTTTAAAAGTAAGCGGTACTTATTTCGAGATAAATTACAAAACAATAAACTGAAAACTATGCTGCTAGTTTAAAGTTTGACTCCCGGACGGCGAGCGACATCTTCACTGAAGCACACTTGACGACAGGCAAAAAGGAACTGAAGCGGTTGGAGGGTTGATGCTGAGATAGCCATTGCTGAATGAGCCGAGGCTTGCGGCGCCGCTCCTCGCAGCTCCATCTCTGCCGCCGGCCCTCTTGCAAAAAGTTTGCTCCCACTGGGTCCTAACGCCTCCGGCGTAGATCCCATCAGTGTGAATGAGTGGTGGAGAATTTATGTCCAGGAAGACCAATCCCTCGATGTCTTGATTTTTTCTGTAATCTGTTAAACAAAAAGTCTACCAGTGAGGCTCACTCCCCCCACCCACCGACCTCCACTGTGCATCAATCATCCTGCACCACCCCCAGACCCATCACACCCCTTACTCACATGAACTGGTCCCTACTATGAAGAGCCACAGACATGTCTTGCTGTTGGAACTGGTGACAGCAATATGAGAAACTAAGGTAAATGCGGCTCAATGTACTTCAATGGGGTTTTCAACTTTGATTCATAACAAGGTCATTTTTACATATTTTGATACCAAATTTTCAACATGGACTATTTGAGACCCCACCTCATGAATTATCTCACTGACATTCTGCAAATGCAGATTGAAAAGTGATTTCGCGGTCGGTTGGCGAAATCCCTTTTTGGGCGGGATTTCAAAAACTTCACTGCCCTTATTCATGAGGTGGGGGTTTTAAGAAGGTTGTGTTGAAAATTTTGGGACAAAATACACAAAAATGGCAAAGTTATGCACATGCGTTGAAATTTTGCTACACTTGCTCGTAACTCTGATAATTTTAAATATTTTCATCCCACATTTTCAACATGCACATATTTTTACATCACCTCATGAACATGATGGCTGTAATATTTCAAATCCTGGCCAAACTGTGTTGTCGCACCTGTGGTGTGGAATGATGTTGCGGTGGCACTGAAACTTATTTTGGCGGGAATTTGGAAATTTTCAGTACCAAGTTCATGAGGTGGGGTAATAAGAAGGCTATGGTGACCGTTTGGTTGTGGTTTTGAACAAATTGGAAGGGCTAGACCCAGATGCCTCACCACTTCCACAGCAACATACATATTAAGCATCTGTTGAGGGATGGGAGTGCAGGTCCCTTCCCACAGGCAAATAATAAAATGATTACACTATCTGAAAAAGTATGGATGGATGGGCCCTCACAGGCAAATGAAAATGCGATTATATGGTCTCAAAAAGGATGGAAATGAACTGCAGAAAACTTCATTAATGTACTAGTTAGAGTTAAAGGGACAAAAGTAGGGAAATGTGACGTTAGGGTTTCCAAACTTAACACCCCACCCCTTCCCTATAGGCAGCAAAAGGCGAGAGGTGTGCTTTGGGGTTGTCAACCCTAACACTCACCCCATTACATAAATAAATAAGCTGAGGTGGGTGCAGTATATGAGAATGGGGTGAGTGTTAGGGTTGATAACCACAAAGCACACTCGCCTGTTGCTGCCTGTAGGGTAGAGGGTGGGGTGTTAGGGATGGAAACCCTAATGCCACATTTCCCTATTTTTGTTGCTTTAACCTTAACTAGTGCATTAATGAAGTTTTTTTTGTAATGGATGTATATCGCGGTCGCACCTGTATATTAGGGTTGCGTAAGCACTTCTATGTTAAACCCAAATTTGTGCACCTTAATTACTTTGCCCCCATTCAACCAATCTACATGACATTTGGAAAGCGTAGCCTCTGTGCCAGGATCTCTTAACCCTGTAAATTTCATGTAAATCAGTTCAGGGGAGGCAGAGTTACAGAGGTGCAAAATACACACATAAATCCGGTTTTTTTGAACATTTTAAGATTTTTTTGTCACCCAATAACTTATAAAATATGATGCTTTGAAACCTGAAACTGTCAGGTTTGACAGAGGTTGGTCCAAGGTGTGCGCTTTTGTGGTTTTTAGGTCCCTCACTTCAGTCGTTCCTGAAATATTTAATAAAAATGTTCTGTTTCAGAGCATGCACAGTAAAAAAAATGAACGTTCTATTCATAACTGAATTTTTGCGAAAGCAGCAGTTTGCACTATACAACACAGCTGTCTTTAACATATGACAGCTCTGTCATATAGTGCAACCATTGCTGCTTTCGCCACTCGTAGGTCAGGAAGGGAGCTACTGTCATTGTAGCCCCACCAGCCTGACTGTGCTGTGCCTTAAACTGTGCTTGCACACTGGGGGGCCCCAATCCCAGTGTATTTATTTTTTCAATTTTTATTTATTTTTTTTCTTCACTGACGACATCGGGGGGGCCCAATCCCTGTGTCTGCATTCCTCCAAGCAGTGTTTAATGGAGCCCAGGGCGCTGACTCTGGGAGTCCCCCAGGGATCAGTGCTAGGCCCCCTCCTTTTCTCGCTCTTTATCAATCAACTGCCACTGGTGACCTCTCACTGCTAAGCCACTTTATACGCAGATGATCTGGTACTAGTAGCCCATTCCCCTAATGTCGCTGCACTAAACCAGAGCCTGACTGATGATTTCAGAAGAGTCCTGGCCTGGGTTACTCACCATAGGCTGGTGTTGAACACCAATAAAGCATGAGCCATGCTTTTGGCTCCATAGCCAAGATAAAAGCCTCATCATCCTCGCTCCACATAACCTGTGATGGGGGATCCCCGCTGCCATCGGTGAACTCCATCAAATATCTTGGAGTTACTCTCGACCCCCAACTTGACATGGGGAGTCATATCCTCAATATCTGTAGAAGTACACACTGTAAGTTGGGTATGGCCTATAGGGCCAAATACAACCTGACCCCAGGGGCGAGACTCGTGCTTGCCAGAGGTGTGCTTCTTCCCTCCCTCAGCTACGGACTCCACCTATTTGCCCGGTCCCCTCAAATCCACCTTGCCCGGTGGAACACGGCATATAACAATATATGTCGGTTTGCATTTCGTCCCCAAACTCACCCATCGATCGAGCTCTATGATAGACTTCACTGGTTGCCCCAGCTGAATACCTGGACTTTGGGGTTGGATGCTTCTCCAAGAAGGTGCTCGCTACTGGCTCCCCTCAGGGACTGGCGGATCTCCTCCCAAATATGGACACTCTGCCCTACAAGCTTAGGTCACAGTCTGCTGGACTGCTCAAAATTCCTCCCACTCGGACTCTCATGGGGGGTCGAGACTTTGCTGCCTACGTGCCTAGACTCTGGAACTCCCTACCTGATCATGTCCGCATGGCCCCCTCCCATGGGACATTTCGCTCCACCTTGTGGTCGCACTTAAAATTATCATCAGTGTGTAACTGTTTCAAGCCTCCGTAGGGTAATGCTTTTTTTTTTTTTCTTGATGAATCTCAGTTGTCACCAATGTCAATCTACTCAATTACTGTTATATGATGTAAATACTGCCTGTGTATATGTTTTACTACAATTGTTAGTACCTCCTGTAATAAGCTGTATCTCCTAAGTTGCCTTGTATGTATCTTGTATGTTCTGTACTCTCCCGGGTCGTTCCTGAAAATAGGCATACTACTTGTCTAGTGTACCTACCCGGTAAACAAAAGCTAAATAAATAATAAATAAATAGTCCCTGCAAAGAAAAAACTGTCGCCCGATATCTACTGTTTTTAAACATAAAAGAAAAGAAAACTGTCCCTCGTCATCCCCGCTCTCCCCCATCATGATCCTTCCCCTTGCACTGCACTATATGGCACAGCTGTCGTTTAATAAAAACAGCTGTATCATATAGTACTTGCACTATACGACGCAGCTATCGTTTAATAAAGACAGCTGTGTCGTATAGTACTTGCACTATATGACACAGCTATCTTCAATAACCAACAACTTGTAGTATAGTGCAAGTACTATACAACACAGCTGTCTTTAATAAACTGTGTCGTAGAGTACTTGCACTTGTATAGTACGTGTCATATAGTGCAGGCAGGTGCTTGTGGGTAGTTGCCGTTGGCACATCAGGTCAGGAAGGGGGCTGTCATTGTAGCCCCGCCAGCCTGACAGCTAGTGACCTGTTTTCTGCACACCTGGGAGCCCACCCCAGTGTGCCAAAATTGCTTTTTATGCTTTTTCAGACACCAGGATGCCCACTCCCACTGTCGGATGCCCCCCGGCCTGTATCTGATTGCTGCCATCGGGGTGCCCAATCCCTGTGTCAGCATGTAACCCCACATACCCATATGGCATACTGGGAGCCCACCCCAGTGCGTCCATATGTATGTTTTAAAGAAAACCTGTTAAAATAGAAAAAAAACAGTCTCCTGACGTCTTTTTTCCTACCTAAAAAAAAAGAAAACGGTCCCTCATTGTCTCTGCGCCCCTCCCCCATCCCGACCCACCCTCTGTGCACCCACCTCCACTTAACCCCTTTACCCATACTTACCACCAGAAGTCTAACGCTCTCATCTTCTGTGGACCGGGACACATCTGCACTCTTCAAAGCGGAACCGCAAACTGAGGAATACAGGTAAATGCCGTATAATGGTACTCAATGGGGTTTTCAACTTATTTTGGTATCTCAGCCATTTCTTGGAATTTTTCAACATGGGGTCTTGGGACCCCATTTCATTAACACTGTCACTGTCATCTCGTTTCTCTGTCCCGAGAGGTGATTTTGCGGTCGCTGTGCGGAATCACCTTTCAGGACGGACTGACGAAATGACAGTGCCACTGCTCAAGAGGTGGGGGTCCCCAATAGCCCATGCTGCAATTTGGTGAAAAATTCCAAATAATGACTGTTGCGAGTGCGTGCTGCACACTTTCTAAGCATGCTCGTAACTTCGCCAATTTTTAATACTTTCACTACATATTTTTAACATTGCCATTTTCTCACACCTCCTTATGAACAGGACAGCTGTCATTTCTCATACGCTGCCCAAAATGTGTTTTCACATCTGTAGCATGGAATAGCGCAGTCGTTGCGTGGACTCACCTTTTGGGACTAATTTACGAAATGACAGTGGCAGTGTTCATGAGGTGGGATCTCAGAAAGTCTATGTTGAACATTTGGTGAAAATATTCTAAAACATGGCCATCTTAGAAGTGTGCGTGGCACGGCAAGACTGTCTCCAATATTGTGTTTAGCTCATTTTGTGCAAAACTGCAGGACTGTCTCCAATATCGTAGTTACCTCATTTTGCGAGGATACAGTTCCACTATCACAAAAAGAAGAGAAATTAGTTGCAAAAAATGTTGTTAATGCTTATATTAGAGTTGAACCACACAAAGCAGGGAAATCAAAAATAAATCATCAGGGGTTAGGGATATATAAAATCGGATATCAGTCCTGTGAAGCCCTTGCTTCTGGTAAATCACAACCCTAATCTCTGTCCACCCCAGCCACCAACAGAACCACTCCACCTATACAACAAAATACACTTGTGATCCAAGTATAACATGCAGATGCTCAGCGTGCCACACAGCCTGACCTTGCTGAAATGTAGATAAAGCAACAGTTATGTGTTGTACCATATGATCTATAAAATATTCAGAACTGGAAGCTGATGGCATGAAGAAAGAACACTGTAGGGTAAGCACATTTGTTTTTTTCCTGGCTTCAGTGCGGCTGTGTGTACAGGGCAAGGGCAGTAGGGTGTCTACATTATTTTTGTGACATCCAGATTGGGGTGGGGGGAACTACAGGATGGCCCACAATAAATGTTACTGTCCTAGAAATGCCAAATAAAATGTTTTTTCTTGGCTTCAGTGTGGCTTTGTGTACAGGGCAACAGGATGGCCAAATAAATCTTTGGCTTGTTATGACGTCCAGAGGGAAGAAGGAGAGAGGCTGCAGGGAGGCCCACGGTAAATGTAACCGTCTCAAAAATCCAAAATAAAAAAATGATTTTCCTGGCTTCAGTGCGGCTGTGATGTCCAGAGGGAGGAGAGAGACTGCAGCGTTGGCCACGATAAATGTAACAGTCTCAGAAATCCCAAATCCGGATGTCACAAAAAAATTATGTAGACACCCCCTGCTGCCCTTGGCCTATACACAGAGTCGCACTGAAGGTGGAGTGGTTCTGTTGGTGACTGGGGGTGGGCAGGGATTAGGGCTGCGATTTACCAGAAGCAAGGGCCTCACAGGACTGATATCCTATTTCATATATACCTAACCCTTAATGATTTATTTTTGATTTCCCTGCTTTTTGTGGTTCAACCCTAATATAAGCATTAAAGTGAATTTCCGACAAAATGGCATAAGGTATTGGGCTTCATAGCCCATATCTTATGCCAGTGTGAGCTCATTTTTGTAAAAAATAGATTTTTTTTTACTCACTGTGTAACATGAACAAAGGGATCGTCGCTGGCTCCACAGCCACTGCCAGCTGATCCCTTCCAGCTTCCTACCTGCTCTACTCCACCTCCGCGCTCAGTGTTTTTGTGACGTGTCAGCAGGGAGAGTGCAGGGGCGAGTCCTATACAAGTCTATGGGGTGTTTTTTTAAAGCCGTTCTCTGAAGCTGTTAGTAATCTGAGAGGGGAATGAAAGCCACCACCCTATATAGAGAGGTGACTTTCATTCCCCTCTCAGATTGCTAACAGCTTCAGAAAACAACTTTAAAAAAATGCCCCATAGACTTTTTTTTTTTTTTTAATTTATTTCAGTACTCTGCAAACCATTTGAGCTCAGAGCTCTTGTATAGAGAGACTTGTACAGGGCTCGCCCCCTGCGCTCTCCCTGCTGACACGTCACAAAAATACTGAGCGCGGGGGCGAAGCAGAGCAAATAGGAAGCTGGAAGGGATCGGCTAGCGGTGGCTGTGGAGCCAGCGACCATCCCTTTGTTCACTTTATACAGTGAGTAAAAAAAAAATTATTTTTCACAAAAATTAGCTCACGCTGGCATAAAGGTATTGGGCCTTGAAGCCCAATATCTTATGCCAGAAACAGACTTCCTTTAACAAAGTTTTTGCAACTAATTATATAAATTATATTGGCACGATCGTGCCAGTACAGTTAGGGTGAAAGTGCACTTCTATGTTAAAGTTCAAACTTTGAGGGTTAATAACTTTGGAACTGTTAAATTGATTTGTCATGCGTAATCTCTAGGTGTAGGTCTCTTGACCTGCCAAATTTGGTGGGAATCAGTCGAGTGGTTTCCGAGATATAAAGTGTTGAAGAAACAGAAAAATCTGGATTTGTTTGAAATTTCTTTGTCATCCTGGATCTCAGGAATGGCTTTATTTTGTAAGCTGAACTTTTCAGGGTAGGAAGCCCGTGGGTCACAGTTGTGCATTTTGAAAGTTTGGTGAAAAAATATTAATCCATTCAAAAGTTACTAAAGTTTTAAATTTCCCATTATTTCCTATGGGAAAAGGTAGGTGTTTAGCACGAAAATAGATCATTTTCGAAAATGAGTCTGCTTGCAAAAATTAAACCAATTTGTTTAATTTCTGAAAGTTAACTCTGGAACCGTTCAATGGATTTGCATGAAATTTGGCATGCATAACCTCCAGAGGTAGGTCTCTCGAGACGTGTGGCTGGGTTTGGGGTGTTTTTGAGATATGGACTGTCAAAAAAACATAACATTAATAGCCATTTTCAAAAATGAATCATTGCTTGTGAAAATTAAACCAAGTCATTGTGCGAAATCAACTTTGGGACTGATTAACAAAATCACAGTCGCACTGTTCATGAGGGGAGGTCCCAAACAACTGATGTAGAAAATTTTGTGAAAATATTCCAAAAAATGACCGTGTTATGAGCGTGCGTTGTGCAGTTTCTATGCACACTTGTAACTTCGCCAATTTTTCATATTTTCACTCCAGATTTTTATCATTACCATTTTTACATATCACCTCATGAATAATTGTTATTTTTCAAATCCTGTCTCACATATTTTTCCACACCTGTGGCACAAAAATACAGGTTACTCACTGTAACAGGAGTTCTAGGAATGGTATATGTTGTTCATCCACACTTCTTGGTAGGTACCTTGCCGCTTTAAATGTTGCCAGAAGGTCTTCAAGCTGACTCCTCCCACCCACCCAGGTGGTAAAACTCTCAGCTCCGCCCCATGACACCAGATCTAGCCCGCTGGAAGTCAGGTTGTGCGTCGAAGCTGGGGAGGTCAGGTGGGTTGTGTGGATGAACAACATATACTATTCCTGGAACTCCTGTTACAGGTGAGTAACCTGTATTTCTAGGGACATGGATATGTTGCTCAATCCACACTTCTTGGCAGACTCCTAGCAGTTCTCCGGGAGGAGGGAGGCAAGGCACACACCCCCCTACTTAGGAAACAAGGACTGGAAAACCGAGGTCCCAAAACCAGCATCCTGGCGTGACTCAAGGTCGATGTGGTAGTGAGTAATGAAGGTATGTGCTGACTTCCAGGTAGCAGCCCTGTAGATTTCCTGGATAGGGACGTCCCTGGAAGCAGCCACCGAAGCAGTGGTATGGCGGGTAGAATGAGCTCTTATCCCTTTGGGAGGCTCCATGCCCGCCAACCTATAGCAGAGATCTATGCAGGAGGTGACCCACCTGCCTATCGTCTGCTTGGCTGCAGGTCTGCCAGGTGTGGCTTCAGCATAGGTGACAAACAGCTGGCGAACCTCTCCCCGAACTTCAGCTGTCCGCTCCTTATAATAAGCGAGCGCTCTTCTAGGGTCCAAAGTATGGAGCCTATATTCGGCCTCCGAGGTGTGATTGGGGTAGAACACCGGCAGAGTCAACACCTGGTTAAGGTGAAACTCCGACACCACCTTCGGAAGGAATTTCGGGTGGGGGCGCAGGACAACCTTGTTCCTGTGGAAGACGAGAAAAGGAGACTCGATAGAAAGCACCTGGGGCTCTCCCATCCTTCTGGCTGACGTGATAGCCACCAAGAAGGCGGTCTTCAACGACAGGTGAGAGATATCACACCTGTGCATCGGTTCGAATGGCTTGCCCATGAGCTTAGCCAATACCAGCAGTAGATCCCATGGAGGTGGAAGTTCTCGTACCAGAGGGGATATGTGATCAAGGCCTTTGAAAAAGCGCCCGACCACATCACCTTCTCCTTATGCTGACTGTTTCGCCCGCTCAAGCAGAGATGGCTGCCAGGTGCCCCTTAAGGGTTGTCAACCGAAGCCCAAGCTGAGAAAGGGACCACAGGTAGTCCAGAATGCTTGCCAAGGAGCAGGAGGAAGGGTCCAGGCCCTTGCCCAGACACAAAATGGAGAATCTCTTCCATTTAAAGGCATAGCATTTTCTGGTCGACTCCTTACTGGAAGCCTCAACAACGCTGAGGACCTCGTCGGAAAGACCCAAGGCCTGGAAATCTAGCCGCTCAGGAACCAGGCTGTCAGGTGCAGGGACTGAAGGTCCGGATGGAATACCTTTCCCTGATGGACTGAGATCAGGTCCGGGCAGGCTGGAAGCCGCCTCGGGAGCCTGGAGCTGAGACTGAGGAGATCTGGATACCAGAACTGGCGGGGCCAGTCTGGGGCTACCAGAATCACCTGCGCCTTGTCCCTCCTTGCCTTGAGAAGCACCTTGTGGATCAAGGGAAATGGGGCAGGCGAGAAGAGGCCCGTGCCCACAGCCTCGAGAAGGCATCCCCTGCAGCTGCAGCCCTGCTAAGGGGGGCAGGCATGGAACAGCCTCAGCTTCGCATTCTCCTTGGAGGCAAACAGAGCCACCTGAGGTGTGCCCCAATGGGAGAACAGATCGTGTACTACCTCCGGCAGGAGAGACCACTTGTGAGATGCCGGAATGTTGGAGGCTCCTGCCACATGGATGGCAAGGAGATCCGCCTCCAGGCTGCGCACGAGGGACCAAATGCGGAGAGCTTCCCTGCAGAGGGGCATGGAGCGTGTCCCGCCCTGGCAGTTTAGGCAGTACATGGTCGTGGTACTGTCCGTCTGGACCTGGACCACTTGACCCCATACAAACGGAGCAAAGGCGGTGAGGGCTAGACGAACCGCTCGAAGCTCCAGCAGGTTGATATGGCATCGGGACTCCCGAGGGGACCAGAGGCCGTGCGCTCTGTGCTCCCCCAGATGGGCACCCCAACCCATCAGAGAGGCATCGGTCGATAGAGATACCGTCGGTTCGGGGCGGACAAACAGGATGCCCTCCTGCAGATGAGCTGGAACAATCCACCACAAGAGAGCATTCCACATCTCCTGGGTTACTGTCACTGGCTGATCCAAAGAACCGGAGTGCTGTGACCATTGGCTGGCCAGTCCCCATTGTAGGGGACCCATGTGCCAACGGGCCCAACGGACCACGCTGGTGCAGGCTGCCATGAGGCCCAGGAGGCGCACGAAGTCCCGGGCAGGGCGCAATTGCCCAACCTGAAATGACTGGGCATAGGAGGAAAGAACCTCGGCCCTGTCCGCTGGGAGTCATGCTCTGGCTCGCAGAGAGTCGAGCTCTGCCCCGATGAATTGGATCACCTGCTTTGGCATGAGTTCCAACTTGGCCTCATTTATAAGGAGGCCAACCTGAGAGCAAACCTGGAGGGCCAGATCCCTGGACAGCTCCACCTCCATCCTGGAGGAGGCCGCAATCAGCCAGTCGTCCAGGTAGGGGTACACCTGGATCCTTCGGCGCCGCAGGAATGCTGTCACCACTGCCATGCATTTGGTGAAGACCCTGGGAGCTAGAGAAAGGCCGAAGGGCATGGCCCGGAACTCATAGAGGGACCCCTCTGCTCTGAAGCGGAGGAATCGCTGGTGGGACGGATGGATTGGGACATGAAAGAACGCGTCCTGGAGGTCCAGATAACAGAACCACACGCCTCATTCCAAGGATGGAATGATCTGAGCCAGAGTGACCATCCTGAAGGTTCGAGACCTTAGGAACCTGTTCAGGTCGTGCAGGTTTAGAATGGGGCGCCAGCCTCCCGTCCGTTTTGGGACCAGGAAGTACCTGGACACAAACCCTGGGTCTGATGGAGGATCCGCCACCTTCCTGATCACCTCCTTTTGGAAAAGCAGGGCAATGTCGGCTCGACGGGATGACAGAGAGGCTGCGGACCCCGTAGCCCCCCATGGGGCGAAGGCTCGGAAGGGCGGGGCCTGCTTGAACTCCAGAGGCAGACCCTTTCCTACCACCTCCAACACCCAGCGGTCCGTGGTGATAGCGGACCAGGCGGAAAGGAAGTGGTGGAGTAGTCCTCCCATGGGGGGAACCCAGGTTGAAGCGACGAGGCTGGGGGCAACACACCTCAACCCATCACTGGGCAGGCTTGGAGGAAGGACCGGCCGAGGGACCTCCCATGCCTTTTCCTCCCTGCTTCCTGCTGGAGGAAGCCACCGGCTTGGCTTTGGGGTGCCAAGTGCGAGCCTGCTGGCCCTGATGCTGGTGTTGCTGGGCCGGACGTGCCGCAGAAGCAGAAGGTCGAAAGGACTTATGCTGCTGACGACGGCCTTTGTCCTTCTGAGCGGAGGTGACCAAGTTCAGGGTAATGCTGGACTTTTCATCCTCCGAGGTGGCCTTCCACCCAGGGCCGAACAGGTCAGTCCCTAAGAAGGGACGACCCGACAAATTGTGCTGGATATCCGCCCGTGAAGGTGGATAGCCTCAGCCAAGCTCTGCGGCGCATGGCCACTGCGTCCGCTACTGATCGGGCACAGGAATCTCCAATGTCTAGAGCCGTTCGGAGCTGCTGTTTTGCCACTACCCTTCCCTGATCCCGCACCTGCTTGACCGCAGTCTGCAGGTCGGCCGAGAGATGAGGGATCACCTCATCCAGGGAGCCCATGAGGGCGTGGGAGAAGTGCGCCATTAGCACAGCCGAGCTGGCCTGACGGAGGCCGAGGGAGGACGCAGCATACACCTTGCGCCCGGCATAGTCAGGCTTTTTAGACTCCTTGTCAGGGGGCTTATCCACATCCCTAGCGTTCCCGGAGCAATGAGAAGCTATCGGTGACCAACCCTCCGCAGAGGGTGTTCAAACGGACAAAGAGCCGGTAGGGACCGCATACTTCCTGGCCATCCGCAGGACAGGAAGCCGGCCACTGCCAAAGCTCCATGGCTGGGTCAACAATGGCTTCAGCCACCGGAAAGGCCTCCGTGGGAGAATCCCCTCGGTCCAGTATCTCCGTGAGGGGATACTTGGCCTGCTTGGATACGGGCTCGAACTGCATCCCGGTGGACTCCGAGATAAGCCGAAGCAGACCCATGAACGATGATGGGCTCTCATCCACCGACTGCCCCCCTTGGAAGACTACAGGTCAAGGGGCCTGGAAAACAGGGAGGAGTCACTGTCAGACTCCAAGGAGTCTGCGAAGAGCTGCCTGGGGCCTGAGCCACCCTCCACCTGCCGAGGACGGTCGGGAGTGAGGGTGACCGACAACCGGTGGGGCAGACCCTGACATGACCGAGAGTCCTTGGTCGGCGCCCCCGATTTCGGTTGTGGAGGTGGAGTTTCCACCACAATCGGTGGGGCAGCTGGTTTCGGCCGAACAACCGCCCAGGCTTGGGCACCGACCACCGCCAGGGGTTGTTTCAGCTTTTCGGGTGACAGCCACTTAATGGCCGGGGAAGGCGATGGCGTCAGCTTGTTCCCGGACAAAAGGAGCTGCTGCCACATTAAGTCCTCATAGCGTCAACGCAATTTGCGCCCAAGCCTCTCCTCTTTTGAGGAGGAAGACGAGGATGAGCGGCGCCGCCGCCTACCTCGGTGCCGAGACAGAGACTGAGATCCTCGGTGTTTCCGAGGGTGGGTCTGGGATGGAACGGGGGACACCCACTCCTCCCTCGGCTCGGGAACCTTGACCGGAGACTCCGGCACAGGAGGCGCAGGCAAGTCCTCGGTTTCCACTGAGGGAAGCGGTGATGAAAGGTTGTCAGCTTCACCAGTCGACAACCCTTCCGATGGGTCGAGAAAAATCTCGACCGCGTCGACGGGTGTCTCAGCCGGCTGACTTGACAGGGACACCGTGAAGCCAGCAGCCTTAGCCGCAACCTCGATCGAAGTCGAGTGTCGACTATCCGGGGAAGGGGACCTCTCCCGCTCCCACGAACGTCAACGGTGGGACTTACCCTTCGAGTCCTTCTTTGACCGAGAAGAGTGTCCCAATGGCCCCTCTCCCTTCATGGAAAAGGATTGGCAAAGCTCCTTAAAAGAAGCTGTGTAGGAGGATCCCAGAGAGAGAGCGGGATAAATGCCGCGACCGAGGAAGATGTGGATGCGGCCTGGGCCGCCTCCTCCTCGAGGGCGATCATCTGCTCGAGTTGCTCAACCGACCCAGCCGTTGCGGACACCGCCCAATGGGCCTCCTTTGACTTCACCGGCGGATAGTGCTTCTCAGGCGCCAAGCTGTAACTGAGCAGCGCGGTCCTCCAGAGGCACGAAAAAATCAACATAACTACGCAGGCCTGCGGAGTGCGTGATCAAGGCCGAGGCAGTAGACACACGGGAGTGCGGGTCCGTCCTGGACATCTTTTGCCCGCGTGGGCATCGCCGAAAACTGGGAGTCGATTTGTCGATCGCAGCCATGAGGGAGTAATTAGACCGAAGTCTTGAAAACTTTAGAATCATTTTCGGGTGAACCGAAGAAATAGGATCCAGTCTATACGCAGAGCATTAAGGAGGGAACCTGAGCTTCCAAGTGGTAAGGAAGATCTGGCGTCAGGGGGGGAAGCCGAGAGCTTTACCACCCGGGTGGGTGGGAGGAGCCAGCTTGAAGACCTTCCGGCAACATTTAAAGCGGCAAGGTACCTGCCAAGAAGTGTGGATTGAACAACATATCCATGTCCCCAGAAACGGCGTTACAGTTGCGCGGAATTACATTTCGACAGGGATTTGAAAGTTTTCTGTACTGGGTACATGCAGTGAGGTGATAAGAAGGTTATGTTGAACAGCTAGAGTAACAATTATTTAAGATAGCGCAGTTATGACAGTTGCAATTTCGCTACGCCTGCTCGTAACTTAATGTGTGGAAGTGCTGGGGCCAGAGAGCCCTGTGTTTCCACAGCTACATACATATGTGCATCTTCGGACCCTGCGTTCCTACCGTGACATATGGATACTGTTGTACTATCTCGGTTCGGACCCTGCGCTCCCACAGTAACATGAGAATAAAATTATACTATCTGAAAAAGAAGGGAACTTCATTGCAAAAAATGTCATTAATGTATCAGTTAGGGTGAATACCACAGCAACAAAAAGCGGGGAAATGAGGCACTGGGGTTTCCAACCCTAACACCCTACACCTACCACCGTCCTCCACACACCAACAGGCGTCGGGATGTGCCATGGAGTTGTCAGACCTAACTCTCACCCCACTGTCCTATATTATAGCATGTAAGCCTGTTTACACATGGAATGGGGTGAGAGGCCGGATGACCCAATGGCTCATCCAGACGCCTGTTGGTGTGTGGAGGGTGGGGTGGGAACCCTGGTGATGGTGCGTAAGTGTTGGAAACCCTAAAGCCTCATTTCCCTGCTTTTGTTGCTATAGTATTCACCCTAACTGATGCATGAGCCACATTAACAAAGTTTTTTTTGCAAAGAAATATATATTATATATTATACAATGGCAAGAAATAATCCTGGAACCTGACTGGCTGTCTGCCCTTGGCAGCAGTGAGGTTATCTGAGCACAACCTCAATGTATTGATTTGTTGGATTTTTTTTACTCACTTCTTTTCATACACAAAGATATATTGCCACACTAAAAATCTACTAAAAACATTTTTTTAATTTTGTGTAACAACATGCCATTGTATAATAGCAATAATGCACTCTAGGGTGTAGGTTGTGCTGGGATAACCTCACTTCTGGGATGTTGGAGGCACTCGGCCTGTAGCCTCATGCCCAACCACCCAGGCATGAGGTTATCCCAGCACAACCCACACCCTGTCGTGCATTATTGCTTAAATAACTGCACAGTAGTGCAGCTATAGTTAGGGTTGCCCGGCCACATCTATGTTAAACCCAACATTTTGTACTTAATTACTTTGCAACCGTATGACGGATTTGCCTGTAATTTTGCATACGTGGTATGGCGCCACAGATCTCTGGATCTGGCAAGTTGCGTAACAGTTGGGTAAGCAGTTGTGGAGGGCTCAAAAATGCGCAAAAACATTTGTTTTTGCGTTTCTTTGCTCAAGGCTACAGCCCAAACGATTTGTCAGTCTGGACTGAAATCTTCAGGGAAGATGCAGTCTGTGTCACTGATGTGCCTTTTGGTGAAAAAATATTAATCTGTTCAAAAGTTATTCAAATTTTAATTTTCCCATCATAGTCAATGGGAAAAAAATATTTGCGCCTCATGAAAGCTGCCGCCAGTATATTTTACTGTTGCAAATGGCCCTTCTACTGTCATGCTGCCACCATCTTGTTTCCGTTAGTGGTGAAAAAAAAACCCATCTGAAATTCAAATTCTACTGCCCCTAAGTAAACACCGACAGTTGTGTTTACCTAAATGGGGCCTGAGGAACACAATTGTGCCATCAGTTTTTTTTCTAGGACCCCTAAGAATACTTTTTTTTTTAAAATTGGGTCCCCCGTAGTGTTGCAAATCGTGACAATACATTTGCGACACTCGCAAGAATCATGACATGTCGCATCTGTGCTGCCGCAATTAGTGACACTACTGCACCAAAAAATACAATTTTTTGCTACACCACTGCACCTAAATGGTTAGGGCTTTTGGCTGAAATTTGCAGGTTGGAAAGTCCTGGCCCCACAGACGTGCCTTTTGGTGGTTTGGTAAAAAAAAATGCAAAGTGGTTATTATGTTACGACACTCTGAAGTTGAGAAATTTCCCATAGGCTAACACTGCGGTGCCCATGGCGCCTTTCAGTGTCTGCATCTTAAAAACAGTTAGAGATACAGATTTTTTGCTACCCGCTGCTTAGTCCACCTTTAGGTGAACTAAGCCCATGTGGAAGTTTCGAAGTCACGATTACAAATGCAGTGGAATTTTTTTCATAGTTGCTACAGTTATTGAGATATTGCCAAATAAGTTTTGTAAGGGTTCCTTTTCAGTACTATGGGGCTGCTGTATGGCTCTGTACTTATGTGTAAGTGGGAGTGCAGGCCCAGAGGGCGCTACCACATATACATACCATTACAAAAACAATGAGAGTGAAGTGAGTGCAGGGCCCAGAGGGCCCGCGCTCCCACAAATACATACCAGTTACATTACACTTTCTCAAAAAGAAGGGAAATTCATTGCAAAACACTTAGTTAATGTATCAATTAGGGTTGATAGCACAGCAACAAATGTATGGAAATGTGACGTTAGGGTTACTACCCCACCCCAACCCTCCACACACCAACAGATGGTGTGTGCCATGGGGTTGTCAGGCCTCTCACCCCTTTCTCCTATACTGTAGCATGTCAGCTTGTTTACACATGGAATGGGGTGTGAGTTGGCCTGATGACCCCATGGCACACCCAAACATCTGTTGGTGTATGGAGGTGGGGTGATAACCCTAACATTACATTTCCCATACTTTTGTCGCTATGCTATCAACCCTAACTGATGCATTAATTAAGTTTTTTGCAATATACACACATACATGTATATATTTTTTATTTATTTGTACAACAGTTTACAAACCTTTGAGCCAGAGGCTCATTTTCAAAGGTACCTCATCACAAAGAGGACAAATACAGTACAACAAGTTTGTTACAACAATGTGGATTACAACAATTGGTAAAACATGCTGTCATATATTGGTTGCAAAATTTTAAGGTTACAGGATTAGTAGAGGTGGGTAGGTACAGAATGTTTAGTACTTCATAGACAAACAATGGTATGAGTTTACAAGCAGAGGGGTTCAGAGACAAGAGGAGGTGATAATTGATAGAGCAATGGGAAGTGGTTGGTAGTAGGCTGGGTGCAGCCACTCAGGGAGCTTTGTCAGAGCATTTGAGCAAGAACAACTTACTAACAGTCACAGCTACGCGTATTAAGTAGGTGATTTCGAAGGGAGGTTTTGAAACTGGAGATCGTGGAGGCATGAGAGATACAGGTGGGGAGTGTGTTGTACCAGGATGGGGCTCTGTAGCAATAGGCCCTTTGACCGTGTGTGGTCCTTGCCCTGGGGACCAACAGTGTGGTTTTGCAGGAGGTTCGAGTTTGTACTAGGGATTTTATTTGGTGGATGGAGGCTGTCAAACCTGGTGGGGATAGTCCAAGGAGAGTTTTTTTTGTTAT
Source organism: Neoceratodus forsteri (assembly GCA_016271365.2). NCBI lineage: Eukaryota > Metazoa > Chordata > Ceratodontiformes > Ceratodontidae > Neoceratodus > Neoceratodus forsteri. The sequence goes on from CM028136.1 coordinate 913,588,381, forward strand.
GAGGCAGGTTTGATATCTGAGACGTTCGTCTAGGTCAAGCAGCATAGCCTTTGCATATAGTTGGCAGGTATGTGTTAACCTGGGGGCCCCTGTAATTAGCCTACAGGCCTTATTTAGTGTGATTCGGATTTTGTTGAGGGCGGTCTGCTCTGCAGCACCATAAACTGGTAATCCATAATTCACAAGGGACAGTACAGAGGATGTGACTGCGAGTCGGACGGCGTCAAGGCGGAGACAATTTTTTTAGCGGTATAGGATACCCAGCCGAATACTGGAAGCTGAAGCTAGGGCAGTGATGTGATCATGGAATGTGAGAGCAGGGTCAAAGGAGATCCCAAGGTACTTATACGAGTAGACTTGCTCGAGTGGAAGCGTGGTGCTAGAGAGAACACGGAGTAGGAAATTGCTGGCTTTGTTTTGGAGGTGGGCGAAGAGCATGGTTTTTGTTTTTTTGAGATTTATTACAAGTCTATGCTCTTTGACCCAGGCTTCAGCATCATTATAAGATCTTTGCAAGGAGTCCTGGAGGGCGATAGAGTTTTGGTCAGAGGCAAAGATGACGGCATCATCTGCATACAGCAAAATTTTTCCAGTACATGCACCTGGCAGGATATTGAGGTATAGTGAAAAGAGCAAGGGTCCAAGGATGGAGCCCTGGGGAACACCAGAGCGGACAGGACAAGCGTTGGAGAGTGTCCCATTAATTTTAACATGCTGAGAGTGGGCAGACAGGTAGTTGGAGCACCAGGAGATAGGCCCAGTGGCAAAGCCAGTGTGGCTGAGGGCATCCAGCAGGAGGGGATGGGAAACAGTGTCGAAGGCTTCTGATAGATCTACGAACACTGCCCCAGCCAGAGAGCCACAGTCCACAGAAGAGTGAAGAAAATTTGAAAACTCTAGGAGGGCAGTGCTGGTACTGTGACCTGTACGGAAACCGTGCTGTTCAGGGCAGAGGATGTTGTATTTGGTTGGGTAATCCGTAATTTGAGTGGCCACCACTTTTCTAAGGCTTTGGAGGGTGAGAGAATGGAATGGGCGGTAATTCCGGCTGGGGACCCGTCACCACCTTGTGTGGGTGTGGCTGTGGCAATTTTCAAGCTGAAATTGCCCCAGACGAAAGGAGATAGAAGTGTGTGTGTGTGTGTGTGTGTGTGTGTGTGTATATATATATATATATACACATATACACACACACACACACACATATACATACACACACACACACACACACATACCTATATATCTACATAATACTGGCACGGTTACGTCAGTATAGTTAGGGTGAAAGTGCACTTCTCAAGTTCAAACTTTGAGGGTTAATAACTTTGGAGTCCACTGAATGGATTTGCATGAAATTTTGCATGCATAATCTCTAGGGGCAGGTCTCTTGACCTGATGGGAGTCCGTTGAGTGGTTTCTGAGATACAAAGTGTTGAAAAAACAGAAAAATCTGTGTTTTTGTTATTTTTTTTTGTCATCCTGTATCTCAGAAACGGCTTTAGGTACTGGTCTAACGTTTTTAGGTTAGAAAGCCTTTGCCTCACAGACGTGCCTTTTCTAGGTTTGGTGAAACGTTATTAATCCATTTAAAAGTTATAAAAGTGTTAATTTCCCATTATTTCCTATGGAAAAAAATAAGTGTTCAGCACAAAAATGGTCCATTTTCGAAGACGGAAGGTCCCATTTTCGAAAATGAAATGCGAAACTTTGAAGCTTAATAACTTTGGATCTACTGAATGAATTTGAATTAACTGTGGTATGCTTAATACCAATGGGTCAGTCTCTTAACGCGCCAAATTACGTGCAAATTTGTTTAGTAGTGTACGAGATACAAAGTGGTGAAAAAACAGAACATTTTGTGTTCTTGGGTCATTTTTTTCTCACTCTGTATCTCAGAAACAATTTTAGGTACTGGACTGAAATTTTCAGGGTGGAAAGCTTTTGCCTCACAGATGTGCCTATTGAAGGTTTGGTGAAAAAATATTAATCCGTTGAAAAGTTATTAAACTTCCAATATCCCATTATTTCCAATGGGAAAAGTTAAGTGTTCAGCACGAAAATGGGCATTTGGGAAAATGAAGTACTGTTTGCAAAAATGGAAGGCTACAATGGTAGTCAAGATGTTGTCAATTTAGGTTTATATCTTAGCCATTTTTAGGAATTTTGTCCGACACTGTCATTTTGTTACTCGGTCCCGAAAGATGATTTCATGGTCACTGCACGGAATCACCTTTTGGGACAGATTAACGCAGGGCTGCCCAACGCTTTGCTCGCCAAGCCATTTTATGTTGCTCATGAAAGCTCAAGGAAAAAATAAAGATTTTGTGCCTTAGCTATGCTTGTCTCTTTAAATTCACCATTTTGCACTGACAGTGTAATTTCTCCACTGAATTCCACCTTGTCTCCATGATTCCCTGACTGCTCTCAATGTTGTAATCAGGTAATGGTCTGTGATTAGCGGAGTAATTATCTGGGCTCAAAGAGCAAACTGCAGCTTTTCATACTAATGGACCACAAATTACAAATGATTAGTGACTGATTTTTGGATTTGCAGTCCAATTAGTATGGTAATGGTGAAAAACAGAGAAAAAGGCAGAAAGCTGAAAGGCTACATTGATCATTGATCTCACTGCCGTTTATAACCTCCCAGTTCAACTAACATTTTCAGAACTGCCATCGCTCCACTGTTACTGCTGCCTGTGTCACTTGCCCCTGAGGTGCTTAGCTGAGTTGCTTGAGTTTCTCTATGACTGGCCACTCAAATAAGTATTAAGTATCAGCAATATATCTGAACTCTTTTTGCTGGCTATTAGAGAGGTTTACAAGTGTTTTTGTATGACTAGAGTGGGGGGTTGTTATGCTCCTAGTTGATGTTGAAGTTTTGCTGGTTATTAAAAAAATGGTGGTGGGATCACAGCTCATGGAGAGGTTTAAAAATATGCTGCTCACTTTCAAGGTGACCTTTGCCTAGTTATCAGCATATTGTGGAACAGGATCTTAATTAATTAATGTTGTAGTTCTACAGGCTATTTAAAAGGGGGATCACATTTAATGGAGAAGCCTAAAATGTATTTTACTGTATGCTGCTCCTTTTCATGAAGAACTTTAGCCAGGTTATCAACATTTTGTGGAAAAAACACTTAAAATATGATTAATATGATTAATAAATAAATATTGTGTACTTCTGTCATTATTTTAACTGTAATCATTGCAAATGTGTGCAAATATGTGTAGTTATGTATAATTATGGGACATCGTGTGTTGCGCATGTGTGGACTGCCATGGGCCGCATGTTGTTGTTGCTTTTGGCTTGCCTTGGAAATGATAATGTTGCTCCCACCACCAAAAAGGTTGGACACCCCTAGATTAACGAAATGAAAGTGCCACTGTTCATGAGATGGAGTCTCAAAAAGCCCATGTAGCAAATCTGGTGAAAAAATTCCAAAAAAATGACTGCGTTATGAGCATGCGTTGCGCAGTTTCTATGCACACTCATAACTTCACCAATTTTTAATATTTTCACTCCAGATTTTGAACTTTGCCATTTTTTCATACCTCCATAAGAACAGTATAGCGGTCATTTTTCACATCACTGCCCGGAATGTGTTTTCGCACCTGAGGTGCAAAATGGTGCGGTTGCTGTGCGAAGTTGACTTTTGGGACAGATTAACAAAATCACAACTGCACTTTTCATGAGCGGAGGTCCCAAAAAGCCCATGTTGAAAATTTGGTGGAAGAATTCCCAAAATAATCGCGTTAAGAGCGTGCACTGCACAGTTTCTATGCAAGCTTGTAACTTCACCAATTTTTCATTTCACTCCCACATTTTTAACATTACCATTTTCCACACACCCTCATGAATAGCACAGTTATAATTTTTTAAATCCTGCCAAAAAATGTTTTTCTGCACCTGTGACGCAAAATGGCATTACAGTTGCGCAGAATTACATTTTGACAGGGATTCGAAAGTTTTCTGTATTGGGTACATGCAGTGAGGTGATAAGAAGGTTATGTGGAACATTTGTGGTGAAAATTGTTTAATATGGCACAGTTATGACTATTTGTTGCAATTTCGCTACGCCTACTTGTAACTTAATGTGTGGAAGTGCAAGGGTCAGAGACCCCTGTGTTTCCACAGCTACATACATGTAAGAATTAGCCCACGACAGAGCGTGGGCCTACTTGGGAATCAATCCACAACTAAGGGGGGGTTGGACCATGAGGCCGAAGGCAGAGTGGTTCCAACCGACCAGCCGTGGATTGATTCCCAAGTAGACCCATGCTCTGGAGTGAGTTAATCGACTTGTAACATGGGGAAGAGAAAGGGTTCAGCTCCCTTTCGATTGTTGACTTTTTCCCATATTAGTGACAAAAGTATTTTTAATTTCAGAAAAACGTTTGAAAAAACTGTTCTGGCCTGAAATTCCCATTCCTATCTGTACTGTGTTCAGGTCAGACATAGTATGTGAAATGTGTGGTCCAATCGTGAAGCGCAGGACAGGTAGTTGATGCAATGGACAGTAGCCATTCTATATTACCAGTACTATAACACAGTGTGAGAAATGCCTACCTGTTATGTCATTTACATCTCTGTACTGTGCCAGATGGGTTTCCTATGTTTACACTGCAAATTAGATATTTTCTGTAATGCTGATTGATGAGGAGGGGGTTCAACAGGAAGTGATTCTGCACCTACATTTGCATGACCCATCATCTCAGAAAGTAATGAGAAAGGATATGCGCAGTACACATGGCTGTTGAATGAAGGCAATGTCTCTTGATGGGCGTCTTATATAGGGAACTCTAATGTAAGCAAGAATGAAGATAAAACAATTACAATGGGTCCAAACGTGTACCATGCGATGCACATACTAGCTGTTTCAAAGTGTGTACCGCAATGGCCCAAGGTGACGAGGTAGCACAAGGAGTTTGCTTTACTACAACACTGACAGGTACAGGTAGCGCAGAGACATTGAATCATACAAAAGTTTTACATTTCAAAAGGGCAATGTACAACCATGTGCCGTTACCTACACTGTCGCATTGATAGTAACAGGTCGCGCAGTAAGCAGTATGCAGAATGCAGAATAATAACAATGACAAGTGTCTTTTCAAGGTCTTTATTTTCTAATAAACATATGTAGTTTCAACACTGTGCAAAGGTATCAAGGTGCAGAGGCAGACATTAAACAAAGTGACTTATGGGCATGTTTTATAATTCACAAGCATGGCAACTGCAGATATGCTTCTGTAATGTGCAAATCTTTCAGCAGGCGTTTCAGCATTGTGCAAAGGTATCAAGGTGCAGAGGCTGAAACTGCAGACATGCTTCAACAGTGTGAAAATCTCACGCATTACTAAGGCATACAAAGAATGTCTAGATTAGGCAAAGTGACAAGTGTCAGTGTTCTTAAACGTAAAACATTGGACCAAAATGTGAAAGTACTACATAATACTGAAACAGTGTGCAGCCTACATAAGCACCATTAAAAGACACTTTGAGCAGGGAAAACATGCCATCAACATGGTTTGAGCAAATCTTTGTTCCACAATAATTACTATGACTTACTGCTGTAATATCCAATACGTCATGCCACTTACTGAATTATTAAACTGGGAGGCAGTATTGCGCAGTGGTTTTAAGGCTCTGAGCTGCAAATCTGGAGACCTGGGTTTGAATCCCACAGCCCCCACTTGCATACTGTGTGACCCTGAGCAAGTCACTTATCTTCCCTGTGCTCCCAGATTGCATCTGTAAACAAGCTTTCAGCTTAGTGTGCCACTCCTGGTTAAACAATTGGAAAAAAAAAATTCAATAAATTAAGTAGTTTCTAAATAACAGCTTGACAGATACAGTACAGACCTCCAAATCAAGGACAGAAAGGGGACAAAGACCTGATAAGAAGAAATACACAAAATGACTCGGAGAGGAGAGGTGATACTGGTGGGGGACTTCAACCTTCCAGATATAAACTGGAGTACACTAACGGCAGCAACAAGAAGCAGAAGGGATTTCTTATTGGCACTACAGGGAGCAGGACTAAGTCAACTGATCAAAACACCAACAAGAGGAGATGCCATACTTGACCTGGTCCTCACAAACACTGTGAGGGTCAAGGAACTCGATGTGGGATGCCATATGGGTAACAGTGACCATCTCACGGTTAGCTTCAAGGTGAATATAACTGAGGAAATGGGCCACTCAAAAATAAAAGTACTAGATTTTAAAAAGGTGGACTGCAACCAAATGAGGACCAACATAAGAAACAACTTAATTGATCTACAAGTGGACGAGATAAATGTCATGTTGGGGAAACTTAAGAAAGCAATCCAGTCAGTCACTGACCAATGCGCCAGAAGGGTTACCAAAATGAAACCCCTTATGGTTTCCAAAGAAAGTGGCTAAAATAGTGAACGAAAAACAGAAGGCGTTCAAGCTATACCAGGGAACAAACAAGGAAGAAGACTGTGTGTCGTACAAGGAGAGAATGAAAGAAGCCAGCAGAAAAATAAGGCAGGCAAAAGTGCAGACAGAAGCAAGTATATTTTTTATTTTTATTTATTTAGTTTTTGTTAACCGGGTAGGTGCACTAGCCATAAAATGACTATTTTCAGGTACGACCCGGGAGAGTACAACAAAAGGAGAACAGTTAAACAACAGCAACATGGGTACAATAGTACAAATAGAGGAACAGTACAGCAGTGCTACAAAAATACAATGGGTAGAAACAACAAAAAATAAAGGCAAGCATTATACAGATAATGGCAGTAAGATATATAATAAGTGCAGAAACCATGGACCCGACCTGTGGAGTGAAAGGGTTAATAAGATAGTAAGGTTATATAGAGAGAAATGTGAGGAATGTTCAAATATAACAAGAAAGACTGACAAAAGGAAGGTCAGGGGTGGTAATTAGCAAAACAACAGTGGATGGTCAGCAACAAAGTTCAAGAAGGAAGAGAGCTAGTAGTCAAGAAGTTATTTACAAAGAGAAGGAAAAATATGGGGAGCAGAAGAGGAGACAGTCTTGGAGCTGGATTAGAGCAGGGGGTGACATTACTGGTAAGTCTCAGGAGCTTCAGGTTGGGTCACAGCATGTACAAGCAGCAGCTAAGGATAGATAACGACGATATTTACTTTTAAATCCAAAGTGAGACTGAGACAGCCGGAGGTTGAGTGGAAGAGCATTCCATAGCCTGGGAGCAGAGAATTGGAAGGCCCCCTGTGCCTTTAGTCGTCCGACATCTCGGAACATAGAGCAAGGATTTGTCAGCTGATCGCAGGCCATGGGAGGATGGTTGAGGGACCAGCAACGCCACCAGCTGGGACGGGTTTTTTTCCCGGATGATCGAGTCCATTAGTGATCCAACGTAGTATTGTCTACTGGCAGAGGGTGAGAGCCAATTCAGATCCTTATAAAGAAGGCAGTGATGTTTGAGTCGAGGTGACGAAGAGGCAAATCGGCATATATTGTTATAAATTATGTCCCATTTTAGTAGGGAGGTTTTCTGGGCAGAGGTAAGAATAGAGGCAGCACAGGTAAGGGTTGGGAGCAGAATACCTCGGGCAATTGCTAATTGGCCGGTGTAAGCATGCTTCGTTTGCAAGCTACTCCTAGTTTCGAGTACAGCTTTACATGAGGACTGAATGTGAAGATTAAAATCAGGGACTGGTCCAGGAGGATCCCAAGGTACTTGAAGGAAGTAACATTTTCAAGTGGAAATCCTCCTGGGCGAAGAACCTCCAGCAAACTAGAACAGGTCTTAATCTTCGTGCAGAATCTAGGAGCATGGCTTCGCTTTTCATTTTAAGTACAAGCCACGGTCTAGTAGCCAGTCTAAGACCTTATTGAAGTCTGAAGTAAGTGATGTGTTTATGCAGGCAATACTAGAAGAACTAGTGTAGATGATCAGGTCATCAGTGTAGAGAATAGCTGAGCAGGATTCCAGGACCTCAGCTGCATTGTTGATAAAAACTGAGAACAGAAGGGGCCCAAGGATAGAGCCCTGGGGGACCCCAAGGTTGACAGTAGACGTGTTGGACAGGGAGGAGTTAAATTTGACAGCTTGCGACCGGTTTGACAGGTAGCTACAGAACCAGTCCACAACAGGGGTAGAGAAATGGAATTTATGGAGAGTGGAGAGAAGCAGGGGATGGTCAACAAGGTCGAAAGCCTTAGTGACGCTCAATGAAGATGGCACCTGTGAGTTTTCCAGAGTCCATGTTGGACAGAATATCAGTAGTTAGTTGAAGAAGAGCGCGTGGTGGTGCTATGGCCTTTTCTGAAACCATGCTGAGTGTCTGAGAGGAGACTGTAGCGTGTAAGGTAGTCAATGGTCTGTGATGCAACTATTTTCTCTAGGATCTTGTTAAGGAAAGAGAGAATTGCTATAGGTCTGTAATTGGCCATGTCCTTTGGGTCACCTTTTTTAAAGACAGACGTTACTCTTGCAGATTTCCATAGGTCTGGCACAGTGCTATGGATAAGGGATAAAGTGTAGATTCTGGCAATCGGAGAGGCAATGAGTGGAGCAGCCAGCTTAAGAAGATGAGGTTCCAGTGAGTCAGAACCAGAGCTGGTATTGGCAGATATGGATCTCAGTAATTTCAGAACTTCCGCTCTTGATATAGCCTTGAAATAGAATGGTGGCGCTGGAGGAGCATCATACGATAGGGCAGTATGGTTGTCTGATGGTAGTGTGGTGGTAGATTGAGTGCGATCCACTAGGTTGTAAAGCCAAGGTATAGTATGAAAGATCAGAGAAAGATTGTTAAAACTGTTTGAGATGGTCCTAGGGTCATTACAATGTGCCCTATTTATGATCATTTCATCAGGAGTGACCGACTCAGGTACCGAGAAATGTTTTGACATGGGCCCAAAATTTCTCGGTCGTGCAGGCTGAGCTTTGTAGAAGGTCCTTGCAGTATTTGCTTTTAGCAACTCTAACTTGTCTCTTACATCTGTTCCTTAGTTCACGATAGACAATAATATCTGACTGTAGGCCAGTTTGTTTGTAGCGAATCCAAAGCTTGTCCCTCTGGCGCAGATTAGCAAGGAGGTCTTTATGCAGCCACCTCGTCTGTTTTCCTCTGACCCTCCTAGTAGTCTTCGGGGCATGTTTACATTGAATGGTAAGAAATTCATTTATGAATATCTGTAGAGCAACCTCCACATCCTTTGTTTGATAGATACCTGCCCAGTCGATATTGGAGACATCATAGAGAAATGCATCCTGGTCAATATGAGCTAGATTTGTAAACGTGATTAGTCTTGATGGAGGAGATGGAGGCACAACCATAGATAGGATACAAAAAGTGGGTGAGTGGTCTGTTAGTGCATCTGCAAGGATTCCTGCTTTTGACACATGTTCTATACGGTTAACCATCACCCAGTCTAGGAGTGTACCCATTTGATGGGATGACGTGGCTCTAGTTGCTTCAGAGATCAACTGGTGAAATTATAACTAAGCGTGAGTGATTGCAAGGATATCTGAGCTGACCCTAACCAACTGAGGTTAAGATCACCTAGGATGACAGCCTCATTATGATTTACAGTCTGGGAGGTGATGTCAAGGAGTTCTTGAAGACCTACTATTCCCCCAGCAGGTGGATTATAGGCACAGATAATATGAAGCTTCTTTTCCCCCAATACAATAGTTGCCTGTATGAATTCGCAGCTGCGGGAGAGGCAGATGCTGGGACAATAGAGATGTTGAGGTGGTTTTTGAAGAATAGGGCAACTCCACCTCCACGCTTGGATGAGGATCTATCCCGCCGGAACAGAGAGTATTTAGGCAAGGAGCATACTTCATCAGGTATTCCGGGTTTTAGCCAAGTTTCTGTGAGACAGAGTACATCAGGATTGTAGAGTTTCACCCAGGCCTCGAGTTCCGCATGGTGACAGGTAAGACTTCTGATATTGATATGGGCAATTAATAATCCTTTCTTGGACATGCCAGATAACTCATTTGGGGAAAAGAAACAGGTAGGTGGACCTGGATTTAGTTTGACGTCCCCAGATAGCAGAATAATGATCATGGCTAGGAACCAAAGCCTTGCACAGTGGCAGGTTAGGGTGAAAGCACATCTCCATGGCAGCTTCCTCCTGGCATGTGGAGGGTAATAGATGCTGCCTCTAACAAGGAGGATAGGGTTAGGTTGCAGATCAGGCTTTGTCTCTGCAATCAAGTTAGAGAAAATATAATTGCGGTAAGCCTCTGAGGAGTCTTCTGCCACTTGGTTACATGGGAGAGCCCATGTGGCAGTGTCCAGGCTGAGTAAAAGGACAAATGACAAGAGTGCCCACAGCAGACTATACTTCGCCATAGTGTTACTATGTCACTTGGGTAGGAAGGCTAGTGGTAACTGAGACGGAGGATTAGCTCTTAGAGATAAAGAGATAGCGTGTGTAAAATTAAGACAGCAAAGGGTGACCGTGTTCCACCGTTTTAACCCTTGGCCGAAATTAGAGATAGAGCAAAAACAACAAAGTGTTTCCTGCTAGCGTAGCAATTATTTAGAAGAAGTGGATCAGAAAAGCAGAAAGTAAAGCCCCACAAAGGTTAATTGGGAAAGCAGACCAGCCGGAGGCTCTACTTGTGGTAAACATTACAGTGAGGAAATGAAGAGCTATTCAAGATATGTTAGACGGCACCCCTAGTGGTGGAATTTTATAAGGAACCAATGGGAGACTAGACAGATAGCAGCAGTGTTCGGCAAGAGTCAATACAAAGCAGAGGGCGCCAAAGCCCAGAGATTGATAATCCGACAGAGAAAAGGCAGCGCCAAACAGTGGCTGAGCAGAGAGCAGCAGTCCAATTAGAGGAGGGTGGTAGCAGGTGGCCGCCATCAAACCCGCACAGTGCCAGCCCGGACACTTAACCGATTTGAAGGTGTCCTGTTCAGCAGGGACGAGGAGGTACAGGCAGCTGGCAGATTAGCCGTGGCCACTGGGAGCACGATCAGGCACAGTGGATCTATTTTAAGATATAAAATGTAGGTTAAGATAGGAAGTTATTAGCTAGGGCAGGGGGTAACATGGCAACTTGAAAAATACTTGGGGTAGCAAGAGAGGAAGCCCAGGTATGGAACTGCACAGTAGATAGCAGAGCAGGAACTAAACAATGCTGATAGGCAAGCAGATGGTGAAAATAGGAAGATGTCTTTAAAGGCAAGACAGAACAAGTGATAGGCCTAATAGCTGCACTCTGTATCTTTAAGAGGAGTTGCAATATTAGAGAGAGGGAAGGATGAACATTGCTAGGGGTGGTGCCGAGGGGGGAGGGAGAGTATTTAATAAAGGCTGGAGGTGGGGGATGAGAGGGTGGGCGTAAAAATTGAAGCAGCAAGGAGACAGAAGGACAGAAAGTAAAAGAGAAATTGAATTATTTGCAGGGCAAAGCTTACAACTGTGACCCAAATCGAATCTGGTCTAAACAGAAAAAACTGTACCACTTTAAACTTACTTTCTGATCCAGGGTAGCTTACCACTGGACCTTAAAACAAAGAGAGCTGTAATATTTTACAATCTACAAACCTGCAGCCTAAATGAACTTGCACTTCAAACTACCCTTAGAGTACAAAATTGCTGTAAACAGGCTTAGGTTTGTGTTTAAGTTAGGATTTACAAGATAGCAGATAGGGCAAAGATGGTAGACAAATCCTTCTTTAGAAACATCTGGAAAAGAAAGAAGGCAAAAGGAGGTATAGTCAAGATTACAACTCAGGAAGGGAAAACAACAGAAGGCAATCCAGAAAAAGCAGAAATCCTGAACAAGTACTTCTGCTTGGTATTTACAGAGGAGGACCCAGGTGATGGCCCAGAAATGGCAAAATGCAACATCCCTGAACAGGGGGTTGATACTAGCCCCTTCACAGAGACCGAAGTACTGGAGGAACTACACGACCATGGGGCCAGATGAAATGCACCCCAGGATCTTAAAAGAACTGAGATTAGAGTTGGCTGCCCTACTGGCTAAACTATTCACCAAATCTCTAAAGAGTGGGAGGTACCCAAAGATTGGAAAAGGGCAGTCGTGGTCCCACTCCACAAACTGAGCAAGCAGAGAGGACTCTGGAAATTACAGGCTGGTAAGCCTCACAGCCATAGTGGGGAAGTTAATGAAGACACTACTCAAACAGAGCATCATGGCATTCCTGGAGGTTAGCGGCCATCAGGACCCCAAGCAGCAAGGTTTCACAGCGGGTAGGTCATGCCCGACAAACCTGACTGAATTTTTTGACTGTGTTACAAAGGTTATAGATCATGGTGGGGCGGCAGATGTGGTCTACTTAGACTTCAGCAAGGCCTTCGACTCGGTTCCACACAATAGGCTGGTAAAAAAGCTAGATCAAACAGGAGTTGGATCAGAAGTAGTTAGATGGGTTAAAAACGGGTTACAGGGCAGAACCCAGAAAGTGCAGGTAAATGGAGCACTGTCATCAGAAGGTAGGGTAACCAGCGGTGTGCCCCAGGGTTCAGTACTGGGGCCCCTTCTCAATACTTTCATATCAGACATAACTAACAGACTAGAGGGAAAGGTGTGTCTGTTTGCAGACGACACCAGAATATGCAACAGGATTGACACCCAGCAGGGAGTGGACAGGATGGAAGCTGACCTCAGGAAAATGGAAGAATGGTCTGGAGCATGGCAGTTGAGATTCAATGCCAAAAAGTGCAAAGTCATGCACATAGGAAAAAGAAATCCAAATAAGGCATATTACCTTGGAGGGGAAAGACTTGCTGCCTCCACCCAAGAGCGCGATTTGCGAATCATTATCTCAGACCTCTTAAAGGTAAGCAAACAGTGCGAGAAGGCAGCATTAAAGGACAGCGGTATGCTGGGATGCACGGGGAGGTGAATCACAAGCAGGAAGAGGGAAGTTATCTTGCCACTGTACAGATCACTGGTTAGTACTCACCTGGAGTACAGTGTCCAGTTCTGGAGGCCCCACCTCAAAAAGGACATTGACCAAGTGGAGACAGTGCAGAGAAGGGCAACAAAAATGATTCAGGGACTGCATGAGATGTCCTAGAGGGACAGACTGAAAGAATTGAACATGTACTCCCTGGAACAGAGAAGAGAGAGGGGTATCATGATCAAAACATTCAAGTACATAAAAGGCATAGACCAGGTGCAGCTAGACTGTCTCTTCCAATTTAAGAAGGGCAGCAGAACCAGGGGATATGATCTAAGGCTGCAAGGAGGAGGACAGTTCTCTGCCAACACCAGGAAGTTTTTCTTCACAGAAAGAGTGGTGGATGCCTGGAACAGCCTGCCTGCAAAGGTGGTGGGGGCAAGCACAGTGGTAAGTTTCAAGAATGCTTGGGACAGATACAAGGGAGCTCTCAAACCCAAGGGCATTTAGAAGGCTAGGCTAAAAGGTAATGGGCAGACTAAATGGACCTGGTGGTCTCCTTCTGCTGTCAACTTCTATGTTTCTATGTTTAGTACAGTAACAGACATTATCTCTAAATAGGCCTACAGTACTACAGAACTTTGTTTTCCTTAAAAACAATTAAGTTCTTGCCAGTGTCAGCAGGCCACACAACATGGCTGTTCCACTGTTCTTTACATTGTAAAGGTGAATTTAAAAAAAAAAAAAAATTTTCTAGTATTAATCTGCCTCAGTTGGGTCCTACTTTTTAAGGACCACTGAAATGCTTTGGTTACAATTACAATGCAGATATCACCTTGTCTGACATGGTAAACAAAGCGGTGTTAATTCTACTTATTACTGTATTTCTGTTTTTGTTTTCTTTCTATAAAACAACTATGTTTTATCCAGTGCCATCTTCTACTTGAATCATTTGGGTCCTTATTGTCATGCACCATAGTACTGGAACTGCAGGAATCACCATGGTAAACTCACTGGGCCATTAGTGGTGAAGACTGAATGGAGAACTCTCAAGCATTTTGCTATGGCTGGGGGAAGGCATATCATGCAACTCTGTATTGGAGATGAATTCAGGAAATGCATTTCTGTGTGAATCTGTGGCGATCTTATTGTCACTGTGCACTGCTGTGGATTCTGTTTTTCCTCTTTTTGAGTCTGGCGTGTGCAGTACATGTGATGTACTTTCACATTTTGGTGATTTATCTTTGTCTATTAACTCCTGACCACTGTGGGACAAAATTGCTGACCATTTCTGCCTGTCTTTGTTGCCTGGATACCAATAATTTCTTAGACTTGTCCCATAGCGATGGCCTGTCACACTCATGATCTCTCGTGATGACAGTCCAGCTTCTGACAGCAACTGTACTGCAGTACTATGAATGGAATGATTGATGTAGCGTTTGCTTAGGCCTGCATCACGAGAAATGTTTGCCATCATGTCACCTAGATAATTTACACCCATTGATTGACTGGTGTACCAGTAATCCTGGTTATCCAACACATATTGAGGAAGTCTTTTGGGGTGAAGATACAAGGCAGGAGCATTGGAAAGGCATTTTGGAAATGTATTTTTTGTATAACTGTACTGGACAATTAGGATTTTCTGGACTTGTAAAAAGGACACCTCAGAGTGCCTCACAATGCTGCTCATTAACTTTATTATGGTTTTTAGTAGCTTCGTTAAATGCAAGGCAGATACATTCGTTACCATTGTTATCTGTACTGATGGAAAAAGATTCCCGTTTCAATTTGGTTAGGCCTCATGGCCTCGCCTTGCCAAACCAAGCTGAATCTCAAACCACAGCCGTCTGTCTAGACCATAAGCTGTGTCTACGCTAAATTTCTCACAGGGCCCAATTAATTCAAGGTCTTTTTCTAAAATTCTGGGATGGTGACTGCTTACACCATGAGCTGCTCTTCGGTACTCTTTCAGTACGGCAACAAAGACATTGTTTGCAGATATAAATTCTGGGTCAGTTACTATATTTCTTTTTTGTTTAAAAATGGTATTGTTGAAGTGTCGGTTCAGTCCTGCACGTATACCCATGAAAGAACTGATCGAGTACTGCAGCCCTTCCATGGTACAAATGGAGCCATAAAATTCTCTTAAAATCTGTGCCTGTTCTGTGTTGCTTATTGTGTCAACTTGAAATAGTTTTGCCTTTAGCAAACAGCCACTCCTCAAAGACACTGAGGGAACAAGCAGTGTTTTTTATGAGTGTTGGGCTCATTTTTTTTTCCAGGGCATGCAGCTCAATAGTACTTAGCACAGTATAACATTTTTGATTGCTTTGTTTTTGTTCACTGGTACTGCTACATGTAGGCATTTGCATGTGGTCTACTCCAGGTTGGGTCTCCTTATGTGTGGCACACATGTCTTGGCAGTGTTGAGAATTTCTTATCAGATCAGTGGAAGGGGTGCCATGTGTATTATAAGGCTTTGCAATCACACTGTCATCCAATACTGGTATGTCGCTTACTGAATTTGTCTGGGTACATTCCTGGAATAACAACTAAAATTTACTGACTCACAGAGGGACTTGGGTATCCAGATATTGAACACTTTAGATTTTTCAGAACATTGTGTTAGGGCAACAAAAAGGGGGTATGGAATACTGGCCTGTATAGGGAGGAACATCAGAGGCAGGACCAGAGAGGTGCAGATACCTCTGTATGCGTCTCTGGTGCGTCCACACCTGGAGTACTGTGGCCAGTTTTGGTCGCCCTTTTTAAAGAGAGATGTGACGAGACAGGAGGGAGGCCAGAGGCGGGCTATGAGGATGGTGGTGGGAGTGGATGGGATGACATATGGAGACAGACTATCAGATCTAGGGGAATATTCGCTACAGTATCGCAGATAATTGTGGCAGTGCTTGGGACTCTAAAAGAGACTAGCAATCACCAAAAACAGAGGGCACAAGTTTCAACTAGGAAGAGGTCCCTTTAAAAAAAAAAAAAGACAGCGAGAACACTGGTTTTCCCAGAGAGTGGTGCCAAAGTGGAATGCTCTACCATCTGAGGTGATTTCAAGTGAAAATATACCGGGGGTTAAAAATGCATTGGATACCTACCATAACAACATGCGTTCCCAATACATAACCTAAAATGTACAAGTCTCATATGGCTAACGCTACTTGACCTGGTAATCTATCCTATGAATCCTATAACATCCTCTTCACTTTTACCAATGCTTTCTGCATGTCTTCATAATGTGGTCTACCACTGGCGAGTGGTGCAGAAGCAGCAAAGTGAGACATTATACTATTTTCTAGTTGCATCCCACTAGATTCATAACCATCACAGTGATTTGGGGAAGGCATATATTGTGATGCCTGTGGGGCTTTATCACTACATTGCACTGCAGAAGGAATACACGCTGTTATGACCTGTTTGGTTCTGTGTTCAGTGACCACTGAGGTCACTGATACAAAAAAGCCAGTAAGGGTAGTGCTGTTCTGCTGAATCTCCCTGTAAATGGTCTTCTACTTCATTGTGTGGCCGTACAATGCATTCTGTCTTCATGTCGACTGCACAGTTATGTAAATGGTGCTATGCTGTGACTGTGTGTCCAGCTGCTTCTTTTCATTTTTTTCATGGAAATGAATTGCTGCTGTGCTGCATTACAACGCTGGAATCGCTGTTCCCAGGACAATCGAGGTTATTCACTATCTGTGGTGGAAAGCGCTGCATAACATCCTGAAGGGGAATGTATTTTTAGTTTCTTCAAGGCAGCTTGGCAGGCTCCATTCAGTAACTGTGTGTTTAGTCAGCATTTTGTGGAAACTCCTCTGAGCAAGGTAAAAGAAACTTGCATGATTACCCTTTTTTACTTTTAAACCGTCCGTGTGTTTTCACAGTTGCACAATGCTGCTCGACTACTTCAGTCTGGAGCAGCACTGTGCCACCTTGTAAACTTCTGTGATTCCATTGGGAAAATCCATAGGGACAAAATGTCCTGGGACACACTGCATGGCCAAAGTACTATGGGACCAAATGAAATCCATGTGGTCGCTGTGAAGGTGGAGTGTTGCACTGCTGAGAAATGTTGCGTGGTTCGGTGAGTCTGCAATAAGCAGTGAGTACAGTTTCAGATGTTTGATTCGGTGGAAAATGCAACTGTACTCTGAAAGCTGTTTTTGACAGAGGAGAGAGAACTTTGCTTTCAGAGCAAGAAACAGCAGTCTAGAACTACAGCTTTTTTTACTAATAAATCACTTCTGTCTCAGCAGGAGTCGGTGCCTGTCTGGATTAAGCAAACAGATACTTTATTAGAAGAAGGGGGTCTCATTTAAGTAAAAAAAAAAGAAGTCACTTTGTGTTTCTCTGAGGAAGGGGGCTGTATCAGCTTACTTTACTGAGTCAGAAGCAGAGGGTGAATCTAGTTGGGGGTGTGGCTTAGAAGTACAAAAGCAGGTGTCTCCAGTTATAGCTTCCTGCTGTTTTTGACAGAGGAGAACTTTGCTTTCAGAGCAAGAAACAGTAGCCTAGAACTGCAGCTTTTTTACTAATTGCCCTCCTTCCCACCCTAAGCCAGTTCTACTTTTATAGCCACTGGATTTGACTGACAACAGGAACTTCCTGTCTGGCAGTAGGAAGGGAAGGATCACTGAGACACATTAGTTTCATCAACCTTGAAGGAACCTAAAAAATAACTATCCCCGGAGATCTGAATCTAAGCACGGAAGGAGACTACTGAAGACTACAGAAAATTCCTGTCCCAGAACAGGAAGGGCGAGAGTTGTAAGGGCACATAGGCAGTAGGAAAGTAAGCGTAAAAATACATAGAGGGAGGAGATGGTAAGCATACAAAGCAACAGGAGAGGGGACACAAAATATGTCAAGATGGGAGTGGTGCAGTGCAATGGCTGTGGGGCAGCAGTGTTCCGGGAGACATTCTGGAGGCTGCGATGCTGCCCTGTTTGCAGACACCTCTTAGGCCTGAGGAAGGAGGTTGTCCGTCTCCAGGCTGACCTGGCTAGGATTCGTGAAACCTCTTCCCACCACCGTTACCTCAGAGGTTGCCAAGAAAGAGGAGCGGTTGGACCAAGGTGGCCTCAGGGAGGGACAGGATGGTGGAACAGAGGTGCATCCCTCCAGTTGTACCTCTCCACAATTCATATGCTGTTCTGACAAAGAGTGGTTCCTCTATGGAGGCACCTGCAGTGGAGGCCAAGGAGGATACTGGGAACCTCCACAAGGAGACCCACAGGAGGGTGGCACAAGATCCCGCAGGGGAAGGAAACAACTCCTGGTGGGGGACTTGATCATTAAGAGGAGTAGAAGTGGGGGAGGAAAGGGATAGGGAGGTAAGGTGCCTGCCTGGCGCCACAGCTCGGAGGGATAGGAAGCGAATCCTCAGGATCGCTGGAGCAGCTGCACGAGGGAGGGAGCTGGATGTCACTGTACCCCTAGGGACAAATGACCTGGCTGTGAATGGGATCAGAGCGGTGCAAGAGAAGTTTGTAGAGTTGGGGAGGGGCCTTAGACAAGTAGCTTGTACGGTAACCTTCTCGGAGATGCTGCCTGTCTACGGCAAGGATGATGCCAGTGTATTCCGCACCATGGGATTCAATGAATGGTTGAAAAACTGGTGTGGAGCTCAGGGTTTTGGCTTCATTGGGGACTGGGGAGCCACCTGGAGGGATGCAGGCCTATACTGGCGCGCTGGTCTGCATCTGTCCGGGGGCGGGGACCAGGATCCTAGGTGATAGGTTTAAATGCTTCATTGGCAAGCATTTAAACTAGCCAAGGGGGAAGCACTGAAAAGAAGCAGGGAAATCCCAGCCTCCCTCCACAAAACACAGTAGTTAGAGAGGTAAACACCAAGGTAGAGAAGTCAGTAGGGAGCAGGACAGGGGTAAATACAGAAAAAGGCAGTAAGGACAGGGATGGGGCTAAAAGGGATAAGGCCATAAAGAATAAATGGAAGGTGAAGAGTACTAATGCCCGCAGTCTGTGTAACAAGCTCAAAGGTATTTTGTAATCTTAGTTGCAAATAAATAAAGCTCCCTGAACTAGTGGCCTTGATGGAAGAGGGATGCCTGGATATTGTGGCAGTCACTGAAACATGGTACACAGAGAACCATGACTGGGATGTCAACATACCAGGATACACAGTCTACAGGAGGGACAGGGTGGATGAAAGAGGAGGAGTAGCTCTCTACATAAGGGAAGGGATTAAAGCAACAGAACTAAAGAGTAAACAGGAAGTTGACGAGTCACTATGGGTCACCCTGGAGACAGGAAATGGCACCACAAACCGCAAGGGGGTTGTGTACAGACCCCCATCTCAGGGGGAGGAAATGGACAAGGAAACGATAGAAGGCATCCTTAAAATGGCAGAAAAAGGGGAGATATTGTTGATGGGGAACCTGAATATGCCAGATGTTAACTGGAGTACCTTTGCTGCAGGTACATCCAAGAGCAGGGTCATTCCTGATGCCCTACAGGGGGCATGCCTCAGACAGCTAGTGTTGGAACCCACTCAGGAGGGAGCAATCTTAGACCTGGTACTCTCAAATGGGGAAGGAGAAAGGATCTCAGATTTAGAAGTGGGTAGCCATCTGGGAACAAGTCCCCACCAAACAGTGTGGTTCACAATAAACACAGCCATAGAGTCAAGCCATACAAAAACAAGAGTATTGGACTTTAGGAAGGCTGACTTTGGGAAAATGAGAGAGTGCCTCAGAAAAGCACTAGCAAATGGGCAAGGAGGAGGGGTGGAGGAACAATGGGGAATAATCAAAACAGCCATTGCAGAGGCAACAAGTCTTTGTGTGGAGCAAATCAACAAAACAAAACAAAGGAAAAAACCACTATGGTTCTCAAAAGAGGTGGCAGGGATGGTTAAGGAGAAAAGGATAGCATTCAGGAAATATAAGGAAACACAGAAGGAGCAGGACAGAGAACTTTATCAGTTAAAGCAGAAGGAGGTAGGGAAGGCAGTCAGAGAAGCAAAAGCACAAACTGAGGAAAAGATAGCAAACTCTGTTAAGAAGGGGGATAAAACCTTTTATAGGTACATTAGGGAGCGAAGAAAGACCAAGGGAGGAATACAGAGACTTAATAAAAGGGAGGGAATGTGGGCAGAGGGTGACAGTGAAAAAGCAGGAATACTGAATGAATATTTCTGCTCACAGGAGGGGGAGGTACCTAATTAAACAAGAGAGAAACTCTGACGAAAGGGGTCGATACTAGTCCATTCACAGAAGAAAGGGTTTTGAAAGAACTCTTGAAACAAAGGGTGGACAAAGCAATGGGGCCTGATGGGATCCACCCGAGAATTCTAAAAGAACTAAGGGTAGAACTAGTAACACCACTAACTACTCTCTTTAACATTTCATGTGAGGATGGGGTGGTACTGGAGAACTAGAGGAGGGCAAATGTGATCCACTTCACAAAAGTGGGAGCGGGGGGGGGGTCATGTGATGCAGGGCGCCTAGAAACAGCACTTCTTCGGAGCTCCCACCCATCACCCTCTAATAAACCTTCCTTTTTCCTCAACACCACAGCATACTGACAGCGGGATATTAGTTTTAAATCTTACTGGCATCACTAGCTTAAACGACAGCTTCTCCGCCTGTTTTTAACATCGCGAACGGCTTTAAAACAGTGATGGATGCGGAGATGAAGCAGGCCGGGATCAAGCATACCCCAGAGAAAAGCATGAAGAAATCTAAACACCAAAGCTCGGGGAGTACTACTAAAGTGAGCTCTTCCAGCACATCAGGGCTTCCCCTAACCGAAGATCGCTTCCTTCAGGAGCTGTTGCCATTTAAAGAAACGCTGGAAGACATCTCAACCGAATTAAAGTCCTTAAGAGGAGATCTCAGCACTCTGTCTATTAGAATGGGGGACTCGGAGGCAAGAACCCTGTCTCTGGAGAAATGGAAAGAGAAAATGGACCCAGAAGTTGTTTACCTTAAGCAACAAATTAGCAAGCTCCAGTTAAAAACTGAAGATTTAGAGGGGAGAAGCAGGAGAAATAACTTGCTTTGGGCTACCGAAAGCGAGGAAGGTCTGACACCATTACCTTTCTTCAAGTTCTTCAATAAGACTGTTGGACCATCCCCTAAATCCTCAGTGCCATTTAGAAGCGGGCCCATCGCTCTTTTAGACCAAGCTTACAGCCTGGAGCCCCCCAAAGGCCTATTATTGTGAAGTTCTCAGTTTTTGAAAACAGCATGTGCTTACCAAATCAAGAGAGCTTCAAGCCATCTTGTGGAATGGCTCCAAGCTGCGAACAGCCCAGGACCTTCCCTTCGAAACGCGCCAGAAGCGGGCGGCTTTTCATCCCACGGTCAGCAAGCTGATAGCTGCAAGTATATGCTTCAAAATGATTTACCCAGCTAAATTACAAGTGATGATGGACGGGGTATGGATCTCCTATGAATCTCCAGAGCAAGCAGCCATGGATCTCGCCACCAAGATGCCCAACTTGTTCAAGTCTGGATGAACTTTTACTAAAAGTGACTGAACTCTCGTGCTCTTTCTGTTTTTCTCGGTTATATTTTTACCTGCGCGGTTGTCTCTCTTCCCCTGCTTCTTCTTTTGCCTTGGGGGCGATTTGTATGGGTCGGGTGGGCCTGAATGAGGCCTTCTGGGCCTAGTCTCGCCTCAGAGTGGCTTGCATGTGTCTCAGAAGGTGATTTGGGGGGGGGAACCTTTGTTTAGCGGGCATTCCCACTGGCCGCTTTGAGAGTTGGACCTCTGGGTCCTTCACCTTCTCAGTTCCCCCATTTCCTTGCTCTCGCCGGGCCGACAATGCCCATGATCTGACGGCGTGCTACAGGTAGAAGTGAATTCCCGGCGGTCTCTACTCTCAGGAACACTAGATTAACTTCTAAAGCTGCCCTGAATGTAGCTCCCCGGAGTAGCCGTTTCAACCAAAGTAGGTTGGGCTGTTCAGTTGCATGTCACGGCTTCCTCATCTTCTCAAGGTCTGGCAGTTTGTGATTCCGTCTAATTTCTGAAGTTCCTGCCAACTTCTTAGCTCCCGATGTTGATTATAGTTGGGTTTTCTCGTTTTTCTCAAGAGGGGGTGGGTGGGGGCTCTGAGACGGAGCTAGCTCAGGAGAGCTGCATAACGCCCCAAGGAAGGGGGGGGCAGGGCACATTTCTTGGGAGGCATAGTGATTCTGGTTACTCTTGTTCTCACTCGATACTCTTGATTGTATCAAACTACAGCCTATCATTCAGGCATTGGTACTTAAGTTTAGGGTTTGCCTCCCATCGAAACGGTGCCTATAGGTTTGGGTCCCCCGCATTTGCTCTCAATGATTCCAAAATTGCCCTTGTCTCTACTGGGGGACCTTTTTTATATAGTTCAAGGGGTTTGCGGGGGGGGGGGGGTTATCATAACTCTGTCCCACTGGTTTCAGTGTCTGAATTTGATGCAGTAAGGTTAACGTTTTTCACATTTTTAATCACTGTTTCATGTTGGGTGGGATGAGCTTGTTCTAGTGGAGCTCAGTCTCTGGGGTTGATGGAGGTTGGGGGTTGGGGGAGGTGTGCCTTTCCGGTTGGTCTATTTGGCTAAAGATATATGTTCACTCTGTTGCCAAGAAAATCAGCATATGACATTGATGCCAAGTAAAATTGCAACTTGGAATGTCAGAGGTGTCAGAGAAGTGTCCAAAAGATATCAAGTTCTCAAACACTTACCCTTTTAAATGTTGCTATTCTCTTGATGCAGGAAACCCACCTTATAGATTTGGAAGTCACCAGCTTACGCCAGCAGGGCTTCTCTCAAATTTTTGTTTCCTGTGGCTCATCATCTAGCAGGGGGGTGGCTATTCTGGTGAAAAGACACGTATCATTTCTGGCAGAGGAATGTCTGAAGATCAAGAAGGGAGATTTATTATTGTTAAAGGCTTGCTCAACAATGTCGGGGTGGTTTTAGGAGCACTCTACGGCCCAGTGGGAGGGGACCCAGACTTTCTGATGAGATTGGCTGACAGGTTGAGTGGGCTGCTGCCCTCCTTGTTAATCCTCGGTGGTGACTGGAATATTGCTCCGTCACAAGATCTGGATAAAACTTATAGACCATTAAAACCACTTTCCCCCTCTCAACTTGCTCTGAGGGATTTCATGGATCTATTGGGTTTATGCGACCCATGGCGGTTACTCCATCCCTCTGATCAACTGTACTCATTTTACTCCCAAGTCCATCATTCATGGTCCAGGATTGACCTTATTTTAACCAGTAATACTCTCCTGGAGGGCATCTAGTCAGCAGGAATCGAGCCAGTAGTCATCTCTGACCACTCCATGGTATGGATTTCGATTTCCCCTGATTCGAGTGCTCATAGAGATACCTCATGGAAATTAAATACACAGCTCCTAAAAGAGGAAGGTACCGTTTCCCACATCAAGTCACTGATTTCTGATTTTATAAGCTTCAATGCGGGTTCCACAACTAGGAAGGACTCACTTTGGTGCTCCCTGAAATGCTTCATCAGGGGTGAATTCATTAAATTAGCGTCCAAAGGAAAAACAAAGAGAGGCTAGAGTTCTCTCGTTGTCGAATCAAATTAGGTTGGCCGAAAATAACACTCTCCTCTTCTTCCCTAATCCGACTTAGAAGTTTTACTGAAACTTCGAAATGAATACGCAGACCTGTTAAGGGAAAAGGCAGAGTACGCCATCCTTAAAACCAAAGCCCGTTATTTGGATCAAGGCAAGAAACCAGGCAGGATGCTAGCCCTTAGACTGAGGGAAGTAGAAAGTTCGAGACTGATTCCCGCCCTGTATTCCCCAGATGGCTCTATTAAGACCTCCCCTCGAGATACTTCTCAGGTTTTTGAGTCCTTCTATCGGGACTTATACAGCAAGGGCCCTTCTCAACCCTCCCTTCTCCGTATTGAGCAATTTTTGGACGATTTGCATCTCCCTTCCCTACAAGCCCATCAATCCAAAGCTTTAGTCTCCCCTATTACTTTGGCTGAAGTCGAGGAAGCGATTAATGGGCTAACACTGGACAAATCCCCTGGACCTGATGGTTTTCCTTCTAACTTCTATAAAGTTTTTGTAAAGAGCTAGCTCCTCTCATTTTGAATTTATTTAACTTCCTTTTTACTCCTGATTTCCTAGACCCTACTTTATTGGATGCCACGATTACTTTGATTCTGAAACCAGACAAACCTCAGAGGGAACCTGCCAGCTATCGTCCGATCTCACTACTAAACTATGACATTAAAATCTTAACCAAAATACTATCCCTTAGAATTAAACAGGTTTGGGATAATTTACTGAGTCCTGAGCAAGTGGGGTTTGTCCAAGGTAGATCCCCTGCTGATCATTTGCGAACTCTTACGCACGTTCTTCAGGTGGGCCAAGACTCCCAGGTGCCTATGGCCTTAATCTCACTAGATGCAGAAAAGACTTTTGATAGAGTACACTGGGAATTTCTCTGGGCCACTCTCCAGAGAATGGGCTTTCCGGAAACTTTTATCCATTGGATCCAGATGGTATACAAATCTCCCACTGCTAGAATTTATTGCAATGGGGTCTTCTCCTCTCGATTCCCCCTGTTTACCGGTACTCGACAAAGCTGTCCCCTATCCTCCTTTCTGTTCAATCTGTATTTGGAACTCCTGTTACTTAGCATTAAGAATTCCCCCCAGGGTCTCAGGTTGTTCAGTTTACCAGCGATCCCTGACTCTATCAGCGTACGCAGATGACATTCTTCTACAGCTGGCCAACCCGGAATCCTCCCTAACACATGCTTTGCAAATTATTGACAGGTTTGGCCAAGTGGCTAACTATAAGTTGAACTTATCCAAATCTGTCATATTTCCATTAAATGCTTCCACTCTCCATACCAACTTTATTCATTTGGTATGAAATGGTCCTCCTCCTCATTTAAATATCTAGGTATACATTTTGTAGAGACCCAGAGGCTCTCAGGAAACTCAATTTGGATGCCCTGTTGGTGAGGATACAGCAGGATCTTCAAGATGGTCACTCTCCCACTATCTTTATAGAATTGAATAAGTATTATTAAAATGAATGTTCTGCCCCGTATTTTCTACCCTTTAAATTTACTGAATATTTGGTTCCCAATAACCTACTTCCAGCAGTTCCACTCGACTCTGTCTAAGTTTACTTGGCAAAGCAAACATCCCAGACGGGCTTTTCTCAAACTTAATCTACCCAAGGAGAGAGGTGGACTCCACCTCCCCAATTTTATGCTATATTACTGGGCGAGTCATCTGTCTAAAATAGGGAGATGGTTTGATGTCAGGCCTGACTCATGTCTGCCCATCTGGCTACAGCTAGAGAGGAGGCTACTAGACACACATAGTCTCTATTCGCCTAGAGTTTTTTTATTGCACCACCTCTGCGCTACCTCCTCCTTCTTTACAAAGCTCGGCTGTAGGGGTCTCCATAAAGGTTTTGACCCAGTGCTGGAATTTCTTTAACATTTCACCCAAAAAGGATATGGCACAACCTCTCACTTCAAACCCCAACATTAAAATAGGAGGCTCTCCGCTTTCCCCAGATTGGCTTCCTCAGCTACAGGACTCCCCTGTGGAAAGCCTGTTTTCTCAGGACTCCCTCCTTTCATCATCTGATATCAGGGCCAATCTGAATATTCCTCAGAAATATATATTCAGAATCTTCCAGTTGAGACATCTTATTGTCTCCACTTTTGGGACTACGTTTAAACCGTCCCAGATCAGGCCCTTCCTAGACCAGATACAGGAACATGCTAACAAACCCCATGGAATTTCTAAGATCTACTCCGTTCTATTGGAGAGCAAACACCCTAATGCACTTACTTGGGCTAAAATTTGGTTATCCTTCCTACCAGACTCCTCTCTGATCTGGAAGCAGATTTGGGTGGACCTGCACAGATACCTTACTCAAGACAGACACAGGTTAATCCAATATCATATTTTAAATAATCTCTACTATACATCTGTTAAATTGGCCAAGTTAGGTAGAATACCCTCGAATATTTGCACGCAGTGTGGGACAGCTGAAGGGAGCCTAATACATGTTCTCTGGCATTGTGACAAAGTGGCTCCTTTATGGAACACAATCCAGTCCAAGTTAGACCCACTCTTGGGTTTGAGTGAGTTGTTTACTATTGAGATATGTATCCTAGGAATCTTCTCCAATATCAAAGTCTGGGAATGCAGATTTCACATGGCTTTAATTTCTATGGTAGTTAAGAGGCTGGTTCTTAAACACTGGGTGGATCAGTTGGTCATATTGTATGCTGAATGGATTAAAGAAATGTCTCTTTGTTTAAATACTGAGAAGTTAATAGCTAGCTCCAGGAATTGCATGACCTCTTTCAACCTGAAATGGGGCAAGCTATATGCATTATATTTGAACTAAGACCCACGTAATACTTACCTCTGACTATTTAGGCTTTTACTATCCTTGTTGCTCTCTTTTATTTGTTTTTCTGAAGTCTGGTGTTGCTAGACAGCTAATTATTTTGCTACCTTCTTAACATGCTGGATATAAAATAAAGAATAAAGGCACACCCAGGGGTGGGGGAGGAAATTAGGGTGGGGGCAGGGGTCGGGTAAAACAGTATGTTATTTCCTTTTCTGGTTTATTTGTGCTAATAATTTTATGGTGTCTTTTCTCCACTAATGGTTTTTGGGGGTTATGTCCTGACTCAGCCTTATCTTAATTTTCACTTTCTGTCAATTAAAAATCTAATAAAGATGTTGAATTTCAAAAAAAAAAGTGGGAGCAGGGCAGAGGCAGGAAACTACAGACCAGTTAGTTTGACTTCAGTGGTAGGGAAAATGATGGAATCACTTCTTTTTTTTTTTTTTGCATTATATGTTTATTGAATTTTCCAACCATAACAAAAGCAAACACAAATTTACCCTACAAAAACATATTTACACATAGAAATACATAAAACTCCATCACCCCTAGAATTTTAGTACATTATTATTATTGTGTCAATCCCCTTAACATATTTCCTTCTCATATCAATTTATTAAGTTGCCCTTCCCCTACTCCCTACCCTATTACCACCCCCCTCTGGACAAAAGAAAGTCAGATCTCCAACTAATTACACAGACGGACATCCCCCCCCCCCAAAAAAAAAAAATTCTCTACATCTTGTCTCTCACCTAAGCTCCCTCTGTCACATCCTACCCAATGTGCCCTCTCTTACCTCCCCGGCCCACTCTTCTCCTTCCTCCTCCATCTCACTCATCTCTTCCTTATCCCTGTAGCCCTTTCTCCATCGTCTCCATTTCTCCTGGGGGCAACGAGGATAAATATGTTCCCCAGAACTGGTCCTCTCTATTCTTTGCCCCATAATATACCCTTTCCATCCCTAGGGCTTGTAGACACAAACTTTTCCACTGTTGAATAGTTGGAGTCTCATTTGTGACCCAAGTATTTAAAATACACTGTCTGGCTAAAGCAACTACTATCCGTACCCATCCCGGGAGAGGTCTCCACTCCTCCTCCTCTGAATCATCCACCCCGAACAACATCACAATTGGGCTTTTCTCCACCTGCTTCCCCCACACTCTGCCAATTCCCTTGGCTACATCAGTCCAAAACTTCCTCAAGGACCGACACCCCCAGAAGCAGTGTATGTACGTACCCTCCTCTTCTTTACACCTACCACATAATGGCAAGACCTGGGGACGGAATTTATGTACCATGTTTGGTGGTCAGTAAAGCCTATGCAGCAATTTATATTACGACTCCTGGTATTTATTATAGATCAGCAACCCTTTATGCATTTTTAACAATAGCTCCCAACCCTGGTCTGGTATCTCCCTTTCTAAATCCCTGTTCCACATTTTCCTGGTCTTGCTAGTAAGGTCTGGCAGGTACTGCCGACCCATTCTTGCCGCCTTACCTATTATACCCCTCTTCCCGCCTTGTACTAAGAACCATATGTTCTAAAGGAGAGTCAACTATTCTGCTTCTGCCAATTGCTCTCACATAATTCCTTGCCTGGAAGATCCTGAACATACCCGACCCCACATGGTCACCAATCTCCTCTCCCGACATCATCCTTCCTTGTTTCCATAGGTCCCTTACACATTTGATTCCCCGCTTCTCCCATAACAAAACACCTACATCCTCTAAACCAACTACAAACCCCGGATTCCCCATCAATGGGAGTAACAGCGTCTCTTCCCCAGACTTTACCCCCACCCATTTCAACATCTGCTCCCATCCTTCCAATACTGTTATTACCAGCGGGTTTGGCTTCCCCTGTCTCTTGTATGCCTTCTTACCTCTTCTCAGATAAGCAGAGATCCTCACCCCCTTCTCCCCTTCCTTCAAATCTATCCAACCAGCCTCTGGCGGCCTGTTTACCCAGTCCCCCAGGATCCTATAATGCATGGTCAGGGCATAATTCCTTAAATCAGGCATATTCAGACCTCCCCTCTCCCCATCTGCCCTTGGTCTCCGAAGACTCGCTCTGGTTTTTTTCCCTCCCCACTTAAATCCAGCAAAGGCCTTGTCAATTTTCTTCAGATCTTTCTTATTTAAACCCATTGGCAACATTTGCATCAAGTATAGGATCCTAGGCAAAGTATTCATTTTTATCAAGTTTATGTGTCCCATCCATGACATAGGTAAACTACACCATCGCCTCAGCTCCTCTTCTATACTGTGCACCATCGGGGTGAAGTTTAATTTATATAGTTGACCTACCTCATGGCCAATGCGGATCCCCAGATAAGTAAACTCCGCCTTTGCCTTCCTGAGGCCTCAGGCCGTATCACCAAACTCTTTCTCTGTTTCCCCCCACATCATTATTTCCGATTTATGGATATTTATTTTATACCCAGAGAATGTTGTGAATTGCTCTATGATTGCCAATAGTGGGGGAACAGATCCAGCCGGGTCTCGAACGTACAAAAGCATGTCATCTGCATACAATGTGATCTTATGTTCTTTCCCAGACCCCCCACTACTCCTTTTATTTCAGCCAGATTTCTGATTTCTATGGCCAGTGCAAACAGCAATGGCGATAGGGGACACCCCTGTCTAGTAATCCTATGGATGGTGACCTTTCCAGTTAAACTTCCGTTCACTAATACTCTTGCTTCGGGAGCTTTAAACAGACCCTCTACTAACCCTATAAATCCCTCCCCAAGCCCGTACCTACGGCGAGTATCAAACAGGTAAGGCCATTCTATGCAGTCAAATGCCTTCTCGGCATCCATTGTTAAAACCGCTATATTTTTTTGACCGTAAGAGGCTCTCCACACCACATTAAGTAGTTTCCTCATATTATAATGCAAGTTTCTGCTATGACAAACCCGTCTGGTCGGATGCACCAAATCCGGAGCACCGACCAGCCTCTGGCAAAACCTTGGCCAAAATTTTAGCGTCACAATTTAATAAACAGATCGGCCGGTAGGAGCATTCCTGCTCATCCTTCCCTGGCTTAGGGACTAAACAGATGACTGCCTCTCTGAGCGACCTCGAAAGGTCCCGCCTCCCTTAGCCTCAGAAAGACTTCGGCACAGGGATCTACTATCTGCCCCTTCATTACTTTGTAAAATTCTATGGGAAACCCATCTGGTCCACTGGCCTTCCCCTGTTTCAAACAATGTATTGCCTGTCTGATTTCAGATTGGGAAATCTCCTCCCCCAGCAGCTTTTGTTGCTGCTCCGTTACCCGAGGGATTTTAACTCCACCCAAGAACTGCTTTATGCTTTCTTCGGTGCCAGTACACTCCGCCTGATAAAGCTACTTGTAAAATTGGTCAAATCTGGTCCTGAGTCCCTATCCCTCCATAGTTTTCCATCCTTGTCCTTAACTCCAGCTATGCTTGTGTAGACACGCTTACCCTTTATTAACTGGACCATTAATGGGCCTGACCTGTTCCCCCACTCATACAGGCGACTTCAGGCTAACATCCTATTGTTCTCCCCCAAGAAATGCATTCAATGCCTCCTTCATAGCCTTCAAATTCTGGACCCTCTCTTCTGTTGATCTTTCAATTGCCGCCCTTTCCCACCTTCTAACCTCATCTTCTAATTCCATCCGGGTGGCTTCTCTTTTTCTTTTATATTGTGCCACAAATCTAATAATGGCTCCCCTTAAAAACGCTTTCCCAGCCTCCCAATATATCCCTGGGGATTCCACCGAACCCTCATTGGTCTCCTTAAACAACTGCCACTGTTGATCAAGGTACTCTATAAATTCCTTTTTCCCTAACAGATACCTTGGAAACTTCCAGGGTGGAGGCCCTTCTTTCTGTTCATTTAGTTCCAATACCATCCGGACCATAGCATGATCCGAGAGGATAATGGGACCATGCTCACATTTATACACTCTACACAACCAAGGGCGAGGGATGTATATATAGTCTATCCTAGACCAGGTTCTGTGTGGGTTGGAATAAAACGTAAACTCCTTCTCTACCGGGTGTAATGCATGCCAGCCATCAATCATGTCTAAATCCATCACCCCCTCCTGCCAGAGTTTCAACCTCCCCCCCGTGCTTGCACTTCCCCTCCTAGTGGTCCAATTCACCTTGCATAACTGCATTAAATTCCCCCCCCCATGATCAACCCTTCAAATTTCTCCCTAACCAAAACATCCAGAATCTCCTGGTAGAAGGCCGGGTTAAAAACTGAAGGGGCATACACACTCCCAAAGGTAATCTTCTCCTCCAATAATATACCTTCTACAAAAATGAATCTGCCCTCCCTTTGGTCTGCCACCACTCTTGTGCAAGTGAAGGGAATCATTTTACCTATCAGCACGGCCACTCCTCTTTTATGCGAACTATAAGATGACGCATAACATTTACCCACACAACCTCTTTCCAATTTTCTATGTTCCTGACTAGTTAAGTGCGTTTCTTGTAAAAGGGCAACCTGGGTATCCTGTCTGCGCAAAGCTGTCAGGATACTTGTACGCTTAACTGGAGTCTAAATCCCTTTCACATTCCAAGAGGTGACCCCCAGCATTCTCTGCTTAACCATTTGACCAGGGCATATTTCCCTCCACCCTCACTGCCACCTTTTCTTTGAGCCCTTGTCCCATCTCTCCAAGATGAAAATAATTTCTGAGCCATTTCTATATATTTCACATTTTCCTGTTGCTAAGGATAAGAGACTTTCAGATCTTATAACATAGACACTAAAACTTAACATTAACAAATACCTCCCCCCCGCACCCCTCCCCTTCCACCATACCTTCAAAACCCCTCCCCTCTATTCCCCATCTAATTTTAGAAACTAATCGCATCCCTGCCATTCAACTTCTGGAATGGCCTTTGCCTCTTACAACAGACGTCCCGTACCCCCACTCCCTTCCCTGCTACCCTTCATTTGGCATCCATTGTTACAACTATTAGTAGAGTAACATATTTAAACATTTGAACCATTTAACCAACGTAACTAGCTCCCCTCTACTATCGCCTCCCCTCCCCCGCAGGATTCCACCCCCTCGGCAGTTCTTCTGTTCCCTTTCCTCCAGAGTACATGCACATATCTTAAGACGAAAGTGCAGAGGCCTCAGGGGCACCGACGCTACTCTGCAAATTCATGCAGCGTCAGCCCACCCCCCAGACCCCCACTTACCATACCTCCGTGATGCTTCCACAATCGCCAGCATAAGTCGAGCACCTCCTCGCTTGTAAGTCCCTTCACATGTGGGTACAACTTCCCCACAGTCCTTTCTCTCTGCTGGCACTATGTTTAGCCAAATAACCTCGGAAGCCGCCATTCCCCCTCAATAGCTTGCTAAGTGCTCAGGGCTGTTACATATACATTGCTTGCCACCGAGTCCACTATAGTTCCAGCAGGGTTCCTTAGAGGGGAAGCAGAAAAACAGTAAAGAACCAGAGGGTGCGAAGAAAAACATTTTTTAACATTTAACAACCAAGTATGTAAC
The DNA here is from genome assembly GCA_016271365.2 of Neoceratodus forsteri. Lineage (NCBI taxonomy): Eukaryota > Metazoa > Chordata > Ceratodontiformes > Ceratodontidae > Neoceratodus > Neoceratodus forsteri. Next base: position 913,620,141 of record CM028136.1, read on the forward strand.
CATATCAGTCATTTCCATTAGGTCCCAACAGCAGTTTGATCCTCCTCATGGTCACCACGACTCCTCCACTTCTCTATCTTACTGTAGTCAGCCCGCTTTTTTCTTTAGCTCTGTTACAAATGCTGCTGCTCTCTCCAGCTCCCAAAACGTATAGGTCACCCCTTCGTGTTTCACTTTTAAAATTGCTGGGTAAATCAGAAAGCACTCCACTTTTAGCTCTCTCAATTGTGCCACAACAGGGTTAAATGTAATCTTGCATGAGAAACAGCCTCTCTCCCTCATATTTAAGCTCCTTCACTCCCGGGTAGGCCTGAAGCATCTCCTCCCGGTCTTGGTAATTGTGAAACCGGAAAATGATTTGCCTAGGAGGCTGCCCTGCAGGTGGTCACGCTGCTACCGCTCTATGGGCTCTTTCTAATTTTAGCTTCCCCCTTTTCAGTTTCATGCCCAGCATAGATGGAAGCTTCTCTGCACAAAAAGACAAAATATCGGGGCCTTCTTTGCCCTCTGGAAGTCCCCAGAGGCAAAGATTCAGATGCCTGGCATAATTCTCCTGGCAATCATGAAGCTCCGTGAGGTCTGCTCTTTTTCACGTTTGGCCATGCGAGCAGCCATGGGGTCCATTTCATCCTTGAGCCTCGATACTCTTTCCTCCATTTCAGTAACCCGTGTTGCCTGCGTGGCCACTTGCTCCACCAAACTCTGCAGGTGGTTACCAATTTTATCTTCCAGCTTGCTCCACTTCTCCTCTAGCGCTTCCACCACCTGTTCAGAAACCTCTCGTCCAAGTAACGCCATTTCGCTGCCAAGAGTGAAATCAGGCCCGTGGTGTCTGAGGGCTTTGCAGCCGTCCTTTTCCCTTGACTTTTCGCCACAGTTCTTTGATTTTTCCCCAGAATGGGGAAGCAAATATTCTTCCATGCTTTTGACTCTCTCAATTCTCGTCACTCTAGTACAATTACCCAGTCGGATGCTCCTAAAATTTATAATTTATTTAACGCAGAGTTGGGAGCAGCGGGAACCCACGTCTTCACAATAGGCTGCTCATCAGCGCCCCCCAATGGAATCACTTCTGAAGGAAAGAACTGTTGAGTACCTAGAGACCAGTGGGACATAGGACCCAAGGCAGCATGGTTTCACAGCAGGAAGCTCATGTCAGACAAACCTAATAGATTTCTTTGACTGGGTGACCAAAGTAGTAGACCAGGGAGGAGCTGTGGATATGGCCTACCTAGATTTTAGCAAGGCATCTGACACAGTCTCACACAAAAGATTAATATACAAGTTAGCCAGCCTTGGAGTGGGTCACAAGGTGGTAGCCTGGATAAAATACTGGCTGGACAACAGGAGGGGGGGTAACTAGCGGGGTACCGCAGGGTCTGGTACTGGGACCAGTCCTCTTTAATGTCTTTATAAGTGACATTGGAGAGCGCCTGGAAGGAAAGGTCTCTTTGCAGATGACACAAAGATCTGTAACAAGGTTGATGCACAAGGTGGGGGTGGAAAGGATGAAGAGAGACTTGGCAAGGTTGGAGGAATGGTCAAATATGTGGCAGCTCAGATTCAATGCAAAGGAGTACAAGGTAATGCATCTGGGAAACAAAATCCAGGGAAGAGTACACAATGGGGGGGGATGAGTTAATAACAACAACAAAAATCGAAAGAGATCTAGGAGTAATTATATCAGATGACCTAAAGGTGGGCAAGCAATGTGAGAAGGCAGTAAGGAGGGCTGGGTGGGGGGTACTGGGATGCATAGGGAGAGGCATCAACAGTAGAAAACAGGAAGTTGTTATCCCTCTGTACAGACAGTTGGTGAGACCCCATCTGGAGTACTGCGTGCAATTCTGGAGACCCTATCTCTGCAAAGACATAGACAGACTGGAGGCTGTTCAGAGGAGGGCAACCAAAATGGTGCAGGGTCTGCACCAAAAGACATACGAGGAGAGTCTAATGCATCTCAATATGTATACCCTTGAGGAAAGGAGGGAGAGGGGGGACCTGATATAAACTTTCAAGTATCTCAAGGGAATTAAAGTACAAGAGGGTAGCATCTTTCAGATGAAGAGATGTGCAAGAACAAGGGGGCACAATTTGAAGACAGAAGGGGGACGGCTCAGAGGTAATGTTAGAAAGTATTTTTTCACAGAGGGTTGTGGATGCATGGAACAGCCTTCCTGAGGAGGTTGTGGAGTCAGGCACAGTGGGAGAATTCAAGAAGGCATGGGACAGGCATAAGGCAATTCCTGTGGGGGGTAGGAGGAAGTAAGCTGTTGATTAACTAGAATCTGCCTGGTTAAACAGAATATGCCTGGTTAAATAAAGTGATTGATTGATTGATTATCCATCAGGTAGGGGAAATGGGCAGACTAGGTGGGCCAAGTGGTCCTTATCTGCCGTCAAATTCTATATTTCTATGTAAGCAGCACTGATAATGGGGAATGTAAGCTGACTGAACGCTGACACGATAGTGCTGACCGCTGCCACTTACAGCTCCCTTTGGAGATGTATTACAACGGCATTTAATTTAAATAAAATGACTACTGCAGTTTAAGACTCGCTGTTCCACTTAGGCACACTGTGCGATCATCGTTGAGTCCTCAGTAAGTTAGGCTTTAGAACATACAACAGGCACCATGGTGAGGGACATCTAGGTCATGAACATTTATTATATGTATTCTTTCCTATGCCACATGTGTAGAAAAGGGGGAAAAACAGACAGCATATGATGGTCATTGTACTGACAGACGTTATGCTGCGTGTAACACTGTTTTGACAGAATGTTTGTTAGTGCTGTTTGCTCACAGACTTTTACCTGGAAACTGACAGAAAAGGAACCATTATGTACAGGACACTATTATGGGGAAGAGATAAGGTGCGTACTGTGCCATGGATTACTTGAGAATTAGTCCATGGTCATCTGGGAACGTGATGCAGGGGCCCTTTAAATAATTGTACTCTGACTTCAAAGTTCTCATGGATCCATATTTTCTTTTAATGTCTCCCCTGTTTCGCTCTGTTCTAGAGCTTGTTCACGTTTTTTTCTAGAAAATATACACAAATCCTTAATTATTTTCATTAACATTCATCCTATTTGATTTTTACATTCTGTTTATAAAACATTAATATTTGTTCACACATTTACCACTCTGTTCTGTTCAAGCTTGTATATTGCTTTTATACTTTGTGATTTCCTTTCCTGAGATGGCACCTATGGGTTACAAAAAAATTATTGCTGTTCCCATTTGGCTTATACTTTAATTTTTATTTTGATTCAAATATGTGACCTTTCACCATTTAACAATACTCTGCATGCTTTTATGTTTCTTCTGTATAAATAACCTGACACCCCATTCCTGTGGGCATATTACCTCATGATCTTTCTGTTTTGCTCATATTTACTTATAAAACATCTTTTACTTCTGTTCTACTCTGTGACCTGAAAGACATATGTCGTTTGTTTCATGTAACTATTTTCTGTTACTAAAAGCTTATTTCAGTATAACTTCATGCATTGAATGTTTTTTATGCAATAGCTTACCCTCTGCTAATGTTGCAAACTGCATGTGGTTTCCTAGGAGTTTCAAAATGGTGTGTGTTTGTTATTTTTTTTGTTAGTTGTTTAACCAGGACTAGCACACTAAGCTGAAAGCTATTTTACAGGTGCGACCTGGGAGCACCGGGAAGTTAAGTGACTTGCTCAGGGTCACACAATCTGCAAGTGGAAGCTGTGAGATTCAAACCAAGGTCTAGTCTGCTGGATGTCACCAGATTTGCAGCTCAGAGCCTTAAACCACTACGCTATACTGCCTCCCTAAAACTTGCAAGTTTGAAAGCCGAGGTGCTGCCTTCTTCTTGGTCCGTTCATAAATTCTCGTTGGAGTGATATGTCACTCCCTTGTACTACCATGTGAACAGGACATTGCTTAGCAACAGTACACCTCCGGTGTTGCCCGAAGAATGGTTTTATGAACAGAACATTTCCTGCCAGAATGTGGATGAAGCTACTGTGCTAGTCATTCATTTTACTTTTCTTTTTAGTTAAACATCTCCAATGCCCAAATGAAGGAGTACCTTATTGTCTTAGCAGTACTCACACTGCATTTACATCTTTTTTTATATTAACAGGAGTTCAAGCTGGCAATGGACTGGGTACGAGGCATAGTTTGGGGAGGGGCATGGAAACGTACACAACCATTTCTGGCTATCTATTTCTTAATTTTGTTTGGAGTCACGGTCTGTGAACTGAATCAAACCTGGACTATCCAACCGTGTTCAGGGATCTGTGAACATTCCTGAGGATCAAGCCTCTTAAGGACCCTTCAATCATCATCTAATATATGATGGTACAGGGTTTTTTCTGTAATTATAGGAGTTTGTTTTAATTTGTGGGGTGTGTTGTTCACCTGTCGGTCTCCAGCCAGGCAGGAGTCGCCTTGGGTGCTTCCTAGGGAGCTGGGGGAGACCAGGGCCTCTTCTAGGTTGCCTTGGGGTCAGCTGTAGTGCTGACCTGCGAGACAACTTTGGCTGTTAGCTGCTGTCAGTGGGGCAATACTCCCTGCAGAAACATATTTGTCTCCTGATAGTATTTTATTGCTTCGATAATTAATTACTGGCATCTGAGGAGCAGTCGCTGGAAGATTTTTGGATTTTTGTTTGCTTATTTGAATCTCCAAACTTTCTGCTAAGACTTTTCTGACTCGTCTGGACTTTATCGTTGGAACACCAGAATACTGTTCTAGTCTTTATTAATTATTGGACTATAGGTAGTGAGAGTGATGGTTATTTATTTTATTACAAATTTGAATTTGACTCCCTGCCATGTGAGAGGTGGTGTTGGGAGATTATTTAATATTTTTAGCATTTGCTGCATGTGAGAGGTGCTGCACTGTCTTAAGATATAAAATTGTTTTAAAATTCAAATTTGTTTAATATTTAATAAGTTATCTTACTGTGTTTTAAATTATCGGATTTCTATTTTAATTTTATTGTTTGGTTATTTTTGAGTTGATTTTTGGTTTATGTTAGCTTCTTGGTTTACTCTCCTTCCTCTGTGAGAGAGAGAGAGTCAGTTAATGAGTGTGGTATTTTTAGGTTTATTATTAGGTTTATTTGGTGATTTATTTAATAATGACGGTTGGGCATTATTCCCCACTAGGCTCAGGAACTTAGGTCGCTTTAGAGTGCCCACCATTATCCATCGACACCTATTTTTAGGTGTTGGGCATTGAGCATTCTAAAGAAGCGAGGATGAGTGGAAACTGGGCCTTGTGGGGACAGGAAAGGAGGAGGCAGTTGGGGTTTTGAGGTCAGAAGGCGTCCTGGGGGCGAAATGGGTCAAGATAGAGGTTGCTCTTATCTTGTCCCCATACCAGAGTCCGAAGATATCAGACAGGTACGAGGTCTTCCCGACATCTCATCCTGCCTTGGCGGTGTTGTGCAATACCAGATCTATAAAAAACAAGACAGCTATTGTAGCTGATCTTGTTGGGTCAACTGATCTGACTTGCATTACGAGACCTGGCTGGATGAAAATGCTGGCCCCATATTGGCCTTGGCAACTCCAGCTGGGTTCTCGGTAATACACCGTCCAAGGCAGGATCGTGAGGGCGGAGGTGGCCATTATGTTTAAATCTGAACTGGGCCTTGTGGATGTTCCATTGGGGAACACCAGATCTTTGGAATATATCCTGGGCGAGGGTGCAGGTTGTGGGATTCTCTCGTCTACCGTCCACCAGGTGATGGCGGTAATTCCTACAGGAAGTTGCAGACTTCATTGATCGACCTTAGGTTGAGGTTTCCCAGATTAATACTTCTGGCGACTTCAACGCTTGGGTCGACGATGAATCTCTCATTTTGGTCAAAGTCTCTCCAGTTGATGAATACACTGGGCCTGACACAGGTTGTTACCACCTCCACCCATATAGGAGGTCATTCACTAGATCTGGTCTTTCTCTTGGGTATGGAGATCACTGACCTGGGGTGGAACCAGTCAGTTGGTGGACCATTACACCATAAGGTTCAGCTTCAGGGCCTCTAATAGGTCTGCCTCACGGAGATGGTCCAATACCGCCCTTTAGGGTATTGGCCCAGTGACCTTCGGCGGTGCTGGACCTATCGAGTTTGTCGGGTGAATGCATGAGTCAGATGATCTTGTACTTGCCTATAATAAGACTGTGGGAGATGCACTGGACAAAATTGCTCCTGTTCGTGTTCGGCCTCTCACTATCCGTCCAAAGGAGTCCATGGTTTGATGGCTCCTTGAAGGAATTAAAGCAGTAGGCCGAGAAGGCGGAGAAACCTGGCGGAAATCAGGCCTTGATGTTGACAGGCTTAGATTGTTAACCCATTATGATGGCTACCAATCAGAAATCACTAGTGAAGGCAGAATTCCTGTCCAGAGAGATTTCTGCTGAAAAGAATCGACCGCTCAACTTTTCCGGACTGTGGACAGGCTGTGCAATCCAGTCTGTCTTCAGCCTAGAGAAGCTTTTCTCAACTTAGATGTGAGGAGTTCGCTCGCTTCTTTGCAGATAAGGTTCCCGGCATCAGGTCGACATCGGTCTGACCTCTCCTTCGGAGATTCACGGTGGACAACTTGGTGGTACTTAATCCTCGGCCTATCTGGTTGGATTTTTACCGCCGGAATTCGCTGACATTGTGAAGATCATCAAACAATGCGTCCAACTAGTTGTAGTTTGGATCCGGGTCCTACACCTCTGTTAGTAGGTTGTGTGAAGTTATCTACCCAATCCTTGCTGACATTGTCTGGAAATCCTTGGAGAGGGTTTTCCTAATCCCTTAAGGAGGCAGTAGTTCATCCACTCCTTAAAAATCCTCCTTGGACCCAGACTGTCTAGCCAACTACCGACCTATCTCTAACCTGCCATTTGTTGGTAAGGTTATTGAAAAAGCAGTTGCACTGCAATTGGATGAATATCTCACCTCATAATGTCTATGATACTCTCAATCTGGCTTCAGGAAAAGGCATAGTACTGAGACTGCCCTTGTTCGGGTATTGAGTGACCTCCTAATGGGCAGAGATCGAAGGCTTGTACCAGTCTGGTCCTTCTTGATCTTTCTGCTGCATTTGACACTGTAGACCATGAGGGTGCTATTGGAGGCGACTGCGGGTTTTTTGTGGGCTGTCTGGTACAGTCCACGAATGGTTTCGTTCTTACCTCAATGGTAGGTCTCAGAGAGTCGTCACCGGAATTTATTCCTCTGACGCCTTCTCCCTACCATGTGGGGTACCTCAGGGCTCCATTGCTCCCATGTTGTTTGCAGTGTATATGCTGCCATTAGGAGAAATCATCAGGAGATACAGCTTGAGTTTTCACTGCTATGCAGATGATACTCAGCTGTATCTATCCTTTCTCCCCGATCAGAGTGATGCACTCTCCGTACTTAACAACTGCCTGGATGAGATCATAATTTGGATGAGTTCGAGCTGGTTAAAACTTAATCCGGATAAGACCGAGGTATTGGTTGTGGGCCCAGGTCATCCTGGGAGGTTTAGATCTGGGACATCCATCAGGCTTATTACTTGGTGGGTACCGCTCTCCAGCTCTCGACAGGTCAGAGAAATCTGGGCGTTATTTTTGATATGACGGTCTGACCCTGAAATCACAGGTGTCAGCTGTTGTCAAATCCTCTTTACCATCTGAGGAATATCGCCTGGGTGAAACATCTGATTCCACAGGAGGACCTTCCGACTTTGGTTCACGCCTTTGTTACCACCCGTTTGGACTACTATATTCCCTATCCCTAGGGCTACCAGGGATTGATATCCGCCGCCTGCAGCTGGTGCAGAGCAGCTGCGGCCAGGCTTTGACTAGGACTCCAAGAACCAGTCATATTATACCTAGCCATGAACTGCACTGGCTGCCTGTCTGTCGCGAATCACCTTAAGGTTGGTTTACTAACCTTTAAAGCCCTACGATCAGGGACCCGGTTACCTGAAAGATCTTCTGATTCCCTATTGCCCCTCCGCTCCGTAATGAGGATTGCTAGAGATTCCCAGGGTTCGTTTGAAGTTGTCAGGATCTCGTGCTTTTTGCCTTTCAGCTCCTACCCTGTGGAATTCTCTACCTCATTGGTTGAGAGAATGCCCGACCGCTGACAGTTTTAAAATTGCTTTAAAAACATATCTTTTTAATTTGGCTTTTTCTTTATAGTTTGATTGTTTAATGTTGGTTTCTATTTTATTATTATGTATAGCGCCTTGATTTTGAAAGGCGCTTTATAAATAAACACGAATTGAATTGAAATTGAATTAATTATTAGTGTTAGTTTTTCGTTTTCTTCTTTTGCATGCTGGTTACTGTTATAACCTTAAATGTACTCTTGTTATATTATTTTACCCTGCCCTTTTTCTTAGTTTGTTGGTTCTGCTCCCCTCAAAGCCCCTGGACCAGTTGTCATTATTCTGACGTGCCCTTTTTCCTAGTTTCTTGGCTTGCTGGTTCTGATCCCTTCAGGGCCCCTGGATCAGTTATCATCATAAAATATATGGCCTAGTTTCCCTCAGGTGCACACCTACCAGTTAATGTCTATATTCATTCCTATACTCAGTTGTAATGTTTTTAAATAAAAAATCCACTTCATTTCTATATGCTCTAGTTTTCTTTTATAATTATCCCCGCTCTCCGGTGGGGGGGGGACCACTTCCAACCCCAAAATCTGAGCGACGCTCCTGTGTGCCCTTCTCGACTGAAATGTTGTGCTACTGGAGAGCGTTCATCATTTCTTCTAATGTCCCCCTTCTGTTCTTGTATTCTAACCTTGAGCTCTCTTGGTTTGCCCTACATATAGTTGGTTACACGGGCACTGGATAACATACACTACCCCTTCTGTTGAACAATCTGTGTGTTTCTTGATTCAAATTTCTGATTTGTATGTGCAGTTGCAGCAAGGAATGACACCCAGTGGTCGATGCTCGGTATGTGGGTATACAAGCAAAAAAAGCACATTCAACCACTCACGTACAAATCAGAAATTTGACATCACGGAACACAGACTGCTCAACAGAAAGGGTGGTGTAAGTTATCCAATGTCACTAGTAAATCAGTTTGACCCCCGGCTTGATTTAAATGACAGTGGCACTGATAACACAACAGAAAATATAAGTAGTCCGATACAAAATACTGATACATTAGAAGGAAAATTGAACCCGACTACAAACACCCTCACTACAAATGTCAATGTGAACAGTATCAATCAACTAGTGAGCCCCTATTAAACCTATATGATGAAACTACCCAAAACATTGATGATATGCAACTGGAAGCTCATAATCCATCACAAGAGGTAATACTGTTCGGCGACTCCATTAGAAAACATCTGGACAGGGCAATATGCAACCCGGAGAAATCTACAAGAACAGTATCCAGTTTTAGTGGGGCAAGGATCAGGGACATCACATATATGACAGATAACATACTCAAGAATACTACTGAGAACCCTTTAGTCATAATACATGCAGGGGCAAATAACTCATTCTCTGAAACAATACAAACAATTAAAGAAGATTTTGTGGCACTAGCCAATAAACTAACTGCGAAGTAATCATATCTTAAATTCTTGCAATACCAAGAGCAAGTAGACAACTAAAAATAAGAGATCTAAATAACTGGTTAAGGAAGCAGTGCTTGACTCAAAATATGTTATGTATTACGCACTGGGAGGAATTTTATGGAAAACCCAACCTCTTCTGCTGGATGGACTACACCTGAGCAGAAGTAGCAGTAAACTGTTAGGTGACCACATGATAACAGTTATTAATAAATATTTAAATTAGAATCAGAGATTGCCAAGAAAGAGGAGTGGTTGTACCACAGTGGGCTCAGGGAGGGTGAGGGTGGTGGAACAGAGGCGCAACCCTCCAGCTGTGCCTCCCACAATTCATTTGCCACTCTGGCAGAGCATGGTTCCTCTATGGAGCCACCCACAGTGGAGACCAAGGAGGATGCTGGGAACCTCCACAATGGAGACCCACAGGGGTGTGGCACAGGACCCCACAGGGTAAGGAAACAACTCCTGGTGGGGGACTCAATTGTTGGGGGTAGAACTGGAGGGAGGGAAGGGAGGTAAGGTGCCTGCTCAGCGCCATGGCTTGGAGGGACAGAAATGAATCCTCAGGATCGTGGGGCAACTGCAGCAGGGGAATGAGCTGGATGTCATTATCCACCTAGGGACAAATGACCTGGCTGAGAATAGGATCAGAGCAGTGCAACAGCAGTTTGTGGAGTTGGGGAGGGGCCTTAGACAAGTAGCACACGGTAACTTTCTCTGAAGTGCTACCTGTCTATGACATGGACGAGGCTAGGGTACTCCGCACCATGGGATTCAATGACTGGTTTAAAAACTGGTGCAGAGCTCAGGGATCTGGCTTCATTGGGGACTGGGGCTCCACCTGGAGAGATGCAGGCCTATAATGGTGCGATGGTCTGCATCTATCCAGGAGGGGAACCAGGATCCTAGGTGATAGGTTTAAATGCTTCATTGGCAAGCATTTAAACTAGCCATGGGGGGAGGCACTGAAAAGGAGAAGGGAAATCCTAGCCCCACCCCCCAAAATCAGGGTAGTTAGTGAGGTAAACACCAAGATAGAGCAGTTGAGAGGAGAAGAGCAGGGTAAATGGACAAAAGACAAAGGCAGTAAGGACAGGGATGGAGCAAAAAAATAAAGCCATAAAAAATGGAGGGTAATGAGTACCGATGCCGTAGCCTCAGGTAAAAAGCTCTCCAAAATGGTGGCCTTGATGGAAGAGGATGCCTGGATATTGTGCCAGTCACAGAAACAAAGGTACACAGAGAACCATGACTGGGATGTCAACATACCAGGGTACACAATCTACAGGAGGGACAGGGAGGGAAGAAGAGGAGGAGGGGGAGTAGCTCTCTATGTAAGGGAAGGGATCAAAGCAACAGAACTAAAGGGTAAACATGGAGGAAAGGAGGCACTGTGGGTCACCCTGGAGACTGGAAATGGCACCACAATCCACACAGGGGTTGTATACAGACCCCCATCTCAGGGGGAGGAAATGGACAAGGAAATGATAGAAGGCATCCTGAGGATGGCAGAGAAAGAGGAGATATTGCTGATGGGGGACCTGAATATGCCAGATGTTAACTGGAGCACCTTTGCTGCAGCCACATCCAAGAACAGGGCCATTCTCGATGCCCTACAGGGGGCATGCCTCAGACAGCTAGTTTTGGAACCCATTCGGGAGGAAGCAATCTTAGACCTGGTACTCTCAAATGGGGACAGAGACAGTCTCTCAGATCTTGAAGTGGGTAGCCATCTGGGAACAAGCGACCACCAAACAGCGTGGTTCACAATAAACTTAGCTGTAGAGTGAAGCCATACAAAAGTGAAGGTACTAGACTTCAGGAGGGCTGATTTTGTCAAAATGGGAGAGTGCCTCAGAAAAGCAGTAGCAAACAGGCAAGAAGGTGGGGTGGAGCAACAATGGGGAAACATCAAAACCGCCATCACAGGCAACAAGACTCTGTGTGAAGCAAATAAACAAATCAAAACGAAAGAAAAAAACATATGTTTCTCAAAAGAAGTGGTGGGGAAGGTTAGGGAGAAAAAGATAGCATTCGGGAAGTATAAAGAAACACAGAAGGAGCAGGACAGAGAACTGTACCAGTTAAAGCAGAAGGAAGCGGGGAAGGCAGTCAGAATAGCAAAGGCCCAAACCGAGGAAAAGATAGCGAACTCGGTTAAGAAGGGGGATAAAACCTTTTATAGGTACATTAGAAAGCAAAGATAGACTAAGGCAGGGATACTGAGGCTGAATAAAGAGGAAGGTGGCTGGGAAGAGAGCGACAGTGAAAAAGCAGGGATACTGAACAAATACTTCTGCTCAGTATTCACAATGGAAGAGCAAGAGGAGATACCTAATCCAATCAACAGAAGCACTCTGGATAGGGGGGTTGATAATAGTCCTTTCACAGAAGAAAGGGTTCCGAAAGAACTCTTAAAACTGAAGGTGGATAAAGCAATGGGGCCTGATGGGATTCACCCCAGAATTCTAAAAGAACTAAGGGAAGAACTAGTAACACCACTGACGACCCCTTTTAATAAATCATGGGAGGATGGTGTGGTACCCGAGGACTGGAGGAGGGCAGATGTGATTCCCCTTCACATTGACCTCAGTGGTAGGGAAAATGATGGAATCACTTCTGAAGGAAATAACTGTTGAGTACCTAGAGGCCAGCGGGGCACAGGACCCAAGGCAGCATGGATTCACAGCGGGAAGGTCATGTCAGACAAATCTAATTGATTTCTTTGACTGGGTGACCAAAGTAGTAGACCAGGGAGGGGCTGTGGACATGGCCTACCTAGACTTTAGCAAGGCTTCTGACAGTCCCGCACAAAAGAATAATAAACAAATTAGCCAGCCTGGGAGTGGGTCCCAGGATGGTAGTCTGGGTAAAACACTGGCTGGACAACAGGACACAGAGGGTATAGTAAATGGAGTCCACAGTGAAGAAAGGGGAAGGTTACTACGGGGTACTGCAGGGTTCAGTACTGGGACCGGTCCTTTTAATGTCTTTATAAGTGACATTGCAGAGGGACTGGAAGGAAAAGTATGTCTCTTTGCAGATGACACTAAGATCTGCAACAGGGTTGATACGCAAGGTGGGGTGGGGTGGAAAGGATGAAAAGGGACTTGGCAAGGTTGGAGGAATGGTCAAATGTATGGCAGCTTAGATTCAATGCAAAGAAGTGCAAAGTAATGCACATGGGAAACAAAAACCCAGGGGAAGAGTACACAATGGGGGGTAAGATACTGACAACAACAAAAATGGAAAGGGACCTGGAGATAGTCATATCTGACAACCTAAAGGTGGGCCAGCAATGTGAGAAGGCAGTAAGAAGGGCTGGGGGGATACTGGGATGCACAGGGAGAGGCATTACCAGTAGAAAACAGGAAGTTGTTGGCCCTTTGTACAGATAGTTGGTAAGACCACATCTGGAGTACTGTGTACAGTTCTGGAGACCCCATCTCCGCAAAGACATAGACAGAGTGGAGGCTGTCCAGAGGAGGGCAACCAAAATGGTGCAGGGTCTGCACCAGAATACATATGAAGAAAGACTAAAGGAGCTTAAGATGTATAGCCTCGAGGAAAGGAGGGACAGGGGGGACATGACAGAAACTTTCAAATTTTATTTATTTTATTTATTTGTATTTTGGATGACACCTTCGAGCCGAGGGCTCTTTTACAAAGGTTCCATGTCAAGGCAATAAGGTACAAAACATAACATGATCATTACAATGGAACTTACAAAAAAAAAAAAAAAAAAAAGACAAATAAGGTTACAATAATAGCAGCCAAAGGCATTGTCAAGGAATTGTGTTGCGAGTTAATTACACATTACAAGCCATAGGCAGCTTAGTGAAGCTTTGTTAGGAGTGGGTCAGTGGGAAAAGAGAAAGAAGAGTGGTGGTGAGGGGGTGGTATGGGAGAGAGAGAGAGAGAGAGAGGGAGGAGGGGAGAAATGATGAGGGCATTGCGTTGGGTATGTGGTAGATGGGGAAACAGCAAGGGAGGAGGAAGGGGGGGATGCAAAGGAGACAGATTCATCCTATACCCCAAGGGAATCAACAAAGTCCAAGAGGGTAGCATCTTTCAGAAAAAGAGATGTGCAAGAACAAGGGGGCACAATTTGAAGATGGGGGACGGGTCAGAGGTAATGTGAGGAAGTATTTCTTCACAGAGAGGGTTGTGGATGCATGGAACAGCCTCCCTGAGGAGGTCATAGAGTCAAAAACAGTGGGGGAATTCAAGAATGCATGGGACAGACATAAGACAATTCTAGTGGGGGGTAGGAGGAAGTAGGCTGTTGGTTAACTAGGATCTGCAGCTTATCCGTTAAATAGGGAAATGGGCAGACTAGGTGGGCCAAGCGGTCCTTATCTGCCATCAGATTCTATGTAATCGCAGGGGGAGGGGCGATTTATAAATACCCCTGTAGAAGAACGTCAACACACAACCCCAAATAACTCTGCGACGAATACCAAACATAATAACATGTTCAGTAAGAACCATTCAAAAGGTAATACACATCTAGGGATTTTCCTTCTGAATGCCAGGAGCCTATGCAATACAACTGAAGAGCTTGAGTACACATTAAAGGAAAAGGACATCACAATATGTGGAGTAACAGAAACATGGACAAAAGACAATGATTGGAACACAGATATTCCTGGCTACTCCAGGTTTTTTAAAAATAGAAATGAATGAAGTGGGGGTGGAGTTGCATTGTATATTAGGTAAGCCCTGAAAGCATATGAAATAAAAGACCACAACAACAGTGAAACCGAGGGTATATGGGCTAGGACTGGACTCCCATCAACGCAACTTACAACAGGCTTGGTTTACCGTTCACCAAGCTTGACAGTAGAAGAAAACTATAAATTATTCACTGAAATAGCAAGGAAAAGACATAATGGGTGATTACATATTAATGGGAGACTTCAACATGCTTAATATTAACTGTTCATTGAATAGTCCCATAGCTCTTGAATCAAATGTTATAGATATAACTATTCAGCAAAACTTGGAACAGCAGCTTAATCTACCCACTAGGGGAAACAATATATTAGACTTAGTTTTTACAAACAGCTAAAGAAAAATTGAAAATACCCAAATACTACCTTCCTTAGAAGATTCAGATCACAATATGGTTAGCTTTAATTACAAAAATAATACTAAATATACAAAAAGTAATACGGCTATCAAAGGCTTTAATAAGGCAGACTATGATAAAATGAAACACTATCTGGAAAATTAGAACTGGCAACAAGGAATTAATACAAACCTGGAAAACACATGGGCAAAAATAAATAAAAACTAACATATTGTATAGATAAATATGTACCCACGAAAACCAAATATTGTAATAAATGCTGTGTTCCGCCATGGTGGAATAATGAGATCAGAAAACAAAAGAAGAAAAATGTATCGAAAATACAAAACAAAAATCCATCAATACAAGTATGGAACACCTACAAAAAATGCAAAAAAAACCAAAAAAAAACAATTAAAAAGCCTAAATGCAGAATTGAACTTAATTTAGTAAATAAAGTTAAGATAACAAGAAACAACTTTACATTTTATATTGGTTCCCTAAAGGGGAAACAGCATGTTACTGGGCCCCTAGTAACTGAAAAGGGTATAATCACGGAGGAAAGAGAGATTGCAGGGGAATTAAATATCTATTTCCTAAGCATACTTGAATCAGATGAAGCTTCTGTTACACCACCAGAAATAATACTAAAGGATTTTCCAGAGTTCAGCACAAATGATGTAGGAACAATAATAAAATCCTTAAAACAGAATAATTTGGCAGGGTCAGATGGAATTCCACAAAGATTACTTCAGGAGTTGAGTAAAGAACTCACAGGACCTCTGACTATCTTGTTTAATAAATCCATCAAACAGGGGAAAACAGTAAAGGATTGGAGGGTAGCTACAGTATCCCTGATCCATAAGGGAGGAAAAAGAGATGACCCAAAGAACTATAGGCCTATAAGCCTCACATCGGTGATAGGCAAAATAATGGAAAGACTCCTGCTGGCACATACAGTGGCGTGAAAAAGTATTTGCCCCCTTCCTGATTTTCTCTATTATTGCATATTTGTCACACTGGATGTTTTCAGGTCTTTAGAGAAAATGTAATATTAGATAAAGGGAACCTGAGTGAACAAATAACACTTGTTTTTTTTTTTAATTTCACTTATTTAATGAAAAAAAGTTAACCAACACCAACTGGCACTGTGTGAAAAAGTAATTGCCCCTTACACTTAATAACTGGTTATGCCACATTTAGCTTGCAATGACTGCAACCAAACACTTCCTATAATTCAATATCAGTCTTTCACATCGCTGTGGAGGAATTTTAACCCACTCTTCCTCGCAGAACTGCTTTAATTCAGTAACATTTGGTAGGTTTTCGAGCATGAACTGCTCGTTTCAGGTCCTGCCACAGCATCTCTATTGGGTTTAAGTTTGGACTTTGACTAGCCACTCCAAAACTTTAATTTTACTTCTTTTAGCCATTCTGATGTGGACTTGCTTTTGTGTTTTGGATCATTGTCTTGCTGCATGACCCAACCACGCTCCAGCTGACGGAAGGATGACTGGACATTCTCCTTAAGAATTTCTGGTACAGAGCAGAATTCATGGTTCCTTTAATTATGGCAAGTCATCCAGGTCCTTAGGCAGCAAAGCATCCCCACCATCACACTACCACCACCATGTTTGACTGTTGGTATGGTGTTCTTACTGTGGAATGCTGTGTTTGCTTTGTGGAGACATTATGGGATCCATGTTGTCAAAAGTTCCACTTTGGACTCATCTGTCCATAGAACATTTTCCCAAAAGGCTTGTGGATCATCCAGGTGCTTCTTGGCAAATGAGATACGAGCATTTATGTTCTTCTTGGTTAGCAGTGGTTTCGCCTTGCTACTCTCACATGAAGCCCATTTTGCCCAGTCTCTTTCTGATTGTGGAGTCATGAACACTGACCTTAGCAGAGGCAGAGAAGCCTGCAGTTCTTTGAATGTTGTTTTAGGATCCTTTGAGACTTCTTGGATGATTTTACACTCCTTGGAGTAATTTTGGCAGGCCGCCCCTCCTGGGAAGGTTCACTACTGTTCCAAGTGTTCTCCATTTGGAGATTATGGCTCTCACTGTGGTTCGATGGAGTCCCAGAGCCTTATAAATAGCATTGTAACCCTTTCCAGACTGATGAGGGCAACAAACTTTTTCTGATCTTTTCAGGAACTTCCTTTGATCATGGCATAATGTGCTTGTTGAATCTTTGTGCTGCAGCGTGACTCTGATTGAAGGCCAAAATAAGTGAGGTTTATATTGAGCAGGGCTGGCTGTAATCAAGCCTGGCTGTGTTCAATCAGCTGACTCTAATTATCCATTTAATTGGGTTGATTTACTAGGGGGCAATTACTTTTCACACAGTGCCAGTTGGTGTTGGTTAACTTTTTTCATTAAATAAATGAAATAAGTAAAAAAAAAAAAAAGTGTTATTTGTTCACTCAGGTTCCCTTTATCTAATATTATATTTTGTCTAAAGACCTGAAAACATCCGGTGTGACAAATATGCAATAATAGAAAAAATCAGGAAGGGGGCAAATACTTTTTCACGCCACTGTATAATGGAGCATCTCAGTGTAAATGAATATATGGACATTGAACAACATGGTTTTATTACTGGCAGATCATGCCTTACTAACCAGATACAATTTTCTGAGCCTATAAGCGCAGCTATAGACAAAGACGTAGCCTGTAATGTCATATACTTGGACTTTGCCAAGGCCTTTGACAAAGTGTCACATAAGATTTTGTTACAGCAACTAGAAAGATTAAGATTACATCCCAATATTAGAAGCTGGATACAATCCTGGCTAGGAGATGGACAACAAAGTGTCTCAGTCAAGGGCTACATGTCTGAATGGGGAAGTGTCACGAGTGGTGTGCCACAAGGGTCGGTATTGGGCCCTACTCTGTTTAACGTTATAACTGCCACTATGAAAACGACAGGTAAAAACTGGATATGTAAGTATGTTGATGATTGTAAACTCGGTGGTACTGTAACTACAGTTGGTGAAGGGGAACAGCTACATAAACAACTGGACACCCTTTATGATTGGACTAAAGTTAACAAAATGTACTTCAACACTGATTAATGTAAGGTCATGCACTTAGGGAAGAATAATCTAATGCTAAATTATGAATTAAACAATACTCCGTTACAATCAGTAAATGAAGAAAAAGACCTAGGTATAACTGACAATTTATCTTTCGACAGAAACAGTACAGTTAAAGTCAAAAAATGTTTAGGTTCCATCTTAGCAAATATAAAAAGCAGGGCTCCAGAGGTGATAATGCCACTAAATACCAGCTTAGTGCGCCCCCACCTTGAATACTGCTCCCAGTTCAGTATGCCGCATACCAAAAGAAGTCTAAAATTAATAGAAGTAAAGAGGAAGGTAACAAAGAAAATTAAAAACTTAAAAAACAAAAGTTATGGCAACAGACTCAAATGCTTAAATTTAGTCTCAGCAAAATATAGGCAAACAAGAGGTGACCTATCTTGTCTATCAAGCAGTATACAATGATTACACTCTGGGAAACTTTGGGTTTAATAAGACAAGAGAGCATTAAAAACACTAGAAGTCATAACTTGAAAATAAAGGGGGAAATAAACCTGACAACAAAACTAAGTAAATTCTTTACACAAAGGGTTGTGACAATGTGGAACAGTCTACCACAACATATGTTGAAAGTCAGAACTTAACCATATTTAAAAATAAATTGGACACATATATGGGTTACAAAAAATGTGTGGTGAGTTCAGCAAAGGGCATTCCAGCCTTTCGAACTCGTATTCCACCTACGAATCTATGAACTATGCCTCATACCCAGTCCATAGCCAGCTTGAACTCCTGTTAATATAAATAAAAGATGTAAACGCAATGAGAGTACTGCTAAGACAGTAAGGTACCCCTTCCTTTGGGCATTGGAGATGTTTAGCTAAAAAGAAAAGTAAAATGAATGACTAACACAATAGCTTCATCAACACTCTGGCAGGAAATGGTCTGTTCATGAAACCCGTTCTACGGGCAACACTGCAGGTGTACTGCTGCGTAGAAACGTCCTGTTCACGTGGGAGTACAAGGGAGTGACACATCACTCCAATGGGATTTCATGAATGGACCAAGAGGAAGGCAGCACCTCAGCTTTCAAACACACACCATTTTGAAACTCCTAGGAAGCCACATGCAGTTGGCAACATGAGCAGAAGGTAAGCTATTGCATAAAAACATTTGTAGTAGGATTCAATGCATCAAGTTATACTGAAATAAGCTTTTAGTAACAGAAAATAATTACATGAAACAAACATATGTCTTTCAGGTCACAGAGTAGAACGGAAGTAAAAGATGTTTTATAAGTAAATATGAGCAAAACAGAAACCTCATGAGGTAATATGCCCACAGGAATGGGGTGACAAGTTATTTATACAGAAGAAACACAAAAGCATGCAGAGTATTGTTAAATGGTGAAGGGTCACACATCTGAATAAAAATAAAAGTAGAAGCCAAATGGGAACAGCAATAATTTTTTGTAACCCATAGGTGGCATCTCAGGAAAGGAAATCACAAAGTATAAAAGCAATATACAAGCCTGAACAGAACAGAGTGGTAAATGTGAACAAATATTAATGTTTTATAAACACAATGTAAAAATCGAATAGGATGAATGCTAATGAAAATAATTAAGGATGTGTGTATATTTTCTGGAAAAAACCTATGAACAACCTCTAGAACAGAGCGAAACATAGGGGAGACAAAAGAAAATATAAATCCATGAGTACAATTATTTAAAGGGCCCCCGCATCACGTTCCCAGATTAGCTTTTACAGCACCTCAGGTAGCCAAAAAAGAACACAAGGAGAAAACAGGATTCCACTGCCCACTAAATTTCAATGAAGTTAATCCATGGTCACCTGATGCATATTCACCAATCCAACGAAACCCCTTCTCTTCCCCATGTTACAAATGTGCATCTGTGGAGGGACTGGACTACATAGTCTGAAGGACCCTGTACTCCTACTCTGACATACGGACACTGCTGTACTATCTGGAAAGAGGGATGGGAGCGCAGGGTCCCACCGTGACATATGGATATTGTACTATCTCAATGGAGGGATGGAAGCGTAGGGTCCAAATGACCCTGTCTTCCCACTGTGACATATGGGCACTGTTGTACTATCTTGATGGAGGTATGGACCCTGCGTTCCCACAGTAAAATGAGGATACAATTATACTATCTGAAAAAGAAGGGAAATCCACTGCATCACTGCATATTGCATCAGTTAGGGTGAATACTATAGCGACAAAAAAGCAGGAAAATGAGGTGTTAGGCTTTCCAACTCTAACACCCCAACCCCAGGGTTCCCATCCCTACAACTCCATCCCAACCCCTCCAAACACCAACATGCATCTTGGTGTGCACTGGGGTCATTGGCCTATCTATCACCCCATTCTTCTGTTCTGCACTACCTCAGCTTGCTTACACATGAAATTGGGTGACAGGCCGACAACCCCAACGCACACTCAAGACGCCTGCTGGTGTGTGGAGAGGTGGGGATGGAGTGGTAGGGATGGGAACCCTGGGGGTGGGGCGCTAGGGTTGGAAAGCCTAACGCCTCATTTTCCTGCTTTTGTCGCTATAGTATTCACCCTGACTGATGTAGTAACAGAGTTTTTTTTGCAATGAATATAATATATACACACACATTTTTTTCTGTTATGTTCACATAACACAGTGCAGCAGGTAAACTAGGGGGATGCTCAGACAAACTTATAAAACAGTGGTTATAACAGAACAATGGACATCCCCAGCTGGCATACCGGACAATATTCACACCATTAACAATGTTGGAGCTAGTAGAGAAGCAAATTAAGGTAAGTATGAAGAGATTTCTTCTTTCTGTAGCACTCCACATTGTCAATGGATATTCATAACTGGATTCTAAGAAGCAGTACCCAGAATAACCAGGTAGGAGGAAAATACTGTCCCATACGTACAGGAAAGAAATTTACCTGCTAATTGCTGCCTGCAAAACTCTGCGAGTGATGGCCGCATCAGCAGCGCTTTGAACATTCACTCTGTAGTTCTTGTTGAATGTGTGGACGAAGGACCATGCAGCTGCCTTGCATAACACAAACGCAAGGAAAGTAATGTAGCCAATAACTATTTCATTCCTGAGGTAAAATATGTTTTTTTAAGTTGTAGGAAAGTCTTGTTAACTTGCCAGGCAAACTGCAATGAAGTTAAATCAGTTATTGAGGTACTAGTTTTTTGTTTTTAGTTTAGTCAGGGAATTAACGTCAGGAATGGCTCAAGAAGCGAGAAAGAACAGGAGCTTAGGTTTTCTTTCAATAGGGCAATTGTTGATAGTTTTTGAAAACTCAGTGTGCTGCAGCCGTTGATCTTGTGTGTTTTAAGTTGATGGGGGAGCAGTTTGAAGCCAGCGTAACTCTAAGCGCTCACCTGAGTTGATCGTGGATTACAGAACGGAGCTTGCCATTGGAGATGTGGGACACCCACTTGGTACCGGCTGCATCGGAGTTGCTGCATCACAGGGGTGAATCCCTTTAAGGATTCTGCCACCCGGTAGCCACCTAAAGGAGGAAGTTTGTCATCGGCTTCCCTGTGGTCACTTCAGCGGTCAGGAAGATCCTCTGTACAGGGCCGGTGGTTGAGCGGTGGGGGTAACCGGCGTGGCAGGGGGGTAGGAGTGCCACTGCCTCCCCGGATAACTCTGCCTGTCTCCCGCTGTCTTGGTCGTGCTGCTATTTGGATCAGTAGACCTGAGTGAAGCGGCTGGTCTCTGGTTTCCCTGTGGATGAAGGATGCACCTGCTTGGTGGTTTCTTCCTGGACCTTTTTGGTGTTCCGCCTGCTTTCTCGCTGGACTGTTTGCATTTGTGGACTTTGCTGTGATGGTTCTGCTCTTTCTGCTGAATCCCCGAATATGGTTTGGAGACGTTGGTGAGAGCTTTTTCCCCTGCTATATTTTGGCATTTTCCCTGATCGTACTCGGGCGAGTGCTCGATGTTATAGTTTTGGGGGTAGCACTAGTGAGAGGAGTGCTGTTCCTACTTTACTTTGCTTTCTTCATTGGCCTCTTTAAAAACCTGAAATACTCTTCAAAACTTCTGCCTTGAACTTACAGGCCTTGTGTGACTCCCTCATTACATTAAACTGACTGTTCTGTTTAGTACTGAATTTGGAGTGTTTACTGCAGCTCACTTAACTATCTCTTCCTCAAGTTTATATATTTTAGGATTTGACTGGAGTGGTTGGGAGGTTGTGGGGCGAAGGTGGTTTTAATATAAAGTGTTTGGGGATTTGGTTTTTAAATTTTTGTAGTGAGTGTATGCGGAGCTATGTGTGTGTGTGTTGTTCTAGTTTGAGTAGGGGGGACTGGTCTTGTCAGGTAGGAGATGTGTTGGTGTTGCAGCCTTCCCTGTATCACCTACGATGCCTCTCGGTTTCACGACCTTCGCCCCTTTAGCGACCTCCCAGTATCTGACACTGCGGCAAGGCGCTGCAGGGAGGTCAGTATTGCTAGCAGGCATGTGGTTCATCGAGTGCCGAGGGCAGCTGTGGAGGGGGAAGTGAGCAGCATTGAGGTTGTCTGGTGCGGGAGATGCCCTGGGTGTAAACAGAGCCTTGGGAGAGGCCTGACGTGTTTAGTCTCCGTACCCAGGGTTTCCACTGGACCGAGTGGGCAGGTAGCTAGAGGACCTGTTGCATCCTCTAATCCTCTTTGGGCAGTGCTTTCCAATGCCAGGTCGATGAGGAACAAGACCACGATTTTTGCGGACTTGATTTCTTCTGTCGACCTGGCTTGCATCACGGAGACCTGGGCAGGTGACGATGCGGGCCCAGTTTTTGAAGCAGCTATCTCCGCTGGACACATCGTGGTGCACTGTCCGAGGAAGGATCGCAGGGGTGGTGGAGTGGCCATCATTTTTCGATCTAGTTTGGGCTTCCTGGTGCACCCAGTTGGTAGCACCCAATCTTTTGAGTGTGTCGCTATATGTGAGGATACAGGTGCAGGTTGCAGGATTCTCCTCGTTTACAGGGGGATTCCTGCAGGAGGTGGCGGACTTTGTTGTTGACCAGGTGTTGCAGTCCCCCAGGTGTTTAACTCTGGGGGATTTCAATGTGTGGATCGACAACGAATCCTCGCGTTTCAGTTACAACCTCCTCCAGTTGATGCAATCACTGGGCCTGTCACAGGTGGCTGCTGCTGCTACCCACTAGCATGGACACACAACTCAATCTGGTGTTCCAGCTGGGTCTTGAGATTGATAACCTCAAGACTGATTGGGTCGTTTGGTCTGATCACTGCACCATGGAGTTCAACTTTGGGCCCCCCCCCCCGAAAGTCCCTCCTCTGTGAAGATGGTCAGCTATCGCCCTTTTAGGGGTGCTGACCCGAAGGGACTATCGAAGTTAGCTGACCTATCTAGGGTTGATGCAGTATGTGCGACTGGCACTAGAGAGGCAGTGGCCACCTATAATAGGGTGGTTGCTGAAGCTCTAGATGTCATCGCACCGGTCTGTATACGACCCAGATCCTCTTACTTGAGATCCCGTTGGTTTGATGGAGATCTCAAGATGATTAAGAACAGGGGTCAGAAGTTGGAGTGTTGCTGGCAGAAGACCCGGCTGGAGGCCGACAGGCTGGCCCTATGTGTTCACTATGCTGAGTACCAGGGGGCGATTTCTCATAAGAAGGCAGAATTTCTGTCCAGGAAATTGCTGCAGGGCAAAACAGACCATCTCAGCTGTTTCGGACCATGGACAGGCATTTACATTCTACCTGTCTTTGACTGAAAAAAGGTTTTTCATCCACTTTATGTGAAGAGTTTGCTCTCTTTTTCTCCGACAGAGTGTCGACCATCCGGTCGGGCATTCTGCCAGTGAGGCTTTTGCTCGCAGTGATCAAGTTGGGAGTTTCAGAGGCACTCACCCTGTTTGGGAGGAATTTAGGCCAGTGGAGGTGTCTGAAGTGACTAAGGTGATCTTATAGCTGAAGCACACCTATTGTGAACTGGACCCAGCACCAACACGTTTCCTAATGGGATGTGCTGGTGGACTGGTGTTTGCCAGAATTGTCAGGTGTTCGATGGCGGGGGTGGGGTGGGGTGGGGTCTTCACAGTTGCTTTAAAAGAAGCACTGGAGAAGCCCCTCCTAAAGAAATCTTCTCTTGACCCAGAAGTCCTAGCTAATTACCGTCCGATCTCCAACCTGCCTTTTCTGAGCAAGGTTGTTGAAAAACTGGTGGCACAACAGCTTGAGGATTGTCTGGTGTCCTCGGAGATCTACGAGCCTTTCTAGTCAGGTTTTCGGGCCAGACATAGCACTGAAACTGCTCTAGTGAGTGCATAATGATCTGCTCAGGGCTAAAGATAGAGGAGACAGGTCAGTTCTTGTACTCCTCGATCTCTCTTCAGCTTTTGACACTGTGGATCACATTGTGCTTCTTGGTCGGCTCTGTGCGTTTTGTGGACTCGCTGTTACTGTCATCAAATGGTTTGAGTCCTATCTCTCAGACAGAATGCAGCGGGTGGTGATGGGGAATTTCTCCTCCTCCTCCCCAATGCCTCTGTCCTGCAGAGTGCCTCAGGGTTCGATCTTGTCGCCGATGTTGTTAGCAGTGTATATGCTGCCCTTGGGCGAGATCATTCGACAAAACAGTGTGGAGTTTCACTGCTATGCAGATGACACCCAACTGTATTTGGCTTCTGCATCCGGAACATTGGGAGCGGTCAATGTGCTTAACAGCTGTCTGGCTAAAATCAATGACTGGAAGGCTTCCAGCTGGCTGATACTCAATCCGGCTAAGGCTAAGGTGCTGGTGATCGAGCCTGGTTGCAGGCGTGATGGGCTGCCACCTGGGGGTGGACTCTGGACTTGTTCTGGGGTTTGTGCCGCTGGTGGTCTCTCCGAAGGTGCGAAATCTGGGCATGATCTTTGACTGCAGATTGACCTTTGAAGATCAGGTGTCATCTATAGTCAGCAGTGGTTTTTTACCACTTGCAGAACATTGCCTGGATTAAGCCCTTCTTTCTGCCTGAGGACCTGCCAACATTAGTGCATGCCTCTGTGACCTCTAGGCTCGACTACTGTAATGCTCTGTACTTCGGAGTCATGGGAGGGACCCTCCACAGACTGTAGTTGGTGCAGAACACAGCGGCCAGGTTGCTGACGGGCCTTTCAAGGTCCAGTCATGTGACTCTGGTCCTGCGTGCCCTGTACTGGCTGCCAGTCAGGTGGAGGGTGCTTTTCAAGGTGGGTCTTCTCACTTTTAAGGCCCTATACGGGCTGGGTCCAGGTTACCTGTCTGAGCTCCTTACACCGGTGTCCTCTGCTCGCTCCCTCCGTCCTCTTCAAGGAGCCTCCTGGACGTTCCCAGGGTTCAGCTCAAGACCTCAGGAGATCGTGCTTTTAGTGTCTCTGGGTCGACCCTGTGGAACTCGCTTCCATCTGCTGTCTGGGAGGCTCCCCCTGATTGAGGTGTTTAAAGAGAAGCTAAAGGCCCACCTCTTCAGTCTGGCCTTTGATAGCTGATGTCATCTTTATTATAGACCTGTCCATTGAAGTTTTTGCCCTCTGGAAATTTTTTATTTATTATTGTAGAATATTAATTTTTTCATGGTTTTAATGATGTTTTATTATTTGTTTCAATTTATTGTTGTACATCTTACTCATGTTTGGTGCCCAGAGCCTCTGGGATTGGGCGCCTTATAAATAAAATTGCCATGCCTTGCCATAACTGTAAAATAGACGCTTCACCTCTCTCCACCCAGGAAGTGGCCATAGCTCTGGTGGAGTGAATACTGATGAGAGCCAGAGGCCTCTTCTTTAGCATGACATAAACCTTGGCAATGCAGGCTCTCAGCCAACTAGCTTGGGTGGCCTTAGAGACTTTCTGTCCCAGCTTGGCCACTCTGAAAAGAACAAACAAGCTATCTGATTTCCGAAACTCTGCAGTCCGTCTAAGATATGTCCCAACGGCCTGTCGCAAATCCAGCTTGTGAAACTCCTTCTCCTTTGGGTGAGAATGCTGCGGACAGAAAGACATATTTCCTGGTTAACATGGAGGGCCATGGGAACCTTCAGGATGAAGGACGAAACTGTTCTTAGCACCACCTTGTCCTTATGCATGAAAAGGTATGGTTCTTTGTTGGACAAGGCCTGAGCACATAGCAACCAAACAAAAACTACAGGATCCATACTAAATCCCGACAAGAACAAGTCCGACACCAGAATCTCGGCTCGGCTGAAACCCCGACACACAATTGCCCAAAAACAAAAATACCAAGATTAAAAATCCCACTACCTAGTTAAAACGCCATTTACAGTATCTGACAAAGCCACTCAGAGTAAACAACGTCCTTGCTCCCATGCTGATGTGAAAAACAGCTTCAGTCCATAAAACAGTTTCGATCTTAGAAACTACTTAGATGTAAAATCCAGCTTTGGTCCATAAAACAGCTCTGATCTTAGAAACTACTTCGATCTTAGGAACAACTTCGTTGTTAGGTCTAAACAGTTAAAAAAAAAATCAATTCATAGTAAAGAACTTCCCTGCTCCCATGCCGATTGGTCATCATGAGCAAACACCTGTACAAAGTAATTAAAAGACACAGCAGACAGTAAATCTGCAATCGCACTGCATTAAAGTTATCCAGTTCCTTAAGCATTCAGCTTACAGTAACGTACTTTCAGGTACATGCAGGTATAGCTAATTAAATAAAAAAAGAATGCACCTGATAAAGCCCTTACACTTCAGGCACCAGCTGCAGTCTGTTAACAAAAGTGTGATGTAATGGCTCAGGCAGTTGGCTACATCACAGTTTTGTCCCAGAAAGGGAAAGAAAAGATATGTATAGGCAGGTACCTCTATGTATAATAGAGAAATAGAGGTGACCTGTACTATTGGTGCTGTCAAAACAGAAAAGGGAAAAATTGTCTTGGAAGAGTAACAATTTGGGTAGGTGGTCAGCAACATCTAAGGAGCACTCCGACCATAATCACTCCCCGGACGCAAGTGATGCTCCCATTGCTTCAGCCCTTGCATCACTGAAGAGGGCTTTGTCAACAAATGGTACCCCTGCACAGCCTGTTATTGTGTAACGCAAAATTCAAAATGTTGGTTTGGCCACTGTGTATGGCACTGATCCAGAGTTCAGTTTGAAAATATGCCATTTGGTGGCTTTGGCCTTTCTCCCTTCTGAAGAAATAGAAGTGCTTTTTGCAGATTTGAAAAATGAATGCCACCATCCAATGCTGGGCTTACTGAGTGGTTTGAAGAGAACTATTTGCTTGGACGTATACGTCGTAAAATGCGGATGACCGTCCGTAGTTCTCCATTTTTCTCCCTCACATTTTTGGTCTGTCCATGACCAGATGGGCAAGTCGTTTCCCCAGAATGTAAAACAATGTGGAAGCTTGGCACCGGAGACTTGGCTCACTGATAGGCAGCGCACATATGGGGGTGCACACATTTGTGGATGAACTGCAGAAAGAACAGATGGCAACAAACAACACTATCGAAAAAAAATCAACACAGGCCTCCTGAAATCCCCCATGAAAAGGTATGCCACAAGGGAAGACAAAATATCAAATATTGTGAACGACAAGACCACTCGATCTGCGGTGGAGTACATCCGAGGCATTGCTCATAACCTGCACCTGCAATACAGCATATTGGATTTTTAAATAATTTTTAAACCCGTTTTTTTGAAACAAGGTTTTTACTTGTTTAGGACTCAAAATAATGGCTTCAAAGGTCCATTTCCTCCAGAAGTATGGGTGATGCAGCAATCATTTCCAGGGCAAATGGTACATTTCCACACAGAAAATAACAGAAAAAAACTGTAGAGCAATCCAGGAACACAATTTAAACCTCTCCTTCACTCTCTCCCTCAGAGGAGCTGCTCGATGCCTTTTCTGAAGCCTGACTGAGGCAGGACGTTTCCCCTCACTGAATTTTCTGTGATGCCCTTGTTTTGTTCAGGCAGGACTTTTCCTTCTGCAGACTTTTTTCTTTTGTTGCAAGACTTTTGTGCCACAGATGTTTTGCCCCCTCTCACTCTCTACCAAGGTATTTTTTTTCTGAAGTCTGACCGAGGCAGGACATTTTGCCTCCTCTCAGTTCTTTTCTTTTTTTTTTTTTGAAATTACTATTTATTTGCCTTCCTGCCTGCCATCCCTGACCCTTCAGGAGCCCCAAGGTAGACATCCCTCTGCCTTCCACCCTGCCCGTATGACCCCCTGGAGCTTCGGTTTACCCCCCAAGCGGTGATGGGGCAGAGCCCCCTTACCCCAACAATCAACTTTCGTCGGTCCAGGGGCCATCGGGTGGGCGAAGGCTCATCGAGGCACGTCTCCGAGGCTCCATCTTCCCGACGGAGGCAGGCGTTTCCGCTTTTCTCCCACCCCTACAGCGGGACCCCTGACGCCAAGGCGCAGAGCGCTGACGCCATGCTGTATGTCGGCAGTCCTTCCCTTAACATTGGGGCTTGTACCTGAGCCTCCGCCGAGTCAGACAAGTGTTCGGCTATAGCCTTAACCTCCCCGGAGTAGGCGAGCTGTCGTGGGACACTCAAGCCTAACCTCCCCGCCGCCCACCAGCATCTGAGCCGCCTCCCAACCTGGTCGCCGCATGGAGTGAGGTGTGGCGTCCAGCGCCTCAACCCTCAGTGCCACCGGTCCGGCCCCTCTCGGTTCTTTTCTGATGTGCCCTTGTTTTGTTCAGGCAGGACTTTGCCCCCCCTTCTGAAGACTGTTTTTCTTTTGTTGCAAGACTTTTGTGCCCACAGGACTGCTTACACCTCACACTCTGCCTCAATATATATACTGTATATATTTTTAAGTCTGACTGTCAAGCAGGACATTTTGCCCCCTCACAATCTGTTAGAGAATTTATTTTTCAAGCCTCACTGTTCAGGCAGGAACCCCCCCAATTTTTTGCCACAGCTGTTTACAGAACCCTCACTGTGCAGGCAGGACTTTTTTCAAGATCTCTAATTTCAAGAGGTGTCCCTTTCTTTTATCCCCCGCCAAATATTCCCTCCAAAGCGCAGTCACTTTTCCCCTAGTGCCAAGTTGTGTGTCACAAATACAAAAAACAGTACCACAATGAAAGGAATGGTGAGTACTGGCCTTTCGCAACGCAGACAAGCAGAGTGCGCAATGGAGATCCTCCCTCGCTGGCTGCCAACGGACTACTGCATCATGTACACTCAGCACAGTGAGGAAGGACTGCAAGCAGCCTATCAGCAGACACGAATGGGTAACATGCTTTTCTTCCATATGTGAGGACCCCGAAGCTGTCCGAGGTGTCGCCTGATTGGAAGCCTGAACTGCTGCACGGAGATATGCCAGCCTGAAGGTACAGCCGCTTGCTGTACACACGCTCCCCTCCCCCAGCCCAGAACGAAAGGTAAGGACCGCTAAGCTCGCTCTCTGCTGCCACCATGATGCGCAGTTAAATAGTGTACTGCAGTTCAGCATTTCCACATGGAAGTGCAGAAAGGCAAATTACATTTCTAGCAGCCTTTCTGCATTTCTTGGTATTGTTTAGACAGAAGACCACAGAAATACAGAAAGGCTACATTTCGAGCCCTGTCATTGGAATAAAGTTTTAATTTTTAACAGAAGATACCACGGGGAACATTTGTGATGGGAAATATGCCAACCATGCAACCTGAATAAGGTAAGCATCATTGTCCTTTTAACCACAATCTGCCAGGGGTGGGGTCACTGTCTGAGCAAATCTGGTTGTAAGACAGTATGATGTTTTTAAGAGCAAGTCAGATTTTAAGATCGAATCTGGTTGTGAGATCGTATCTGGTTCTAAGAACTAAGCTGTTTTATAACTTTATTTGTCTGAACTATGCTGTTTCTCATACGAACATATCATTAAGAAGCTTTATTTATGCCCGAAAATCAGACAGACTTCAGTAAGTAAATACATTTTTGCATACTGAGTTGAGAGAAGTCCTGTTACTGCTGCTGATCATAGTGAATGTCGGGATTTTGGCAAGTCAGTTTTTCATGTGTGTCGGTGTTCAAAATGTCGGGATTAACGTCTCGGTCTTAAGTGTGTTGGGAATGTCACTGTCGGGCAAGCATACCTAACCCAAACACATACTTTGTAAGACAGGATGTCCAGCGGAACAGATGACATCAGTTCAAAAGACTCCTTATGGAGAGCATTCCCAAAAGACTCCTTACGGAGAGCATTCCCAAGGAGGAACCAGGGATAGGAATACAGGTTGACTCCTGCTGACAGTCTGTGGAAAACGAATAACCTGTCTGTTAGCCCCTACAGACATACCCAAGGAGACTCCAAGGGCTGACATCTGAACTCTCAAGGTGCTCAGGGCCAAATCTTTTTCCACTCCTCCCTGCAGCATATCCAAAATCTGCAGAACCAAGGCTTTGGAAAGCCAGATATTTTTTTCCCTGGCCCAAGTCGAAAAGGTGGTCCATATGCGAGCAGAAGTTGCTTAAGTGGACATCTTCCTGGCAACCATCATTGTTTGTCTACTACCTTCTTTGAGAGGGAGGGAAGGAGGGAGGGAGGAGGAAGGTTCTGCCACTGGCGCTTCCATGAACCCTAGTGGAGGCTGGAGCACATACAGTGGAGGGGTGGGCAGACACCAATGTGTTTGCACGTCATTGTATGCTCGCCACTCAGGGATGAGGGGAACAAAAAGGAAAACCGATATCAGGGTCCAGAATGCTGCCGGCACTGGACTCTGCACCCAACAGGCAGGCAGTTGGTCCAAACACTGAATACGTTGTATGGTAGGAAAAGGAAGGGTGCCACCAACCCCGCCGAGGGGATAAGCCCTGGGAGTACGGGCTGGTAGATTCTGGTCAGTGTCAAGGTTGATGGGGGCTGGGTGACAAAGTCGAAGGTGGTCATGGCACAGAGCCCTATAAACAAATTAATGAAAATCTTGAGTGCCCTATTTTGTGTATGGGGAGGAGAGGCAGAGGAGGAAAGGCATACGTTCTGTCGAAGCTCCACTCCTGTGTCGAGGTGTCCACTGCTTCTACCTGCGGACACCAGAAGCGGCTGAAGAACTGCTGAGTTTGAGCACTGTGGGTGGAGGTGAACAGACTGACCTAACGATGACTGAACCTTTGACAAAGAAGGCTGAACACCTCTAGTTCAACATCCACTCCCCTGGATGAAAATTTTCACAGCTTAGCCAATCAGCCTGAATGTTCAACTTGCCTGCCAAGCGGACTGCTGACAGAGAGAGAAGATTCTCCTCTGTCCACAGTAGTAGATCAGCGACTTCTTTCAGCATCTCCCTGCTCTTTGTGCCTCCTTGATTGTTTATGCATGCCACTGTGACAGTGTTGTCTGACATTATTTGCACGGTCTTTGACTGCAACAGAATTTGAGCTCAAGAGCGAGGTGGACTGCCCTCAATCCAGAAGGTTTATGTGGAGTGCTGTTCCTGCACTGACCAAGTTCCCTGAATGGGAAAGTGGTTCAAGACTGCTCCCCCCAACCCGACAGGCTGGAATCAGTTATCAAAATCAACTCTGAGGGAACTCCCAAGGGAACCCCTTTGCTCAGATTTTCCAAACTCACCCACCAACTCTAAGAGTGCCACAGCCGATGTGAGAGGGGGATCCTGGCCTGATAATCCTTCAAGGTTGGATCCAGGGCAAACAGTAACTTCATCTGTAAGGACAGCATGTGAAGGCAAGCCCACAGAACTAGTTCTATCGTTGCAGTCATGAGGCCCAAAATTCACAGCAAGAGGAAAGCTGAGGCTTATAACAGAGTCCTCAGCCACTGAACCTCTTTCAAAAGGGTCTCCTTTCTGGATGGTGAAAGGAAGACCTTCCCCTGCTCCATTCTGAATATTACTCCCAGGTGTTCCAGGTTCTGAGATGGTTTGAGAGAGCTTTTCTCCTGATTCACCACCCAGCCATGGGACACCAGCATCTCCAGAGTCCTGGTCACCGACCTCCTTGCCAATGCTTTACACAGTGGTCGAATAACCGGGTCATCCAGGTAGGGATAGACATGCTGCTCCTCCTGTTGGAGTACAGCCACCAGGATTGTGAGTACCTTCGAGAAGACACTAGCGGCTGTTGTAAGCCCAAAAGGAGGTGCACAGTACTGGAAGTGCTGACCCCAGACTGTGAAAGTAAGAAACCTGTGACGAGACCAACGGATGGGGAGATATGTATCTGTTGTGGAGATACACATCCATCAGATCTATGGAAGCTAGGAAATCCCCCACAAGTTACAGAACGTAGGGACTCCCATCTTGAAGGGCATGTGGCGTACAAACTTTTTTAGAGGTTTCAGATCCAGAATGGGCCTTAACACCTCCCCATCTTCTTGGGAACTACAAAACAAATCGAGTAGAATCCCTGGCCTTGCTCGCTTGGAGGAACCAGCACAATCGCCCCGCGGTCAGGGTCTCTGACACCGCTTGTCTCTTTACAGGGTCCTTTGGAACTGAGGATGGCAGAAAATGCCCCTTTGAGGGGATTTCTGAAAATTCTGTCATATAACCTAAGGCCATAATTTCCCAAA
Organism: Neoceratodus forsteri; assembly: GCA_016271365.2. Taxonomy (NCBI): domain Eukaryota; kingdom Metazoa; phylum Chordata; order Ceratodontiformes; family Ceratodontidae; genus Neoceratodus; species Neoceratodus forsteri. Next base: position 913,652,341 of record CM028136.1, read on the forward strand.
CCCAAGGATCTGAAGTTATCTGGGCCCATCTTGAGTAAACATTGTGCAGTTCTCCACCAAGGGAAGAGGGGCAGAGATGGGCCCTCTTGCCCTCATTGTGAGGCACCCTGATTTTGTCCTAGACCTCCGGTATGTCATCTGGTGAGGGCCACTGTTACTGCAGCCCTTGTAATCAGAATAGGTTCCTTTACTTCTCTGGTTATCGAAGTTTCAAAAGGGATGAAAACCTCATTAAAATTGCCTCTGTTGGCCGCCTCATGGACCTTTTCAGGTTGATGCGGCCTTATGCTGTTGCTTTGACACTGGAATGTGACCTTTCTCATCCTAGATACCCTTTAAAATATCATCCAGGCCAGAAGCGAACAACAAACCTCCCTGAAAGAGGAGACAACAACTTGGTCTTCGAAGCCTGATCAGCAACCCAGTACCTTAGCCATACACCTTGCATGGCCAACACAATGTGATAGGCAGAGTGAGCTGACATGCGCAGAGGCCTTTCTACATGTGGCATCCACTCATGTGAATCCATTAAAGGAAATGTGTTATCTCACACGTTGGGCTTCATAGCCCGCTACTCTGAACAAATGGCCCCACTGTGTAAAATAATTTTTTTTACTCACATATCAAAGATTTGGGAAGGGATGCGTAATTGGTCACAAACAGCGAGCTAGCTGAGTCCCTTTCCACTTCCTAGACTGCCTGCTCCACAGCAGCTTACCCAGTTTTGTGGCGTGGTGTTACCAGAAAGAAGCGGCAGAGGCGTGCCCCATGCAAGCCTGGGGCTTATTTTCAGAACCTTTTTTAATACTTTAAAACTACCTTTTGATAAAAAAGACACGCTCAACTAACAGGGACCCTATTAGTTGAGCATGTCTTTCTTTATCAAAATAATTTCAGCATTAAAAAGGTTCTGAAAATAAGCCCCATAGGCTCTCCCTGTACCACGCTCACAAAACGGGGTGCGAGGGTGGAGCAGGCAGTCTAGAAGTGGAAGAGATCAGTAGCTCAGTTGGAACAAGTTACGCATCCTCTCCAAGCTTTTGATCCGAGTAAAAAAAAATACTTTACACAGTGGGGTAATGCCGCCCCAGGGTAGTTGGCTATGAAGTCCAAAGTGTGATTTTAGCACATCACACATTTACTTTAAAGCCAATGACCCCTCAATAGGAATTTATTTTTATTTTTTATTTTATAAAATCAATAGGAATAGTGGTGTGCTTGACAGAATTATATACTGCCTTATTTGCCAGAGGAGGGGGTTTCCCACTTGAAACATTTTTCCTCCAACAAAGGGCAATACCAACACTTAAGTTTAGCAGATGTAGTCAGCTCCACTTATACTGCCCATGTCTATAGCGGGCAATCAGCTGTAGCTGGCAAATTTTATCTACTGTTTGCCAATTCCATAGGCTGTAACATTAAAAAATGGTGATTATAGCGTTGCATGCCCACCTTCTGTTTTGCGCAGATTAGCTGCTAGTTAGTGTCAGTTCACACTTCGGCATGCAGTTTGCCGAGCTTGTCAAAGTGTGAACTGCCATGAATTAGCAGTTAACCTGCCCGAAATACAAAGAGCACAGAATGCTACAACATGTGGCCATGGAGACCGGGTTGTGTCTCAGTTGTCAAGTGTAAGAATTGGAGACAAGGAGACATAGCTTGGGAAGACTGCTTAGCATCCCGGCATTGGGCAGAACAATCACGCAGCAGATCGGAGTCTTGCTTGGTCAGAAAGAGGTCACTTGTGTGTGATTCACCCACCTTGGGGGAATCGACTGGGATGAGTCTGAGCATTATCTTTATTTATTTATTAGCTTTTGTTGACCAGGTAAGCACACTAGACAAAGCAATTGCCTATTTTCAGGTACGACCCAGGAGAGTACAATGAAGGACAAGACCCTACAGTGAACAATAAGATACAATCATACATTACACAGGATCAAGCAGAGTAGTCAGGTGACATTGAACAAACAGTCAAGAATTAACATAGTTGAGTAGTAGAAACAAACTATGTATAGGCTAAAGATAAGAACAGTGCAACAGACAAAAGATTCACAACCCGGAGGCATAGGGTGAACACGTTTCTATACAGTAACAGAACCATCAAACAGTGTAACAGACAGAACTCTGCCAGGGGCGGAGTATAGTTAGATTATAATATGAAGCAGAATCCTAAGCAAGCGAGATACACCCTCATGCAGGGGCCACCATAACTGCAGGTACATGAGAGTCTGGTGCGAGGACCTAAAATTAATTAAGGCGATTTGGGACAGCCACATGCAGAGGAGAACTTCAGATGGGTCCAGAGGGAGCTTCGAAGGCAAGAGTGAGAGGGAGAGGAGCGAACCTGGGGGGGAAGGAGTTCCAGACTTTGGGCGCACAAGCAGCAAAGCCCCTATCCCCCATTTGCGTTCGGGTGACAGGAACTTTGAGAATAGCAGAGCCCAGGGGCCAGAGGGAGTATGAAGAGGAAGCAGGTATTAGGAGTTCTGTCAGACCCTGGGGGGTGCCAGTTCTGAGCACCTTACCTGTGAAACTAACGAGGACAAAATTCATGTGATTAAGCGGGGAGAGCCAGCCAAGCCTGCTGTACAGGTCACAATGGTGGGTGAGATGGGGGGTGGCAAGTGAAAAGCGACAAATGTTGTTGTATGCAACATTCCACCTAGCGAGGTGAGCTTTGGAAGTATGCACATACAGGATGAGGCCATAGCAGAGGGTAGGAAGAAACACACCGCTGGCCAGAGCACGTCGAGCAGCAAGTGTTAGGTTGTTCTTCGCTCTGTAGGCAAGACCCAGCTTGTAATTGACAGCCCTAAATGCATTCTGTATATGACAACCAAGGTCAAGCTGGGGGTCAAGTGTCACCCCCAGGTATTTAAAGGTATCAGTAACCAGGATAGGAGAGCCGTCAATTCCCCTGATGGACAGGGGGGCAGTAGAGGCCTTTAACTTGGCCTGGGACCCAAACAGCATGGCCTGTTTTTTTTTTAGATTGAGGACAAGCTTGTTTGCCATAATCCAGGACTGGACACACTTGAAATCAGCATTCAGTTGTTGATTGATTACTCCGATGTCACGGGAATGGGTAAGGATGACCAGGTCATCTGCATATAAAATAGAGCTGCAGTGGGAGGAGATGGAAGGAAGGTTATTAAAGAAGACGGAAAAGAGGAGAGGCCCAAGGACTGACCCCTGAGGTACACCAGCGGTCACAGGGGTGGTGTCAGAGAGGACCTTGTCAAATTTAGTTAATTGACATCTCCCCTGGAGGTAGCTGGTAAATCATCTTAGGACGGTGGGGGCAGGCCAAGGGACCAGAGATGAGTAGGGAATGATCAACCAGATCAAAGGTCTTTCATAGGTCAATGAAGATAGCACCTGAGAGTTTACCCTGGTCCATTGCTGCCCTGATCCCAGAAGAGACCGTAACAAGAGCAGAGGTTGTACTGCGGCCTTTCTGAAAGCCGTACTGTGCAGGAGCCAACAGCTCATGGGCCTGGATGTACTCCGTGAGTTGCACAGCGACAACTTTCTCCAGGAGTTTGCTGATGACTGACAAGATGGCTACAGGCCGGTAATTGTCAAGGATCCTAGGATTGCCTTGTTTAAGGACAGGAACAATCCTTGCCACCTTCCAGGATGACTCCTTGGGCAAGAGACATATTGAAAATATGAGCCACTGGGGAGGCAACATAGGAGGCCCCAAGCTGTAGGAGCCTTGGCTCTATACCATCATGCCCAGCACTAGTGTAGGGTGAGAGACCAAAGAGAAGTCTCTGCATCTCTAGTGCTAGCACCACCTTAAAGTGGAATAGCGGAAGGGAGGCAGGAGACGACTGAGGGGTAAGAATCTGGTCTCTGCTATCATTCCCTCCTGCACTGAAAAGTGAGGTGAAAGCAGACAGATCAGAAAAGTGGGAATTAAATGCATTAGTAATAGTCAGGGGGTTATTGCAACTGGAACCACCGATAAGCATATCAGAGACCCCACAGTTTGCGGAACCGCTGACTATGTTTTTGATGTTCCTCCAGAAGTTCCTGGGGTCCTTAGCAGAGTTTAGCAAGGCGGTTTTGCAGTAATCACTCTTGGCAGTCCTAATAGCTCTCTTACACTCATTTCTGAGCCTCCTGTACTGCTGGAGTATAGTCTGGTCCAATGTGGCCTTAAAGTTTGCCCAGCATTTGTCCCTGGTCTGCATTAGGGCAAGAAGGCTCCCATAGAGCCACTTTGTTGCAGCCCCCTTACCCTCCTCCTGACAAGGGGTACATGTTTGTCCTGCAGTACCGAGAAGGTGTTAAGGAAGGAGCTGGACGCAGTGAGACAGTCAGGAGCATTTAGCACTGCGGACTAGTCCACGAGCCTCAGGTCCTCATGGAAGGAGCCCAGGTCAAACTTAGAAAACTCCCTAACATGGATGACTTTGTGGGGAATTTTCTGGTAGGAAGTCCTCCACACACAGTACACAGGGGTGTGGTCAGAAAGGATACCTGAGGAGGTGATCCTCTCAGGCCTGTTACACAGAACCCAGTCAAGAAGGGAGCTGTTCCGCCAGTAGTAGACCACCTAGTGGGCTCTTGAATGAGTTGTGTCAGGGAGAGGCCCACAAGCAGGGGTTCGTACACTTTGGTATTTCCCCCAAGCCAATTTAGGTTAAGATCATCCATGATAAGCAGTTAATTATCCCCAGTCTGAGCACCCACAGCATCAAGAAGGGAGAATAACCCAGGCACACCACCCTTGAGAGGGTTATATGTACAAATGATATGCAGCTTTTTTGTGTTGCCAAGTAAGAGTACAGTATGAAGCAGCTCACTAGAAGACAGTGAAGACAGTTTGTGAGACACGGCAGTCAGATTTAGATGGCTTCTGAAGTAGATCAAGATGCAGCCACCCACTTCCTCCCTGATCGATCAAGCCTAATAAGATCAAAGCCAGGGAGCATGCAGGCAGAGTCAGGGGTAGGAGGTTTCAGCCATGGCTCGGTGATGCCGAGAATGTCAGGCTTGGAGACCCAAGCAGTAAGCTCAGCCAGGTTAGGCAGGAGGCTACGGATGTTGAGGTGGGCTATTTTTAGCCCCTTGGCAGATGCCCAGCCAGCCAGCCGGGAGAGAGGAGGCTTGGTAAGGGGGGCCAGGGTTACGTTCGATGTCCCCAGCCAGGACTAATATAACCAGCAGGAGCCAAAAGAGATGCCTTAGGGGAAGGCACCCACCTCTTGCCAAGGGCTTATGAACACGGCGCTTTGAGACCGTGAGGGAGTATAGGATACACCTAAGGTTAAGGCAACCGATGGGCCAGAGGGACAGACTACCACATGCTATCAAGTTGGAGAAGGTAAAATCATGTTCCCCAGGTTCTTCAGGAGTACCTCAAGAGAGGGGAGCAGTCAGCAAAGAATAGTGGCGAGCAAAGGGAGATGACAAGACCAAGGAGGAGGACACTAGTTAGTGAGAAGGGCATAGCAACTACCCCGGGGAGCTTAGGAACCAACATCATAGGACAGTAACCACACTATACGGTAGGGTAGAGGTAGTTACTATACACAGTACAGAAGTAAAGTAACAGGCATTCACTGGCTAGTGTTGGAGGGTCATGGATAGGCTGACCAGCAAAATAACAGCTAGACTCTAACAGAGCTCAATTTTAGCCACCTGAGGTATAGGCTCAAACCCAGATAGTCATAGCAAGCCCTGTTCAGGATAAACTTGCAGATAAATTCAAACCAGAGCCAACTCAGTACAGCATCACACAATAAACAGAATTCAGACCTCTGACTACTGGCTGCTATAAACTGTAACAGGCTAAGAGTAGAGCAGAGTAGCTACTGTATATTTCTGTATATTTCAGCTGCTAACAGGGCAAGTTCTTTGTGCAGAGGGAGGGATCCCTAGCAAAAAAATAACAGCATAGACTTGAAAAGCAGACCACCCAAGTCATCTGATAGAAGAGCAGTTCAAGGCAGATAAGGACCAAACGAGCAGTCCCAATGCTGATGGAAGTCATGTGATGCAAGAGAAAGGAGATACAGGAGAGTTGCCAGTGGATACCCCTCGTAGAATGGACCAAACAGACCAGTGGGAGGGGCATAAGGGCATTTAAGAGGAGGAGGGAACAGGGTGGGATGGGTGAGAGAAAAATTGTCCCCTACTCCTGATGACTGACTCCTGCTCCAAGCAGGGGCTCCGGTGCTTGTCTTGTGAAAATCACGAAGATTTGTCCACGAAACGTTTAGGGGAGGTCTGCCCGACTCGATTCATTCAGCGAGCCGGCGCCTCAACCCTGCACAAAGGCACAGGTCCTAGTAGAAGGGGAGGGGGGGACCACCAAAGCAAAGGTCACCACACCGCCCCTCTCCAGTCATCCACAACACAGTCCAAGGGGCCACTGGTCGCCACTCAGCCTTTTCAATAGGCAGAGTAGCATGTCAGAGTGGGCCAGCAGCCAATCAGCACGTGTTGCTAGTTTTAAACTTTTTGCCAAAAACACCTCCAGCAACAAAGAGCTCATGGGAGGTTTGGACAGAAATCGTCCTCTGGATTCACCTCGCAGCAAAGAAAGAATTGTCCCCTACTCCTGATGATTGACTATTGCTCCAAGCAGGGGCTCCGGCGCTCGTCTTGTGAAAATCTTGAAGATTTGTCCATGGAGCATGCAGGGGAGGTCCGCCTGACTCGATTCAGCAAGCCGGTGCCTCAACCCTGCACAACGGCACAGGTCCTAGTGGCGGGGAGACCCACCAAAGCAAAGGTCACCACACCGCCCCTCTCCAGTCAACAACGCAATCCTGGGTGAGTGCAGGCTCAGACGTGGGAGCCCCCTTAGCCAGTATCATTTTCTTTTTATACATTAGCCCTAACATACGAACATATGAAACTGCCAGCAGATAAAGGCATATTGGTCTATCTCGTCTGCTCGATTGTGCAGCTAGCAGGAATATAGTTCTCAATCTCAGATTGAACATATGCAGAGTTTACTTTCATAGTTGATCCCACTGCAGCCGGAAGCCAAAAGAGGTAGAGAAGCTGAACAGGCAGCTAGAAACGAAGGCTGTGTATTTAAAAACTACTGGGAAGCAGAGACACACACATGCTGTCTGACTGGCGTTTGCGCGAGGTCACGATGCTGTGCGTAATGTCACTACAGGAGGAGGGTGCGCCACACTACAGTCACACGAATGGTGCGCTGTGACAGTGGAGCACGAGGAAATCAAAACAGAGTGTGCGCCCAACTGAAAAACGACCACCCGAACGGCAGCAAAACTTGGCGGCTCAAGAGAACTGAAAAACACTCCGCTGGCCGACGGAGGCCAAATGAAGTGTAAAAAAAAAACAAAAAAAACTTCCCCTCAGGAAATAAAATGATGCACTCCTCAGCAGCTGAATCTCACTTCTAGCTGATATAACTGTAACTAAGACTGCTGAGGAGACTCTTATAGGGGAAATAAAACTTGGAATAAAACTGGAAGGCACAGGCGGGAGAAAAAATGGTGGGATGGGTGACAAACTGGCTGCAGGGAAGGCAGCAGAGGGTGGTGCTGGAAGGGGAACTCTCATCCCCAAAGGCAGTAATGAGTGGGGTTCCACAGGGCTCGGTGCTGGGACCAGTGTTATTTGGGATATTTATTGCAGAGGTTTCCATAGGCATCAAGAGCAGGATCAACCTGTTTGCCGACGACACCAAGATGGGGCAGTGGTGGATGACAGAGGGGTGGCAGGGTTTTCAGGAAGATCTGAAAAAGCTGGAGACCTTGCCGGACACTTGGCAGCTGGGGTTCAATGCCAAAAAGTGTAAGGTACTACATTTTGGGGCAAAAAATCCAAGGAGACACTACCAACTGGGGGTGCAGCTGGCAGAGACTGAGGAGGAGAAGGATCTGGGGGTGGTCATCATGGGATCAATGAACAACTCGGCACAGTGTAGGAAGGCAGCAGCAAGGGCCAACAAAATGCTGGGCTGCATCGCAAGGGGAATAACACTGAGGAGGGGGGAGGTGATTCTGCTGCTGCACAGATCACTTGTTAGACCTCATCTCAAATACTGCATGCAGTACTGGCATCTGTATCTGAAAAAGAGACATTAAATTACTGGAAGGGGTGCAGCGCAGAGCAACTAAGATGATCCAGGGACTGGGGGACTTACCATATGAGAGTAGGCTAAAGGAGCTGAACATGTACTCGCTGGAGGAGAGGAGGGACAGAGGGGATATGATTGAGACATTCAAGTACATGAGAGGGATAAACAAGACTGGTACAGAGGGGCTATTCAGGGTAAGGGTGGGGAGGGTCACTCGGGGCCATGACATGAGATTGGAGGGGGAAAGTTTCAGGAGGAAAATGAGGGGACACTTTTTTTCAGAGAGGGTGGTGGCAGGGTGGAACGCTTATCAGCAGAGGTGGTAGCCTGTAAATCAGTGGGCTGCTTCAAAGGGGCTGACAGGGCAAGAAGGTGGATGGGGGTGATGAGGAGGAAGCTGCAAGAATAAGGCTAGCTGCAACATCGAACAGACTTGATAGACCTAATAGCCGCTTTCTGCTGACAAATTTCATATGTTCGTATGAAATGCCATTAAAAGGGCAGTACCCTTAAAAACAAATACCTCAACTAAAAAAGAACAGGAAAGGCCAGAGAGCCTGAAGGGGGGCACTTAAATAGCAGAAGGAGAACCCCAGGAAGCCCTACACTACACACAAAAAACAAAACAAACCCCCCACAAAATATACTTACCTGCACCTTCTTTCCCCTTTTATTTTATTTTTTTTAAAGGAAATTGGAAACCTTAGCAAAATAAAAACACCCTGAATTTAAAGGCAGGCACAGTTTTAATTTAAGGGAACTCCTGGTCACCAGGTAGCCCCCAGCTTGCTATGCAGAATTGCAGCCCTCCCCCCAAGCCTAGAGCTTAAAGTTTCTTCAGAGAAGCTTGAGAGATGTTTCCCCTTCAATGGCACAGCTTAGACTGGAGAGTTGCTGCTGCTCGGAATCCTCATATGCCCAACATTCTAAAGCTTTGGGCTGTGCCATTTCCATTTACACATTACTCAGTTGTTATGAATATCCACTGGCAAAGTGGAGCACTACAGAAAAGGTTTAAATCCTTTGGGGCCTGTTAGTCATGCCAAGGTAATTAAAAAAGTGGCAAAAACATTACAGAAGAAAAAAACAACTATTTTTAAAATAAAGCCAATTAGAATGAAAAAAAGATTTTTAAAAAGCAAAACTTTAAAGCAGGAACTGCTATAATCTGCAGATTTCTTGGGTCGAGGAACAGGCCTATAACAGAGAGAGAGAGAGAGAAAGCACACACACAAAAATATAATAGCACTAACTAAACACTGCACTATTCAGTCAGGTTTGCTGAATGCACCATCAACTGCGGACCATTAGGTCTGATGATCTGTGTCCAGTGTGACCAAGGGACTTGATGCTATGTGCAACTGTGAAGTCCCTTACTGCCCGGCAAGGGAATTCTGTTCTGCCGAGGGAGGCCTTCTTGGGGTTCCCAGGGTTAGGCTGCAGCATTTGGGAGACAAAGCGTTTGCAGTGGCTGCGCAACCCTGTGGAACTCCTTACCTGATTATTTGAGGGGGGCTCCCTTGGTAGAAGCCTTTAAAAGGGGGTTAAAAACATATCTGTTGCAACTAGCCTTTATTGATTAATGCTGCTATGAATTATAGATAGATGGTTATCTATTGATTGTGTTTGTAAATATTTTATATGTGTGTGTTTTTACTTGGTTTAAATATTTGTATTTTGTATTGTTTTTATTGTACAGCACCCAGAGTCCCAGGAATTAGGCGCTTCATAAATAAAATATTTACCTAAGTAATAAGAAGTACAATTACGTGAGAACTTACTGTAACAGTAGATCTTCAAGAGAATCTCTTACATCAGGCCACACCTATGGAACTACAGCCACCAGGCACTAGGACCACACGGAAACTCTTTAGCTAGCAGTCTACTAGGGGCCACCCATGTCAGCCGATGACATCCTTCCCATATAAACGTGGGTGGCACCGCACCCTCCTCAGATCCCACGCCACAGACCATATACAGGGGACCTCCTCCTGGGGAACTGAGGGAGAGTTAGAGGTTCCTGCCACTAAGCAAGGTGAAACAGAAGGTAAACTATCCTGGAGACAGGAAGAGAGAGAAGCCCTTAGGCCAAGGGGAACAGAGGGAGAGACGGCATGGCCTGACATAAGAGATCCTCTTGAAGATCTACTATTACAGTAAGTTCTTACATAACTGTGCTATCTTCATTGAGGGTATCTCTTGCATCATGCCACACCTATGTAATGAGTGCCAAGCAGTACTGACACAGAGATAGTCTGGGTGGCTTAAGGCTATATACGAACATACGAAGAAGCCAGCAGAAGAAGGCCATTTGGTCTACCAAGTCTGCTCGTATTGCAGGGTCCATAGCTTGAGCTAATGTCCCTGCCCTCCTTCCCCACTCCTCCCATCCTCCCTACCCATGACCCTTACCTCCCTATACCTGTCCCAGCCTCTTAAAGCTGCCCACTGTCTCTCAACGAGATTACCTCTTCTAGCAGTGCATTCCAAGTGTCCACCACCCTTCTGGTAAGAAGTGCTTCCATTGTTAGGCGGTAGATCTAGGGAGGAAGGGAGAGGGAGGTAAGGTGTCTGCCTGGCGCCATGGCTTAGAGGGAAGCGAATCCTCAGGATCGCTGGAGCAGCTGCACAGGGAAGGGAGCTGGATGTCACTGTCAACCTAGGGACAAATGACCTGGCTGAGAAAGTGATCAGAGCAGCGCAGGAAGAGTTTGTGGAGTTGGGGAGGGGCCTTAGACAAGTAGCACACACGGTAACTTTCTCTGAGGTGCTGCCTGTCTATGGCATGGGTGAGGCTAGTGCGCTCCACACCACGGGATTCAATCAGTGGTTGAAAAACTGGTGCAGAGCTCAGAGATTTGGCTTCATTGGGGACTGGGGTCCACCTGGAGTGATGCAGGCCTATACTGGCGTGATGGTCTGCATCTGTCCAGGAGGGGAACCAGAATCCAAGGTGATAGGTTTAAATGCTTCATCGGCAAGCATTTAAACTAGCCAAGGAGAGGCACTGAAAGGAGCAGGGAAATCCTAGCCGCCCCCCCCACAAAAAAAAAAAAATCAGGATAGTAAGTGAGGTAAACACCAAGATAGAGATGTAGATAGGGAGAAGAGCAGGAGTAAATGAAAAAAGGCAATAATGACAGGGATGGGACAAAAAGGGGTAAGGCCATCAAGAAATGGAGGGTAATGAGTACCAATGCCCGAGTCTGGGCAACAAGCTCCCTGAACTGGTGGCCTTGATGGAAGAGGGATGCCTGAATATCGTAGCAGTCACAGAAACATGGTACACAGAGAACCGTGACTGGGATGTTAACATACCAAGGTACGTAACCTACAGGAGAGACAGGGAGGGTAGAAGAGGGGTAGCTCTCTATGTAAAGGAAAGGGATCAAAGCAACAGAACAAAAGAATAAACAGGGAGGAGAGGAGGCACTGTGGGTCACCTCAGAGACTGAAAATGGCACCACAATCCGCACAGGGGTTGTATACAACTCCCATGTCAGGGGGAGGGAATGGACAAGGATTTGATAGAAGGCATCCTTAGGATACTAAGAACCATACTAAGAGATGAAAGAAGCAAAAGGCTATAAAGCCCAAAATGCTTCAAACTTACATAGAATAATTTGAAAACTTTCTTAGTCTCATGCGATTATCCAGTCTATTTTTAAAAGTAGTTTTATTGTTACTAATAATGATTTTCAGAGGCAGCATGTTCCATGGCCCGACAACCCGGTGAGACAAAAAGTAAGCCCTTTTCTTAGTATTACATTTGTTTCTTGCAAGTTGCAGTGGATGGCCTCTGGTGTTTACACGCACTTGCTTAAAGTCTAGGCCACATTCAGCTGATAGGCAGGGATCATGAATAATAGAAGTGGGTAGCCATCTGGGAACAAGTGACCACCAAACAGTGTGGTTCATGAGATACTGTTGATGGGGGACCTGAATATGCCAGATGTTAACTGGAGCACCTTTTCTGCAGCCACATCCAAGAGCAGGGCCATTCTTGATGCCCTACAGGTGGCATGCCTCAGACAGCTAGTTTTGGAACCCATTCGTGAGAAAGCAATCTTAGACCTTGTACTCTCAAATGGGGACAGTGAGAGGATCTCAGATCTAGAAGTGGGTAGCCATGTGGGAACAAGTGACCACCAAACAGTGTGGTTCACGATAAACTCAGTTACAGAGTCAAGCCATACAAAAGTGAGGGTACAGCACTTCAGGAGGGCTGACTTTGGCAAGATGGGAGAGTGCCTTAGAAAAGCACTAGCAAACAGGCTAGAAGCTTCATCAGTGTCAGTGGCTCAGTAGGTAGCACACTCGCCTCTGAGGCCGGGAGATCAGAGGGCTGTGGGTTCAGTTCCCACATCTGGCACTTGGGTTAATATCCCAATACTGACACTGTAGTGCAGAATGAGAGGGGTGCTGCACTTCTGAGGTGCTGTCTTTCGGATGAGACGTTAAACCGAGGTCCCATCTGCCTGGATTGGTGGTAGTTCTGGTGGATGTTAAAGATCCCATGGCACTTATCGAAAAAGAGTAGGGGAATTTTTTTTTTTTTTATTAACACACACACAAAAATACATACATTCAGAACAGTACTGCTCCACACTAAATCATAATATAAAAGAAAAATAAGATAGACAAGTATTTCATCCCACAATAGTACATAATTTCACCATAATATAATACAAATGATCCTGTAGGCAATACAAATTGCGATTTCTTACAGCATAACTAAATGCAGCTTAAGTCAGAAAAATGCTTCATAATTTTTTTTTTCCCACAAAATAGCTACCAAGCGGAGATATGTGAAATGATTATAGTCACCGTGAGGAACCTAGTTCATTGCCAATCTTTCCCAGAAAAAGAAACACTGTCTCACAGCTACCATAATGTCATAATTCCCATATATATTAGGATAAATAATCAAATGCATTCCATAAAGTTCCCCAACGTTTTGATGGGAGCTTAGTTTTTTCCAAAAGCTTCAGTTTTCCTATTTCAGTTTCCACTATATGCACCAAATTGATCGGAAGAATAACCTGCTGCTGCAATAATAACTTACATCTGCTAATCCATATCCAATACAAGAAAAAGGTATGTATCACTTGCAATGTACTATAAATACCCTTGGGTGTTCTTTTATCAAAAGAGCCATAATATAAACTCTCTTTCGTGGGTGGAATCATCAAACCATTCTTCCAGCGTTCTTTAACTATGTCCCAAAATTCCATAGCATAATGATAGTTAAAATACATATGATCCATAGTTTCCAAGATAGATACACATTTTTCCCTTGGGCAATAGCGCTCATGTATTGACTTATGTTTCTGGTTACTACGTACATTTATTCTTCCATGAATACCCAACCAAGAAATATCCCACATATGTTGCAGGATACGGGGATTAGTTATATATTTGGATATCTCTAAACATACCTCCTTAGAAAATTTTAAAAAAGGAGTTTCATGAAAAAACTGCTCCAAAACATTTTTATACTATTCTTTCCTGGAGATGTTCAAAACTACTTCCCACCTAATTTTCCAACACTTTATTTTATCAAAAATCTCCCTCCAGCTTTCCATCAGTTGAGGGCGCCTTTTATTTTGATGCATAAATGTTTCATTCCTCCATTCACACAGTACACCCTTTAAATGTGCAGTAAGTAACGTGTCCCAAACCTTATGATTACCTCTAATAACGGGAATCAGGTTTGAATATACAAAATTCGAAAAGAAAAAAAGGACAGGATTAATCATTCCCAAACCCCCCTCCTTAATATCTAAATACAAGGTATTGCGTTTAATTGGGTTTAGACGGCTACCCCATACCCCACAAAAAAAACCCATCTCATTCATGAAGTCTCCATAGTTCTAGGTAGTAAAAAAACATTACTTAAAAATAAAAAGACGGGTATTAAATAAGTTTTAATTAAATATATCCTTTTCTTTTTTGATAATTTATTCTTATTCCAAATTGCTACTTTGGAGTTGCCCTCCTGCAAAGCTATTTTCCAGTTATCCATTGCACTATCCCTACCCCAAAGTATATCCTAAGTTTTGCAGGTTGTCGTTCAATCCAGAAACTTCCCACTTTAGACGGAAAATTAGGAAACCCTGAGATGCTGATGCATTTGGTTTTCGTGACTTAATCTGTGGCACCCATAATTCTTCCCATTTGGTGATGGTGTTACACGCTATCATTACTGAAGTTTCATCAGGTAAAATAAGACATATATCATCCGCATAAGCTATAATTTTAGTCTGGCTTATCATGTCCAACGGAATAGCTCTTATCAAGGGAGATCTGTTTATTATCCTCAATAAAGGGTCCAAAGCAAGAACGTATAATAGGGGGCTAAGCGGGCACCCTTGTCTAACTCCTTTCAACACTCTATGTTTTCCTCCTTTCCATCCATTTTCTAATGGAATCACATTAGCTAATGCATAGCACAACTGTACCCATTGTACAAATATAGTCGGTATACCAAACGCCTTCAAACACTCCCATACATATTCTTGCGATACCTCGTCAAAGGCTTTAGCTTGATCTAGGCTTACTAAGAAGCCTCCCATTCCTCCTATACTTCCCATCCCTAAAGTCATAATTTCTCTAATATAGATCAAAGCGTCATTTATTTTCCTCCCTGGAGCTGCACAATACTGATATCTATTAATTAAATCCGGCATTACTATAGATAATCTATTCCCTAAAAGTTTGGAAAATATTTTAAAATCAACATTCAATAAGGTCAAGGGTCTCCAATTACCTATATCTGAATGATCTCCTTTCTTAAATAGAAAGATTAATAATCCCTCATACATTTGAGTTGGTAAAATCATATCAGAAATTAAGGAATTATATAATGCCAATAAATCTTTAGGCATTAATTTCCATAAAATGTTATATAGTTCTCCCGGCAATCCATCAGAGCCAGGAGAGACCCCATCTTTAAGAGATGCAATTACAGATCCTAATTCCGCCTCCGTAAATTCAGCTACCATTGCATGTTGTAAATCTTTCTCTACACAAGGGAGATTTGCTGCTGCTAATAACTGCGACGTAAAACCAAAGTCTAAACTTTGAACCCCAAAGTTACTGATTACATGCTGGTCTAAAAAATCCATGATACCTACATTATCAGTTAGTAACTTATTTTCCTTATTTTTTAAACTAGAAAAAAGCCTTTTATCTATCCTCGTTTTACAAGCTAAAAAGGGATTAACTTGAGCATTTTTCCCTTGCGTCCCAAAGGATTGTTCCCTAATTAGTGAATCCATACGATCATATTGATACTGTATCATTGTTTGTTTAATCTGTGCAATATTTTTGGATAAATCTATTCCATATTCAATTTGACTGGAAATTAAATTTTGCAGAGAATGCCTAAGAGACAAATACTCCTCCCTTTTTGTTTCAGCTTTCAATCGTCCCTGTGCCTGAAAATATCCTATTAAACAAAGCTTAAAAGCTTCCCACCAACTCACCCTATCATCATGCAGATCTATCGGCGTGATGTAATCTTGAATAATTATTTCTAAGTCTTTTAAGACTAATGGGATACTTAAAAAATAAGCATTCAACTTCCAAAACCCAGGCCCTTTCCTCCTACATTGAGGAAAATCTATTGTTATACCAATCATAATATGATCCGAAGTTTCTATTGGTACATAAAGTAAATTGGTTATTAACAGTGTTTTCTGTACAAAAATAAAGTCTATTCGTGATGCTAAACCTCCTTTAAAAAAGGTTGGCTTAGCTGAATTCCTCCTTAATTGATGAGAATCTCTCAACCAGCTAAAGAAAGAATGGATTTTAAACATGTCTTATCACAATACTGCTTTCCTGTACATTCTTTTGCAGAAAATTTATATTAAAATCCCAAAAAAATAGATGTCTACCGTGTACAAATAAGGTTGTATCTTTGTAATAACTCTATCCTAAGGGCCTTCTTCTGAGGGCCGTAAATTGCTATCAACCTACACGTAAGGCTTTTAACTACAACATCCACTAGCAACGCCCTCCCTGGTTCTATATCTACCAATCTGATAAGTTTCACATCCATTGTGGTAAAACATATTCCTACCCCACTACATCTTTCATCCCCAAAGGACCAGAATGATGTACCCCAATGCCATTCTTTGCTAGCTCTAAACGTCTCAGAGTTTGTGTTTAAACGGTGTCTTGTAATATAAATACATCATATCTTAGGAGGAAAGAATTCCAAACGTTGTTTGACGCTTTAATGAGATTTTAGGTATTCACATTTAGGAAGCTACCGATAATGTAAAGGTTTAAGGTGGAGGTTTAGAGTTTTACTGCTTGACCTAGTCACCGCTTCCTAGCTTCTGGCTGTTTACTTCTAGTGCGCCTAGGACAGGTGACAATGTCGCTGGAATAACTGTTTTCTCTATAGATACAGGGATAGGGTGAGCTTGTTCTACCTGATCACCCCACGATGAAAGAACAGAAAATCTGTTTCCTAAAGGTAACGGGGAAGCAGGCATGTTACTACTGACACTTCCTTCAGTAAATAACATACTGTCATTAAGTTCTTGTAAATCCTCGTGCTCCCTTCTATCACTAGGTTCTACTACTTTTGTCAAAGAGTGGGATTCATTACCCATCAGTATAGTTGACCGTTGTGGGGACCCCTGAGGTGTCACAAATGGTGTTTCTTTTTCTTCCCTGCTGGGCTCCTGAGATGATTCTAAGGGAGTAGCATTTGTCTGCTCTACTAACAATACCTCAATAATAGGCTCCTTGGGTCTCATCAAGTTAGGGCCGGCCTGAAAGTTAGCTTGCCTGCCATCCAAATTTAATCCTCCCCGTCCCCTGCCTCTACGTCTGCCTCGAAACATATGCCCTGTCTCTATCCCTTCTTGTTCTTGATGAGAGTCTTTAGCTTGTGACAAAAAGTATTCCTGATCTGATGATTCTTCAGTATCCATGTTTTTCCATGGACAGTCTGAAAAAGAATGATTAACTTCATTGCATAAGTTACAAACCGAAGGAGCAACACAGTCTGCTGCTGTATGACCTAATATGCCACAGTGGAAACACTTAATCTGGTCACATGAAGTATTCAAATGGGTTAATGACCGGCACTTAAAACAACTTTTTGGCTGACCAGCATAAAAATTATGCCCCTATCCTCCAAAAAGGAGCTAGGCAGGTGTTGAATGCCCTCATCATCCTGTTTTAATTGAACTCGAATTGTCCAGCCTCCTGTCCAAAACCCATTCCCATCCAGAATAGGTCGAGGTTTATCCTGAACAAGACATCTTTTTTCTAACCAAAAAAGAATATTCTCAATATTCACTCCTTCATTTCGGAAAAGAATCGTAACAGTTTTAACTGTGGGTTTCGTGATAGGGATAGCCTGGAAATCACTCCAGTCTTCTTGATCTTTTAAGTCATAATAAAGTCACCAAAACTTGTCTAAAGAGATAACGGAGCAGAAACTAATATCGTAATTATGTTCTCCTGGAGGATGTATGAAAGCATATACTTCAGTTGGTGAAAAGCCCATAGAATCAATTCAGCAAAACCTTCCCCCACCCAAAAGTCTGTCCGATTGCTATAGGGCTTTTCCACGATATCATAAACGCACTAAAAATAGAAATTACGTATCACGTAATTGTGATCTTTCTGTGTATTCACCATTCATCACAGATGGGTACTGGCTGGAGGTCAGGACCCAGCAGGAGCTCTTTTTTTTTAAAAGGGCAGGTGGGCCGAGCAGCATCGGTGGCAGCCCTCCCGACCCGGCATGACTACGTAGCACCTTTCGAGGATTAGCCGTTGTTGCATTGACTCCGCCTGACTACCAGTTCTGAGTCGCCGAGAGGTAAGAGGAAGGATGGAGGGTGGGACAAGAGAGTCCAAGGGACAGAAAAGGAAGGAAGAGCTGAACCAAAAGGAGAAATAACGACTGAGAGGACAGCAGAGACAAGATGAAACTAAGGGGATTGGGTAGGGCCCAAATCTCTGGAAGGAAGAAGGAGGGAAGGGGGGAGAAATTTCAGGAGAGAGTGAGAGAAAACAAGGATCCAGGACCCTTGTCCTTCACCAGATTGTATAGGAACTGCAAGGGGTAGCAAAGCTTACTTGCCAGTATTCAAGGCACAGAATATATGGCAATACCCCAAAAGTAGAGTCGGCTATACTGGAGAAGGACAGGGTACAGGGATTAGTACTCTTTGAAAGAAATTTGTTGAAAAAAAAAAGGGAGTTCTTTTTTTTTTTAACATTTGGATGACAGGAGGAGGACAATCAACAACTCCCACCCTGCTAGGGTGGAGATATGCTGTAGAGAAGGAATGCCACTCCGGCTGTACCCTTTTTAAGGGGAAAAATTACACCCCCCTGTGTGTCCCTACTTTACCCTACTCAAGAGAAGGAGAGGCACAGAGGGAGAGGGACCCAGAGACTGAGGCCCCAGGGGGATGGTGGGCGGGATTGTGATGAATGGTGAAGATACACAGAAAGATCATAATTATGGTAAGTACGTAATTTCTATATCTTATCTGTGTCACTCTTCACCATTCATCACAGATGGGTGAGTACCAAGCCCCCCGAAGGGGATGACTGATTGCACCCTAAGGGACAGTGTCCCTTAGCCCTCAGTGGGTGACACACTAAGGGGAACCTTCTGGGCCTGGGGAGGCCCGAGAGTGGGGAGAGTGAGACGGGATCCCCCCGGAGGGGGAAGGAAGTTGCCCCGACAAACGCCGCCTCGCCCTACGGGAAAAGAGATAGGTTCCCTGGTGAGCGGAGCAAATCACCCTTACCGGGCCAAGGGTGACAACCGGAAAGGGCGGCCATGCCGATCTTCTGGTGCAGATCGCTGTCCCTACCACCCTTGTAGCTACCTCTGCTGGCGCTATAAGACGCCTTGCTTGGTGCCTTGCTAGCTCCAGGCCACATGCAGAGAGAGCGATGGCTTGCCTGGTTTGCTCCAAGTCAGGCAAAGCAGCTAGGATCTGACCCAGCGCTGACCACAAGAACCTGTTGTAGGCTGCATAGTGGGCCAGATGAGCGGAGATGGAGAGAAGCAACCGTGCCGAGTAGAAAGTCCTCCTCCCCCAGAAATCAAAATCCGAAGAGTCTTGATCAGAGGGCCGGTCACGGTGGAGGGCGCGAAGCCCGTCAGGAGTGTCCAGGTGCGTCAATCCGGAATGCGGATGAGGCATGGAACCTGGAGACTCCGGGGGTGCGCAATACCTCTGGCTGAGGTCCCTAGGGGCAGGAACTCCGGAGAAGGGCCTCTGCCAGAAACGCATGGACGCCTCCTGAAAAGGAGCAGGCCAGGGGGGCACCACAAGGGTGGCCGCCCCGAAATCGCCTAGAAAGGCGTGCGCCTCATGCTCTGGATTGCTCGCGGATAGAGGGGAAAGGTGAAGGTCCTCCAACATCCTCGCGAGGAAACGCTGATACTCCGAGAGATCAGTGGCAGGAGAGATGTGGACAGAAGGTTCCTCACCTCCAGAAGAGGGGGGATGAGGAGCTGGAGGTCACCATCTGCTCCGAGGGTGGCTGCTCGGGGGGAGGTTGAAAAATCTGACTGTCCAAGGCCCTAACGTAAGCAGGGAACCGAGAAGCCACCGCTCTGAACTGCTCCCAGGTGAGAGGCCCGGTAGGACCAAAAATGCCCAGGAGCGCTGGAGAATGTGGCAGAGGGGTAGGTGCAGAGCCGAGGGAAGGAATCGGCTGGCCTCTGCCAGGGCTAGGGAGCGGACCATGGACACCCGGGGACAGTGTCCCGTAAGACTCCGCAGCCGACAGCTGTACAACCATGTTGGTACTGCCTAGGCTGCGCCCAGAAGAATCCCCCCAGTGAGGCGACCGGGGCCGTATAGGTCCAGAAGGACGGTCCCCTGCCTCCAAAGAATAGGACCCTCTCAAGGAACCAGAAGGGGAAGGGCGGAAGTCCGCACTTCGGCTTCGTCAGGGCCCGGATGGACCCCAGAGAAAGGCCGACGCGCCGACCCCACACCCCTCAGAGTCCGAGAAGGTCCTGGTCCTCAGAAGGGTCAGCCTAGGTAGCTGGCAGCTCTGGGATGTCCCCGAGGGGGAAATCCAGGGCGCAGCACCCTCCCCAGCCGTAGGCTTCCCGATGGGCCCCAAAGTTGGGCGATCGAGACACACCACGGGAGGGGATACGTCTGCTGAAGGGTCAAGGAACCCTCCCAGACCAGGCTGCAAGGCTATGGTGGCACGCACCACAGTTTTCTGGTCAGTGCCACTGACCCCGATCTGGAGGGGAACCCGACGCTCCTCAGCAGGGGGCTGACTCCGACTCGTCGAAGAGACCACCGGCTCACCCTCCTGTGCAGTCAACCCCGAAGGGTGTGACTGCCCATCCGACTCTGAGCCGGACTCTGACTCCGAAGAGGTGGAATCCGAGGCCCTGAGCCAGACAGTAGGAGGGCGAGGAAAAGCGACCTTCGCGAAGGGCCCAGAAACCATGGCAGTGGACAAGGCCACCCCCGCGCCCTCCACGGCCCCGGGGGTGGAGCTGGCAGAAGGCGGTAGGGCAGCCGAGACCAAAGGTCTGGAGCTAGGGCCAGCTGTGGCGCCGCCAAGTCCATCGGCACCGGGAGCGGCGCCGGGGACAAAGACGGCGCCGGCGGCAGCCCCAACAGCGACTCCGGAGACGCAGACACTGCCAGGCCCCCCGGCGCCGCGAGTGGCACCGAGAGTCGGCGGGCGCCCGCGCCCGAGCGCAGGCTCGCGCGAGTGCGCCAGCCCACGCCCGCCAGCGCACCAGAACCAAGGCAGCTGGACTGCCCAGAAAACGGACCCGCGCCGGCGCCGAGTGTGCCGGGACGCCACCAACAACTTGAGGGTCCCACGGCGCCGGGTCTCAACCGCGCCGAGGAGACACAGTGAAAGGCGACGCTGATCCAGGGTCGCAGCGCTGAGCAGAGTCGACGCCGCAAGAGACGAGTCGGCGCTGCGCAGGCTTCGGCACCGCGAACGTGCCGAAGGCCCAACGACACTGATCGACGGCGCGAGGACGGCACCGACCGGGCTTTGTGAACCGCGGGAGCGACACCGGGGGGGCCTTCACCCCCGAAGGGGTGATTGCCATGGTGGCACCTCCCGCCTGCTCCCGGGGGGAAGCGGGACAGGCCTCCTGCGCCGCGGGAGGAGCCTCGACCAAGGCTAGGCTACGGGAGGTCGAGGCTCCCTCCTCCACGGTCCGTATAGAACCGGGAGGGGACCCGGAGGAAAGGCCGAGAGAGCACGGCTTGGCCCGACGAATGCGAACCCGTCCCCCGGAAGTCGGGCGGAGCTCGTCCAACTTTCCACGCTCGCTGTTTGAGGACACGGCGGTCCATAGAGAAGCAGGCGTCGCACGAATCCATGTCGTGAAACGGGCCAAGACACGCGAGACACCGGTCATGCTGGTCGGTCCTGGAGAAATTGCGGCCGCACGGGCACCGACACATAGGGGGCCACCCCGCCTTAGAGAACTTCTTGCCCTCCGACCGCGGCATGACCTACAGAAAAACACCACCAAAAAAGACTCGACGTCGCTTAATGTTAATAAAAAGGAAAGATCTTACCGGCGACGTCGAGTGGAGGAAGAACCCAGAACTAGCAGACCACGGACTGGCGATGGAAATATTGCAGGCGTAAGGCCTAGAAAAACTGACAGACTTCTTCAAACTTCAGGCTTCCCATGAGGCGACCTCGACGGCGGGAGACGAAGAACTGGTAATCAGGCGGAGTCGACACAGCTTAACGGCTAATCCCCGAGAGCCACGTAGTACGTCGGCCTCGAGGGCGGCGCCGATGCTGCGTCGGCTCCGCCTGCCCTTTAAAAAAAAAAGGCTCCCGCGGGGTCCTGACCTCCGGCCAGTACCCATCTGTGATGAATGGTGAAGACTGACACAGATAAGATCCTGCGTTTCACTGATTCTGCTGGTTTTCTAAACAAGCCTGCAAATGTTTTAGTGCCCAAACCTACTGGTTTCTCAGTACTCACAGTTTTACCTAGATCTTTTCTCATGTCCAAATGCGGTGTGTAGCTTACGGTCTCGTTCCTTGCTATATCAAGCTCTGCTGTAGAAATATCCTTAGAAGGGCGTTGACTCAGTAGGGGAGTTAGAAGTTCTAGGTTGCCACCGGCGTCTTGCGCACCTAAAAAATCAGTAGCCTCTCCTTGAATTTGCGCATTCGCACTATCAGCAACTGAAGACTTAGAATTTTGACTATCTATTATTAGCCCAGAGACTGACTTGGGTATAGCAGTTCCTTTCATGATTGAAGTAGAGCCACCGGGAATGGGAATCGAGGGGTCCGGAACCCATTTATCCCCAGCCCACAGCCAGCCAGCCTGTTGCAAAGCATCTCCCGGGGACCATGCAGATAATGAACACGAATGCTCCCTCATTTTATCCCTTCTCCATTCAGGTCTGTCATGTATTGCGAATTCTCAATATTACTACCATCCTGTTGCCCAAAATGTTTCCCTCCATTATTAAATGGACCGGTTGGAGAACGTTTTCTTTTATTGCGTTCTGCTTCCAGTTTCATCTGGCATGTGTGAAAATCTCTCTCGCTGTATTTATTAAATCCAGTAATTGAAGTTTCTTTCTATCCAGTTCTTCTTGCAGTAGCGCTTCTGCAGATGTATCCATGTCATTTTGAAATGCTAAATCCGATGATTCCGAAACCTCGGCTCGGTTTCTGCCTTCATTCCGGCTTCCTTCTTCCAGCACATTTTCTACCGTGGTTAGCTCCTGAGCTCCTAATCCACAACCAGCCTCGTCCACTACCTCCTTCCGACTGAGGTCCTCCATCTCTACAGACAGACGGACAGCGCCACCCACCTACAGAGTAGGGGAATTTCCCCGGTGCCCTGGCCAAATTTCCCTCATTCACTAAAAATACCACCAACAGCTTAATCTGGTTCAAGGTCAGTTGGCATTCATCTGTATCCCCCTCCCCCGGGTCGTGCCTGAAAATAGGCAGGATTTGTCTAGTGCACTTACCCGATCAACAAAAACTAAATAAAATAAATAAATAAGGAGGGGTGGAGCAACAATGGAGAAACATCAGAATTGCCATCACAGAGGCAACAAGCCTTTGTATGATGCAAATAAATCAAAAGGAAAGAAATAGTCACTATGGTTCTCAAAAGAGGTAGCGGGGAGGTTAGGGAGAAAAAGATAGCATTTAGGAAGTATAAGGAAACACAGAAGGAACAGGACAGAGAACTGTATCAGTCAAAGCAGAAGGAAGCAGGGAGAGAAGTCAGAGTAGCAAAGGCTCAAACTGAGGAAAAGACAGCCAACTTCGTTAAGAAGGGGGATAAAACCTTTTATAGGTACATCAGGGAGCATAGAAAGACAAAGGGAAGGGATAGTGAGGCTGAATAGAATGGACGGTGGGTGGGCAGAGAGGGACAGTGAAAAAGCAGGGATACTAAATGAATACTTCTGCTTAGTATTCACAAAAGCGGAGGAGGTGGAGGTGCCTATTCCATTTAACAGAAGCACTCCGGATAGGGGGTCGATCCCAGTCCTTTCACAGAAAAAAGGGTTCTGAACGAACTCCTAAAACTGAAGATGAACAAAGCAATGGGGCCTGATGGAATTCACCCCCAGAATTCTAAAAGAATTGAGGGGAGAACTAGTGACACCACTGACTACACTTTTTAACAATTCATGGGAGGATGGTGTGGTACCTTGAGGAATGGAGGAAGGCGGATGTGATTCCCCTTCACAAAAGTGGGACCAAGACAGAGGCAGGAAACTACAGACCTGTCAGTTTGACCTCTGTGGTAGGGAAAGTGATGGAATCACTTCTGAAGGAAAGAACTGTTGAGTACCTAGAGGCCAGTGGGGCACAGGACCCAAGGCAGCATGGATTCACAGCGGGAAGGTCATGTCAGACGAATCTAATTGATTTCTTTGACTGGGTGACCAAAGTAGTAGACCAGGGAGGGTCTGTGGACATGGCCTATCTAGACTTTAGCAAGGCATCTGACACAGTCCCACACAAAAGTTTAATAATCAAATTAACCAGCCTGGGAGTGGGCCCCAGGGTGGTAGCCTGGGCAAAACATTGGCTGGACAACAGGACACAAGGTAATTATAAATGGAGTCCACTCTGAAGAAAGACGGGTTACTAGTGGGGTACCGCACGGTTCAGTACTGGGTCCAGTCCTTTTTAACGTCTTTATAAGTGACATTGCAGAGGGACTGGAAGGAAAAGTATGCCTCTTTGCAGATGACACAAAGATCTGCAACAGGGTTGATACACAAGGAGGCGTGGAAAGGATGAGAAGGGACTTGGCAAGGTTGGAGGAATGGTCAGAAGTATGGCAGCTTGGATTCAATGCAAAGAAGTGTAAAATAACGCACCTGGGAAACAAAAACCCAGGGGAAGATTACACAATTGGGAGGAGAGGTAGTAACAACAACAAAAATGGAAAGGGACTTGAGGTAATTGTATCAGATGACCTTAAGGTTAGCAAGTAATGTGAGAAGGCAGTAAGGAGGGCTGGGGGGATACTGGGATATACAGGGAGATGCCTCACCAGCAGAAAACAAGAAGTTGTTGTCCCTCTGTACAGACAGTTGGTGAGACCCCATCTAGAGTACTGTGTCCAGTTCTGGAGACCCCATCTCCGCAAGGACATAAGACAGGATGGAGGCTGTCCAGAGGAGGGCAACTAAAATGGTGCAGGGTCTGCAAGAGAAGCCATATGAGGAGAGACTAAAGGAGATTAATATGAATACCCTTGAGGAAAGGAGGGAGAGGGGGGACATGATAGAAACTTTTAAGTACCTCAGTGGAATCAACAAAGTCCAAGAGGGTAGCATCTTTCAGAAAAAGAGATGTGCAAGAACAAGGGGACACAATCTGAAGATGGGGAGGACGGCTCAGGGGCAATGTGAGGAAGTATTTTTTCACGGAGGGGGTGGTGGATTCATGGAACAGCCTTCCTGAGGAGGTTGTGGGGTCTAAAACTGGGAGAATTCAAGAATGCATGGGACAGACATAAGGCCATTCTTGTTGGAGGTAGTAAGAAATAGGCTGTTGGTTAACTAGGATCTGCAGCTCATCCTGTAGGTAGGGAAATGGGCAGACTAGGTGGGCCAAGCGGTCCTTATCTGCCGTCAAAGTCTGTTTCTATGTTTCTGACCACCCTCCTAAACCTCCCACCCTCCAGTTTAAGACTGTGCCCCCTCGTGTTATGGTTGCCACTCAGCTTAAATAGACTCTCCTTATCAACCTTATTTATCCCTTTCATGTACTTGAAGGTCCCAATCATGTCCCCCCCCCTCCTGTCTTCCAGGGAGTACATGTTCAGTGCCCTCAACCTCTCCTCATATGCCTTACCCTGCTGACCGGCTATCATCTTTGTAGCCCTCCTCCAGACCTTCTCCAGCAGGTTAATGTCCTTTTTGAGGTGTGGGCACCAGTACTGAACTCCATACTCTAGATGCGGCCTTACCAGTGACCTGTACAAGGGCAGTATAACCTCCTCTCTCCTACTACTGAACCCCCTAGATATGCATCCCAGCATCTTGTTTGCCTTTGCTGCTGCTGTCTTGCACTGCATGGAGTGCTTCAGGTCACTAGTGATCATCACTACCAGGTCCTTCTCCTCTGATGTAGATACTCGGACTCCATCTAGGTAGTACTCTGTCCTAGGATTCTTGGCTTCAATATGCATAACTGCATTTCTTGGCATTGAAGCCGAGCTGCCATATCTTGGACCACCTCCCTAGCTGTTCCAGATCTTCCTGTAGGTCCTGTATCCCTTCAGCTGTGTCCACTCTCCCACAGAGTTTGGCGTCATCCGCGAATAGGCACATTTTGCCCTTAATGCCATCTCCAATATCACTGATGAAGACACTGAACAACACCGCCCTAGCACCGGAGCTCTTCATGGGACCTTACTGGCTATCTGTCTGGTGCCAGATAACCCCCCAAACCACCCTCTGGGTTCTATCCTTCAGCCAGTCTTCCACCCATCTGGCCATCTTTTCCCCAACCCCGAGATCCACCAACTTCCTGATCAACCTTTTCTGGGGCACAGAGTCAAAGGCCTTGCTGAAATCAAGACAGACATCCTCTACCGCTTGGCACCTGTCTACTGTCTTAGTGACACAGTCAAAGAAGTCAATCAGATTTATTTGACACGCTGTCCCCACCATGAACCCATGCTGCCTCGCAACCTGGAGACCATGCTCCTCTAGATATTCCACCAACTTCTCCTTTAGTATGGTCTCCATGAGCTTGCCCACAATGGAGGTCAGACTGACTGGTCTGTAATTCCCTGGGTCATCCTTGGGACCGCTTTTGTGGAGCGGCACTACATGTGCTGTTCTCCAGTCCTGCGGTTCTATGCCTGTCTCTAGTGAACTATTAAATAGGTCTGCCAGTGGTCCTGCCAGCAACTCAGCCAGTTCCTTTATTATCCTTGGATGTACTCCGTTTGGGCCTGGTGATTTGTCCACCTTCAATGCCAGCAGCCCCTCCCTCACTCTATTCTCCTCTATCACTACATCTGTGTTCCCCTCCCCCCCGCTCCTCCTTTCCCTCCTAAAGGCACTGGTCCGTCCTTCTCCCCGGTGAAGACGGAACAGAAGCATTCATTTAGTATCTCTGCTTTTCCCCCATTATCCTCCATCCACGTCACCCCCTTCCTAAGCCTAACAATCCCTTCCTTCTTGTCCCTTTTCTCACATATATAGTGAAAGAAAACCTTCTCCTCCTTTTTAATTCCTTCAGCTATCTGCAGCTTCTTCTGTGCCTTTGCTCGCCTGACTTTCTTACTTACCTCACTAGCCAATCTTCGGTAATTTTCCTTATCCACCTCTCTCTTGGTCTTCTTGAATTTTCTATAGGCTAACCTCTTTTCCCTTACTGCCTGGGCAACCCCAGAACTGAACCAGCTGGGCACTTTGGCCCTTGTGTTCTTCCTCCTTAGCCTAACACACTCATTTGTGGCAATCTATATACCCTCCTTAATGATGGACCACATTTGTTCCACCCCCATATCTGTTCCGATGCCCGATAGATGGCTCCTTAGCACTTTGCCCATTTTCCTGAAGTCTGCCCTCCTGAAATCCAAGATTTTGGTCTTAGTCAGGATGCGTTCCCTGCCCATATCCAACTGGAAGCACACTGTGCAATAGTCTCTTCCACCCAGTGACTCCCTGACCATTATTTCCTGTACATGCTCCCCATTTGTGAGTACCAGATCAAGAATTGCCTCAGCTCTTGTTGGTTCAGTGACGCCCCAAGTCAGGAATCCACCCTACAGTCCTTCCAGGATCACCTGACTCCTAGCACATGTCATGGATGGTATGCTCCAGTCCACCTTGGGCAGGTTGAAGTCCCCCATAATTACTACCTCTCCTTTCCCCACAGCTTCCGATATCTGTGAGTTCAGTTCCCTGTCTCTCTCCTCATCCTGACTGGGTGGTCTTTAAACCACCCCAACTGCACCTTTCTCCCTCTATTGGACCTTAACTGAACCCATAATGCCTCCACCTCCCCTTACGCCGACTCCTCCCTCGTGTAAGTTATTCCCTCCCTGAAATAAACTGCCACCCCTTCTCCCTTCCCAACTACACTATCCCTCCTGTATAGTTTATATCCAGGGATTGCAAGGTCCCAGTCATGGTGTGATGTTGCCCAAGTCTTGGTTACTGCTGCTATGACCACCCTCCTGTGTGCTAATAGTGCCTGCAGGTCTTCCATCTTGTTTCCAAGACTCTGTGCATTCAGAGACACCACCCTCCACCTAGAATCTGGCTTTCCTTCTCTTCCCTCTATTCTTCTATTCACATTTATCCCCTCTATGTGCACCCCCCCATGTCCCCTTGTTTTGTGTTCCTCACCCCCTCCACTCCTGGCTGTGTTGTTGCCCCTTCCACTTCCTCCCTCCAGACTTCTCATCACTGTGTGTGTGTGTGTGTGGGGGGGGGTTCACTGACCTCCTCCTCTCAGAGTCTGTGGGTCTGCACACCCACTGCCCCCCCCCCTTCAGTAAAAGCGTAGTGGTTATGTATTCCTCCAGTTTGTCCCAGAGTACCCTCAAACCCTCCCTCCCTACTGAGGTGCAGCCTGTCTGGTGAAAAGAGTGCTTTGTTTGACCAGGTCTCCTCCCAGTCCCCAGTACAGATGAACATCTCCTCCCTGCACCATTTCCTCAGCCAGTCATTGAAATCCTCTATTCTTCATTTCCGGGCTGTGCTGGCCCTTGGTTCTGGTATCACCTCTGAGAAGGCCAGCGAACTTCCTTCCTCCCTGCAGATCTTCCCTAACTCCCTGAATCTACTTTGCACTATCTCCACCTCATCCCCAGCTATGTCGTTGGTTCCCAAATGTATAACTAAATTAGGTTTTCCTCCAACCTCCCTTACTATTTCCCTTATTCTTGGACCCACTTTCCCAGCTGTCATCCCTGGCATACAGACCACCCTCCTGCTTGCATTTCGGTCCCCTTTCCTTCCCCAGTGAATACCCCTAATTATGGAGTCCCCCAAGATTGCCACCCTTCCATCCCCTGCATCCATGCTTTCCATCCTTCTTTTCTTACCTTTGATACTAGCTGCTTCCCCACCTAATTGTCCCCTCTGCACCCTGGTGAACTTATCTCCACTTCCACAATTTATCCCCTTAACTGTTTTTCCATCTTCAATCTGCCCCTCCCCTTTTGACTATCTGTGTCTGCTTTCAGTTATACCTCCCCTCTTCCTTTTCTTTTCTCTCCCTTCCTCCACTCTGTTTTGCCTGCCTCCTCTTTCCTGCCCACCCTGATTAGTTCCCTCCCCTTCCCTTGTACTCCTACTCTCAACCTGCTCTCCTACCTCACCTCCTGCTGCCCCCTTCCTCCTTCCAGACACTGGTGTAAATCTATTCAATAAAGGCACCCTTTAGAATCTTCCACCCCTGATACTACACTCACATTCCCACCCCTTCCCCTTATCACTTGCCATTCCTCCACCCTGGGCTCCCTATTCATCTGAGGAAGAGATACTCCTGTACACTGGGTGCTCCTCCCCACTCCCATCTCCTGCCTGATGCCATCACTCCCCTGGGCATCACCCTTCTGCCTTTCCCTCCTCTGCTCCTCTGACTTCCCACAACATCCTCCCCAGCTCCCATCTGAGCATCCTTATTTTAACCCTTAGCAGCTTCAGGCTCTTACACACAGGACATCCCCCTTTATCTACATCACCCCCCAGAAAGACTGCTGCCCCACAGCTATTGCGGTTTACCACTCTCCTGCTTCCCATACATGTACCTGTTTTACCATACTTCCTATAACTGAAAATAATACAGCTGGCCAAACATTTGGACAGACACTGTTTAGAAACTGGTACGTCCTCTTTCTCAAGGGCGAAAGAAACAAACAGCTGTGAGGACTTCCTGGAGTCCCTCATGCGATTAACATTATATCTGAGTATTCTATGTACATCAAAAATATGGAGCAATGCGTTCCCTGGAATGGCATACTCCGAAAAATAAACAGGCAGGTGGATGGTTTGATTCAGGGTAAACTCAGACACCACCTTTGGTAAAAACTTAGGGTCAGTATGCAAAGACACTCTGTCTTTGTGGAAAAACAAATAAGGAGACTCACACATCTGAGCCTGAAACTCAGAACTCCTTTGAGCAGAAGTAATAGCAACGAACAATAACTCTTTCCATGACAGAAAGTGTAGCTCACGTCGTGGCCGACTCAAAAGGAGTCAAAGTTTCTCTAACACAAAAGCTAAGTCCCAAGGCAGTACAGGATTGTGGATGGGAGGCTTCCGATGAAGAATGCCTCCCAAAAAGGTACAGGACACCTCCAGTTGTGCCACTGTACGGCCATCAATGGGCACATGGAAAGCTGAAATAGCAGCCCGGTGCACTTTATTGGTGGAGTATTGCAGGCCAGAATCTGAGAGGGAGACTAAGTACTCCAGAATCTGATGCACTGGACAAGGGGAAAGTATCTAAATGTTGGGAAGCTACCCACAGAGCAAAGCACTTCCACTTCATGGAATAAGTGGCCCTGGTAGAAGGCTTCCTAGAAGTCACCAGGACATCGGCCACCTTCTGGAACACCCCAAATCTAGCCATAGCTATGTCTTCAATAGCCAGGCATGAAGGTGTAGGGACTTGAGGTGTGGATGGACCAGGGTCTCATGTTCCTGTGATATCAAGCTTTTGCACAGGTGCAGAGGAACTAGAGATTCCACCACAATCTGCTGCAGTAAGGGGAACCAAATCTGACGAGGTCAGAAGGGGGCAACAAGAATCAGAGTGGCTCCTTCCAGCTGGAGCTTAATCAACACTCTTTAAATTAGGGGAAGGGAGGGAAGACATAAAGAAATCTCCCTCTCCAAGAGAGGGACAACGCATCTTACCAGAAAACTCCAAGGCCTGGAGTGAGCGAGCTGGATAGGCAGATACTAAGAACATGACATCAAAATCTAGTCAAAATAGAGATACAAAAAGCATGATTTCCCACTCTGATAAATACAAATGTGAGAGCGTCAGTTGCAAAAATTGAGGAGTTAGGTGAAACATTAAAGTATAACCAGGTACAGACAGCTGTTATTACCGAGGCGTGGTGTGCCCTCATGTGCCAGATGTTGCAGTAAAAATAGAAGGTTATCAGGTGGAGAGAAGGGACAGAATGGAAAAAAGGGTGGGGGGATTGCATGCTACGTGAAGGAAGAAATTATTTATCAAAGGATGAGTGAACTAGAACAGGAAGGGTTCTAAACACTATGGATGGAATTGAGAATGCTCAGATTACCTAGAAACTGTAGGCCTCTGTCAGTGGGAGTTTTTTTTTATCACCCTCCCTCAGGCAACGACTTCAGTATGATTAAACATTTAAACTGGTGTACTGATAGGATATTAGAAAAACATCCAGTTAGTGGGATAATTCTGATGGGAAATGCAAATCATTCACCTCTATCAAAAGTAATGCAAGGGAGAAATGTGAAGCAGGTGGTTAAAAAGAGACAAGGGGAAAAAGTATATTAGATGTGGTTGTTACAAATTGTCACAAACCCACTCAACGGGTCAGGCCCTCTGCTCCCACAGTGCCAACCTCCGAGCGCAGTATTGTGAACAGCTAACAGAACAGGGTAACCCTCCTGTCTGTTTGTGGGTCCGAATCACCTTTGGTCTCAAATTCTGGGGGGATTCAAACTGTGAACCTTATGCTAGCGTACCCAAATGTAAAGGCTCAGATAATCCTGCTCTTCGGGGAATGCCAGATATCTTTCGCCTAAGGGCACCTAACCAGGTATCCAAAATGAACCCTTAGAACTCTATGAAAGACTTTAGGTATATTCTTTACCTTTTTCCAGTTTGGTATACCATTAAGCTTATGAACAGTTGTTAACTTTAACCATCTATGCATCACATGCAAAAGAAAGAATTTCGAAGGCACACCAGGCAGTCTCTTTAAAGTAAAGAGGTTTACTTAAAAATGGATAAAAAATATGTAAAATGTAAACACAGAACAATATATCACAAAGCATACAATCACTTAAAAGAAAACAAGGAAAAAGTGCAAACTCCTACCACAATACAATTAGACTTGTCTATCTAATGTATTATAACCTTCTTACAGTGCTTATAGTTCGATGTTGTTGTTTCAGAGTCCAACAGGAATGTGTCTAAGATCAGGCACAAGTCTTAGATTAAAACTGTCTCTCTCTCCACCCATTCCATAAGGTCATCTAGCTCCTCCTTTTAGAATATTAAAAACTATACACCAGGATGTCTTATCACTCAGGAGGTAAATTAAATAAGGTGACATCAGCAAAAACTCATTTCCCAATGACTCTGATCTTGAGTGGTTTCCTCCTCTTTGATCTTTGAGCAGTTCCTATTTCCCCACTTCAAAGCCAGAATGTCAAACTGCAACTCTTCTGAAATGTCATAAAAGTTTACGACCTCTATATCCTTGCAGCTGGTCAGCTACAATTAAGTGAGATAAACAGAAGACCCTTAATTATGTCTCTCTAGTCTTTAATTACCTCTTGTTTTCAGGTTAACATCCTATAGCTGAAACCTTTTTTTTTTTTGGGGGGGTCATCCCAGGAGCACAGGCTGTCTCACGACAATCAACACTAAATTTTTATATTTCAAAATCATAGAGAAATCAGAACCAGCTGGCCAAGCATCACAATCCTCCCTACCTAGACTGAATTTGGGGGCTCTATCCCCCTGCATGGGATGAGCTTCCCAAATCAGCTCACTCCTCATCGACGCGTGATAAGCTATTGCTGTTCTGATTGGTCAATCCAGCCCTATGTAGGATTGTCATGTCGTACCCTTGCAAAGCAGGACTCCATCTTAACAATCTACCATTAGTTTTTCCCATTTGCGTCAGCCAAACCAGGGGGTTGTGGTCAGTTTGTACCCCAAAATGCTGCCCATATAAGTATGGCTCTAGCTTCTTTAGGGCCCACACTATGGCAAGACACTCTTTTTAAACAGTAGAATATGCCTGCTCCCTGGGAAGTAACTTTTTACTCGGGGTACACTACCAGGTGATCTTTCCCTTGGTAGGATGTCTG
The DNA here is from genome assembly GCA_016271365.2 of Neoceratodus forsteri. NCBI lineage: Eukaryota > Metazoa > Chordata > Ceratodontiformes > Ceratodontidae > Neoceratodus > Neoceratodus forsteri. The sequence goes on from CM028136.1 coordinate 913,684,987, forward strand.
ACTCAGTACTGCCCCAATACCCACGTCTGAGGCGTCAGTCTGAACTATAAAGGGTTAGCTATAGTCAGGACTTGTCAATACAGGAGTATTGCACAGTGCCTCCTTCAGTCTGGTAAAGGCTTCTTCACAGGCTGGTCCCTCAGGTAATTTTCTTTGGCACCCTTTTCTTTACCAGGTCAGATAGGGGAGCAGCCAGGGTACTGTAACTGGGTATAAGTGTTCTATAGTACCCTGCTGTCCCTAAAAAACTCCTGACCTATTTCTGCGTTTCTGGTCTGGGCCACGCCCGGATCATCTCTATTTTATTTGGTTAGGACAGAGCTGTCCCTGGCCTACCACATGCCCAAGGTATGCCACTTCTCCCATGGTCAGCTGGCACTTCTCAGCTTTGACAGTGAGCACGGCCGTCTGTATCCTGCTCAGCACTTCCCTAAGGTGGGACAGGTGTTCCTCTCAGCTGGCACATAAGATGGTAATGTCATCCAGGTATGCCACGGCGTACTCCTCAGCACCATTTAACACCTGGTTCACCAACCTTGGGAAAGTGGCCAGGGCGTTCTTCATTCCGAAAGGCATTACTTTAAATTCAAATAAGCCAATCGGAGTGATGAGGGCCGAGCTCTCCCTAGCTCTGTCCGTTAACTCTACCTGCCAATACCATTTGGTCAGGTCAATGGTCGTAAGGTAGGTGGCCCCTCCCAACTTGTCCAGGAGTTTGTCCGTCCGGGGCATTGGGTGGGTGTCTGACTTCGTGACTGCATTCAGTCCACACAGAAATGAGTAGAGCCATCTGGCTTGGGCACCAGGACTACGGGTGAGGCCCAGGGGCTGTGGGATCTCTGGATTATCCCTAAATCCAGCATCTCCTCCACTTCCCTCCTAATGTTCTTTTGGACAGCCTCTGACACCTGATATGCTGTCCGGCGTATGGGCATCTGTGTCCCTGTCTCCACATCATGTGTCGCTAAGGGGGTTAGTCCAGGCTTGGCGCTAAACAGTGAGGCAAAGTCTGCTAAAACCTCCCTTACTTCCTGGATCTTGTCCGGGGCCAGCTGGGGAGACAATTTAACTGCCTCCACAGAGGACTCCCACTTGCTTTCTTCCAGCAAGTCCAGAAGGGAGTCTCCTTCATCCGACCCCTCCCCAGGACTATATACTGAGAACACCATGTCAGCCCTATTAGCATATGGCTTCATCGTGTTGACATGGTACATCCTTTATGTCTGTCTTCTGTCAAGTAACTCTATAATATAGTTCACATCATTTACCTTCCTAACTACTTTGTACGGTCCTGCCTACTCAGCCTGCAGCTTCTCTTTCCCGGACCGGAATAAGGACCATGACTTCCTGACCCACTGTGTACGAGCGAGCTCTGGCTCTGCAGCCGTACCACACTTTTTGTTTCTGTTGGGCAGCTGCCAGGTTGCTCTGGGCTGTCCCCATAAGCTCCTTCGGCCTTTCCCTAAACCTAAGGATGTAATCCGTGGCATGCTTGCCTTCCCAGTCCTCTCGGATCAAGTCTAGGGGCCCACATACCCGGCATCCATATAAGAGCTCGAAGGGGGAAAATCCTGTCGACTCTTGGGGCACCTCCCTGTATGCAAACAACAGGTGGGGGAAGGTACTTCTCCCAGTCCCTCCCATGCTGTTCAGCAAACGCCCGGAGCACTGACTTCAGGGTACCATTAAATCGTTCCACAAGCCTATTGGCTTGTGGGTGTTACGGTGTTGTGCATCTCTGCACCACCCCACACTTCTCCCACAAACATTTCATCAAGTCCGACTTGAGGGAACCCCTTCGATCGGTGATAACCTCCTGCAGAAACCCAACACAGGAGAAAATCCCAAGTAAGGCATCTGCCACTTTCTCTGTCCTCAGTGAGGATAGGGCAACTGCCTCGGGGTACCCCGGGTTGGCATAATCCACCACAGTCAGGATGAATCTCTTCCTTGAGGAGCTGGGGGTATTTAAAGGCCCCATAATATCCATTCCCACCCTCTGGAATGGCTCCTCCACTATGGGCAATGGAATCAGGGTAGCTTGGGTTTTCCTGCCTGCCTTCCATATTTCTTGGCACTGGTGATGAGACCTGCAATACTCCTTCACCTACTGGGTGAAGCTGGGCCAACAGAAATTCTGGGCCAAACGCTGCATAGTGTACACGATTCCCAGATGACCAGACAAAGGAATATCATGTGCAATATTGAGCAACTGCTCGCGATACCCATGGGGAACAACAAGCTGCCTGCCTATCACCCCTCCCTCTGTCTGCACAGCCTGAGTATACATCAGTCCATTTTCCCAATAAACCTTATGTTAACCGTCACCTCCTTGTGCTCCGTGAGAGTCTGCCCAAGCCCTCAGCTTCTCTAGACTAGGGTCACTTCTCTGAGCAGCTGTAAACTCCTCACACATTCCCAAGGCATGGGACAGGTCCCCTTCAGTCTCTAAACTAGGGTCCCTAGCACTAGCGTCAGGGCACTCAGGATCACTGTCATTCCCTAACCCTCTGACAATGGGTCACCCCTCCCTCTTCGGAGTAACCCATTGTAGCTGTGTGGTTAACTGCTTACTGGGGAAATTTCTACCTCCTTTTCATTAATCTCCATATCAAGAGACACAGGCTGGGGAACCAGCCTTCCAGTGGTTTCCACAATGGCTTCTGTGGGGTTCAGGGAACTACAATTTTCCCTTGCCGCTTGGCTACGGGTAACTGTACACACCATCCCCTGTTTGAGATTGTTGCCAAGGATGACGTCCACTACTAACGTTTTGGCTACAGCCACCTGTTGCATGGTTCCCCCAGTTTCACCCCAGTCTAGGAGAACACTAGCGAGGGGCAATGTTTTCTCCTAACCAGTAAAGTCTTGTAAAGTGGCATATTTATTGGGTATAAGCTGACCAGGCTCTATCAGATCCCCATTTACCGATGTCAGGGATGCCCCTGTGTCCCTTAACCCTTGTGTCTGTACACGATTCACCGTGACTGGGTGCATGTGTTCCCTCATGTTCACAGGCATGTTTCCAGGGAGACAAAAACAACAGACTTCTTTCCTAGCACCACCTTGCATATTGCTCATCCTTTTGGGACACTGTCTGGTAATATGCCCAGTTCCTTTACACAACCAACATTCATTTCTCTTCTCAGAGAAATCTTTTCTCTGAAACCTGGGGCTAACTGGTTTTGGTGTAGGTAGTGAGGGTTTTAGCTGCCCTGAAGGCACACTTTTCCCTTTCTGCGCTGCCAACATTCGCTCTCAGAGCAGGTCTGCTCTTGGCATAGTGGTCCGAGAGTTCAGCAGCCTCTTGCACTGTTTTGGGATCTCGGTCCTCCAGCCAAGTTTTCAGCTCTGCTGGGCATGCCCAAAAAAACTGTTCTAATAAAATAGAATTTTCAATTTTATCTACACAGTTTGCTTCAATTCCTTCCCACCAACGTTTCAAAAACTGACGTTGTTTCGTGGCTAGCTCCTTGTAGCTCATATCAGGGCTTCTCCTGAGCTTACGGAATTTAGCTCTGTATGCTACAGCAGTTAATTCAAATTTCTTTTAACAGTGCAGCTTTAAGTTTGCTGTAATCATTACTGTCCTCATTGTCCATTTGACCCAATGCATCCCGAGCTTGGACTCTCTAGGAATTTTAGCCTGAATACAAACTTTTTCAAAGGAATTTAAAAAGGCATCCATATCCTCCCCCTCTTTAAATTCAGCTATCAATTTGAAATTCAATTTGTAACCCAGTCCTGTAGTTCCAGTTAAACCCAAGTCACTTACCTGCTCTGGTGCTGGTGGTTGGAGTCGTAGCATCTCCAGTTCATGTTGCCTCTGGCGCTCACGCTCCTCTCAGTCCGCCTCATGCTGTTCATGGTCCGGCCTCTCGCCTTTCTTGCTCCCTCTTCTCCTCTGCGGCACACTTCTCTCACTCCGCTTCCCTCTGTTCTCGCTCTGCTTCTCGGCGTTCTTGCTCTGCCTCCCTCTGGAACTCCAGCTCCATTCTGCGCAACTCAATCTGCAGCCTGAGTAACTCTGGCTCCAGACTGCTGGTGATCCTCCCCTGCTGCTGTGGCCCTTTGCTGGCACTGGTCCTGCTGTCATCCTCATCAGATCTGGACACTGCACTGGCCGCTAGCCCTTCGACACTCAAGGTTTGGTCTTTTACAGTCACAGTCAGTGACTCGATGCTCTGGGTATTGGCTACCATCAGGGCATCCACGAAGTTCTGCTTGGTGGCTCTCACCTCGTACAGGACTCCTCTGTTCCTGCACAACTGCCTCACGTAGTCTACAGTGTGCCCACTGTAGTTGGAAGCCATCTTCTTCCCTAACTACGGCTACTCCAACTTGCACTTTAGAAAAAAAATAAATAAAACAGGTAGGAACTTGACTGTAAGCCAAATTATATAGTTCTGTTTCCTTTCTAAAAATAAATCGCTGCCTTTTTTTTTTGCAAGTAAGCTGTACAGTATCAAGCTGACACACTGAACAATTAAAGCTTGTTTTACCAAAATTATCTGCACTGCTGCCAACCAATCTGTCACAAACCCACTCAGCAGGTCGGGCCATCTGCTCCCACAATGCCAACCTCCGAGCGCAGTATTCTGAACAGTTAACAGAACAGGGTAACCCTCCTGTCTGTTTGTGGGTCCGAATCACTTTTGTTCTCAAGTTCTGGGGGGATTGAAACTGTGAACCTTATGCTAGCGTACCCAAACGTACAGACTCAGATAATCCTGCTCTTCGGGGAATGCCAGATATCCTTCGCCTAAGGGCACCTAACTAGGTATCCAAAATGAACCCTTAGAACTCTATGAAAGACCTTAGGTATATTTTTTACCTTTTCCCAGTTTTGTGTACCATTAAGCTTATGAACAGTTGTCAACTTTAACCATCTATGCTTCACATGCAAAAGAAAGAATTTCGAAGGCAAACCAGGCAGTCTCTTTGAAATAAGAGGTTTACTTAAAAGTGGATAAAAAAATATGTACAATGTAAACACAGAACAATATATCACAAAGCATACAATACAATCAAAGCATACAATCACCAGTCCTTATATCAAAGTTGGGTACTTTTCAAATCACTTATTTCGACTCTTCGTGATACTTATATTCCATCAAAAAATAAGAATTCTAATGGGAAACAGACTCCTAGATGGATGAATAAAAACATAAAACGTTTAATAAATATAAAAAAATAAAAAACTTCGTTAACTACCTAAAGAATAGGACAGCTTCTAATTGGGAATCCTATTTAAAATCAAGTAGGAAGTGTAAATTAGTCATCCATAGGGCCAAATCTAGATGGGAAATGAAATTGGCAACACCACCTAGTAAGTCTAATTCCAAACAATTTTACTCTTATATAAACTCCCTCAGGAAAAGTCCAAGTGTGGTAGGGCCTCTTACAACAGAAAACATACTTATCCATGAGCCGAAAGCCATGGCTGATGTATTTAATAATGAATTTTGTAAAGTTTTCTCTGCATCAGAAGTTCTATCACCTGTACCTATGATTTCACCATCAGATACTTTTAGCACATTCTCAGTTGAGTCTATTCTTAAAAAACTACACTTACTAAAATGTAAATTTTGTTCAGACTCAGACAATATAGCAGGGCATTTACTTTACCTATTATCTAAACATATTGCTTTTCCACTCAAACTTTTATTCAACCTTTTTTTTACAATATAATTTTATCCCTTGTGAATGGAAAGAGGTGTTTGTGGTACCAATACATAAGAAGGGATCAAAACATCTATGGGAAAATTATCGGCCGATTAGTTTGACTTCATCCATATGTAAGGTGTTAGAACATCTACTATGGATATTATTGCCCCTATTATTGATGCATCTGATTTGGAACAACATGGCTCTAAGAAGGGTAGGAGCTGTCTGACAAATTTGCTCTGCTTTTATGAACATTTTAGTTCTTGTTTGGATAACCGGTTAGCCTGTGACATTGTCTTTACTGATTTCAGTAAAGCTTTTGACACCATGCCACACTCGGCTCTAATTCAAAAACTCACAGGTCTTGGTATTAATAGTCATATAATTACATGGATTCATAATTGGCTTTCAAACAGAACTCAAAAGGTGATGATTAATGGGGCAATTTCTAACTCTGGTAAAGTTTTAAGTGGTGTTCCACAAGGCTCGGTTCTCGGGCCCCTGTCTTTTTCAAGCTTTTATATCTGATTTAACTAATTCCTGCCTTTCATTTACAATTAAATATGCAGATGATGTGAAGATCGGAGGACCATGTTCGAATTTAGACCAAATATCTTGTATTCAGCATGATCTTGATATTATTAGTACCTGTGTTAATAAATGGGGCATGACGTTAAACTCTACAAAATGCAAGTAATGCATTTGGGTTCTAATAATTTAAATTTTGGACGATTTACCATTGTGTGCCACTAATGATAAGAAGGATTTGGGTATAAACATTTCAGATGACTTAACATATTCCAAGCATATGCATTTGGTTATTAGTACATCTAATAAAATTATTTGGTCTATTTTGCGTAATATTAGATCTCGAGATCAGGAGGTGTTACCCCTATTCAGGTCCTATGTCGGTCCCCATCTTGAATATGCTTCACATTTGTGGTGTCCTTTTAAAAAAATCAGATATACACTCTCTTGAAAGGGTTCAGTGAAAATACACTAAAAAAATATCTGGTCTCGAATCCTCATCTTATGAGTTTAGGCTGGATACACTGAAACTAATGCCTCTTACTATCAGATGCATTAGAGGTGACCTTCTCCTCCTATATGACATTATTCATGACCCCTATATCATGACTGAGTTAGAATTTTCTTTTAAGTCATCAATACATAATACTAGAGGTCATGTCCTCCAGTTAACTGGTAAATCTTTTAAACATAATAATCATAAGTTTTTCTTTTCTGTAAGAACTATTGGGCCTTGGAATAGACTTCCATCTGATGTAGTAACAAGTAACACTAAAGAGATTTTTAAACATCATCTCGACACGCTAATTATGTCTGGGTATGACTTAACATTCTACTCTATGGCCTAGAATAGGAGCATTATGGGCTTTGGCCTACTAGCTCTTTCTTCTAACCTTAGTATGAACCTTAGTATGAACTTAAATGAAAACAAGGAAAAAGTACAAACAACTCCTACCACAATACAATTAGACTTGTCTATCTAATGTATTATTACCTTCTTATAGTGCTTATAGTTAGATGTTGTTTGAGTCCAACAGGAATGTGTCTAAGATCATGCACAAGTCTTAGATTAAAACTGTGTCTCTCTCCACACATTCCATGAGGTCATCTAGCTCCTCCTTTTAGAATATTAAAAATTATACAACCAGGATGTCTCATCACTCAGGAGGTAAATTAAATAAGGTGACATCAGCAAAAACTCATTTTCCAATATGACTCTTTGATCTTTGAGCAGTTCCTATTTCCCCACTTCAAAGCCAGGAGGTCAGAAACTGCAACTCCTCTGAAACGTCATAAAAGTTTACGATCTCTATATCCTTGCAGCTGGTCAGCTACAATTAAGTGAGATAAACAGGAGACCCTTAATTATGTCTCTCTAGTCTTTAATTACCTCTTGTTTTCAGGTTAACATCATGTAGCTGAAACCCTTGGGGGGGGGGGTCATCCCAGGAGCACAAGATGTCTCATGACAGACAATCAACACTACATTTTTATATTACAAAATCATAGAGACATTAGAACCAGCTGGCCAAGCATTGCCTAAATCACCAATGATAGCACATCCCACTGGATTATCAGATCATAATGTGGTATTAATGATATCAAGTTTTGATGGATGCAGAGAACAAAGAGATAGGAGACAGGTGTTTATCAGCAGAAAATGGAATAAAGGTAGAAATGAAAGAGTGTTAGAATCAATGGCATGTGAATTAGGTCCTGAATGGTTTAAATTAGAATCAGCTGATTCTAGTTGGGATGAGACTAGTACATTACATGAAATTATGGGTAGGATTGCACCTGTGTGTGAAGTGGTGTTGAAGGGTGGTGACAAACCATGGGTAAATGAGGAATTCAAAAGTCTGATACAAAAAAGACAGGCAGCCTTAAAGTTAGCACGGATAGATGAATATCATCAGTTGAGAAATAAAATAAACAGGATGGGGAAAAAAGGATGAAAAAGACACATTATATCAAAAAGGTAAATAGACTACGAAAGTCAGATCCAAAAAAATGGTGTAATACAACAAACAGCATTTTGCAAAATAATAAACCTGAAGAACAAGTGAGAAAGTGGGCAGAAAATTGTCGTTTTGCAGGAGGTGAAAATGGAAGCCTGTTTGTTCAGGAGTTAAATAGAACAATGTGTGAGGTTAGTCAAGGCCCGAAACCCCTGGAGAAGATAGAAGGGGAAATATGGGACATGCCAGATAAATATTTAGTCAGTTGAGGAAACAACAAAAGCTTTTAAACAAATTGAAAATCAGCTGGCTCCATGGCGCCAGGGGATCGCCGGCACGCTGGTGACCCGAGTTTGTGCCTGAGCCTGGGACATCAGGAGCGGAGGCCAGTAGGGATGTCTCAAGAGTGTCCTTTGGATGCTCTCCTCCCGGGGGAAGGGTCGTGGAGGCATCACCCTTTGGTGGCTTGAGGCCAGATATGGCCTTGTGGCATGGGTGACCCACGCTCAGCGTGCCTCCCCAAGGGGTGGGGAAACCAAGAAAAGTAGAAAATGGCCACCTGCACTGCCGGATGACAGCGGCCTGTCTCCCCTGGCCGTGAAGCCAGGAAGTCCCCGAGTCAACCCACGCTGCCTGCCCAAGATGTGAGGGGTGCCAACGGCACCTCTATCTCCCCTCCTGGATGCCTCCTCACAGGCAGGGGGCCTCCCTCGATGAAGGGATATGCCAGGACAGGCAGGCAGCTGGGCAGACAGACGGCAGATCGGTGAGCGGCAGAGGGTGTGGATATGGCCACCCGAAGGAGTGGCAGCTGGGTTGGATGGAAGGGAGGCATAATCAGATAAAAAAAAAAAAAAAACATTTGAAAATCAGTAAGGCAGTAGGACCTGATGACATACCAAATTGGATATGGCGGAAGGGAGTAGATTTAGTTGCACCAAGGGTATATAACATTTTTAATAAATAAATGTTGATGGGGAAATTGCCAAGCCAATGGAAACGGGCACGGATTTTGCCTTTACCTAAAGTTTGTGCCACGGGATGTTAAAAAAGACTTTACAGCTATTTCATTACCATGTGTTGTGTCAAAATTGTATGAGGAAATTGTTACTGAATGGCTGATGGAAATTTTGTTCAACAAAACTGACCCAAATCAGTTTGGATCTTTAAAAGGGAGTTCAACAATGCCTAGCTTTGTTAAAATTTCAAGAACTGTGTAAGAAATCATGGGAAAATGGGGAGTTTGTAAGAGCAGTGCTGGTTGATTACAGAAAGGCATTTGATTTAATAGATCAAGAAATATTAATAAAAAAATGACAGGAGTTGGCTATCCCAGTGTGTATTATAAGATGGATTTATGACTTTTTAGAAGGTAGGTCACAGTGGATTGAAAAGGAGAGGCTGAAGTCAGACATGGAGTATACGTGTGGTGGTGTACCACAAGGAACAAAACTGGGACCTCTGTTGTTTCTCATAATGATAAAGGATCTAAAAACTGAGGGGCCCTTGTATTTTAAATACGTGGACAATACCGCAGTAACCGATAGGTTCAGCGAAGTTAGTCAAAGCACTACGCAGGAAAATCTAAGAGAAACAGAAGTTTGGATGCAACAAAACAAGATGCAGATAAATCTGGAAAAGACATAGGTAATTAGATTTGGGAAAACAAATAAAACATCACTGCCCCCCTCTTGTATTTGGAGGTGTCACAGTCAAGGTGGTTGAGTGTGCTAAATTGTTAGGAATAAAAATTCAACATGATTTCAGATGGAAAGAACGGGTGGAAGGAAAGTTAAAGGAAGGAAACTCGAGAGTATACTTTTTTTTTTGTCTTTGGTAACCGGGTAAGGCCCACTAGGTACAAGTGCCTGTTTTCAGGGGTGACCTGGGAGCACTGGGCGGTTAAGTGACTTGCTCAGAGTCACATAGTATGCAAGTGGAGGTTGTGAGAATCAAACTCCGGTCTGGTCTGCTGGATATATCAAGTCTGGTCTTGACAGGAGGGTGAGTCATGAAGATTTGGTATATTTTTATTGCACAGTGGTTAGGCCAGTTTTGGAATATGGTTTGGCAATGTGGGATTCAGGACTTACAAAGACAGAAAGTAAAGAGTTAGAAAGGATACTAAAGAGAGCATTGAATATAATCTTGGGGAATCCGATGTCTTACGAAGATGGTTTAAAAAAGTGTGTAAGTTGGTACGGTTAGACGAAAGAAGAAGAGAAATGTCAAGGAAATATTTAAGGATATCTACCATCCTCAGCACAAACCGCATACGTTGTTACCACTCAGAGATGTGACTGTTTATGGGTTAAGGAAGCTGGTTAGATGGCGAAAACCAATTTTTAGAACAATGAAGTACAAAGCATCTTTTTTAAGTGCTTTTTAGATGAATGTGTTTCCTCTATAATTTGAGCTGTTTTAAAGTATAAAATGAAAACTGGGTAAATGAGAAAGAAAATATTTTTGTACTAAATATTTATAGTCCGTTTTCTTTTTTTAACATGTATTTTGTATCAATGAAATACTATGTACTCTATATTATTATGTCATTTTCCCCATGTTTTTATAGTATATGCTACATTGTATGCAACTTTAGCCACCCCTTTGAGGTGTTGGCTGCAATGTGTTTAAATAAAGAAAATGAAATGCGGTAGTTTTGCGTTGAGTGGGGACGTAAAAAGGTCCAGTTCTGGACGACCACACCTGTCGCACTGGTATTTGACCAAGGTCAGCAGTTCCCACTCGTGCACCCTGGACTATGACCTGCTTAGACTGTCCACCGGGATGTTTTGGACACCTGAAACATGGACTGCTTAAAGTTCTAGACCGTGTTCTAAGGCCCAGTACCAGACCCGCATCGCTTCCTGACACAGAGGGTACATATGGGATCCTCCCCTTTGTTTGTTCATGTAGTGGACAACACTAACATTGTCCATCTGAACCAGCAAATGGCCCAGGGACAGATGTGTTTGGAAGGCTTGCTAAGCATACAGAATGGCCCTCATCTCTAGGACGTTTATGTGGAGGGCTGCCTCCACATTGGACCACATCCCTGAGTCTAATGACGTCCCAGATGAGCCACCCAGTCCAATCCCGAAGCATCTGTGGTAAGAATGTGCTGAGGGTAAGGAAGAAAGAATTACTCACCTTAGTAACTGTGTTTCTTCTATTGGAGTCTTGCTGTATTCTGACATATGCAGTTAGCCCCGGCACTTGAACTGCTCTGGAGAGGAAAGAGTTAACTCTATGCAGGAAGTATAGAACGTTAAGCTCGAGCTCGGTTTCAAACCTCTGTCTGCAGCACTTCAAAGTGTAAGTGTCAGATTCTTACGAGCTATTACTAACTAACTATACTTCTATGGTGGAAATTGTAAAGGAACATAAGCCAACAGGCAACAAATTGGGTTCCCCAAAGACTCAAGTCGAGAACCCAAAATAATAACCAGGTAGTGAACCAACAAATAACTACAAAAAACAACATGACAATAACCCACTCCCCCCTTCTGGAAAGGAGGAGTGCCAATTACACCCCTGAAGTGCAACACTGTACCTGCCAGCCCACTTCCCAAAAACAGGTTCTGAGAGGGGAGGCAGGGAGGGAGGTCGGAATACAGCAAGACTCCATTAGAAGAAACACAGTTACTAAGGTGAGTAATTTTTTTCTTCAAACATGAAGTCTTGCTGTATTCTGACATATGCAGATTACCAAGCAGTACCGCCATGGAGGGGGGGTACCAAACCTATTTTGGGAATAGGCTCTGCAGTACTGCTGTTCCAAACTGAGCATCACTCCTAGCCTGGATATCCAGAGAGTAATGCTTGGTGAAAGCATGGACAGTTTTCCAGGTGGCTGCTCTGCTTATCTCTAGTAAAGGTATATCCTTGGCAGCAGCCAGGGAAGCAGCTGTACCCCTAGTCGAATGAGCCCTCAGGCCTGAGGGGGGTATTTTGCCTAGCTTTTCATAGCAGAATTGTATACAAGAGACAATCCACCTGGCAATAGTTCTCTTAGTAGCAGGCTTACCTTTCCCCACCTCACCATAAGTGAGAAACAATTGTGGACATTCATACCTATGTGCCTTAGTATGCTCAATGTAGTAGCTAAGTGCCCTCTGAACATCCAAACTATGTTATCTTCTTTCTCCTGAAGAATGATCAGTGAAAAACACAGGAAGAGACATGGACTGGTTCAGATGAAAATCTGAGACCACTTTGGGTAAGAACCTCCTATTGGTTCTAAGGACCACCTTATCTCTATGGAATGAGATAAAATCTGGCTCCACTGACAGAGCTTGTAATTCACTAGTACGCCTGGCAGAAGTGATAGCTACTAGGAACACAGTTTTCCAAGTCAAATACTTGAGATCGGCTGAAGCCAGAGGCTCAAAAAGGGGTTGCATGAGCTGAGCAATGAAAACATTAAGATCCCAAGCAGGGGTAGGCTCCCTAAAGAGAGGGTTGGTATGAACCAAACCTTTAAACTACTTGCAGAAGACAGGATGAGATGCCAGAGAAGGAGCCTTCCCTGCTGACAGGAATGTAGATACAGCTGCTAAATGAACTATTAATGTGGCTGGCCTGAGGCCTAGGCCATTAAGATGAACCGTGTAATCCAGAACTGTAGCCAGATCAGCAGTATCCGGTAAAATATCCTTATTGGAACACCAAATACTGAATCTCTTCCATTTGGAATTATAAGTTTTTCTGGTGGCAGGTTTTCGAGAGGCCTTGAGAATATCCAGCACCCCTCTGAGACAGGTGCAGACCTGCATACTCTAACTCTTCAAGAGCCAAGCCTTGAGGTTGAGAGACTGAAGGTCGGGGTACCAGATTCTTCCCTGAGAGGAGGTTAGCAGATTGTGCCTCTTGGGGAGAGACAGGGGAAGACGGACTGCTAGGGACAACAACAGAGGATACCATGGCTGTCTGGCCTAATCTGATGCAATCAGGATCACCCTGCACGGTTGTGATCTGATCTTGACCAGGACCTTGAATAACAGGGGAAAGGGAGGAAAGGCATAAAGGAATTTGTCCCCCCCAATCCAGAACCAGAGCATCCAGGGGAACTGTGCCCATGACTGGAGGCCTGCAAAGGAAGAGATGAAGTTGATGATTGTCTGGGGCTGCAAAGAGATCTATCTCTGGAGTGCCCCACCTGGAGAAGACTACTTTCAGTATGAAGGGGTCCAGGGCCCATTCGTGGTGGCCCTGAGATATTCTGTTCAGGGCATCTGCTAGCACACTGTCCTTCCCTGGTAGATGGACTGCTACTAGGGTTGCTTGCAGGGCATAAGCCAGAGACTATATTTTCATGGCTTTCGTGCACAAGGCCGTAGACCGAGTGCCTCCTTGCTTGTTGATGTATCATGTGGTGGTGGTGTCTGTCCTGACCTGAACCACTTTGTTCCTCACTGAGTCCGAGAAAGCTTGGAGAGCCAGAAATACTGCCCTGAGTTCCAGAAGACTGATATGAAGTAGAGACTCCTGAGGAGACCAGACACCTTGTGCTGTAAGGGCTCCCAGGTGGGCTCCCCAGCCCAGGAGAGAGGCATCTGTAGTTAGTACCACTGAATGAGTCTGACTGATGAAAGGGACTCCTTGTCCGAGACTGTCCTGATCCAACCACCATTGAAGAACTTGGAACAGAGTCTGAGTCACTGGAATCAATTTGGTTAAAGGATCTTTTTTCTGAAACCAAAAGGACCTCAGGTGGAACTGAATGTCCCTCATCTGAAATCTGGCTCCCTGTACCACCGCAGTGGAAGCTGCCATGTGGCCCAGGAGCTGACGAAAATGTCTTGCTGGTCGAGACACCAGAAGGCGAAAGAGGAAGCAAGATCTGTAAGGGCCTTCACCCTTGCCAAGGGGAGAAAAGCCTTTGCCTGCACAGTATCCAGCTATACCCCTATGAAGGTGAGGAGTTGTACTGGTTTGAGAACTGACTGACAGATTGAGAAAAAAACCTAGAGAAGTGAGCAGCTGTTGTGTAACTTGTAGGCCTGACTTGACTTGGTCTGGAGACTGCCCACAATGAGCCAGTCGTCCAGGTATGGGAATATGGAGATCCCCTGTCTCCTGAGGAAGGCCACTACTACTGCTAGGCACTTTGTGAACACCCTCAGAGCTGATGTTAGGCCGAAGGGCATTGCTCTGAACTGATAATGGCCTGAAGGCAATTCGAACCTGAAGTACTTTCTGTGGGAGCACCTGATTGGTATGTGAAAATAGGCATCCTTGAGGTCCAGGGAAGCTAGCCAATCCCCTGGCCTTAGAGAGGGAAGGATAATTCCCAGAGTCACCATTCTGAATTTTGGTTTTAAGATATGCTTGTTTAGATATCTTAGGTCTAGGACGGGCTGCCACTCCCGTCTTTTTTGGGGTAAGGAAATATCTGGAATGCAGACCCTTGCCCCTGTGCGGAGTAGGAACTCTCTCTACAGCCCTGAGGGTTAGCAGAGAGGAAACCTCTGCTTTTAAAGCAGTGGTCTCGGAAAGGTTTGCAGATGGAAAGGACTTGACCCTCAATTTTGGGAACCTTGTAACACTGAGGGCCAATCCCTGACTTGCTACCACCAGGACCCACCTGTCTGAGGTAACAGACTTCCAGGCCTGGAAGTAGTAAGCCAGCCTGCCTCCTACTGGAGTTGGGGAGTCAACTCGGCCGACACATCAGGGTGTCTGCTTGGCAGGAGCCTTGGACTGAGAGGAGGATGCAGCCCTGCTCATCTCCCTTCTACCTCTCCCTCTGTGGAAAGAGAGAGGAGGCCTGCGCTTGGTAGAAAGGCCTGTGAAAAGACCTGCCCCAGCCTGTAGACTGCTGCCTCTGAGAAGTTGCCTGCCTTTCCTTGGCCTGTGCGCTCCTGTAGGTGGTCTGATACGCGTCCATTTTCTTCATGTAATTCTCTGTCTGCTCCCCAAACAGAGAATTACCCACCACAGGGAAATCCATGGCCTTAGCCTGGATGTCCTGTGAGAGGCTAGTACATCTGAGCCAAGCAAACCTCCTATGAGACACAGATGTAGCCATGACTCATGATGCCACATCATTCGAGCCCACAGCAGCATGAAATTGAATTCTGGATGCCTCAATCCCATCAGCAGCCACCTCCTTCAGCTCCTTGGCTAGCTGGGGGCCTGTTTAGCCAGCTCTAGAACAGTATCCCATCTAGACTTCTGGTATCTGGCTGTGTAGGCCATATAATGTGCCTGCCCGAGTCCCAAGGAGGATGCCAAGTACTGTTTTTTGGTCATAGCATCCACCTTCCTAGAGTCTTTATCTGGGGGTGTGAAGCGAAGGGTATGTTAGCATTGTCACAGGCTGCAGCCTGCACTACCTCAACATGGCTGCATTGGTGGAACAAGAACTCTGTGCCTGAGCCTGAAAGCATATAACTCCTGCCTATTCTTTTATCTATAGGAGATAAAGAATTTGGGGTATGAAGAATTTTATGTGTCTGTTTCCCAAAGGATTTATGGAGGGGAACAGACAATCTCTTGGACTCTGGGATGTCCATCATTTCCACAAAATCAGGCTCCTCTTGTTCCTCGAAAGCTTCAACCAAGGGAAGCTGGAGGGTATCAGCCACTTTCTTGTAGAACAAATAATGGGATGGGGACTCAGAAAGCCTGGGAGGGGAAACATTAGAAGACCTGTCTGGGGAGAGGTCCGGTTCAATGGTCCTCATCCAGAACTTCATCACCATCCTCATCTTCGTTGTCTTGCTCTTCCTCTCCCTCCCACTCCAGTTCATAAAATTAATCCAGAACATATTCCGGAACCGGGGGAACCGACTGAACCAAAGATCTACCGAGAGGCATCGAATCGGAAGGAACCGGATGGAGCAATTCCACAATACTTATCGCCCTGGCTATTTCTTCGGCGGTTGGATTATGCGGTTCTGGATCTGAACCAGCCGAGTTTCTTTTGCGCTTCGATGGAACCGACCCCTCAGGGTCGGATCTCCTCTTGCCTGAGGGAGTATCGCCCAGGTCAGTGGGCACTCCCTCAGGTTCGGTAGGATCCAAACCGGGCTGGCCATCCGGATTAGCGGACTTCTCAACCTCCTTTTCCCTGAGTCTACCCAACCTCTTTTCTAGGATGGCCTTCAGAAAGTTTTTACAGATTTAACAGTCTGAATCGAGGTGGTCAAACCTCAGACAATAAACACAAGTGGTGTGAGGGAATGCCTTAGCAAAGGCATCCCCACACTCACCACAGTGTTGAAACCCAGTGGGCCCGTCTTTTTTCTTAGGTTTCTCAGACATGGCCAGGTTACAAACTTACCTGTTACACCTTATTAGCCAGGTAAGACCCCCCCTATCGGTTACCAACTGTGTTACGGGTTGTGGAAAAAAAATTATAAAATCAAGGTTTTCTGAAACCGACAGGAACAGGTACCTCACACTAAACAGAAAAAAATAAAGAAAAACCCTAAACAATCGGTTCCGAACTGGACCGATCCACAGGTCTTTACAATTTCCACAGAAATATAACAATTCTACCTTACAGTCCACTACCTACAACACTTACTGTACCGCAGACAGGGATCTGAAGCCAAAAATATGACAAAATCGGTGATCAAACCGACGGATTCTTAACCGAACTGACTGTAGCGAAGGAGCAATCTCCGGAGCAACTGAACAGTTAGGTGGAGTAAAGAATCTGATGGTTACACTTTGAAGTGCTGCAGACAGAGGTTTGAAACCACGCTCAAGCTCAACATTCTATGCTTCCTGCATAGAGTTAACTCTTTCCTCTCCGGAGCAGTTCAAGTGCTGGGGCTAACTGCATATGTCAGAATACAGCAAGTCTTCATGTTGTTTGAATGAGAAATGGAACTCTTTTAAACAAGTTGCTGGGGCCCATCCACCAAAGCAGCACCTTCTTGACCGGTGAGGAGACTAGAACTTGCTGTTCTAGGTCATTGGTCCCGCAGTGTCCACTGGAGAATCCTCATGTGCAGCCTCGTAAACCATGACAATGGCTGTGACCATACCACTCAACCTCATGCCTCATATATCAGGGACAAAGCTTAAAGAAAATCAGGGACAAAGACCCCAAATCAGGGACACATCTTAAAAACTGTTAATACTCACCCAGAAAGTTGAAAGAATATGGAGTTAGTGTAAGATGCATTTTCTGAAAAACTACAAGTCTCGAACTTTAATATTTTACATTATTTTGTGCTTACAATCCCCATTGTTGTCACCAAAAAAAAAACAAAAAAACAGGATACTCACCTGTAACAGTAGTTCTAGGAGTGGTATATGTTGTTCATCCACACTTGTTGGCATGTCCTTTCCCTTTAAGATTCTTGCCAGAAGGTCTAAAAGCGGTCTCCTCTCACCCACCCGGGTGGTATATGCTTTGGCTCCACCCCTTGACGGCAGATCTTGCCCGCTGGAAGCTTAGGTTGTGCATCGAAGCTGGGAAGGTCGGGTTGGTCCATGTGGATAAACATATACCACTCCTAGAACTACTGTTACAGGTGAGTAACCTGTTTTTCTAGGATCGTGGATATGTTGTTCTATCCACACTTGTTGGCAGACTCCTAGCAGTTCTCCAGGAGAAGGGAGGCAAGGCGCACACCCCCTCAATGCTTACTTGGGGAACAGAGATTGGAGAGCTAAGGCCCCCAAACCAGCATCCCGGTGTGACTCTAGGTCGATGTGATAGTGGGTGATGAAGGTGTTTGCTGACTTCCAGATAGCAGCCCTGCAGATTTCCTGGATAGGGATGTCCTTGGAAGCAGCCACCGACGCAGCAGTAAGGTGGGTAGAGTGAGCTCTTCTCCCCACAGGAGGCTCCTTGCCTGCCAACCTATAGCAGGGATCAATGCATGATAAAATCCATCTGCCAATCATCCACTTGGATGCAGGTCTGCCAGATGCAGCTTCAGCATAGGTGACAAACAGCTGGCGAACCTCTCCCAGAACTTCAGCCGTTCGCTCCCTATAAGAAGACAGCGCTTGTCTCAGGTCCAAGGTATGGAGCCTGTACTCAGCCTCCGAGGTGTAACTGGGGTAGTACACAGGCAGAGTCAACACCTGGTTAAGGTGAAACTCCGACACCACCTTCGGAAGGAATTTTGGGTGGAGGCGCGGAACAACCTTGTTCCTGTGAAAGACCAGGTAAGGAGACTCAACAGAGAGCGCCTGTAGCTCCCCAATCCTTCTGGCTGACATGACAGCCACCAAGAAGGCAATCTTCCATAACAGATGTGACATCTCACACCTGTGCATCGGTTCGAATAGCTTGCTCATGAGCTTTGCCAGTACCAGCAGTAGATCCCACGGTGATGGTGGGTCACGAACTGGAGGGGAAATATGGTTGAGGCCTTTAAAGAAGCGCCAGACCTTTAAAGAAGCACCAGACCACCTTCTCCTGTGCCACAATCTGCTGACTGGCCCATGCCCAGTAAGCAGAGATGGCTGCCAGCTGCACCTTAAGGGTCGTAGACCAAAGACCCCCTTTGGACAGAGACCAGAGGTAGTCGAGGATACTAGCCACTGGACAGGACAAAGGGTCCAAGCCCTTGCCCTGACACCAAATGGAAAACCTTTTCCATCTGAAGGCACAGCACCTCCTGGTCAACTCCTTTCTGGATGCTTCCACAACTGTGAGTACATCCTCAGAGAGACCCAAAGGCCAGAACTCTAGCCGCTCAGGAACCAGGCTGTCAGGTGCAGGGACTGAAGGTCCGGATGGAATACCTTGCCCTGATTAACTGATATCAGGTCTGGGCATACTGGAAGATGCCTCGGAGGCCTGGAGCTGAGACTGAGGAGATCTGGATACCATAACTAGTGAGGTCAGTCTGGGGCTACCAGGATCACCTGTGCCTTGTCCCTCCTCATCCTGAGGATCACCTTGTGAATCAAGGGGAATGGAGGGAAGGCACAGAAAACGCCTGGGGTTCACAGCCTCGAGAAGGCACCCCCCTGCAGTGAGCCCTGCTGAGAGGGGTGGGCATAAAACAGCATCAGCTTCGCATTCTCCCTGGAGGTGATGAGATCCACCTAAAGTTTGCTCCAGTGGGAGAACAGGTTGTGTACTACATCTGGATGGAGAGACCACTCGTCGGGACGTTTCGCCCACATGGCTGAGAGCATCCGCCAGTTGGTTCGAGGCTCCTGCCACATGGATGGCTAGGAGATCTGCCTCCAGTCAGCACACAAAGGTCCAGATGCAGAGCGCTTCCCTGCACAGAGGCTGGGAGTGTGTGTGCTGCCCTGCTTGTTGACACAGTACATGGTCACGGTATTGTCTGTCTGGACTTGCACCACTTGACCCCGAAGGAGCGGAGCAAATGCTGACAGTGTCAGCCGGACTGCTCTGAGCTCCAGCAGGTTGATATGACATTGGGATTCCTCGGGGGTCCAGAGCCTGTGGACTCTGTGATTCCCGATGTGGGCACCCCAGCCTGTGACAGAGACACTGGTCATGAGAATGACCGTTGGCTCGGGACGGACAAACGGGTTCCCTTCCTGCAAATGTGCTAGGACGGTCCACCACTGAAGAGCATCCCACATCTTCTAGGTCACCATGATCAGCTGATCGAAATGACCATGTCGTTGAGTCCACTGGCTGGCCAACTCCCACTGAAGGGGGCACATATGCCACTGGGCCCATCAGACTATGGCGGTGCAGGCCACCATGTAACCCAGAAGGCGCAGGAAGTCCTGGGCAGGGTGCAAGTGCTCAACTAGAAAAGACTGGGCAAAGGAGGAGAGAACCTCCACCCTGTCAGAAGCCTCACTCTGACTCAGCAAGAGTCAAGCTCTGCCCTGACGAAGCATCTCACCTGCGAAGGTACGAGTTCTGATTGGTCTCGTTGACCAGGAGACCAAGATCGAGGGAGGTCTGGAGGGTCAGATCCCTGGGCCTCCCTACTTCTTGTCTGGAGGAACCTGCTATGAGACAGTCGTTGAGACAGGGGTACACCCTGACCCCTCGATGCCGAAGATGGGCCGCAACCACTGCAGCGCATCTGGTGAAGACCCAGGGGGCCAATGACAGGCCGAATGACATGGCTCGGAACTTGAAGAGGGCTCCCTCCACTTGGAAATGGAGGAAACTCCGGGGAGACGGACGGATTGGGACATGAAAGAACGCGTCCTAGAGATCCAGAGAGCAAAACTACATGTTCTGCTTGAGAGATGGTTTGATCTGTGACAAGAGTTACCATCCCGAACGTGCGGGACCTGAGAAACTGGTTCAGGTCGTGCAGATCTAGAATGGGGCGCCAGCCCCCTGTCCACTTCGGGACCAGGAAGTACCTGGAAACGAACCCTGGGTTGACGGGGGGTTTGCTACTCTGGCAATCACCTCCTTGCGGAGGACTAGGGCAAGGTCATCTCGGAGAACCGACTGAGTGTGTACGGACACCATTTCCTCCCGTGGGGTGCGGGCTCGGCTTGGTGGGTACTGCCTGAATTCCAGAGGCAGTCCCTGGCCGGCCACTTCTAAAACCCAACTGTCCATTGTAACAGCGGACCAGAAGGAAAGGAAAGGAAGTGGCGGAGCTGGCCCCCCACTGGAGGACCCAGAGCTGGTGTAACAGGTATGGGGGTGGCCACACCCATCCTGTCACTGGGAAGGCTTGGAGGAAGAGGGTCCAGCTTGGGGACCACCTGAACTCCATCCTCCGGGTTTACGGGCCGCTGGGGGCCCGGACTTGGGCCGAGGGTGCCAAGGTTGAGCCTGCAGTTGATGCTTCCCCAATTGGAAAAGGGTCTGCTTGGCCACAGGTGCAGAAAGCTGAAAAGGCTTTCTCTTCTGCTTTTTGGAACCCTGGGATTCCTTCTGAGCACAGGTCACAGAGTCCAAGGTGGCACTGGACTTTTCTATGTACTGGACATGACCGTCCACACCTAGACCAAAAAGGTCGGTACCCAGGAAGGGGACATCCATCAGCTTGTGCTGAGTGTCCCCCATGAAGGTGGATACCCGCAACCAAGCCCTGCGGTGCATGGCAACCACGGCCGCCACCAAGTGGGCGCAGGAGTCCCCGAGGTCCAAGGCTGTCTGGAGCTGCTGTTTTGCAACTGCCCGACTCTGGTCGCAAACCTGCTTGACCGTGGTCTGGAGGTCTGTGAGGAGGTGAGGCAGAACCTGACTGAGACAGCTCAGGAGGGCATGAAAGAACTGCGCCATGACGATGGCGGAGCTTGCCTGACAAAGGCCCAGCGAAGAGGCGGCATAAACTTTCCGGTCCGAATGGTTCAATTTTTTGGACTCTTTGTCCAGGGGTCTATCGGTGTCTCCTGAATTACCCGAGCGCCTGTACACAGACTCAGTCACCAGTCCCTCGGCCAAGGGGTGCTCAATCCCAAAAGGGACCCAATGAGCACCACATACTTGCGGGCCATTCGGGCTGAAGGCGTGGGCCAGAAGGCAGGGTGCTGCCATAGCTCCAAGGCCGGACTGACAATGGCCTCAGCCACTGGGAAGGCCTCCTTCGGTGAGTCCCCTTGTTTGAAGGTATCAGTGAGGTGGGTATTTGGCCCATTTCTGAACAGGTTCTAAGGGCATCCCCGTGGATTCGGAGAGGAGGTGGAGGATGCCCATGAAGGAAGAAGGGCCTTCCTCTGCCGAAAGACTACCGACAGATTCCTCGTCCAAGGGGCGAGAATGTAGGTTGGAGTCCTCGGACTCCGAAGAGTTCAGATAGATCAGCCAGCCATCAGTCACCTTTCACCCGCCTAGGAAGGTCAGGTGTGAGGGTGATGGACAGCCTACGTGGTAAGCCCGGAACGGGCTGAGACTCCTTAGAGGGAACCCCCCGAAGGAAGCTGCTTCAGTGGCGGCTCCACCACAGTTGGTGGAGAGGCCGGTTTGGGCCAAGTCGGGATGGTCTTGACAGACTCTGCAGGCCGAAGAATGGTGCAGACCAGCTCCTGAGGAGTAGATGCTGGCCCAGAGGGCGACAGCCAAGTAATGGCTGAAGTAGAAGCCAGAGCCGACTTCTGGACAGACATAATTAGCTGCTGCCACATTAAATCCTCGTAGCATCGGAGTTTCCGTTGAAGCCTCTTCTCATCAGAGGAGGACGAAGAAGAGTGGCGGCGGTGTCGATTCTTAAGAGCGCTTATGGGCCTTCTTCGACCTGGTTGGTCGAAGGTGTCCAAGACCTCGACTTGGATTGTCGGGGGGGACTGACAGGGTCGCTCGGAAGGAGCCGAGGAAAACCGTGGCACTTCCTGGTCAGGGACCTGGATTACGGGGGGATTCCCAGTGGGCTGGGTCTCCTCCTCGGTGGCAGGCAGGACCAGGGTCCTGAATAAGGAGTTGTTGGCCTCATCGAGCGACGACGGAGTCGAGGATAATCTCAACTGGATCGTCGTCCTGCGTCTTAGCCGGGCCTGACAGGGGTACCGTGAAGCCAGCCACCGAGGCCGCAACCTCGACTGAAGTCAAGACAGAAGATTCCTGGGACTGAGATCTCGCACAGTTCCAGGAGCGTCGTTGGCGAGATGAAGTTTCCTAAGCTCCTTGTCCTTTTTATGGGACCGAGAAACGTGTGCATCTGAGGGTCCCTCTCCTTTGGTAGGGAAGGACTGGCACAACTCCTGAAAGGAGCCTGAGAAGGTGGAGCCCAGATTGAGCAGGACGAAGATGGACATTGAAGAGGACTGATCCACGCTCCGAGCCGCCTCCTCTTCAAAGGTCTTCATCTGTTCAAGCTGCTCAGTGGATCCCATGTCGCAGCTGCGGAGACTGCCCAACAGGCTTCCTTGGATTTGACTGGTGGATTCCATTTTTCTGGTCTGCCCAGTTGCAGTCGTGCGAGACGATCGTCCAAGATGTTTGGATGAAAAGCGTGACATTTGGCATACCTGGGTGTCATGACTGAGACCCAGGCAATAAATGCATGAGGCATGCGGGTTGGTGCGAGACATCTTTTGCCCGCATGGGCAGCAGCGGAAACCAGGTGAGGACTTGTCCTCCATCGTGGTCAGGATCGCAAAGCGATTGAGAGAAATTCTAACGAGTCAGAGTTTGGGTAAATCCGTAGATTTAAGCACTAAGGCCTACAGTAACGCGTGAGCGATAAGGATGGAACCTGAATCGTCCAGTGGAAAGGAAGATCTGGCATCAAGGGGCGGAGCCGAGGCATATACCATCTGGGTGGGCGGTAGGAGCCAGCTTTTAGACCTTCCGGCAAGAATCTTAAAGGGAAAGAACATGCCAACAAGTGTGGATAGAGCAACGTATCCACGATCCTAGAGGTACTGTTATGTAAGAACTCACCATAACAGTAGATCTTCAAGAGGAGCTCTTGCAGCAGGCAGCGCTGGTAGGACTGAAGTTGCCAGGCACCAGGACCACATGGAAAACTTCTAGCTAGCAGTCTATTACGGGGGACTGCCCCAGCCGACGTCAGCACACTGTCTGCCTATCCCATAAAGGAGGTGATTCTCCAGACCTACCTCAGTTCTGCTGGAGACCCCAGCACGAAAAGCAAAAATGGAGAACTGAGGCAGTTCCTCAGAGCCAAGGAAGAGTAGAATAAATGCAAAGGAGAAGCAGCAATCAGGGGGAAGGAGGGAGGTAGCGCCTGCTTCAAGAGCTCTTCTCAAAGATCTACTGTCACAGTAAGTAACTGTACTATCTTACTTCAAGGGGGCTCTTGCATCAGGAAACACTGGTAGGACAGAGTCCCAAGCAGTACCAGAATGAAAGAAGGCCCTGAAGGACAGCTAAACTGAAATTGGCCCTGCGTCTGGCAGCAATGTCCACACTGTAGTGTCGAATGAACGTGTGAAGAGAGCTCCAAGTGGCAGCAGCACAGATATCTGCAGGAGACATATTCCTGAAACAGGAGATAGAGGCAGCCATTTCTCTGGTGGAGTGACCCTTAACCACCCCAGGCAAGGGCTTGTTGTACAGACGGTAACAGTAAACAATGCAATCTGCCAACCATTTTGACAAACACGGTTTCAAAACAGATGGCCCTTCTCTCTTAGGAGCAAATGAAACAAACAACTGATCAGTCTTTCTAACCAGCTGGGTGCGCTTCATGTAATAATGGAGCACCCTATGAACATCCATAGCATGCAGTAAGGCCTCCCCTGATTAGAATACTCAGGGAAATAAACAGGTAGGTGAATGGACTGGTTTAATGTAAACTCAGACACCACCTTAGGTAAAAACTTAGGATTTGTATGCAAAGATACCCCTGTCTTTGTGAAAACTAAGTAAGGCTCTTTGCACACTAGAGCCTGAAGCTTGGAAATCCTCCGAGAAGAAGTAACAGCAACTAAAAACAACGCTTTCCATGACAGAAAGCATAGCTCGTAACTCGTGGCTGGCTCAAAGGGAGGCAGAGTGAGCTTTTCCAACATGAAAAGAAGATCCCATGGTGGGACAGAGTCCCAGATGGGAGGTTTCAAGTGCAGTATACTCCGCAAGAATGTGCAGGAGATTTCCAGCTGGCAACAGGCTTGCGCTCTCAACAGGTGCATGGCACGCAGAGATGGCGGAAAGGTGCACCTTAAGCGACAAGTACCCCAGACCTGAGTCTGAAGGGGAGAGGAGGTACTCCAGAATCAGATTCACTGGGCAGGTGAAGGGATCCTGGTGGCAAACAGTGGTCCATAGGGAGAAGCGCCTCCACTTCATTGCATAGGTGGCTCTCGTGGAAGGTTTCCTGGGAGCCACCAGGACATCAGCAACCCTGGAAGAAACCCCAAAGCGGGCGATAGCTAAGCCTGCAGGAGCCATGCATGGAGATGCAGAGACTTGAGGTCTGGACAGACCATGACCAGGGTGCCCTGTTCCTAAGAGAGCAAGCTGGTGCACAGGGGAAAGGGTACTGGAGGTTCCACTGCCCACTGGTGCAGCAGGGGGAACCAGATCTGATGTGTCTAGTAGGGAGATGAGAATCATCTCTGTCCCCTCTGATTGAAGCTCGAGAAGAACCCTGTGCAGAAGCGGGAAGGCATACTGGAACCTCCCTTTCCAGGAGAGGGACATCTCACACCAGAAAACTCAAGGCCCTGGATAGAGTGAGCAGAAAAGCGGCAGCTTTGCGTTGAGGGGGAACGAAAAAAGATCCAACTCTGGATGGCCCCACCTGTCGAAGAAGTCTTCGACCACCAAGGGACACAGGGTTTTAAATAACTGATTAGCACTTTTTTTTCTTGGGACAATACTAACTGTACAGAAAGCATTTATATAGGTTTTCTAGAAGTGTTATGTTTGTTAAACACAGCGAGGCAAGTGCTATGCATTTTCACAATGTTTTAGAACTTTTATGAGCAAAACGCTAATCAATTCTTAGAGTTAAATAAAACCCTGGGACAGGTGTTCCCACTCGTGCATCCTCGATCTGGACCAGCTTAGACTGTCAGCCAGGACATTTTGGATGCCTGAAACATGGATGGCTGCGAGTTCCAGGTCATACTCAGTGGTCCAGTACTACACTCTCATGACCTCCTGATGAAGGGGGGTAGGAATGAGTGTCCCCTTATTTGTTGATGTAGTACAGTATACTACAGACGTGTTGTACGTCTGTACCAACAGTGAGCCAGGAAGAATGTAGGTGTGGAAGGCCTGCAGAGCATAGAGAACTGCCCGCATCTCCAGCACATTGATATGGAGATACTGCTCTGTCTTGGACCAAATCCCCTGGGTCTGACGGTCAGCTAAGTGAGCACCTCTGCCCAGGCCACAGGCATCCGTAGTGATAATCTGCTGCGAGGATGCAGCACTGAGGGGAACCCCTCTCATGAGGTTGGTGGAGTTCTGCCACCACTCCAAGGTCCTCCTCACCGGGTCGGAAACCAGTACCAGCTGATCCAAGTCGTCGGTGCGTTGCTCCCACTGGTCCTCAACAGTCCATTAGGGAACCCTCATATGAAGGCAGACTAGGGGAACCGTGGCTATAACCGCTGCCATGTGTCCCAACAAACAAAGTAACGCTCTGGCTGGTACTGGATGACTAAAGGATACAAGCTGGGCCTGCGCTATCAAGCGCTCTGCTCTGTCCATGGCAGGAAGGCTCTGCCCTGGGACAAGTCCAGGACCGCTCCTGTATACTGGAGGTGTTGGCTCGGAGAGAGACAAGACTTTGGTAGGTTGATTGCGATCCCTAAGGCCTGGAAGAGCAGAAAGGTGCCTTCCACGGTCTGCAACAAGAGATCACTGGAGGGGTCTGTCGGCAGCTTATTGTCCAGTTAAGGGAACACATAAAAGCCCTGTCTCTGCAGAGCCACAGCTACCACTGCTAGGCACTTGGTAAAGACCTGAGGTGCCGAGGAAAGACGAAAAGGGAGGATCTGGAACTGAAAGTGGTCCCCCTGGAAGCAGAAGTGGAGGAAACGGAGGTGGGCCGGGAAGATACAGAGATAGGCATCCTGCATATTCAGGGAGCACAGACAGTCCCCCTGATGAAGGAGGGGCAACAGCCCCTGAAGAGTAACCATCCTGAAGTGCTTGTACTCTATGTAGAGGTTCAGGTGGCGGAGGTCCAGGATCGGCCTCAGGTCCCCCATTTTCTTGGGAATGAGGAAGAAGTGGGAGTAGAATCCCTTTCCTTTTTGAGCTCGGGAAAGGGCTCTGAGGCTTTTTTTTTTCATTAGTAGTTTTTCCTTTTTTTTTCCCCTTTTTGCTCCCCGGACCCCGGCAGATACCTATGTGCGGAGGTGCACATGCATGCCGGGGACTGGCTCGGACCTTTCCGCCCCACCCCTGGCAATCGCCACCGCCTCTCCTGCCTACGCTTCCCATTGGACTTTCACCCGATGGGAGTGGATCTACGGTTGGGGGGGACGGACAACCACTCCAGGAGGGGAGAGCCGCCTTTCAGCTGCTCAACCCCGCTCCCTCCCTCCGCCGACTCCTCGACGACCAGAGGTCATTCCTGAACTCGAGTCACCTGCGTGGCATGAGGTAAGGCGTCCAGTGCTTCAGCCCACAGCACCACCGGGACGGCCTCTATGGCCTTTTTGTGTAGAACAGCCTCTCATTCTGGATGACGGAGATGTGGGCCTCTGGGTAATGGGAGAGCAAGGGAGGGCTTTCCAGAGAGCTCCGGGAACTCGAGGGTGTGACCCCGTTCGATGATCTGCAGCACCCACTGATCTGAGGTCACAGCGTGTCACCCGTTCAGGTACAGGAAGAACTGACCCCAACTGCCTTACCCAAGGCCTCTGCTGGGGGTGGTAGCAAGGAGCCAGGCAGTGGATCCGGAGATGGGTAGAGCAGCTGTTGGCGCTCTACAGGGGCCCAGGCAGCTGTAGCCTTGGGGTGTTTCTGGGTAGCTGTGATCCCTTCGCCTGCTGTGGCCCTTAGAAAGCTGTCAAGAGGACTGGCGAAAGAACAGACGCTGGGACTGGTACATGGAATGCACCGACCTCAGGGCCTTGCCAAACTCCTGAAGGTGGGAGATGATATCCTGGGTACCTCCCCCAAACAAGACACAGCCCCAGAAAGGGGCATCCATTATCTTGAACATCAGGTGCAAAACCAGACACCGAGCCATGAATGGCAGCAAATGCAGGTCCCTGCTGCCGTCCCACGCCTGGAGGCACCTACAGTGTCACATGCTGCCCACAGCACATGGTTGCCCACATCCAACCCGGATTTTAAGAGTTTGGTCAACTGCGTTTTAGTGGAATCTTCAGGGAGAGTTTGAACCAGATCACTCGCCTGATCCCAGAGGGCATTCTGGTGCTGAATCATGTTGGCCAGGCAGTTTATTTATTTAGTTTTTGTTGATCATGTAAGTGCACTACACAAATTCTTGCCTATTTTAGCACGACCTAGGGGGAGGGGGATACAGATGAATGTCAATTGACCTTGAACCAGATTAAGCTGTTGGTGGTATTTTTAGTGAATGGGGGAAATTTGGCTAGGGCACAGGGGAAATTCCCCTACTCCTCTAGTAGGGGGCCAAACTTCCTGTGAGCAGAATGGAGAGCTCAGTTGAGTGTGAGGAGAAGCAGGCTGAGAGGGAGGCCTACGAATCAGCAGTCCAAGAGGATAGGGTCTCGGCCCTCACCTCTACCCTACCACAGTTTTTGGATGCTAAATCTGAAATTGAGGAACCTGTTTCAACACTGAGAACTGAGGAGAAGGATACAGATATTTTTGTATCCAGTGAAGATCTGAGTACTGTGGAGAAATCTAAAAACACAGCGAGTCCTGACCTTTCAAATTTGTCACCTAGTGAGAAAGAAATTTAGTTAAAAATCCAAGCGGAGAACAGCAGACATTCACAAGAGAAAGATCATCTTGCTGCTCAACTTGCTTCTCTGCAGGCTGGAAATCCACACGTCAATGTTCTTGGCGTATCTGTCAGTCCAACACCCTTTTCGAGTGATGCAGTAGCATCAAAGGGCACCGAGAAGGTGGGTGAGTGAGCTAATGTGCTCCCAGTATTTACTGTGGGGAATCCTTCTAGTACAACGACCCAACAGGCTTGCAGTAAAAACGCCGAGGGAGGCGTGTACCTAAAGCCTCAGGTAGAATTTATGACTTCTAACAACCAAACTGCTTTATTTATTAATATGGGAGATTCGCAGGAAAAATCACTGGCAAATGAAAGCGGGGAGGTCAGGGCCAAAGAAATAGAGAATCTTAACAGCGATAAATGTCAGCCCCACACTACTCTCTCTAAAACAGCAAGAATTTTTCTTCGGAACATGGCAGTAAAGGAACTTAAACCTAATACAGAAATAGCATACCAAACTGCGAACACATCCCAGGATGATTTAACCACTTTCTCCTTTTCTGCATGACGGTCTTCTGCTAAACTGAGGGCTTGAGAAGAATGTGTATCTAAATGCACAGCACTAATTCTGGCTAATAGAAATATTGCTGAAACCCCAAAAGTGTCACTAGATTCTAAAATTACTGACCCCCATCCTGGGGCAATGGGGCCAAGGGAGTTGACTACTATGGCAGCAATAACAAAAGCCTTTTCTCTACCAACTGACTCAGACTTTTCATGTGAACACTGGTCTCCCCAGAGAGCTCTCAGTGGAGCAGGATGGAAACAGCTCTCGGATGGATCCTGGCACCGGGACCCGAACTGGGATCCGAAGCTTAACTTCACACAAAATACACCTGAATGGCGTCCCTCTACTGATTTACAAACCCCAATGCTCCTGCCCAGTATCAGCTTTCAACCTGATACATCTCCATTATTTCAACCCACAAAAGACCAGGGTTCAGTTGAGTGGTCTTCTCTGCCTTAGAAGGTGGGGGTTCAGCAGGAACATAAGAGCCAGCTAAAGTACTCTGAAGTACCACAACTCACAGAAGAGAGTCAGGGACCAAATGTTCAGCAGAAACCCTTTCTATCAGAACTTTTTTCAAAAATAAAAAAAGAAGCTGCACCGCGAAGAAATGTGGTGAGAATTCAGTATAAAGGTGGACTGGAGAATCGGCCAGATAGATATTATGTGGGGAAATTATTGTTAAAAGACTCTTTACACTTCTCCCCCAGAGACGTGTTTGCTTTTGTAAATATTTCTGGGAAGGATCATTTTAATATCAGCTTTCGATCTGCACATGCTCTTGATTTATTCTGGGAAAGATATAATCAAGTTAAATTTTCCCCTTTGTGGTCTCCCTTCTTGGTAATTCCCTTGTCCAAACCCCTCGTAAAATTTGTTACTGTTATGTTTCTAAACGAGGGGGTCCATGTCGACGACATTACATACTGGCTCTCTCAGTAGCCCGGAGGTAATTTTGGATACTGAAATGTTTTGGACTGGGGGGTGAAGGTACAAAGTGAAACTATGGCACTCAGATTCAGGAATAGACCACATACCAAATTATTTTATGCGGGAAGAGACAGGGGTGTATGTTTTTATGCAGGGCAGCCTCGAGCGTGGTTCCCGAACCCATTTGTCCAGTTCTTGCGATAAACCCAGGTGTGAAAACTGTGGGGAGATAGGTCATTCCACCTTTCAATGTGCAAATCATACCAAGTGTGACCTTTGTGAAGAAACTGGTCATACTTTTTCCAAATGCTCTTGGGCTGCCAAGAATAAAGCTAGCTGCATGAGTCCTGACCTTTTAATACAAGCAGCTCAGGATTCCCATACCCCTCAATCTGAGCACACTAATCCTTCCAAACAAGAGGACACAGCCCCTGCTGATCCCCCCACCCAGTTCCTGTTATTAAAGTTGAATACAGAACTGACCCCCCCCCCCAAAATCACCCTAATTCATGTTTGCTATTCGGACCCACAAGAGAAGATTGATAATCTTCCTCCAGAAATGCCACTCCCTTCTTTGCCAGTGAGAAGATCTTCAAGGAATATTAAATCTCTCCCCTGCCCTTTCTCCTGCCAGTGTAGAGACTGAGAACTCCTTTGCAGTCCGTGCCACACAGTGGGGGGACTCAGAAAAGGATGGAGGTGATTCCGACGTCTAGGCTACTGTATCTGATCACATTCTAACTACTCAAAATACAGCCAGCTATAAAGGAAAAAAGAAAAAGATGGAAAAAAAAAAAGATCAGTAGGACTGCAGCCTTTATACTCTGACTTTCTTACGCATAGGATCTCTGAATGTACATAGTATATTGAATCCTGATGAATGTTATGCCATTTATAATTATGTACATTTTGCTTCCTTTGATTTTTTCCCCCTACAGGAATCATGGATGTTCACGGGGATCAAGCTAGATTTTTCCAGAGGGAATGGCAATGGGGGCCATCTTATTGGTCCTTTGGTACGGATAGTGCGGATGGGGTTGGTCTATTATTTGGCTCTTATGACTTCACTCTTCTAAAATTGATTGATTTGATTCCTGGCCGGGTATTGATCTTGGATGGTGTATGGAAAGGGATGGCTTGTCGCTGGATAAATGTATACAGTCCACAAACTAAAGCAGATAGAGTTTCTTTACTGTCTACTCTACAACCGTTTTTAATTACTACTAATACTGTTTTTTTCTGTGGTGATTTTAATTGTGACATCTCACCACAAAAAAAGAAAGCTGTACAAGATTCTGGAAAAAAAACTATATTGTGACTCAAATGCTTTATGGAATTTCGTTAATACAGCTGAATTACATAACTATAGTTTAAACCAAACAGCAGGGCCAAAATTTACATATCAAAGAAACTGATATACATCCACCATAGATTATATGTTTACTTCAAAAAACGTACAAAGTAATTCTTTTCAAACTGTCCCCATAGAATTCTCGGACCATCTTCTGTTGCACTGTTCTTTCCAGGAGGCTCCCAGTCTGCCAAAGACAAGACCTTCGTGGAAATTGAACTCCTCTGTTCTGACTGACATACAAGTAAGGGCTAAAATTTTGGAGATAATAAATGCTAGACTCTCGGTTAGGTTTCTGTATACTAACGTGGGTGAATGGTGGGTTGATTCAAAAGTGGACTTTAAGTCCTGGTTTTTGAAATATGGGAAAAAATAAAGAAAACCTGAAATCCCTCAAATATCTGCAACTCAGACAACAGCTCCAATACTTATATTCCCTCTCTAATACTTTTAGGCAGGATTTCTCTGCTCAAATTCATAAACTAAAAAGAGGATATGAAAATTTATCAGTAAGACCGGGCACATACCATCAAGGCAAACTGGGACTCAAAAATCCCCATGTGGAGATTCCTTTGAGGTTTGTAAACGGTTCAAAAACTCAGTTTCCATGGTAGCTATGAAAAATGCGGATGGAGCCATTAAAACCTCCACATCTGGTAAAACATTATCGAGAAATTTTTACATTCTCATACTCCACTGGACCCGCCTTCTGAAATATTAATAAAACAATTTCTACATCAGATTAAAATTCCTTGACTCCTGGATATGGGAAATAATAAGACCCAGCCTATTACTGCCATTGAAATCGAACGAGCCATTACAACCTTAAAAAGCGGAACATCCCCAGGATCAGATGAGCTTCCTAATGAGTTTTATAAGACTTTTTCTAAGGAATTAGCAGTTTGCTTGGAACCCGTTTTTTTTATTTGTTGTCTTTACACAGTATCCCAGTGTGGTTCACCGAAGGACTATTGATTTTTTTATTTAAGACTGGTGATAAGACATCCATACATAATTGGAGACCCATTACCATATTAAATACTGATTATAAAATCTTGACTCACATTTTGAACAACAGATTAAGGAACTAAGCAGCCACAATATTATCCCCTTTTCAATTCTGCGGTATCCCTGATAGAATTATACAGCATGCACTAATGATCATTAGAGATATTATCTTTCCCTACATGGGCGGGGGGGGGTTATATTATCTCTCTTGATCAGTACAAAGCCTTTGACCGGGTTTATCACCCTTTTTTATTTCTTACGCTAGAAGCATATGGTGTACCTCAACAGGTCATTAGTTGGGTCAGACTGGTGTATACTTCAGCAACAGCACACCCGGTTACAAATCACTAAGTAGCAGAGGGCTCCAAAATAGGGGCTGGGGTCAGACAAGGCTGCCCACGCAGCCCTCTATTATACATCTTTACTTTAGATCCTCTACTTAGACTTTCGACAGCCCAACCTTTATGGGACGGAATTTCTGTGACCCCGAGGGATACAGCTATGTACCTCCATGCATACGCGGATGACACCTGCCTTTTTTTTCTGATCCCTCTCAACTGAAACATTTTTTAGCATTTATGGAACTTTATTCTCGTGTTTCCAATGTGAGGCTAAATACACAAAAAAGTAGATGTCTCTTTGTAGGCTCTGGCCAATTTGACTCTATATAAGTGGAAGGGATCACTATTTCCTCTGCATCTTTGAAAATACTGGGCATCACTTTTGGACCTCAAAATATGCCATTAGAAACTTGGGACGTTACCCTCCAAAATGTGGACCATAAAGTGCAACGGTGGAAACAGTGGAAAATGTCAAAGCTTAAAAGAATTCAAATTATCAAGCAGTTTATTATTATTCCTATGATTTTGTATATAGCTATGATCTTCCCCCTCCAGTAAAAACAGAAACCAAATTGTATAGCCTTTTTTTTTTCAAATGCTTTGGGGCAGTAAGTAGGCTTAATCCAATAAGGAGGCAATATACCTATCTGCATAAAGAAAAGGGGTCTGGGGATGACTGACCCTGTGGTTTTCTTACGCACACTTTTTTTCTCTCAGACCATTAAATGTGGTTTAAACCCCTCCGATTCATTCTAACACAAATGGACAGCCTTAAACCTTACCAGATACTTCCCGACATGGACAAATATTCCACCAAAGGTATCTCCATATCTCCACATACCTGAGTATTTCTGATCTGCAGCTCAAAAACTCTATAAATGGGGTTTAACAAAACAACAGATAGCGCAAGGAACAATGCTCCAGGTATATCATACTGTAATGGCTTATATTCATCCTGAGGTCCCTAGCATTAAAAACTGTCCCACGTCTCTTATTCCCCAGGTCCTCAAACAATTGCATAGTAAAAGGATTCCCGCTCATATGGGGAATTTTTGTGGTCATCTATGTATGGAAGGCTAAACGTCCGGTGGAACTTTAAGCATAAAGCGAAAGAAGAGCGAAATTGTCCATATCTTTCCTGTAACAATTATGAGGAAACAATGGAGCATTTGTTTTCCCACTGTACCTATGCTAAATCTCTCTGGAAATTTCTAGCAGATAAATGGACGATGGGGTGGCTGACTACACTATCATATGATACCCTAATTTTAGGACAGTTTCCTCAACGTGGCATGCAATTATCATCTGGACACGCTAATTATTTTTAGCTGTGTTTTGAAATATTATTTATGGCATGCTAGATGTCAGTGGACTGTATATCAGCGAGTAATGCCTTATGAAACAATTAGCATTCTGATACAGCAAGCAATGCAACAGGTCTATGTCTCAGATACAGAGGTACATACCTCACAAAAGGTATATAAATGGTGAAAGGGGTTCTCTATGTTTATTAAACTTAAGTAAAAAAAAAAAAAAAAAAAAAATGAAAGTATGTTCTTGACATAAATATGTGATCTGTGGGGAAACCTGTTCCAAAGAATCTTAAGGAAATGTTACCTTTGTCAGTTTGTTTATTATTTGCAAAAACTATATAATGTAATATTTTGTTTTGGTTTTTGAGTTTCATTTTGTTGCAAATGAGTTTATTTTTTTTTGTTATTAAATTCCTGTTTGACGTTATCAAAATAAAAAATTCTCCTACTCTTTTTGAGAAGTGCCATGGGATCTTTAACATCCACCTAAACTACTACCAAAACAGGCAGATGGGACCCCAGTTTAACGTCTCATCGGAAAGACCGCACCTCAGGAGTGCAGCACCCCCTTATGCTGCACTGCAGTGTTAGTATTGGGATATTAATCCAAATGCCTGGTGTGGGGATAGAACCCACAGTCTTCTGATCTCCTGGCCTCAGAGCTGAGTGCGCTACATGCTGAGCCACTGACACTGCAGTGGAGGGCCTGAATGGCCAGTGTGGCAGAGGAATACACCCGCTTGCCCAACTGGTCCAGTTGGTAAGATTCCTTGTCTGGAAGGCGGGTGCTACGATGTTTGGGCTTCTGTTTTATTTTTTTGCTCCTCTGACCCCTTGGCCAGCCACTCCTTCGGGCTGCCAAGGCTCCCACCACCGCTGCATCCCGTACGCCATCCACTGCCCCTTATCACTGTGTCATGGGTATCACGATGTAACCCTTTGGGAGGGCCCCTACTCCTGTGGGGGCTACCAGAGGTGGAGATTTTGCCCCGTAGGGCTTCACGTATCCCGGGCACGGCACGGGTCAGTATGGACTCTTGTCCTGGGCTACTGTAGACGTGTGGAGGAACTGGCAGCAGTCGGCCAAGTGGGTGCTGTCCTTGTTTTTTACTTCCACCCCGCTTGCCCTCTGATGGCATGCTTGCGATGTCCTGGCTAGACGCTGAGCTGAACGTGGTCACCAATGCCGCAACATGCATTTCCCCCTACGGGCCCCCAGAAGCCGCTCAAGTGTGATGCCACTAGCACCCCCACCCGGAGAGGCATCCATGGGACAATCCAAGCCCACCCTGCCAGCCTCGGCTCTTGTAAGCCCCTGGGCCGAGGCGAACCCGGTCACCAGCAAGCATCCCCTATCGCCTGGCGCCACACAGCCGGCGGTATTTGGGCTTCGTATTGTGGTCGTGGGCCACGTTCATAGTCACTGGGAAACACAGGGTAACTACCGGCCTATAAGCCTGACAGCTGTCTTAGGGAAGGTTTAGGAAGGGATCATTAAGGATTTTATGGTACAATATATGTAGGAAAGAGGGGATACCGACCACACTAAGCATGGCTTCACCAAAGGACACTCTTGTCAGACCAACCTCCTTGAGTTTTACAGCAAGGCCAGCAGAGCACTACATGAAGGAATGTCAGTGGATGTCATCTTTCTGGATCTCTCAAAAGCGTTCGATAAAGTCCCACATGGGCAACTAATCAACTCCCAAATCGAGCATGCCATCCCGGGCAACATTAGCAAATGGACTCCTTCCTGGCTAACTGATAGTAAGCAAAGACTATGCACTAGGGGTACTTATTCAGACTGGTCAAGGGTCACCAGCGGGGTCCCGCAGGGCTCCGTTCTGGGGCTAGCCTTGTTTAATATCTACATATCTTCTATGTAACCCAAGGAAGTGATTTGGGTGACCAAATTTGCTGATGACAGCAGGCTTGGCCTATCGGTCAATAACAGTAATGATGCAGACACACTCCAAATGGCCTTGGGAGAACTGGAAGAGTGGGCGAGAACACAAATTCACTTTTAACGCCGATAAATGTACTGTGGCGCACTTGGGTTCAAACAAATTTTAAGCACAGGTACAGCTTAAATGGAACAACATTGAGGGAAGTCACAGAGGAAAGAGACCTGGGAGTCAGAATATCTAACAACCTTGGCAGTAAAATACACTGTAACCAAGTTGTTAAAAAGGCGAGCAGTGTTTTAAACTGCATTAGAAGACATATTAGGAGCAGAGACAGGGAGGTCCTTACACCCCCCTCTATTCTTCCCTGGTTAGACCACACATGGAGTATTGTGCGCAACTGTGGGCGCCGGGTGGTATAACAGAAATTAGCGCACTTGAGAGGGTACGGAGAAGGTCAACCAAACTTATCAGAGGGGTACAAAATCTGGAATATGAGGATATACTGGAGGAGTTGGGAATGTACAGTTTGGAATATCACAGGCTAAGAGGGGACATGTGTCTAGTTTACAAAGCCTTTTCCGACCCCGACCTGTGGGATCGGCTTGACCTGGATACTAAGGACCAAAGTTACTGCACAAGAGCACATCTCCTACAAATCGCAGGCAAGAGATATCAAACCAATAGAAGGAAATACTGGTTTTCAGTAAGAATACACAAAGTATGGAATAGCCTTCCCACAGAGGTAGTGGCCAGTAAAACCTGTGATGAACTTAAGTGTAAGCTGGACAAGCATTTAAACAGCAGAAACATAAAGGGGTACCATTAATTGGCGAGCACCATGGACTATATGTCTTCTCTGCTCTGGATTACCTATGAAACCTATGAATAATGTTCAACTGGGAGTCATGCAACAGGGTGCAGCAAATGCCCTGAATCTTGTG
The DNA here is from genome assembly GCA_016271365.2 of Neoceratodus forsteri. Taxonomy (NCBI): domain Eukaryota; kingdom Metazoa; phylum Chordata; order Ceratodontiformes; family Ceratodontidae; genus Neoceratodus; species Neoceratodus forsteri. Next base: position 913,721,679 of record CM028136.1, read on the forward strand.
ACAAGTAGCAGCATGGTGCAGCAGCCCAAACTGCAGTGGCATGGGGATCTAGGGCACAGCAGGCCACATCAACCCCAACTGTGTAGAAAGGAGCAGGGTACAGCAGCCCTGTCTGTAGTGACTGGGGATAGATGACAGCATGGTGCAGAAGCCTCAACTGTGGGACAGAACACAGGGGGCATCAGGGTACAGCAGCCCTGACTGTGAGATGGGGTACATGTGGAGCAGCAGCCCCGCCCATTTGGGGATATGGAAGTGGGTAGCAGGGTGCCGCAAAAGCCCCACCTCTGGTGGCTAGGGAAGCATGGTGCAGTAGCCACAGCTGTGGAGGCAGGGAACCTGGCACTCTAGGGCTTAGCACAGCACAGCAGCCCTGACTGTGGAGACAGAAACAGGGGGCAAGAGGTGCAGCGCCCCTAACTGTGAGGGTGGGGTAGAGGGAGGAAAAGAACATGTCCTAGAGATCCAGACAGCAAAACTACATGTTCTGTGACAGAGTTACCATCCTGAACATGCTGGACCTGAGAAACTGGTTCAGGTCATGCAGATCTAGAATGGGGTGCCAGCCCCCAGTCCATTTCAGGACCAGGAAGTACCTGGAAATGAACCCTGGGTTGACAGGGGGGGGTCTGCGAATCTGGCCACCACCCCTCCTTGCGGAGGACTTGGGCGATGTCGTCTCGGAGAGCCGACTGAGTATGTGCAGACACCATTTCCTCCCGTGGGGCGCGGGCTCGGCTTGGTGGATAATGCTCGAATTCCAGAGGCAGTCCCTGGCCGACCACTTCTAAAACCCACCTGTCCATTGTAACAGCGGACCAGGAAGAAAGGAAGTGGCGGAGCTGGCCCCCCACTGGAGGACCCAGAGCTGGTGTGAGAGGTACTGAGGTGGCCACACCCATCCTGTCACTGGGCAGGCTTGGAGGAAGAGGGTTCGGCTTGGGGACCACCTGAACCCCATCCTCCGGGTTTACGGGCAGCCGGGGGCCTGCACTTCGGTCCAGGATGCCAAGTTTGAGCCTGCTGTTGATGCTGCCCCGATTGGAAATAGGGCTGCTTGGCCACTGTGGCAGAAAGTCAAAAAGGCTTTCTCTTCTGCTTTTTGGAACCCTGGGATTCCATCTGAGCACAAGTCACAGAGTCTAAGGTGGTGTTGGACTTTTCTATGTACTGGAGATGACCGTCCACACCTGGCCAAAAAAGGTAGGTATCCAGGAAAGGGACGTCCATCAGCTTGTGTTGGGTGTCCCCTGTGAAGGTGGATACCTGCAACCAAGCCCTGTGGCGCATAGCAACTGCGGCCGCCACCAAGCGGGCGAAAGTCCCGAGGTCCAAGGCTGTCTGGAGCTGCTGTTTCGCAACCACCTGACCCTGGTCACGAACCTGCTTGACCGTGGTCTGGAGGTCTGTGAGGAGGTGAGGCAGAACCTCATCGAGAGAACCCAAGAAGGCATGAGAGAACTGCGCCATGACGACGGCCGAGCTCGCCTGACGAAGGCCCAGTGAAGAAGCGACAAACTTTCCGGGTCGAATGGTTAAATTTTTTGGACTCTTTATCAGGGGGTCTATCGATCTCTCCTGAATTACCCGAGCGCCTGAACGCAAACTCATTCACCAGTCCCTCGGCCAAGGGGTGCTCTGTGAATTCTAAAAGGGACTCAATTAGCACCACACACTTGCGGACCATTCGGGCTGAAGGCGCGGGGCAGAAGGCAGGGTGCTACCACAGCTCCAAGGCCGGACTGACAATGGCCTCAGCCACTGGGAAGGCCTCCATCGGTGAATCCCCTTGTTTGAAGATATCAGTGGGGGGTATCTGGCCCATTTCTGAACAGGTTCTAAGGGCATCCCTGTGGATTTGGAAAGGAGGTGGAGGATGCCCATGAAGGAAGAAGAGCCTCCCTGCTGTTGAAAGACTACCGACAGATTCCTCGTCCAAGGGGCAAGAATGTAGGTCGGACTCCTTGGACTCCGAAGAGTTCAGATAGATCGGCCGGCCTCCAGAGTCACCCTTCACCTGCCTAGGACAGTCAGGTGTGAGGGTGTCGGACAGCCTACGCAGTAAGCCTGGAATGGGCTGAGACTCCTTAGAGGGAGCCCCCGAAGGAAGCTGCTTTGGTGGCGACTCCACCACAATTGGTAGGGTGGAGAGGTCAGTTTTGGCCGAGCCAGGATGGTCTTGACAGATTCCGCAGGCGGAGGAAGGGTGTGGACTGGCTCCTGAGGAGTGGATGCTGGCCCAGAGGGCGGCAGCCAAGTAATGGCTGGGGTAGAAGTGGGCGCAGAGTTCTGGCCAGACGTAATTAGCTGCTGCCACATTAAATCCTTGTAGCGTCAATGGACTTTCTGTCAAAGTCTCTCCTCAACCGAGCAGGATGAAGAAGTCCAAGACCTCGACTTGGACTGTCGGGGCGACTGACGGGGTCGCTCAGAAGGAGCCAAGGAAAACCGTGGCTCTTCCTGGTCAGAGACCTGGATTACGGGGGGATTCCCAGTGGACTGGGTCTCCTCCTCGGTGGCAGGCAGGACCGAGGTCCTGAATAAAGAGGTGTCGGCCTCATCGAGTGATGATGGGGTCGAAGATAATCTCAATTGGATCATCGTCCTGCGTCTTAGCCGGCTGGCCTGACAGGGGTACCACGAAGCCAGCAACTGAGGCCGCAAACTCGACCGAAGTCAAGACAGAAGATTCCCAGGACTGAGATCTCGCACAGTTCCAGGAGCGTCGTTGGCGAGATGAAGTTTCCTAAGGCTCCTTGTCCTTTTTATGGGACCGAGGGACGGGTGCACCTCAGGGTCCCTCTCCTTTGGTAGGGAGGGACTGGCACAACTCCTGAAAGGAGCCTGAGAAGGTGGAGCCCAGACTGAGCAGGACGAAGATGGACATGGAAGAGGACCAATCCGTAGCCCGAGCCACCTCCTCTTCGAAGGTCTTCATCAGTTCAAGTTGCTCAGTGGATCCCGCTGCTGTGCAGACCGCCCAACGGGCTTTCCTGGATTTGACCAGCAGATTCCATTTTTCCGGTCTGACCAGCTGCAGTCGTGCGAGACTATCGTCCAAGACATTTGGATGAAAAGCACGACATTTCGCACGCCTGGGTGTCATGACTGAGATCCAGGCAATAAATGCATGAGGCATGTGGGTTGGTGCGAGACATCTTTTGCCTGCATGGGCAGCAGCGGAAACCAGGTGAGGACTTGTCCTCCATCGTGGTCAGGATCGCAAAGCAATTGGGAGAAACTCTAATGAGTCAGAGTTTGGGTAAATCCGTAGATTTAAGCACCAGGGTCTATAGTAACACGTGAGCGATAAGGACGGAACCTGAATCTTCCAGTGGAAAAGAAGATCTGGCATCAAGGGGCGGAGCTGAGGCATATACCACCTGGGTGGGTGGTAGGAGTCAGCTTTTAGACCTTCCAGCAAGAATCTTAAAGGGAACGAACATGCCAACAAGTGTGGATAGAACAACGTATCCACGATTCTAGAGGTACTGTTATGTAAGAACTCACCATAACAGTAGATCTTTGAGAGGAGTGCTTGCAGCAGGCAGTGGTGGTAGGACTGAAGCTGCCAGGCACCAGGATCACATGGAAAACTTCTAGCTAGCAGTCTATTACGGGGGACTGCCCCTGTCGAAGTCCGCACACTGTCTGCCTATCCCATAAAGGAGGTGGTCCTCCAGACCTACCTCAATTCTGCTGGAGACCCCAGCACAGAAAGCAAAAATGGAGAACTGAGGCAGTTCCTCAGAGCCGAGGAAGAGCAGAATAAATGCAAAGGAGAAGTAGCAATCAGGGAGAAGGAGGGAGGCAGCGCCTGCTTCAAGAGCTCTTCTTGAAGATCTACTGTCATAGAAACATGGAAGTTGATGGCAGATAAGGACCACAAGGCCCATCCAGTCTGCCCATTTCTTTTTCTACCTTATAAATGTGCCATTAGACTTTGCTCTGTCAATGGCCTATCTATTCATATTCATCTGTATTGCTCCTTTATGCCTATCCCATGCCTGTCTGAAGCCCTGCACTGTATTCATATCCTCCACTTCCTGAGGTAGGCCGTTCCATGCATCCACCACCCTTTCTGCGATAAAGAACTTCCTCACATTACCCCTTAATCAGCCTCCCTCTAATCTCATGCTGTGTCCTCTTGTCCTGCTATTTTTCTTATATTGAAACATGTCAGACTCTTTCACCTTGTTAATGCCCTTAAGGTGCTTGAATGTTTTGATCATATCACCTCTCTCCCTCCTTTGCTCTAGGGTATATATACATTGAGCTCCATTAATCTGTCCTCATATGTTTTTTGATGCAGTCCCTGCACCATTTTGGTTGCCCTTCTCTGGACTGCCTCAATTTGGTTAATGTCCTTGTGAAGGTGTGGCCTCCAGTACTGCATGCAGTACTCCAGATGGGGCCTAACAGAGTCTTGTAAAGAGGATTATTACCTCCCTCTTCCGACTTGTGATACCTCTACTAATACACCCTAACATCCCCCTAGCCTTACCTACTGCTTTAGTGGTCTGCTTGGATGATTTCAGGTCATCAGTGATGATGACGCACAAGTCTCTTTCTTCCCTTGCGACTGCCAGTAACTCCCCTCCCAGCCTAAAGGTGGCTTCAGGGTTTCTCTTTCCTATGTGCATGATCTTGCACTTCTTTGCATTAAACCCCAGTTGCCACTCTTCCAACCATTTTGCTAGTTTATCCAGATCTCTTCTCATTCTGCCCACCCCATCTGGATCATTTACTCTGTTGCAGATCTTGGTGTTATCTGCAAACAGACAAACCTACCCTCCAGTCCATCTGCAATGTCACTGATGAAGATATTGAAGAGGACTAGCCCCAGGACTGATCCCTGAGGTACCCCACTTGTGACTTGCATCTCTTCTGACTGTATACAGTTTACCACCACTCTCTGTTTTCTGCCAGTCAACCAGTTTGCCACCCAGCTGATCAACTTCTGACCCACCGAGAGCCTTTCCAGCTTATTAATCAATCTTCTATGTGGAACAGTATCGAAAGCTTTGCTGAAGTCAAGGTATGCGACATCAACTACTTCCCCTTGGTCCACTACTCTGGTTACCCAGTCAAAGAAATCTATGAGATTAGTTTGACAGGACCTTCCTTTTGTAGACTCATGCTGTCTTGGATCCTGTGCTCCTATGAATTCCAGGTGTTGCACTATCCTTTCCTTAAGGAGTGCCTCCATAATCTTGCCCACTACTGAGGTAAGACTGACTGGTCTGTAGTTCCCTACCTCCTCCCTGCTACCACTCTTGTGGAGCGGGATCACATGAACTCTTCTCCAGTTTTCTGTCACGGTAAGTTGTTACTGTATGCAACTGTACTATCTTACTTCAAGGGGGCTCTTGCATCAGGCAACACCGGTAGGACCGAGTCCCAAGCAGTACCAGAACTGACCGAAAGTCAGCCAAGGGGAGGCAAAAGACAACAGCAGACAGCTTATGAAAGAAGGCCCTGAAGGACAGCTAAACTGAAATTGGCCCTGCGTCTGGAAGCAATGTCCAGACTGTAGTGTCGAATGAACATGTGAATAGAGCTCCAAGTGGCAGCTGCACAGATATTCGCAGGAGACACAGTCCTGAAACAGGCGACAGAGGCAGCCATTTCTCTGGTGGAGTGACTCTTAACCACCCCAGGCAAGGGCTTGTTGTACTGACGGTAACAGTAAACAATGCAATTTGCCAACCATTTTGACAAACACTTGTTTCAAAACAGATGGCCCTTCTCTCTTAGGAGCAAATGAAACAAAATCAGTCTTTGTAACTGGTCGGGTACAATTCATGTAATAATGAAGCACCCTATGAACATCCAGAGCATGCAGTAAGGCCTCCCCCTGATTAGAATACTCGGGGAAATAAACAGGTAGGTGAATGGACTGGTTTTAACGTAAACTTAGACACCACTGTAGGCAAAAACTTGGAATTTGTATGCAAAAACACCCTGTCTTCGTGAAAACTAAGTAAGATTCTTTGTACACTATACCCCGAAGCTTGGAAATCCTCCGAGAAGAAGTAACACCAACTAAAAGAAAAAATTACTCACCTCAGTAATTGTGTTTCTTCTAATGGAGTCTTGCTGTATTCTGACAGATACAGTGATCCCCAACCTTTAAACTGCCCTGGGAGAACAATGAGTTAACTTTCTATGCAGAGCACAGAATTCTGAGCTCGAGCTCGGTTGGAGACTCTGTCTGGAGTGATTCAAACTTAAACCGTCAGATTCTTACGAGCCAACTAACTAAAATTCTATGTGGAAATTGTAAAATTCTACAAGCCAACTGGCAATAAAAAGTTTTGGATTCCCAAAGGAAGACTCAAGTCAGGAAACCCAAAAACCAATCTAATGTGAATAACAATAATAAATCAATACCCAAACAAAAAGAAGGAGGGTATAACAAGGAGCTGTGCCTGCCACCCACTTCCCAAAAACAGGTTCTGAGAGGGGAGGCAGGGAGGGAGGTCAGAATACAGCAAGACTCCATTAGAAGAAACACAATTACTAAGGTGAGTAATTTTTCCTTCAAACAACATGAAGTCTTGCTGTATTCTGACAGATACAGACTACCAAGCAGTACCTCCATGGAGGAGGGACAGAACCTACTTTGGGAATAGGCTCTGAAGTACTGCTGTGCCAAACCGGGCATCACTCCTAGCCTGGATATCCAGAGAGTAATGCTTGATAAAGGTATGGACTGTTTTCCAGGTGGCTTGACAGATTTCGAAGAGTGGGATATCTCTGGCAGCAGCCAGGGAAGCAGCTGTACCTCTTGTGGAGTGAGCCCTCAGGCCTGAGGGAGGAATCTTTCCCAGTTTTCACAGCAGGACTGTATACAAGATACAATCCACCTGGCAATAGTTCTCTTAGGGGCAGGTTTGCCCTTACCCACTTCTCCATAAGTGAGGAACAACAGGAGGGAGTCAAACCTGTGACCCTTGGTACGCTCTATGTAGTAGCTGAGGGCCCTTTTAACATCTAAACTGTGTAGCCTCCTCTCTCCTGAGGAAAAATGATCAGTGAAGAAAACAGGGAGAGACAGACTGGTTCAGATGAAAATCTGAAACCACTTTGGGCAAGAACCTTCTATTGGTTCTAAGGACCACTTTATCCTTATGAAAGGAGATAAAATCAGGTTCCACTGACAGGGCTTGCAACTCACTGATACGCCAGGCAGAGGTAATGGCTACCAAAAACACAGTTTTCCAAGTCAAGTACTTAAGCTTTGCTGAGGATATGGGTTCAAAGGGAGGTTGCATAAGTTGAGCAATGCAAATGTTCAAATCCCAGGCAGGGGCAGGGTCTCTACAGGGGGGACTGGTATGGAGCAATCCCCTAAAAAATTTACAGAATACAGGGTGAGAAGCTAGTGAGGAAGACTTTCCCACTGATAGAAAAGCTGAAACAGCTGACAAGTGTACCTTGAGAATAGCTGGTCTGAGGCCTAGGCCATTAAGATGGACCATATAATCCAGGACTGTAGGCAACGCAGCAGCATCTGGAGAAATACACTCCTTGGAACACCAAATGCTGAACCTCTTCCATTTGGAGTTGTAAGTCTTTCTGGTGGAGGGCTTTCTCGAGAAGCTTTGAGAATATCCAGAACCCCCTGAAACAGCTGCAAATCTGCAAACTCTAGCTCTTCCAGAGCCATGCCTTGAGATTGAGAAACTGAAGACTGGGGTACCAAATCCTCTTCTGAGAGGAGGTTAACAGGTTGTGATTCCTGGGAAGAGACAGAGGGAGGTGAACTGCTAGGGACAGCAACAGAGGGTACCAAGGCTGTCTGGCCCAATCTGGAGCAATCAGGATGACTTTGCAAGGTTGTGACTTTATCTTGACTAAAACTCTGAACAGAAGAGGGAAGGGGAGAAAGACATACAGGAATTTCCCTTCCCAGTTCAGTACTAGAGCATCCAGGGGGACTGAGCCCAAGACTGGGGGTCTGCAACAAAAAAGTGGAAGTTGGTGATTGTCTGGGGCTGCAAAAAGATCCATCTCTGGAGTGCCCCACCTTGAAAAAAATCACCTTTAGTACCCGAGGGCCCAGGGTCCATTGGTGATGGCCCTGCGAGATCCTGCTCAGTGCATCTGCTAGCACATTGTCTTTTCCTGGAAGGTGAACTGCTATCAGGGAGGTTTGCAGGGAGTAAGCCAGGGACCACAGCTTCATGTCTTCTGTGCACAAGGCCGTAGACCGAGTGCCTCCTTGCTTTGTTGATGTACCACATGATGGTGGTGTTGTCTGTTCTGACTGGAACCACCTCGTTCTGTACTGACTGAGTGAAAGCTTGCAGGGCCAGAAAAAATGCCTTGAGTTCCAGGAGATTGATATGGAGAAGAGATTCCTGAGGGGACCACACTCCTTGAGCAGTGAGAGCCCCCAGATGGGCTCCCCAGCCCAAAAGGGAAGCATCCGTGGTAAGAACCACTGAATGAGACTGAGTGAAGAATAGGACCCCTTGTCTTAAGTTGTCCTGATCCTGACACCACTGAAGGGCTTGGATCAGGGTCCGAGTCACGAATCAGTTTGGTGAGGGAATCCTTCCTCTGGGATCAAAAAGTCCTCAGATGGAACTGTATGTCCCTCATCTGGAATCTTGCCCCTTGGACCACTGCTGTAGAGGCTACCATATGCCCCAAGATTGGAGAAAATGCCTTGCTGGTCGAGACACCTGAAGGCTGAAGGAAGAAGCCAGTTCTGTAAGAACTCTTGCCCTGACATTATCCAGCTCTGCTCCTATAAAAGTGAGACACTGTACTGGCTCGAGAACTGACTTGGGAAGGTTGAGAAGAAATCCTAAGGAAGTGAGCACCTGCTGAGTTACCTGCAGGTCTGACCTGACTTGGTCTGGGGACTGCCCCACTATGAGCCAGTCCAGGTATGGAAAAATGGAAATCTTTTTTTCTTCTTAGGAAAGCAACCACTACTGCCAGGCACTTTTTGAAAACCCTTGGGCTGAGGTTAGGCCAAAGGGCATTGCTCTGAACCGATAGTGGCCTGAGGGCAACTCGAACCTGAGGTACTTTCTGTGGGAGCACCTGATGGGAATGTGAAAGTAGGCATCTTTTAGGTCCAGGGAGGCTAGCCAGTCCCCTGGTCTCAGAGAGGGAAGAATTATTCCCAGAGTTACCATCCTGAACTTTGGTTTTAAAAGATGTTTGTTCAGATATCTTAGGTCTAGGATGGGTCGCCACTCCCCTATCTTTTTTGGGGTAAGAAGTACCTGGAGTACAGACCTTTGCCCCAGAGTAGGGCAGGAACTCTCTCTATGGCACTTAAGGCCAGAAGAGACGAAACCTCTGCCTCTAGGGCAAGGGTTTCTGAGAGACCTGCAGGTGGAAAGGATCTGGTTCTCATCTTTGGAAATTTTTTCAAGCTGAGAACCAGTCCCTGGCTTACTACTTCCAGGACCCATTTGTCTGAGGTAATAGACATCCAGTCCTGGACAAAGTAAGCCAGCTTGCCTCCTACTGGAATAGGAGAATCTACCTGGGCAGACCCATCAGGGTGTCTGCCTGGCAGCGGCCTTAGGCTGAGGAATGGATGCAGCCCTGCTCATCCCTCTTCTGCCTCTCCCTCTGGAAAAAAACCCTCTGAGAAAAGGGAGAAGAGATCTGTGCTTGGTAAAAAGGTCTCTGAAAAGGCCTGCCCTGCCCCTAGACTGCAGCCTGTGAGGAGTTGCCTGCTTTTCTTTGGCCTGAGCACTCCTAGAAGTGGTCCTGTACTCATCCATTTTCTTCATGTAATTCTCTGTCTGCTCCCCAAACAAAGAATTACCTACTACAGGGAAATCCGTGGCCTTAGCCTGGGTATCCTGTGAGAGACTAGCACATCTGAGCCAAGCCATTCTCCGAAGAGCCACAGATGTAGCCATGACTCTTAATGATACATCACTGGAGTCAACAGCAGCATGAAACTGTACTTTCGATGCCTCAATCCCATCTGCAGCCACCTCCTCCAGCTCCTTGGCCAGCTAGGGGGGAGCCTGTTTAGCCAGTGCCAGTACAGTGTCCCACCTGGACTTCTGGTACCTGGCTGTATAGGCCGTATAATTTGCCTGCCTGAGTCCCAAGGAAGATGCCACGTACTGTTTATTTGCCACGGCATCAATCTTCCTGGAGTCCTTATCTGTGAGGTGTGAAGCCAAAGAAATATTTGCCTTGTCACAGGCAGCAGCCTGCACAACCCCAACATGGCTGCATTGCTGGTATAGGAACTCCGTATCTGAGCCTGAAAGTGTATACCTCTTGTCCATTCTTCTATCCACAGGAGGTATGGTGTTAGAAGACTTTAGAATTTTTTGTGTCTGCTCCCAAAGGATTTGTGGAGGGGAATAGACAGTCTCCTGGACTCTGGGATGTCCATCAACTCTACATAATCAGGCCCCTCTTGATCCTCCAATGCCTCTTCCATAGGAAGCAGGGGGGTTTCAGCCACCTTTCTGTAGAACATAAAGTGGGAAGGGGACTCATAAAGCCTAGGAGGGGAAACACCTGAAGGAGATGTCCAAATCCACAGGAACATCCAGACCCTCACTTTCACCATCATGATCATCCTCAAATTCCCCTTCCTCCTCAAACTCCGGTTCATAAAATTCTTCAAGGGTATAATCTTGAACCGGGGAACCAACTGAACTGAACCCCTGCCAGAAGGAGCCGGATCGGTCGGAACCAAAGCAAGGCGATTCCACAATCAGGTGCCCTGGCTATCTCGTGGGTGGTGAACATGAACCTCTAGATCCGAACGGACGATTTTTCTTTCGCGTTTTCTTTTGTCGAACTCAACCCTCGAATTGGCCTCCTTTCCCAAGAGCACGCCTGGTCGGAGGGCACTCCTTCTGGTTCGGTCGGAACTGAACCGGGCTGGCCATCCGAATCAGCTGACTTCTCGGCCTCCTTTTCCCTCAGTCTACCTAATCTCTTCTCAAGGGTAGATTTGGGAACATTTTTACATATTTGGCAGTCTGAATCGAGGTGGTCAAACCCCAGACAATAAACACAGGTGGTGTGGGGGTCGGCCTTAGCAGTGTTGAAACCCAGTGGGACCAGTTTTTTTCTTGGGTTTCTCAGACATGGCCAACCTAACCAACTTACCCTTTTTATGGCAACCGCCAGGCAAGACACCCTTATCGGTTCCTAATCGTGTCACGGGTATTGGAAAAAAACGTTATTAAAACACGTTTTTTTTTTTAGAACCGATAAGAACTGGTAACCACACTCTAAGTAAAATGCAAAACACAAGAAATCACCATCAAATGGTCAGTTCAGCCGAACCGACCTACACTTTTACAAGTTCCACACAGAAAAACAGAACAATTCCTATCTAGTACTCACGGCACCACAGACAGAGACTGAACAGACTATGAGGATAACTTTTTCGGTTAAAAAGCGACAAAAAACTGAAACTTTAACCGAATTTCGAACCTAGCTGAAGGAGAAATCTCCGGAGCTATGGTTCAGTGAGTCGGAGTAAAGAATCTGACGGTTGGAGTTTGAATCACTCCAGACAGAGACTCCAACCGAGCTCGAGCTCAGCATTCTATGCTCTGCATAGAAAGTTAACTCATTGTGCTCCAGGGCAGTTTAAAGGTTGGGGATCACTGCATCTGTCAGAATACAGCAAGACTTCATGTTGCTTGGAACAATGCTTTCCATGACAGAAAGCGTAGCTCGCAACTCGCACCGTCTCAAAGGGAGGCAGAGAGAGCTTTTCCAACATGGAAAGAAGATCCCATGGTGGGACAGGGTCCCAGATGGGAGGTTTCAAGTGCAGTATACCCTGCAAGAATGTGCGGGAGGTTTCCAGCTGGGCAACAGCCTTGCGCTCTCAATAGGTGCATGGTACGCAGAGATGGCGGAAAGGTGCACCTTAAGCGATGAGTACCCCAGACCTGACTCCGAAGGGGAGAGGAGGTACTCCAGAATCAGATTCACTGGGCAGGTGAAGGGATCCTGGTGGCAAATGGTGGCCCACAGGGAGAAGCGCTTCCACTTCATGGCATATGTGGCTCTCGTAGGTTTCCTGGCAGCCACCAGGACATCAGCAAACATAAACAAAGAAACACAGAATTTGATGGCAGATAAGGACCACTTGGCCCACCTAGTCTGCCCATTTACCTACCTAACGGATAAGCTGCAGATCCTAGTTAACCAACAGCCTACTTCCTCCTACCCCTCACTAGAATTGCCTTATGTCTGTCCCATGCATTCTTGAATTCCCCCACTGTTTTTGACTCTACGACCTCCTCAGGAAGGCCATTCCATCCATCTACAACCACATTACCTCTGAGCCGTCCCCCCTCTATCTTCACATTGTGCCCCCTTGTTCTTGCACATCTCTTTTCCTGAAAGATGCTACCCTCTTGGACTTTGTTGATTCCCTTGAGGTATCTGAAAGTTTCTATCATGTCCCCCCTCTCCCTCCGTTCCTTGAGGCTATACATCTTCAGCTCCTTTAGTCTATCTTCATAGGTCTTCCGGTGCAGACCCTGCATCATTTTGGTTGCCCTCCTCTGGACAGCCTCCACCCTGTCTATGTCTTTGTGGAGATGGGGTCTCCAGAACTGTACACAGTACTCCAGATGTGGTCTTACCAACTGTCTGTACAGAGGGCCAATAACTTCCTGTTTTCTACTGGTGATGCCTCTCCCTGTGCATACCAGTATCCCCCCAGCCCTCCTTACTGCCTTCTCACATTGCTGGCCCACTTATAGGGCATCTGATATGACTACCCCCAGGTCCCTTCCCATTTTTGTTGTTGTCAGTATCTCACCCCCCATTGTGTACTCTTCCCCTGGGTTTTTGCTTTCCAGGTGCATTACTTTGCACTTCTTCGTGTTGAATCTAAGCTGCCACACATTTGACCATTCCTCCAACCTTGCCAAGTCCCTTGTTATCCTTTCCATCCCACCTTGCATTGCAACCCTGTTGCAGATGTTTGTGTCATCTGCAAAGAGACATACTTTCTCTTCCACTCCCTCTGCAATGTCACTTATAAAGACATTAAAAAGGACCAGCCCCAGTACTGAACCCTGCGGTACCCGACTAGTAACACTCCTTTCTTCACTGTGGACTCCATTTACTATTACCCGCTGTGTCCGTTGTCCAGCCAGTGTTTTACCCAGGACACCACCCTGGGACCCACTCCCAGGCTGGCTAATTTATTAATCGTTTGTGCGGGACTGTGTCAAATGCCTTGCTAAAGTCTAGGTAGGCCATGCCCACAGCCCCTCCCTGGTCTACTACTTTGGTCACCCAGTCAAAGAAATCAATTAGATTTGTCTGACATGACTTTCCTGCTGTGAATTCATGCTACCTTGGGTCCTGTGCCCCACTGGCCACTAGGTACTCAACAATTCTTTCCTTCAGAAGTGATTCCATCATTTTCCCTACCACTGAGGTCAAACTGACAGGTCTGTAGTTTCCAGCCTCTTTCTTGTTCCCACTTTTGTGAAGGGGAATCACATCAGCCCTCCTCTAGTCCTCAGGTACCACACCATCCTCCCATGATTTATTAAAAAGGGTAGTCAGTGGTGTTACTAGTTCTTCCCTTAGTTCTTTCAGAATTCTGGGGTGAATCCCAGTAGGCCCCATTGCTTTATCCACCTTCAGTTTAAAGAGTTATTTCAGAACCCTTTCGTCTGTGAAAGGACTAATATCAACCCCCCTATCCAGAGTGCTTCTACTGACTGGATTAGGTCTCTCCACCTGCTTTTCCATTGTGAATACTGAGCAGTATTAGTTCAGTATCCTGCTTTTCACTGTTGCTCTCTGCCCAACCATCTTCCTCTTTATTCAGCCTCAGTATCCCTGCCTTAGTCTTTCTTTGCTCCCTAATGTACCTATAAAAGGTTTTATCCCCCTTCTTAACCGAGTTGGCTATGTTTTCCTCGGTTTGGGCCTTTGCTATTCAGACTGCCTTCCCCGCTTCCTTCTGCTTTAACTGGTACAGTTCTCTGTCCTGCTCCTTTTCTGTTTCCTTATACTTCCTGAATGCTATCTTTTTTTCCTTTATCTTCCCCGCCACTTCTTTTGAGAACCACAGTGTTTTTTTCTTTCATTTTGATTTGTTTATTTGCTTCACACAAAGGTCTGTTGCCTCTGTGATGGCGGTTTTGATGTTTCCCCATTGTTGCTCCACCCACCTTCTTGCCTGTTTGCTAGTGCTTTTCTGAGGCACTCTCCCATTTGACAAAATCAGCCCTCCTGAAGTCCAGTATCTTCACTTTTGTAAGCTTGACTCTACAGCTAAGTTTATAATGAACTACACTGTTTGATGGTCACTTGTTCCCCAGATGGCTACCCACTTCAAGATCGGAGATCCTCTCTAGTCCCCATTTGAGAGTATGAGGTTTAAGACTGCTCCTCCCAGTGGGTTCCAAAACTAGCTGTCTGAGGCATGCTCCTGTAGGGCATCGAGAATGGCCCTGCTCTTGGATGTGGCTGCAGCAAAGGTGCTCCAGTTAACATCTGGCATATTCAGGTCCCCCATCAGCAATATCTCCCCTTTCTCTGCCATCCCAAGGATGCCTTCTGTCATTTCCTTGTCCATTTCCTCCCCCTGAGAAGGGAGTCTGTATACAACCCCTGTGCGGATTGTGGTGCCATTTCCAGTCTCCAGGGTGACCCACAGTGCCTCCCCTCCTCCCCGTTTACCCTTCAGTTCTATTGCTTTGATCCCTTCCCTTACATAGAGAGCTCCTCCTCCTCCTCTTCCCTCCCTGTCCCTCCTGTAGATTGTGTACCCTGGTATGTTGACATCCCAGTCATGGTTTTCTGTGTATCATGTTTCTGTGACTGCCACAAAATCCAGGCATCCCTCTTCCATCAAGGCCATTTCGGGGAGCTTTTTACCTAGACTACGGGCAATGGTACTCATTACCCTCCATTTTTGTATGGCTTTATTTCTTTTTGCCCCATCCCTGTCCTTACTACCTTTGTCTTTTTCTCCATTTATCCATGCCCTTCTCCCTAACGACTGCTCTATCTTGGTGTTTACCTCACTAACTACCCTGATTTTTTTTTGGGGGGCTAGGATTTCCCTTCTCCTTTTCATTGCCTACCCCCTTGGCTAGTTTAAATGCTTGCCAATGAAGCATTTAAATCTATCACCTAGGATCCTAGTTCCCCTCCTGGATAGATGCAGACCATCACGCCTATATAGGCCTGCATCCCTCCAGGTGGAGCCCCAGTTCCCAACGAATCCAAATTCCTGAGCTCTGCACCATTTTTTCAACCAGTCATTGAATCCCATGGTGTGGAGTACCATAGCCTCATCCATGCTATAGACAGGTAGCACTTCCGAGAAAGTTACCATGTGTGCTACTTGTCCAAGGCCCTTCCCCAACTCCACAAGCTCCTGTTGCATTGCTCGGATCCCATTCTCAGCCAGGTCATTTGTCCCTAGGTGGATAATGACATCCAGCTCACTCTCCCTTGCAGTTGCCCTCACGATCCTGAGGATTCGTTTCCTGTCCCTCCAAGCCATGGCGCCGGGCAGGCACCTTACCTCCCTTTCCCCTCCCTCCCCCAGTTGTACTCCCCTAACAACTGAGTCCCCCACCAAGAGTTGTTTCCTTTCCCTGTGGGATCCTGTTGCACCCTCCTGTGGATCTCCATTGTGGACGTTCCCAGAATCCTCCTTGGTCTCCACTGCGGGTGTCTCCATATACAAACCATGCTCCGTCAGAGTGGCGAATGAATAGTGGAGAGGCACAACTGGAGGGATGCACCTCTGTTCCACCACCCTCACCCTCCCTGAGCACACCGTGGTCCAACCACTCCTCTTTCTTGGCAACCTCTGAGGTAGTGGCGGTGGCCTGGGTGGTCTATGGGTGGGGGAGCAGGTTTCCTGAATCCTTGCCAGGTCAGCATGGAGAGGAACAACCCTGGAAGAAATTCCAAAGCGGTCGACAGCCAAGTCTGCAGGAGCCACGCATGGAGATGCAGACACATAAGGTCTGGATGAACCAGGGTGCCCTTTTCCTAAGAGAGCAAGCCGGTGCACCGGGGAAAGGGTACTGGAGGTTCCACTGCACACTGCTGCAGCAGGGGGAACCAGATCTGATGTGTCTAGTAGGGAGACGAGAAGCATCTCTGTCCCTTCTTACTGAAGCTTGAGATGAACCCTCTGCAGGAGCGGGAAGGCATACTGGAACCTCCCTTTCCAGGAGAGGGACAACACGTCACACCAGAAATCTCAAAGCCCTGGATCGAGCGAGCAGAAAAGTGGCAGCTTTGTGTTGAGTGGAGACGAAAAAAGATCCAACTCTGGATGGCCCAACCTGTCTAAGAAGTCTTCGACCACCAAGGGACAAGTGTTCCCACTTGTGCATCCTCGATCTGGACCAGCTTAGACTGTTGGCCAGGACATTTTGGATGCCTGGAACACGGATGGCTGTGAGTTCCAGGTCGTACTCGATGGTCCAGTACCACACTCTCATGGCCTCCTGACGAAGGGGGGTAGGAATGAGTGCCCCCTTGTTTGTTGATGTAGTATACTACAGACATGTTGTCCATCTGTACCAATAGCAAGCCAGGAAGGATGTGGGTCTGGAAGGCCTGCAGAGCAGAAAGAACTGCCCGCATCTCCAGCACATTGATATGGAGATACTGCTCTGTCTCGGACCAAATCCCCTGGGTCTGATGGTCAGCTAAGTGAGCACCTCAGCCCAGGCCACAGGCACCCACAGCCTTCTGATCTCCCGACCTCAGAAGCGAGTGCGCTACATGTTGAGCCACTGACACTGCAGTGGATTGCTTCCTGGCAAACTGATAGGAAGCAAAGAGTATGCATTAGGGGTACTTATTTAGACTGGTCCAGGGTCATCAGCGGGGTCCCACAGGGCTCCATTCTGGGGCTAGCCTTGTTTAATATCTACATATCTTCTATGCAACCCAAGGAGGTGATTTGGTTGTCCAAATTTGCTGACGACAGCAGGCTTGGCCTACCGGTCAATAACAGTAATGATGCAGACACACTCCAAACGGCCTTGGGAGAACTGGAAGAGTGGGCGAGAACACACACTCACTTTTAACGCTGATAAATGTACTGTGATGCACTTGGGTTCAAACAAATTTTAAGCACAGGTACAGCTTAAACGGAACAACACTGAGGGAAGTCTCAGATGAAAGAGACCTGGGAGTCAGAATATCTAACAACCTTGGCAGTAAAATACACTGTAACCAAGTTGTTAAAAAGGCGAGCAGTGTTTTAAACTGCATTAGAAAACATATTAGGAGCAGAGACATGGAGGTCCTTATACCCCTCTAGTCTTCCCTGGTTAGACCACACATGGAATATTATGCGCAGCTGTGGGCGCCGGGTGGTAAAACAGAAATTAGGGCACTTGAGAGGGTAGAGAGAAGGGCAACCAAACTTATCAGTGGGGTACGAAATCTGGAATATGAGGATAGACTGGAGGAGTTGGGAATGTACAGTTTGGAATATCGCAGGCCAAGAGGGGACATGTGTCTGGTTTACAAAGCCTTTTCCGACCCCGACCTGTGGAATTGGCTTGACCCGGATACTAAGGACCAAAGTTACTGCACAAGAGCACACCCCCTACAAATCGCAGGCAAGAGATATCAAACCAATAGAAGGAAATACTGGTTTTCAGTAAGAATACAAACAGTATGTAATAGCTTTCCCACAGAGGTGGTGGCCAGTAAAATCTGTGTCGAATTTAAGCGTAGGCTGGACAAGCATTTAAACAGCAGAAATATAAGGGGGTACTGTTAATTGGCGAGCACCATGGACTATATGTCTTCTCTGCTCTGGATTACCTATGAAACCTAAGAATCATGATCAACTAGGAGTCATGCAACAGGGTGCAGCAAATGCCCTGAATCTTGTGACAAGTAGCAGCATGGTGCAGCAGCCCAAACTGCAGTGGCATGGGGATCTAGGGCACAGCAGGCCACATCAACCCCAACTGTGTAGAAAGGAGCAGGGTACAGCAGCCTTGTCTGTGGTGACAGGGGATAGATGACAGCATGGTGCAGAAGCCTCAACTGTGGGACAGGACACAGGGGGCATCAGGGTACAGCAGCCCTGACCGTGAGATGGGGGACATGTGGAGCAGCAGCCCTGCCCATTTGGGGATATGGAAGTGGGTAGCAGGGTGCAGCAAAAGCCCCACCTCTGGTGGCTAGGGCAGCATGGTGCAGCAGCCCCAGCTGTGGAGGCAGGGAACCTGGCACTCTAGGGCTTAGCACAGCACAGCAGCTCTGACTGTGGAGACAGGAACAAGGGACAACAGGTGCAGCAACCCTAACTGTGAGGGTGGGGGAGAGAGGGCAACAGCCCTGATTCTTTAGGCAGGGGATGGAGGCAACTGGGTCCACAATCCCTGTGTGGGAAAAGACAGTGGGCAGCAGGGTGCAGCAGCCTCGAATGTGAAGCAGAAGGCAGGGGGCTGATGGGGCAGAGGACTGGTGTCAGTAGACTGCAGCTGCCTCAGCTGTGGGGCAGAGACATGGTGCATCGGGATGCCATATAGTGTTTCTAGTTACACACATACATGATGTATTTTCACACGGAAATCACTAGAGAACTGACATTTTTGAGTTCAGACAGTACATGTGCCTTAAACACTGCAGCAGAGTGTTTGTCAATCTAACATGAAAAAAAATGCTCTCACATGAATGTATTCATGAAGGCTACATCAAAGACGAACTGTTTTTGTGAATGAACAAAATTTAGATTTATTTTATATTCATTAAACAGACCTGTGTTTTATAGTTAGAAAGAAAATCAGAGTTTTGCTTAGAAAGAACTGAGAGCTGTGATACATACAAGCTGATTTCTCAGAGAGAAAGATTTCCATCACTTCAACTCAGCATTGAAACTCAAATGATCAGCTTTTTACAGGAAGAGAACAACAGATTTTAAGCTGATCTATCTAAACACAAACCAGAAACTGGGTTTGTAAGAAACCTGGAGAGCTCAGCAAACCATTAATTCTACAGAGTGCTGCTCAGATTGGGAATCTGAAACAGCAAGCTACTCCAAATGATGCCATTGCTCTCTAAGCTTGACTGACAGGACATAAATAACTCCACTGTTGTCAGCCACTGTGGAGCAAGTTAACAAATGCTGATTTAAAAAAAAAAAAAAAAAAACACAAAACCAAACAGCATGAAATTTTCAGGAAACACTAATCATGGCACAGGGACTTGAATTTCAGCTTTTCAAGCTTTTATTAAAAATATGTAAAAACCGTTGCACATGATCTTTAAAACTTACAAAATGTTCCTGCTCATTGCCTCAGCCCTCCCCAGAAGAATTCTCGTCTGCCATGCTCACTCCAAGCTCCTGCTCTGCACTATCTTATCCGCATCTGTTAGGTTATTAAATTGGTATTATCGGCCTTGCCATGTCACTCCCAGTTTGGCTGGCAGTACCAGATGATGTCACACCTTAAGTGATCGCAGCCGACTCTGGACACCATCAAACATCCTCCTCTGTTGCCTAGTGCTGAAAGAAAGATCGGGGAATAGTAGAATGCTGCTCTCCCCATATTTCAGGGAACGCGGTTTCCTGTTAAGGGCTAGGGCTCTATCCCAATCCCAGATACCGGTGCACACCACAAGGATTGCCTTAAGGGCCGTAGAGTCCGCTGCCACTTGTGGAGTGATTCTGTAGGCCTCTCTAATGAAAGGGGAGGATCATCTTTAGAAAGGCCCAAAACATTAGGTCAAAATTTTTTTTTTTTGCTTCTGGCTCTGCCTTGAATTTGGATCCTCCTGCCTGCTGCCCCCATGCCTAGGCTTGCCCCCCCTGGGCTGGCTCCCCTCCCATGAATACTTGTGGGCAAAGCCCCCAGCCCCAGTCGGGGGCCACGGGAACAAGACCCCCTGGAGGATGTCAGAGGCAGAAACAGCGGAGGCAGGTGACTTGTCATGCCGGTTGGCGGCTTTTCATAAGTGTTTGATCTCTTGGGGGTGGGGACGAGCAATGATGTCCAGCATCAGCTCCGCCCCCAAACATACTGGCACTAGTCTCAGCACTACCCCCAGCCTCCGCTAGGGTCCATGATGCACGGACACTCTTCCCCACCCGGAGAAGGAGAGCAATACCAAGGACACTCTATCCTTCCCCCTGGCCGACCATCCGACACGTCTGTTCCCAAACCTGGGTCACTGGCGTAGGCAAGCGGAAATTCAACCACTGCGCAAACAGGCCGGGTAGGTAAAAATGTTTTTATAAAGTCTAGGCAATCCTCCCCCTCCGTAGACTCAGGTAGCCCCACAATCCGTAGTGCCTTTCCCTTGCTTGATTTTCGACTGTTTCAAGGTGCAGCCGCAGTAGTGAGTTTTCTTTACTCAATTTTGCGGTCGCCTGGAAAGATTTAAAAGTGTAGGATTCTGACCTTTGCACAGTTTGTTTGCAGAGATCCATTCTGGACTCCAGGGCAGAAAAACTCTGAGTCAAAGTGTTGAATTTTTTGTCAAGCTCTTGAACTAATTTTACAAGCTGCAGCAAGGTCATCTGAATTGATTCCAAGGATGCTCTTCCAGATGCAGGGTTAGTGAATTCCGTGGCTCCGCCGGATGCCATAGGCCGTTTCTCAGTCTGTTTCTGCTGCTTCTTCAAGGCGAAAAATTCAATCTGAGCATTTGTGCCTTTGGTCTTGCCTATCCTTCCACTTTTTTTCTTTTAAACTTTATTAATTTTCATCATAGAAGACGAACATGTACGTAAACATCATACATATTCCAGCAATGGATAGTTGTAGCACAATATCTGTACAGGCATTAAACAAGTCTATACCTTAAGATCGAAGGGAGATCCAGACCTGAGCCCACTACCCTTAATTACATTAGGAGAAAACATTACAGGATAATAAGTTCATAGAATTTCGCACTCTCACTACAGGGGTTGATGCTATCAATTTACCGAACTCTCATCCCACTCACAGGCAGCCATTTATGGTGAGGGGAGAACTAATACAAAAGGACAGAGGGTTTTATTAAACAGGTTGTCCGAGCTCAGTTAAGCCAAGGTTTAGCCCTACAAATTAAGCTCCATAAAGGAACTGTGTAGGGGAAAGGATTTACTCGGTTACTTGGTTAATGGACAAAAGAAGGCCGACGCCCATCGAGGATGTCCTCCACACATTGTGGATCATTGTTAAGTTATGTTCTTTTTTGAAGCCATTTGTCAAGTTTAGCTTTAAAAATGTTTATAGTCTGACTGTCAATGATATCCTGAGGCAAGGAATTCCAAATTCTAGGGGCTCTAACAGTGAAAAATTGTTGCCTTTTGTTCGATCTTGTTCTATCAACTCCAATTTGTTTGTTATGAATCCTGGCTACAATTTTTCTGGATGTAAAAGGTAGTCCACATGAATTCATTAGTGTTGCTGAATGGGAGATCTTGTATAACTGGAGGAGATCACCCCTTAATCTTCTAAGTTTAAGTGAATAAAGCCCTGTTTTATGTAACCTAGATTCGTAATCCAGTAGTGAGAGATGTGGTATGATTTTTGTGGCCTTCCTCTGGACTTTTTCAATTCTGGCTATGTTCGCAACCAGGTAGGGACTCCAAAAAGACGAACCATAATCCAAGTGAGGTCTGATATGAGTTTTATAAAGGGCCATAATACACTCCTCAGTTTTAAGGATAAATGTATTATTAATTCTATGTAAAAGAGCGTTAGCATGGTTAGCAACCTTATTACAATGGTCAGTGGATGATAGCTTGTTGTTTACCAATATGCCCAAATCTTTTTCCATGGATGATTCCCTGACCATAATGTTGTTAAGATAATAGGTTTGTTTATGATTATTATTACCCATATGTAATACTAAACATTTAGACACATTAAATGACATTTTATTGGTTATTGCCCATGATTCAATTATTTTAGATCGTTTTAGGATATTCCTATTAATATACGCTATCAACTCGTCCCCCCAGCTTGGTGTCATCTGCAAACTTTGATATGATGTTATTGGATGAGATGGTTAGGTCGCTAATAAAGATACTGAACAGTGTGGGACCCAACACCGAGCCCTGGGGCACACCACTAGACACCAACCCCTCATCAGACTGTTCTCCATTCACCCTAACAACCTGGGATCTATTGTAAAGCCAGCTGTGGACCCAAGACACAATGTAATTAGAAAATCCTAGGGTTACAAGCTTGTTTATCAATATGGAGTGTGAAACCTTGTCAAAGGCTTTACTATAGTCAAGCAAAATTACGTCTACTGGGATGTTTAGATCGAGGTTTATCCTGACTGAGTTATAAAAGGATAACAGATTAAATTACGTCTACTGGGATGTTTAGATCGAGGTTTATGCTGACTGAGTTATAAAAGGATAACAGATTAGTTGTGCAAGAATGACCTGTTTTAAATCCGTGTTGTGTGATATAATTTAAATTCAAAGACAGCATCTCTTCTTCAATTAAGTGTTTAATCTTTTTCTCCAGTAGTTTACAAGGTATGGACGTAAGACTAATGGGTCTGTAGTTTTCCGCTTTATAGTGTAACCCTTTTTTGAACATTGGTGTGACAATAGCGGTCTTCCAATCCAATGGAACGCTGGATTCACTAAGGGATTTGTTGAAAATAATAGTAAGAGGGATAGCGATGCTGTTAGATGTTCCCATGAGAAATTTAGAGGTTATGTTGTCGGGGCCTGGGCTTGTTGTTTTTTTTAATGTGTTTAAGAGCTTGAAGGTTTCAGAGAGGGTGATAGAGTGACCAGGTGGTATACCTGGATTGGCAAATGGTAAAGGTTCTATGTCTTGTTCAAAAACTGAACAGAAGTATTTATTAAATTCCATTGCAGTGACCTTGTCAGAGAGAATAGTAGTATTGTCTATAATCAGCGGACCTATCTTTTTTGTATCTCCCTTCTCATTATTTAGATAGGAGTATAAACTTTTGTGCGAATCCTTGGTGTGGGCAATTTTAAATTCTATATTTCGTTTTGCTAGGACAACTGACGTTTTTAGATCTTTAACTACCTTCCTATATTTTAGTAGTATTTACTCTTTCTGCTCAGACTGACACGGTTTTAAATTGGTAAATAACTTCCATTTATGGGTACTAAGTTTTTTGATTGTGTTGTTATACCAAGCGGGAACTTTGCCTTTGATGTTATATTTCTTTCTTTCAGGAACATATTGTTTTTCTAGGCTATGTATAATATCCTTAAAGGTGTTCCATGCATTGTTGATGTTAAGCGGTAAGAGTAATGAGTCCCATGGTATGGCTGTAAGCTGCTCATTAATTTTTGAAACATTTCCCGCCCATAAGATTATACAGTTCACAAACAGAGTGGCGTGCGTTAGCATGCCAAATAAGTATCATCCAAATGTATAAACAGTTTATATAACAAGTAAGATATAGGGGGTCAGAATCAGAGAATAATAAAATAATTCAGAACATTACCACCAACCCTCCTACCTATTTAGACATGAAACAAGGAGCACACGTCAGGTACTCATATACATTGGGTCCAAGAGAACCTGTTAAGTCACTTTGGGAACTACCAGAGAACCACAGTTCTGCAACAGTCACTCCGGCTCCCTGTCTGAGTCTTGGTCCGAGGCCCTGGTGTCCATAGTGGAGAACAGTGTTTCTGCAAAGATGGATGCAGCCTCCGGGTCGGTAAATACATGGGTTTTCTGCTGATGTGTAATGTGTAGTCGCATCGGGAAAAGCATCTGGGCCTTCACCCCTTTAGCTAGAAGTGCCTTCTTGCTCTTCTGTAGCTTTTTCTTTCTGTCCTGCATCTGCGAGGAGAGGTCAGGGAAGAAGCCCAGTCGACTTCCCTCCCAGATAATATTCCCTTTCTTTCTGGCCTCCTGCAGCAATGGGATTCTTCCTTCAGGGGTAGATAAGGTCATTATTGCCGTCAGTGGACGAGAAGTAGGGGATCCCCTACCTCCAGGTCATGTAGGGATCGTGAAGGCTTGCACAACAGAGATTCCCATGTCCCGGTCAAGTAAATTTAAGTCCTCGAAACTTATCTGATTGAGTGCCGACAGGAGTTCCGCACGGCTTGCAAGACGGGAAGGAAATCCAACTGTTCTTACATTCCTCTGTCTAAGGCCATTTTCCAGTGTCTCCACTTTAGAGCAGAGAAAGCTGACATCACGAATCAGGCCAGCG
This sequence comes from Neoceratodus forsteri, assembly GCA_016271365.2. Taxonomy (NCBI): domain Eukaryota; kingdom Metazoa; phylum Chordata; order Ceratodontiformes; family Ceratodontidae; genus Neoceratodus; species Neoceratodus forsteri. The sequence goes on from CM028136.1 coordinate 913,745,829, forward strand.
TTAACTTCAGACTGCCGCTCTGATGTGGAAGTTAAATCGGAAATCGCAGTGCAGTTTTTTGCGATCTTCTGATCGAGGACAGCAAACTTTTTCTCCATGACAGCCAGGCGTTCGTTTGCCTCATCGCCGGTCTCCTGCAATTTGGTTAGGAGTGGAAAAAGTCGTGAAAGTTCAGGCGACGGTGCTAAAGAAGGGCCTCCAGAATTAGTTGAAACGCTGGTCCCTTGGCCACCAAAGTACGAATCGAGCCCTGATGACTTAAGATACGGTTGCTTTTTTGGGCTCATTTTTAACTAGGAGTCTCCAGGATTTAAATCGGTCCCCAAAAAGTCAGCTTTTAGATCAATAAAGTAAACATTTTAGTTATAAAATATCGTGAACAGGGCTCAAGCAAGGCATGTCTATCCCGCTGGGTGCTCCTCAGCGCCCCCCATCCTTCCACTTTTGACGATACTAGGCACCAAACACAGCACTTCTGAGGAGTCAGAATCAACTTTTAATTGATTTTAATAACTACAACTCTGGAGCTCAAGGGAAATGCTGCTTCCTTGATGGCTGCTCAGCAGCGACCCCATGCACATGTAAAGTATAGAGCAATGCTTCCACTGGATTGGCATGCTCTGAGCAATAAATGGGAAAGAGGATGGATTGGTTTAAAGTGAACTAAGATGCCACCTTAGGAAAAAAACTCAGGGTTAATATGGAAAGACGCCTTGTCTTTGTGGAAAATTAAAGAACGCTGCTCACACATGAGCATCTGTAGCTCTGAAATTCTTTGAGCAGAAGTAATAAAACAACTAAAAACGCTTTCCACAACAGAAAGCGCAGCTTGCAGGTTGCAGCTGGCTCAAAAGCAGCCAAAGTAAGCTTTTCTAACATTAAATTCAAGTCACAGGGCAGGAATGGATTGCAGATAGGAGCAATGCCTCTCAGAAATGCAGACACCTCTAGTTGTGACACTGCATGTTCCCAATAGACACATAGAAGGTAGAGATGGTAGACATGTGCACCTTAAGAGAGGAGTATTTCAGACCAGAGTCTGAAAGGGACAAATACTCCTGAATCTGATTAACTGGACAAGTGAAGGGATCCAGCTGGCGTGAGGCTGCCCACAGCACAAAATGCTTCCACTTCATAGAGTAAATGGCACTAGTGGAAGGCTTCCTAGCTGCCACTAGAACATCAGCCCCTTCGGTGACGCAATGAACCAAGCCAAGGCTATGTCCTCAGGAGCCACACATGAAGATGCAGGGATTTGAGGTCCAGAAGTAGAAGGTCACCTGGAGGCCAGTGACCATCACATGGTATGGTTCAATTTGGTCACTAGAACTAAATCATCCCATTCCAAGGCAAAAATATGGGACTTCAGAGGAGCTGACTTTGATAAAGATGGCCAACAGAGTTAAGCTAGCCCTGGCAAAGAGAAATACGGGTGAGGGGGTACAGGCAAAGTGGGCAAGCATTAAGGATGCAATACTTGAAGCAACATCCCATTGTGTTAGAGGAAAAAAGGAAGTGCAAAAGAAGAAAGAAACCACTTTGGTTCTCAAACACAGTAGCAGAAAAGGTCAGAGCCAAAAGGCTGGCCTTCAGGAAATATAAGGGAATGCAGTGGGATGAAGATAAGGAGGCATACCAAACTTCCCTAAGGGAAGCAGGGAAGGCAGTAAGGTAGGCAAAGACCCAAACCGAGCAAACACTAGCACAAACAGTAAAAGAAGGTGACAAGACTTTCTATAGATACATTAGTGAAAGGAGAAGGTCCAGAGGGGGTATTGCTAAAATCATAGGAGATAAGGGGGCGTGAGAGGAGGAGGACCACGTAAAAGCATTTATCCTAAATAGATACTTCTGCTCAGTATTTACTGAAGAGAAGGTAGGGCAGGGCCCACAGCTCAGCACCATGGACACAGGGGGAGGGAGATGTGCACTAGCCCCTTCACAAAAGAAAGGGTCCTACAAGAGCTCGATAAGCTCAGGGTGGACAAGGCAATGGGACCCGATGGCACACATCCCAGGGTACTAAGGGAGCTAAGGTTGGAACTAGCAGAGCCATTATCAGAACTGTTTAGTGAGTCTCTGAATACAGGAGAGGTTCCAGAAGACTGGAGAAGGGCTCATGTGATCCCGCTCAACAAGAGTGGTAGCAGGGAGGAGGCAGGGAACTACAGACCAGTCAGTTTTACCTCGGTAGTGGGCAAGATTATGGAGGCACTCCTTAAGGAAAGGATTGTGCAACACCTGGAATCCATAGGAGGACAGGATCCACGACAGCATGGGTTTACAAAAGGAAGGTCCTGTCAAATTAATCTCAGATTTCGTTGACTGGGTAACCAGAGTGGTGAACCAAGGGGGAGCAGCTGAGGTCCCCTACCTTGACTTCAGCAAAGCTTTTGATACTGTTCCACATAGAAGATTGATTAATAAGCTGGGTAGGTGCGGGCTGGGTCGGAAGTTGGTCAACTGGGTGGCAAACTGGTTGATGGGCAGAAAACAGAGAGTGGTGGTAAACTGAATACAGTCAGAAGAGATGCAAGTCACAAGTGGGGTACCTCAGGGATCAGTCCTGGGGCCAGTCCTCTACAATATCTTCCATCAGTGACATTGCAGATGGACTGGAGGGTAAGGTTTGTCTGTTTGCAGATGACACCAAGATCTGCAACAGAGTAGATGATCCAGATGGGGTGGGCAGAATGAGAAGAGATCTGGATAAACTAGCAAAATGGTCGGAAGAGTGGCAACTGGAGTTTAATGCAAAAGTGCAAGATCATGCACATAGGGAAGAGAAACCTTGAAGCCACCTACAGACTGGGAGGGGAGTTGCTAGCAGTCACAAGGGAAGAAAGAGACTTGGGCATCATCATCACCGATGACCTGAAATCATCCAAGCAGACCACTAAAGCAGTAGGTAAGGCTAGGGGAATGTGTTGGGGTGTATTAGTAGAGGTATCACAAGTCAGAAGAGGGAGGTAATAATCCCTTTTTACAAGACACCAGTTAGGTCCCATCTGGAGTACTGCGTGCAGTACTGGAGGCCACACCTTCACAAGGACATTAACCAAATTGAGACAGTCCAGAGAAGGGCAACCAAAATGGTGCAGGGACTGCATCAGAAAACATATGAGGATAGATTAACAGAGCTCAATATGTATACCCTAGAGCAAAGGAGGGAGAGAGGTGATATGATCGAAACATTCAAACACCTTAAGGGCATTAACAAGGTGAAAGAGTAACATGTTTCAATATAAGAAAAACAGCAGGACAAGAGGACACAGCGAGATTAGATGGAGGCCGATTAAGGGGTAATGTGAGGAAGTTCTTTTTCACAGAAAGGGTGGTGGATGCATGGAACGGCTTACCTCAGGAAGTGGTGGATATGAATACAGTGCAGTGCTTCAAACAGGCATGGGATAGGCATAAGGGAGCAATACAGAAGAGTATGAACAGATAGGCCATTGACAGAGCAAAGGCCAATGGCACATTTATAAGGTAGAAAAAGAAATGGGCATACTGGATGGGCCTTGCGGTCCTTATCTGCCGTCAACTTCTATGTTTCTATGTTTCAGATGGATCAGGGTGCTCTGGTTCTGGGAGAGCAAGCTGGTGCACAAAAGGAGAGAAACTGGAGGCTCCACTGTCAGCTGTTGCAGCAAGGGGAACCAGATCTGATGACGCCAGAATGGGGCTATGAGTATCATTGTGGTCCCTTCCATCTGGAGCTTGATCAGTACCCTTTGGAGTAGGGGGAAGGGAGGAAATGCATACAGAAACCCCCTTTCCAAGAGAGAGACAACGTGTCTCGCCAGAAAACTCCAGGCCCGGGATCAAGCAAGCAAAAATGCAGCAGTTTTGCATTCAGTGGGGACGCAAAAAGGTCCAACTCTGGACGACCCCACCTATTGAACATTTCTTCTATGACTGAGGTCAGCAGTTTCCAATCATGTGCTTGTGACTGAGACTGGCTTAGATGGTCTGCCAGGACATTTTGGGCAGCGGGAACATGGACAGATGTCAGTTCTAGACAGTGTTCCAGTGCCCAATACCATACTCTCATGGTCTCCCGACAGAGAGATTAGGAGTACCCTGTTTGCTGATGTAGTGGACTACACTGATGTTGTCCATCTGCTCCAACAGAAGGCCTGGGAACAGCTGAGTCTGGAAGGCCTGCAGGGCACAAAGCACCACTCATTTCCTGAACCAAGATCCCTGGGTTTGGTGGGGCCCAGATGAGCTCCCCACCCCATCCCCGAAGCATACGTGGTGAGAATTTGCCAAGGGGAGGGAATGAGGAAAGTAACCCCCTTAACAGGTGGCTGGGTTCCATCCACCAAAAGAGAACCTTTTTCACTGGTGAGGAGACCAAGACCTGCTGTTCCAGGTCATTGGTATACTGGTCCCACTGGACCCCGAGTGTCTACTGGGGTATCCTCATGTGCAGTCTGGCGAGAGGCACTGTGGCTATGGCTGCGGCCATAAGGCCCAGAAGCCGAAGGAAGGTTCTGGCTGAAATACAGCAGCTGTTGTATAACAGACAGGCCTGGGCCATCAGGTGCTCTGCTCTGTCCTGGGGGAGGAAGACCATGTCCTGAGATGTGTCTAAGACCGTATCAATGTACTGGAGGCATTGGCATGGAATCAGAACCAACCTGGGCAGGTTCACAGTCATCCCCAGATCCTGGAAGGGGTGGGTTGTATGTTCCAGGATCTGTAGCAAGCGGTCCCTTGACTGGGCCTTCAGGTCAGTCATCCAGGTAGGGGAAGACATAAGGCCCTCCCGCCCCAGGGCAGCTGCCACCACTGCCAGGCATTTGGTAAATACCTGAGGAGCCGAGGACAAACCAAATGGCAAGGCCCTGAATTGGAAGTGTTCCCTCTGAAACAGAAACCTCAGGTACTCCCCGTGGGGTGCGTGAACCTTGATATGCAGGTAGGCATCTTTCATATCAAGGGAGCAAATGCAATCTCTCTGGTGCAGAAGGGGCAACAGACCTTGAAGTATCACCATCTGGAACTTTTTGTACTGGATGAACAGATTGAGCTTTTGGAGGTCTAGGACAGGCCTGAGATCCCTGGTGCATTTGAGGACCAGGAAAAAATTGAGAGAAGAACCCCCTTCCCTGCTGATTTACTGGGATGTATTCCACTGCCTTCTTTTACAGCAGGGAACGGATTTCCTCCCAGAGCACTGGTACGTGGTCAGGGGGGTAAAGGGGCAGAACTGGGTGGGTAAGTGGCTAGAGGGGAGGCAGCAAAGGGTGATGATCGGTGGGGTTAAATAAGTGAAGATTGAGGTTATGAGCGAGGTTCCACAGGGATTGGTCCTGTGTCTGGTCCTCTTCAACATGTTCATTAGTGACACTGGAGAAGGAATCCAGGGTAGGTTGTGTCTCTTCGCAGATGACACAAAACTACGTGAGAGGGTGAATAGTGAGGAGGGAATAAGGGAAGTGCAGAGAGACTTACAAAAGCTAGAAGGGTGGTCAAAAGTCTGGCAGTTAAAATTCAATGCTAGAAAGTGCAAGGTAATGCACCTAGGGAACAAGAACCCCAAGACAGGGTACTGGATGGGAGGAGAGAGACTTAGCACTACAGCTGAGGAACAGGATCTGGGAGTTATCATTAGCAGCTCACTTCAGCAATCGAGTCAGTGCAAAAAGGCATATAGCAAGGCTAACAGGATGCTGGGATGTATCGGGAGGGGTATTGATAGCAGAAGAAAGGAGGTAATACTTCTCCTCTACAGATCCCTGGTGAGGCCTCACCTAGAGTACTGCTCTTAGTTCTGGTGTCCTCACTTCAGAAAGGATAAGGTTGGAGAGAGTGTTGCAATCCCTGCTGCCATGATCTCATCTTCTATTCAGGGCCAGCAGGGCAGATCCTATGAGAAGCACCTCAAGGCACTAAATATATACTGATTATATATATATCCGGGTCGTGCCTGAAAACAGTCATTGCTATGGCTAGTGCACTTACCCGGTAAACAAAAACAAAATAAAAACAAATATATACTGTATACATACAGCAGACCAGAAGGGAGAGGGGAAATATGACAGAGACCTTCAAATTCCTTAAAGGAATTAAAGTTAACTGTGGGGAACTATTTAGCCTGAATACCAATTTGTGGACATGAATGGAAATTAACAGGAGGTAATTTCAGGAGAGATGTTAGGAAGTACTACTTTACGGAAAGGGTGGTGGAACTTTGGAACAGTCTGTCAGCTGAAGGGGTGGGGGTGAAAACAGTCAAAGGATTCAAGCAGGGCTGGAACATAATGAAGGGAACAGTGGTTACTAGGGGTGAAAGGGCCAAGGAGAAGAACAGAGAGAGAACAGGGACAGGGAGGGTTAGTACACTGGAGGAACAGTAGGTTCTATGGGCTATAGGAAACTTAGGCAGACTCAATGGACCTCTGGTCTTTTTCTGACGTCATTGTCTATGTTTCTGTGTAACCAGACGTTTCTCTGGAGGCCACTCTAGAAGCTCCATAGTGTGGTCATGCTCTATGAGCTGTAGGACCCAACAGTCGTTGGTTATCTCCTGCCACCTGTCCAGATGTAAGGAGAAGCAACCCCCCACAATCGCCTAATTTGTCGGAGTGGAGGTGGGGTCGGAGGTGAGGAGAGTCCAGGCAGAGGTGGAGGAGGCTGTGGTAACAGCTGTACAACCGCCTCTGGGTGCCCTGCTAGCACTGGCAGCAGGGGTAGGCAAGGAGGCAGATCCCTGGCGCTTGCTCTGAGGTCTAGTCGAGGGTCTGGACTTGTTGGTCGCCTTACAAAAGGGCACATGTTGGCAACTCTTGGCTTGAGTGTGACACATGGAGTGGACAAGGATCTGTTGCACATCGGCCCCTAACAATTTGTATCCCCTGAAGAGGGCATTCAGGACAGATAACTGAATGTCCTGGGCGAACCCCAACACCCTGAGCCAAGTGTGCCAGCTTAGGAAGAAGCCGGCAGCAGCCACCCTGGCCAATGCATTGACAGGGTCGAAGGCCTAGCAAAGGAGATGCAGGCCGACATCAGCACCTGACTGAAGGGACTGCAAGAGCTGCTGCTTCTTCTGGTCGTTGGGAAGGGCACTGGACAATTCCTCAGCCTGGTTCAAATGAAGGTGGAGGAACTGGATCATATTGGCCATGTAATTCTGGACCCTGATGGCCAAGGTGGTTGAAGTGAAGGTCCTCTTGCCCAGTAATCCCAATCACGTGCTGCGTTAATGACCACTGAGTGAGCGTGTGCCTGCGAAGAATGGCTTCCCCGCTGGGGCGTGATAAAGTCTGCCTGCCTTCCTGGGCAATGCTGGGACCAGGTTAGGGTGGTGTCAAGCCACCATGGTGGCATCCTTAAATAGTTCAATTAGAGGAGGAACCACCGTTTTTTGGGGGTCAAGCAGACGGAGGTATGTAGCTGTCTGCTGGAGTCTAACTCCTTTGTGTCAAAGTCCATCGCCGCCTGCATCTGGTGGAGAATCCCCACAAAAATACAGTTACATAAGAACTTACCATAAGAGTGGCTCTTGCAGTATGTAATAACCATTAGGACTGCGCCCCATTGCGTCAGGATCACATGGAAAACTTTAGCTAGCAGTGTCTGGCAGGGACCACCCACTGATGTCACCATGACCCTATATAGTGGGCAGTCCCAGCCCACCCTGCAGTTCTCCTGCCAGAGACTTCAGAAAAAGCAAGAGGGCAAAAAAGAGTGGGCTCATGCGTTGAAGAAAGGCTTGAAGAAGCAGAAGCTGGGGGAAGGTGCGAGGGAAAGTTACCTACTGCAAGAGCCTCTCTCTCAAAGATCTACTGTTATGGTGAGTTCATGCGCAACCGTACTATCTTACTTCGAGAGGGCTCTTGCAGTAGATAATAACCATTAGAACCGATTCCCAAGCAGTGAAAATTGGACAAGTCTGAAGTATGGGAGGCAGGAAAGATCTGTGGAGACACAGGAAAATCATGAAAGGAGGCCATGAAGGACAGCTAGATCAAAGCCGGCCCTGCGCCTAGGGGCAATGTCTAAACTAATGTTTTGTGAAAGTGTAGCTGGAACACCAAGTGGCCGCTGCACAAATGTCCGCAGCAGACACGTTCTTGAAGCAAGCAGCAAATGCAGTCATGCCTCTGGTAAAATGCCCTTTGACTTCCCCTGGAGGTTTTATTGAAGTTCTGGTAACAAACGTTGCTTGGAAACAGCAGTGCCCTCACTCTTTGGGGAGAAAGAAACAAAAAGTTGATCTGTCTTACCGATTGACTTTGTCCAATTCGTATAGTAATGCAAAATTCTGGAAACATCCAGTGTGTGCAGAAGTGCCTCCCTCTAATTAGAGTACCCGGGGTAATAAATTCCATGACAGGTAGCGCATGTCACAACTTGTGGCTGGTTTGAAAGGAGGAAAGGTAAGTTTTTCCAAAATAAAATTTAAGTCACACGGTGGAGCAGGGTTATGCACCGGGGGTTTCAGATGGAGAATTCCCTTCAGAAATGTTTCTGAAACCTCCAATTGAGCGACAGTTTCGCCATCCACTGGAATGTGGTAGGCGGAAATGGCTGAGAGGTAGACCTTCAGCAAAGAGTAACTTAGGCTTAGGTCACAGAGATGCTGCAAATACTCCATGACCTGAGGAACGGGGCACAAACAAAAGAGTCCCAATCCTTTGAGGTGGCCCAAATGGAGACCCTTCTCCATTTCATGGTGTAAATATTCCTCGTGGAAAACTTCCGGCCCTCTACGAGGATGTGGGCTACCTTAGAGGACACTCCATGGCGTGAGGCAGCCTGTCCAATGCGCATATGGAAGGTGAAGGGACCTGAGTCCTAGATGGATGAGGCAGCCCATCTCAGGGTCAAGAGATCATGACAGATATGCAGTGGAATTGGAGGTTCAGGATAGTAAGCACTGCAGAAGTGGGAACTACACTTGGCACGGCCAAAGCAGGGCGATCAGGATCATATGAGCCATTCCCACTTGTAGTTTGAATAGTACCCGCTGCAGGATTGGAAAGGGAGGAAAGGTGTACAAGAACCTCCCTGTCTAGCAAAGATAGTGCATCTCACCAGTAAACACCAGGCCCTGGAATGAGCAAAACGTGGGAGTTTTGCGTTGGATGGAGAGGTAAACATATTGAGATATGGACAGCCCCACCAGTCAAAAATGTCTTCAGACTACTGTTTTAGTTCCCACTCGTGAGCCTTGGTCTGTGTGTGGGTGAGACTGTTCACTAGGATGTTCTGGATGCCTGGGACATGGACAGCAAGGGAAATCTGATGGAGAATTGCCCAGTTCCAGACCTGCATCACTTCCCTGAAAAGAGGGGAGAAGTGAGCGCTGCCTTGCTTGTTCAGATACCAGACCACACACATATTGTCCGTTTGGACCAGCAGTGGATCTGGACTGAGGAGGTGTTGAAAGGCCTGAAGAGCGTACAATACCGCCTGCATCTCCAACACACTGATGTGTAGAGATAGCTCTGAGATCACACCCCTTGAATCCTGTGGGCCTCTAGGTGAGACCCTCAATCCAGCCCTGAAGCGTCTGTCATCAGGGTCTGGACAAGGGAAGGGGATTCAAAAGGAACTCCCTTGCAGAGATTGCCAAGATCCTGCCATGACAGGAGGCCCTGATGCATCAACTTGAAGACCAAGACTTTGTGGTTGATGGCATCCAATCTCTGGTTCCACTGAACTCTGAGCATCTACTGTGACATCCGCATGTGGAGCCTGGCCAGCGAGATAGTTGGGATGGCTGCTGCCATAAGGCCAAGAAGGCACAGCACTGACCTGGCCGAAACCCAATGACTGGAAGCCACCAGCCATGCCTGCTGTTGCAAGGTTTCCGCCCTGTCCAAAGGGAGGAAAAGCCTGCCCCTGGGCTGTATCCAGCACTGCCCCAGTGAACTGCAGGCACTGTGAGGGGATAAAGTGAGACTTGGGATAGTTCACCGTGACCCCAACTCGGCCAAATAGATCCAGGGTTGCCAAGAGGGAAATTTCAAACTGCTCCCTCGACGGAGCAGAGATCAACCAATCATCGAGGTACGGTAAGATGTACTGGCCCTGGATCCTCAAGGCCACTACCACTATTGCCAGGCACTTGGTAAAAATCCTGGGTGCCGATGATGGGCCAAAAGGGAGGGTCTTGAACTGGTAGTGTTCCCCCTGAAAGGTGAACTGGAGGTAGCGGCGATGAGCCTGAAAAAACGGAATGTCCAGGGCGCAGAGCCACTGACCCTTGTGTAGTATGGGCAGCAGGCCTGGGAATGCCAGCATCCGAAATCTTTTGTACTCTTATGTACAGATTTAAGGTGCTGAGATCCAATATCAAACACAGATCTCCCGTCTTTTTGGGTACCAGGAAGAAGTGAGAGCAGTACCCTTTTCCTACCTGGTTCTGAGGAACTGGTTCAGCACTTTGGAGCCGGAGGCTGAAGAGCATGAACTGCAATGTGTGTTCCTGGTGTCTGTGGGAGGCTGAACTAAAGGGAAGTACTTATTCCTAAGTTTGCTTTCATTGTTCAAATAGCTTGCACTGGGGTGATATGGATTTTGGTGTTTAATTAGTGCTGTTTTGGATTGGAGCTGTATTTGGAGTTCAGTTCAGTCTGTGGCAGTTAGACAGGAAACTGCAAACAGATTTAGACTTGGGGGAAGGGTAGCAATTAACCAAGAGACATTTTAGCTAACTGCTTCACTTTGGAGCTGGAGGCTGAAGAAGCATGAACTAGTGGGATGTGTTTGTTCCTGTCTGAGGAAAGGGGCCGAGGTGTGCTGCTGTGTAAGAGGCTGATTGACTCTCATGGGAGTCAAAGTAGGCCCAAAACCCACTCTCCTCCATCCCTCCAGCCCCCAGCTCATCCACACTTATTGTGGTGGTGCTGCACTGGGACTGGTGGACAGCACAACCAGGTGCATCCACTAACATGTCCCAACAGAGGGGATTATTCTTTGTAATGTTATAGAGTGATATGTAGCTCTGGGATAGTAGTAGTAGATATGTATCTTACTATGTTTTTGGAAAGGTAACACAGTGATCATGGGGGACTTCAACCTACCAGGAGTGGAATGGGGTATCCCAGCCACCTTGAGTGCTAGGGAACAGACACTCTGGGAAGTACTCTAGGATGGCTTCCTAGCACAGATGGTTACCAGGCCAACTAGGTTGGGAAATACGCTGGATCTAGTACTGTCCAATGGGGAGGCTGTAAGGGAGGTGGGGGTGGAGGACCCGCTGGCTGGGAGTGACCACTACTCAGTGTGGTTCACGCTCAACATGAGCAGGGAAGCAGTGGGTACAGGGACCAGGGTGGTTGACTTTAAACAGGCCGAATTTGGAAGGATGGGTGAAATCTTAGGGGGGCACCGGACAGGAATTCAGCCACACTGGGATGCAAACCAGAAATGGGAAAACATCTAAATGGGGCTTGTGGAGGCTACTGAGACCTGTACCAAATCGCAGTGCAAAAAAGGGAAGGTATAAGAAACCAAGTTGGATGAGTAGGGAAATCTTAGAAAAGGTGAGGGCAAAAAAAGCAGAATTCTAGAGATAAAGGAAATCAGGGAAGGAGGAGGAGTATCCCTGCTGTGGATGTCATATATTTGGACTTCAGCAAGGCCTCTGATTGAGTGCCACATGGGAGGATGGGGGGAAGTTGACATGTGTAGGGGTGGGGACGAAGATGGTTAAATGATCGAGAACTGGCTGCAGGGGAGAGACAGCAGAGGGTAGTGGTGGTGGTGGGGAGCGCTCATCTCCAAGGGCTGTGACGAGTGGGTGCCACAGGGATCGGTACTGGGGCCGGTGCTCTATGGGATATTCATAGTAGACATCTTGCATGGCATCAGGAAAAAGATCAGTCTGTTCGCTGATGACACCAAGTTGGGGGGCGGTGGTGGACGACATAGCAGGATGACAGGGGCAGCAGGATGACCTGACCAAACTTGAGGAGTGTTCAGAAGTGTAGTAGTTGGGGTTCAATGCTAAAAAGTGCAAAGTACTGCACTTTGGAGCAAAGAACAAAGGGAGGGGTTATCATCTGGGAGGAGTGCAGCTCGGTACTACCGAGGAAGAAAAGGATCTAGGGAGTGGTTGTAACGGGGAAAATGAGTACAGAGCAGTGTAGGAAGGCAGCAGCAAAGGTCAACAGGATGCTGAGATGTACTGAGAGAGGAATCTCCTCCAGGAGCAGGGAGGTGATCCTGCCTCTCTACAGGTCACTGGTCAGGCCACATCTGGAGTACTGTGTGCAGTCTTAGCACCCGTATCTGAAGAAGGATGTAAGATTACTGGAAGGGGTACAACACAGAGTGACGAAGATGATACAGGGATTGGGGGACAGGCCATACGAGGAGAGGCTGAGTGAGCTGAATATGTACTCCCTGGAGGACAGAAGGGATTGGGGGAATATGATTGAGACCTTTAAGTATTTGAAAGAGATAAACAAGACATGTACTGAAGAGATATGTAAGCTAAGGAGAGGGAGGGACACAAGAGGGCATGATCTTAGACTGGAGGGGTGAAGATATAGGAGGGAAAGGAGGAGACACTTTTTCACGGAGAGGGTTGTCGCAGAATGGAACACACTGCTGGGGGAGGTGGCATCCTGTAAGGTAGTGGGTAGTTTCATAACGGGATGGGACAGGGTAGTGGGGAGGAGGGGACTGGGCAGCTGCAAGGTAAGGGTGCTAGCTGCACACTCGAGCAGACAGACCATGTGGCCTATTTCTGTTGGCAAATTCGTATGTTCTATGGCTGTCTTTTACAGCAGAGCCTCTATTTCCTCTTTGATGATGAGAATATGCACATTGGGATAAGATGATGGACCTGGAGGGTTGTCTGGGGGTCTTTCCAGAAACTCTAATGTGTGTCCTTGCGAAATTAGCTGAAGGACCCACAAGTCTGTGGTACTCGCTTCCCATCCTGCTAGATGAATATTCTGCCCACCGGTTCCTCCAATTACAGAAGAGGAGGAGGGGAGGTGGCCCGTGAGTCAAGAGACAGAGGAAGGGTTGTGGAGATTCGCCCCTGAAGCCCTTTGGTTCTTGGCTGGGGGAAGTAGCGGCAGTTGAGGGGGCCGGACGTTTGGGCTGGCATCTGGCTTGATGCTGCTGTCTCATCTGCTGTCTCTGGAGACTGGTAATGATATCCTGGTTGCCTCCTTCGAAGAGGATGGAGCCCCGGAAAGGCACATCTTGGATGGCGGCCTGGACATCAGGTGCCAACCCAGAAACTCTCAACCAAGCGCACCTCCTTAGGCAGAGAGCAGTGGCTGTGCCCCTGGCTGAGGCGTTAACGGCATCTTAAGTCACCCTCAACGAGTGGTGACAGGCAACCTTAGCTGACCCAACAGTATCCAACAGGGTTATCTTTTCCTTGGAGTCCGGCCTTGCCTCAGTGACTGGCTCCAGCTTGCAAAAGAGGGACTTTTGGTATACCAACATGTGTGCCGTGTAATTTAGGGCACGCACTGCCAGGATGGATGATGAATAGAACTTTCACCCAAATTGATCAAGCTGCCTCGACTCCTTATCCGGAGGGGAGGTGCTCATGTGCTTGGGTTTTGCAGATCTGTCATGTGCAGTGCGCTAATGACCACAGAGTCCGCTTCAGGGTGGACACTAAGGTGATCCTTGCCCTCTGGCATGCAATACACCATCTGCCTTCTTGGCCACTGCCAGAATAGATGAGGGCATTGACCAAATAGTAGAGGCTAAGTCCTCATGAGGCTCCGACCAAGGAGGTGTGAGGACAGGAGACACGTCAGGCATATCCAAATGCTCGGCCAGTCTTCTGTGTTTGGGATCCTGGTCATCAGACTTCCATTCGTTGGCATCCGCGATTTTCTTGAGGAGGTCCATGAAGGAAAGGTCCTCCAGAGGAGACTTGTTCAGTTTGGAGACTAGCTGAGACTTAGTCTCCTTCCACCATGACTGAAGAATAGCTCTGAAGTCTGCCTGAGGTTGAGGAGGCTGAGGAGGGGGTGGCGAGGGCTGGTATACTGGCTGGAAACTGGAGCCATAGCCTAGCATCAGGTATCCTGATGTCTGATACCATGACATCGGATAACCCAATGTATGGTAATGAGGCGTGCACCCCAGTGACGGATAGCCCTGTGAAGGAAGACCCGGTGCCTGGTACTCCGATGGAAGATATTCGGGGTATGGTAGCGTGGCATATAGTAGCCATGCATCAGGGGATCCGTCAAAGGCCATGACTTAGGGGCCATAGGGCCCGACAGAGGACCCTGGGGAGGCCTGAAAGGTAGAGTGTGACAAGCCATGAAAGGGCTCTGCGTCAGCTTGGAGGGACCCTCTGGTGTAGGGACAAAGGACCCTGCCACAAGAGCCCAATGGCGAAAGGTCCCGAGGGTCAGCCAGGAGATTCTTAAGGAAGCCTGGGTGTGACCCAGAAACACTGACGTCAGGCTGATTTCCCTCCAACTCCGGTTCCTGTGATCTGGAGAGGGAGAAAAGTTACCCTGGTGGGGCGAAACTTCCAGGGTGGACTGCGGCCGAAGTGGCAGCGGGTGCTGGAGATCAACACTGGAACCCCTGACAGGGCCCAGAGGCACCTGAATTAAGCAGGCATCAGAAGAAGTGACATTCGGCTTATCAGCTGTGGCTGGGCGGTCACCGGAGTCTCCAGCGGCTGACATAGCCTGGGCTGTGCACTCGTCGGGAATCCAAACGAGTGACTTATCAGCCCCGTAAGCTGACTTAGACCCTTTTGTCTTGAGTGGCCTGGAAGTGGCTGGAGCCTCCTGTGACGCTTGGCCAGCTGGTTATGATTGTATGATATTTGTAATATAAAAATATAGTACGTGATTGTCTCACATAAGACAACCTGGGCTGCCATGGGTGCCCTTCCCCCCCCACAGGTTTCAGTGAAGCTACAGGATATGTAAACTGACCAGGAACCATTTAATTAACTGACTGATTTCAGAATGGCATTTTATTACCTTTTTATGACATGCCTAGGCTCTTTGAAGTGGAAACAAAATGTGACTATATGAGTCTGCCACAGGATGAGTCTAATAAACTTTTATGATGTCTTAAGAGGAAGAACATTTTATACCAACATGGTGTTAAAAGTTGTAAACCCTTTGGTGTTCCTTGGGAAAACAGGAACCAGCCACCAGTTCAAAGGAAAGGCTTGATTAAAGACTGTCATAATTTAGGAAATGTCTTTTTCCTTCTGAAGTCACATTATTTAAAATATCTCCTGACAGGAAATCATTTATTAGTAATTTTATATTTTAAAAGGAGGAGCTAGATGACTCCCCAAAGGGGTGTGGAGAGACAGAGTTAAATGAATACTTGTGTCTGAACTGTTTGAGTGAGATTATTTTGGGACTCTGAGAGAGAGACACAGCTCTCTGATTTAACTTTAAAGGCACTTACAAAGGTACAGATATATATTAGATAGAAAAGGTCTAAATGTATTGTGATAGGAGTTTATGTTTTGTACTTTCCCCTTATTCTTTCATGTAACTGTGAGCTCTTTGATATATTGTTTTGTGTTTACATTTTTTCATATTTTTATCATCTTTTAGTAAAGTACCTTTTATTTAAAAGACTGCCTGGGTGTCTGCCAGTTCTTTCTTTTTGCACGTGACGTATAGAGGATTAAGTCTGACAAAACGGTTCAACAGCTTGATGATGTTACTGAGCTAGAGTAAAAAAGTAAGACTATACCTAAGGTCTCTTACAGAGTTTTAAAGGTTCATTTTGGAAGCCTGGCTGGGTGCTCCTGGCGAAAGATTGCACTGCAATCCCCGAAGAGGGTATGCATCTGAACCTGTACATTGGGTACGCTAGCATAAGGGTCACAGTTTGAATGCCCCCCAGAACTTGAGACTAAAGGTGATGCGGATGCAAAAGCAGACAGGAGGGTTACCCTGTCTGTTACCTGTTCACACTATTGCGCTCTGAGGTTGGCATTGTGGGAGCAGAGGGCCTGACCTGCTCAGTGCGTCTGTGACACCTTAGACTCGGTCGAGGCGCCCACAACCACGACCAGCGGCGGTGGGGGAACCAAGGGCTGCCCCTGGGAAGAGAAGACAGACTTGTCCGCTGAGGCACTCTTCCTGGAGGAAGAAGGCTGCTTGTTGTCCGTGGTCCCCAGAGGAGGCCGCAGGTGAGACAGGGACTGACCCTGGTCCTAGTGCTTCTCCTTGTCCTTTTTCTTCCTATGATGGTGTTCCAAAGATGGGGAGGAAGAGGCACTCTGCAGCTTCTGCAACTTCTTCTCCGTCAATGCCATTTTCAATTTTAAGAGATGGGTCTCGAGGGCTTTCTACCTGTGTTTCCGTATGGCCTAACTGAAGCTTAGGCAGGCCTCACAGCCCCTGGTCTTGTGTTCCAGGTCCAGGCAGAAAGAGGCAGAGAAAATGATCGTCCTTATGTGTGAGTTGCATGCTGCAGGAATTGCACTTATTCTTATGCGACTCAGAAGGCATCATAGAAGGTATACACAATAATGTAACGGTGAAAGAATAAAAAAAAAAACACTTTAGAAATGTATACTCATCCAAAATGGCGGTTGAACTGTAGCAGCGCTCTCCACAAGCTCAGATGTGCACAGGTTGATGGTGGAAAAAAAATGGAAGGTGGGCGGGGGACCACCCACTATATAGGGTCACGCCGACGTCCATTATGTGACGTCAGTGGGCAGTCCCCTGCCAAACACTGCTAGCTAAAGTTTTCCGTGTGGTCCTGATGCCAGGGGTGCAGTCCTAATGGTTATTATCTACTGCAAGAGCCCTCTCGAGGTAAGATCGACAGGTCGTCTGAGAGGACCGAGGAATCTATTTCGGGGTCTGCTCCCCATCCAACAAAACTGTGGAGGTAGAGTGAGAAGGGGAAGCCCCTCCCAATAGTCTTCGTCTCCCTCCTCATCTTCATCGGGGATGTTGAAGGTCTGGGTGATATTCATCCCCTTCTCCCGAATCCTGGGATTTTGGTAGTTGAGAGCCCAAGGATGATGCCGGGGAGACAGAGGACCCCCTGGCCTGCAACTCCTTCTCTATGCTGGTGACCTTTTGCTGGAGCAAAAAAGTTTCCAAGGTCCGCTGGCAACAGTGAGCAGTGGCCTGGTTGAAGCCACGGCAGATGAAGCAGGTGTCAATGTCATGGTCTGGGCCTATGCAGAGAACATAGGCAGAGTGACCATCTTTCTCTGGGAGTTGCTTTCCACAGGCGCACTTAGTCGAATGGCGGAAGATGAAGAAAGCTGAGAAGAGAAATGAAAAAGGAAAATACATGGAACTGAGGTGAGAAAATAAAACTCGAAGCTTTGAAAGAATGGCAGCTGACTGAAGCTGTAGCAATCCCAAAGGTCCAACATGTGTTGGTCGATGGCAGGAAAAGAACTGAGGAGAGCACGGGGCCGCCCACTCTTAAACCATGTGGTGATGTCAGCGCCTGACGTCGCGGTGGACGGCCCCTTGATGGACTGCTAGCTAGAAAAGTTTCCGTGTGGACCTAGTGCCTAGAAGCTACACTTCCACAGGTGTGGCCTACTGCAAGAGATGCCCCCCTCTGGTAGTGATCTGCCTGGAACTGGAGCCTGAGGTAAAGCTGGTGGGGGGAACACACTCTGATGTGCAGGTAGGCATCCTGCATGTCCAGGGAGCATATCCATTTGCTCTGGTGCAGAAGGGGCAGCAGGCCTTGTAGGGTCACAATCTGGAACTTTCTGTATTGGATGTAGGAATTTAGATTTCGTAAGTCCAGAATGGGCTACAAATTCCCAGTGCATTTGGCGACCAAGAAGAAATGGGAGTAGAACCCTCTGTTCCTTTGAGCCCATGAAACTGGTTCTATGGCTCTGTTTTGCAGTAATGTGCAAATTTCTCCTCCGTAGCACGGGGTCGGGGGGGTAACATGACTTAGCTAGAGGTTGATCTGGAGGCCACTCCAGGAGTTCCAGAGTGTGACCAAGCTGTATGAGCTGCAGGACCCAGGCATCTGTTATCTCCTGCCCTCTGTCAAGGTGCAGGAAGAACTGACCTCCTATGACCGCTGCCTGCAGGGCTGGGGGGTGGGCAAGGAGTCATGCTGAGGTAGCACCTGTAGCCGGGGCCACACCACCTCCTCTAGGTGGCTTCTCAGTAGTGGAGGTAGGGGTGGCAAAACTGTGGCTGCTTTGCGCTTCAGAGTTCTGGTGCCCGACTTGGGTTTATGGTCGGCATGACTGAAAGGTACCCTCTGGCTACTTTTCGGCTGGGTGTGGCATAGGGCGTGAACTGACCACGGTGTTCAGCCAGAGGCCTGCAGATCAGAAAGGATATCCTGCATGCCTGCCCCAAAGAGTTTGTATCCTCTGAAGGGGACATTTAGTAAGGACTGGTGTACGTCAAGGGCAAACCCAGACACCCTGAGCCAAGAATGTCTTCTCGGGCAGATGCAATCTGTCGCTACTCTAGTGGAAGCACCGATGGCGTTGTTAGCAGAAAGCAGAAGATGCCTGCTTACGTATGCCCCAGACTGAAGGCCTCTGAGCAATTCTTACTTCTGGGGATTCGCCGCG
This sequence comes from Neoceratodus forsteri, assembly GCA_016271365.2. Classification (NCBI taxonomy): domain Eukaryota; kingdom Metazoa; phylum Chordata; order Ceratodontiformes; family Ceratodontidae; genus Neoceratodus; species Neoceratodus forsteri. Next base: position 913,764,349 of record CM028136.1, read on the forward strand.
AGGGCCTGGGTGGCAGCCTTGGCCTGTTTCCAGAGAGCACTTAAGCATGTCCATGTGGGCAGTGTAATTTAGTACCCTGATGGGCAGCATAACAGAGGCAAAGAACCTTTTCCCGATAAGGTCCAGCCATCTGGATTCCTTATCTAGGGGAAAAGGAGCCTGTGCCAGTCAAGGTAAGACTGGCGGGAGACGCTGCCACCACTGATCCTATGGAAGAGAGTGTGTGGGAGGCAGAGGGCCAACAACCCCACAGCCTGACATGGTGACTGGGAACAAGCTGGGGAAGACTTCTCCTTGCTCCAGGCCTTGTCCTGGTGTTTGTGCTTCCCGCTGGCTTGTCCTGGGCCTTAGAAGAGTGGGAGCCCATGGGCAGAGCTGGGAAAGTGGAGGAGTTTCTCTCCTGGAGCTCCTTCTCCATGTGGGCAATGACCTGCTCCAGCAGGAAGGATTCCAAGGCCTTCTGGCAGTGCCTTCGGGTAGCTTAGTTGAAGCCACAGCAAATCTCACAGACCTCAATGTCGTTCTTCTCAAGGATCTTCTTCCTGCACACACAGATCTGGAAGTGTCTAGGGTTGGTCACTTTATAAAATAAAGTGATACATAAACTAGGGAGAGAAAGAAAAGAAAACTGAAAACACAGAATTTGGTGGTCAACTGAAGTGGCAGTGTTTCCGTGGAGTCCGACATGCGACAGTCAATGGCGGGAAAAGAACTTCAGAGGGCACAGGGCCACTCATGTCTATGTGGGAAGGACGTTGTCAGCTGACTTCATGGGCGGCCCCTAGTGGACTGCTAGCTAGAAAGTTTCCGTGTGGTCTTGGCGCCTGGTGGCTATAGTTCCATAGGTGTGGCTTGATGCAAGAGATACCCTCAATGAAGACAGAACAGTTAAGTAAGAACTTACCGTAACAGTAGACCTTCAAGGGGATCTCAGTAATCGGGTCCCATAGATGGAACTTCTCTGTCAGTGAAGCAGGATCCACACGGAAGATTTTCATTAGTATAACTGGGGCTACCTACACTGACATTTGTCAACATCACCAACCCTAGAAAAGGTGCGAGCGGCCCTGCTCCCTCCTCAGTTCTTTCCCCCAGAGACAAAGGGTGCACAGCTCAAGCCACGTGGGACCCAGGAGCAGGAGAGGTGCCCAGGCCCATATAAAAGTCTGGATAAACCAGATAACCAGTTATGAGAGCCACCCAAAAGGGGGTTGGTGGAAGGGAAGGCGGACCTGAAGACCGGGATCCCCTTGAAGATCTACTGTTACGGTAAGTTCTTATGTAACTGTTCTTTCTTCGTTAGGGTTATCTCAGTCATTAGGTCCCACAGATGGAATGAGTCCCAAGCTGTTACAGCTGTACAAAAACAGTTTGGGAGGAAGGCCATCAGTAAACTTAAGCCAAGATGCCCTGCAGCACAGCCCTGCCAAAACCTGCATGGGCTCTTGAGGCAATGTCCAGACTGTAGTGCTTGGTGAAGGTATGGACAGTATTCAAGGTGGCAGCCACACAAATGTCAATGGCTAAGACCCCTCTAAAACAGGCCACAGAGGCAGCCATGCATCTTGCAGAATGAGCTTTCACCGCTCCTGGCAACTATTTGCCATACTTACTATAGCAGAACACAATGCAATTTGCCAACCATTTAGACAAACATTGTTTAGAAATCTGAATTCCCTCTTCTTTTGGCGTGAGACAAAAAGCTGCTTCAACTTTCTGCATGCCTTAGTCCGGAGCAGGTAATATTTCAAAGTTCTGCGCACACCTAATGTATGGAGCAGTGATTACCCTGGATTGGCACGCTCAGGAAAATAAACAGGAAGGTGGATAGACTGGTTCAGGGTAAACTCAGACTCCACTTTAGGGAGAAACTTAGGATTTGTGAACAAAGACACCCATGTCTTTGTGAAAAATCAAATAAGGCTCCTCACACCAGAGGGCCTGAAGCTCGGAAATCCTTTGAGCAGAATTAACAGCAACAAAAAATAACGCTTTCCAAGAAAGAAAGCATAACTCGCAAGTTGCGGCTGGCTCAAAAGGAGACAGGGTGAGTTTCTCCAAAACAAAATTTAAACCCCAAACTGGGACAGGAGAATAGATTGGAGATTTCAGATGCAGGATACCTCTCAAGAAGGTACAGGAAACATCCAACTGAGCCACAGTGCGGTCACCCACTGGCTCTTGGAAGACTGAGACAGCTGAAAGGTGTACCTTGAGGAAGGAGTACTGGAGACCAGAGTCTGACAGTGGTATCAGGTAATCCAGAATCTGACTCACTGGACAAGTGAAAGGGTCCAGACTATGTTTGGCAGCTCAGATGGCAAACCTCTTCAGCTTCATGCCATAAGTGGCTCAAGTGGAGGGTTTCCGAGTGGCCACTAGGACATCCACCACCCTATGGGAAACCCCAAACCTGGCAATGGCTATATCCTCAGGAGCCAAGCATGCAGATGGAGGGACTTGAAGTTGGGATATACCACGGTTCCCTGAGCCTGTGTCAGCAGATCCCTGCCGAGAGGGAGAGGGACCGGAGATTTCTCCGCTAGCTGCTGCTGTAATGGAAATCATATCTCACATGGCCAGAATGGAACTACCAGGATCATGATGCCCCCCATCTGTAGTTTGATTAGCACCCTCGGAATCAGAGGAAATGGAAGGAAGGCATACAAGAACCTTCCGCTCCAGGAGAAGGACAATGCGTCATGCCAGAAAACTCCAGCCCGTGGACTGAACAAGCAGAAACGGGGCAGTTTTGCGTTGAGTGGGAACCCAAAAAGGTCCAGCTCTGGATGACCCCATCTGTCGAACAGATCTTCTGTGACAGATGAGAGAAGCTCCCACTCATGCATGCTGGACTGCATCTGGCTGAGGCTGTCTGCCAGAGTGCTCAGCACTCCTGGGACATGAACCCCTGAGAGAGTCAGGCCATGGTCAAACGCCCAGTACCATACTCTCATGGCTTCCCTGCATAGTGGGTACAAATGTGTCACCCCCCCCCCCCACTTATTGATGTAATACACGACACTGAAGCTGTCGGACTGAATCAACAGCTGACCCAGGAGGAGATGGTTCTGAAAGACCTGCATGGCATACAGGACCACTCGCATCTCTAGAACATTGATTTGCAGGGAGGTTTCGATCTGGGACCAAAAGCCCTGAGTTTGAAAGGGACTCAGATGAGCTCCCCATACCAAACCGGAGACATCCATGGTGAGGATTTGCTGGGGGAAAGAGATCTGGAAGGGGACCCCTTGCAGCGGATTCAGGGGGTCCATCCACCACTGGAGCACCCTGCAGACAGGGGAGGAGACCAGCACTAAATGATCTAATTCGTCCGTGCGCTGGTCCCATTATACTCGGAGAGTCCACTGGAGAATGCGCATGTGGAACCTGGCCAGTGGGACAGTGGGGATGGCTGCAGCCATCAACCCCAACAGCCTCAAGCACACTCTTGCAGGGATATAATGGCTCTGGGAGACCTCATGAGCCTGGGCACTAAGGCACTCTGCCCCGTTCTGAGGCACGAAGGCCCTTCCCTGCACAGAGTCTAGAACCACCCCTATATACTGCAGCCTTTGGGACAGGACTAATACCGACTTGGGCAAGTTGACCGTGATGCCCAGGGAGAGAAACAGGTGAAGAGTTCTCTCATGAGTTCGCAAGAGCTGTTCCTTGGATGGGGCCTTTAGGAGCCAATCGCCCAGATAAGGGAAAACATACAGTGCCTCCCTTCTGAGAGCTGCAGCTAGTGCTGCTAAACATTTGGTAAAGACCCACGCACTGAGGACAAGCCAAAGGGCAATACTTTGAACTGGTAATGCTTGCCCTGGAAAATAATGGGCAGACTGGATGGGCCACGTGGTCCTTATGTGCTGTCAATTTATATGTTTCTATGAAATAGTAGGAATTTCCTCTGGGGAGGAAACACTAAGATGTGCAGGTATGTGTCCTGCAAGTCCAGAGAACACAGCCAGTCACCCTGCTTGAGAAGGGGCAACAAGGCTGGCAGTTACCATTCAACATTTCTTGTACTGGACATACAGATTGAGGTCCTTGAGGTCTAAGATGGGCCTCAGATCCCTGGTTCTTTTGGGGACCAAAAAGAACTTGGAGTAAAATCCCGTGTTTCTTTGGTGCCTGGGCACTGGCTCGATGACCTTTGAACAGACAGATGGGCAGGGGGTAGGTGGAGGGGTTTCTGGGGCGGCTCGAGGAGCTCCAGAATGTGACCCCCTTCTATGATTTGAAGAATCCAGCTATCTGATGTGATGGTTCTCCATTGATTGAGATGGAGGGTGAACCAACCTCTGACCGCTACCAAAGAGTGAAGCAGAGGCGGATCCAGCCACTAGGGCTGGTCTGTCACTCCTAGGGTGCTTGGCAATGGCTCCGGCAGAGGAGAGGGTGGGCAAGGTGGCAGAGGCTCTGCGTTTGCCTTGGAGCTGAGAGGCTTCTCCGTATTTCTGGGGCATTTTGCAAAAGGGAGGGTGCTGTCTGCTCTTAGGTTGTGTATGATAGAGATAATGGACAGACTTAATAGCCCTGCCAGATGCCTGCAACTCATTTGTGATGTCCTGCACATCTGGGCCGAACAACTTGGAGTCATTATAAGGGGCATGAGCACCTTTGTTGAACAACAGCAGGAAAATCCGAGACCCTCAGCCAGGAGTGCCTACGAAGGCAAATGCCGGTGGCAGACGCCCTGGCACTACTATCCAAAATATCACAGAGGGCCTGCAAGAGGTGCTTGCTAATATCCTCAGCATTCTGCAAGCAATTAAGAACTTCTTGCTTTTGGGTACAATCAGGAAGGGCTTGGGCCATGAGCTTGCCCTTCTTCTAAAGGATATTCTGGTACGTGACCATATGAGAAAGATAGTTTGCAATCCTCAGCTTAAGGGCGGAGGAGGCAGAAACCCTCTTTCCCCATAGATCAATCCTACAGGATTCTCTGTTCGGGGGGGGTGGGGAGCGCTAAGGTGCTTGGGCACCTTGGACCTATCATGGGCTGCTTTTATAACCACAGAATCTGTCTCCAGTTGGGCAGCATAGTGAGGAAGACCCTGAGGGGTTTAATTTATCAGCTCTGCAGGGAATGACTGGCACCATACCAGACTGCATTTGTGGTAATCCTTAGTGCAGGAAGGATGGGAGGAATGACTTTAGGAGGAGACTCTGAAATCTCTAAGAAATCCACCAGATTTCATTTGGTGGCATCCTCCTCCTCAGTATGGAAGCCCTTGGCTGAGGACAGCTGCTTCGTGACACTGAAAAAAGGTAGGGTCCTCTGGAGTAGACCAAGGAGTGTGCTCGACAGAGTCCTTGCTCGCTGAGGATCTGTCAGAGGAGAGAAGCTCTTCCTCAGGTAGAATGAGATCAGGATGGTATACCTCCTTGACATTGACTTGTTTCAATTCCAGGTCTGACAAACGAGATACTGACGATAGCCCACAGGATACAGCCCATGGAGGCTGAAGTGGTGTCGAAGACGATGGTGCAGATAGCACAGGCGATGCACGCTTACGTGTGCCGAACTGGTGGACCATAACAGTCGTGAATTTGGTCAAAATGTCACTAAGGTCAACGATAGTGGATTGCTGTGTCGGGGGTGGGGGTGGCATGTCGATGGCACAAGCAGCGACAACCCATCAGATGGGCCCTGAGAGCCCACAGCCTGAGGATCTGGGGAAGCATCAGGCCTCGACAGGAGGGCTGTCAATGATGGTCCCCTTGTCAACGAAGAGCGGGCTGATGACCCAGAGGTCGATAGCTGGCCGCCTTGCACATCAGGCAGATGTGCTGTCAGTAGGGGTCTGGTAAATAAGTAAATTTATTTGTTTGGTGCCCAATCCCAGAAGCACTGGGCACCTCACATTAAAATCTGACAGGGTGATACAAATAACATAACTAAACCATAAATACCTAAACAGGTTAAAATAAAATAGGAATGATTCAAATATGTCACCAGGAAAAGTCTCATTAAAAAGATGAGTCTTCACTCTTCAGGCCCCTTTTAAAAATCTTCACCAAAACGGCCCTCCCTCAAAGATTTTTGCAGCGAGTTCCAGAGAACTAGGCCGGCCACCGTGAATGAATGATCACCTGAGATTTCTAGCCTGGTCCTCAGAACCGCCAGGAGGCCCTCGGTGGAGGAACGGAGGGAGCATACTGGGGTGTAAGGTCTGACAGGTAGCCAGGGCCCAATCCGTATAGGACCTTATAGGTGAGCAAGTCTACCTTGACAAGAATCCTCCACCTGACCGGCAACCAGTGCAGACCCTGCGGGACCGAGATCACATGACAGGACTTTGACAGCCCCGGCAGTAACTTGGCCGCTGCATTCTGCACTAGCTGCAGCCGGCAGAGGTTCCCTCCACTGACCCCCAGGTAAGGAGCATTACAGTAGTCGAGCCTGGATGTCATAAAGTCATGTACCTGTAATTGCAGGTCTTCAGGCCAAATAAGGGGTTTAATCCGGGCGACGTTCCTCAGATAGTAAAAACCGCTTTTGGCAACAGCCAACGCCTGAGCCTCAAGTGTCAGTCTATCATCGAGGATGATGCCCAGATTTCTCACCCCAGAGGATGCCATCAATGAGGTTGATCCCAGGACCAAGCCTGTTATCATCCTGGAAGCACCCCCATCTGACCCGTGACCTGGCTCAATCACAAGGACCTCAGTCTTGTCTGGGTTAAGTCTCAACCACTTAAGAGTTCATCCAGTTCTGGAATTCAGCAATGCATTTACTCAGCACTTCAACAGCACCATTTGTTCCTGGTGCAAAAGACATTTACAGTATAGCAGAGTATCATCTGCACTGCAGTGAAAACCCAGACTGTACTGTTTTATGAGCCTCCCCACTGGCAGCATGTATACCGCGAACAGCATCACTGACAGGATTAAACCTTGAGGAACTCCACAGGACAGCGGCATCGGCAAGGAGGAGAAATTCCCCATCATTACCCTCTGCCTCCTGCCCATAAGGACTCAAACCAGTTGATGACAGTTCTGGTGAGTCTACAATTCTCTCTTAGGCAATCCAATACCACGATGTGGTCCATGGTATCAAATGCTGATGAT